>CM065318.1:16465875-18990875 GCA_033032175.1 Saturnia japonica
CCTTCCGCTACATCGTCATTTAAGATTTTAAACTGATTTTTCAACTGATTAGTTGAGATTTGGTTTAGACGCTATCTTATAAATATAGGTTATACAGTAAAAGCTTCTTATTCGCGCTTCCTTCTTGGGCGTTTTCACTATTCGCGGATTTAAAAAATGCTACCCAATTCCTATACTCGCGGATAAAGATTTCTTTATTTGCGGATCTAATGGTTATATCGGTATATACACATTAATAAAAAGGATTCCAATATGTAGGTATCCAACCGAATATCCTTTCTAAAGACGTCGTCAAATGGACTAATAAAAAAGTAAAATATACTTTATTACAATTAGGCCTAAAGTATGTTGTTAAATCATTATGCATATATCGCCGCTATATTGGTTTCGCCTTTGACACAAGCCGCCTTCGACACGGTCGGCGTTTTTGAGAATGTAAACAAACAGAATGAAATCAATCTTGTTACTCAAGTCACGAAGTCTTATTTTTAACAGGCAAATTACTAATGCAACTGAGGAATATCAGTCTGAATTGAAGGAGCTTTTATAAACAACCCAGCAAGAAAAAATTACAAAATTCTTTAAACCATTGCCTAAGCCTGAAGATAATAAATAATCAATACGGTCAAAAACTTCAACTAAATTCATTTTTTTATATGCTCGCTTTTTTATTTTGTCGCCTATGGGAACGTACTCCCTATAATCCCATATAAATCACCATTCTTCGGTTCGCGGCATATTTACGGAACATATACCCCGCGAATTAAAAGCTTTTACTGTACCTATACTAAAAAAGGACAAGTAATTTCTCTACTATGGTAATTGAATCGTTAGAATAGAAAATGATTAATAGGCTTTAAGGTAAAGAAAACCCTAACCTAGTTAATAATTAAACTAAACACCTAAGGGACATATTCGCCTCCCGTGTTAGATGGATTTTCTCACGATCCGGTCGAGTGAAAACTATTAGTGACACCGGAGGTTCCTTTCACAAGATATCCGTTTTGTTTGCGAGGCTATTTAGCAGTAGTTGGCCTGGCTTTTCAAGGTCAAAAAAAGCTTTTTTTAATCTGTGTCAATACATAATTATTACAAAAACGTAACTTACTTTTAAATCTTATCACCACTGGAAATTCCGGTGTTTAAGTGATCATATAATTGCTGAATTTGATTGATTTTGGATACAACAATAAATTAAATTTGAACTTCTTTTGACTTCTTCCTCGCAATTCAATATATTCAGAAATAAAAGCATAAGTAATATTTTTTTTATATTTATTTAATGATAAAATAATAATATCGTATAACTCTAAGATATCACCTACTAAAATTGTTATTAATAAAAATCAGCAAAGTTTTGTAAGTAAAAATTTTAATCCAAAGAAATATATGCGACTACCTACAGGATCTGTCACCAATGATCGCCTTTGTGTTGTAGTCATTGTGTCGAAGTAGTATTAAAATATATATATATATATATATATATATATATATATTAAAATCTAACTATAGATATCATGACATACCTACTGACTTACAAACCTTCATAATACCGATTTACTACAACCGAATCGCTGACCGCTTCATTACGATGCGCGGACGCAGTCCATTCAGCTTTCTACGACATTCCGGCCGGACAAGTCAAGTCCCCTGTCCCACCAGAGCGACTATGGTTGCCAACTTTTTTACATCAAATGCACATAGTATTTTTGAGGCTATTAAATGAAAAAATATATCAGGCTACATAAAACAAAAAAAAATTAGTAGGATTCCAATAAATATTATATTGTATAGGAATATTTTTTAACTGGTTGATGACAAATAATTATGGTAATGCCAAATAAACAAATTGACAATGACATACCAAATCTCGTTCACAAAAAAAAGGCTGCGGCTTGCGGTCCGTTTAACGGTTATTGCGGAATAAATAATGATGGCTTGTTTTTTATACAATATAATTATAGTAGTTTCGTCGCCTACTACATATATTTTTTTTAGAAATATAGTAGTAAGATGTTTAATATCGTAGTATATTATATTATATGGTAGGAATGGCAACCTTAGATATGACACATTGCAACATGTCTCCAACTTATCACTCACACTATTATTTTTAGCATAGAATTTAACCGACTACTGATCATTAAAATACAAAATCATACTCCTCTTTCGGGTACATGCTAAAAGCTCTGCGATGTGACAAAATAATCTGATACGGTGGTTTAAAATAGTAGTAAATTATGGTAGATTGACATAACTCCTAAACCCTTACATAGCCAATTTCTCTGTATCAAATAAAATTAACAGTAAATTCGACCTTATAAAAGCTTCAATGAAAAGAGTGGAATTCGACAGAAATACATAAAAAAATGTAATCCTTTACTTTTCGCTATAAGACGATTATCCGTATCAGAGTTAAGTCATAAGTAGATCCATTTTTCAAAAAGCTTTGCCACAATCCTAATATCCTCTGCGTGAAAGTAATTAAAGAGTTTTAATTTTTGTGTTTTTTAACAATGCTTCTCTATATATATATATATATATATATATTTTTTTTTTTTGTATTCTGTAGGTATCCTGAAGTATAAAAAGTATATTTGAATTTATAGTTTTAATAGCAATGATTATAATACTAAACATTTAGTCATCGCATTTTAATTATATTACTCCAATTCGGCTTCAGTTTTGACAAATTTGTGAATTTATTGATAAAATAAATCTAGTGTGTTTCGGTATATTAGAATGTTTAATAAAACTGTCCATTTTTATCTTAACACTACCGACTATCGTTCGTGTTGACGTGATATAGAAAGCTTCACTGTCAACCTACGTGAACCAGACATGTTGTTTTATTTGCATTCAGTTTACATTTTTAGTGACGCGTAGTGAAATTTTATCGATATTGTATATTTATTTATATGATTAAATTATAAAAGATTTTGCTGCTTCATGTAATAATTTATATATTTACTGGTTGATATTATGTAAAATTAAAATTAACTATTTATTATTAGAATTATAATATTATATAATTTTAGTAAATAATCTAATGATCCACATTACATATTCATGAGGAAATGTATTTTTTCAACTATTACCAACATTTTGTGCGTCGACTTTTGTAAAGATACAAATTTTGATAGATATTACATATTTATTGTATTCACTATACTTGCAGTAATTTATTGACGACGATACAATACTATACAAGATAAGATCATGCACGATATAAATAAACTGCAAAAATAGAGCGTTATGTACTAAAATTATGTTTGTTTATTTTTAAAATAAATTAAGTAAATTCTTAATTAACGTAGTTTTATTCGGAAGATCATAAGAGATTTTTTTATCCTTTATAGCTTAGCATTGACCCAATCTCACCTGATGTTAAGAGATAATGTGGTCCAAGATGCTGAAACGCTAAGTCTAATAGGAGAACTGGCTTACAAGTGGAGCTATCGAAACACGTTTTTCATAGCTTAAAAAATGACCTACCATCATGCTGAGATGTCTTCATGATGTTTTTCTTCACTGAAAGCTCAGGCTCATTGTAAGGATTCAAATTCACGTCAATCAAGGCTGTACCAAGGAGGTACCAACTGAGCCATCATTGCTTTATTTAGGAAATAAAAGTTGGTTACTGTATCTCGGTCAAATATCCGCGCGTGCTTTCAATTTGTAACGACAAAAAAATCGATCATCGATAACGATTAGCTAAAGTGTTTTCGCTTCACTGACCTTGTAGATTATTCGGTCAATCACTTACTTAAAGAATTTTAGCAAGGTTTTAATTTCTTTTGCTATTGCTTTATTTATTAAACTTTTTAAATATATATTCAATCGGCCATAAATTTTTAAACGAAATTAAAATGAAAGATAAAAATGTTTTCTATCGAATAGTATTAAGTAATATTAATACTATTATAATAATGAGTGATTTTTGTAATGAATAATATCATTGAGAGTTTTTGGCGAGATCTTAGTTTGTCTTGTAGTGATTTTTGTAACTATATTATGTAAATTTTGGTGGCATTTTTCTTAATAAATCTTGGTTATAGTACACAAATTGAATATTGAAAATAATAAGATGGACCGTGTATTCTGAGATGTCACAAAAAACTTCCTAGAAAATTAGTATACTGTAATCATCTCAAGACCCAATAATTAATTACTTTATAATATCATGGCATAGCATAGTAAGGGGAAGATTAAAAAGACGGAAGAAAGATATGTGGGGGCAAGAAATAAATCTTACCGTCCTTGAGGTATCTATCCCCTCTCCAACAAAAAAATAATCATTCAAATCGGTTCATAAAACAAAGAAGATATGGCTGAACATCCATAATATATACATACATTCGAATTGAGTAACTCCCGTGTTTTGTTGAAGTCAGTTAAAAATTTTCACTTCAACAGAAATCAAAAATCAAGTTCAGTGCCATTACATTTTCTATTTGTAGACTACAGAACTATTTCTTTATACTTGGTTTAGATAATGAATACTTAGGTATTCAGTTTGTGAACAGGTATCATCCGCTTCGTAGTGATTTACAATTGATCGTTTTCATTCATTGGCTTTCATTTTTGCACTACTGATTTTGCACTATTCTGACTATTGCTAGGCGCTGATTATTGTACATTGGGACAAGAAGAGAAAAATATTTATATTAAAAACTAGCTGTGCACCACGGTTTCACCAATTTTATACAACAAACATCGCCAACGCACGGCACCCGTGTAGGCTATTTTTTATACTTTGTGTATAACTATCGACATTTTTATGAGGAATAAATAATTTTTTCCAAATTGTAATATAGACGTGTTACTCGCTGATACTGTACCTTTAGGTTGCTGCAAGAATTTTTAAAATCAGTCCAGTAGTTTTTGAGTTTATCCATTACAAACAAAAAATCAGATCTTTCCTCGGTACAATATTGGCATAGATAGAACGGGTCACTACATTTTTATTCAGTGGTTGCAAACAAGCTTCCGGCCCGCCAGGTGGGGTAAGCTGCTACCGTAGCCTATGAACGCTTGCATTACCATAGGTAGTACTTGCGCGTTGCGGACCTTGAAGCCCCCCCCCCCTTCCCTTTCGATGTAGGTCATTGTAGACCCCTTGGTGGTCGCCAAAGTTGTTGAATTGTACTTAGAAATCACCAAAACCACCATTTCTAGAAACGGAACCTTAAAAAACGAATTTGATAACGCTGTTACATACTTACAAGTGAATGTCACGATCTTTTCATCTCCGACAAACACTGACTAATAAGCCTCCTATAGAGTACTTCATTGTTTATAATAAACGACTTTTTACGTTCACACACATTCACTTTACTTACTAATTGGACCGGATAAAAATCTCGCTTTCAGAAAATAGCGTATAGGAACATCGCATCGAAGAACGTAAGTTCGAATCCCTGCTATAAGCCTGAGCTTTCGAAAACAACGAAGGAAATGATGTTGAGGACACCATAGCTTGGTGGAAGTGTATTTTATAATGCCCCCTGGATAGCTACCACCCTTAAATTGAAAATCTGTCACTAAGCACCACACCTTTAAGATGTTCTGGCATTTTCACTTGAGAGTCAGTCCCTAGTGGTAGTTGGTGTTTATTCTACTTTTCATCTGATCACTATTACACTACAAAGAAAGCGTACAAAGCAAATATATCATCAAAACTTTTTGTTAAACACTAATAATTTGGTTTGCGTAAGAGCACTATGGACAAGAGCGTCGAAACATTTCACGCTGTAACCCGTAACTAATTCATTCGAATTATCCAAGTGTCAAGCGAGAAGATATTTATATTATTGTCACGGACGCTTGGCGTGGGAATTTTGTGACTTGCATTATGTAAACTTTTTGTTAATACCTGTAGTACTTGTAAGATGTGAATTGTAATCTGAGTTAAAATTTAAGACCGCTTTATTGACAGGACTCTAAAAAAGATTACCTTTTTTATTATATTACAAATACTCAAGACGCGACTGAATCTTTGTATTATACTTTGTGGTCCATGGTATAGGGGTTCAGAACAGAAGCTATGAAAGTCAGGTTCAGTTTTCCGTTATTCCTCTATTTACTATTTTACCTGGTAATTCTAATAAATTATTTTAACCTTACAATGATTAATAATGATTGGTCAACGACTAATGTTATCAATTGAACATCTTCTATATCTTATTATATTAAGTAAGCAATTCTGATATATATATATATATATATATATAATACGGCTCCAACGATTCTACGAAACTTTGCATTTAGATGTTTTACATTCCAAGTTTACTAGATAGGTGTTTTTCTTTCTTTTATATAAAACAGCGAGCACAGCTCTGTAGCCTAGATATTTTTAATAATGTACGTATTATTTAATAATTAGTTAACATGTTTTTTTGCAAACTACCCGAATATTCATTTAGATTATTATTCACCTTACAATGGACTACGACTGAAAAATATATTTTGCAATATGATTGGTTAATCTACTTCAAGTGAGACACTCACCGCTTGGTTCATAAGTGCCATTTATTCCCACGAATTTTGTATGAAATAATTTTTATGACTTCTAGTAAGTTTGTTCATTATTTTTATATGCCAACATTTATGCGCTTGAACTCATCCTCGCCTGCTTGTAAGTGAAATTTCTACACACTTTTCGCTTAAACACTCTCAAATTATATGTAGCCGCGAAGACAGACATCGGGAGTGAAATCCACTCTATAGCCGTTCGCATTATAAACAAAGAAGGGAACAAATTACGTCTAGGTTTCCTGTGATGGAAGAAGGAGTATAATTTGTACTTCGGTCAGCGGAATAAATTTTGATACAATCACGTTCAATACATTTATTTTACGTCACTATTAAAATATATACATCACATTACATGCGCGCCGATAGGATTGCTTTCAGGGAGATACATCAGCATACTATTAACCAATAACTTATAATTTATAGATAATAGTACATGTATTGAACAAATTTAGACAGCAATCTAGATGATTTAAGTTTTTTAACCAACAGTAGCCTAAATAATAAAAAAATCTTAATAATTTCTATGAATTCTCTTTCTCGACAGGGAGGTCCAATTGGACTCCCTTGCACCCTGCTGCCAGCGCCCATGTCACACTAGCTGACCTCGCAGACGTTATTCCTCGATTTCCAGTAGTCAATAAATGGACTACAGTGCCTCCTATCGCGTTCGGAAATATCATAAAATCTACTCCAAATAAAAGACACTTGCATAGAACCTACTAATATCAAGGTGGTCGGTCAAACGGTGTTGAATGTCAATATTATATATACATACATATTTTTATGTAAATAAATAATATAAGCTCGTAAATAAAAAATGCATCGATCAAAGTCGAAATTTAATCTTGACAATCAAATACATATTACAACTCAGCGCCGCGTCTTAATCTATCGATGAAATATTACAACTCGACATAAATGGTATAATAAAATGACGTAACAAACATAGGTTAATAATTGTAATTGTTGAGGAATGAACGGCTCCCAGCAAACGATCGATTCGGATTGCTTTCAAAATTTTATTGTTCCCTTTGATTGTTGATTGATAGTGTGACGGGTTAATTATAAAGTCCTGATTTTTTCTAACAGACATAAAAAAACTGAGGTTAACCATTTCGAATGTATAATATATGGATATTCAGTTATATCTTCTTTGTTTATCAACCGATTTGGATGATTTTTTTTTTTTGTTGGATAGGGAATACTTCAAGGGTGGTCTAATTTTAATTTTGTTGGCATGGTGATACAAAAGGGTATTTTCTTTTTTATTAAAGATTTTCTTGTATGTACTAAAATTAAGGATGCAATCGATAATCGAACTATATTGATCGATATTTTCATTATATCGATGTTTTTTACAAATCTTAATAAGTTAGTGTTACAAACAATTTATGTTTTTATTTACTTTATAGGGTTTAGCGTTTGATAAAAATTTCACCTGATGCTTAGTGATGATGTGCCCGAAGATAGTAACAAACTAAATCTAGTAGAGGGACTGGCTCTCAAGTTCAGCAGTCGGAATAACCTACACGTGCTCGGTGACAGACAAGTTTAAGCAGTGATGGTTCAGTTATAGCGTGTACAGACATCGCGGCGATCGATGTAAGTTCGAATCGCTGCAATGTGCCTGACCTGTCAGTGAAGGAAAACATCGTGAAGAGCCTCATGTTTAAAATCTATCGCACTTATAGGAGTGTTTCGATAGCTGCACTTGCGAGCCAGCCCTCTCACTAGGTTTAGCATGCTACTATTTTGGACCACATTGTCACTTAACATCAGATGAGATTATGACGAAACGCTAAAACCTATGACGAAACGCTATAACGAATAAAAATAGAAATACAAAGTTCATGGTGGGAGTAAAAAAAGGCCCCTTTATGTTTTGTTTTGCGGAGTATTCCTTCACCAAATGCTAAAACAAATTGTGGTATTCAAACCTAAGTCCAGCGACGCTGTATTCGAACATGCTGATCCATCAGCAAGTGTTAGTAAACACTTACATACGAGAATTCCAAAATAATTGTTTGTATATGAAATAAGTTATAACTACTTTTAAAGCTTATACGGGGTAGATTTTTGGGAACTGAGATGGGCAACAAGTATAAACCAGATTATCCATAATAAAAAGTTTAATTAATGCTAAAAATAAGTTAGTCTCTTTTCTTGCAAAAGGTGATCAAAACCAATTTCCTACGAAATATATGGGAAAAGTTATTCTGCGTTTTCTGACATTCGTTTATTACTCGAACCTCAGTTGGTGCCACTGAGTTTATTGATCCTTATAAGAAACAAGATCGATTGGCATGAAAAAAAAAAGTTTTTAGGAAATTGCTAAATAACTTGCTGACTGTGCATTTTTTAAATAAACTGTAAATACCGGACAAAATGTCTTAAGCATAGGCTCTTTAGAAAGTTTTCCTGTAGCTACAACGGTTAAGGTACCTACCAACCCTTACTGGCCTATCTCAAAAATCTACCCTGTATACTGAACACTGCAATAATAGTGAAAATTCAAAATAAAGTATGTATTTCTAACTTACACTATTAAACTTCTAAAGTTATATAAAAAATATTTTCACAGTATAATAGAGAAATTAATAAGAACTCATTCTATCATATGAAGCATTGTGTTACAATCTTTACTATTCTTTCGCGGATCTTATAAAATGACGTGTCTTTAAAAACTGTATTTGCATACCTATGATTAGAGAAATTTTGTTTGGTGTATAATTTTCACTATAAAAAAGTGACTCATTATAGAAAGTTATTACGTATTAATAAAATAACTAAATCTAATCTTAAGGTAAACCTTAAGATAAGGTGATATCGAATACATTACAGTAAGAAAAATAAACAAAACTGTACGTTGTCACTTTTTAACCGACATCAAAACAAGCCAAAGTTTAATATTAAAAAAAAAAAACAACAATTTAAATACATTGCCAATGAAATTAAAATGGGTCCACCATTTACAAAGAAAAAATAACCATCTAAATCAGTTCATAAACAAAGAATTTATGTCTAAACACACATACACATTGGACCGCCGAGGGATTTAGATCTGTCGGTGGTCGCTTGTTGTGTGAGGATTGTACTGTGCCCACCATCAGGGACAATACCGTCAATGTGCCGAGTTACTATATAAAAAACTGTTAAATTTTCATATTATTCAATTTTGAAAATCTTGTATTACGGCTTAAAACACATTTCATTCATTGTTAAACAGATTTATTTAATTGTAAATTATAAACTTTGTTTAGTTTATAAATCATTATAATATAATGTAGCATATCATGCTACAGAACAAAAAAAAAATATCTATCGTTAGATTCACTTTTTCATCTATAATTTATAAATACTGAAATAAACATGAAATTACTAATTAATAAGTATTTTTCTCTCTTACCACTTTTCTTGTTTACGTATACGTAGGTACTTTTTTATTGATGTCATGCAAGAACAATTTATTTTCAATGATTGTAGTAACTTATTCAGTATGTATGTATAACTTTACGGTGTAAGTAAGATCAGTTGATTATAAGACAGACCTGTAATTACGTTTCCCCACGGCGCGGCTTACTTGTAGAACAGTATTCCCATCGATTCCCACGGTCGGTCGGGACATAAATTATTGCCCCCATATTACACACCGAAGTGCTACGGTGACCATGTTTTTGCATTTATCGTTTCTTTATCCAGTTTCCATGTGAATTATTTATTATCGCTCCTAATATTGCAAATGGGAAACTTGATATGTTTGGATGCTTGTTACTTAACCATGTAACAGATATGGATGGAATTAGCCACATATATTTTATTATAATGGATTAACACAAAGGGTAACTCTTAACCCGGTAAAACTCTAAAGTCTACGCAGACTAACTGGCGAATAGAAGCCAGTACGTAATATAACAACTCTAATATACTAATAAAATAGAAATCGTCAAAATAAATTATAGATCTATAAAGTTAGGCGTATTGCTCTTACATATTTTTTTACATTTTAATAGTTGAAGTGATCGATTTCATGTAATCAAAATACTAAGATTATTTAATAGACGCTATTTATCTCAACATATTGTAAAATTAACAATAACCATTTCAGGGCAAGCTCACACACTGTCATATGATTGCAAATTTAGCATAGCTTGCTAAATATCCAGTATTGATATTGTATATTAAATTTACTAAACTGATAACCAATCACACCAAAATCTGCCACACGTCCTACGTGGAGATCAAACCTGCGACCGCTCGAGACAATAATACCGCTTACCAACTACCATTGCTCCAAGAGTCTCGTATAATGTTACTAATAATATTATTAATATGTTTAATATATAATTTATACTTTTATACATATATGTAATTTAATTTTAAGACTAATTATTAATAAAAATGTAAGTATTATTATACAGTATGTACAAAAAAAAAAACTTTATCTGCAAGAATTATATTCATAATCTAAAGTAATGATTTCAAATAATAAAAATTAATCGATCATATTAATGGATTACGTATTGAATATTTTAAACTGTCCAGAAATTTTATAGAAATGTGCTTAACCTGAGAAACATTCGAGCGTAATCATCAGCCACGGTAAGTCTCATTACAAGATAGTCACTGCTATTAGCGGTTAACCACTGGAGTATTGAATTTATGTAAATTATGGAATTATGTTATTTTTTTATCAACTAGCTGGGCTGGCAGACGTTATTCTACACTTTTCAGAAGTGTATAGCTAAGACCACCGTGCCACCTGTCGGATTCTGACAGAACTATAAAGCATCGTCTCGGTAAAACAAATATAATTATGTGATTATGAGCTCATCCGATCGACGATCAGAAGTTATAGAATCACTAACAGACGAACGCAAAACGTTTCGTATGAGATTATTCTTATAACAAGCCAAGTTTTGGGATGTAAAACCAAACAGAATGGAATATACTTTATTTCCCACCATTAAATACTGTTGTACTCAGCTATACATTTTAAATTGTGTATAGTAATGCAAAGAGCGGTCTTAGTGCTGAAAGCAATTTTCTTCCAGCTAACCTTTGGTTAGATTAATGTAGGTAAATAATAAACGTAATGGTACTATGTGGATGCATATAAATTTGTTTTAACATTTCCTCGATTTCTCTCAAATGACCCCGCGAAATTTATGTTTTATATGTAGTTTGTGTAAAACCTCATACATATTAACACGAATAAGAATCAGAATGTTCATATTAAATTTACATGATGCGATGTATTTACGTTGTAAATTCAACTTTATGTATTACTACTAGCTTTTCTCGCGACTCGTCTAGGTGTTTTCATCCTTTTAGGCTAGCTCTATCTCAAATTTCATTGCCACCGGTTCAGAGTTTGAGTCGTGAAAATGTAACAAATGGATAGACAAAGTTACTTTCACATTTATAACATAAATACATAGTTTTTAAAAGGATCTTATCTTTAGTTTATTCATTGATTCAATTTTATCTTTAATTTATTTCTCAAAGGTGTTTTTTTACAATGCCATATTTCCCATAATTCTTCATGAACATATGAATGTTTATGTTGTTAATAATTATGTTCAAACAACATTTTAAAGCTTATTTGCTTCATTGTTGACGAAAAATATACCATCTTTTGATGAACCGTCACAGAAATAAGCAGAAAGATCCATAATTTATCAATCCATGGTAAGCCCCTCCAAGTCTTTTCACTGGTGAACCATAAGATATTGCTGTGCTTTCGTGGTTTTTTGATTGCAAAATGAGCCAGAATAGTGGCTTTACGACACTTTTATTCATACTGGCTGACCGAGCACTAATTGATATTTTGCGTTTGGATATCTCGTACTTAAGTTCCGTACATTTGTTTATAGATACTAACCAGACAAAAAAAATACCGATACACAACAGTAAAGACTGATATTTGTGTCGCAATTTCTGTTGTAGTAGGTATTAACTTAGCTGAAAGGTTGGGGAACGTTAACTATATTCAAACGAAGGAGCGCCCATGATAATAAATGACTCAGCGATACACATCTGGTATTGCGAAGTGCTCGGACCTTTCGCTACCTCTGAAGTCGGCCGCCTCTCGATTCGTAGCGAGTAACTGCTAAATGTTATTATTATGAAAACTGCTTTTTATATGTTTGTATTTTGCAATAGTTTTTGCAACTTTACCACTTGTATTGGTTAAGAGCAATCTTTTTACATGTGAAAGGAAGATGATTCGCTCAAGTACGTCAATAACGTCATTCAGGCATTTGATGACCACATTTATCTAATTGTATGCACATTAATTATACTACGCAATGCTGCAGTTCGTCGATGTAATCAAAATTAAGTAAAATTATAGTACATTATGGTACAAGTGTGTAATGTTGGTGATTACCGCTGAGGCGCCATTGAGACCCGAGCCGTTAGGTGAGGCCGTGAGGGTCTTAAGAGAGCCGAGGACGGTAATCACCAATACACACGTGTATCATACGACGTTTTTCAACACACTTGTGAAGAAAATAATAATAAAAAATCATTTTTCCTTGGAGTTTTCAGGTAGTAAACTTTGCATAACGTTAAGAGCTTCACATCTTATATCGGGCGGTGTACAACATAAATCATTTTCTTCATAACTAGTACTTGTAGACATTTTAATTAATAAATAACTAAAATTTCAACAGTGACAACGAGTTGTGAATTTTTTTTCGCTATGGCGGGAATAATAATCAGTTTGCGCGCGCATCTAACAATGGCGATCGGCCATAGACTAAAGGAATGAGGTTTCTTTTTTTTTTGCTTTCCACAGATAGCGTTTTAGCCACGTATAAAATGGGAAATTTAAAGTTTTCTTTATTACAGAGAAAACAAAAGTTATATTTGAGTGAAAGTTTTATTTATTAAACACGTACAAGTTGAAATTATCTATTTAAATACGAAGTTGTATGAAATGAGCAAGCAATGGGTACATTTATTTATTTGTTCTATTGATCATTATCTTTTTTGTATCGAACCTTTTTTAAGAACAAAGCAACTCGACCAATAAAATAAAAAAAAATCTCTATAACTCACTTGTGAATAATAGCAATGAAAAAGTCACAGTTTGATTATAGGTGTCATTATGTGCCTAATTGCGGTGATATTAGAGCCACTTTATGAGCAAGTGTGTTGAAAAAAATATTATCATCATAATATTAATACGTGAAAAGAAAACTTCGGACACATTTTTAACCATATTGCGTTCACGGAAGTCTGTGAGATTTGGCATAGTTAAAGTTTATATGGAGAAGGAGTTCAGAAAGCTAAAATATATCTATAATATCTGTTACCTACTAATATATTAAATAAAATAAATTAACACTACGAATCCTAACTAACTTAGATCCCCAAAATATTGACATTGTCACTCAATGAAAAGTGACAGCAAGTGATATAATATTCATTGTTTAGGTTCATACTGCAAATATCAAAGAGAAAATAGTCTATAATTAAAAAGTCGTTGGTCGAATTTCGATCATAGAGCGACCGCTAATTTTAAACAAAACTGCATTTATTTTCTTTTTACCGGCTAGGTAAAATTACTGTACAGCACCTGATCGTAGGTACGCTACTGTACACAAACACAACGGCTATCTTCAAAGATACAGTTTTCATCGGCAATCGTCGATGTAATACCGGTGAAATGCCTCTTCACGCCTTTTTAGGCCTTATATCATTGAAATTTACATATACCATTTCCATTTCTTTATTTTCTCGATGACAGCTCCTGTGAAAACTTGAACGAGCGTCTTTTTTACATTATGTATGCATTATTTTATAAAAAAATATAACGTTTACACACGTACAAGGTTATACCAGAGTCGGAGAAACTGATAGGGATGGAGCTATATCGATAAATGAAAATTGTAGCCAAACCTTACCTTACTTAAAATACATAGTTTTTTTTTTATTATTTCGCACATCGTGTTTAACGCAATGAATATGATATTAAGCTGAGTGATTTCGCATTCAGCATATAAAAAAACTGTGCATTTGTGTTGAGAAGTAATGAAAGTATTTTTTCTCACGGTCAACAAAATAATATTTTGTGATTCGTTAATTTTTTTTTACATAACAAATCAATAATACATTTAAAATCTCGGATTGAGTATTTTATATTCAACTTCATGTTTTATTTCATTTTTTAATTAAGATATAATTTCACATTTATTGTGAAAATGTCAAATGTAGAAATTCTGATCGGAAGTTGATAATCGAGACAATGAGCTCACGGCCAGGCCACTGAGACAGCTTGCAAGAGTTGCGACAAACGCTTAAAGTACGTAAACACCTATGGATCACACATATTTTGTTATACGATATATATAGTAAATTACAATGTTGATATATTTATTGATTTGGCTTTGTTTCATGAAAGAAAAAACGTATCTACTATACAAATTACAAATTATTACAAGTCGAATATACATATATTTAATGCAATACGAATAAATAATTATTAATATTAAAAAAATTAATGTCAACAAGTTTTGTAGGTACACGTAAAGTTTCAATACAAGCTAAAATGCTAAATTCAAAAAGACGGCAAAAATGATTAATTCATCCACCTATCCATCCATTCAGCCAAAAGACGTCCACAATGACCGGTCCCAAGCTACTTGCATCCAATGGCTTCCCACAACCTTAACCAGTTCGTTAGTCCACCTTGTGGCGGGTCTGCCCATTCTGCGTCTTCCGGTACGTGACAACCACTTGAAAACTATACGTCCTCATCGGCCATCCGTTCTACAAGCAATGCGCCCAGCCCACTTCCACTTATATCTGAAAGCTATGTGAGCGACTAGTTCTTCTACGGATCTCCTCATTTCTGATTCGATCACGCAGAGAAACTCCGAGCATAGCTCTCTCCGTTGCTGTTTGAGTGAACTTCAGCTTTATCTTCACTGGCAACACATTCTGGACAAAGATTTTTATCTTGATACACTGCAATATCTCTGATGAATCACACAAATAAACAAATAACTATTAAGTAATGGTTCTTTATCCAGTTTTGCCCCTGAAAAGGTATTTCTAGCGTGATGAAGCCTTATCATACGACATGTTTCAGTGCGGTACTTATAATGAAAATATTCAAACAGTCCCCTAATTGCTTAGGAACCTATTTCGCAAAAGTAAAGCGGCAATAGTAATCACTAAACATCGGCTTCAAAATCGAAAATTCAAATTACGTTTAGTATATTATAGCTAGTACAAAGTATCTAGGAATTTCCCAATTTCAAGCATATTTTTCGTGATTTTTGCTATCGCGAAATAGTTACGTAACGGCCGGTTTAGCTGATTATGAAAATATATATAGCTGATTGTTCTCAATTAACACAAAGTAAGAATGACTTTATATAAACTGTTCGACTCATAATAAATAAATATCATAAACCTTATCTAAGTAAATTCAACAGGTGAAAGATGAGTGTTGAACTAACATACCATCACGTAGGTACCTAAGTACTTACCGTCTCACTTTTATTTTTGTTGGAATGCCGACAAACTGGTTTGTGTAAACGAAAATTTCCGTATAAAGTTCCTGTGGTTCAAGACAATAACTTAAAGCGATTTTCCTACATTGATTTAGCTTCTTTTTTTTATAATGCACGGCAAAGTTTACCTATGCTTGTAAATAGCAACTGTATATGCGCTAGCTGATCTCGAAACGGGCCGTTCGTAAATGAATTACAATTATACACACACTGTACGAAATGATAACGGTACCGCAGTGGTGGTCACAATTTTTTTGTAACTCTACTCATTTTTAGATAGAATACAGTAACTATTATTTACAAGCACTGGCTTGCTCTACAAACACGTCATATTTAATCTATACAATTAATAAAATTGAAGTGTCTGTTTGTAATGTCAAAATAACAGCTTTTTACTAAATGTATATGAAAGTATATACGATACCTATAACAAAAAACCCCTTTTTAAAATTTTTGTCTGATGTTTCTCTCTCTGTTTGTTCCGGGTAATTTCAAGAAACGGTTGGACCGATTTTGACGGAACTTTCACTGGTAGATAGATAATTTTATAATGAGTAACTTAGGCTACCTTTATTTTAGAAAAAGAATTAAGGTTCAGCACAAATGAAAAAAAGGCCATGGTTAATCAATTCGAGCGCTTAAATGGCTTACTCTGAGTAAAGCATAAGAGATATTTAAAATTAATGTACTAAGTAGTATAGACATTAAAAAGATCTACAAAAAAGGCAGCGAGAATATATATCCATCTTTAAAGAAATATACACAATAACCATTATTGTCTTTAAAATAGCTGGGAGCGAGGGAGCAAGATTCGCGCGGGCATTTTGTAGACCACGTGAGCGAGACCGCGGGCACAGCCAGTAATTTAAGATAAATGTTAGACAATCGTGTCAATTTGATTATAGAGTTCATGTTAGTATTCGACTTATCTATTAACCCGCACTATTGACATGGTGTGATAGTAACATAACGCGCTCTGGCACCGCACGCACATTATAAGCAGGCAACAACAAGCTTGAAAGGATTCTAGCTCGAGCTATCGTATGATGAGTACCTCAGTTAATAAGTCACCATACTAAACACTGTTCTGTTCCTTAGTGCCCTCTTTTTTTATTCTAGTTCGGTAAATTGACTGTACTGTTTTTGTTGGTAAGCACAGTACAATCCCAACACAATAGCAATCACCGAGAGATTGAAATCCATCATCAGTCGCCGCTGTCATACCAGGCTGTATTAATTTAACAGGCCGATCCCGAAACGCGACTCACAAAATCGAGTTACTATGACGGGTTTTTCACTACATGCATGGTGGTTGCGACCCAGTCGATCAAAACAGCCCTACCACCCCGCTATTGCCATTATCTTGTTCGGTAATCAGCAGGGCGCACCTCGTGCAGGTGAGGTTGACTTGGGTGTCTCAGTGCTGAAGATCCGTCTCGAAACGTATTGCACTATATCGAATCAAAATATTATAGTAATCGGACTAGAAATATGATTTACCTACATAATACGTAAAACGCTAATGTCTTTAAAATATAAAATCAAGACCGACCGCGACTTAATTTTGCTGACCAAATTTCGAAAAAGCAAAATATATGAAAAGCTAACAGTTATTTTATTACCAGTTATATATGAAATGATTATTGAATACTAGAAGAAGGTCCTGCAAGACGTAGGGGTAAATTTCACTCCAATCATTATCCTATAAGAGTAGGTACCGTGTAACGAAATATTTAGATGGAAGGTTTCATTATAATTTTGTTTTTTTTTTGTCCCTTACTCATCATCTTCTTACTCCATATCCTACTTAAGTAGGGTCGGCACAACATGTTTCCTTCTTCCACACTACTCTATCAAATATCATCTCAGTATTCACACCTTTTATACGCATATCATTATTCACACAATCCATCCATCCACCTTCATACTTAACATTCTTTTAGTTATATATCTTTCATCCTCCTCATGACATGCCCATACCATGCTAGCCTATAATTCCTCAACTTCTCTTCTTCTCTGTGACTGGTGCTATATAAGTATATATTTTTATGTCCCATACTGTTTGTGTCATATCCGTGGCATGTCCTTTTCTAGTATTTGCCTTCAAATTATTTTTTGTCATAATAAAGAACTTAAAAATAGTTACAATAAAATGAAATTCATAAATCATATAAGTAATATTTCTAAAGAATGTTTATCAATTGTATTTTATGTTTGTACATTGGATAAATGAGTCAATCACGTGGCATTAAAAACTAATTCGGTAATTATAGTTGTATCAAATTACTTTATCACTTTAATTTTTACTATAAAATAGAATGAAAATATGCATTAAAAACAAAGAAAGTTGGCTTACAGTATTAATCATTTTTTTGTGAACAAATATAATAAATAATACGGAATCACTCAGATGAATAATATTTTACCAGAAATCGCTTACTCTTATTATTTTATGCCATCTACCAATGACGGACATCCCAAAGCAAGCAAATACCTCATTCTTAGAGTTTCACATTATATCACTTTCACCTCTATACACATGTTATGTTTGTTATGCAGACGTTATATATGCGTTGTTGAGTTTATACAATAATTCGTTGTAGCTTGTATAAAAAAAAATCCGACTTAGCTTCATGATTGAAAGCTAAACAATGGTTCTAATATTTTAACTACTAGGTTTTGCTCGCATGTGCTTTCCTGTTGTCTCCAAATGAAACTAATCAGACCTACAATATTATAAACTATTTTACAATAGTAAAATAGTTGTACTAATTCAGAATCCTTCAAGGGCGTGTACACAATAATTAATTAACCAAATTGTTATCGCAATCGGATGAATGATTTAGGACAAATAAATAAAAAAACATAAATTTTTATATATTATAAATACGTTTAGATACTTAGTTAAAAGTTTTTGTTAATGCAAATAATTCAGGGATAAATCAATATTTTTATTACTTTATTTTCTTTATTATAAATAAGTCACTATTTATTGTTTATTATTCAATAAATTATTCGTCAGATTTTCCAGCCAAAAAAAGATTTTAATTAATGGTAATATTTATTAATTGTTACAGGTTACAGCCTTGGCTGTGCTCAGCATATCATGGGCAAAGAATGCAACGACAAAATCGAAACCGAAACGACAACTGGAAAATATACGAACACCACAAAACTTACAGTATTCATTAGTATTGCCTCATTCAAGAGTGACCCATTTTAGATCTTTGACAGGCAATAGGCGGATATCAAATGGTACTCCAAAAGGAAAATTACCACCATACGCAGTACAAATGGAACCAGTTGTACAATACTCGCAGAAAGACCCCCTGTATGACCCAAATCATGATAATGTTGATGATTCAAATACAAACAAAAACGAAATTTATGCACAATCAAAGATTCTTAACGTGCAAGATCAATCTGCTGAAAGTAGTTTTGGTCCACCTTATGGGTCACTGCCAACGGCTCCGCTTTATAGCCACGAACCTCACCATCATTATTACGATAGCCCAGAACCTATAATTGAAATCATTATAAAAGAATCAAATGAATCTCTGCCTGCTCCACCATCTCCACCTGTACAGAAAAAGAAAAAAGAACCCGTACATGTATTTTACGTTAAATATAGCAATGATCCTAACTCAAAAGATAAAGTAGTTTATGAAAAACCTATTCCTGCTATTACTCCTCCATCTAATGAAGAAGATGATCATCATGAAGATTACGTCACTGTAACGCCTGAATCGGTTTACACCCCTGCTAAAACGACTACATTAAGAGCTATTATAAAACCAGAATCAGAGGTATACCACAGCGACAGTAGTGTAAAAATTACATTTGGAAATGAAGGTCGTCACTACGGTAACAGACACGATAGAGATTCTCTTATAGAAGACCGTGAGGAAACCGCTCCGAAACCTGCAATAGCGCTTCCCAACCAACCTTTATCACAAAGCCACCGTTCAGTAGATCGTTCTGCTACACCTCAACCTACACTTCTTGAATCTGCTACAAGACCTACAGCTTATTATTCTACTCCCAGCTCACAAGCTCACAAACAAGGGCCAGCTCATGCACAAAGTCGAATTCAATTCCAGCAACATTATTTTCCAACTGAACAACAACTCCCAAAACAAGGTCCATCTGCCGCGAGTTTCAGGCCCCAGTCTCACATATCACGACAACCATTTGGAACTGCTCCTTCGGTAATTCCTAACCCTGCCTTCTCTAATGGGCCAACTGGGCCGATCTTCTCTAACCCAACTGTATCAAGTCAGATTGGACCTGCATTCCCTACTACTTATCACAGGACAAATCCTACATTCCAGCCTCGGCCCAATACCCCGATATCATTTGGCACCAGGACGCATTTTAATGGACCTCCAAGGACAAGCTTTCATTCTGGACCTCAAAGACCATTCCACCTTTCACAGCCACAAGCTAAACCATATTTTGATGAAGCGAAATATTTGCAAGAAAATTATCACACAATAACCACAGAGCAAGTTGACCCTCCGAAAGACCAGTTACTCCCTAACCGTCAGCCACAAACCTTTAATCATTTACAACAACCTAGTCCTAGTCCTACTTCATCTCATTTTCAAGATCATCACCATCGACCACCAATAGTGCCACTTAATCAACAACTACCGCAACAAAAACCTGCAAAACAATTTGCTGAACCCAGTCACAACAATCCTTTACATTCTGTTAGTCCTAGCAGCTCTCCTTTCTTTAACCTTAAACCATCACCACCACAAATCGAAGACAATCGTCCTCCTTTCCATCAGCAATCACAACATCAGTTTAGCTTCCACCAAGGTATTCAATCATCTCCTAGACCACTAACACCATTTTCTGCTCAACAAGGTTTTGCAAATGCAGTATCTCCGTCTCCTTCCGCTTTACCTCCAAATCATTTCCTTCCACAGCCATCATCACCTACTCTATACAATTTTCAACCGCAACCGTCATTGATTCCTGAGCAATACCGAATCCATCAGCACAATTCTCCTACAGAAAGGCCTTTCCAACAATCAAATGGTCCTTCAGAAAGACCTTTTCAACAATTCCATGGACCCTCTGAAATCCCATTCCAACAATCTCATGGACCCTCAGAAAGACCATTCCAACAATCTCATGGACCCTCAGAAAGACCATTCCAACAATCTCATGGACCCTCAGAAAGACCATTCCAACAATCTCATGGACCCTCAGAAAGACCATTCCAACAATCTCAGGGGCCCTCAGAAAGACCATTCCAACAATCGCATGGACCCTCTGAAAGGCCATTCCAACAATCTCATGGGCCCTCACAAAGACCATTCGAACAATCGCATGGACCCTCTGAAAGACCATCCCAACAATCTCATGGACCCTCTGAACGACCATTCCAACAATCTCATGGACCCTCTGAACGACCATTCCAACAATCTCATGGACACTCAGAAAGACCATTCCAACAATCTCATAGGCCCACGGAACGACCTCCGTTCAATCATCTAAACAGCTTTCAGGACCAATCTAATCTTCATCATCAACAAAATTTAGGCCAATTTATTCCAAATGGTGGGGAATTGGTCGCTGCAATTCCAAAATATGAACAACATTTAACTGTCAATGGTTTAAGTGATTCCAGTCCATCACCTACACCAAATCAATCAGAGCAGCAATATCATCAACAATCACAATATCAAGATTCCGAGCAAGAACAATTAAGACTGCAATTAGCTCAAAATGTTCAAAAGCAACAAGAAGAAATACAACGTTTGCAGGCGCAGTTACTTTTAAACCAACAACATCAACAAATATATGAATCTAATCATAAACAATCTCAAAACGATTATAATCAACAAGTTCAAGCAACATCACCCAGGTCACAGTATATACAAGAAAGATCAAGAGCTCAATCAACTACAACGCCCAGTACGTCTTCTTCACCTTACTATCAATCTACTTCTAGAACTGTCGATATTAAACCAACAACTCAAAAATATGTTTCGTCTACGGGTAATACAATAAACACTGCATCCGAGGCGAAAAATGAAGAAAAGAAAAAAAAGCCAAATATTGAACTGCCTGATGAAGTCCCTGATGATCTTCGTCAACAACTCCTGTCATCTGGAATTTTAGACAATGCAGACATTAGCGTCTTAGATTACGATAAAGTTGGAGAAACACCTTTAGAATCCTTACCGCCAGATCAGCTTGCAAACTTCTTTAGTGCAGGTGGTGGTCAACAATTAGCTGCTAGTGAAAACAGGCCAATCTTCTTAAAACCTAACGGAGTACGTATAGAATCAAGAGTCGATGAAGATATTATGGATGAAGACCAAGAAGGTGCAGCATCAGAAAATGTACCTAGTTTCGTAGCTCCTCCTTCTGAGCAGAAACAAGCCGTTGAAATGAAAGTTGTCCATTTTGATCCAGAAACTCTTGAAGGTCAGAATATTGCAAAAGCATATGTTAACGAAAATGCCACACAAGTGGATCCGGTGGCACTGAATGATAAAAAATATAACAGGTATCTTCCTTTAAAAGTCAGCGGCAATCAGTTTCCTCTACCAGACATACTGAAAGGAAAAAAAATTACATCAGTTGTAGTGCTTGCCCCAGTAGAAACAGAGATTATTAACAGCGAGCACACCAGGAAAGTACGTTCAACTAATAGCGATTTAAAAGGAATCAAATTTGTCGCTGGTGACAGTCTACAGGATTTGCTTAAATACCCAACAAAAGACAACTTTGAGAAATGGTTGAATATTGAAAAGAAAACAGCATCGGACTTACAATCTATCGTGCTATTGGTGACTGGGTAAGCTTAGACACATAATAAATCACAAAAATATTAAATATACTTTACACATTTACCCACATTCTCAAATCATGTTAAGTGACGATGTGGCCTAAGATTATACCACGCTAAATTTAGAAGGTGTTGACTCTCAATTGCAGCTCTCAGATTACACCTATAGGTGCT
Source organism: Saturnia japonica (assembly GCA_033032175.1). Taxonomy (NCBI): domain Eukaryota; kingdom Metazoa; phylum Arthropoda; class Insecta; order Lepidoptera; family Saturniidae; genus Saturnia; species Saturnia japonica. The sequence goes on from CM065318.1 coordinate 16,488,919, forward strand.
TAGCGATATAGTGGGAGATTAATGGTGTAAGCTCATTAGGCAGTACTTGCAAAATGCCCTATCACCGTGCTATAGTTTCGTCACGATGTTTTCGTCCAATGAAAGCTCAGGCACATTGTGTGATTTGAACCTACGCCGATCGACACTGTGTTTGTACATGCTACCATTGAGCAAGCATTGCGTCGCCTTAAATATTAATTGAGTAAGTTCCCAGTATTTATCCAAAATGTAATACATATGTTGTTGTTTTTTTCAGACAAGATGCTTCTTCTGAAGACAGAGAAATTTTCATGTACGATATTGGATCTGGCAACGTTAATAAGCTCAGTGGCGAACTTTCAGATGCATTTGTAGAAGCTGCTGAAAATAACTCTCTGAGTAAAGATATTGAAACTTTGGCTATAGAGGGCGACGGAATACCTGAAAGTTTTAGTAATGATTCGAAGGACGAAATAGTTGCCGAGGGTTCAGAAAACGTGCCATTTTTCGTAGATTTGTCAGGCTTTAGTTTAGACCGGGAAAACGGCAATAGAGTTGCTATATCATCAGGCTACAGTAAAACAAAACATGGCCGATCTATTAGAAGACATTCATAAAATAGGGCCATATGGAGTCTGATCTTTGTAAATAGTATAGTCTTAGTATTACTAAATTAAATTGTCGCGATGGTGTGTGTATAGTCGTATTTTTTTACAAAAGTGATAATGGTTGTACAATATAATGAACTGCCTTTAATAAACGATTTTTATTTTATTTTATCACTAATGAAAATAAATTATTCCAAAAATTTTCATATTTTTCTTTTAAAAAAGACATGAATAATACTTTACAAATCCAATAACACTTGCAGTTACCGATTAGTCGCTGCACAGCCATGCACGCAGAGTACTTTTGTATATAGATGGTTTTTAATCATGTACCTAATCAAATAATAAGTATAATAGGAAAAAAATTAAAATTTTGACATATCTTCCGTAAAAATAAAAAACCCAGAAAAAGTTTTAACTGATGATTGAAAAATCAAACCTAAATCTATAAAATGTTGGTAAGAACTTTTGAGCTAAAAAATTTCTTGTTTTACTACTTGAAACTACGACAACTTGGGAGACGACGTGCGACTCATGACACGTGCATGCTAATAAAAAATTAATATATAATCTGTCTAAACTCCACATTATGTCGTTATCTATAAAAATGATTTTAAAGTTTTAGTATTATCTATAATTGATTCTACTCATAGCAGATACCATTAGCTAGCTACTAATAACTAATCTGTGGATACCATTACATTTTTCACTAGTAGCAACTTAAAGCTTGGCTGTCAAGTGTCACTGTGTCTGTCAACCATATGGATTTATGGTGAAATGTTCATGGCGTAGAGTTAAATTCGCAGTATTTAATTTTTATTTGTTATTATTGAGTTGTTATGATGATGGAGGGCTCACTTAGTAAATGGACAAATGTGATGAAGGGTTGGCAGTACCGGTGGTTCGTACTCGATGAAAACGCAGGACTCCTTTCTTATTATACGGTGAGTGACGTTTCTTTTTATTATCTAAAGAAACAAATTTCTCTGTGAAAATTTCAGTATTTTACAATAATTTATAAATTAAAGTTTAGTTTTATTTTTATAAATGTAAACATACGACTGCATAAGTATACAAGTTTGTTGAAAAATGTATTCGAGTATTACTTCTACTTTATAAAAATATTAAAGGGCCTTCGATGCCCTCCTGGAAACTGGTAAATACATGCTATGTATTTTAATCACAAGGTTGAATGTTTATGTATAATAATACTCTGTTTTTAAGGTGATGATTATGGATGGTAGTGTATATAAAACCAAAATGTAATCCATAATTTATTAATTGATTTACCAGTGTTAAGTAAATTTATGATAGTTTGTATAAATAGAAGCCTGGGCCAAACAGGCCAGACCTACATGGATAAAATTAACTGTAAGACAAGTAATAAATATTTGAGAATGAGCATAATATATAAATTAATTAGTTTGCAAGGAGTAAAAGAAGTTTAAATAGAAAAGTGTTACCACAGTCATGGCATTATATGATGATAAAAAGATTATTTTTTCAAATAATTCTAAGCTAGAAACTGTGCATTGTTTTATTTAAGGGACTGTAATGTGAAAATAAATTATTCAATTTTGATATTTGTTCAGTTACTGGAATAACAAATAGCTATTGCGTTAAAAAGAAAAGCAATATTTTTTCTTGGCATTCACAGTACAGTTTAATAAATTATTTTCTATGAGATGTTGTTGAAGAAAAACTGTATATTGAAAAATAAACATTACTAATGTAATATATTCAATACCTATATGAAAAAACATATAAATTGTGTGATTGTTGTGAAACTCTTGGTTGGAACAAAGTTGGTAGCCTTGAACCAATAAGTGTGTACCTATGACTGGGTACAGCCAATAGCATATGTGTTATGGGTAACAGTTTACACAATAGCGAGTTATGGCAGAAAACTCTTACACTTTTTTTGCCTAACCCCCATCTGCAAAGTCCATGCCATGCGATAAGGAACTTTATTCCAAAAATACATAAAAAATGTGCATATGTCAAGCCTTATTATGTTTTATTATTGTAACAAAATAATAGATAAAATAGGTAACTTTTATAATAGCTTGTAGCAACATTGTTTTTGATAAAACTTTCACATGAGTTTGAACTGCTATCGGCCATACTGTGTTTTTACAAGCCTAATATTTGAAAATATAAACTTTACCTATATACATAATGTATAAAAGAATAAGTGGGGTTAGGACTGTAATAAGTTTGCATTTGGGTTCCTTTTACACTGTAGGTGATTACTAAGCAAGGATTTTTGGAAATTCAACCTCTAAGATAGAAAAGAGTTTGAAAGGTTGTATGAAAATCTCATCTATCATCAACATCTATGAAAATTGGTATTTAGCAATTGAGTTATGGGAATAAATCAACTATGACTAAGCTGGGGACAAAGTTTTATATTATGGTCTGTTACTTTTACAGTTATTTTAAGACTATAATTTATAATGTTATATACATCTTATTATATAATATACTTAAATATAACAATGAACTACAATTATGTCTATGAGATGTGAAAGGGTACAAAAAATTCTTGATAAAAAAATCAGACTAACTCTATAAAAACTTGAAAACTACTTCCACCAAATTTTGTATATCTATGAAAAATTGGCATTACCGAAAATAGATCCTTTATACTGGTATTATTATTATACATTCATTTAAAACATTAAAAATAAAACTCGTCAATTCTTCCTCCATTATGAATTTTTCTTGATACCATTATGGATCATTTTCTTGTTGTTCTTGCTTAAGTAGTTTTTCTTGAAGAACTTGTAAAACATGTAATACACAATTATAACGTTTGGAAAATACATATAGGCTACCCCCTTTGGAGCCTTACAGCTTGGAAGGAAAATTTGTGCCGAGTAAACCAACAGAACTGTGAATTGAACCTGGAATTAAATAATATAATGCATAATAATAATAAATAAATAAATATTTGGACTAAGTACAGCAAAAAACTTTTTTATACATGTATGTAATAAGGTAGCGAGCATAACAAAATGGCATTTAGTCCACTTAATATTAAGAAGTCATTGTAACCTCAAAGTGCAGTTTGAGGATCCCTTATCATTCAATATTAGAACTACTGTTCTAACTGATAACAGAAAATAATAGGCTGCTACTTTTCAGCACTATCTTAGTACACTTCATGTGCCAGTTCATGTTGACAACAAGGCTCTCCATATGGAAATTCATCAGTTTGATCACTGATACTTTGTGGTTGAAATGAGTTTAGTAGCAGTGATTCCATAGTCAAACCTTGCTTAGTTTCAACCCCACTTCTGATATGGAGTATTATATTTTGCTTTTAACTACTTAGGCAAGTGAAGATTTTCTAAATCTATAACATGATTTGCTAACTCATTACTATATTTTTAATCACCTTCAAAATATTACATGTGCATGGTTTTTTTATGGTAAAACTACATGATCTATTTTTATGATCTATTTACTTTTCTTCTTCTACAGTGCCTCATCTCTTATATCTTTTGGGGCCGGCACTCCTAATCTGAATGTGCCATTATTGTTATTCTTTGATAAAGCTTTTTATTGTTTTTTTTTTCCTTTACTGAAATTATATCAACCTAATATTAGTCTTATTTGAGGTTGGTCTTTTTTTACGCAGGATATCCTTTCCCACGCTAGACAGTTTGGGAGGGTTCTGTGAGACTTCTACTTACTAAAACCCCAGAATACTTTTTAGTCATTCGCATTTGTTTCACAGAGGACTTTCGCATTTATGAGCTAATATTAGTGCTTATATTCGTTTATTATCCACATTTTGTATTCCTGCCATAAATTTATTACATTTGAAAGAGAGTGATTGTGGACTGAGAATGAACGAGTTACTTGTGAAATGTCTTCTTTATACTGATGATCAAGTTTTACTTGCATCGTCGGCTAAGGATTTGCAAGCGATGGTGAATATTATGAATGAGGCTTTGGAAAGAAAGGGAATGAAAGTAAATGCAAGGAAGACGAAAGTTTTGGTGTTTGAAAAGGAAGAAAACTTGACAGAAGTATGTCCGGATTGATGAGGATGAACTGGAGCAAGTAAAGTGAGTTTGTATACTTGGGATTGATGTTTACCAGGGTTGGAAAGTGTGAGAGAGATATAGGAAGGAGAGTAAATGCCGGTAATATGGTGAATGGGGCGTTACACTCGCTTTATGATCAGCCAGAGTATTTCTATGAAAGCTCGTTTGGCTGTGCATAGAGGAGTGTTGGTTCCAACACTCATGTACGGAAGTGAAAGCTGGGTGTGGCAGAAAAATCATGAAAGTAAAATAAATGCAGTAGAAATGAGAGCACTAAGAGGTATGTTAGAAGTGAAATTGAGTGACAGGATAAGAAATATTGTGATAAGAGAGCTTTGTGGTGTGAAAGAAGATATAGTCACACGGATTGAGAAAGGGATGCTTAGATGGTTTGGGCATGTTGTGAGGATGAATGATAGAAGAATGACTAAACAAATTTATGATGCGAGTGTGAAAGGAATCGTTGGAACAGGAAGGCTTAGACGAACATTTATCGATCAAATCGGACACGTTCTGAAGAAAGGTAAGGTCAAGAGTACTCTAAACCGACGAGCATGCATGAAAAGATTAATGAATGTCGAAGAAGCGAACGAGGTATGCCAGGATCGTAGCAAGTGGAAGGACGTGGTCTCTGCCTACCCCGTTGGGATATAGGCGTGATTTATGTATGTATGTATGTAATGTATTAGAAATTAACTGTTTAAACGAAATTGAACAAAAAGAAGGAGGTTCTCAATTTGTTTGTATATGTGTTTTTTTTTTTATATTGAGGCATAACTTCTTTGTTGATGAACCAATTTCGATGATTCTTTTTTCACTACAAAGGATGGTCCCATTTTAATTTCATTGGTATTAGACATTCGAATTCAAAGGTACACCAGGGAAGTTTGTTTTATTTTCTTTTTTTAAATAGTCTAGTACAATTCAATGATTTTATTACCATTTACAGCTCTGATTTGATATGCAATAAAGAGTCACGGGCATAAGCTAGTCTCACCCCCAATGTGGCAGCTATAGTTATGATCTTGGGGGTAAAGTATCAGGCAGGCACGCGTAGTGTAAAGCGTGCTCAGGCCTGCAGATATGTGTGGGTGACAGACCACTGCAATACCATAATAGACTTGCTTCATAATTCCTTATTTTAAAAACAATGTACTTACCATTTGTATAATTGTTAGCCATTTCTTGTATTTTTGTAGGACATTTTTCATTCGTGGACTTCCTTCAGAGGACATTAGGTAGTAGCTGTACATTATGACGTGAATCATGTTATTTACCATCGGCGACATGGATGTTAGGCCACCTGGAAAATGATTGCTAATAAATACACTGTAAAATCCAATACATTTTGTTGCGTGCTCTACCTTTCTTCCGGATTGCAGAAGACTAATCATTCACACTGTACCGAACTAAAAGAAATATTTCTACAGCTTCTACATAATGTTTACCAGAAACCTAAAAAAAACATGCCGAAATGTCTGATGCGAATTCTTTTACACAATTTCTAGATGTAGGTAATTTTCGAGATGAGGTATTAAGTACCTTTAACCAGATATTGCGTTTTTAAATGTTTGTAGAATAATTCCGCCTACGAGTGTTTCAGTTAAACAAATATTAATTTTTCTCGCTCGGTCCACTATACCTGCTTGAGAAAGTACAACTTCGGCCTTGTATGGAATATTACCACTCTCTCTCATCTCTAGATTAATTCAAAAATCATCTCCTCGATGCCCTGAACAGGTTGCAAAGCCGGGCTGTCCGCATTGTGCACGATGCAGACTTTACTAATTGCATCGAGGAGATTTAGCTGCCTTACTGAGCGTGTTTTACCGTCTGTATCTGAAGAGCTGTTCAATCTAATACCCTCCTCGATTTTCCATAACAGAAACCTCACGCGCTGAGCTTTGGAACAACAGTTTTACGGTAACCTCCATTTCGGCATGAATTAAGAAGTTCGCAACGTCTTTGCCGTACCGTGAATCTGTGGATTCGTCTCCCAGCATGCCATCCTTATGATATCTTGTCCTTCAAGCGAAGCGTGAAGTAATATTTATGCGGCTCAGGATGACAGCGAGGGCCTGGCGCAGATGGAGTACAGATCTCTCGGTTTTCGTAGATGTTTTTCGATTATACTGTCCTTACCGTTAGGGACATTGTCGTCATTTTGCCATGGTAATATAAAAATATATAGAATTTACGCGAACATACATGTTGACATTATGTTTCTTATGTCCACAATATATTTTGTATTTATGAACCGCGTGGCTCTATCTATTAGTTAAGTTAGTGAAACGTAAAATTATTTTAAATTCGTGTTTATCTTTCGGTAAATGAAATAATGCGTCGCGACAGTGTGAGTTCCCGCCATTTACTTTGTCATATTTCGATTTAATTATACTAAAATTAGTGAGAATTCGATTCACGGTTTTTATTGGGCATAGAATGTGGATTTCCTTTTTCGTGTGTTATAACTGTGAGATTTAAATACGACAGAAGGCAAATACAATAAAATATTAGGTCCTTACATATTAAATTGGCGTTTTGTACGGCAGGAATATAAAGTCTTTTTTTTTTTTGTAAAATATATTTAATTAATCAAAGCATGTACTGTTGTTATCTATGCACTTTTGCCATCTCATAGGTAGTTTATCGATCCCTTTACCACAAAACCATGGGGGGCGAGAATCAATAAACTCTTTGGAGGCGGTATGGACTGCCGCATTGGAGTTGAATTTTTTTCCTTGTAAGAAGTTGTCCAAATTCAGGAAAAAATGGTACTCTGTTGGAGCAAGGTCCGGAGAGTACGGTGTATGTCGCAGACATTTCAATTGTAGCTAATCAAACTTAGTGGTTGTTTGTTGTGCAGTGTGTGGTCTTGCGTTGTCGTGAAGCAGCAGTGACCTAGATCGATTGACCAACTCCGTGGTTTAGCAGCCAGTTCTTCTTTCATGGTTTGCAGTTGCTGACAATAGATATCTGCCGTAATCGTTTGGCCAGATTTTAGAAAGCTGGAGTGAACGACACCGGCGCTAGTCCACCAAACACTCACAAGTAACTTTTTCTGAGACAATTTTCGTTTAGAGCAGGATTTGGCTGGATCTCCAGGGTTCAGCCATTGCGACGAGTGCTTCCGATTATCGTACAGTATCCACTTTTCATCACAAGTAATGATTCGATTTAAAATCCCTTCATTATTGTGTCGGTTGAGCAAAGTAACACAGCAGTCGACGCGTCTTTGTAAGTTTGATTCACTCAATTCATGAGGTACTTCCCGATTTGCTTCAAGTGGATTAATACAGTATCTCTGAAGTGCTTTGTGATAGATCCGCTTCCACAATAGCCTTTAATTCTTCATTTTCCACCTTGGTGTCCGGCCGGCCACGGGGTTGGTTCTGAAGGTCGAAATTTCCAGAACGAAAACGTTGAAACTAAAAACGTACCGTGCTTTCTTTTGCGACACCAGCGCCGTACATATCATTAATCCTTCGAGCTGTTTCTGCAGTACTAGTGCCACGGTAGAACTCGTACTCGTAAATATACCGATATTTCATGGTTTCCATTGTGCGGTAATAAGCGACGCCAAAGAAAAAAATAATGTTAGGAAAAACAAATGAATGACTGTTTTCAAAACTCAAATGTACCAGCTAAATGAATTTATAAATTTGAATTTGGAATTCTTAACTAAAGAGGAGATATTTCAGATCTAAGTGGTCAGTACGACAAAACGCTAATTTCATATGTAAGGACCTAATATCTGATGTCACAACCAAATTTCAACTTCAAAACAACTTATTTCGTATAAAGATTTTTACCTATTGAAATTATATTATTGGAGTTATTACAAAACGAATGAAGTGACATCACCATACAAGCCTATTGTACAATATTATTTAAATGTGATATCACGACTTCGTTAACACTGTAAAATGAACTTTAAATATTGGAAACAAGTGCCATAATAACGGATCCACTTGTGGTGTACACTTTCACCGCTCACAGATTCGCAAACAAGGTGGATAAACACTGATAGCGTAGTCGAGGGGCACAGGTTAGCTGCCTGGTGCTTCGATGGGTTTGATTTATCAGCTACTTAAGTTTTATTATGACATTGTTGTACAAACTAATGCAGTTGTATATGCATGTTGCAGTAGGTTAGGTATAGTTACTAACGTATAATTCTGTATGAGTCTTGTTGTATTCCTATATATTTACTTTTAAATGTATTTAATTCTATCTATACAATTAATCAAATTGAAGTGTCTGTTTGTAATATCAAAATAACAGTTTTTTACAAAAAGCCAATTTTGTTAATTTCTGTCTGTCTGTTTGTTTGTTCGTTTGTTCCGGGTAATCTCCGAAACGGATGGACCTATTTTGACGGGACTTTCACTGGTAGATAGCTGAATTTATAGGGAGTAACTTAAGCTACTTTAATATTAGAAAAAAAATTAGGGTTCCGCTCAAAGAAAAAACTTGTCATGGTGAATCAATTCGGGTGCTTAAATGGCTTATGCTGAGTAAACCATAAGAGATATAACAAATTAATGTACTACATAATTAATTATAGGCCTTAAAAATACCTACAAAAAAGTCCGGGAAAGTATATATCTATTTTCTAAGGAACACCCACAATAAGCATTTTTGTCTTTAAATCAAAGCTAACATACCACGCCACCCTCTACCACTCAACATATTATCATAATAAAAAAAAGTGTCGATTGTTGTTACCGGCACATGTACCTACCTACGATTTTTTCGGAATTCGCGTAAATTTAATAATTTAAACTGGTATCACTATCGGCTAACGGTGAAGGAAAACATCGTGAGGGATCCTAAACGCTTGAGCAATGTTCTTATATGTGGGGAAAAATATAGACATGTGTATTTCTCAACATTTGACATCGCCAGTACGTCGCGAGCTGGAATAGTTATTAAGCCCTTGCGTGATCTCGGGAAGAGAATTTTCCCCAGCTGTGGGAAATTTATAGGCTGGTATATTGTTATATTATATTAATATAAAAAAAAAAAAAAAAAAAATAAGCCTCCGAGTGTATTTCTATATTTTAATCGACTTCAACAAATTATAGGTATTATATAGATTTATAACACTTCAACGTTTTTTGTACTCACTTTAAAACCTTTTGCAATTTTTAGTACTTTAGATATTAATAAACTGAATAGTAAAGGTAATAATATATAAAATAAACACTAATAATAAAACTGAGTTAACGGTATTTCGTGGTAGTTATCACCTGACAGGTTCATTTCTAAAGGTTCGTAAAGTGCCACTTTACTTTCGGCTCTCTGAATGCACTCTAAAAGCCAGTCCAGGTTAATAAAGGGTACCCTTGAAAATAATGAATCATAATTTCGTTGAAAACTGCCCAAAGTACTCTTGAAATTTGTCGACGATTGAGACACTTATAGATTGACTGTGAACTGTGGTTTCAAAAGGACGGACCATGTTGTTTTTATAGAACATTCACAAATAAATTTTGTAGGTAGTTTTTATTATATAGTACCACGGCAAAGTGACGACACTGTGCCTGAAGGTAAGCCCAGTACAATCTAAAAACATCGACGAGAATCGAGATATCGACGTTCGTCGGTGTAATGGCGGCCTACAAACCTCTCGGCAGCTGGAGATATACACTGACGGATTCCAGAACGCGAGAAAGTAAAGAGAATCAATATAATGGGTTTATATAACACCATGTACAAGGTGGTCGAGAGCCAATGGGTTACAGATGCCCATCACTCCGCTTGATTGCAGGATACACACCTGCTGATCCCGAAACGCGACAAGCCTAAGCGTGATATTACACGTTACACATGGTGTATGACGGTTACTATCCAGTGGGTCACAATTGTCCCAACCTATATAACTTATCTAATACATATATAATCAGTTAAATTTTTCTTGTAAAGTGGATCCCAGGAAAAACATGTTAATAAAAAACGGGTCAAATCTCGATTAAGATGGTTTGTCTATAAAAACTAGTGAAATCGTATGTAGCATATGAAAGTATATACGATACCAATAACAAAAAGCCCATCTTTAAATTTTTTGTCTGTCTGTCTGTTTGTTTCGGGTAATCTCCAAAACGGTTGGACCGATTTTTATGAGACTTTCACTGGTAGATAACTGAATTTATAGGAAGTAACTTAGGCTACTTTAATTTTAGAAAGAGAATTAGGGTCCCGCACAAATAAAAAAAACAGGTTATCGTGAATCAATTCAGGTGCTTAAATGGCTTATGCAGAGTAAACCATAAGAGATATAGCAAATTAATGTACTACATAATTATAGGCATTAAAAAGTTCAGGAGAGTATATATCTATCTTCAAACGAACACCCACAATAAGCATTTTTGTCTTTAAAATAGCCGGGAGCGGGAGAGCAAGATTCGCGCGGGCATTCTGTAGTCCACGTGAGCGAAGCCACGGGCACAGCTAGTTAACAATAAAAAATGTAATTATCTCAAGACAAAGGTTATGGATTTGAATCAAGTCTTTTAATTAGCTATTGTTTCAAAGAACTACATATCCTCTCATCTTTCCAAACGAAATATTATTTGAAAAATAATTATAGCCAAGAAAATTGACGGTCAAATCCACCTAATTTATCAAAATAATATCTTCAAGTGCAAAGGTAGACACTAAGTCCAAAGTTCCGAAGCAACCACCGTTTTATCATAATGAAATTGGGTATTTAAGAATCTATAAGTACAAAAGGAATTTTCTTGTGCAAAGAAAATATTATGATTATACGATCTGTTTAATATAATACGCAGTAGAGATTAATGAGTATTGATCCTTTTGAAATGACAATGTTCATTGGGGTCCCAAAAACATGATAGAGAGAATCTTGTTATGTTCTGTTGATAGTAATTGTCGTGATGAGTGTATGAGATCACAAGCGTTTGCTTTCGCAATCAAAATAAACCTGTTGTTAGATTTATCGCTGACTTTACGATCTCATAAAACGTTTAATTCAATCACTTCTTGATCGATCACAGCCATCGTATTATATTGTTGAACTAACAAAATTATGTGACTCGATATTATGTCCATATTTTACTGACAAAAATATACTTGTTAATTAAAATCAATCCATTTTAATCAAATTTTGCCGTTATTATGCTGTCTTATATAGGTCATTATAGGGTATCTATTTTCATATCTATTTCATTAGTAATTACATATTGACAAGAATATACAATTATACACTTATTACAATTATTTCGCACTACAAGTTACGTCACATTGTTTATGGTGTCGTTATTTGTACGAACGTGATTGATTTTATCATATTATATTATATTATATATATATATATATATGTATATACGTTTATTCTGTTTTGCAAATATAATTCTTATTTGATGCTTGAGTACTAAACTAAACCTTTGATCTCTAACTTCGTAATGCCTTCAAAGAGTATCACACTATAAAATGAGTTAGCGCATAGATATTAAATTAGGTCGGGGAAAAAGTGTTTTCGGATAACGTAGGTATAAACTTGTTATAAAATTTCTTTGGCTGTACTATTTGTATCTGGCTGGTTTTGGTAACAATAAAAATAAAAAAGGAAAAAAGTTGTTTCATGCTATTTTTCATTACTTTTCTTTCTGTAAAAATGAGTGAATCTAATGAAAAATTCGATACATTTTAAAATATGATTACAAAAAGGCAAAAATGCAATTCAAGCATCGAAAAAATTTTGTGATGTTTATGGACCTAATGCAGTGTCAGTAAGAGAAGCACAAAGTTGGTTCAAACGTTTTCAGTCCGGAAGTTTTGATGTTAAAGATACACCTTGCTCTGGTCCCTGTTACGAATAAAATGGACGCCATTTTTGAGAAAAGTGGAGCAAGATCGGCAAATCATCAATAGTTACGATGTAGCTGAAGAACTGGAAATTGACCACAAAATAGTTTTAGCCCATTTACAGAAAGCTGGTTAAACCAAAAAGCTCGATATTTGGGTGCCACACAAGCTCACTGAAAGAAACCTAATGAACCGTGTACTCATTTGCGATACATTATTGAGACGTAATGAAACAGAGCCTATTTTGAAGAGATTGATAACTGGCGATGAAAAGTAGATCACGTACGATATGACGTGCTAAAAAGGTCGTGGTTTAAGATCGGCCAGGCTTCACAGACTGTGGCTAAACCTGAGCTAACTCGAAATAAGGTGATGCAGTGTATATGGTGGGATTGGAAGGGCATTGTTCATTATGAGCTTTTACCGCCCGGCAAAACCATCGATTCGGATCTTTACTGCCAACAACTAATGAGATTAAAGGAAGCAGTTGAGAGAAAGCGGTCGGAATTGATCAACAAGAAGGGTTTGGTCTTTCATCACGATAACGCTAGACCACACATATTTAGCCACTCAGCAAAAATTAAGAGAGTTTGGCTAGGAGGTGTTAGTGCATCCACCATACAGCCCTGACCTTTTGCACCTTCAGATTTTCACCTGTTTCGGTCTCTTCAGAATTCTTTAGGTTTTGTAAGGTTAACTAACATCAGGAGAGGACTGCCAAAACTATTTGTCGCGTTTTTTTGATCAGTAGTCCCAAAGTTTCTACAGCAACGGGATCATGTCTCTACCTACAAAATGACATAAAGTCACATATATACTGTAAATAAATTTAAATAAACTGTGAAAAAAATGTCTTGAGTTTTCATATAAAAACACGAAGAAACTTTTTCCCCGACCTATTAAATCATTGTGGAAATTAATTTTTACAATTCTACTTGAGGCGGCTCAACTGGTGACGTACCTCCCCTCAACCCTACAGAAGATTGCAGCCAAATTACTGTATGTTATGTTCTTGCAGTGAGTCGGGCTTCCAGAGCTCTTTGGGGATGGAGTTCAAAGTCAGCAACGCGTTAGTGCTACTGGACTTACAAACGTCCATCGCTTACGGTAACCGTTTACATTAGGCGAGCCGTAAGCTTGTTTACCACCTTACATGTATAAAAAAATGGAGGACTTAATGCTAAAAAGCATTCTCTACCAGTCATCCAGAGGAGCAAGAGAAAGGTTTATGCAAGGTGTGCATAATATTTAGTAAAAAAAAAAGAAATATCTAGCCTGAATATTGGCTTCAAGTAAAACCTACGTGTAGCGATTACTTGAAACAATATTATTTGCTAAATACTATCTAATTTAATTGACAGGCGAGACTAGCGTAAACAATAAGTTTGTAAATATCAACTATTGTCAGCTACAGGTAGCTGAGCGTAGTGAACGCCCACGACAAACGAAATGGAATTGTTGTTCCTGGTTGAATATCGATTAGGCATTGTTTCTCTATTGTTATGTTTTAATAAACGATTAGTTGTTATAGTTGGCTGGAACAATGCCTTCTGCTGCGATGAAAATTTATTGCCGGACAGGTTTTTAATTGTGGAATTTAAGGTTTCAAATTAGGAACGCAATGTTTTTAGTTAAACGACAATGAAGTCTGTGGCTAAATCAATTTTTTTTAATGGACAATGTGAAATGAATGTTGTGATTCCCTTAAATGGCACATAATTTTATTTTTTGAGAAAAGATTGTAACGCACTGAGCAGTAACAAAACAATAAAAATAAACTTGCAACATAACCATAGTCCAACATTCCTGCCTTAGGCCAATTTCTAGGCTTGGGTCATGTGTGCCTGTTCGTATACCTAACTATACATTTACAGCGGAAAACGTCCATTCGACCGATGCTGTCTTGCAGTAGAAATAGGCATGACTACGGTGCCACCGTAATTGATCTTAATAAAATTCGAGCACCTGTTCACCCTAGTGAGGCGTTCTAGCTAAAACTAGCAAGAAACATAAATATCTTATTATATTCTTTTTAATTTAAATTTATTTGTATTTGTTTGTTTACCTATTTATCTTCTACTTCAATCTTTATTTTATAAGAAGGGGATTCCCGTATTTGTTTTTTTTTTTCTATCTGACCTTACTGTTAGCCTGAGGAGCCCTATCCAAAAACAGAGCTGCTGATGGTTTTTACAGCTTTACCGGACTTGGGGGCGAACGCTTAAGGCACTCAGCAGCGAAAGCGTGGGCAAAAAGCGTTCAAGGGTGCCAAAGTGGCCGGACCTCGGCTTGGGCTGTTGCCGCGATTGCAAAAAAGTCGCGATCTAACTAATTCCCTATCCGTAAAATTCGAGCTAAACTAACATATACATATATACATGTCCGTGCCTCCTGGGAGGAAGGAAGGAAAATGTGTATATCTATTTAGTAATCTGACATATGGTCTACACCAGAGGTCGGCAAAGTGCGGCTCCAGAGCTGCATGCGGCTCTTTGACCAAGGAGATGCAAGCACATTGTTCGCATTCATAAATATTTATTAAGGAGAAATTTAGTTTTATTTAGTATACTAGTTATTTAGTGCATAAAAAAGTTTTGGCTTCCAATTTTTTTTTAATTGTTGTAATATTCATATTTGGTCTCTTTGGCGACTTTGGCTAATAAGTTTGCTGACCACTGGTCTACACTAGCGTAAAAAAGAGCAAAATAGGTACCTTAAAGAACCTATGTACCTATGTGGTGTGCACGTATGTGTGAACATATTGTATGTAATAATGTGTGTGGGTAGCTAAGTGATTGTAAGTGCACCTGCATCACGCGGGCGGCTGCCGTATTCGTCTTCTTGCTGTTGTCTCGCCTAAATAGGGTCGGCACATCATGTTGTGAACTGAGTTTCGGCTTATTGTTTTATGACCGCACGACGTTTGTGCTTTGCCGACGATAGCTAAATAACCCACCCCTGTCATCTTCTTTAAGGCCTTCCACTACTGCCTTACAAATGCAGAAATATATAGACTCTTAATATTTATATCAAGATTTTAGTATTTCATGTATCCTAAATTTTCAAGTCAATATTAAGAAACTCACCAGATCGCAGATAATTTTGATAAACAGTAATCTAGACGTCTGTTTCCTCGTAATCTCCGTAAGAGACAATTAAAAGGTGTATACGTGTTCGGTTTGAGCTCGGATCACAAATGTTTCTTTGTTAGTATGGAGGGAAATACGGTATGATCAACATACATTTAAATACATTCCAATTAATCTTATAATTTACAAATTTGTGATGGTAATAAGTATCTATAATTATTGAACATCTACAAATCCTCTCTGTTCCGTCCTTTCGCCACGAATATTCACCAAAAATAACATACTAGTTATTATAGCAATTATAAGTATCGTTATTTAAATAAATATCATAACATGAAAATTTCCCAAACTGCATTAAACAGATGTACTGTGAAATATATTATATGCATACAATACGCTATTTTGACTGGAATATACGTCATAGATCATGACAGAATTTTAAATTCGTTCAATATAAATGCCTAATGAACATTTGCTATATTATGCAAGTTCAATGATAGTGCCCACGATTATGTCGGGCTTGGAATATTTTAAGACTCATAAATATAGTTCAGCGGAATTTGGGACCTCTCGTTTTCTTTTATTTTAATATTACTGTATCGCCAATATAGTGTATTATTTACAAACCATTTACATAGTAATGATGAGTAAAATTTATCTGTTTGGTGTGGTATAAAAATATAAGCAATTAACGAGCCACATCATAACCTACTTGACAGTTCTACGAAATACTATTTTTATGCACAATTTTCTGTGCAATAAAAACTTTTTTAGTTAAGTACCTATTGTATATTTTTCACACATGACTTGATAACAATTGAATTGAGGTCAATTGCTGAAATAGCCTAGTTTTGAAATTATCCTTACAATATTTTTTATTTGTTCTGTATTTTGTAATTATTTAAACATCTCATGTTATATATGGAACATCCAGATTTAGATCCAGTCAGACTTGCAAATTTCTTGCTTCTTTCTTTTAAATATTTAGGAATATTGAAATAAACACTAAATTTAAAAAAAAATCATTTAATGCAAAAGTTATATATAAGGATCTTTGCCTGTAAAATTTTTTGCTGCTTAAAACTAACCCCAAAAATTCTTAAACTCTTAAATTGTAGGCATAAATCCCCAGAATTGGCCAAGTAGAATGACTTCCAAAAAGGTTAAATATAACAATTTATAAATAATCGTGGCAGAAGTGCTAATGATTAATTAATTATCTTTAAATAGATTTTACGTTTCAAAGGTCAAGATCAAATTAGACTAATGAAAGAATAGATTGGCCTGTTTAAATAATAGGATCCATAGAAAATCAGTTTTCAAGGTGCAAATCATGTAGAATTGAATACCCAACCCTAAGACCCCAAAGCCAGCCGTGATACTTCTTTCTGAAGAACAAAACAATTAAGATATAACGAGGCTCACCTCAAGCCCTTCTTTGAAATCGGATGATTGTGGGGGAAATTCTTGTGGCGATTTATTTTGGCACTTCACGTTACAAAATTAGCCAGTGCACATAAAGATTTTGGACGGCCAATGTATTCTTAGTCCATTTTGGTAGAGCCATTTATTTGGCGAACCACAAACGTTTTACCAAAGCAATAAAACAGAAACAAGAAACAAATGATATATTACGTCAAATATATTTTCATTGCTGTAAAGTACGTAACAAATTAAAAAGTAAACAAACTGACTTTAAAAAACTAAATCGCATGTAGAAAATGGTGAGAGATGTGTTAGTTCTGTGGAAATCGCTTCACTCAACGTAAAACTGTAATGGTAAGAGAACACGCGATTTGTGAATAAGGTGATGTCAAATAACAACTTGGAGCATCTTTCGTCATAACCTAGTTCGAAGATAATTAGCTTTGCACCAGTCATATAATAACTCTATTTCAAATATGTTATATTAATAAGGTCGTAAATTTGTAGTACTACAAAGATACAGTTAATGTAAGTTTACGTTCGAGTAACTCTCTAATCAAAATTTATATTGTAAAGCTCTTTTTACCTAATTTTTATATTCATTGTGTACATTCTCATCATATAGAAGACTACCATAGAGAATCATACACTACTTGGCAAAAAAATGTAGTAGTGTTCCCAGTTTACAGAACAGGTTTTTATTCAATTTCCACATCATGTACACTGCACTGAGTTATTCTCAACTTGGTTTATAATATAGAGAAAAGCGTTACAATATTATTTCAAAAAATACTGGAAACGACCAACTTTATCGCGATCACCATACATCAGGTGTACTCGCCATAGTGGCACGGTTAGCAGTGTCACGTTCCTGGATCAGCCGGTATATATCAAGTGGAGTGGTAGAAATGTGTACCCGACTTGGTGGAGAGGATAATGCACATGGTGGTAAACACGTTTCACAGTTAAATCTCTTTTGGTTTGTCGTGTTTTGGGATCAGCCAGTACATATTCAGCTGCCGAGAGACTTGCCGGTTTACGTGATACCGGACACCGTCGATGAATTACCTATCTATCGGAAGGCGCCTTTGCTTTTAGATTGTATTGTGTTTACCACAAGGCATAGTATCAAGGATACTATAAAACATACTTTATAACATTAAATAGAATGATCACTGCACTGCATACACCTTTAATATATTCGATAATTTTACGTACGTACCTCCAACATATTTAACAGCAATCCATATTAGGGTCGACGCGACAACATGATGGTAAACGTGAAGGAAGGATGCCTGCTTGTCCTTCTTTCGTAGCAGAAAGAAAACCGTTTCGATCAACTCCAAAAGTTTAATTATTATCGTCCACCAAAGGTATGTGAGCATTCTCATCGCTTCAGGATTCGTCGAATAATCGGGAAGCATGCAGCCGAAGTGGTATGTTGTCGTCCAGCCTGATGTCATAATCTGAAAATTTGATGTAGCTTAAATTTCAGTAGGCATCATGAAATTATAAATGGAATACCCGGGGTTGGCATGGCAATTATGAATTTATTTCTAGGTGCGTCAAATTGTCCTAACTTAGAAAGGCGGGTCTGAGTCAAAAAGGGTTACATAATATTTTTTTTCAGCACATGTGTTCCAAAAATGCATTTACGAAGCCTGTATACTAAAGAGAAAATGAGACGAAAGATGTAGTTCTAATATTCACTTTCCGACTGATATTTATAAACAAAATAATAATATGCGTTCAAGCGTGGAAGATGTACTGTTTTCTCGCAAATGTTTTGAAAAACGTTGTTTATCACGCGTGCGGAGTTGATTTTTACAAACTCGTGTCTATGGTAAGCCCTTGACTTGGTCTCGTTTGTAAAAACCAGCTTACCGCACTAGTATCATAAATAACTATTTTGATATATCAATATGTCAACATTTTCATGCTAGGCTCGGATGTAATGTTTTATTAGTAAGCATATTTATTACGTTTCAATCAGTGCTTATAAAATTTTAGTATATAAAAAAATTTATTTAAAAAAAAATGTGTGTGTGTGTCAGCTCAGACGCACGAATGGAGTTGAATCCTTAATTGCGATTGTCTTTGAATATGCAATAGGCAAAGAGGTGATTTACTGACTTACTGGTTAATGATTTATCTAAAAGCTTAATGAAAACGTAACGCTTTTTGTTAACCATCAACGTAAAGGGTTTGTTAACGCTTCTATATATTTCCCTACGCATAAAATTTCCATACCGAGGTTCTTATATGTAAATCGATAGGAATAAACTTCAAACAAACGAACGCATGTTAAGAAACAATATAGCAGAGTATACAAAGAAACGTTATTTCATTTTAAATCAATAAAACAATATACTAATCATAATTAGTTATTGGTAACGATTCATAAACTCTTTAATTTCACTAAGTTCGTAATCTAACAACATATTTGATTGTAGATACTGCAATATATAGGTTAATTAGTTTCAGACTCTCTTACGCAACTTTGAGCAATTGCTGAATCCGTCAAGTGTGCAAATAGTTATATAGGTATTTGTTCAAGATAATATCTCTACGTTGTAGATAAACGAGTAACAATGAAATTTGGACACGGTCTCAGCGATGTGTGAATATATTTCAAATGATGTCATGGGTGTGCGAGAAATGGTGTTAAATGATTGTAACGGAAGAAAAGTTTTTTTACGCCTATAGGTAAAATACTGGCAGTGGCGAGAGCTTCTGAGAAATACCCTTAAATTTACTTTGAAATGACAAATTAATATGAAAACTTGATTATTAATGACTAAATAAGACTTTACTATTAGCATTTTATAATGGTAAACTTCTGGGCCTACTAAAATTAGAATTACAGTTTATAATCGAAAAAACTAGAGATTGCTAAATGGAAAAAATATGTATTAAGCAGTCCTAAGTGTATATAAGATTCTGTATATATACTAAGTAAAACCAGGACAAAAACAACCCCAGAATCATTCGAAACTCGTAAAGAGTAATATTTTTAATGGAGCTTGAGGTACATTTTCTGCTCACCAAATTTGATTCCGTCCGGAGACCACGGGAGAAGCATTTATTTGTTATTCTTCAACCAATAAATGAAAACGAGAAGAGTCTACGAATTATTGTCATATTATTTTTTATTTAATTCCCAAGTTCCATGGCGGTTACCTATGTCAGAGACGTAAGAGTATCCGGGTGGTGATTCTCTCGTATTCTAAACGAAAGTAGTTTTTCACAGGTTGTAACTTGACTTATTTTTGTGTATTCATCTATACAATTAATAAAATTGAAGTGTCTGTTTGTAATGTCAAAATACCAGTTTTTTACTAAATGCATATGAAAGTATATACAATACCTATAACAAAAAGCCCATTTTTAAAATTTCAGTCTGTCTGTCTGTCTGTTTGTTCCGGGTAATCTCCGAAACGGTTGGACCGATTTTGACGAGTCTTTCACTGATAGATAGCTGATTTTATAGGGAGTAACTTAAGCTACTTTAATTTTAGAAAAAGAATTACGGTTCCGCACAATTAAAAAAAAATCCGGTCATGGTGATCCAATTCGGGTGCTTAAATGGCTTATGCTGAGTAAACCATAAGAGATATAGAAAATTAATATACTACATAATTATAGGCATTAAAAAGACCTACAAAAAAGTTCAGGAGAGTATATATCTATCTTCAAAGGAACACCCACAATATGCATTTTTGTCTTTAAAATAGCCGGGAGCGGGGGAGCAAGATTCGCGCGAGCATTCTGTAGTCCACGTGAACGAAGCCACGGGCACAGCTTTTTTTGAGTATAAATTATCTGTTCAATGAGGTGCTAGTGTACTTTGATTAATAATATATACAAAATTTTGCAACAAAGCCTTTTCAATCTCATTTAGTCTAGTCGACAAGTTGAAAATGGTACAAAATAGAGATACTGCTCTTAAAATTATGTGCGATAGCTCATTGGATCCGGAATGACGCCAAGAAAAATGTGCCAAAAGCGTGTATTAGCACATAAAAAATTGCAAAAGTGATAAACAATTAAAGATGAAAAAAAATGGCATTTCGTTTTTTGCTAATATTTCATAAACTATTAATATTTATGAAATTTCAAAATAAGTTTCTGAAAGAGAAGGATACTTCAAATAAAAAACTCCTAACTCCCGGAACTCTATCTCCATTATTTATAATTTTAATTTCACGCTGAAAATAGGTCTGCGCCCGACTTTTTTAGGTTGCGCGCGCGGCGTCAAAAGCGAGTACGGCACATTAATTTATTTATTTAAGGTATTAAATATTTTTTTGATTTAAAAAAATTATGGTGTGTTCTGAACACTATAAATAAATTATTCACGTTGAAAATTTTACTTAAAGTTAATTTTTCAATAAGTTAAACAATTGTTAACTAACAAAATTTTCCCTAACTTCCGTCTTAATTGTAAGTGAAAATTCTTTTTTAAATAAACGGGAATAAATTATTTATAGTATTCAGAACACACCATAATTTTTTCAAATAAAAAAAAAATTCAATACCTTAAATAAATTAATTAATGTGCCGTACTCGCTTTTGACGCCGCGCGCGCAACCTAAAAATGTCGGGCGCAGACCTATTTTCAGCGTTAAATTAAAATTATAAATAAAGGAAATAAAGTTCCGGGAGTTAGATTTTTTATTGGAAATCTCCTCCTCTTTCAGAATCTTTTTTTTTTAATTTCTTAAATATCAATAGTTTATGAAATATTAGCAAAAAACGAAATGCCATTTTTTTTAAATCTTTAATTGTTTATAACTTTTGTAATTTTTTATGTGCTAATACACGCATTTGGCACATTTTTCTAGGCGTCATTCCGGATCCAATGAGCTATCGCACATAATTTTAAGAGCAGTATCTCTGTTTTGTACTATTTTTAACTTGTCAACTAGACTAATCTGTAAAATACCTTCTGTAAGACTTATTTTTCTATCAGTTGAAGATTGACCAACAGTTTGATCACGTTTATTACATATGTTACGATAACAATTTAGTTTTAATGTCATTGTTCCATTAGATTTTACATTCTCCCGGGCACATTAATCATTCCATTGCTGTAACTAGTTTGCAGCGAATGCATTTAAGTGCGCAGTGATAAATATAGGTCACGAATAATTAATCTGATAATCTTCTGACTACGGATTGCTAAACTATTGAATGTAGCGTTTGAATCTGTAGTAAATCTACGAACTTTAATGCCTTTGTAGTCCTTTTAAAATTCTCATGTCTATTACACTGAAAGTTAGATAAGTTTATGTTAGTAAAGTATGTTGTACTTACGCCCCAACTCACTACTGCATTGGCTACTATCTGCACGATGTTATACCATTTGATGACACTTTTAATGTTATAAGGTTTTCTGTCTCTCATGTATGAAGGTACAATGATCTTGATCATGACCAAGTAAGTCGTCAGTATCGCAGCTAAGGGCCACGGTGACGTCATCAGCAGCCAATCCTTGACGCGTGGATCTGTTGAAAGTGTTTTTCATTATCTTTATTTTAATGACTGGTTGCTAGATGAAATACCAACATTTGATGGATTCAAATTAATTTGGGCGTTCAGTTGACCAATATTTATAAAATGCATTTTATATCACTTAAGTTATAAATTGTAGAAATGATAATAGAATATTTGGATTAAAAGCATTACATATAAAGCTTTTAATAAAAATCCGTGAAGGCCTTTCAGTATAATTCTATTGTGAAGAATTACACGAGATGACCACCGCTCGCGCTGTGGCCTAGATGTGGTAATATTACAGATTGCGTTGTAATACCGAAGCCAAGTGTTGTACTATTTTTGACAGACTAGTGTTCTGAATCACTTTTTGTTTTAATTAAACTTATTACTATTGTTGAAGTCATTACTTAGTTTACTGCCGTATTATAAAATAAGTTGTTCTGGTCAGCCTTTTATGACAAACGTTACACGCGTTAGCAAAAAGCTGGTTGCTAATCCATTAGCTTCAGAAGCATTACATAAAGAAGAAAATTTTATGCTAACTTATTGTTATACTATACGCGTTCGCACTAACACTATAGCTAGAGTGCCCAGTAAAGAAGTACTAATTACTAGTACTTTGAGGGAAAGCGTTGTGTATTTATTCGATGATGAACTATGGATAAATTTAGTTAGTATTCTCTCTAAAATCAAGACTGAGCGTAAGCGTAATCTGGTAGCAGAAAATAGTATAGGATTGTAGACAATTGAGAGCCTTGAGTTAGTTTGAGAATGTAGCTGTTTTTTGTATATTGACTCGAAAAACTTTACGTACACACACACACACACAATTTACTATAAAATTAACAGCGACTACGTTAGGTCAATATTTATCATGCATGTTTGACAATATCAAGAATTTGACTTGTTCTTCATTCTTAGATTATTTTTATTTTTGGCTGAATTTCTAATCAATTAACAGATTTATAAGCTACATCTCAGATTAAATTGTTCTACGATTAACGGTTATACAAAAAAAAGTACCTACTCCAAATGAAAAAGATATACCTTAAAATGGTAATGAATTATGTAACATTTTCAAATATTTCAAAACAGGAATTTTGAACAAAGTTTGTTAAATAGTTAAATTTATCAAATAGCGTAGTATGAAAGAATACATTTGAATATATTTCAGGAAATATTCCAAAGCGTTATAGTTTGCAGTTTTAAAAATAAACATTTAGCGAAAGCGCATCATCAATTAGTTCAGTTTTATTTTGGTTTCTTGATAAGTAAATACGTTACATTATATTTCCAAATATTTACGTTGTATATCCTCCGGTGGCGAACCAAAGTCGTAGTTCATTTAAATTTTAAATCATTGCACGACCGTCGATCACACATTACGGTCTATTTATTATCAGGTATCGATAAATTAACGTTTATCTCCAGCATCGTATCATTGCTGTATGCAGTACAAAGGAATATTAAATTGTACGTTCGTCGTGAATTTCGCAAATGTTTGGAAGTTAGTGAACGTCGGTGAAAGGATTTGTACACGTCCACTAGTTGTCTGGAGGCAATTTATTGCAAATTGTTGAAAATATGTATAACATTATTCAGCGTTGTTTGAAATGTTTTAATTCATATTAAACATGTCTGACTGTAAGATGCGTTAATCACTGTAGTTCTATACCATCAGCGATCATAAATACCTATGATTACAGTGGTTACACCGCAACCATTAGTATAATCATAAATTCCTATAGCCTTGTCTATCGGCTGATTACCAATTATTGAAATTTGTTACAACTTTTATGAAGAATGTAATGTGATTTTAGCTCAAGTTACACGCTTGTAGATATATTATTTAAAAAAGTCCCATTTATTAGCTATGTTCTTAGGAACTATGGCGTCCATATCACAAATCTTACCATCATATCACAAGATTCATTGAATAATTTTTTATATCAGTGTTGCTTGTATGTCCTAGGGATAAAAGTGTTTTGAAACAAAGTAATAGACATTGGCCAGTTCAATATTATGTATATTCGTAAAGGAAAGTTCAGGAAATTGTGTAATTCTTGTGCTTACATAATACAAATAGTGTGAAGATTTGTTCAAAATTATATATAAAATTGTGTGACCGCAGTGTCTTCAAGTCGAAAGTTTTTTACCTGTTGCCAGTGGTGAATTTTGATGAATGATGAAAAAGCAATGATGAGAGCTATGTTCGGAACTTATCTGCGTGATGAAATGAGGAAATCGGCATAACAACGAAAGTCACACACATAGCCCGGTAAATTGTTAGACTTAAGTGGCAGTGGGCCGGGAATATTGCTCGTAGAATGACGGCTGATGGAGCTAAAGAATTCTCGAACTGAAACCACGTTCCGAAAGTCGCAGAGTTAGCAGGCCTGCCTAAAAATGGATCGACGACTAGGTAAAAGTTGCAGGACTAGTCGTTGTGGTTACTTTTAGGAGAGGTCTATGGCCAGTAAGGAATATATTTCCGCTAAATGATTGGATCTATTTATATCAAATTCGGAGAAAAACTTCGAGACCATGTCTCTCCTAAATCAACTTATTTTATGCATAGTGATTTTTTGAGATAAATATATTATAATCGCTTAAATCCGACTGTGTTAATAAAAATCAAGTTAGTAAAGTTCATAATAATAAAATATTTTTTCTCAATAGAACAGTAAATATGAGAATTTGGAAAACATTCAAACATTTACAGTAAAGCTAACCTTTTCGTAATTTCACTGCAAAAATAAAATACCAAGTATTAATAATGTCTAGACATTTAGCTAAATGACGATTCGGATGTAGGGGAAAAGGGAAGGAGGCAGTGATCAATAAAGATGATTGAAATATTGTTTTAATTGTGATAAACATATCCGTATTATACCTGAACAGTAAATACATGTCGTTTCTTTAAAATAAAAAATTTTAAATACTTGATAATTATTTCAATCAAACATTTGAGTGTGATCAGAGTAAGTTGAAATAATACCTTCATCAATGTAAACTACTTTGCGTATAATAGAAATTCTTTGAATTTTACGCCTTTAGCTACATTTTTACAAAAAATAATTTTAAACCACGAAAACATATTTGATTTTGATGAAAAATTAAGAAAAACCACAAAATCACATTTCAGAAATAATGTAATAGCATAGAGGTTCTAACATTTTTCTGACATGCTTTACCAAAGCATTAATTATGGGATCAAAAAGTCTCTTAGAGACTTCTGCAACTGGGTCCTTGTATTAGTGTACTAAATAGAATTCAATGCCTTTGTCGATCTTATCTATTATAATCACTGAAAACATAACTTAACCTAATCAAATCACGTAAAAAAGTGCTATTATTTTAAACTAATATCAGATAAGTACAATATTTGAGCTATTCGTATATGTATTACGTAACATACTATCAGAGTTTTATAGCCTGATATATATTACATGTCATTTTTCGTGTTTAAAATTTAATTGAAATCGGTTAAGCCGTTTTTGAATTAAACAGACAGACAGAAAAAAAGTTACACTGCACAGACAGAACTACTGATTTATTAATATAGATAATCCTCGGTACCTGCTCTCTCATAAAACATCGTGTTGTATGTTCGCCGAACTACCTCCATGTTTCTTGTGTTTGAATAGTGTTTACGTATCGACGGTCGCGATCTATTTGCACACCTGGAGTTTGAACCTCATTCCTTATTCGAATATATATTAATGTTAAATATTTTATTTAATATACAGGTTGACATATTTGTAGATATATTATATTATATTCTTAAATACACATAAAAGTACAATTGGAAGACTTAATGCTAAGTACTCCAAGTAAAACCTACGTAGCGAATACTTGAAGGAATTCTAAGACTTGGATAGTGGGATGTTGATAGGAAGCGAATTCCACAGTCGTGAAAGATCACAATCGTTACGGCGAAAGATCAATAATAGAAATTAGTTTGATGATTTGGTATACTGAGCATTATATGTAATATAGTTATGTTGAAATTTTATAAACGAGCTACGTTAGCCTGGAGGCTTGGAACGTATGAGAGATGAAAGGATGCCAGCAAAATTATTAATCCCAACAAAAACATAAATGTTAAAAAGGGGCCCAGTTTGGAGAAACTACTTTCGGGATAGTCATTGTCATTGATAAAAGAGCTGAGAACTTACGGGTGCTAAGTTTCATAGCTGTTCCTTTAATTATAGCTGTAGAAGTAGAAATGTACATACTTGAATTCATATACAAAACAATTCGTTACTTTCTTTGATTTGGAATTTCTAACTTGACAAGTATTAATTATCAATAAAGTACAACCCAAAAATTTGACTCCTTTAAGTAGAAATTAACGTAAATATTTCTGGCAGAGACTCCGGCTCTTTGTAGAATATCAGAATATGAACCCACGTAAAAGGACGCGGTGTCGGAGTACGTTGATAACATATCACTTTATTTAAACTTTGAAATTAACTATTAAGCACACATTTATCGTTGCTTAATTAATAACTTGACCCCGCATGGATTACATTAATGCCAATTTTACATACATTTTGTGAGACCTCGAGAGCCGAAGGGTTTTAAACGGGTTAAACGGAAGCGCAGTCGGTAAGAGTGGTAGAGAAAAACATGTTGTGACAACCCTTCTTAACGTGGAATAAGTTCAAGGAAAAATACTTTCATCAATTAACACATAACATAACGTACCATCACGCCTGTATCCCCGAAGGTGTAATAATGTACACCCACAATTCGACGGGTATGTTTTTAGGTCCCATGTACTTCATTGGGCGAGCCTATTGCCATTAATCGGGCACAAAGCCAAATTCCGAGTTGCTACAGAGAATTTTATAGGAAAACCCAATAACACTTTGCTCGGCCTGGGAATCGAGAGCAGCAACAACATTTCAATTCTAACAATATATAAATGTATATCAAACTATGATAGCCGTGTATAAGAAATTTATTCTGTACTCATTATGCGTTTAATATTCCAGTGGTAAGTGACAATGATTACCGTGTCTGCTGAATTTGATTAACTTTTGGTTATTTATTACTTAGTTTTTTTTTTTTAATGAAGCAATAAATTATTTAGTAATGATAATTGTAACCGTGTTTGTGTAGAAACGTTTCAAACCACAAGAGTCTTGAATCAACACTACTTTAAATTTCAGATTTGTATGTAGTTCTGGGTTGATAATTTACCTATCATAAAAAATATTTTCCAGTTGTGTGAATAAAATGAGTCTTTTTCACAAATGAATACAGTCAGTCGGTTCATCAATTTTGGTTGTTTGCGTGTTAGATCATTTCAGGACAGCACGGTCCAATTAATGGAAGGGGCTATTTTTCAATCACCAGATAACTTTATTTGACAAATCATTTTCACGTTTTAATGATACAATGTATGGAAAACCTGTCACAATTTAAAAATTACGTAATTTGGACTATATACCATATAATATTAGCGATACTTTTCGTGATATAGTTTGGTTGTACAAGGTATCCAGAAAGGGTATCGGGTATTTGTTTTCGCGCCATATTCGAAACGAGGCGTCTAAAGGGTGCGGGGAGGGGTTCGTGGCGTCCGCCATTTTGTGGAGTTTTAGTCACGATGGAACAGTACTCAGGGACGCATCGCGCATTTTGCGTACGAGCGTATTATCGTAATGGTGATTCAATAGTGACTGCTCAACGTCTCTATCGTGCGGAATATCGTACACGCCACGCGCCAAGTGACCATAGCATTAGGAAATGGATCAGGATGTTCGAGAATACAGGTGCGACAGTTAAAATTCAATACTCTGGTCGTCCTCGTTCAGTTCGCGATGAAGAAACAATTGAAGAAGTTGAGGCGTCGGTTCGTCAAAATCCGTCTTTATCCATCCGAAAGCGAAGCCAAGCGTTGAACATCAAAAAATCGTCTTTACATTCGATTTTAAAGAAAGACTTACATCTAAAAGTCTATAAAATTCAATTGGTTCAAGAATTGAAGGATACGGACTATGCTAATCGACTGAATTTTGCGAACGAAATGCTGCAGCGATTTAACAACATACTGTTCAGTGACGAAGCAAATTTTCACCTGAATGGTCATGTTAATAAGCAGAATTGTCGGTACTGGGCAGTGGAGAATCCGAGACGAAAGCATGAACGACCCCTGCATAGCCCAAAGGTCGTTGTTTGGGCCGCTATGTCTGCTAAAGGCATAATTGGTCCTTATTTTCATGAAGATCAACGAGGCCGAGCAATTAATGTGAATAGTGACCGTTATTGCGATATGTTGCGAAATTTTTTGGTCCCGGAGTTGCAGGAGTTTGCAGGTTTCAACTCAAGAACGTGGTTCCAGCAAGATGGGACCACTTGCCATACCTCAAATGACTCAATGGAAGTTGTTAACGAATTATTCCCTAATAAAGTAATTTCGCGAAGGGGTAACATCAACTGGCCTCCCAGAAGCCCCGACCTTAGCCCGCTTGACTATTTTGCATGGGGATACCTTAAAAGTAAGGTTTATCAAAACAATCCGACGAATCTAACCCAGTTAAAGCAAAACATCAGGTCAGAAATGGCAGCAATATCGATAGCTATGTGTCAACGTGTTATCGCCAATCTTCGTTTCCGTTTAGAAGAGTGCCAGCAACGTAACGGTCATCATTTGGATAACATCATCTTTTCCAAATAATTCTCCAATTCATATGCTAATAATAAACAATAAACTTTTTTATTGCATACAAATAATTTTTGTTTCATTGAACTTACAAATACCCGATACCCTTTCTGGACACCTTGTATTATACAAATATTTATTTACTACATTTAACATTCACATATGTTTTAACATTGAAATAATATAAAAGGTTAAAGTTTTTAATAACTAAAATATATTATTAAAAGGAGTCCCCTTAGGTAAGGTTCCGAAGATACTGGCAGCGTTCCCCCTTTGAATAGCTTGACTAGTTCTTTGTCCGAGGTAGCTGCCAGCTCTTCGGTCTCCTGTGATGTTGACTAACCTTTTTGCTATTTCCTTAATAACCCTTGTAGCGATAGGACCCCACGGGCCAAGGGTCTCGACACCGAAAGGGACAAAATCATATTCAGAGCCCAGACCCCTGTATTTGCATGCCTTAGCTTTTTCAGCCGCCTCACGAGCCACACCAGCTCTGTTGCTGGTTCCAAGTAGATGGGAAGGGGCCAGCGTGTCTGAACAGGTTGCATCCCATACTAGCACCCGGTCCATCTTCCATCACAACTCATACCGTCCGGTCTCTTGCCATCGTCTCTTGCAATACCAGTCGGCTCAAGTAAACTTGGAACGTTGACGGTGGCAAGGGACCGGCGTATGATATCGTTAAGTGCGGCATATCTCGAGAAGCGGCCTGCACTTTTTTGACATGACAGTCCGTGATGTCCTAGCTTGTCGACATCACTGCCACAGGGACATTTATGAGGAGCGCAGACCGGAACCCCAAGCCGTAGACAGGTTGCGATTCGGAGCGTGTCAGGTTCAAGAAATGTTCCTGTATTTGACGAAGGATACGCTTGAAGCCAGTAGCCGGCCTCATGCGCACCCACGGCCAAAAGCCTAGCACGCGCCGAACCCGTACTACAGCTCAAAAAATTGTCATAAGTCAATTTGCAGTTTATGTCGTCCCAGCTCCTCTGTGAATTTGGAGAAACTGGAAAATTTTGATCTGGGCACGCAATTAAGAAAGCGTTTCTAGCTTCTTCCAAGCCAGCAATTTCAATTTTTTTTTATATAATATTAAATTTAAAATTAA
The DNA here is from genome assembly GCA_033032175.1 of Saturnia japonica. NCBI lineage: Eukaryota > Metazoa > Arthropoda > Insecta > Lepidoptera > Saturniidae > Saturnia > Saturnia japonica. The sequence continues at coordinate 16,519,188 of CM065318.1, forward strand.
ATTAAATTTCAAAATCTATTATTTATATTCAAATCTCAATTTCTAATATGTTTGGTTATTGTATGTAAATAACTAGAAATATCGAAATTCATAATATGCATGCAACGCAAATAAAACTCCCTGGACAGAGGACAGTTCTAACGAGTACATCCACCATTTTGTTAGAGTGTTGATTGAAAATTAGAGAAATAGTACCTAGTTAGACTTAAGGACGTGTATCATGCGATTTTAACAACATCATAAAAAACTGAATCTTTCATGCCGCGTGCTTGTCCAGCACAATTTCAAATTATTTGTATGTTAATTGTTTACAGTTTATTCAGTACGGAAGTACACGTCTAATAGAATATGTATATAGGTCGCTATAACGACCCTGACTTTAGTGAACATCCACGAACTACGCATGGTGACTTTTTAATTTGGACAATTCACGTCCTTTTGGTGAGATTTAAGTTTCCGTTCGGTTCCCATAAATTTCCTCTCTTAAATGAGAGTTCTTACCATGTACGTTAACACTGATACATAATTTAACACAAAATATTATCTGTATTATGGCGCCTCGTGGCAAAGTGGTTGTAAACGCTACTATTCAACCGAGAGGTCGCGGGTTCGATCCCCGCCCATGACTGACTTTTGTGTGATGAGCATAAATGCCGGTTGTGTGTCTGGGTGTTAAATATCTATATATGTATGTATATCAACTATTTAGTTACAATATTACAAGCTTTGCTTAGTTTGGAATTAAATGGCCGTGTATGAAATTGTGTCCTTATATTTATATTTATTTATAATGTACATTCTATAAAGTAAAAGTTGCCTCTAGATTTTTATTGAAGCCCCTTCCGCTCTGCTCTATAAATGAGGTTCGGTTAAACTTTTCCGGACCTTTCCCCTTACCATTTTGAGCTCACGTAATTAACGTGACGCTCCTTATGCTCCCTAAGATACATAAACTAAACAGTTTATTAATTGCTCATAATAATCCATTCCAACAGTGATCGGACACACTAACAGTAACAACGTCCGCGTCCGTACATAGAACGGGAATGGCCCCAACATCGAGCATCCGGCGTAGAGTAATCGTGACGTTAAAACCGGCAAGAGTCAATTGAATGCCCTTTTATTCTACGTTACATATTTTGACGACCTGTTACAACCCGATTAATAAGAGAGAAAATCCTGTTCCAGAAATATCTCGAAGCAACCACATACTTCTCAATACTTCGATATAATGTTCACGTCATAAGAAAGATAGCGATGATTCACGATTTTTCTACGATCGTTTAGTGTAGGTATTTAAGCGGCTCAGGCGCGGCGCCGAAGTAGTTCTTTTGAATTATAAAACGATAAAATCGAGCGATAAAAGGAAGCGAAACCACAGTGAAATAAATAACAGTGTTGTGAGTTCGTGAAATTTGTAATTGTAGAATTCGAATAAAACTTCTTCACGTCAATCATCGGCATTTTTATTACCCACGGGTGTAAAAATATTTTTTTTTTTTTATTTCAGTCGAAAGAGAAAATGACCAGGGGCGTGAGGCGCGGCTGCGTCCGGCTCAGAGCGGCCGTAATAGGCATCGATGATGAAGACGATTCCACATTCACCATTACAGTTGACCATAAGACTTTCCACTTTCAGGTATTAATATTTCATATTGTATTAATTAGGGATGCACAGCATAAAAAGGGCATTAATAGCATCGGCTTGTAATGCCTTTTTAAATACATTTTTATTAACTCTCTTTTTTGTATATTTTGAAGCAATGATGGCTCAGTGATATCGTTTACGGACACCGCGTCAATTAACGTGAATTCAAATCCATGCAATAAGCCTGAACTTTCGATAAAGAAAAAAATAATTATGAAACCTCAAGATTACCCTCAAGATGAAAATCTGTCTTCATATTCCTTCAGTTAACAATTAAGAGGCTAGCGTTTTACCATCTTGGGTCACATTGACACTTAGCAACTTTTTATTTAATGACAACTGTACATGCACAATTCTGCCAACGTCACGTGAATAAAATATTTTTCTAATAATTATTCTTGTAATCTGCAAACGAGATGGCGGCGGCTCTCTTGTTAAAACTATCAAGGGAGTTTTTGTGGCAACTTACATATTCTTAGCTATTATTTATAATCCACTTCACTAGAGCATAAAACCGAACTACATTACGTAAGATGTTGTTAAATTAGGTAATATAAAACTAAATATCATAAGTTTATTATATGAAATACGCTAAATTATTAAAAAAGAAACAAAAATCCCGACTGCAAGAATAATACTTGACTAATTTTTTAAATTATTTTTTTACTTTTATTTCAATTCCAGACGTCGTACTTAAATATTATATAGCCTTGTCACTCCCACAATTAATACCAATCTAACGACACCTCGTATGCTAAATAAGATCCATCAAACCGTTTGGCTACAGAGCGTGCCAAAGAAATAGACATACGTAATATATACATCCATACTCTCGTAAAAGGTAACCCTTCATTTTCGCACTCTGGTAATAAAAATAACTACACGACAGATCTAGATCCCGTCAAAATGTCTATCATTTAACATCGGATGGGATTTGAATAGATTGTCTAGTATACAAGTATAGATAATACAAATAAAACACGTATGTATTAATTTATTATCGACGACTGAGAGAAATTTGACTTTGAACAAAAACGTTGTCTGATCCAGGCCAGAGATGGCGCTGAACGGGAACGCTGGGTGCGTGCGTTGGAAGACACGATATCGAGGCACGGACGACGCGAGCGGTGGTCAAGGAGCGTCCCAGCGCCCCGGCACCGACACGGCGACCTGGAGAGGCGCATATCAGAGGCGGATTCCTACTTGCAGATCATGATAGAACTCGTCTCTGTGAGTAGTCATTTGTTAAAATAACGCTCGCTGTACCTATACACAATCCGGTTAGGTATTCTTTATACGGTTGCAAACAAACCAGTCTAATAGGAAGCTGTTACTGCAAGCAAAGTAACACTAGCACGCTGCCAACCTTGCAACCCCTTTCCCAAGGAGCTCTGGAAACCCAACTCCAACGCAAGAATACAGCACAAGGTTATTCATCTGCAATCTTCTGTAAGATGAAAGTTTTTCACCAGTCAGACTACAATAAAGAGAAATTTTCAAAAATATTTATTTGTGCCCTACCTCTTTTTCAAACACCAGTCACATATTACATAACAAGTTTCTTTTTATGATAGGGATTTAAAAAAGTATTTTTTCGTTTGTTGTGGGTATGTTTCCGGACCGAGATGTTGCGCCAAAAATGTTATTTTGGGATAATTAATGTTAATGCTATGCTAAATTTCAAATATCTTTCAATGAACAAAAAATCAAAAGAATCTCACCTGATGTTAAATGACGATGTGGCAAAATATGGTGACACACAAAAACTTAATAGATGAACTGGCTCTCAAGTGCAGGTGCTATAGAACACTCCTATAGATTTTCAAGTTAAGGATGGTAGGTAGCCAAGTGAGTAATAGAAAATGCTCAAAATACTACGTTTTCATTACGATTTTTCTCTTCACGGAAAGCTAAGGCTTAAGTAGGATTCAAACGTATGTTATCAACACCCTTTAATGGATTGAAGCACACCAAGTCAAAGTAAAGCACTGTTACTTACGGGTCCTTCCTACTCGTAGGATGGATTTTTGATATAGTGGTCTGAACTATGAGAAATAGAGAAAGGTGTTGTAAGGAGTCATGGCCTTTATTTGTATAATGAAATTAATGCATTTTTTTTTTACTCTTACTAAATAGATTACCCGTTTGTTTTTCTTTTCAAAAATATGACAACCTATATTAATACGCCAATAGATTTTGTTACTAATAGTAATTTGGTCATATAATCCCATCTCAAAAATCTAGCCTGTATTATACTCGAGGCAATCCAACCGAACATGAGTGCCCAATCAATATGTGTACAATAAAAAATAATTTAATTCCAGAAACTGAACACAAGAGTATCGGAGCTGCCTGAACCTCAAGAGAAGACCAAAGGGCAAGTTATTCTAGAGCATTCCAATGTAAGTGGTTAATTTAAATATACAGTGGCTATAAAAAAATTAAATAAACAATGAATTATAATAAAATTACTCGTGATATGTGCGTAGCAAAAGCTACATTCATAGGCGTAGCTAGGGCAAGAAAAATCGATAGTATTGAAGGAATATGCACTTTTTAACCGACATAAAAAAGGGGAGGTTCCTCGATTCGAATGTTTTTTTTTTAATGGATTTTCAGCCAGCCGCGTTCAATAGTAATGTTGAGAGAGGAGCGCTGAGACGAAACGAGCCGACCAGACACGACGCTGCCCGAATGGCACGTCGCGACGTTTCACCAGAACGCTTTTACTCGTATCCAAATTCACATTAAAAATTATTTGAAATGTGTGTGTAGCAAAATGGCTCTGAGTCAGCATATAATTTTTCTGAAGGAGGTGAGCCTTCGCAACTATGATTAAAAAGAAAAAAGTTATTGATTTAATACTACACCGACATAGTAACAAAATAAACTTAATAAGTAAGGAAATAATAATAATAAAACTATAAAATATTCAAAACGTAAAAAGTGTATTAGAAATTCTTCATATTAGCAGTTATTAAATATTTTATTTTGCTTTGTTTCAGGCCATGTTGGACAATATTAAACATTCCATAGTGCTTCTTCAGATAGCTAAGGTACGCTTAAAATTTCTACTGTATTTTGTATCTGTTGATTTTAAACTAACTTATTAGGTACATTTATCTCTCTGTCATAATTTTATTCAAAATGCTTGAAATCTATTTCAAAATTCCATATAAGAAGATTAAAAAAAACTTTTTATTATTATTATACTTACCATCTTTTTAAGGCGCACTAAAATTCTATACTAATAATAAAACTGAAATGTGTGTGTGGTGTGTGCTTGGGAGTGTGTGTGTGTTTAATCTCTGGAACTGTCAGTCAGTTTTTTTTTTACATTACATAACATCACTCTACGATCCTAAGGAGTAAAGCAGAGTGATCATGATCGTCAACCATTCGATATCATTTTAAAATGATATGATAGTCGGAATGCATGTTTGTAGGTTATGTAGACATTTGCACGACCTAACAGTTATGTTCTAAGGACTCTTGATGCATCGTTTCTTATTATAAACAAAGTATAGTGAACCAAAATATTTATATGACCATGAAAACGGGAACAAATTATAATAAATATAAATGACGATATGTAATATGAAAATCGAGTCAACGTTTTAATATACCTAAAACCGAAAGCACTATATAGGAATAATATGTTAGAATTCCCGTCATAATATTATAAATATCAACATAATAATATGTTATACTATTTCCAATTCTTTATTTTCTCGATGACAGTTCTAATTTGATAGTTTTAGTGTTGTGACTAAATAAGTAATGATATCGAAATGTTGGGGAGAGCTCATCGAGTGACAGTGACGATTCATCAGATTTTTATTAAAATAAATAAGTAAAGATTACCTGTCGTTATAATTATTTTGTTTTATTGTCGAATACCTACCTATATCTACTTATTTTACAACAGCTTCGAAAATTTTGAAGAATTTGGCATTATCAATCAAGAATTAATACGTGTAACATCTTGTAATGAAATATAATATTAGTTAATAAATTTGTACAAAAGTATCCAGCAGTAGTTTAGTTTCTTAAATTTTGTAAAAAAATATCTGGTCTGTTATCGTGTTACGTTTATCGATATAGCTCCATCCCTGTCAGTTTTCCAACTCTGGTATAACCTTGTACGTGTGTAAACGTCATATTTTTATAAAATAATGCATACGTAATGTAAAAAAGACGCTCGTTCAAGTTGTCACAGGAGCTGTCATCGAGAAAATAAAGAAATGGAAATGGTATAATATAATATTGTTACACCTGCTTGTGAAACATACTTTCAGTCGTTTTCTTTACAATTAGACTCAAGTGTAAAAGACAAAGATTAAAAGTTTCTCCGGTTGTTTCCTTTTCTTAATCTACGAATATCGAAAACTCAATCCTGGATCGTATTTTCTCAAAATTTTATTAATATCCACAAAAAGCTTATTTATATTGATTACACTGATATATTGTATTTTAACATTTTAGATTATGCGGTTATGCGTTAACAGATGGCACTTTACTCAAATACAATTTAAATTCGTATGTTGATACTATTTTAGGATAAATCAATTCACCCTTCACATATTTCTGTGTTAAAATATAACTTTTTTTATTCACAGAATACTGTTAATCCTGTTAACGGAGTGTATCAAGGACCGACGAATCCCTCACAAGCACATATCAAACAAGGTATTTGGCCAAATGTTTTTTTTAAATTGGATATTACTTAAAATTGATAACATAAGTACAAGAAAAGATTTATAAGTATACACGCATTTTTTTGCGTGTAAATATGTATGGCTCCGGCTTTACTCCGGTCATATCTGCTGAAGAACCGACAACAGTTGGAATAAGCGAGTTCTATAAGCAAACATAGTGTAGAGAACACTCTTAGGGTTGCCACCTTTTGTTTGAGAAAATTAAAAGTACATGCTCTCGAAATAAAGTATATCAGTATTGACAGGAGTGGAAATACTATTTCCAAATAGATCTTTTTTTTGTATTTTCATTTATTACGTATATAATAAAACATTAAAATTCAATTTCATTATAAAAATTTAATTTAACCTAACCCGGTCAAAATCCCATGAGGCCAAGGTTAATTTTAGATCGTCAAGTAAAGGGTTCGATTCCCAGGTCGAGCAGTGTTATTTGGTTTTTCTATGAAATTCTTAGTAGCAGCTAAAATATGGGGAACTATGGGTGTACATTAGTACACCTCTGCCTAACACTTCGGGAATACAGGCGTAATGGTATTTTATCTTATATTATATTTATTTTAATGTAACGTTTCGATTCTTTAGGTGATTTATCAACACGCGTGGAGATCGGCTCCGAGTGTCGGGAGCTGGTCACACCGACGCATTCGTTACAGCCGCTTGAAGATCTCGGAGCGCCAAGTTTGGTTTTTTTCTTATCTATTTTTAGTTCTTATGGCTCCGTTCGTAGAAACAAATATCGTCCTAGATTTTAAAGGACGTGTATCGTTTGAGCCTTTATAGATAGATACCTTGCTTGACATTATAAATAAAAATACACAAATGTTTTGGAATAGAAGTGGAACGGAATTCTCACTTGTCTGGGTTTTTTTTCCGAGTTGATTTATTTATAAGCAGGAAATTGTTTCTAACTCCTCAAGTGATTCTCCCTAAGTATACACCTTGTAACAAATATTTACTGGATATTTTGGCGTCTAACATGAATTAGAGAGTTTCAGAATAGGAAGTTTCGTTTTATAAACGTGTCACCTTTTCACTAGAGGCTCTGCTGATAGATTTAAGTAAAACATATACTAGACGCTAATTTACAAATATATGAAGTTTTGGAGTAGTAGTAGTGTGTACGAACACGGTGTCGAGCGACATGGTTTAATTCCTAAAATGGGCCCGAGCTTTCGATGAAAAGAAAGATAAATATTTATTCCTAAGAAAACAACACGCTAAACATAAATTGAGTAATATTAACATACACAAAAAAACAATAATACATACATTAAAAAATAATAATATAAATGATCCAGCTACGTGTCCTGCCATTAAAAAAAAGGTGTCCAGCTCAGCAAATGCTGAAGTGCCGCGGGGCATTCTCATTTGCACAATCGATTAATTCATTGTTAGGTTTAAACTATCGATTGTACACATTTGCCATGTTTTAAAAAGAAGGTACATAATTTGTGTTTCCGAAAGATAATTACGCGAATAAACTTTATTTTGGCTCGGTTGCTTGGCCGTGCAAATTTAAATACTTTACTGTGAGGGGCTTAATAGTTACTTAAGAGATTAATCGATAAAAAAATAAACAATCGATTTTCTGTAAAAAAATTTTTAATAATAGTTGTAATCGATTTATAATCAAATCCTAAATAAATACTTAGATAAATATTCAAACTAGAAAATAGATGTTAATAGATTTTGTTTATCCGATACAAGGGCAAGCGATGTCGCTATTAGTTCCTGACACGTCGTATTCTTCGTCCGAAGGCGAGGACGATTTCTACGACGCTGACGACGAACCCGTCGGTTCTACTCAACCTGGACCGAGGTAAGTGCTTCTTACTGCTAAAAAAGTTGGAATAAATCGAATCAACAGAAAAACGATAAAAAATCACTCACTAGGGCTGCGTCTTCTTCATCTATACAATTAATAAAATTGAAGTGTCTGTTTGTAATGTTTAAATAAGATCTTCTTATTCAATGCATATGAAAGCATGTACGATACCTATAAGTAAAAAAGAACCTTTATATTTTTTGTCTTTTTGTTTCGGTTAGTCTCCGAAATGGTTGGACCGATTTTCACGGAACTTTGGTATGGTATTGACTTTGACATGGCAGATAGCCGATGTTTTATGAAATAAATTAGGCTACTTTATTTTAGAAAAAAAATTAGGGTTCTGCTCAAATAAAAAAAAACTGGTCATTGTTAATGGCAGCCGCCGGCACGGCTAGTGTATACTATAATATAAGATAGTTCAAAAGATTATTTGCTCATAACATTCTTTTTTGCATTTTATATCGCCTTTTATAGAGAAGGTTATAAGCGATATAAATTAGCCTTAAGGAGCGAAGCGGTAAACGTGAACGTCAAATAATCTGGCAAGCTCTATGGAACTACGGGAAGTGATAACAACGGTAGATTACACAGGTTGTGTTAGCAGTGGCGCGGTGGAAAGTTTGCTGAATAAAAACATGGGTGAAACCGTGTGGCACAGCTAGTCTTGTATAATGCCAACGTGTATTAATACCCAATCCTACCAATGTTACGTGGATATTATATTGTTCTAATTTTAAAAGTTCAACAAACTAAGTTATTAAAAAGGAAACAAAAATCCTGACAGAGCTACAAAAAACACTTGACTAAAAAAATATTTTTCTATTTTTGCCTTTTATTCGATTCCCAGACGTCGTACTTTAATATTATATAGCCTAGGTCACTCCCACAAGTAAGACGAATCTATCGACACTTCGTACGCTAAAATCCATTAAGGCATTCCGGCTACAGAGCGTACCAAAGAAATAGACACAAATACATACTCTCGAAAAACATGACTTTTCTTTTTCGCAATCGAGTAAAAAACGCTTTGACAAGATGTGTCTCTCTTGTTATGTAACTAGTTAGTTTTATGACAACTTACAGAATGCATGTTTCTATACTTTGTTCATCATAAGAAGGCTTGTATGACACATGTCAAATGTTTATTAGAGAGATGAGCACAACTTAAATTGGATGTTAATTTTTCGATTATCGATTCTTTTTTAGATTTAATTATAATCGATAGTTCAATTATGCTTTAAGTCACGTGTGGGTTGTGTAAACTGCGGAAATAAAATAATAAAATTAAACTAAACAATTTAGGGCGGAATCTCAATTACTTTAATTATTGAATGCATGACGCCAAACTAGAAAACATTAATTCTTTCAGTCAATATTCTTTGTTGCGTGTTGTCTCAGAAAAAATTTAGGAATCACGTAAATATATATTTTTATACCAAATTAATAGAGAAACTAATAAATTAAATGTACAATTGATTAATTTTCGAATCCTTAGTTATATTATTTTGGTCTACTCTAGTTTTAAGTAACAGAACGTAACACTGCACGAGGTAAGAAAAAACAAGCACATATTATGATGTGTTAATTCTGACTTAATATAGTTTACACATATAGATTAGTTTTTTTTTTTTTTTTTTTAACGGACTACACTGTTAGCCTTAGGGGCCCTATCCAAAAACAGAGCCGCTGCGGCTTTTACAGCTTCACCGGATTTGAGATTAGTTTATATAGAAGCACTCCTTATATGCAACGCCGTAGGTTAACGGCACAGCTGATGCGTTCTCCTTCTATTTTTCCCTTTCTCGTCACACACACGCATATATTGTTGGCTGACAGTGCCAACCTTGCCCGGCTTCCTATTACACACTTCCGTCCCATTTCATGAAGTCACTCCCATAGATCCCAGGAAAACGCGATGAAAGATGGTTACAACACATCAGTAATACGAAAATTCAAAAAAGTTACTTTATAGAGAAAGTTATTTAGGATTTTGTTGTGCAAAATATTTTGATAACGTTTATCAGTAACAAAATATTTTTACAATGATAAAATTGATAGTCGAAATCCTTGTTTTCAAGTTATTTCATAATTAACACGACGTAACAATTTACGTTATTACGATGAACAATGTGTATAGCTACTATCCACTTCATTGAACATAAAACAGATAAACTATATTTTTTAATTGCTTGTTTGTGATCAGTGTCTTTTATATAAGATGTCTATCGGACAACTAGTAAAAAAAAACATGCACAGACACAAGTACAGATTTATTAATATAGATAACAATAAAACATCAGCTTATAACATAATATTCCATGTTGATCTAATATCTACTAGCATAATAATTTATAAATATCCGGATTACACACGCAGTTTGGGCAATTGGATTTTCAAACGGGGAAAATAACCCCATAAATAAACAATACCCTTAAGAGAAATACAATTCCTCTGCCCACCGGTTACCGGGTTACTTAACAGTGTTGCCATACTAAAGAACTTATCACGACAATGAAATCTATAGAATTTTCTATATAAATAAAATTATTAAGGTTTGCCGTTGTGCGCACATTACTCAAAAACTACTGAACTGAATCAATTATTTTTGTTTTACTCCTTAGATACTTGGTCTTTATAAAAAGACACGATATCTTCATTCAATAAAAACAATTTTTTTACAAATACTACTCGTTTATCAATGTGTTTTCTTGTCGAGGAAAAGTGGGGATTTTAATGCGAACCAAGTCACGGGTGGTTATTAGTTCAAAATAAATTAATAGCATAACATGTAGTTTTCCTGAGGGCAATAGGTGCATAATTTTATTTTTAAATTTCAATTGGTATGAAATTGTTTATTTCTCTATTTTTACTTTCACTGCCGTTTATAAAGCAACCTATATGTATTATTATTTAAACCATAAACTATCGCCAATAAAACGCATTTTATTAGATGTACCATTGAAGCATTGATCGAGTAAACGCATGAAAGTGAATAGACACTCGAAACTAAAATCGTATGTCATATGCAAGTAACGGTCACGTCCTATTTCTTCGCCTGTTATTTCGTTTTTGTCTTTTAATTACATGAGCGTAAAATGGAGAGAGGGGTCCAGCAAAAAATCTCACCAAAACGGAAAGGGGGCTTGTCAATAAAAGTAACACGTCAACTTTGTAAGTTTGATAATATCTACATTATTATTTTATAATGTACAGATAACACTATACAATATGTATTAAAACCACGTCGAATCCGAAAAGGGTTTATAGATATCCCAATGACATTACCAAAAAATATATCAAAATTTTATTTATTATAAAAATAAAAATGTTATTGCGATTTAAAATTAACATATTTAGTTTTAGTTTCCCTAAAATTTAGCAAATTTTTAACACGTGTTAACACCGTCGCGTCGCTATCCCCGGCGCGGCGCAAGCGCAGCGGTACGTTTGATCGTATGGCGGTAAGTTTTCTCATTTAACTTTCTTTTTTTTTACGGATCTGACGGGGTTTTTAATACATACTGTATATTAAATATTGTATATAACTAGGATTTTCATAAAAGATATCAGTATTAACACTAAGGATGACTTGCGCCAAAAACTTTCAATTCTCTTTAATCTTAAATTCAGTTTTTCAAAATATTTGCAACTGTCAATTTTTATTTTGGCTTTCTGCCTATGTAGGCATTTTGGCCAATGTCAAGTGTGACAAATACACGTTATAGAATTTAGTGGCCAAATGTTTAATGCACTGTGAGAATAACCCATAAAAAAGAAAAAAATTGTGCCCGATTAATGGCAATAGGCTCGCCCCCTGTTACATGGGACCTAAAAATATACCCGGAGAACTGTGGGTGTACTAGTACATCTCTGTCAAACCCTTCGGGGATACATGCGTGATGGTATGCATGTATGTAAAATATAATAAGCGTCAAATTAAAAAACAATTTTAATAACTCTGCTCCCGGGGAAGTCATGTATGCCAATTGTACTATATTTTTGTGATCTCTAGAGCCAAAGGGTTATTAATAGCATGAAAAAAGGAGAAAATAATTACTATAATTATTGTCAAGCTATATAGGAATTCCGCAAAAATTGGCAACACCGAAACATAAAGATCGATGTACATTACCGGTTTTAGGTCAGGGGCCATTCGCCGGTCCTGAAATAATCGGTCGATGAACTGTTAATCCTAGACACGGTTAATACTGGCCGCTTTCTATGCGGGAACAGTAATAGAGCTTTTTATATCCGTAATTCACTGAGGCTTAAAATATTATAGACTTTTCGTTATTTATACGCAAACTCTTTTCAAATATATATATATCTGTATTTTCTGTATCAATGTATAAGCGGTGAGAGATATGATCATGTAACTGATTAAAGAGTTACATTTATTTGTTTATACATTAAAGTGTTCTTCATTTTGAATATTATAATTTTTTTATGTTCTGTAAGGTAGGTAGGTTCGTAGAGTTTGAAGTAAATAAATAAAATCTCTAGATTTTAAGTCTTTATCATAAGATTAGCCCGTGCCTCTTTGCAATTTAAGTTCCCTATATGAATGACATCGAGCTGTAGACCTTAATTACATCACTCCTTTTCTCTTGTTCATTATATCGTGCATAAAATATGAACTGCCTTCGAGACAATGAATAGTCACTTTGTATAAAACTATGTATAAATTATACGTTGGTGAGTGTTAGTGTTGCCAACTGCTATCCGAAAATGCACTAGATTGTCCTAATTTTGTTAGAAAAGCACTAAATAAATAGTTTAGTTGTGACCATGTTGTCGACTGTTTAAATTTATTAGTTTCACTTGAATAGGCTGAATGTTTGCTTTTGATGTTTCTGTGAGTCCAGAAACTTGCACTTGCACATAATTCACAATAAACGATTAATTACGCACGCAACTTTTGTCGCGTTTCGTGGGACTGGTCGTGACCATGATTTTTTAGATCAATTTCTATTGGATTTTTGGGAAACAATATTTTTTTTTTTTTGAAAAAGGCAAATCCTTAAGGAATGCCTAAAAGCTAACATTCATTTTAAACACCACAAACACTGGACATAGTTATTAATATTTTCTTTCTTATTTGGCATGTGATTGTGATACAATCGGTACTATTTGAATTGGTAAACAATGCGCTAGATCTATTACCGAAAAGTTGGTAAATGTATGCTGAGTGTACGTGGCATGGAAATCGCACGCCGCTTGCCGCTTAGTCCAAACTCGTGACCTGTAAGATGGTACCACGCTAAGCCTAGAGGGAATGAGTCACTCTGACTCTCAAGTGCAGCTGCCGGAACGCACGTATAATTACTTACCGACAGATTCTCTTCTGAGGTAGCTAGCTAAACTGGTATTTAAAAACTACCATATCAGAATGCTTTTATAGTATGGCACGGCAATTTCACTGTACCATCCTTGATGGTAAACACGGTACAATCCTAACACAACGGCGACCACCGAGAGATCATAATCCATCGACGGTCGCCGCTGCCATGCTGCCTGCATTAATTTAACTGGATATGCACAGGCTGATCCAGAAACGCGACACGCAAAAGCGAGTCACTATGACGGACTTTTCACCACATGCATGGTGGTCGCGACCCACTCGAGCAAAACAGCCCAAGCACCCCAATTTTGTTCAAATTTCACCTCGGTTTTAAAGATGTAATTTGACACCTCTTACACCCTTTTACCTTCAAAGAAAGTTCGGCCTCATTGTAAAATTCAAACCTACATAAATAGAGAACTTAAAATGGTAGAAAATAAATGACCCAGTTACAAAGAAATACACAATCATATTTATCGGTTCCGATGTTCGATTTTTATATTACTGTATTCCTATAAATACAACTACTCGAAATTATGATTGCGCTCGATTCTTTAATTCATTGTGTATAATCAGCATTATTAGTCAGTGTTCTACTAAGCCAGTGTACATATTTCACGGTGGGAATTTAAATTTTATTTATTGCTGTTTTTTTTCCTTTTAACGAAGTCACTATTTATTACAATACTAGCTGTTACCCGCGACTTTGTCTGCGTATTATTGGATATACACAGACCTATCTCGGAACACGACAAACCAAAAAATTCGCTGTTTTTGCGTGATTGAGTAACAAACATAAAAACTTTCCATTTATTATATTTGTAGGATAACACTGGTTAAACTATAACTTTTATCGGGATAAAAAGTAGCCTATGTGTTATTCCAGGTCATAGACTATCTGTGTGCCAAATTTCATTGATATCTGTTCAGCCGTTTTAGCGTGATTGAGTAACAAACATCCAAACATACACACTTTCACATTTATTATATTAGTAGGAAGTAGGATGTCTACCTTATATTGTAACAGTAATTATAAGAAGGAAAATAATACATAGATTATATTTCCATCTAAATACCGTAAATGGTATATGTTCTGACGCTATTGACGCCATGATTTATGAGAAGGAATTCGAAAACCAAATTTGCCTATGTACAAATTTTAAAATTTTCCCTGGTGCATATTACAAACTTCACAAGTTAATCAATTCGATTTCAGTTTGTCAACGACAACATATTTATGTATATCTACGAAACAATACAATACATTAAATTAAAAAAATAATGATTTTATTTGTTTATTGTATCATTGGGTAGCCGTCAACAAGTAAACAACACGGTATGGTCACTGTGGTGGCGGTCCGCCCTGCGTAGTATTTTTTGAGGGCGGTCCGCCCCGTGTTGCACTTTTTGCGGGCGGTAAAATGTCACTATATCATTTTAACCGACTACAAAAAAGATGAGGTACTCAATTCGAATGTATATATTATATAGATGTTAGCCATAACTTCTTTGCTTATGAACAAATTTGGATTTCTTTTTAAATTTTTGTTAATAAATGTCTTGTTGTGTGAAATAAAAAATTAATAAGTCTAATATGTATATTTACCACTGTCACATAGAATTACATTTATGTTTTACTGTTACGAATAAGTGTATAAGTTTTGGGCGTGTGAGTCCCCGACCAGTCGTTACAACATTCTCACTGACCGTGTACAACCCCTCGCAATATGTCGGTACATCTTGTTCATCTTGTTTTCTGAACTAATATTTAATAACTCTTACAGTACCCATTTTTATCGCACATGCGGTTCGGACTAATCTTAATAATAATTGGCATGGAACTCTTTGACAAAATTGAACTAATCCCCTCTCTTTAAGTGAATGTAATTATACTATTCACTATAACCTGAGATTTTATGTAAACAAAACACTAGTGTTACTCGAACTTAAAATGCATGAAGATACGATCTGACGAGGATACGAGTCCCTAGGCCACGTCGCTTGCACATATTTAATCCAAATATAACAAATAAATTTAAATCCATATTTCCTTGTCCACGGCATACAGCACGGACTTATTTGAGCGTTTTTTCTTTGTCGATAAAGATTTGGTTGCTTGGACCCGGTTTATCCATCAAAACAACTTTTATAAAATAACGATAAGAAGAAAAGTAACATAAACAACAACTTTAACAAGGAGAAAACGTAATTATTTGCAAAGGTTCAACATAACTGAACTCGAATGTGGTCAACCCATCCGGATTTCAAATTAAAACACATGACGCGACGTTTAAGCAATACGTGTTCATATTACGGTAAGTACCACGTTTAGTGTCATTTTATAGCTGTGGACAGACGTCTTATTAATAATAATAATAATAATTTATTGGAAACTTCTAGTTACAACAAAAACAAAAGTGTACTTTATTAGCTACATTAGTGAAGATTGTGTCGCAACCAATAGTGCCCACTTCTAGGCAATATAACAGTAGGGTCTGCATTCCACAATACAATGAAAAATAGAATAAACAATTTTGCTTTTTCCCATTAAATAGGCAATATTAATTTAGATTGTAGAGTATCATGAGTGTGTGTGTGTATTTGCAAGCGAGCGTTCGTTGTTTGGATGCTGGGTGTGGGGCAGGCTCTTGTTTGTGTTAGAATGTGCGTATTTCGAAGAGAGCATAAAGTAATCTGTATTCTAGTCTAAATTTGAAGGAAAATTAATATTAAAGTTTTAATTATATCTTCAGTTTCCTTATAACTAAGTGTGAGAGGCCAATGAGCGATGTGTATTTTTCATTTACGGTAGGTAAGTAAGAAAATGTTTAGTTCCTTATTAAATCTGTTTTAAAGAACTGGACTCAGGAAATGAATTTGTCTTCTAACTACAGCGAGACTGGAAATATTGCATTGTGGATTTATTGTCGCTTTAAATTCTTTTATCTACAAAGATCTTTAGCATCACAATATTTAAAAATAAAATAGTAAAAAATTGTAATATGTTAATATAGATCAAATACATAATAGGCAATTTTTATGTTATACAAACAATTACCTTTACAAGAACTTATGACACTTAAAAGTTTGTAAGAAAATAAAAGAACCCATTTTTTGATTTGGTATAGTTATTTCGCGCGGTCTAGCGACTGGCAACACCGTTCGTACTATCCTGTCGGTAATTCCCCTTGTTTTGTTTAGTGTTCGTATTGTTTACGACGAATATTCATCGATAATGAACTTTTTCATATCTGTTCCACACTAAGGTTGCTGGTAAATTTGGGAACATAAAATAAATGTGAAAATTATAGATTTTCTTTTTATTAGGCACTTTTAAAGAAAGCACGTTCCGAGTACAACCACATCTGTCAGTTGCCTCTCTATGTCATCCGATTTACCACAGATACTCATATATAATTATAACATGTTTCGACTTTGGTCATAAACAATATCAATAATGAGTTCCATGTTGTATAACCTCCCTACTTAACTTGCATATTAAAAATGTACAATTCAGACTAAAAAGTTATTTAAAATTTCTGTACATTTTGGAGCTTTTTGGACAATGGGGTTGTGGAAATTTTTTCAACCATCGGGCGGCCGAAACTTTAGCAAAAAACTACGACACAAATTAAAAACAGACAATGATGTCAACTGTTCAATCATAAACGTACTCACTTGAATTTTTAGATTTATTCCTAAAACCTTTGCATTACTTATCTCTTGAACTTTCTACTCAACTAACAATTAATGAAATAGGCTATTTATTTTCAAACCAGCTGTGCCCGCGGCTCCGCTCGCGTGGATAACAAAAGAACGCGTAGTGCTTATAAAAATCATACTTTCTTAAAACTTTAATAACTTTTTATCGAATGAAGGTATCATGATATATGAACTGCCTCATTAGCCTAGTAGCCCTATGCGCGACTGCTATACTCAAGTTCCGAGCAAAGTGTTATTGGGTTTTCTATGAAATTCTCAGTGGCAGCTCGGAGTTTGACTTTGAATAGGCTTGCACATGGGACCTAAAAACATACCCGGCGAACTGTGAGTGTAAATTAGTAAACCTCTGCCTAACCCTTCGGAGAATGCAGGCGTCATGGTATATTATGTTATGAAGATACTTATTGTAATAATTTTTCTTTTGCATAAGGACCCAGTATATAAGATATAAAACAATAAAATAATTGGCCAAAATCTATCTAGTACTTTTATTTGATGCGCGCACAAAGGCAAACCTCTATCACTTTATTTACACATACTAGCTGTGCCTGCGGCTCGGCTCGCGTGTGCTACAGAATTATTGTTTATGAAGATATCGAGATAATTTTTATTTTTGATAAGGACCAAGTATCTAATGATTACAACAAAAAAAATCGATCCAAATCAATCCAGTAGTTTTTGGGCGATGCGCGCACAACGGCAAAACCTCAATCAAATTACATAAATAGATAAGATAAGCGGACGCGACTACAGGACAAAAAATCGTTTTCAAAAACACTTAATAATAATTAATTATACGTAGTATATTTTTAGCTGTATCAAATCTATTACCGATTTCCACATCCCCTGTTTTCATACCAATAATTTATATTTAAATATGTTTATTTATAAACGCACTCGATCGTACTCAGCGCGCCGTTTGGCCGTCGTGTCGTAGATTATACATTACAGTAGTGGTGCGCAGATGATGCGCCAATACGATACGCTTCACCCGGCGCAGATCAAAATATAAAGACAGATGTGACACTTTCAGGGGCGTTCAAGTATTTACGTAAGACGGCTATCGGTCGACGATTGAACTAATTGTTTGCGGTACTAGTGTCCTGCGATTTGAGGCGGTTACACCCACGTACATACAATTCACTCCACACACACATACTTCACAATTGGCCGTCCAGGTCGCCGAGGTGCACTCAGGGATACCGCCTAACGAGGCGAGTCTTCTTTTGTTTGTAATCAATTACTGCGTATCGCAGCAATAGGTTCGAGAAGGATCGTAATTCGCAAAGATCGATTCTAGGGCCCAGCGTACGTCACGCGAATAGTACGTCGCGAACCTTCTCGAACACTAACTTTATTTGCAAATTTCTTAATAGAAATAAATAAATTTGTGTTCCGAGAATGGGCATAACCCTACATAAAAGTAAAAAAATAATTGTTTATTAATTTCAATATTATAAACTGTCAATATTATACTTAATAATAAAAAAAATCGTACCTCATATCATTTCGGGATGTTCACAATTTTCTTATTTTTGCACATATGTTTCTGATAAGAAAGCTCAAATTCACTCAAGGGCAATGGAGCTATGCTCGGATTTTCTCCGCGTGGCCGAATCATAAACGAGGAGATACACAGAACTACTAAAGTCACTGGCATAGCTCTCAGAATTCCTATACTTAAGTGGCAGGTGACGTGGCACAACGATCGTAGAACGGATGGCCGATGGGGTCGTAGAGTTCTCGAGTGGCGGCCAAGTACCGGAAGACATAGCGTGGGCAAACACGCTACAAGGTGGACTGGAGACCTAATTAGGGTTGCGGGAGCCTGCTAGATGCAAGCGATGTGGCGATCTTTGGGAGTACATTTCCAACAGTAGACTTATTTTGGCTTAATGGCTGGATGGATATTGTTTGACAATTACTCACCAGTTTTGATGATGTCAGGGTCAGGCCACTCGGATTTCACCAGATTCACAGTTTATTTTGATTTTCTTAATTTTATATTAGCAACGATGTTCGAGCCGGTGCGCGCGCGAGATAAGAGCCGGTTGGAATAGGAAGGGGTTGGGGGGTGAAAGGAACACCAAAATGGTTGGCAACTGCGATTCATCAATCAAATAGGCCCATATTGGAACGTGTATGTTTTGTTTCGTTTTATGCATACTTTGGCTGTACAGATATATTTCCATAACATAATTGAAAGTTTTCTTACGTAATACTTGAACGCCCCCTTACGTAATAATAAACTGCTTAGATCCATACATTGAAGTAATCTAATGGATTTGTAAACTATTCCGTATTTCGTTGTTTAGCATGTATGCGAGTTAAACTTATGCCATACCTACCTGGAAATGTTAAACAAGTTAAATATTATTGTATTGCAACTTGTTTTTATTTTTATTATTGTTGTTTATTATACCATTTCCATTTTTTTTTCTCGATGACAGCTCCTGTGAAAACTTGAACGAGCGTCTTTTTTACATTATGTATGCATTATTTTATAAAAATATGACGTTTACACACGTTCAAGGTTATACCAGAGTCGGAGAAACTGATAGGGATGGAGCTATATCGATAAACGTAACACGATAACAGACCCGATATTTTTTTACAAAATGTAAGAAAATAATCTACTGCCGGATACTTTTGTACAAATTTATTAACTAATATTATATTTCATTACAAGATGTTACACGTATTAATTCTTGATTGATAATGTCAACTTCTACAAAATTTTCGAAGCTGTTGTAAAATAAGTAGGTATAGGTAGGTACTCGACAATGAAACGAAATAATTATAACGACAGGTAATCTTTATTTATATATTTTAATCAAAATCTGATGAATCGTCACTACTTATTTCATATCGATATTCATTCAGATCGATATCATTACTTATTTGGTCACAACACTACAACTATCAAATTAGAACTGTCATCGAGAAAATAAAGAAATGGAAATAGTATATATTATTATTGTTTATTAAAATCGTTATAAATCGAAATACCATTCTGTTTCACATGCTACAACTCTTTGACGATCTAACGCATTCAGTCTATTCAGAATTGAGATTAGGGATGTCCACTTAGAAAATACATCGATGTTTTTTTTTTTTTTGATGCAGTACATCGAGATTGTGCATCGTTATTTTCCGATGCATCGGTTAGAAATATCGATGTTTACTCGAAATCGAGTATTTTTCTGACATTGCATCACAAAGCTGTAGGCGGCCCTCTAATACTCCATAGTACTCCATACAAACAAACCACAGAGTTTTAATTATTTATTACTCCTACTCCTACAACAGCACTTTTCTTGTCCGCACGCCTGTTGCGAGTTAAAAGATGTTTAAGGAATCTAAGTAACTAAGAGAAAGACCTTAGCTAATACAGTTTTTGTTCATTAAAAATAAACATAGATGCAGTTCCATGGAATGCCTGCTATCATACATTGTCTAAAATATAAAAAATAATGATGCATACAGTACACAGTATTCGTAACAACGTTTAGTTGTGTTGGTGTTGTTATGCAATACTATGACGTCACGATAGCGCGCAAAAATGACGGGTGTTTAAAGTGCCCAAATATGATTAAAAAAAAACTAAAATAGAAGTTTTTTTTGTAACGACATATTTTTACGATTATGTAACGATATAAGGCGTCAATTAAAAATATTTTTAAAAATCATGTATTTACCCTATTGTTCGAGATCAACAGTAATAAATAGGCATAATCATTAACTGGTTACCATTGATTCGATGTTTTATGAAAATACATCGATACATAGAGTATATCAACAGTTTTTCAAGAATCGGATTTTTTTTTAATAACTGACTATACTGTTAGCCTTAGCGGCCCTGCAACCTCAGCCGGCTTTTACAGCTTCACCGGACTTGTGCATCGGATCGATTCGATGCATCGTAATATAAACATCGAGTAATTCTATGCATCGATGTATAAAGAATATCCCTAATTCAGACTTCAGTGTACGACGGTACGCGCCCCGTGGCGCACCTACACTGTGCCGCCGCCGCCGTAGCGTAGATCGATAACTCGGCCACCAATGATAAAAGTGCAATCGGGACACAGTGTTGACGTTTTCCATCTACGTGCGTGTTACAATACGACAAAATAACGTACGTGACTCTGTGTTCAGACTTCGATGTTTTTAATAGAATTTTTGAAAGTGCATGATATGATAGTTTGGGAGTTGTTTTATTTTTGCTCGCAATTTATATGTTTACGTTTCGTTGGTCGGATTGTAATAAATTTGTAAGGGGTTATTCAACTTTTTAGGCGAAATTCAAGCTTAATATGCAGTGTATGTTTGCATGTAAACGTCTATGAAAAATTTATATTTTCGTCATAAACGAGGAAAGCAATTCAGTACATCCAAAGTATAGTGTTATTTAAAGGCATGTTTTCGTTTTCTATAATTGTTTTCAATTACGTATTTTTACGAAGACAATTTTGTTAGGAAACAAAAGACCCGTATGGTAACTGTACTCCGCGTTTATTAAAATTCAGTAGTATTCTCATTCATCATTCATACAGTTTCTGTTCATTAATTATTAAACATAGACCAATATCAAAGCCTGGCGAAATTTAAATGTGACCTAAAAACTAACCGCGATAAATAGATTTTTTTTAAATATATATAGTAATTATAAACATGATCAATAGATAATTGTGAGTAGCTTTTTTAAAATAAATTATTAGATTCTTATTAGAATTAGATTAGGCTTTTTTTGCCCAGGATATAGAGCCCAAAGTAGCATGTTTTTTCTAATATATCATTCTACTAAACTCTTTGCAAAATCTATTCGTTTATAAAATTACTAGTCCAGACTGACTAATTCAGCAACGCAAAGCCTAAACTACTACGGCTAGACCGTGTAACTTTGCTTGCGGGTTCCTTTTACATTGTAGGTGAAAGTCACCTAATGGTAATTCAACCCCTAAGGTGGTGAAAAGGGGGATGAAAGTTTGTATGAAAATCTGTCATAGATCTTTGAGATTTGATATTTCTCAATTCAGTTAGAAAATAAAAAACATGTTTCATAGTATTTTCAAATTCAATAGCTAAGGGTGTTGAAAGTTTGTATAATACAACATCTATTAGCCAAAGACAGTACCAACGAATTCTTTCAACATAATAATAAAATATGACATTTTAACACGGGTGTAACCATAGGGCATGGCTAGTTATTTATATAATCTGGATACCTCGTAATTATATGTAACATAAATAATCATTAAACGTCACGAATATTCCTAAATATTAATAAAAAAATAACATATATGTTACGATTGTTAATTAAGTTATTATATTTACGAAAATATATATTTTCGTAGAAATATTAAATCTATCCATTAAATCTGTAATAATGACTGCGGGAAAATGGTTAAGTTCTATGTAAAGGTATGTACATATAGAAAGGTACCAGTTAATAAAGCTAGGACAAATAGGCAAGGGTCTGTTAGCGATCGTGTAACTTCTGAACTACTTGACCGATTGTGCTCATATTTACACAATATATTTGTTTTATCGAGGGAGATATGTTAGGATACTATAGATGGCGCTGTCTTGGAAACAGCTGGACAACATCTGCTACATTTAAATATTAGGTCCTTACATATGAAATTAGTGTTTTTTTATGGTAAAAGTAAAATTAAAAAAATATTATGAAATTATACATTTAATCAATCGAAGTATGTATCATTATTATCTATGCACTTTCGCCATTTTAAAGGTAGTTCATTCACAAGACCCCCTCCCCCTAATTGCGTTACGTAATACTTGAATGCTCCCTAAAGGAAAATTATCAAAAAAGCCTCATAGTCTGCCTGTTGCGGTCTCGTTAGTAGAAATCTATTTTTCATATAGAATTTGCATTTGGAATTGTTATTTTTTCTTGTCAAAACTGTGATTGGTCTGTCGAATAAAAATTATTGAAAGGAAATACACGTTATAAATATTCATTGTTGTGTTATTAAGTAAATACCAATAAAAAACACAAAAAATCAGGATATTTATAATAAGAAACAATATATTTCTTTACCGACCACAACACTGCCCTTTCGCTATAAAGGGAATAAAATCTAAATGTTATTTTTATGACTTTCATATTTTCAGTTTTACGTTGAAATCTCTTTGCTCATTCGTCGTCAGTCAACCGTCGCACATACTTATCGCAAGACTTAACTCGTTCCAAAGCAGTCCATAGAATGTAAAATTTTAGGCTACTGACGCTGGAAGGCGTTTACATAATATAGTTAGTTGTCTATTATATGTTAAACTAGCTGTGCCCGTGGCTTCGCTCACGTGGACTACAGAATGCCCGCGCGAATCTTGCTCCCCCGCTCCCGGCTATTTTAAAGACAAAAATACTTATTATGGGTATTCCTTAGAAGATAGACGTATACTCTTCCTGACTTTATTGTAGGTCTTTTTAATGCCTACAATTATTATGTAGTACATTAATTTGCTATATCTCCTATAGTTTACTCAGCGTAAGCCATTTAAGCGCCCGAATTGATTCACCATGACCAGTTTTTTTTATTTGTGCGAAACAGTAATTCTTTTCCTAAAATTAAAGTAGCCTAAGATACTTCCTATAAACTCGGCTATCTACCAGTGAAAGTCCCGTCAAAATCAGTTCAACAGTTTCGGAGATTACCCGGAACAAACAGACAGACAGACAAAAATTTAAAAAATGGGCTTTTTGTTATTTTTATCGTATATACTTTCATATGCATTTAGTAAAAAACTGTTATTTTGACATTACAAACAGAGACTTCAATTTTATTAATTGTATAGATTGATAGATAGATTTTTTATATTTCATTCTAGAACTGTTCAATCTAATTCCCTCCTCTCCTTTCCACAACCGAACCACACGCGCTGGGCCTCGGAGTAGTGTCATAACTACTAGCCTTTTATGCGCCCGGTGCGAGCTTTCATAACTGCGCCTTTGAAAAACTGTATCATAGGTATTATTTGTGGCCCTGGTCTGGTCGTTTCTGCGCCCCTCCAGAGTATGTAACAGAACTGCTTCGAAGTCATAATTTTGGGGTACCTTCTATATTGGCACGAACTAAAAACGTGTCTGTCTTATCTTTGTCGTACCGTAAAACTGTAGAACTATCGAACCAAGCCGAGGTCCGGCCACTTTGGCACCCTTGCGCGCTTGTTCCCCACGCTTTCGCGGCTGAGTGCCTTAAGCGTTAAAAGCCACCAGCGGCTCTGTTTTTGTATAGGGACCCTCAGATGTAGTCAGTTTAAAAAAAAAATTAGAATTATCTCCCGACCATTGTGGTCTCTCCTTACGACATCGGGTCTTTCGAGCGTAACGTGAAGAGATGTTTATGCAGGCCGGCGTGACAGCGGTGATAGTCGATAGATTTCGATATATGTGATCGCCTTTGTGTTTGGATTGTACTGTGCTTACCGTCATGGACAGTACCGTCAAAACTCTCGTTTTATGTGTTTGTCTTGTTCGTGTCGTGTTCTTTTCGCTTCCATGATCGTGCTTTTAAATTGTAAATAATTATTGTTATGAATTCTCCGGTTAGATTGTTTGAAAAACTCCGCATAATGTTGCGTCATTGCGTGAGAATTTTCTATTGTACGGGAAACATGACATCTCTCACGGCGTCCATTCTGTAAATTTATTTTTCTCTATGTTTAAATAACTCTGCGTGTATGTATATATGCATGTGTGGTTTCATTACAGCTTCTATTAATTTTCTTCTTCTTTTTCATATCGATGATTGTTTTGAATTTAATCTGACCAGTATTCAGCCACCTTCTCAGCATGCATCTATTAATTATTATCTATCGTATGTATTAATTATTTATGTATGTGTATTTCCTTTAAAACAATTGATATCTCGACAAATACCTACTCGTAGCATAAAAAGGGAAAAAATACTGGGTTTTTTTTAACATTTTCCCATGCAATATATTTATGTTTTTATGTCTCATACTCATTTGTGTCTCATTCTTTTAGTATTTTCAGTCATGAATCGGTTTTAAATATGTACGTATATTTTTTTACGGTTGTATTAAGAATGATTTTTGAAATTCATTAATTATATAAAAAAGTATGTTGCAATAAAATCTTCCTCAAATACAAAATTTTATATCAGTTTAATTACAAAAATAAAAACAAAGACATTTATTTAATTGTTAATAATATTTAGAGCCCTTGCACACGACCATGCTTACCGCGCTCAAACAAACTAATGTATATTTGTATACGGATCGTATTACTTGAAAGCTTTTATGACCTCGCGCAGGGAAGTCGCTGTGGATATTTAAAAATTTTTTTTTTTAATTTTACTGAAAATATATTGCGAACAAAGTTGGAGACATAAAAGTTGCTTCTTGGAAATATTTATTTTTACTGTAAATCTAAAAACGTGCTGCAGGTCACGTGTGTTGGTTCTTACGTGCTACACGTTTTAGTACATATTTTAAAACGTGCTGTTAGTTCGCTTAGTAAGTAGTTTGCTTTTAAAAGGAAAAATTTATAAGGATAATAATAACAGCCTGTATATGTTGCACTGCTAAGCAATGAGGCCTCTTTCCAAACGCCAATAAATCAACAGTTCTCACAAAGTGTTAGTACAAGAACAATTTCCTCACGGTGTTTTTCTTTCACCACCATCACTTGAAGTTTTACCAAATTAAACTAGTAAATTTATATGACTTAAGATTCGTTAGTATGTGATGGGGTCTGAACCTGTAGACATGTAATCGAATCCACGAGATAAATTACACCTAGACCATAAGAAAATTTTCATTTGAGTATTATAATTGTATATCATCGTCGACATATTATATCCTCAAATTAATATAATTTAACAAAATAACAATTGTTTAAACAGTTTTATTTCCGAAAAACAGCACTTTCGAATAAATCCAATATGAAACTAGTTACATTTTACGCATTATAATGATTTAAAAGAATCAGTGCCTCAAAAATGTGATATGAACTTTCTAAATGAAGATAACATTATTTGCATATTTAGGTAAACAAAAGTGTTTTATTATATTATAACAATGATTGTTTTTGTTTGAACTATTTTGATAACTGTGATAATAAATAAATAGTGAAGTAAATTAGTGCATGATGATACGAGCCTTGACTTCCAGGAGATGGTCTTTGAGACGAGACAGCGAGAGGTGAGAAGAAAATATTATAATTTTTTTTTTTGCGACTATCTTATTTATCTATCAACGATTCTCAAACTGGTTTATAGTGCCCCCGGGCTAATAAAAACCAATAAATAGTGTACTCTCCAAAAACTTTTGCGAATGGGAGATGTGAACTACTAGTTCCGTACGTTAAATTAAGTATGATCATCTCATTGCCACAGTCCGCTATAACAACTATGTTCCGCGTCGAAGGATAAAGTGTTTTAGGTGGAAATGTTTGAAGGGATTTTACGGAATTAGGACTTTAAGTATACACCATATTTTTACATATAAAGCAATTAACATTCATTTGCATATAGCATATATTTAAGGATGTTTAACCAGCTATGTCAGAATAATATTTGTTATTATTAAGATATGAAATTATTAATTTCATAAAATATCAATATAGTATTAAATAAAATTAATTAAATAACACGGGGGTTCGACAAAAGAAGGATTAAAGTTCATATCAGTTTTTACGTTTATGGACATGAAAAAATTATATGTAAACTATCAGCTATTGATAAACAAATATACAGTTTTCAATAACAACAAAATAATAATAGCATAAATAATATTTTCACGAAAATCAAGCCGGTGAATACAAGCTAGTCTATACTCATATAATAAACTTTTTTTGTTTAAACACGCTAATCTCTGGAACTACCAGTCGGATTTCAAAATTTATTTTTATTTATTATAGCCAAATTCACGAGGAATAGTTTTTGTTAAGTAAGTCGGAGGTCGAAGTGTTCCTGAACTGGTTTATCCGCGTGCGATGGCGTAATGATTAATTATATGTAAATACAATGTTTTATAAAAATATTGGTCTTTAATATATCCAAAAAAAAGTCCGCGACAGCTTATACCTATCTCTTATATGTATGCCACAATAAGGTAATTCGCGATTTATTTATTTTTGTTGAAGATTTAAAAAAAAATTATGGTAATTATTTTTAGGCATGGCATATTAATCCTTACTAACAAAAGTTAGTTCAGCATAAAGACAATTTGATGAACTTATTTTTTCCCCTTTACAGCATGTTATTTGGATACATAATTTAGGAAGGAGATAAAGAAAAATTAAAATAATTTGTGCTTGTGGGAAGTGGGAACAATTATGATAGGCTAAATGGGTTGGTTTGCGGAACCCTGTTTTTTTTGGATGAAATAAACACATGTGAAACCGTGGGATAAAGCTATTATATTATATAATATAAAGTTATGGGCTCTGGGAATAATCGTCAGAACTTTTGTAGGTACGTACGGGAAGAACAAAACATATTTGTTAGTCATATAAGACATTTTCTTCAAATGTTAGTCTGAAAGACCTCGCAACTGTGTCACTATTTTGCTTCGAGCTGACTTCGCATAAACCTACAGTTTTATACATTACAGTACAACAGCAGCTCTCGTCCCTTTAGGTATCTACTGAATTTGTTGACGGCTTTGTTTTATACGTAATTATGTATCTTATACGCACAGGAAGAGGGCTTTGAGCCAAAGTTTGAGTAACTCTTGAGATGTACCTAATTAATAAATTTCGGTTTAATTATTTTGCTGCCTTATAAAATACTTAATTAATTGACACTTTTTTAACAGACAACAAGTGTTGTAGATGTTGCATTGACGCTCATGGTACAGACACATCTGGGTTCACAAACCCAGAGTTACCAAAAGCAAAATAATAATTTATTCGGACTCTCTGAGCTGTCTGCAGGATATCTCTAAATTTCCTAATCACTCCAAATTAAATTTTTTCTCCTCCGTGATGAAAAGTTCACTTTTAGTCCCTGTCACGCGGGAGAAAAGTACCCGATTCTCTCCCGGTCAGATGGTAAATGTGCGCATGCGCGTACTTTACTTTATCTCCCGGTAACCTAGCAACTGCGTGTTTATATAATAAATATATAAACTGTTATATAAAATTTTTATCCCGGAGGAGAAAAAAATTGTAAACGCACCTAGGGAGAAAAGTAGGACATCCCCACCCGAGATTGTCACCCTCGCCTTCAGCTCGGGCTCCTTGATTTTGAAGACCAGAGAAGTATTGTTAAAATGTCACAACCTTGGCTTAGAAGTAGTTTTAGCTTGGCCTTTGCGGGATTTTAGCAAATGAAACTGCTGATATTCGTGCCAAAAATTCTGCATGTTATGGATGTGACACACACTCGAAGACATTCTCTCTAGACTTGTGTCACACCACAACTTTTTCAGTCATGGCATCTTTGGATGAATTCTAAGCCATTGAAGGCCAAACATTATGAAAGTATCCAACATACCATTCCTGCTAAGGCCTGTTTTTTTTAAAATTTAAATGTGTCCACAAGTGGGTTACTTCTACTATTATTCGCCTTCGTTTAGACCATGTATGCTCTTCTGTTTTCCTCGCCAAAATACCTGTCCATGACCATTCTCGGAATGAAAGCGGTCTTGACGAGGAATCCGTGCATAACATTTTTTTATTGTCCCAAACTATCTTGTTCCTTATTTGATCTACCTTGTAATACTCCTCGTCCTACTAATGACAACAAATTACTTACATTTATATTGTGTATTCTACTTTTATTTAAATATTTAGTATCTTCATTTATCGTAATAATTTAAAATTGTAATGTAACCTTTGTTCATGTCTGCTTTTTATTTATATGTTTAACATATGTAGTTTTATAGTATTATTTATCTTGTGTAATGGAAATTTCATCTATAGTTGCTTTATTTACATCAATTTCTCTGAGTCACCCGATATGTCGTACAGTAGCTTAAAAAGAAAATGAATATAATGTTACTGCGTAACAAAATAACCCTGGCTTATTGAATGGATGATGTAAAGGGGCCTGTCGCTGTCGCGGCGATCCTTTTGTTCCAGAATATTCTCGTACATTCGAACCTGTTTTATTTAAACGAGTATTGTTATAGAGTTCGCGGTTGAACGCACCGCGCTGTATCCATTCCGTCATCCTAACGGTGCTGTTACACGGTGCGTGCTTGCAATAAATCCATCTAGTTTGGTCAATAAAATGTAAGAATTATTTTCACTTTTACTGGAAGTAATATAATTTAGAGGTGATCTGTTTTGTGTATAGATACATCTTTGGATTAAAGCGATGATTGTTTAATGGTAGCGTGTTCCAACACCATATCGATCGAATCATACAAACAGTCTGAGCATTTGATGAAGAAACATATCTTGATGTTTGGGTATTTTTTGGACTACTTTCAAATTGAAAACCTAGCATGTAAAGTCCTGGGATTCCAGCTAGTGTTTTATATAAACAGCATTTTTCGTCACACAGGTATGGCTCACTCCTTGTATGACGGATTATAATTATAAACCATACTGGCAGTGCCCCACGGTTTCACCTGTATTAATTTTATCCGACAAACACCGCCAACGCACCCGTGTAGGCAATTTTTTATACTATATGTAAAACTATCGACATTATTATGAGGAAAAAATTAATTTTTCAGATTATAATTTATCCTATGTTACTCGCTGATACTGTAACTTTATATTGCTGAAATAATTTTTAAAATCGATCCAGTAGTTTATGAATTTATCCATTACAAACAAACAATCAAATCTTTCCTCTTCATGATATTGGTATAGATAAGATATGTAGTTACCGTGGATCCTAAAAAGCTTTTTACGTGAACAAAGTCCCGGGCGGCAGCGAATGATTTATAAAAACAGCACGTGTCGCCAGTTATGGCTCACTCCCTGCCTGTCGGAGATACGGTCGGAGACAACTGAGTATTGAATAATATTACGAACGTTTATGCTTATTGTATCACTGTCTGTCTAGCTTGGGTAAAAAACTTGGCAGACGATCTGGACTAGTTTTTCTTTTTATGTAAATTCATCGAGCACTACAATGATACGGCTTTGTTTATCCATTTTTTTTCACTCTTATTTTGTAATGTTACCTGCCAAGGTTATAAGTAAGTACTTAATTAAGTTGCTAAGTAACACTTGCTCCTAATTTACCATTTTTTGGTTCGTTAATGCAACATATAAAACATGCTTTAGACTACCGCACTATTATCAATCGATATCTTTGACAGTGACCTCCAACGGCAGCGCAAATGAATGACGTTTTCCTATAATTTCCATTGTTCCAGATTGATAAACGTTACTAATGAGAGTAAATGTGGCAAATGTACTAAAACATAAAAAATGCCCATCAATTTTAGAATACGGTTTAATGTTAAAATTTATTGATTATATTATACGTCTTTTCTTATTTAAAACTAGCTGTGCTCGCGGTTCTGCACGCGTTAACTACAGATTTATTGTTTATGAAGATACCGTAATAAAACTAAAAAAAAATGTTGATCAAAATATGTTTATAGTTTTTGCGTCATGCGCGCACAACGGCAATAAACACTAGCTGGTTCAGCAGACTTCGTTCTTGCCTTTTCCAATACTCTATAACTTAACCACAGCGCCAGATATGTTAATTTTTTGCCTGCAAACTTTTCCAGTTGACGAACAAAACCAAATAGAATTACGTATATAATCTATCCTTTGAATCGTGAATGATGGTCTTGAATCAATACAAAAATCTTATAGAAAACGGAAAACGAAAATCAGTTTTTAACTAATTTGAAACTTTTTCTTTAAGCTTTTACAATTTTTATTTTCGTAAAAACCTAATTCAGACTATTACGAACACATTACAAGACAATTTTTAACAAATAAGAAAATCAATTTAAATGCTTTTGAGGAGGTCCCTGGTGTGTGTGTATCTTCGAAGTCAACGGTTCAATACCAATGAAATTAAAATAGGACCACCCTTAAGGTATACACTTTCCAACAAAAAAAGAATCATGTAAATCAGTTCATAAACAAAGAAATTATGATTAAATAGCCATAAAAAACATAAATAAATTCGAATTGAGAACCTCCTTCTTTTTTTGAAGTCGGTGAAAAAGATAATACAAATGAATGTCGCGTGTTTCTTCTACTTGCTAATGACTAAAGTTGTTATCTGTCGAGATATGCTGACTATGATGTTATCTACTGTTTCCTGTGATAGTCTCTGGCATTCCTTAACTACGGCTATTCGCTGTTCATCTAAATTGACAAGAGTTAGAATTTTTTGATTTTGCTCATCGTTTCAGTATGCCCCAAACGTGTTCTATCATCATATCCAAACCCGATGGTCTTGCTGGCTACTCCATAACTATGATATTCATATTATTAAGTTATTCTTTAGTTGAAATAACAGTGTGCGGCCGAGCATCATCCTTCATCAAACTGTATCATATTTGCACTTAAAATATTTGTTATACTATAGCAATCTGCAGTTAAATTTCTTTCCGCCAACACGTCTGTAGGAGCTCCCAAACTTATTCCGCTCTCCAAAACTATGATTGATTTATCATGTTTTTTTATTATTATAGATTTAGCGTTTTGGTTACAATCTCACTTGTTCTAAATGACGATGTTGCCCAAGATGGTTGCACACTAAGCCTAATGGAAGACGGGCTCTCTAGCGCAACTGCTGGAACACACCTATCAGTGTTTCGCGACAGAATTTTAACTTATTTATATACTTACCTATTTCCTTACATTTATTTACATATTTTTTAACTCAATTTTAACTTAACCTTTTTGTCTATGTATTCTTTGTCTTCCATCGACCTAATTTAAAACAATTCTGCACTCATCATTAAACAAAGCTTTATCTCATGAGGTTCGTGTTCCAAAGTCAATTTTCCCAAACAAAAGTTAGTCTGTATCTAAGATGATGAACATCAATCAAGTTTTGGGGTCTTAGCAGGTACGAACTAATTAAAACCAGCTTCTTTGAATCTTCTTCGTAACATGCCTTTACTTAATGATACACATCGAACGACCTCGAGCTCATTTGCGTCTTGAACAGCCTTTACACGTGGATTCTTACTTTCGCCAAAGTGAAATTAAATGATTATCCCTGCTTGAAGTGGATTTTCTTCTGCATTACCGGCCTTCTCACAAAAGCATTAGTCTCACTGAATCGATGAATTGTTAAAGCAGGTCGACGAAGTATTCTGGAGATCACTCTGCATGATTCGTAATTTCTCTTCATCTCAAATGCCCTGACAATCGCAGTGGTGGTCTTGTCGGGCATAATGAAGTCGTTGACTTTTCAAAAGATTTCAAGTAAAAAAATAACAAATAAAAATTTAGCAAAATTTGAACTCAAAGCCATACAATAATTTTAAAAAATCGCTCGTAATGATAGAAGTTTGAATAACAAAAATTAAAATCGCATAAGAGCTGACCTTGATTTGTTCTCTCAATGTGTGAAATAATTAGTACTAAACTAAAACGAAATAAAAACCAACCAGCAATATTATTAAAAAAAAAGAAGTTTCTCGACCTTTTATACTCCGCTAAATTTAAGCCTGTACCTGTATCGTTAGAGTTATAGAGGTATAATACTTATCAAGTCGATATAGGTTGCAGTGGTCCTTCAACATTAGGTTAGCTACCATTAAAGCAACACCATTAAAGTCTTCGATCTGCTCTTAAAACTTAGATAAAAAAGATCTATGATTTGTTCATGAGATTGTTGTATCCTTATTTTATTAAAATTAACATTCGACAGCATTTTATATGATGATGTTTATATTGACCGATAATAAACAAGTTCACATTGGAAATATTGTTTAAAAAAAAATTAACAAGTTTTTACAAAAACTATTAAAATATTCATAACGCTGTTCGATGCTAACATACAATCGTACAGATTGATTTTGTTATTCATATTAATAATTCAACGCCTGAGTCTGGATTTATTTGTATATTAATATTAGTACGTAGTCTTCGAGAACGTAATCTTAAAGGCAAAACTATCTCATTTAACTGAGTAAATTCTATACGAGTGTAATATTTTGGTACTAAATTATCATCTAAGGTATATCTAGATAAATAGAAATGGATAACTAACTAGCCGACTGACATATCAACACACAGCCTTAACTAATGAGCCAAGGTCCGTGAAAACTTGCATGTGGGTTTCCTTTTACACTGTAGGTGAGCAATAAGGAAGGATTTTAGAGAATTTAACCCCTAAGATGGTGAAAATGGGGATAAACGTTTGTATGGAAATCCGTCGTTATTAAATATAGGGGAGAGTGAGGGAATTGGAGCCATGTGAGGAAAAGCTACAAATTTTGTAATTTATTGTTTTCTAAGACAATAATAAGTTTTTAAGATATCTCTATTTCAGTAATTGGTTGCAAAATTTTTAAAAACTTAACTCTTAATTAGTGAAAATATTGTTTTTCAATACTCCACACATGCGAGCCATCGCTTAATATATCAAATAAAATTAAACTTTGGAGCACGTAACAGAAACTTAAACAAATCACAGTTATAAAGCATATTATGATGCATTGATTTTTCTCTTCTAAGTATTCAGAATCATCGTTAGATGATTCCTCAGTTTTGTTGTCATAGAACCAGTTTCTAGTTGCCTTCTTTATGTTATTTTTGTTTATTTAGTCATAATCCTTAATTTAGTATTCTTAGTTTTCTTTTATTAAATTTTCTTCGGTCTAAGTATTTTACTTCTTATCCTTTTTCTCTCTTCTTCTCAAAACTTTCTTAATGAGGGCGCCAATCAAAGCTTCCGAATATTCCTTGATTTTATTTGTCGTTACAGACGATTTAGATAATTGTGGACGAGGACTTTTAAACATATAAGAGAATACTTAATACAAGTGAATGATAAAAGTTCTGGTACTTAATTTGGATGCGAATTATTTTTTTGTAAAGATGACTCACAAAACTAACATCTCGTCACTACTGTACGCGCGCCAGACAGCTGCCCAGCGGCGATTATGTTGGGTAATCGAAGGCTCCCGAAACTGTTTGTGTCATTTCAGTTCGATTTATACGCTCCTATCTATGTAAATTGTAGTAGTTTCCATTACCCGCTAGCTCCTATTACCGCGTTCTCACCTAATAGGACATAACGCAAGCGAATCCGCAGGAAGAGCACTGATAAAGTATAGAATATACAAAACTGATTTGATTTGATTTTATTTACAAAATGTATGTTTATTTAGTATTTAAATTATGTATATACAGTGTAAACTCTTTATAACGAAACTCAAGAGACTGAGCATTTTTTGTCCTTATAGAGAGTTATCGTTATATGGAGTGAACAAAAAAACAACCAAATTAAAAAGAATTTTTAATATGTATGTCTTAGATAATAAATGCTTATAAATTATTGTTTACACATATAGTCTGATAACTTTGTCTGGCGTTTTTGCTATGCCAGTACTTGTTTTGTATTATTTTATGTATTCTATTCATATCTAGATATGTGGTGGAATCGTCTTGATTAAACAACAAAAAAATTTCTACCAACTTAGCGGCATCTAGGGCTTGTTGAAATGTTGGTGGTGATTCGGCTTTCTCCACTTGATCATCTTCTTCGTCTTGATTATCGGGTGTTTCCTGACTTTTTGACACTAAATCAACAATTTGTTCATCTGTAAGTGCACCCGTTGTGGCTACATCCTCATCTATATTTTCGTACGATTGTAGATCTTCGTTAAAATTGTTTGGTATGTTGAACTGACTTATCCATTCACTCAGTGGTAGATTGTCTTCACTGTCAAATTGGTTCGTTTCTTGGCTACTACATAATCCAGCATGTCGAAAAGAATGTTGGATAGTGGCTGCTGTTACCTCTTGCGAGGCTTTTGATAAGAAGTTCACTGCTTGTAGCATGTTGATCGAGACCTTGCCGTCAGTTTCGATCATATCCATCAACATTTTCCGTCTATAGTGGCCTTTTAGGCTTTTAATTACACTCTGATCCATTGGTTGTGAAATACTGGTTGTATTAGCTGGGAAAAATGCTAACTCTATGTTTCGAAGATTAGATATGATTGGGTGAGCTCGACAATTGTCTACTAGAAGCAAGATTTTTCGTGATTTTAATTCAGCATCCCATTTTCTCACTTCCTCTTCAAAAATCTGCGATGTCACTGACTTGTTTGCTTTGTATGTAACTGGCAACTGTTTTATGTTCTTGAAACACCGAGGGTTTTTCGATTTACCTATAACTAAGAGCTTTCTTTTTTCTGTGCCACTCATATTGGCAGCCACTAGAACTTTAATAAGCTCTTTAGACAGTTTTCCTCCAACACATTTTTCCCCTTTGAGTTTTAAAGTTTTGTCGGGAGTCTACTTGAAAAAAAGGCCAGTTTCATCTGCATTAAAAATGTCTTCTGGTGAGTACTTCATCTTTAATTAGGCCACACTGTACTAATCCAATTGTTAGTCACATTCATATCGACATGCCGCGTCTCTCTGTTCATTTTACCGTACGTAATTTGGTGACGGTGCTTAAATTTTCCGAGCAAACCTTCAGATGCTTTAAAGTAAATTATTCCAAGTTAGTAGGCAAATTTTTCAGTCTTAGCTTTTACAATTGTCCCCGAGATGGGTACATTATTCTGGCGCTGATTGTTAAACCACGACAACATAACCTGTTTTAAGTCTTCGAATTTTGGCTTTCTTAATTTTTTAGAAGAGTTTCCTTCCAGCGCCGCCTGTAGAATTGTTTTTTTTGTTTTTCAAATGGTAGTAACAGTGGATTGACTTAGTTCAAAACGCCTTCCAACGTCACTTTTATTTTCTCCCTTTTCAATTGCACATATCACACAAACTTTTTCGTCAACACTAATCGCTTTCCGTTTACTGGCTATGTTAACAGTTTCAAAGTAGGTTTACGACTGATAATACGATAGGTACCCAGTATGCTTGGTCGAAGACCATCACTTCCGAGAAAACAATGCGTCATACTGCACGTGTTCAAGGCAATTAAGGATAACAAAAGCTAGACCGACCTCGGATGTTTCGGAGCTTTAAAGTCTTTTGTTACCTGATAATAAACAATAATACCGATAATAGATATTTACTGTCTAAAAATATGAACACATTTATTTCTTCGTAATAGAGAATGGCGTATCGCTATAAAGAGTGTTTCAATATGTGGGTTTTAACGCAAACCAACCAAGTTGGGCACACTTCAACGTTATAGGGAGTTTATCGTTATAAAGAGTTTACACTGTATATAGGATATAACTTTTTATAACTAACAAAGAGAAACACAAATAAATGAAATAAATATTTAAGCGTGCGCTTGTGTGTTGTTTATTTATTAATAACTTGTTTGTATTGATCTTTTTAATCACAAAGAGGATATAATGAGTAAAGGAGGTAAGATGTTAAATATTTACAACTATATTTGTAATCAAGAGCGCCTGCATAGCTATCGTAATTTTAAAATCGACCGGAGTCTTATAAATACTTCTATCTCTCCTTTCGGCTACATTGAAGGTTAATCTATACAATTAATAAAATTGAAGTGTCTGTTTGTAATGACAAAATATCAGTTTTTTACTAAATGTATATAAAAGTATATATACGATTTCTGTAACAGAAAGGTTATTTTTAAAATTTTTGTCTGCCTGAATGTCTGTTTGTTCCGGGTAATCTCCGAAATGGTTGGACTATTTTTATGGGACTTTCACTGGTAGATAGCTGAATTCATAGACCTACAAAAAAGTTCGGGAGAGTATACATCTATCATCTAAGGAACACCCACAATAAGAATTTTTGTTTTTAAAATAGCCAGGAGCGGGGAGCAAGATTCGCGCGGGCGTTCTGTAGTCCACGTGAGCGAAGTAAATGTCAATTGGGTTATGTAACTTAAGTAACTTCGAGCCTTATTTTGTACTTTTTAATGAAGGTAAGTTATTTTATATAATTTATCGAACGAATTCTAATGATTTATTCAATGTGTATTGAAAATCCCGTCGGATCCGTGGAGTTATTATTAGGTATCGAGATTCTATTGTTTATGTTATCTATCTAAGATTATAAGTAAAAAAAAATTACCCCTAATAAAATGTAAAAGAAATTAGTTAAATGAGGAACTCTCTCTCTCTCTCTCTCTCTCTCTCTCTCTCTCTGCGTCCTTTTATTATATGCGAGTGTGTGTGTGCGTGCGAGTATCGAGATTCAAACAGACGAGCATTGTGCGCGGCCGGTTGTATACCCCTTCCTCAGGTGGCTGCCAATTTACAAATCGTTGCACTTCGGGCGGGGTCCCCCAAGGTGGTATCGCTAAATAGGCACGCGTTCACTAATTTAATGGTATATCAGTTATTTTGCATGGTTCATAATAACATGATATAAAAAAAACTTACATCGATATTATATTTATGCTTTGGAGTAACTGATTTTTAAATAATATTTTGCTTATTTTAATTTTTAGTAACTTCGATCCCAAAGGGGTTTCCCGACCGCACAATTTTTATCCATCTTCAAAAAAACACTGAGGTTACTGGATTTAAATATACTATATATATATATATATATATTATATATCCTAGATGTGCCCGTCGCTACGCTCACGTGGACTACAGAATCCCCACGCGTATTTTGTTCCCCAGCTCCCGGCTATTTTAAAGACAAAATTTTTTATTGTTGGTGTATTTGTGCGGAACCCTAATTCTTTTTCTAAAATAAAATTAGCCTAAGTTACTATCTATATCATCAGCTATCTATCAGTGAAAGTTCCGTCAAAATTCAAGTTTAATGCGCTCTTTCGACATTAACGTTTCTACATCAAAGTTTGTTTTCGACTAACAAAAGAATAGAAGATTTGTTAGAATATATATATATATATATATATATCTTTGTTAGTACAATTTCAACTCGCGCCATCTTTGTCTACGCAATTTTTCATTATTACTATCAAGTACAATCTAAATATTTAGCTTTTGTTAAATTTTATGATCCTAGTGGACCTTGTTTTTATTCTAAGAATGACTAGAAAGTTAAGTAAGAAAATATTTTAATCAATTTTTTCATTCTATCGT
Organism: Saturnia japonica; assembly: GCA_033032175.1. NCBI lineage: Eukaryota > Metazoa > Arthropoda > Insecta > Lepidoptera > Saturniidae > Saturnia > Saturnia japonica. The sequence continues at coordinate 16,557,554 of CM065318.1, forward strand.
ATGCTCTCATACAAAAAAAATGATTTTTATTTTGCTTTTTTTATACTACTAAAGTTTAACTTTTAGTAGAATTAAAAGTGTTATTGAAAATTCACATTGTCCATCATTCATGGAATGACTCATACCTTTCCGTGTACAAAATTTCATCCAAATCAGCCAAGAGTTAACGAAAATATATTTTTTGGAAATATTTTTTTAAAGTTATATTGAAATTTCTTATACCCTATCAATTGACCAATGACATAAGCATCGCGTGTACAAAATTTCATAAGAATCGGTCAAGCCGTTTTTAGTTAAATCCAGACAGACATACAATTTTTTGTTAAGGCATATTCGTGATTAGTATCGATTATCTGGAAATTTGGACAAAAAAATTACTGCATACACACAGAACTACAGATTTACAAATAGTTAAAGAAGAATTTATCATGATACTTAAAATGGTATACGAGCTAAATAAACTCAGGATGTTAACTAAAACAAATTCGGTAAAATTTAAAAATCTAGTTTACAAATTTGTTCACCGAGAGTTGTAACGTATCTAAACTGGGAGACCTCATCATTCGGTCAATGCCAGGTTGAGGGCCGCAGTATTATTGATTATTTTATAAATTGACACTCGCTGAGCGCCGCTCTTATGGCTCCGAGCACTTGTCGTAACTTTTCTATACTAGTTGCTTCGGGGTTTAAATTTATAACAACACTACACGGGGTCGAATGTCTTTCAACTTTTTAGCCCTCTTACTCTGCCAGTCTTAGTACTATAACGCCATGAAAGTTTACAAGAGAACGCCAGTAATGTTTGAAAAGATAATATATCGTCAACATGATTTGCTCCTAATGAAATTAGATTTTTTATAACTTTTATAAAAATAGACTTCAATACGCTGATTCATAACAAGCGCTTTTTTTTTATTTTGTCTTTCTGCCTATGTAGGCAATTTTCCCAATGTCAAGTGTACTAACCTCAATCTCTCAACTCCCGGGGCCTTAGCTGTCAAATTGCATTCGACAGCAATTGTGGCAAAAAGGGCGCGAAAAATTGGCATTGATGCCATCTAGGGGAGCCAAAGTGTTGTAAAATTTGCACGCACCGTATCGATCTTTGACATGATAATTGACTACCTAGATTAGGCATTAAAATCTTAGCAACCAATCGATGAATTTCTTGAATACAATGGAGTGCAGCCTGTCTTTTTTTTTAATAGTAGTATATCAAAGAGACCTCTCTTTACCTGTTGGTAAGTACAGCTCAATCCAACAATATCGGCGACCCTTCAAATGCCTTCTCAAAGTTTTCTTCACGTTATGTTGAAAGACTCGCATGTTGTAAGACACAGAGATGGTTTGCTTATAACGTGACTTTATTAAAACAAAAGAAGACATAAATTGCCTCTGAAGCGGTGTCGTGATTCTGATATCCACGAGCCCTAGAATCCATCTAATAATTGTTACTAATATTGATCTAGCTAATGGTCCTAGATCATACCTTCATAATAAGTACAAAATGATTACTTATGAATTTGCTTTTAACTACACAAGACAAGACAATTTTTAACAAAAAAGAAAACCAACTTCATTGATTTTGAAGAGTTTCCTCGTGTATCTTCGAAGCTGAAGATCCAATGCCAATAAATGCTCTATTCAACAAAAAAAGAATCACCCAAATCGATTCATAAACAAAGAAGTTATGACTGAACAAGCATAAGAAAACAAAATATACATTCGAATTAAGTAACCTTCCGTCTTTTGTTGAAGTCTGTTTAAAAATACAATAATTTACATCACTATCACTATACCGAAGTATCTTCAACAAACTTGAACGTTTGAGGAATTTTCTTGTAATATCGCTAATACAGAACTTACTGATTTTGTTTCCGTTTGAACTGGTGTGATGATTAACATAGTGGCTCGCTTCAGGATGGAGCCATTGCTTGTCAGCGGGACGTATACAAATTATATATCTATATATATATATATATAAATGTACCCTTGAACTGTTGTACTAACCAAAGATTTTGACCTAAATCATTATCGTTTACGTGGTAACATTGAGTTGGCGTGATATAATATTGAATATTACAACTCATTCCGAGCCGCTGTGAAGGCCGACAGCTTATATCAACGTAAAAATATATTTTCAAGTGCTTATATAGAAAATATTTATCAAAAAATACATATAGGTACAACCAAGCCAATTTTTCCTGATTAACTTAATTTCACTATATCTATCTATTTCAAGAACTACTTTACAGTTTTATTGGGGTTCATGAAAATAGCTTCTGCAAGCTCTTTTTAATTTACCCGTTTCAATATTCTCATCACGGTCTGACCAATTTTTTGTGAGTAAGACTTGTGCCGACACGATTGAAGAAGACTGTTTTACGCAGTCCTATTAATAACTTGTATAAAACTGGGACATACATACCCAAAGTTGCAGTGACAATTTAACATCAGTTAGACAGCGTGAGTGTCAGTTATTACGGTTATATAAAAACCGCTATTGTACGCCTGTGTTTCTTTGTTCAGGATTGGTTGGATTTTATGATGTTCCTTTAGGCTAATACTTATTGTAAACTTTGAAACTATATTATATAATGAGCCGGAGTCGAATTCTCGACAAGATGAACCGTGAGCTTTTCGTTTATCACACCAGCTGTTGCAATGGTTAGGAACTGAACAATTAGGATTGGTTGGTCCGTATGAACGATAAATATTTTTTGCTCTGTACAAAAGTAATTCAGTTACTAAAGAGAATATGAACGAATAACTCGACACCTCTAATGTCTAAATGTAGAACTAAAGAGAGATAGGCACGGAGCAATTTCTGCTTGGTGGAATACCTACACCTAACAAAAGATCGCAGCTAAATAACCTTGTGTTATGTTCCTGCGGTTAGTAGGGGGCAGAGCTCCATAGGGTACGTAGGGGGGCTTAGGGTCGGTAATACGCTGGTGATACCTTGTAAAAACAAGCATTCATAGGTTACAGTAGCCGATTATATCAAAGTCGAATAATTGTTTGCCAACTTAGTTAAATAAAAAAACAATGTAAATTTAATTTAAATTTTAGGGAATTCTTCATGAAGTCTATCCACACTGTAAATTTAATATAGCCTCTGAACTAAGCAACGCTTGTACCGTTGAGGTCTAAACAAATGTATTATTTTATTAGTGCCCGTGGCTTCGCTCACGTGGACTACAGAATGCTCGCGCGAATCTTACTCCCCCGCTCCCGGCTATTTGAAAGACAAAAATGCATATTGTGGGTGTTCTTTACAAGATAGATATACACTCTCCCTGATTTTTGTGTAGGTCTTTTTAATGTATATAATTATGTATTACATTAATTTGCTATATCTCTTATGGTTTACTCAGTATAAGCCATTTAAGCACCCGAATTGATTCACCATGACCAGTTTTAATTTATTTGTGGGGAACCCTAATTATTTTTCAATTAAAGTAGCCTAAGTTACTCCCTATGAATTCAGCTATCTACCAGTGAAAATCCCGTCAAAATCAGTCCAACCGTTTCGGAGATTCTTCGTAACAAACAGACAGACAAAAATTTAAAAAATGGCCTTTTTGTTATAGGTATCGTATATACTTTCATATGCATTTAGTAAAAAACTGATATTTTGACATTACAAACAGACACTTCAATTTTATTAATTGTATAGATGACCTAAGAAACACTATAGTTAAAACATATGAATCGTGTCTAGCGAATCAGTGTATTTTAGCACGTTATATTAAATCATATTTAGCTAGACCTAGTTTCGGTATTAGAACGTTAAGGTCAAGGCCGCGTGAAAAACCTCGTTCGATAAAATTATTTAGGCAAATTACATACCTCGGTTAGGTGTGTGGAAATAAAAAAAATGTATACGATAGAAAGCCTAATCGATGGGTTTGACAGTGAAAAAAATGTATTTAATTGTTATAATAAGTACTGTGACCAATTCTTATTTACAAGTGTTAGTAGACAATATTGAACTTTATTCTTGTATACTATGGTGTAAAAAAAACACGTATTTTTTTTACTTCTCACATGAAAATATATTATATTAACGTTCTAAGAATTCTCACATGAAATTAACTAGATAAAAAAAATATATTACAAGATCGCTCAAAATTGATTTTATATTCCAAAATGGTTAAAAACAACAAAATTTTTGTTTTTCATTTTATTTCTCATAATTTTACGCTCCCTCGCTCACGTTCTCTTTCGCCGCCGTCGCCGCATACGAAATTCCACACGCATGAAGTCGAAGGCACAGCTCGTTTTGCTGGACCCGCAGACGTTGTTCTGCCCTTTCCAATAATCAATAACTCGATCACAGCGCCACCGATCTATTTCAGGGATACCATAAAAAAAACAACTTATTATCTCTTTCTTTATTTAAAGATCTTTTACAGTTGATGTATGCCAGCCCCGTAGGAGCATATCCAAATTCTACAAAATTATAGAAATCTCTACAGAAAATAAAACGATTAACTAAATAAAAAATACTACATACTTTTATCCCTTGCACTATAACTACTAACAATAAAGTTCTACAGCATACCAGCTGAACCGGAACTCGGTCCCGCTAGTATACTGTGAAAAATACCGACATCTAAAGAACATAAAACCCTTAAACTACCCTTGCTTATTTCACACCCAACACATTTCACCTACAAACATTTGGATCTACCAACTTTCATGGTGATCTGTCAAAAGGTGTTGGAATTTATCAATCTCAATTTATAAAATGGATAGGTAATCTTTGCACAAGTGCGTAGGATATCTATCAGCTTAACAGCCGTGAACTATTCGCAACAGTGAGCGCGTATTATTCAATTTATTACAAGGATAAACATTATTTCCGACCGTGATACTAGTACAAACCAAATTAGTTTTGTAATTTCCTTATTTTTTAAGTTTCTATTTGAATATTATAGTTAAATATATAGTTTTATTTCAAAACCTCGTAGCTGGTGCGCACAATGTCGTCTATGGATTTATTTGTTGTTATAAACGATATATCGTTTTTTATCGTCAAATTATCTCCCTGACAAATATAAAACTGATTATGAAATTCTGAAGTACTATTTTTACGCAAAATGCAATTTCAGCCACCGTCACCTATCTCTAAATCTTCTATATTCCTATGTAAAGCCGCCCTTATCTCTATAACTTCTATATATATATATAATATAAAAGGATAACTAACTGACATATCCAAAGCACAGCAAACTACCGGGGGCTAGGACCGTGAAAATTTACTTAAGGGTTCCTTTTTACATTATTTTTACACTAAATTCAACAACCTCTAAAAATAGGTCAAAAGGGAATGCAGATGTGTATGAAAATCCGTTATTTTTGAAGAAAGATCTACTATAATTGGTATTTAGCGATTCACTTAACGTTTATTTAAGAACATTCCGCAAAAATAAAAAAATGCAAAATATCTTCTTCTTCTTGTTTTGGCGCCGCAAAAAACACTTTGCCAGTGTTAATGTTTTTAAGCGTTCATAACATTCTCCAATATACAAGTGGGGTCTTCTGACAAAATGGTGGGTTCCTTGTCAGAACTATCTAAGTAGTTTTTGTGACATCCAAAATGCATGTTTTCCGCTTTATGTTTATAATCCACTTCACTTACGCACAACAACCCAACTATATCACGCAAAATCCCAACAATATTATGAAAACCTAATTTATTTAATTATAAATAAAAACCACAACATGTAACTTTAAGATCCCGCCAAAAACTCCATGCAGAATATCACGTAGCAAATTGCCACTAACAAGTATGTTTCTTTTTACAGCGCGAGTCGCACGTGCCCGGCAGAGGGCGCGCCCGAGCAAGACTCGACGCAGCCCGCTGTCAATCTGCCGCGGACTAGAGACGGAGAAATTGACTACGATGGTAAGTTATACAAGTATACATATTCCCAATATATTATATACACTCTGGCTTTTTTGTAGCTTTTTTATAATACAACTGAGACGACAAACAAGCTAATGCCCACCAAGTTATCACTAGCGCGTTGCCGTCCTTGAAGCCCCCCCCCCCACACCATGGAGCTCTGGAAATCCTACTCACCACAGAAACACAACACAAGGTTATTTTGGCTGCAGTCTTTTGTTGGAAAGAAAATTTTTATTCTTATTAACAAAACACAATATTACATAATAATTAAACTAGGTAATTCAATAATTTTTTTTTTTACATAAACAGGTACAACTTTGTTCCGTCCTAAAGTACGTACAATATGAAATAAGCCGACCTAGTCTAGTCTAGACTGTTTAGAAATAATTTGTAGAAGCTATTATCACTTACTTTGACTTTAAAAGGACATTAAAAGTCCCGTCCTCAGTTTTAGGATTCTATAAAATATTCACAAACTAGTTGTCCACCTGGTAAATTGCTTAAAAGTGTGGCGAGGTATCTCATTCTTACCTTAAAGTAACTCGATCTCAAAGACGCGCTTGATTTATTTGTGAAGAGTTAATGACGGATATCTAATTCACGTAACGTCTAGTCTATACGAATATCGAACAGTGACGAGATATTTCGTGAGTCATGACGCGTTTGTATTAGAACTTATTGTAGCTTTGTATCAGAGACACAGTGTAGCATATTCACACTTGTATTCCTTTTACAATAATGTTTCTTAACATGATTCGACAATGCTCCATAATACATTTCGAGATTTCTTGTTTAACAGAACTATGCACAGATGGCGTGCCGAATAAACTCGCGCTTTAAAAAATAATTCAAAATACGGTTATCGAAAGTCGTTAGTATTTAAATACATACTAAGTTTTTTTTTATGAAGCCAACACATACTAGCGACTTCGTACGCGTTAATTTACATATACAAAAACCACAAGAGAGTCTTTGTTTGATGCGGATAGGGAATTAGTTAGATCACGACTTCTATGCATGTATGGCAACAACCCAAGCCGACGTTCGGCCACTTTGGCACCCTTGAGCTTGTTGTCACATTTTCGCGGCTGAGTGCCTTCCGCGCTCGTCCCCAATCCTGGTGAAGCTGTCAAAGCTTGTAATGGATCCAGGTCAGGCTAACAGTATAGTCAGATCGAAAAAAAATTGTTTGTTTGAATGCGCTACTCTCTGGGACTACCAGCCAGATTTAAAAAGTTCTTTTTGTATTCCATAGCCTATTTATTATAGAAGGGTCGCTATATAAATAAAATAAAGAAATTAAAATTAATTTATTCATACGTATTCAAATAACATAGTTAAAATTACTTCTGCCAAACTCCTCCCTTTTGTATCATTATTTATTTAGTGTTATATTTTATTTTTATAATATTCCCAAATTAAGATTTATACGAAAATCTTCACAAAGATACGGCTAATTTTTATTTTTAAGATCTTTTTGTAAAGCAGTTACTTTCTATTTCACACAGTATGTTATTAAAAATAGTCAGAATTAAATAACTTCTACATCTTTTTCAATAATAATTGTTATACGTAGGCACTTCGAATCGTTTAATGTTTCTATAATCCCTCTAAGTTCTTACGTGTACAGATTTGAATTTAAACTCATTATTGCAAAAATGTTCGAGTACTGCTTTTTGATGGACTGGGCGGTTCTAAGGAACTGAGCAGTTATAATGAAAGTCACGCAATTCGAGAAGCTTTTGGAAAGTGAGAACAACGGTAGACTACACGTGAGAAATCGTGTGGCACAACTAGTTTCAGTATATAATGTAAAAGTTATATAAAATGTACAGAAAATCAAACTGAATCAAATTGACCATTTACCGATTGGAATTTCAAATCTCGACTAAATTCCATAGATCCATTTTTACGGAATGCTTTGCACTACTACAATGAAATAATACGATAACTCAAATATTAAGTTGGTATATTTGGTGAAAACCGAGCTCACACACCTGAAAGACATAAGTACATTAACAAATCTACAAATTCTACAAGTTTGATTTTGTCTGTTAATGTCATACTTGAGTGATTGTATTATATAAACGTTATGCCTTACACAGGTTTACTAATAGCAAGTATTTGATTTTCTAATGAGTTTTACTGCATAAGAAACGATTTACGTATATATTATATATACGTAAATTAAATTGGGGAAAAAAATCGACATTGATGTGTTTCCCTCCGCGTAATATATTATATTCGCGTGTCTTATACTAAACGCGTTTATATGCAAAGACTTAACTTACTTGTATACGAAAATAAAAATTATATACTATTCATATTATAAATGGGAGTCAGACAACAACCGGTTGAACGGATTAGGATGAAATTACTTTTTTAAAGACCCAATTATGAAGTCCACTCGGACAAGAAGTGGGTAATGTGATTTATTAAAAATTTAATCATGCCTATTGTATTTATTCCAAGACGATCGTTCTCAGACAGTAAACTCGAGTCGCGCATCAGAGTTGACATTCACCATTTATTTTATTCATTATTATCCCCCAGCCCTGTATGAAGACGAGTCTGACAGCGACATCGGTTCGATGGAGAACCATGGTTCCGTGGTCACTCACCTACTGTCGCAAGTCAAGATTGGAATGGACCTCACCAAGGTAACCGTTACCGTATGAGAATCACGCTTAAAAGGAAATGCGAGTATCGTTATTTTTTTTATATACTACAAAGGCGGCAAACTAGCCTACGACCCGCCTTATGGTAAGCGGCTACCGTAGCCTATGGCCGCTTGTAATACCATAGGTATGAGTAGCGTGTTGCCGACCTTGAAGGCCCCCCTCCCCCACCCCAAAGAGCTCTGGAAATCCTACTCACCGCAGGAATACAACACAATGTTATTTGAGTGGAAAAGTAGAGTTAAACTGAAAAAAAAATTCATTATGCCCTTGCCTCTCTTTGAAAAATAAATTTAATTATTGAATTAATATTAATTTAATTTTTATAAATTAGATATAATAATAACCCAAATATTATCGTAATAGTTACTACTTAGTAAATAAATTTAAAAACTAAAACCCGACTACATACAACATCCCGCTTTATAAAGTAAGATCTATCTATATTTTTGAATTATGCTGTTTAAGTCCTTTCATTTGCACCCATCATGGTACATCACATTTTTTTTATATAGGACTTTTTCCTCTAAAGGGCGCCATATTAAATTCAGCGTGACGTCACATAGCCTATAACTAGCGGACTATTAAAACCTATCTAACGATACCTCATTTCTCAAATTGTAATAGGTACTTTAAAAGATATGCCGGTACAAATGAACTTACATAAATAGCCTACAATCAATTACTTTTTGGCTTCGCTACAGTCGGGTAAAAGCTAGGTTAGGAGCCTTCTAAAATGACTGAAATTGTCCAGTTATACTGCCAATCAAACATACAGTACTACATAAAGACGAATTTAAAAATGAAAGAAAAACATATTACAAGCATAGCTAAAGTTCTTTATATTTCTTGATTGTAGGAAATAGGAGAATACACTATTTATAATATATTTCCTCTATTTTATAAAATTACATCAGTTCGAATCGCAGTTGTCTCTCTCGCGCTCTATTCGTCCGTTCGGGCTGAGCGTGAAAGCAGTAGATTTCTGTTGAAAATCCATTCTACAAAAGTCTTGCCGACCGCGTTTCCTCTTAACGTTGCCAACTTTTTGTAGCAATGGAACTTACTCTTTATACTACAGTAGTAGTTCTTTTTTATTATTTACATATCCGAAATTCAAGTAATAAAACTGTTTTATTTATTTTATTTAGGTCGTGCTACCAACGTTTATATTGGAGAGGCGATCGTTATTAGAAATGTACGCAGACTCGTTTGCACACCCGGACCAATTCGTGAAGTATGTACACAAGATATTAAAACTTTATTTGTTATATACTATAACAGTGACTTGTATATTGACAACTTTAAACGAGGTTCCAAGGAGAGCTTATTACTCTTCGTAACATCGAGGTGACTGACCCAAGTCCGGTGAAGCTGTAAAAGCCGCAGCGGCTCTGTTTTAGGATAGGGCCCCTAAGGCTAACAGTGTAGTCAGTTCTAAAAAAAAAAAAAGAAAAAGAGGTGACTGAAGACCGATATTTGTTGATCATTGACAAAAATAGAAAATGGCTAGCCACCATTCTCAAGTTGAAGCCATCGCGACGTGGTTTGTTCTATGGACTATATTTAAGAGACTATTCTACTTCTAGATTCATCGTGTCTCTCATTGTGCCTACTTTATGGTATAACTTGTATATGGACATTATTGATTTTATTTGATGACGTTTTCTCAATAGATATCAATTTACAGATACCGATAAACAATACTTGTAACTAAACAGATACCCAGTGAATACAAGACAAATGTCTGACATCACCCTTACATCATAAATGTTTTTATGTAAACATGACTCATGTGATGTCATATTAAGGTAACGTGTTAACTGGGTAGACGTCTGTTAGTTAATTTGTATATGCACTATAAGGTCGAACTGGGTTAGGACACGAGAAATATATCCGACTAGATCGCGACCACCATACATCAGGTGTAACACCCGACATCATAGGCGTGTTGCGCTCCGGGATTTACATGATATATCCAGTAATCAAGAGGAGCGGAATCACCGTGGACTTCAAACGATATCATACCCTTAACCCCTGGCGTATCTGGTGAAGTTTCCTATTTGCAGCCAGCCACTACAAGCCAATTTTTTTTCTCAATATGAACACGGTATATTCCTTCAATACTATCCATTTTTCTAAGGTTGCAATGAATAAGGCAATGAGTTTTATATGGTAGGCACTGCCTCCCTCCACCGTAATTAAGCCCATGCTCGTCAGAGTTACTCTCTTTCGGTTTGTTGCGTTTTGGGATTAACAAGTGTATATCCAGTTTCCTAGAGGGATTAGATGCTTACATGCATGACAGTGACGACCGGCAATGGATTGTCGATCTCTCGATGGTTGTTGTTTTTGGATTATACTGTATTGTACAGGCACTATCCAGTCACTTCGCCGTTCTGCTATAAAATAAATTTATAACATTTAGGATTACTATCAAACACTATCATGTCATTTCACCGTTATGCTATAAAATAAATGTATAAATTTTAGGATAGTAGACATGCCGACGCCTCGCGACCGTATGGTGCAGGTAGTCCGTTGGTACCTCAGTTCGTTCCACGCGGGGCGCAAATCACAAGTCGCCAAGAAACCTTACAACCCTATACTGGGGGAGCTGTTCCGCTGCCACTGGGATCTCGACGGACTCGTTGATAACAACGCTTCTGATAAGGTAACTTATGCAAGACAATTTTTTACAAAAAAGGAAAACCAGCTTTCAGTAGGACTTTGAGGAGTTCCCTGGTGTATCCTCGAAATCGAAGGTCCAATGCCAATGAAATAAAAAAGAATCATCTAAATCGGTTCATAAAACAAAGAACTTATACCTAAAAATATGCTTAAAAAATACATACAAATACAAATAGATCTATCTCCATTTTTGAAGACGGTTAAAAATAGGCCAGACTCATTGAGGATTATCGACAGCAGTGAAAACTGTGAAATATCAGTGTTTTTTTGTTTGGATATTCAAATTAATTGAAGTACCTATAAAAAAATAAAATTTAATAATATAAATCTTTAACGGTTACCATTAATATGTCGGTGTCAGCAGGGTGACGCGAACTGATAAGATTTAACCCAGAGTTTTTGGCGGAATCTCAAACTGTCATGTAGCGGCTTTTGTTTTTCATAAATTGTGTTATACTGGTATTGGCAATGTGCATGTTAAAGCTTGTTCATTGTGAGCAAGTGAAGTGGCTTGGAAATAATAACATTGATCATGAATTCTGAGATGCCACCAAAACTCCCTGGAAAGCTCTAACAAGAAAGTTCTAGACACTATTCACTTGATAGTGGCAGTAATGGTTTTCGATAAAGAGGACTAGATGCCAAGTTAAAAAGCAGAAGAATACTTTATCCATCAAAATATCGCCGAAAGCGACGTGCATAAAAAAATGTTCACCTAAAAAAACACGTTTCAACCAACAGCAAGAAGTCGGCGACGGACCAGTGCCGTGGTGCTCGCCGGATCAGCTCTCGTTCGTGGCGGAACAAGTGTCCCACCATCCACCGATATCCGCTTTCTACGCGGAGCACGTCAACAAGCGCATACAGTTCGAGGCGTGGCTGTGGACCAAGAGCAAGTTCCTCGGCCTATCGATAGGCGTTCATAACATAGGGAAGGGCACCGTGACACTTATCGATACCGGTGAAGAGTACACCTTGACGTTCCCGAACGGATACGGCAGGTTCGTTGTCTTTTAATACTAACTAGCGATCGTCCTAAGGTCGAAATTCGACCAGCGACTTTTTGATCATAGACTATTTTCTATTTGACGTTTGCAGTATTCATGAACCTAAACAATGAGTATTATCTACATCACTTGCTGTCACTTTTCGTTCAGTGATAATTTTGGGGGGTCTAAGTTCAGTGGCACTGGTCAGCTTAGGAATCGCAGTATTAATTTATTTTATTTAATATATTAGTAACAGATATTATACATAAATTTTAGCTTTCTGCACTCCTTCTCCATATTATAATCTTTAACCATGCCACAAAACTCACAGTGTTTCGTGCACGCAATACGCTTTAAAAGGTACCGAAAGCTTTTGCTTCACGTATTTAATATATAGATTCTATTAAATACTATCAAACTGTATCAAAAGAAAATATAATGAAATCCTACCACTGTATAAGTTAACTAGCACTTGTTACGCGTCTGGTCTAATGGTGCTTGGCGACAGATTTTCAATATAATTAACTGTGATTTTGTGTAAGAGAGGTGGGGCATAGATAAATTTTGCAGCTAATTAACCTCGTGTTGTGTTCCTGCGGTAAGTAGGGTTTCGAGAGCTCCTTGGGATAGGGTGGTTTAAATTCACCATTGTTCTAGTGATATCTATGGTATTACAATCGTCCATATGCTACGTTAGCCGCTTAACATCACGCAAGCCGTATGCTTGTTTGCCACCTTATTATTAAAAAAAAAACTTTGGAGTGATAATTAGCCAGAAGGGCATTAAAAAGGCCGTACCACCAAGAGTTTTATCAAGATTTCTTTAATCGAAAGCTCTATCGTCTATTGGCATTGATTGAGATGGCATTGAGTCGTCATTACTCTAACATTATTTTGTAAAGCTTGCAATAAATCTGCTGCCATTAATTATCATGTGTACTTGAATCGTCCAGGTCGATACTAACGGTACCGTGGATCGAGTTGGGAGGGTCGGTGGCCATCGAGTGCGCGCAGACCGGACACAGAGCGAACATCGAATTCCTCACGAAACCTTTCTACGGCGGCAAGAAGCACCGCGTCACTTGCGAAGTGTTCGCCGGAACTGAGAAGAAACCCTACTACACCGCTCAAGGCGAGTGGAATAACAGGATGGACGGCAAGTGGACTGAATCTGGAGTGAGTGTCATACCATATTTCGTTTTGTTTTAACCTCCTAAGGACTACACATAAAAAATCCCTTATTTATATTCAACTGCCAGTTGTTTAAACTCAAATATATCTTAGAACTATGAAAAAATATAAATTTTCAAATTAATTTATTTTTTTATGTTGGCTATGAGATAACTTTTCGTTTTACATAGAATGTTTTGAATTGTTTCCGCAATGTGTTTTTTTTTTCGATGTACCGTATTTGACCCGCCAGGCCTCGGGAGGTTTAAATGTTCTTTATACGAAGTAACGTAAAGATCACTACGTCGTCGAGTGGTTTAGATCGGCGGAATGTCGAATTAAAGAAGCCCTAAGATGTAGCGATGGTCAATTTTTTTTTTACCAGTGCCACCCGAAATAGTGCATTTTATTCATCGATAACAGTGAATAAAACTCTCTTTAAACACAAGTGAATTTAAAAAAAATAAGTTTGGGAAAAAACGCGAATAATACAAATTATGTACAAAAACAAATAAAATGTGCTGAACGTATCTACTGGTTGACTGAATGGAACTATTTGAGCTATCGAATTTAAATTAAGAAAAGAAATATCCATTTAATTTATTTAAGTAGTTTATTTTCGTTGTCGGGATTGTATTGTGTCATTGGAAAATCTACAAAACCAAACTAGAATAAAGCAATTAATTTTGAAATCTGTTCTATATTTTTATATTTGTAATGTTTATATTTAATCCTGTGTTGTCTTATTACGGATGGCATAATAAATTAAGATAAATGTAAATAAATACCATAAATCTATGGTAAATACTATACCACTATTAATTTTCTTGCAGTCAACATGTCAGTCACAATAATTTATGTTGTGCAAGTAATGCAATGTTTAAGCATTATTATTAGACATAGCATGGCATTATTAATCATTATCGAACAAAAGTTACTTCATCATAATGACAGTTTTATGAAGTTATAAACTTTGAAGCATATTTTTTGGATGCATACTTTAGGAGATAATGAAACATTAAAATAATGTAACACTCGGCTCGGTCCCATGACTATATATATATATATATAACTATAGTAGTAGTGGCGTGAAAGAGCTTTGTTACTTATAACCCTGGTCGCCCGAATGTCTGTTTAGTGTAATTTAAAAAAATCTTGATAGCGTAAACACCAAACAACGACATCCATCGCAAAAAGTTTACTTTTCAGTTTTTCAATAAATATCAAATCAATTTCATAATAATTTTAACCAAGCCGTACAGCGCCATCTATGCATACTCCGGGATAATAAAAAACACCTTTCCAAATATTGCTTTTCTTTGAAAATTATGTAAAGATAAAATAATTTGGTTAATTTGGTATCTTTTCACTTTCTTTCAATAAATATTTTAAATATGTATATTACAAAATTACATAAACATACATACATAATTTTTTTATATGTACAAAACCTAAACGCAAATTATAGAGCATAAAAATGTAGATACGTGTAAAAATGCATCCTAAATGTACCTTCAAACTATAAACTACAACCATATAAAATTTCATTAAATTTTGGTCCAGTAGTTTTTGCGTGATTGGCGTTTAAACATACCGACAGACGTACAGACAGACAAAAATTTCAAATACTATCGAAATGTGTTTTGCCCATGATTCTAAACCCTAAATAATGCGGGGTATTATTTTCTCTCAAATTTCTTCAATGTAAGTACAGATTTATTGAGGAAGGGTATAGGCTATATAATTCACGCTACTACTCTAAGTAACAGAGCAGAATCCATGAATGTCATCAAAACTTGGAAAGTGAAGTGAAAACAATGATGTATGTATGAATGGTAGTTCCGTGGTGTGTAATTTGTATGGTGTTCGCAGCGGTCGGAGGTCGTGTTCGAGGTGAGCGCGATGAAGGCGCGTCGCAAGCGCGTGGCACCGGTGAGCCGGCAGGGGGCGGGTGAGTCGCGGCGCGTGTGGCGGCACGTGACGTGCGCACTGCGTGCTGCCGACTGCGACGCTGCGACAGACGCGAAGCGCGTCGTCGAGCAGGCGCAGCGCGAGTCAGCCAAACAGCGCGAAGCTAACGCTGAGAAATGGATCACGCAGGTACAGATCTCTCATCTATTTAATGCATGCAATTAATTTTAAGCAATGATTGTTCAATTTTAACGTGTACTAACATCGCAATACTATTTGTTTATTTTTATGTGGCTTTTTGTCGAGTATATGCTGACATTGTATTATGTTTTCTTAATTTTTAACTTTTCTTTATTTTTACTTTACAATAACTATTTTCTACACTAACGTTTTATATACGCAATCGATAAAACTTGACGAGAGCTGTCGATTGAAACTATAACGAGCGTCGTATCTTCTTCGAGACATAATTTATATTAAAGGGGATTTATGTGACGCGCCGAGACAACCTTTAAATGACGGTGCGTTCCCCCCTCCCTTGCATGCAGTGCGTGACATTCCTCATTTTACGTAACGAACTCTTTGACCGTTCACATATCGAGTTGTGTAATTATATTTTAGATGTAGACGATAGACATGTTACTGCAATGCCAAACTGCAGTTTGGTATATATGAGCTGATTTTTTAAATTTGTCTCGTTGACTCCGAAATTTAATAACCATTTACAACTTTATCTAAAAAATTCAATTCTCCTATGAAGCTGGCATAGTCATTAGGGATACGTATAACGGAAGCCGCATTAGAATGAAAGATTAAAAAAAAATGCCCCCCATTTTGATATCATCAGTTTTTTAAATGCCTTCCACTATATAAGTAGAGTTTAAGCAATTTAGAAAAATCACAATCACGTAAAACAATGAGAATAACGTATTTAAAATAGTATAATTTAAAATTTCACAGTCGAATTTTAATGCACGAAAAGTGTGTACGGAAAGACAAGCAAGTACTTGACCAAATAGAAAAAGCTTTGCCTATAAACCGAGAGAGATAGACGAGTGCGATAGAATGAGATAAGTGTATATACACGCGCGCAATTAAATAACAAAGACGAAATAGTTTTTTTATAGATACGGTTGTTTTTTGTTTCAGCTGTTCAGTCCGAAAGGCGAGGACGGCTGGGAATACAACACTCCTCTCAGGAAGAGGCTCAGCACATCGAAGTCGAGCCCCCAACACAAGAGCACAGATAATAACACAGAGAATACGAGATAATCTCACTTTAAAAGTTTAAATTCGGACTCGATCATGTTGTAATGTAGAAATTCCTATATCACTGCGAAATCGGACCTTTTAGTACGGGGCACGTAGTCAGGATTTCTTGATATTATCTATTTTTAAGTAGATTTTACACGTCATCAAATGTTAGATGTTATTCTGTAGAGGATTATAAATGTCGATTTAATTATTAAAGTTTTCGGACACATTTCACACATGCCACGTAACATCGCAGTAACACAATTTAAAAAAAAAGTAACAAAGATTACATTACGAGTTCTTTGAAAATGATTATTGGTCCTTGATTATAATAAATACAAACACAAAAATCATAGCACGAAACTTTGAAATATATTCAGCACTTGATTGTTTCTTAAGCGATTAGTAATCGGCATTTTGAACATAATTGCTTGTAAATACATTGTGGTGGGAAGGGAACGGTGTGCCGTTACGTGGTGTGGGGAATGTTTAGCACTAAGCTTCTGTATCCACGATACAAACATGATCTCTGGAGCGGGCCTGAAGTTACACTGAAGCTTTGAAACTTTTAATTAAAAAAAAAATTTATTTAATCAGAAAATCCCTTATTCACGCGCATATCTCTATTCTGTTGACTGTGGTACTTAATTAATAAAGTTTATAGGTGCAATTCATGGATCTTATATTAGACTTGATTTGACAGCACATGCAAAGTATTGATTTAAAAAAAAAAAGCCAGACTAAAAAAACCACCACACATTTTTTTTTTTTTTATTCTCAGGCGTCTTACTTAAATATTATATAGCCTATGTCACTCCCGCAATTAAGACGACTCTAACGACGCCTCGTATGTTGAAATCCCTCAAGTCATTTAGGCTAAAGAGCGTGCCAAAGAAATAGACATACATAATTTTTCGCAGTCGGGTAAAAAGCGTACGGAACTTTGTAAAAAATTCATAACAAGATTAAAAAAAACCTGACAAATAACTTGATAAGCTGTGGTAAAGAAATCCTGGATTGACTGTTGCTTTGATAGTTTTTGGCGTCATCTCAAGCTGTCAAGTAGTGGTTTTTGTTTTTTATTCATAAATTTATATTATTTGACCCTATATTGTGTAATACAGTTGGCATTTTGCATAATAAAACTTAGTTATTGTGCACAAGTGAAGTGGATTGGAATTAACCTAGAAAGTTCTAACAAGGGAGCCACCATCTCGTTAGTATACTGAAATCATCATAGGATAGGACGCTTTATATGCTTTCGATAATGACAGTAATGGTCATTAATAAAGAGGACTATTTATTTGCCAAGGTAGGAAGAAGATAACTATTTCTTTAAAAGTTATTACGAGTCCATTTCATGTATAACTTTATAGTATTTATAAATATCGATAAAGATTTAGTTTGTATACAAAGAGCCAGAGCTGTAACCAATCCTATTATCTTATGTCAAGTCAAGTCAAGTCGATTATTTAATAACGTAATTGAATTTTATCTATCGTGAATATACCTATTATTTTTACTAATAACTTGACTCCCGTGGATGGCATTTATGACAATTTTACGTACATTTTGTATGACCTTGGAAACCTTATCGCAAAAATATTAACCAACATATATTTAACTTTTTAGAGACAACTAGATAAGTAAAAAAGTGCGTGTGTGGAATGTAACAGAAGGGAAACTCGATCAAATCAACAAACCACCTTGTTTAAAAAAAAAACTAAATTCGTCTTTGTATCTTGACTTAGCACGTGCGTAAGCATTCCTTTTTTTGTACAGTAACACTGTAGTGACGATATTTTGCCCAATAGTAAACATGATTCATAAATAATGGTGACCATCGAGGGATCGGGGATCCCGAAACGCGACAATCTAAAAGGGAGTCACTCTGACGGTTTTTTCACCTGGTTTATATTGGCCGCGATCCACTCTGACACAATAGACTAGTTGACTCTTTTTTAAAGTAGGTCTTAAATTATTAATTATTGTCCGATTAGAAGAAAAAATATTTTACATACTTATTTTTTTTAGGCATAGAAAACCGAAAAACGGTTTTAAAAATGTACTTATCGTAAACAGGCGATAACAAAAGATTTGACATTTAGCAAACGTTCATCATTGTAAAAATCTCGATAATTTTTATGTCATAAATGTCATAAAAATCAATGACAATAGCGTATTTCACTAGTACAAGTTCAAGGCAGAAAGCCAAAATAAAAAAAATAAAAAACGATCCGACATGAAATTTTCTTAGAGTCCTGTGATAATGTGACAATATGGCCGAGAGCGTTTTGTGTCCAAAAAAAAAAAAAAAAATATTTTAATTGCATATGTAGTAGTCATCTTACACTTTTAATATTTGAAATCGAAAAATATTGGTTTCCTACGTTCAAATACTACAGAAAATATATATTTAATACGCCAAATTTGATAGGAGTCAAGTAGTCTATTGTCGTGCCCCTAGTAAATTCGCGCTCAGCTATTTCTCTCGATTTACAGTACAGTTCTTTTTATATCTTTCTCTGGCCGAGTGCATATTTTCCGTCCTTTTAACATGAGAAACGTTGCACAAAATTTCGACCTTGAGATTTTACTCTCATCACGCCCAAAGCAATAAAATAAATCAAAATAAAAACAACGAATTTATATATTCTCCAATAAAAATTATGATAAATTATTTATCTATTGTTAATGCTTGAGTGTAATTTCAACCGCTAATCATATTACATTCTTGTGTATTTCTAAGTCGTTCGGAGCGGTTACGTGCTTGCCGTTAGCATAGCTTAGCATTCAAATCTTTGCCATATATTTTTCACAGTTTCAAATCACCAAATTATTGTAAATAATGGTTATGAACATAAAATCGAGAATGTTTAGGAGAAGCTAGAAAGATATATCTTGCCTTGCGTGAAAATGCCTTTCTTTTTTATAAACACCATGGGTGGGGTTTACGTCGACAACCCTTAACCCTCTTTGGGGATAAATTATCAAGAATCCTTTTTTAGTGCTACTTTATTAGTTGTTATAGTGTATGTTTGTATATTGATTTAAAGCATAATCATATTATTGATTATATTTTTCTCCAAAAAAGAATCGATAATCGTAAAATCAACTTCCAATATAAGTTATGCTACATCTCTAAAATAAACATTTGACATGTGTCATGCAAGCCTTCTTATGATGAATAAAGTATAATACAATAAATTTTACATTTACAGTCAAAACTTTAAAATTTCCCATTTAAAAATTTGTATTGTCATTTTCACGCTTGTCACGATTCTATTAAATTACAAATCCATCAAATTAGTATAAGAAACTGGTCATTCAGAAATTGTATGTCATAGTGGTTTTTGGTTTAATCTAATTTAGTACTTGAGGTTACCAATGTTTCCAGATTGTTCCAATTAAAACAAAAATACCTATACCTAACGTGATTGTTGTACTCCCATTTTAATGTTAGTTTATTGTCGGTTGAGTATAAATATAGGATCAAACTAAACTGACAAATTTTAATGTCAAGCTACTCGATCAACCGGAGATATCACTAAGATTTTACATCAACCTTCTGTGACCCTTGAATGGCGAAGCCGCCAATTTCATGTACATTTCTGTTATGTAAAGCGAACATAAGTGTTAATAATATGTTTATAAAACATTAATTAATTCCACCATATCAAGATATATTTGATAAGATTATATAAATAATCAACTCGAAAGCTTCTATTCACTTTAGAGGGGTAATCTAGCTTGTCAGTTTATCTTGACAGTCTAATATTATGTATGATAATAATTATCATAACATCTTGAATTTTTTTTCTCAATTCGGCCTACGAACAAAACTTCAGTAAAAGTAATATATAAAAATTGAATTTATATATAATTTCGTTTAGTACGGGCAAGTGTTTGAGACAAATAAATATTTTTGAGGTTATGTCATGTTAAAGACAAGTTTATATTTTCATGTGACTTTCATATAAAACTGAAGGTTCAAATTAATATGCATATTTGGGCAGTTCAATTAGAGTGGTTTTTCTGTTTGAAAATGGTCAGAAATACATATCCGTTGTTATCGAGAATGAATTTGATAGAAAATGATAAAAAAATGGTGAACCATTGTAACACCTCAAATGTATATAATTATATTTTAGTTCAAAGAGCTATTTTCGGCCTCGTGGCAAAGATCTCGCTATGAATTGCATAAATCAGAACTATCTCCAATGAAATATCTTGTGTTATTGCGTTTTGGAAGTATGATTCAATTGAACATGGTGATTGAACAACTAATTAAAAAACCAGATTTTAAAAGCAACTTAGTACTTTTAGGGCGACATCAAAAAATTCTCTTTTTGAAAGATACAAACAACAATTTAAAAATAAATGTTTTCTCTCTAAAGTATTCAGATGGTATACTATATTGATTATATATCTGTTGATATATTAATCTATACGACGTTTTGTATATAAATATATGGCATTGTTTCAATTCAACATGACTGAATTGTTGTTAATATACATCTCCAATAATGTGTAGATACATGAAATACGACGTGTGTGTTACTAAAACTGCTGATATGTTATATGAATCAGGAAAAACAGAGGCGGGCAGTGAGTTCCATTAATTTGCGGTTATCTATAACTTCCATACATGATCATAGATTTAATACACGGCCATGGCTTAAAAAAAAAACTTATATTCTGACATATCAACATTTATACGTCAGGCGCATTTTAAAACACACTGTATTTATCTGATATAACACACAAAAACGGGTAAGCGTGTACTTGTGTACGCTCGTTAGAAGTTTATACTTTATTGTATAAATCGATGTCATGTGACATGTGACGTATAACATTGGAGTGTAACTGTCTTCACTACGATAAAACAAGAGGCTTGGCGAGCAACTTCATAGTATAGACTTTTTGTTACGATGTGTAAAAAAAGCCATTAAATTTTATTTTCATGATTCTTTCAAAGAAGTATATACATATTCAAAATGTTTTTCCAAACTCGTATATAAAAAACACCCTAAAGGATCTTCAAGATCACTATGGGGATCACATCACTGCTTTAAGATTTACGGTTTTACCTATAAAAATCTGTCAATATTTAAACTTTGATTGAAGTATTTTCTCTCTCCTCTATCCATCTTGCTTATATAATCAATGTATATAGATAAAGTCGTTAAGCATTACGTACTATGCAAAAATGAGATCACGTTACAGGAAATATTTATTTACCTATCAAATACATTTTAATTGAAAAAAAAAACAGCATTGAGAATTTAAGCCAATGATAATATGCCATTCATCAGACCTACCGTTAAAACCCGTAACTATAGAGATGGTTTAAAATTTATTGTTAGAGAAAAGACTGAGGAATTAATGTGAACGAAAGTTGAAAACGACAGAACTATATGTATTCGCATGCGTCAGAACGAGATGAGCGATTTTTCTTAAATCACATAGACTTATTTAATTACATAGGTATAACTATCATGTTGTATGTTTAAATTAAAAAGATAAAATTATTAAAAAATTATGAAGTCTGTTTATTTAATTTCCCACGCGATTATTTATTCAGCATGTGGATTATTTAATGTGTACGGATATTTTAAAGAAGCTAATTTCTCTCTTATTAACTCCCCAGAGAACAAGTTACCTAAGTTTGATATGATATACGTCATATTTACATACATTTTACACATGTCGTCAAACATAGGTAGTGTCTTCATAGGGTCACTTTTTTTATTGTACCACAGCAAATTGACGACACTGGCCCTGATGGTAAGCACAGTACAATCGTAACACAACAATGACCACCGAGAGATCGCAATACATTGACGGTCGCAGCTACCATGCTGCGCCGGGCTGGCATTAATTTAACTGGATATGCACAGGCTGATCCAGAAACGCGACACGCAAAAGCGAGTCACTATGACGGACTTTTCACCACATGCATGGTGAAGCACCACGTGCAGGTGAAGTTGGCATGGGCGTCTCGCCTTTAAATATGTAATTCGACACCACATACACCTCTTATTGCATATTTAAGCGATAAAATAAAATGGCGGATGCTTTACATTTTTTATGTAGTATTCGGCCACAATCTCACCCGATTTCACGTTACGATGTGGCCTAAAATGGTAACACGCTAGTATAGAAGCACAGGTACAAGGCATAAGTAGGTCACAGCGTTTTCGTACACACATGACAGTAAACTGATTTTAAATGATCTCAAAGTTTTTACTGGTATAAAGCGCGTCATAGATGCTATAATATTTTAGTTTGAGATAAAATACGAAGATAATATATATTTTCATCTCACAATGTCATATGCTATCGAGTGATAATTTGATTTTAAGATGTAACGTGTTCTCGGTGCGGTGTGAGGGGTGTCGATGACTCGACTCTTATGCCTCGTACATACGTTTGCCACTTGCCACAAACTTCAAACCTCTACAGTCGCTTGGATAAAATAGGCAAGCCAAACATATCCATCCACACGTTTGCGAGTGTGCTTGTGTTTGGGATAAGCAAGCATGATAGCCTTCGACCTTGTGTCGTTTATAACATTTGGTTTAATCTATTTTTATTGTAAAAAGAAGCAAAATTATATGAGGAAATATATCATCAATATAATGTATGCAAAATTAATTAACGAATACCTATAGTTAAAGATTCACAGAAACCGTACCTGGTTTTTTTAATGATTTATCGTTTTTTTTTTTTTTGTATCTGACTACACTGTTAGCCTTAGGGGCCCTAAAGCCGCTGCGGCTTTTACAGCTTCATCGGACTTGGTCTATCGATCATTTATTTCGCGGAAGCGATACTAACTACAAACAAACGTGTGGACGTATCGAAAGCGCTTGCCACAAGCTCCTTTGATTCGTGCATCAAATACCGACTTCGCTCAGATCGGTGGCAAGCCAAGCCAAACGCTCCGTCCACACGTTTGAATTTGTGAATATTTCATTCATCAAACTGAAATGATTTTCAATAGCTATTATTTACATACAATGGTATTAGCATCTTCAGCGTTCGTTATGCTTTTAAAAGTATTGACTGGTACTTTCACACTAGAATACGTAAAAAAAGGTAGTAAATAGGTATATACAATTTATTTGTGTCATTTCGATAAACTTTTTTCTGTTTTTATTTGTTAAAAATTACATTCTTTAATTTCCACAGCATACAGATTTAGTCGACCCTGAAATAAGAAGTGATAAACTTACACTTACTACTAGAAATACTTAACAAAAAGTTAGTTATCGTGGGACAGCCTGTAGGAACGCAGTCCTTTCGCTTTAATATATTATACATTATTATTTATCAAGTAAAATGAAGGAATGGTAATATAATTGTATTTATTAATTTTAAAATGTTAAGTTTTTGTGTATAAAGGTGTGAAAATAAACATTTTACATATTAGTGACTGTTTATAAAAATATAATCGTAATTATAAACTTAATCAGTAGTTACTTTCAGTTTTCAATATGCATAAAATAGTGTATTCGCATAAATACATACCGTATGCCTACAGCTGACACTCACGCTGCCAGAGCCTTTTGTATGGCTCCAAGGCCTTTAAGTATAGTCAATTAAAAAAAAAAGTTATAAAATAGTAAACGAATCTAGATTAACTCTTCTAGAGGAGTAGGCAACCCTCGGCGCATAGTACACGCTTAACCCCTCTCTCTGTCTCTTTCTAAAAAAGTGTCATTTGAAAGTTTTCCGCCGAACGCGCATTATGAAAAACATTCACTTTTTTCTTACTGTTTGATCTTACTCTTAGCCTTAGGGCCCCTGTCCTATCCTGTGACTTAAGTTCTTGTGAACAGCCCTTTATTTATTATGAAAGTTCTCTGTTTAAAAATGGACTTCCTAAGTTCCTAATGGCTAAACCCTATTAACTCTTTTGTAGCTCAGCAGAGTTACTTTACTGTTGTCGTGTTATGAAAGCCCCTCACTAGCTGGATATGTACTGCATAATCCCGAAACGTGACAAACCAAAACGCCACTGTGACAAGTTAATTACCGTGTGTATAGTGGTCGCAATCCAGTCTGACACTATTCAGTTGGGTCTACCCCCCAGTATATAACCATAGTTTGACATCACATTTACATCATATAAGTCATATTTACATAAAATTTAAACATTTGATGTCTCGGTATTGTCATATAGTATAGGCCATCTTGTTCATAAAATTAGGCACAACGATATAAAATAACAAATATTGGAGCTCAAATGAAACGGTTGAGCAATTATTTTGGCATTTTTATAAGTAGGTACATATAAGCCATTGAAAATTGTCTGTGTCACGTCAGCATGAATTTAACGCGAGAAAATTTTTGTACAACGATTTTTTACGACTTTCGATGTCAGTTATGATAGACTTCGATTGGCCTTTCACGATGAAGCCTCATCCCGTGCCACTGTTTACAACTGGTTTAATGAGTTTAAATGTGGTCGCACTAATCTCACCGATGATCTGCGTGAGAGACGGCTTTCTACGGCGGTGACTGAAGGTAACATCAGTGTCGTGCGTCGTATGATAGAGACTGACAAAAGAGTGACTTATCAGCATACTCGGACAAGCTTAGACATCGGTATGAGTCAAGTGCACAAAATCCTCCATGAACATTTAGCGGTCATTAAGCTTTGTGCCCGATGGATACCTCATAATTTGACAGAGGTCCAAAAACTCCGTCGTGTTGATTGTGTCGTGAAGTGGTTCAAAGATTTAACGAAGGTGACTCAAATGCTGTTTTCGACATACTTACGGGTGACGAAAGCTGGATTTATTGTTATGATCCCGAAACTAAGAAACACTCTGCTGTCTGGGTGTTTCCTTCCGAGGAGTTGCCAACTAAAGTGAAGAGTGGTCGAAGCGTGGGAAAAAAGATGGTGGCCTCGTCCTTCGGAAGGACAGGTTATTACGCAACAATTGTTTTAGAGAATCGAAAAACAGTTACTACAAAGTGGTACACTAACAATTGTTTGCCACTTGTCTTGAAAAAAGTTCGGGAGAAACGATCTTGCAGTATGATCTTCCTTCACCACGACAACGCCTCGTCGCACTACCGCCAAGCAAACAATCGACTACTTGGCGACGTCAGAAGTGGAATTATTGGGTCACCCGCCGTATAGCCCCTACCTCACACCTTGCGATTATTATTTATTTCCGAAAAAAAAAGAAAAACTTCGAAGAAAACTTTTCATGGACCCCTAAGGACGAGTGTGCAAAGTGCTTTTCTCGGTGGTTCCATCGGATGCAGCGATGTATTGATATAAATGGACACTATTTAGAAAAGATGTAATAAAACTAATAACTTGCTAGTTTGTTCAGTTTTTGATTTTCTAAGAACTTTCAGTGTCACCTAACGTATCATCTACGTAGTTACCATAATCAAAGCTGTATAGTTTGGAATTATGTCTCTATACTTCAAAGGAAAAATGAAAAATGCATACCAGCTGATCTAGGACGTGAAATGAGACTGAGTGCCTTCCCAGAACGGATTGCTTCTCGCATTCAGTTCCGTGAATGATAGAAGACACTGGCGCCGTGAACACTCTGAAGTTCGTTTGGTTGTGGTCGATAGTCTCATATAGGAAACGAGACTGCCTGTTGCTTAGTATCCATAGGTTGCCTTCTAAATCTACCTGAAAACATTATTTTCACCAATGAAATTAGTTTTTAATACTGGCTAGTGTGAAGATTGATATCTTTCATTGAACTTAGAATTCTGTAAATGCAAATTAATCTAACTATATATTAATACGTGAATCAAAAGCTTTTTACCCCTTTCTAAGCATATTGCGTGCACGGAAGACTGAGATTTGGCATGGTTCAAGTTTATATGGAAAAGGAGTGCAGAAACCTAAAATTTATCTATATCTGTTACTAATATATTAAATAAAATAAATAATACTGAAATCCTAACACGATCAGTGCCATTGAACTTAGATCCCCCAAAATATTGACATTGTCACTCAACAAAAAGTGACAGCAAGTGATTCGCTAGTGAATAAAAATTTGCCGGTTTGCCGTGTGCGCACATCACACAAAAATTTCTGAATAGATTTTGATAATTTTTTTCTTGTTTTACTCCTTAAACACTTAGTACTTATTTTTTTAAAAAAGTTTTCAAGATAATTATACTCATAAACGGTAATTATTTAGTTAACGCGTGCGGAGCAGCAGGCACAGCTAGTTTACAATAAAAAATCAGATTTTTATTTGTTCTCCCACCCGCGCCGTTCGATTGCTCTTTAATATCGCTATTTCTGCGACCATGGAAAAGTCTAAATTGCGTGTTATTTTCGAATACGAGCTCCGTCTTACTTGTGGCACCAACGCGCAACGAAGCACGGACGGTACACAATTTCAACGTCGTGTAGATGCCGCAAGTGAACGCACGGTTTGTTTTTTTATTGATCACTCCCGTTCTGGAAATTTCGAACTCAACAATGAGCTCCGCGACGGACCAGACACGACATTCGCTAACGATGAATTGAAAACCATACTGCCATCAGATCCATCTTGCACTACTCGTACCTATACGTCGAAATTAATAGCAGCCTTTACCTTAAGTGAAAAAAGCGATAAGTACTATAAAAATAGTAGTGATGGGACATTAGTTTAGATAAAAAGCAAACTTTATCACTTATATAACTAACCTTTAAGTCGTTTGGAAACTCCAATAGGTTGCAGTCACTAATAATAAGCGGATTATTATCGTTATTAAAAGGTTTTTCTGTGTTCCAACAGCCTATTCCGTTTTTGCACAACTAAAACCGATACAAATAAATAAAATTTTATTGTTGTCGATCAATCGATTTAACTCTGAAACTAAAAAGCTAATGTTTTATTTTAATACGTCAAACGAAGACAAAGACACGGGCAGGCTATGGTCTAAACTCTAAAGGATACTCACTTGTGTATAGAATAAAACTTTAGTACGCGGATCGAAGTCGCACGCTGTCGCCTGTGCTTTGGGTCCTCTGTCTCCGACTATCTGTAAACTCAAATTTGAAGTTTTAGCGGAAACATGACTCTTTATTAATGTTATTACTTTTCATTTATAAACTTACATATTATCGACATCTATACTATCTAATTATATTAACATTTTTACGAGACTGCGAAAAATAGGGGTTATGTTTTTCCTTGTCCTAACATATGAAATTAGTGTTTTAATTGAAAAAGCAAAACGATTTTTTTTAATGAAATTGAACATTTAATCAATCGAAGTGTCTACCATTTTTATCTATGCACTTTCGCCATTTTATAGTTCATTGAGTGAAAAATTGGTGTAGCGAGAATTAATAATTCTTTAAAAGCGGTTTAGACACCCTCATCGGAATTGAATTTTTTCTTTGCAAGAAATTGTTCAAATTCCGAAAAAAGGGGTAATCTCTTGGAGCTAGATTCGAGGAGTATGGTGGGTGTCGGAGATATTCCAACCGCAGTTCCTCTAATTTAGCGACCGTTTGTCGTGAAGTATGGGATCTAGCGTTGTCCTGAAGCAGCAGTGGGCTAGAGACTGATCAGTCTCGGTTGTTTAACGGTTAGCTTTTCCATCATGGTTGCAATTGTTGACAATATGTACAGATATGCCATTATTGTCTGGCCTTAGGAAGCTGTAGTGTCCACAAACACTGGTCCACCAATCACTCACTAGTACCTTTTTCTGACTCAACTTTCGGTTGCGACAGAATTGGACGGTTCTCCTGGGTTAAACCACTATGATGAGCGTTTCCGATTGTCTTAAAGAATCAATTTTCCTCACATGTAATACGATTCAAAATTCCATCGTCTTTGTGACGGTTGAATAATGTAACGCAGCACTCAAAGCATGTTTGTTGGTGTGCTTCAGTCAATTCATGCGGTATCCATTTCTCAAGCCTTTGCACTTTCCAATGTGTTTCAAGTGATTTAAATTTTTTTTATCACTCACACCGAAGCCTGCCGCTCTGACGTGGTTTACGATGGATCCGCTTCCACGATCACCTTTAATTCTTCATTATCAACTTTGGTCTCCGGTCGTCCACGGCGTTTGTTTCGTAGATCAATATTTCCAGAACGAAAACGTTGGAACCTAAAAACGTGCCGTGCTTTCTTTTACAGTAGCAGCCCCATACACATAATTAATCCTTCCAGCTGTTTCTGCAGCGCTGATGCACTCATATTCATAAATAACGCGTTATTTTAAATTTTCCATTTTGTGAAAATTACTATGTCAAATCAAATTGTGCGAAAACAAACAAATCACTATATTCGAAACACAAATAAACAAATGTAAATCAATACAATTAATAAAATTGAAGTGTCTGTTTGTAATGTTAAAATAACAGTTTTTTACTAAATGCATATGAAAGTATATACGATACCTATAACAAAAAGCCCATTTTTAAAATTTTTGTCTGTCTGTCAGTTTGTTTGTTCCGGATAATCTCCGAAACGGTTGGACCGATTTTGACGGAAATTTCACTGATAGATAGCTAATGATATAGGGAGTAACTTGCTACTTTTATTTAAAAAAGAATTAGAGTTCCGCACAAATAAAAAAAACTGGTCATGGTGAATCAATTCGGGCGCTTAAATGGCTTATGCTGAGTAAACCATAGAGATATAGCAAATTAATGTACTACATAATAATTGTAGGCATTAAAAAGACCTACAAAAAAGTCAAACAGAGTATACGTCTATCTTCTAAGGAACACCCATAATAAGCATTTTTGTCTTTAAAATAGCCGGGAGCAGGGAAGCAAGATTCGTGCGGGCATTCTGTAGTCCACGTGAGCGAAGCCACGGGCACAGCTAGTTTGAAATAAATTTTAATTTGGAATTCCTAACCAAACGCCAGATATTTGAGATCAAAGTGGCTAGTTCAACAAAACGCCAATTTCATAAGGGCTTAAGGGGTTATTTCACGGCACGATTTACCGTACCCGATTTCCAGGAGGAGGGCAGGGGGGGCTTGAACGGCGGAATCGAGCCAATAGCTCGATCGGGCTGTGAAATAACCCTTTTAATACTTTGATGAGTCCAACTCATTCACTGTTCATGATAAACAAAGCGTTTCGCACGAGACATTAATACAACCGCTAGAGCGAGACAACTTGCGTATCGTCAAGCGCCATTTGTAGGTAGAATCCAAAGAAAATTATATTTTACATCATCGGTAATATAGTACAGTTTACTAAGCTGACCTGTATGAATATTATGAAATGTAAACAATCTAAATAATAGCTGTCTTAATAAATAAAAATATTGTTTAGAGATATATGGGCCTTAAATATACCTATTATTTTCATTAGTAGTATCAACAGATAGCAGTCCTATGAAAATGTTTTTAATTTTTTCAATGAAAATATTAATGTGATTAGGGGCTTCTGAATAGTAGGGATCATAAACTTTAAAATAATGTTTAAATCATTAATTTTGATAAAGAATTATCGGAGATATAGCGTTGCCAGTATAAAACATATACTATCACGCCTGTATCCCCGAAGAGTTAGGCAGAGATGTACTTAATGTACACCCACAGTTCACCGTGTATGTTTTTAGGTCCCATGTAAAAAGAAGCGAGCCTATTGCCATTAATCAGACACAAAGCCAAACTCATAGAAAAACCCAATAACACTTTGCTCGATCTAGCAATCGAACCCAAGATCTCGATCATAGCAGTCGCGCTTACGACCTCTAGATTAATGAGAAACACAATAGATAACACCATTGAGAAATATATGATGTAAGTAAACATCGTTATATCATACATCATGAAGTAAGTACCTACCTAACATGATTGTTGTTCAAAGAAATAATCGAGGTAACTCGCTATATGGTCCGTAAAGCAATGTCATACGGAACGTACATAGTTAAATTAGTTAGCTAAAACAAACCTCGACTCCGTTAAAAATTTCGTCTTTCGGTGTATTTTTGTTCCTCAAAAGTTTCGTCGACATTTTAAATTGTTTCGTACTTGAAGTCGGGTGTAGAAATAAATCTCGATATCTGGAATATTTATAAATATGTAAAAAAAAATTTCAAGTATACTATACTTTAAAACTAGATTCACTTATAACAATTATTCTCGAAGAATATATAAATCAATAAAAAATATCAGTACCATAATTTCTTTAGTATTCGTTACCAATTCTGTAGGTATCAAGACAACCCTAATCATGATGTATTTTTTTAGTTAAGGTTATGTAGTGGTAACGGCGATAAATATATAAGAAACTGGAAAGCGCGTGAATTGAATGCAGAGCTAAGGAATTCGATAGTGCTGTAAACTAATTAGAATTATCGTTGCCGATAATGAAGATGTCGACAAATTTTAACGTTATGTAATAAATATTTTCATCTTGGTTAACTTATTGAAAAAAAAAAAAAAAAGTAATAATTTTTTTATCTATTATTTCACCGAGAAGTCAAATTGAAAAAAAAAAAAATTAAATCATTGCCAGATACATTTTTCGACATTTGCCGTGCTTGGCGATGAATAAAAAGCAAGTTTTTTTGTAACAGAACTTGACGGACTAGGATCAATAACTGTAAGGGTGCGTGGGGCGAGGCGTGCGGACGGCAAAGGGAGCTTCTCTTGCTCTTCACCACAGGCTCCGACTGCATCCAACTCACGCGGTTACTATAGGTACAATGGTTTTATTAAGCAACGCAAAACCAAACCACAAACAGAGATAACAGCAAAAGCTAAAAGTACCAAATTATAAAATAAATGACACAGACCCATCGCTTTTCGGCTGTGACAAGGCCGCAGAAGAAACTCCGTCGCTCCAGTAGAAGTCTATACCGCCTACGCTGTACTCCCCAGCGTGAGGATCAAAGTGGAAATAATGGTTTTCGACTCGCCACGATTCGTCCGCCGACAAACTGTACACTATTATAGCACTCGAACCCATGTCTGTGATATACGCGTATGAGTTCTTACAATCTTTACCCACCA
Organism: Saturnia japonica; assembly: GCA_033032175.1. Lineage (NCBI taxonomy): Eukaryota > Metazoa > Arthropoda > Insecta > Lepidoptera > Saturniidae > Saturnia > Saturnia japonica. Next base: position 16,589,140 of record CM065318.1, read on the forward strand.
CATCGACGACCTGGTGATTGAAAAAAATATTTTACCTATCTAGTTATGGAACATTTTAAGTCTCTTTGTTTCATATGAAATTAAGTAAGTATAATTTATCATATTCTTAGAATGTTTCTGGCTTATAAATTTGGTTAGAGGGTAGCGAAATAACTCTTAAATTCTATAATTATAAATTTCAAAATCGGTGATGACCGGTATTATTCGCTCGAGTAACGGCGCGGCGCGGCTTGGCGAACATTTGTTACTCGGAAACTTCTACTTTGTACGAGAGTCCCTCGCTTATAACATAAGTTTTATTATATTTGTATATGTGTAGGACCTAAAAAAAATCACATGTATCATTATTATATTAAAAAAGCTATAATTTTTAGTAGACCAAATACACATATTATATGTAAATGTTGGAGCAAAACTAAAGCGAACCACACAAACGATAAATGTAGCATTATTTTGCAGTTTTTAAATTTTACATAAAACATACCATCATTACATTTCGCCGGGTATGTTTTTAGGTCCCATGTAATAGGGGCCGAGCGAGCGAGAGAAACTCCGAGGTTACTACCGAGAATTTCACAAAAAATCCCAAAATTTAGATTTTTGAAACAGAAAAATATATTGCTCACCACACTCGTCAGGACTGAGGAGTCCTTCAGGACATCACAATGTAAATTGTGCCGAATGATCAAGTCATCTGTGTTCAGGTCGAACACCAGTATGGCCGGTGGTAAAATCTGCTTTACGTCCGCTGGTATAAAAATATAAGTTATCTATGAGAGTAAATAAATTGAGAAAAAGAAGTTTAAATGTTTATGTGTGTGTACAGTACATTCAATATTAAGTCATTTTTAGCTGAACTTCATGGGCGAGCGCACAACAATTAGCCAAAGTTATACCGCAGTTAGAGGAATGGTTTAGGAAGGCATATGGTAGGTACAAACAAAAAGAAACATTCATTTTTAGTTCTTGAGTGTATCTTTTGGTATTTGTACTAGATGTGCCTGTGGCTCCACTCGCGTTAACTACAGAAAATCGGTATTGTGGTGTCCCCGCTTCCACTCAGAGAGGACGCCCGCTGGTTATTTTAAAGATAAAGACGCTTTTTTTTCCGCGAAACCCTAATCCTTTCTCCAAAATAAAAGTAGCATAAGTTACTCTTTATAACATCAGCTGTATACCAGTGTGGGCTGATGTGACTCAAACCCACTTAAGAAGAGAACGTTCACGATATTTCAGTAGGCGAAGATTAGGAAGAAATTAAGCGAGTTGAAATGATAAGTTAAGTTTAATATTTACAGAAACAAAGATACAGATATAGTACATACAAGACGTAATTAAAAAAAGCAAGAATTAGCGCGCGCGATATGTCCAACCTCCAAGATAATCTGTCCACGAGTAGGAGGGTGAAGGTGCGCGAGCGCGGCTCGTGCTGTCGATCGCCGCGCGGGGGGGAACAGTATAGTCAGCGGTTCAGAAACATAGGCGCCAGCGATTTAATGCAATTGTACGGTGGTGGTACAATATGTTTCCCGGGCACGTTGCATCAATGAGATATGCCACACCAGTGAAAGTTTTTTGTTTTAATTAGCATGTACAAATAGACCTAGTTTTATATGAATTTAGTAAAAAGCTGTTATTTTGAAATTACAAACAGACACTTCAATTTTATTTATTTGTGTTGACTAGTTTGTCAAAATTACTGTACGGCACCTGATGATTAAGTACGATACGGTTCACAAATAAAGGCAACTGCCGATGACAAAGATTTCATAGGCAGCTAGTCAACGATAACTGCTGAAATTCCTCTAGGGGTAACTTATAGCGTTCAAGTATTACGTAACGCTATTTTTGTAGATTTTTGACCTTCCCTCCCACCATGTTACACCCCGTAACATTTTTCTGTACCCCCTTCCCCTCCTTAAATATTACGTAACAACCAAGTCAACATGTCATTATGTAAGATTTTATAGACCAAGAACAGCCGACTATGCTTGCTTCTGCGTACACACTAACTAATACTGACAACGAAAACAAAATAAAAATGACGTACACAGTAGAGGGATTCCCCGTAAAACATAATCGAAAACGGTTGCGAACTTGGGAAACTTTAATTGCTTAGTTTTTTATTTTAATAAAAAACTATGTAAGGTAGCGCGTTGTTCGAACCCCACTCCCCCCAAATGCATTACGTAATACTTGAACGGGGAGCGTTAAACCCTTCCTTTTGCTTCTAATCTGGGCAGACAGCCCAAGCCCAGGTTCGAGAGGTTTGTTGCCTCTCTTTCGCGACTGAGTGTATTCCGCGCCCGCAAGCTGTTAAAGCCTCTAAAGGCCCCAGGGCCCTTCAAAAAAAAACATGGCCGTGCATGGCTTATTTTTGTACTGGGGCCTTTAAAAGAATTTACTCACCAGACATATCAGTGACACCGTTATCGATCACCCACAAGCGGTCGCATCTATCAACGTGCACTCGGAACGTGGACACGACGGTGCTGTTCGAAGACAAGAAGTGGGAGATAGGCAACGTATCACACCAAGCAGGGTAAGGGATGAACGCTTGGTCATGAGTCCCGTTAAGGTATACGTAATTTAGTGAAGACGGGACACCTTGAACAGAACAATTATATTTTTATATTATTTCTGAATACTTGGTCCATCGTTTTTAAGTAATAGGACACGACAATTGTGTCGTCACGCTAAAGGTAGCTTCCCACGGTCTGTGATATTGCGGACGAACGCGGACCAGCCCACACCGACGCATCATGGGAAGAATGTCTGTAGAAACGCAGACAAGTGTGTAGGCTTAATGTTCGGTTCGTGACTCATGGCTGTCCATGCTCGTCGTCGACTTTGCGTGTGAATCCGCAATATCACGTACCGTGGGAGGCCATCTTAAGATGTATCGTGTTCTTGAATCAGTCGATCAATATCCACTATCCAGTAATTATTTTTTGCCTTATAGTTAGTAATGATGGCTGACGCACCAGCCCCACGAAACAGTTTATCGCGGCGATATTATCCTTCTGCCACATTCTATAACAAATCTATGAAGATGTCTCCACATGGCGATATTATCCGGCAAGTCGGCGAGTGACATTGACGAAGAAAACGCCAACGACTCGCAGCGCACCTATTACGAGACGCGACCTAGGTACTCACAGCGCACTCGCTACAAAGCGATTGGACACGTGGCAATTCGTAGGAAGAATAATCGTCCCGTGGAGATAAACCCACGATATTAGGACAGATTCGTGGAATACACTTGCTCGTGGACGATGGCGCCTCAGTGATAGCGAGTAGACCATATAGCTGATGTTCGTGAAGACGTCTCATGGTCGGAGGGCACTTGTCTAGATCCAATATTGATATTATGTCAGACATAGTGTGTTCTGACTTGCAGGCACTCTGAGATCCAAGATTATATGACTCAAATCGATACTGCCATCTAGTAAGATTATGACTAAACGATAAATCAGTAAAGATTACATGGTTACAAACCAGTCATAGTGACTATGTTTTGTTTTGTCGCGTTTCGAGATCAACCAGTATTTACGAGCTACCGAAGGCTAGCATGAGAGCAACCACCGTCGATGGATTACTGATCTCTCGGTAGTCGCATTCTTTTTGGATTATACTGTGCTTACTATCAGACACAATGTCGTCACATTGCCGTGGTACAATTTAAAAATAAACTAATGAAGTCATATCTGGAAGATACGTAACTCGGCGTGGACGGTGACGCAGTGCGACCATAGCTTTAGTATACGTATATGTACTAAATTGGACGGATGACTTTTATCAGTTTTATCACCGTGACAATATCGTCACTCTTGGCCAGTCTATAGATATCTACGCAACGTGACCATTTAAATAGCTAGTTATAGCAACTTTTTACTTCCTTGAGTTGGCGTTCATTTCTTCATTCACGCAGTTTTTACTAATTTCTTTAAGAGTTTGATTTTTTTATGTGTACCTTGGTACTTATAATAAAACACATTAGTATAATCGAAGTATACCTTTTCTCCATCTTGGTACAGTTATAAAAAGTTTATCTTTCCATCTAGCTAATCCTGCTGGCAGGTTATTCTGAGGTATGTAACTTCCCGCAGCTAAAGCAACCTCGCGTGCTCCGGCTTTCCATTCAAAATCTATTGTTTTCCATTGAAATATAGGTGGGAGTAAGCATGACGTTTGACTTACTAACAATGCGACAAGGAGAATAATAAATACCATATCTAATACGAATTTTGAAAGGGTCCACAAGATACCATGAAGTTTGATTTTTTGTTTTTTTTTTTCACAAAGGAATATTTGAAGTTTTAAATTGACCAGTCTGAAGAAATGTACTCTGTGGTCTGAACAATTTTGGATTCCAATTTCTTTGGTAGGTACTTGAAACTTTTCAACTAATAACGAACTATATAAGACATATAGATTGTACAGGCAAATATTTTTTAAATATATTTTACCTTGATCACATTCATATTTCATAATAAGGATGATTTTATACTGTTATATATTCCGCGGGATTAGAGCATTAACATTATTTAAAATATTATAAAATGTTTTTTTTTAATGTAAGACGTGCAACTCGTATTTAAAGCAACTTATTGGACATCTCTCTGTAGAGAGTAGTATATTCTTTGTTGGACATTTAATTATTTAAAATTCACTTACTACCATAGATGTAGTATTATACTACCACAGAGTACTTTGTTTAAAGGAGAATATACTACTTATAAGCTTACTACTATATCATGGAGAATAGAGGTAAGGTGCCAGGAGAACCATCTTATATGAAGGACCAGCTGTAAGAAAAGTGTCCAGCTGTAAGCAGTAAATTACAATTCTAAAACCCAACAAGATGGCACTAGCACATCAAGAGAGAATGATACTTTTTCGTGATATTATAATTTTTAATGCTGTGGAACTTAAAAAAATTATGTTATATACTAATATACTATAATAGAGTAATAATATAATATATGTAATACTATAACGTATAATAGTTTGTGGAGTAAAAAGTTGTCCAAGTGGGCAAAAATTCAAAACTAATCACTTTTGGCGCTATCTTTAAAATTTATGCATTTGCTACCGCAGCGCCACCATCAAATGCCACTTTTCGGCGGACACATTTTCATTTACAGAAATGGTAGTGATGGACTGTATGGACAGGATGGACTCCATATGTCCTTATCTCTATTCCCCATGTACTATATATATATATATGTATTATAGTAAGACAACCCGTCCCTAGTACTTCTAGTCGCCGTGATATACGTCTCCCGTCTAGGTACTATGATTACTCTATGTAGGTTGTATATGCATCGGTTGTTGTTAGTTCTATTCTTGAATTTGACGGAGAATAAAAAGAAGAGCTCTAGCTAGCGCGTCGTTTGTATGTCTTTTAAAATGACTGTCGTGTTTTCTGATTATTTTATATATTAGCCTAACTTACGAATGTGTAATACATTGTGGTGGTTGAATAAACATTTCAACGATCTGCCGACTATATTATTTATAATAGTGAGCTAGCTTGGCGAAAGTATATATTATGTACTATCCACAGAAATAAAGAACTATACGACATTCTCATTGTATGGTTTAAGTATAGATTTCTTTATGTATACATATACTCTGTTATGGTATATATATTACGTTTGCCTTTACTGCAGGGTGTTTTTTTTTTAAATTAATTTAAAGAAAAAATAATGAAGTGAGCTTAATAACGCTTAGAATAATAACGCAAGTGAGAAAAAAATCATCAAGAGGTTTTTGAATGGAAACTTAATCAAGTTTATTCAACTAATCAGTTGAAAGTGCTTTTTTATTTATATTGAACTGTGTCTTGCAAAATTACAATGGCAAATACGCAACGCACCTTAACAATGATAATAAGAAAAATTCAAACAAAATTAAAAAGTACATTGCGTCAATTAGTGTTGTAAACATCGGTTAATTAAATAATTGAATCTAACAGTACTTATTAATAAACAATCGATCTATTGACAACCATTGATCGTTTTTTAAGATGTCAGTCGCGATGTAGATCGAGTGAAGGCAGTAAAAGAAAGGAAAGGATAAAGCATGTTCGAAAGGATGCGTACTTTAGTAACTCGGCGAGCTAAACAAAGTCGCTTGCGGCATAAATATTTCGTATAATGTATTGGAAATTAACAATCGTTTTATTTCAACAAGCGATTGTTCAATTGTGCTAATGACTATTTAATGTATCAATATGCTAGTTTAATGATGTTTTATCATAGACAAATAACGAAAGATGTTAACAACACTAGCTATAGGAGGTTGGTACGAAAATAAAAAAAAACGTGTGCGTCTCGAGACGCTCGACAGAAACTAATCAAGTTGAACTATTCAATAATGAAATTGTTTAACTGGAGAAAAGCTTAGGTTATTACTTAAACTTTATGTATATTAATATAATAATGTGAGGAAAGTTTATATAATAATAAAATCTTTTATTGATTAAAAATATATTTTATCCTTAGTTACAATTCTTGAATATGTACATTAGAACACTGAGTAGAGAAGGGAAGCAAGACAGTGGCGCCGTAATGCGTTACGTTACGAATCGGTTTACCCTTCCCATTGATCAATTATGTATTCGATTGTCGATTCATTGTACTTGTCCAAATAACAATCCAATGAAAATTAACAATTGAATAAAATGAATAAGTAGGAAATACTAAGCAATCTAAGTGCAACAATCAAATGGGGCACGACTATTGACAATATATTGTGAGCCGCATGCAGTCACGCACAACCAACTTACAATTTAAAAACAGTTAATATTATTCGATTGTAATTAAATAAGCAGTACAATAGAATGATTTTTTTTTTGTAACAACCGACCATCAATAATTGACACGCCGTCATTGTTAAATTAGTATTTTTGGTCTATGTATAGTAGAGATGAGCAAGTAAAAAAATATATTAAAATTATATTATACTGAGTTATTAAATAGTATCTATATTTATTGAGTTAAATATATCGTTATTTAAGATATGTCGTCATTTTTGCGTAATCATTCATAGATATTCCCAAACATTGAAAACTCGAAGAATTCAATTCTGAATATTTATCATTTGCAAATAACCAAATGATGCTTAGTTTTTAGATGAGTGGCCAAATTGGTTGTATTAACTTACGTTTTATACGACTTACCGTACACATTGCAAGAAGTTACCTCATTATTATCTTATTTTTTGAAGAACTTCCACACAAGTCCTGATTGATGCTTTTTTTCTATACATGAAAAAAACAAAATAATGCTATTGTGGATGCCGACACCGCCCAGTTATTTCCATCACACACAATAAATTTCGTGTACAGTAAGGCTATTGACAAAAAAAAAAAACGGTTGTCTGTAAAGTCGGTTTACTGACGATAGTTGAACGTGACGACGTCATAAGAAAACACTGATGGAATGGTATCATTTTAATGCAATGCAAGACAGATGTCGAACGCTGCCGAACGCGGAGGCCGATTGTGTCTCTTTGTCGCTCGTTCCGCGTTCTTGCTTGCACTTCAAGCCTTAAATGGAACGCCTCAGAGCGAGGTAACGTGCAGCCAGCTCCATCGAATTATAAGACGTTGTCACGTCAAAAAGCTTATGAATACTTTATTTTGTTTATGTGCTTATTGTTATATTTCAATTGATGAAGACTGTGGGCGAGATTTTATTTAAATAAACGATGCGCGAGGATCATGCAAGGAGTATCTAGTAATATTAACCCTTTCACTCCCGTACGTCAAAAAAATGTACGTAAAATTGGCATATATGCCATCCCCGGGAGCAGAGTTATTAATTACAAAACCAGACTTCCGTTAAAAAATATATCGAATTTGATACGAATTCGATGATTCAAAAACAAAGGCTCAGCTTTAGATTATGCCGTGGACTTAACACTCAAAATTTTTTAAGGTAAAATTTCTTTTGGGGCGATGTGAATTGGATGTTATGAAACTTATGAAACTAAAATGTGTAATGAAAAAAAGATAGCTATAAATGTATATATAGGTTTTAGGCTGTGAGAGAATGAGATAGAATGTGTTTCTATATAGTTTTCCTATACTTCGTCTATTCTTAATGCACTCGAAATATATACAAAGAGAAGGAGAGACAGAGAGATGTTTCACGTCTACCGTGTGTGAATTCACACTCAAACTTTTTAAAAGTTAGATCACTCTATAAAAAGTCTAAATATAAAAAATCATATTGCAGAAAAAAATTGTTTTAATGTTTTTTTTTTAATAATTTTTTTTAATTGTAAAACTGACAATAAAACGTTCCGTTCTAAGTAGTTGGTGTAAAGTTTACTTTTAAATGACAAGTAAAATTTTTCTATGATCGTTATTTCTTTCTATACAATTTTTTTCAGTTTTTGAACGATTATTGTATTTTTTACGTTAAATATGACCAACTTTAATGTTTTGTGCCGTTTTGTGTTTTGAGTGAAATTTTTCCGTTGAGGTGATAAAATTGGTTAGGTTACATAACCACTCGTTCCACAGGGCGGGTGTGTATCCATAACGGGTTTCTCGACGTTAAAAAAAAAGGTTTAAACGGTGATCGTTATCTATTATAATTATCCATTGAAAATTCATATAAAGATAACCTTAACCTCAAACTGAAAAAACATAATCTCAAAAATTATTTTGGTTGCCTCACTTTTTCCTTCACTGAGGGATGTACTTCTCACCCTACTCCACCTCTCCCACCCTTTCACATCATCAAATTCAGCGGCAAATGATCTAAAGTCGAACCATAATAAGTTTTTAAAATCGATATATTTCAATTAAATAAATTAACGACATATATATCAATTTTTTTTTCAGAAAATATCGATATTTTAATATTTCGCTATTCTTTTCGCATCCCTAATGTTAAGCAAAATCTAGCAGATGTCACGAAACTAAAATTGTGTTCATGTTTTTTTAATAAATTTAATTAACAATTTTAAAGTCCTACATATTGAGTGCCAATTTACTTATTAACAGTACTTCAAGTGTTACAATTGTTATAGTTTGTGACAAGATGTCAATGGATAAAGAAGAAATAAGAAATGCTGAGGTTGTATCGGCGCCTGAACAGAATGGTGAAAAAAGGATCGGCTGTGCTCATTATAAACGACGTGCCAAATTTGTGGTGATTATTTTTTAATAGCAAATATTGCAATACATTCTACTTAGAACATAATGACATTTTAGAAACACCAGATCTATATATAACTTTGCGGCGTAGAAAGCTCAAGATGAAACGCGGATTTGAGAACACAAAGTAATGTCAATGAACTGGAAATTTTAGTTCACGGTCTTTTTTCTTTGGCGAGGTATTTGGGTTCTTCTAATTTAGATACAAAAACCTTATTAAACAATAAAAAGAATGTGTAGTTTTCAATAAAAACAGCCTTATGAGCAATTTCTTAAGTGTCTGGTTTTATGAATGATGAAGAATAATCTATTGAAATTTAATTTAAAAATTGTAGCTTATGAACTTCTATGGAAGCTGGTGACAATGAACTTCATAACTTGAGAGGCCTCTGGCAGTACTTGTACTTCTACTTTCAAATTACACTCGCATTGTTAATTTTTTACTTTGCCATTGTAATTGTTTAAGATGATTATTAATCCTTTACCTGGGTACTAAATCGTGCAATGATACTTAGTCATTGTGGATTCTAGCATCATACTCAAAAGGAAAGTAACATTACAGCTGCCCACAGCCGAAACTGTGAACTACAACTTAAAAAAAAAATCACAAATCAGTTTAAAAAAAAATTATTATGCATAAATAATAATATCTGTCAAGAACTCAGTATTAAGTTATTAGAATAAAAATCATTTAAGGTAACAAAAATCATATTTTATGGTAAGCTACTTTTTTTTCCAAAACATATGTGAGAATAATTTGTGACTGAAATTGTCCCTGAACACTTTTAATTAATTAATAATGAAAAACAGTTAAACTTAATGAACAAATCAGAATGCCTGTGGCCCAACTTTATGTTCCAGTTTATAAAAAAATTACATCATTATTAAACTGTATTAGATCTAGGTCACTAGAAATAAGAAAATAAACCAAATTTTATGATAAGAAAATAAAGGAGTTTAGGGATGAAAAATTAAAATACTTTTGTATGTTCATGATATATAAAAGACATTGGTGTCTTATTTACTTTTATATTTCATAACTTCATGTTTCCATAATCAAGTATTTTTAAATTAAATGGACATAAATGGAATATTGTTTTTTAAATTAATTTATTATAAAAAGGAACATCAGCTTTAAATAAAAAGGTTGTCCTGTGGAATATACTATGTTATCTCATTTGATTAATCTGAAATGTGGTTACAGTGTGCAAACATACTTTCTGTTTTGTAAGTGCATGATATGGGCATTCCCATATCTCTTCCATTAAAGAGATAAGATTATTTTAAAGAAGAAAAAAAAACCGTATTCCTGTGTATGTAATGTTCAAAGTATCACTACAAGCTCTGTGAAGCTGTAAAAGCCGTCCGAGGCTCCAGAGCCCTTATGGCTAAGAGTATAGTCAGTTCAAATAAAAATTAAATTAATATTTAGTTCTTTAATACATGGATATAATATAACTTGAAAAGAGTTAATCAACAATGCCAGTCATAATTGTTCTTCATACAAAATAGTGATATAGTGAAATAATCACTACCATTCATTAAAATTTTAACCTACTTGAAAAAAAGGAGGTGGTTCTCAATTTTTTTTTATTTTTTATTATGTTTAGCCATAAGTTCTTATTTATTAAGAAATTTAGATGATTCTTTTTTCGTGTGAAAGGGAAATACCTCAAGGTTGTTGCCATTTTAATTTCATTGGCATTGGACCTTCAACTTTGAAAATAGACCAGGGAACTCCTCAGAAACATTGCAGTTGATTTTCCTTTTTTGTTAAAAATTGTTTAATAAAGGAATAATGTAGTAATTATTATTTCTAGTGTACAAAATTTCATAAAAATCAAATCAACTGATATGTTTTTTGTATAACAATGTACAATATTATAGTACTATTGACAATTTTTATAGCCTATCATTAGAGAAATGATATAGGCTTCCAATATCCAAAAAAAAATTTAAATCAGTTAAGCTGGTTTTGAGTTAAATCTGGACATAAAAACAGACTAACAAAACATTTTTTAAAGTCATATCATATTAATGCCCTTTACAATAGTGTTAGCGACGCATAGGCCTAAGCGTAATGATACGATAATAACGATTGTAAATATAAGTTGTAAGGATGAATAATTTGCACAAACGATCAATAATTAAATGTTTCTAATGTTTTGAATATGTTACTATAGCGTGTAGGTATGTAAGAACAGTATATAAGTCATGAAAATGTGTGTAATCTAATAAAAATAATCACTTAAAGTACTAAAATCATATATTGTCAATAATTCATATTTTGTAAAAGTTATACGTAATGTTTTGTGTTATATAAGTAAAATAGCCTTCTGTATGTGTTTTATAATGTTTGTAAGCTCAAATAGTGCGTATATAACGAGTCACAAGACGTTTTAAGGTTGCAATGTTTAATGCTTTATATCTCCCGTGTTTATTAACCTATAATGTTAAAGTTAGTGTTTTTGAATAGGTATTTGTGTCTACATTGATGTGAAATAGTTTTTATTGTAATTGAATAACTGTAATTAGAGATATTAACAATTTATTGTATTCTGTATACAAGTAATAATAATAATAGACAGAGACAGCAATATTGCAACCACTGCGCATTACCGCGGTTAACGGACCACACCCAAGTTTGGTAATGAGCAGTACGGATAGAGACGCCATCGTCCGTCTCGCTCTCCGGCAAACCATATAAAAGGCGTTCTACTGGGGCCAACGAGCGCACACGGGTACCACAAGCTGAAGAATCAAGACTCAAGACTCAAGAAACTGGAAGAAACCGTACCCAGAAGACATAGTATTAACAAAGTGTATTGTCTTGAAGAATACAGCAAATTTTATTGTGGTGCCTGTGTGTCATTTCTTCGCATCTTCACTAAGTTCAACGCGCCAGCGACCCAGTCCATTCCGCTCCGTGCTACGTCATCGCCGCGCCTACCAGCAGGCACCTCACTGCGTGTGTGTACCTTAATGTTTCGCCCTCTTCACGCCTAGTAGTTTCGGGTGTGAACAGGGTTGGTCGCACGTAGTGAGAGGGGCTCGCACGCACTGGTTTCCAGACAGCTGGTTACCGTAGCGTGTTATCCGCCGTCGGTTACAGAGTACGAGGGAATCGTTTCCGTCGCGTTCGCGCCCTCGGTGCGCGGTCCCGCTCTGTATAGATCGACGTAGCACATTGTATAGTGGGCGCACGCACGCGCTCATTTTAAATAGACATCTACGAAGAAATAAAAAAAAAATATATTTTACAAATAGAACTACAGATTTATTAATATAATATTTAATTTAATTAAACACTGAATTTTTCTTGTTTTTCATGAATTTTTTTATGATAATTAATGAAACTGATTATCTACTTAGCCTCACAGTTTACTTTGTCTATTATAATAATTTATAGTCATAATAAATTGCTTTAATGGTACACTTAAATGCTATTGAGCTCATTATGTTGATTAAGAGCTGATTTTTCAATCTTTAGATAACTTTATCTGGGGTATTATTTAGACTTTTTGACAGATAATATATAGAAAACCTGTCCAAATTTAATAATTACTCCTTGAATAAAGTTATTTGTAAAATCGCCCCTAATTACTGTTATTCCTTTTCAGACGCCTTGTTGCAACAAAGTTTACATCTGTCGGTATTGCCATGATGAAAACGAAGAGCACTACTTCAACAGAAAATCTGTCACGGAACTCATATGCACAGAGTGTGACACCAGGCAGAAGGTGCAAGCAGAGTGCGAGAACTGTGGTGTGCGATTTGGAAAGGTATGTTTTTCACCATATTATTGCAAAGAGATCTGCAATCCATGGTCAGTCATCACTGTCATGCAGGCCTGTTCAAATGTCTCTTCACTTTTTGCTTGAACGACTCCTTGTTGTAGGAAGGAGAGAACACACCGACATGAGACATTTACACAGCTGCACACTTTGTGCTTTCTTGCACTTTCTACCTATGATGGTAGATGGTGTTGATCATGATTAAACATACAGGGCTCATGCATTTTCATCATTGAGGGCAATTTATTAAACTCATCTCATCAAATTTATTTGACCGTGGTGTCTACTGAGAAACATTCCTATGACTAGCTGACTTTAGCTTTAGCAATTAACAAGAGATGGAATTTTGTATAACATTGATTTGAATAATCATAACAAAAGCATAGTATTTACAAAAAATTGTAAAGTCTATTGGAGATATTGCTGTAGTGTTTATTACAAAATGATGTAAAATGCCTACAAATTTTTTTTTTCTTTTAAATGCATGGGAATCATTTCATAAACATCCAGATTTATTGTGGAATCGGCCTGATTCACAATCAGAGTTGCCAGATGAACTTTGCATAAAGTTTGATTAATAATCAAATACCTGGCAACCTTTCTCATAATGTCCAGAAAGGTCTTAAGTTTTAGAATAATTACTAATCTTTTATTGAATTTTAATACCCTTATCTATATAAATGAAAATGAAATGCTCTGTATGTTTGTTATCGCATCACTTGAGAACAGCTGGACCTATTTGTATTATTTTTTATTAAAAAAATACCTCGAAAAATTGGAAACTTATGGAAAAACTGAAATAGCTTTTTCTATTGAATTTTTTTATGCATTCATGATTATACGTAATTCTTATTTTGTTTTGTTCATTATGGTCCTGGAAAATTATACAGCATAAAACAATTCGAAATTACGTATAGCTGTGGTCGGTTATTTATTGACTATTGGAAAGGGCAGGACAACGTTAACGCTACGCAACTCTAGTTAAAGATAAATTTTAATATAATATAATATTTGTTGACGTAATTATGATATTTCAGTACACATGTTTGATCTGCAACCTGTTTGATGATGAGGACAAGAGACAGTACCATTGTGACGGGTGCGGCATATGCCGCGTGGGGGGACGTGACAGGTTCTTCCACTGCGAGAGGTGCAACATGTGTCTGCCTGTACAACTACAGCGTGTGGGACACAGGGTTAGTGACGTCACTCTACACAGGTGTAGTTTAAACGCTCACACACTTATGTTACTTCACTTACCTGATATTAGTGATGGCTACATTCCTTTCGAAACCACGATAATTTCCTATGAAATGTATGGGATTTTTTTTTGCGACTTCTAACATTTTTGCCATAGTGTTTGTTGATCCTTATAAGAAACGAAACAGGATCGATAGTTGCCATGAAAAACAGTTCTTGTTTAGATTGCTTATTTTCTTGCTAACAACTGCTGTTCATCAATGAAAATGCCACTCAAAATATCTCATAAAGTAAAGGACAGTGTCCTCAGAAAGTTTTTCTGTAGCTACAATGGTTAAGCCATTACTGCTACTTCTTAAAAATCCATCCTTTATAACTTCACGCTAAGACCCTAAAAAGAGGAGCAGTAAATGTTTTGAATTTCAGTGTGTAGAGAATGTATCCCGATCCAATTGCCCTGTGTGCTTGGAGGATATTCACACGTCGCGGATCCCGTGTCATATCCCGGACTGCGGTCACCTGTTACACAGACCATGCTTCGAGCAGCTGCTCCACTCGGGCCATTACGCTTGTCCGACGTGCCAGACCAGTATGATTGATATGTCCAATGTAAGTATAAACAGCAAAGAATGTTGTAGCCAGGGTTTTGCTCCAGGGTGCATGTAGGTAACGGAACACTAACATTATGTGTACACTTACCTACCGTAAATAATTGAGATCAAGCTTATGAGGGAGATGGAAATAATCGGCTACTTCCGGCTTTGTAGAGCGTCGTCTCTGTCACTCAGTACAATATGTGATGTTTGAACTGCTAATGCCCCCTGTGTGACATGGCAAGCTTACGATGGTCGCGTTCCTGTCGGACGCTATTGTCGTGTCCTACCATCCAGCTAATCTTAAAATCCCTTTATTCTTTTTTTCTTTAATGGCACTGTGTGTAGTAACACAGTGTCGGTAATGAAATCTTTATTTATACCATAAATAAAATTTAGGTATGTTTGTAATGTCAAAATAACAGCTTGTTACTAAATGATTTTTAAACTATATACGGGACATAATAACAAATTTTTTATTTGTTCTGGCAAATCTCCGAAACGGTTGAACTGATTTTAACGGGAATATCACTGACAGATATCTGATGTTATAAGTAGTAACTCTGACTACTTTTATTTTAGAAAAAGAATTAGCGTTCTACGGAAATATAAATGAATTTAGTAAAATGATGATTTTTAGTCCTTTAAATGGCTATGCTGTGTAAACCATGAGAGATATATCAAATTAATGTAGTACATAAAAACCTAAAAAAAACCTACTAACTAATTTATTAAAAAGGAAACAAAAACACTAATTTTTTTTTATTAGTGCTTTTTATTTGATTTCCAGACATTGTACTTAAATATTATATATCCTATGTCACACCCACAATTATGATGAATCCAACGACACGTCCTATCCTAAAATCCATGAAGCTGCTTAGGCTACAGAGCGTGCCAAAGAAATAGACATACATACACTCGAAAAACAAAACCCTACTTTTTCACAGTCAGATAAAAAGTCAACAACAGATTATATCTATCTTCTAAGGATCATCCACAATAAGCATTTTTGTCTTTAAAATAACCAGGAGCGGGGGTAGTACAATTCGAACATGTGCCTGATCGACGGTATTCTGTAGTCCACACAAGCGCAGCCGCGGGCACAGCTAGTATATTAATAAAATTCTGTTTACTATAGGAAATACTGTTCATTTTATTTTATAATTTTGTTCATTATCATTACAGTTGTGGAATTATTTGGATTCTGAAGTGGCAGCGACACCTATGCCGCCCGAGTATGCTGATTACAAAGCGACAATACTGTGTAAAGATTGTCATAAGGTAATTAATAATAGAAGAGGTTTTTATTTTTACTAGCTATCGCACTAAGGTCGAAATTCGATCAGCGACTTTTTGATCATAGACTATTTTCTGATTGACGTTTACAGTAGTCATAAACAATGAGTATTATCTACATCACTTGCTGTCACTTTTCGTTGAGTGACAATGTCAATATTTTGGGGGTCTAAGTTCAATGGCACTGGTCGTTTTAGGATTTGCAGTATTAATTTATTTAATTTCATATACATATTAGTAACAGATATTATACATAAATTTTAGCTTTCTGCAGTCCTTCTTTAAATAAACTTTAACCATGCCAAATCTCACAGTCTTCCGTGCACAAAATACGCTTAAAAAGGTAAGTACCGAAAGCTTCTGCTTCACGTATTTAATATATAGATTACCATATGTTTTGATAAATTTTCCATCCTCATAGAATTCCCATTGTCCATTCAATATTCATATTTTTTTCGTGATATAAATAAAAGTCCATTAAGGAAAACATCCTGCGGCAACCTAAAGCACAAATAATATTTATTCTTTTAGCAGCATCATATTTGTGAAGTAAATTCTGCAGCGCGATTATTAGTAACTTACGAGTATTGTAATAGAAAAGTGAATCCCCAAAGTTAAAAGTCATTATAACAACTCGCATCGGAATGTCACATTATGAAGTTTTCCAGTGTTTACTCGGTGACTGCAGAATACTTTACTATCCGTTACAAATAAGAAGGTAAATGAACTGGAAAACCGCCCGCGCGATCCTGATTCGCAAATCACATGCAACTTAAGTAAAAAATGTACGATCTGAAAAACAATAACATGTGCTAATTATTTTCTATGTTAATTGGTTCAGCTTTTTTACCCGACTACGAAAAAGGATGGTTATGTTTTTTGATCGTATGTATGTATGTCTATTTCTTTGGCACGCTCTGTTATTTAAACGGCTTGATGGATTTTACGAGGTGTCGTTAGATTCCTCTTAATTGTGGGAGTGACAGGCTATAAATTATTATATTAAGTGAGCAATTCTTGTATATATATATGTAATTGGTTTCTCGAAAACGGCTCCAAGGATTTGTGTGAAACTTTGTATTTAGATAATGTTTTACATTCCAAGTATACCTAGATAGGAGTTTTTTTTTTAAAGACTTCGAGCTTAGCTCGGTCGCCCGGATGTTACTATTTAATTACGACGTCTGGGAATCAAATAGAAATCAAAAATATTAATAAAAATATTGTCAAGTGTTTTTACTTCAGTCGGTTTATTGTTTCCTTTTTAGAAATAATTTAGCTTTTTCAATATTCGATTACAATTTCAGCTTTCAACGGTAAAATTCCACGTGGTCGGACTCAAGTGTCAACACTGCGGTGCTTACAATACATGTCAAACAAACGGATTTTCATAAGTAAGTTCATTATTAGCAGGTATACTTCTATATTGTACTGTTATTTATTTTCTTTTGCTGAAGAGTTTGGTTGGAAAGTAAAAATTATTTTAGTGTTTAATAGCCCATTTATCGAGGAAGGCTATATATGTATAGGCTATAATATATGTTGCATAACGGGGAAATTTTATTCCTTTTGAAAGTTTCCATTGCGTGCGCTGCGTAAATGTTTAAAGTTACACAACAAAGTGTGTGACGGAATTTTTTATCTAAAAAAGTTCTAAAAAAGTCCACAATAGCATGTCTATCTTTTAAGGTTGACGCAATTAAAACTTTTTTATGGTAATAAAATTTGTTCTAAAATAATGTATAATTCGCGAAGGTGTTTTTTAAACACGGTATTAATACTTATATAAATAAATACGTTATTCATCACAAGTATTTCATTTTGGACAAAATTGCCCTTTACATCATTTGATTTCAATGGATATCTGAGGATATTTCAGTTTTAAAATAACTCCGCAGCAAAAAAAAAATCAAGTAACACGCATTCATTTTAGCGGAATGATGTGGCAGGCGGGCGGCACCTATACATATATTGTATTGTAGGTGCCTACGACAATTTTTATGTGTCTCTGTATACGTCCCACTCTCTCTAACCCTCTCTCTCTATTATGTGACGTAGACGATATTGCGCGGTTCAGCTAAATTATATACAGGGATGGTACTACTACCACTAAAAGTTGGTAATGGCAAAAAGCTGGTAGCCTCAAGCAAATAGCAAATACCAGGGGTTGAGTACCGTTGTCGTTTTGCACATTGGTATCAAAAAGTTTTGCAAACACTTGTGAGCTTATTCTGTCTTCCACCCCGTAAGAAAGCCTGTTTTTTGTTTAACTCCTCTGTGAACAAAACGGCAGAAGTCTTTATCTATATTGAAAGTTGGTATTATTGCGTACCAGCATAACGTCTACCTGATACTTGGTGCAAGATACCTAATACATCCATCTGTCCCGCTTAGAAGATGTATCTAATTATGTGGATGGTTTTCGTACCTAAAACATTCACCCAAAGTACAGCAACCATCTTACTAACATTAGTCACGCTGTACGTTCTTACTTTTGCTGTGGTAATAAATAAAAAGTACTTTTTTACAAAATGCTTTATTTTCTTTTCCTATGTATAAAATTAAGTTTGGAAGGGGACTCTTAAAATGTTACTATTGGTTCGTTACTTCAAAAGTATAGGAAACCCTGCTGTACAATATCAAAACATATGTGATTTTGTGTCAGGGAAAGCAATAGCAGCAGCAGCAGTGCTGAAGACGGCAGCTCCTCGACGGCGACCTCGACATCCACAAGCCGCAGCGGCTCCACCTCGACTTCATTCCAGGAGACGCGCGAGGAGCACCACGACGAATTACCGCGCGCCAATCCGCTTGACGAGCCGCCGCAAGCCTGACCGGTACCCTGAACCTAGCGCTTATACTTTTCCTAATACTAGATTTAATTCATCCCTAGTAATTGTCAAATTTTTACTCGACTGCGAAAGTGTATGTATCGCTAATTCTTGGTCACGCTCTGTAGCCTAAACGGCATGATGGATTTCAGCATACAGGTGTCGTTAGGTTCGTCTTAATTGTGGAAGTGACATAGGCTATATTAACCACGAAATCTGGGATACAAATAAAAAGCAAAAATTGTTTTTTTTTTTTTAGTCAAGTGTTTTAGTTGTAGTCGGGTTTTTTAGTTTACTTTTTAATAATTTAGCGTGTTAAATACAGCTAAAACAAGAACATTAATAAAAAAAGTACATTCGTATTGAGTGCCAACTCCTTTTTCTGAAGTCGGTTAAAAAAATGGGCACGTGCAACTAAAGTACACATAACATAAGCGAGACTTTTATCAATAACGCTTTGTCTTTTTATAATACTCTATCATCTTCTTGTTATAAACCGAGTTCAATAGTACAATATAGTTTTTGAAAGACTAATATCGTAGAGGGTCAGGCATTTTTTTTGTTTTCGATAAGTATATCGGAGACCAGAGTATCGTGTTTGTTCCTAATAAACGTCTGGTATCACCCATAGTTGTAAATGAAATTATACAACTTTCAGTAGAAAGTTTACCTAGTATTGGTTTTGTTTAGTCCAATGATCATGTAAAGATAGTTGATTTTACATACCTATATATCTATATACCTATCTAAAATTTATGTGAATAGGAAACTTTTTTTTCTTATAGTTTCTAAGTTAAGTGTTTTCACACAAAAATGTGATTCTAGTAAACCGCGTCCTGTGCCTGTACATGATATACTAAAAGGCCGTTCATAAAATACGTTATGGAAAATTTTACCTTTTTAGACCACCTAATCGTCACAAATGATCTAATTCCCACGTACATGATTTATGGCTTGATTGTGCCGGAGCACAACGCTAGCGCCGACGTCGAAATAAATATATAAATATAAAAAGTGATGGAAGCCATTATGACGGAACGTCACGTTTCCTTAGACCCCTCGACCCCTGTAAATGTCTTCCAATAAGTGCGAACGTATTTTATGAATGGTCACTTACAGGTCTTTGTATTATTTTCCATAATATTATTATTATAATATAATATTTCATATTCGTGACTGTGTTTGTGATTTAAATTTTTTGGATCTCTTTCCATAAACATTTGCATAATTGTAGGCTAGTTTAATTGATCTATCATTTATTTTTATAATAGTTTTCGTTGTCAGTGTATTAATAAAATTAATATTAGAATCGAGATGTATAAACAAAAACCCCTCTGTCCATATGCAGGAAGGTATAATAAGAAATATTTAAAACGATTATCAATGCCTGGTCCCATAATAGAAAAATACTGTTGACAGAAATAACTGAATGTAATATGGGAGTTTTTGGCGGGATTTTGAGGTGACATATTTTATTTTTAATTATTTTTAACTCAGGTTGTCGACCCTATAATATGTAATATTGGTGGTGTTTTGCGTGATATAGTTTGATTTTTGTGCATAAGTGAAGTGGAAATATAAGCTGAAAGCATTCATGCTAAGGATCCACAAAAACTTCCTAGAAAGTTCTAACAAGGGAGTTGTTAGGATAATGAATCGTCATAACACATGACACTATAATTCACTCGATAATGGCAGTAATGGTCTTCATTAAAGAGGACCGGTTGCCAAGTCAGGAAGAAGAAGAAGAAGAATGTAATATGAACCTGGCATTGCTTTTAAATAAGTTAAAGTATTTTTAAAATGGACAGTGGTGTTTTGCTTTTACACTCCGTCAATTGTAAAATGCCAATAGAAATGTATAGTAAAAATGTACAATTAATTAACCCGTCCTTTAGAGCTTAGCGCCGTACCACTGAAAACGTATTTGAAGTATACCATTCCACCAAAATTTTTAGATATACATGGTGTTATATAGTAGAGTTTTCTTGGTTTTATCAAACTAGCTTAACTCTGCTTTTAATATAAGTAGCTACGTCTTACCATGTACTTGCAATGGCATTTGATGATGCGTGGTTCTATTTATTTCATAAACAAAAAGATAGGAGAGCGAAAAAATCTTAACGGACTCACACTAGGGATGATCGATTATCGATATCCATCGATGTTATTAAAACGTCAATAAACCTTGACGTTTCCACCTTTGTCTGTTGTAAATAGGGTTCGAGGGTCTGTATATGAAAGTAACACAAGTTTTCTTTACAAAAAATGTTGTCAATTCTAGAGTACATCTAGATGTAAGTACCTAAAGATAAAGTCCGAACGCTAGAGGTAACAAGCAATGTCTCGATATTTATCAGACATCGATGTTTACTTACCAATATTGACGTCGATGTTTTTCAAATATAGCTCATCTCTATTTTCCAGTTTGGTTTTAAAGAGAAACGATATCGCAATCTTACATTCACGCTAATTTATTTATCTTCGCTGGATTAGTTAGTACACTCATAAACTGATATTTAATGGCCATTTTATTATATGGTTTCTACAGCCCTAGCCGAGGTTAGGCCATTTGCCATGTAGATTTCTTATTTAAAACAGTATTTTATCAATAACATTTAAAAATGTAGTTTTGATTGAAGGTAAAATAAACGAAACATTATTTTGATTGGATGCTAAGACAAACAATAATTTCGTAATTTAATAAACTGTTTTAGAAAGTAATGTTTAAATTTCACTTGAAAATATTGTATTTTTAAAGTCAATCATGGTGGTAGAATCTAAACAGTGGACGCAGGTTATATGCAAACTTATACTGGTGGCGTTGTAGCATAATAATATATGAAATTAGATTTGTAAATAAACATTCTTGATCTGTGGTGTGCAGGCTACTGTATAATCTGTGACAATTTATTTTGGCACGTTTTTATAAACCACGTGAAAAAAATTTATATTTTTTTTTTAAAACGGTATTTACTTTTCTACATTTAAGTGCTTGTTTTTAACAAGTTATCGTAGAACTAACAAATGTTTTCATTTTAAGATAACGTGTAAAGTGTAGGTAGGTTCATTTTTTTTATTGTTGATTTTGTGTTTACATGTTCATAAACAATCTAGAGTAATATTTTTTTTGTTTCCATAATAAAAGCTACGTTAATATAATTATGGTTTCATTTATTTGGTTCATAATTTCATTTGTGATAAATTTAAATATACTTACTTTAAAACTTGGGAGATGCCACAGCGCCCGCGGTATATACATCCGTCTTTATTTTATCAAAATAAATAATGGCGGGAAAATTACAAGCGCCGATTTAAGCTGCCCTAGAACCCGAGTAGGTAACTGGGTATACAAATAAAAAACAAATGCGCAATATTTGGCAAACATTTAATAATTATTATTTAAGCTAGCATCCAAAATTACAATAAAAATATTTTTTCTACCTAACTCGCGAACACGAGAACAGGGAATGTAATAAAATCTGTATATATTGATAAACTTGTTGAACTAATAAAGCGGAAACATACTTTTTAACGGGCGAAGTTACGTTCTGTCCTTTTCTATGAGTCGCGTCGCGTGTTAAAAGTAAGTTTCCGCCTTTACACTTCGTTTTTCATTCCATACAGTAAGTACAGTGCGGCAAAAAGAGTAGAATATAGACTGGCTTGTCAGCGGACCTGTGCAAATTTCGACCAATAGAATTACATAAAAATCTAGAGATACAATTCTATTGGTCGAAATTTGCAAAGCTCTGCTTCAGTGGACATGCAGCCTTAATGAGAGCGTTAATATTGTTTTACGTATTGTAAACGGTGTTTACGCTTTCTAATTTTTTATTTATCTATTTAATACTTGTTCAGGTTTCACCAGTTGACTGTTTTTTCATTGATGTATTTATGTAACTACACAATGGTAAAATCCAATCAACTAGCAACATATAAAATGTCACTTTAGTATACGGAATTAAAAAAAACGAGCTATATAGTTCATAACAAGTTCTCAAGAGATATAATAAAATATAAAAGTTCATTATAATAAAAATATTAAAAACCACGTACAATAATCATTTCATTTAAAAGATAGGTCATAAATTCACTCCTTTCTATCTATTTTAATAGTAATACATAATTAACGTTTTTTTTATAGTTAATTATACTTTTCTGCCAATGTAGGCAATTTCGCCAATATCAAGACAGTTATCTTTATTTAAGGAGTGACAGATAATGTGTGGGAAACCTGTCAAAATAAAAAATAAAAATTTTGAAATAAAGATATCTGTTAATTGAAAAATGGACCCTAAATGTGATAACAAAATAAACACAACACTATCTAAAGCGACCATAAAAAACTAAAATCAATTTAAAATGAAATCTCATAAATACAATTTATATAGGAATGAAGCTCGATGCAATTAGAAACGCTATGCGCTTATAAAATAACTTAAGAAATAATATCATATATTATTTATTTATATTATTATATATTAGTTCCATGGGCGTAGTCTGGCAAACCCTAAAACATCATGATGTTGGTAAGCGCTCGGTCGGAGTGCTTCCGGAAACAAATTAACATTAGTTTTCCTTCCCTGGGCAAAGTCCTGGTTACGTCCATGGATAGATCTCTTGAAAACTACTTGATTACACTGGCTTGAATAAACTGAACTGTAACTTGATTGTCCAATTATCGCAGAAAGGCTCCATCGACAGTTGGCCATGTCACAACTTGCATATCACTCATTTGCGACAAGGACGACATAAAACACAAATGAGCCGGTTTGAGTTAAAAAAGACTGAGTAAATCCTTATTAAGTTTCTGTTGAAGCCTCTGAACAGACAGAGAGAAAGATTTTAAAAAGTGAGAAGTATCTGAGAGAAGTAAATTTAAATTTCAAAAATCTTGTTACCTACTCAAAATTCATCCTTAGTTATGTCAAGCTTGTCGCAAGTGCATAATAAGTTACTTCAAATGCGACACAATGCCTGAATTATGAAGGCAACAGGTAAGAAGCAGACTCTGTATATGAAAATTGTCGATGTAATCGAATGAAATTACTGTAGTCATAGTTCTACCACAACACTAATTTAGGCCATACTGCTTTATTACATTAGCGCCATTTTAGTAATTTTCGGAACTCTTATACATTTTGATAGATACAAACAGTTGCAAATGTTGCAATCTCATATAAGTTCTACCTTTCATAACCTGGAAAATACCGATTTCTATAAGCTGTATTGATAATTATGTCAATATTTTACTTTGATCAAAAGTGTCGTTCTCCGATACATATTGTTTCTTTTAATCTCTGAGAACCTTTATATAATCACTTAATCAGGTTTATATTCTATCACATTTTCTTAAATACTTTACATAAAAAATGGCAGAACTATGTCTAGGAGCAATTTTTATATTAAATTACCAAAATACATAATGTATTGATTAGCGATTACTTTGTAAATACCAGCACTTTTCAAAATCAAAATATTAATTAAACGTGCAAATTTTTAGGTAAATATATTTTACTTAATACAATAGTCATCTACACGTAGGTATAGTTGTAAAAGAAATAAAAAATAATCTAACACAATACTGACGTAATTAAAAATCGTAAGACTAAATTTAATGACAAACAGAGCGATAATATTTTAAATAACATTTTTATTTCCAAAAAATGGATAAAGGTAAAAGCGACGCTTACAAAAAGAATAAAATAAACTACAAAAAATCCAATTAATATTCTTAAATAATTGTAGTTATTATTAAAATAACATAAAGAACTTTCTGCCTTATATAAAAACACATTATGGAACTTTTTTTAAATTGATGTTCGCAGCCATAATTTATTTATTTATGAGCCGATTTGGATTTTTTTTTTTGTTGGAAAGGGAATACCTCAACGTTGGTCCCATTTTATTTTCATTCGCGGGACCTTTGACTTCGACGATACACCAGGCAGCTCCTTAAAATCATTGAAGTTTGCTTTCTTTTATGTTATTCTACATAAATGAATATTATCAAACCAAAATATAAAAAATACAAATTATATTGTAATTTATCAATAATTTATTTTAATCTTACATGAAACGATTTTTTTAAATGAATTACTGTGATGTTTGTAGAGTCAAAATTACAACAAAAAAATTCGTCTACTAGACATTTATTATTAATGAATCACTTAAATATAGTACCGTATAAAAAGCTACAATATCTGGTAACACGTGAGCAACAGTTTCGATTGAGCTCAACAATAAGATACATTTTATTCACTGATACCAATATATACAGCCTAAACGTTGGCTGAATTACATTTATGAAAGCCACGATCAAATGCGATGCCGATATGTAAAAAGAAGACGCGTGATGACCAGGCCTGGATTTATAGGAGAGCAACAGGGGCTTCCCCTACAAAAGGCCTCCAGAATGATTTTAGTAGGTAGGTATTTATATTTTGTCTACAAGTCACGAGATTGGAGAGCTAAGCATAATAACTACACTATAATTTACTACAATACACAATAATGTGATAAGTTACTAAATTTTATTATTAAGTGAGGTAGTAAAGACTTTCAAGTTATATAGGCGCTGAAGAAATTTCATAACTTAAATTCTAGAAAAATCAACTTTGCACATAGGTACCTTTAATCTCACTTTTATTTATTGAACGATGACGTTACACGTGGTCGCGTCATCAGAATGCCGCGTTTTTGTAACATATATTTTCCAAGCCCGGTAAAGTTGTAAAAGCCGCAGCGGCGTTTCTGTTTTTGGATAGGACTAAGGCTAACAGCAAGGTCAGACAAAAACGAACGAATTTGCTCACGAAATTATTTTTACTTTTTATTGATGTTTTACCATATAATAGGACGAATATACCAAAAGGTGAAAAATTAGGAAACATTTTTTTAATTCTATCAGTACTTCAGATAGTTTAAAAAAAAATTAAAACAGTAAGGTTAAGGTGCCAGGGGAGGGGAATGCACCACCATTTTGAGGTTATTTCACCGCGTCACATAATGCCCATTTTGTATAAATTATGACTCGGAGAAGCTACGAGGGTCGTTTTAACTATAATCGAAAGTTCTTGTCAAGATTTTTCGATTGTATATACAAAACGTTAGTGTGGAATAGTGATTGTGAATATATTATATGGTGTCAAAGTTAAAAATGAAGAAAACTTAATACAATGTCGGCCTGTACTCGTCAAAAAGCCAAATCAAAATATAGAAATCGTATATACGGTTGGAAATAACTTCTCAACATAAATCCAGTGATACCCGTAAAATACGATAAAATGACAGAGTGAAGCGATGATGGGAACGTAATAGTACATTGTGTTTTGAGGATGGTAAATAAGAAATTACGATCGAGAGTTGCCAGTAAATAAATAAATTTATTATTTATTATTACTTCACAATACTAGTCAACTCAAGAATTACAAAATTTGCAAAGAGTGGGATTTTTTATGCGGTTGGCGGGCTAGTGTTCCGTAGATAATACAAATATGTTGCGTTTAGAAACGTAAAAAACGCAGAGGCATACAGCCAAATAAATTGTAAAAAAATGGACATCATTTGGAAAAACCCTCGGGCCTTACTTAGTGCAAAAAAAAGTCCCTCGGGTTTTATTTAGCTTAGCGGGTTACATCGAAGATAGCCTGCATATTATGACACTGTTTACATGACACTAATAAAGGTTTAAGTTTACTAAAATTGTACCTAATCAGTAAAATAACGTAAAAGGCGAATTGTTTAAAAAACGCCAAAATGCGCAATAATTCGGTTATTAAACATAATATTATTATATAAAAAGACGATCTAAGTCAAAGCTATGTAGTATCTTAGTAAAAAACCTACATGTGAGGTTATGTGATGTGGCATTTAATTTGATTCTAAGGGATCTTTTTTTTTTTTTTTACTATTATAGTTGAGACAAAAATTGACAGACCACTAAATACATACATATATTCATGTTCCTTCCCTCCTCCCAAGAGGAATTGCTCCTCGAATTTCTACAGATAGGGAATTAACCAGTTCCCCACCTTATTGCAACTACGGCACCAGCCCAACCACTGGTTCGGCCACTTTGGCACCCTTGTTGAGCATGATGCGCAGCTTTCGCGGCTGAGTGTCTTAAGCGCTTGCCCCCAAGCCCGTTGAAGCTGTAAAAGCTGTATGAGGCTCCAGGGATCCTATGGCTAACAGTACCTATAGTCAGTTATAAAAAAAGTTGTGATTGTTAGATCCATACGATGAATTGTAAGAAGAAACATTTAAAAATACACCTGTAAAATTAATGTTTCTAAAATCGTTTATGTATAAAACGAGTAAGTACTTAATATTTACTTACATGACTTACTTTTACTTACTTAATCATTTTGAAAAAGTAATAATTTTCAGGATTCTGCACCCCTTAATGAATAATATGAAAATTATGTAGGTATAGCCAGACAATATTTGGATACGAAGTTCTATGTCAAAACAATAGAATCATTTTATGACCAGATGCAGAACCTAATGGGGTTGCTTATAGAATACGTGGACGAACAGAATGAACAAATATAAATATATCCGTATACCCGAAACTTAAACATTTTAAATTGAGGTCGAGTGATGATTTCGAACTTTAACATGGAAAACAGATAATCAGTTAATCCTTGATATTTTCAAAAATTTGTAATGGTTCTATAACAGTAGTTCTATTGTTATTTTTAAAATTCAAAGTTACACAAATTTTGAAACTAATACAATTACATCTCATTTAATATTATGTGTAAAAGATAAAAGTAAATTATTTCTCGAGATAAAACAAGCAAAAACCCATAAGAAAAAACTTGAAATGTTAAATCCCATTTACACGGCATATGAAATATAACTGCAGTCAACCAATCAGACCTATCGCATATCAATCGATAGAATATCTTCTTTTTTTTAAGATAACAATTATCAAACGTTATCAACGATGTATGAACGATAACGATGACTTTTTAATTAATTTATTATGTATTATATACACACACACATAGAAGGGGAAACACGGTGAATATTCTTTATCACCTGACAAGACCATAAAAAACCGCTTCTTTGTCTGTATTTTATGTCATAATAATTGCTGTTTTTAAGATTAAGATTAAAAAACTCCCTATAGAACATTATTTTACTTAGTTTATTCCACCTTGGTTATTTTTTTATTCAAATAAAATAAAAAAGGTAATTTTTAAAATTGGGTACGACTACGATAATATTTCGTCTTTTAAAAATGTTTAAGTTCGTTGCGTTTTTTTTACTGTTAGGATTCTATTAACTTAAAATACCTATCAAACAGAACTTAATTACTAGCAAGTCTGCTATAAGCATCTAGAACTTATTCAAAACGTGACACGAAAAAATACGATAAAAATAACTAAGGAACAAAGAGGTTATTTTTTTAGGTTATGTACCTATACATATTTCCGTTGTTTATTTAATTTCATTAAACAATGAAAACTTTAGATTAAAACTTCTTATAAAAGGAAAACAACACTATCTATTACAAGGAAAATTAAGGCCAATTGCGAACTATAAAATAATGTAAGTAAATGAGTACGAAACGTAAATTCATATTATTTGCGTTGTTTTTAATTTCCAAATGGTGCGATTACATTTATTTTTTAATATCAGTATCGATTGTTATTTATGACGAACGTATTGAGTTTTTGATAGACAGGAAATACTTTTAATCTTAAATATATTTCATAAAAAAATATTATAATATAGAATTATTTATTTCAGTATATAACACCAAGCAACAGTGGCCCGTACTACGTACTTAGGACATAATATACTGTAATAGATTTTCGACTAGATTTTCACGTTGTTACTGTACATTGGGTTAGCACGTTACACGGCCGTCTTCCCATTAAACTGTGATTTTTTTAAATATAACCTTATATAATGTGTAGAAAGAGGAAAAACTAATAAACAAGATGATGTGATGTATCTACGAAAGCAGAGCAAAAATATTTTTGCGTTAAATAAAATACAAGCTTGTGTTAAATTCGTAGTTAGATTGATTGCAACTGATATTGCAATTAATTGAACAGATATATTATATTTAGGTATTTACAAGCAGATTTTATCTTTGACAACGTTAGTATTAATTTTCAATTAGCTAAATATTATTTTCGATGACATATTTTAATAAACAATCACGGAATAATATACCTACCTTCGTAATAAGATCATTTACAAACACACGCGCGATTTCTTTATAAACGGTACCTACCGTGACGGTTCAGTAATATGAGCATTAATTATATACGTTTTCACAGGATACTGCGACCGTGCCGTGATTAAAATTTAGCCGTACAAATTTTCACGGAAACGGTTCCACCACGACGCGACTGTCGCACGAGCTGTGATATATTATCTACACAGTGCGAAACCGTACACACGGACACGTCTCGGATACAAACAATAAAATAAAGATTTTCTTTCGATCGATAAGACTTGAAATAGAAACCGTGTCCGTGTGAAAAGTCTACGATCGTATACTTAAACGGCAATCGTGGGTGTCAATCCTCTGGAATAGATTTCACTTATTATTTAAATCTGATATGTAAAGAAACTTTCCATGTGATGTTTAGAAAATAAGACTGAACTAGACTTCCTACTTCTTGTGATTTATAAAACCCTATATTTATATAGGATTTTTTTAAATATTACTCTCAATTGTAGCAATATTCATTATATGTTAATTTGTTAATAACCTAAACCAAAAAACTTCCAAGTATGTTGACTGCATAATTCTACACATTATCCTAACAAAAAGACAATGTTACAGACTCGTATCTTTTGGTCCTTTTTAGCATTAAAATAAAAGCAACATTTGTTATGGACGATCGACGAGTTTTGAAAAAAAAAAACCAAATGACGGTAAACCAGAAAGAAGATTCGACGACAACTAAAATAATTTGTATATCCATCTCTAAGGTAAGATTGGTTGATTTTGGTTTGGTTTTGTATCAAAACATACAAAACACCTTTTGAACACGTTTCAGAACTTTTACGTCCTATTTAGAATATTTCGGTGTCTCACCATTGTACTCGGCAGCATTGCAAAAGCATTTTTCTCAGTTTACAAATTGTAAGCTCTCACGACATAGTACCAAAAGAATATACGTCTAGGGTAACTCGTGAAATTCAAAATCTGTGTAAAGTTGTTCTACGCGTCTATATACCTCATCGCATGATGATAGAGTTTGCGGCAGCACGGTTAGTGCAGCCGCTAAGCTTTCTTCCGTGCCGAAAATCTGAAAAAATACATTTATAATTATAATGTTTCGACACGTCTAGATGTTAGAAATAGATGATCAAAAAAAACATAGTAAAATGTAATCTGTATACATAATTAACTTTTATATCTTTTATTAAAATCCATCCAACAGTTTGAACGTGATTGATGGGTAAACTTTCAAACAAAGGTACTTTACAATTGACAACTCATATATTGGATATTAGGTTATATTGTCGTTCAAAAGGAATAAAGTACTTATACGACTTATTATTTTTTTTTGTGATGTTACACTACCAAATTGCATCAAGAAAGAAGTGATACGCAGAATGGCTGATCTAGAGGAGTATCTAAATGACCCCTTAATAAGATTTGCTATCTTCGCCAATTGCGGTAAAGGTGCAGTGGAATTTTATATATTGGAAGAAATCCGAAAGAGAAAACAACTGGGCCTAACGTAATTGTAAATAGGCTGCTTAACTATAGAAAACAAAATTGTTGGTCAACCTAAATACGTGTCTGTGAAAGATTCATAAATCAATAAACACCGATAACGTTTAAGTGAAGCGAAATACTAAGTGGCATGATTAGCAGCAGCCTTGGTCTGATAGTATCGCGTCACCACCTACGTAAACAAACTGTAGAAATTTTACTGAGTTAAGGCAATTTACTTATTGTCTTGCCAATTGTTATTAAACTTATTAAGTATCTCATTTTTATTCGAATCATTCTCGATCTGTTAGATAAGCAAAAGCAATTTGTGTAAATTGATTCCTAAATACGAACGTTTGCATCTTTAGAACAAATGTTTAATAAATATATTGTAAAAAATGTTTTTTTAAATCTGTTTATTGGTTAGGCTTATGGCCACAATATCAACTGATGATGTAGTCCAAGATGGTAACACGCTAAGCCCAGACTGGCTCCCAAGTGCAGGTTCTAGAACACATTTATAGGTGTTTGGCGACAGATTTTCAACTTGAGAATAGTAGCTAGCCAGGCGGTTGTACCCTTCCACGGTATAAGCGGGTATACTCTGGAAGGAACACGCTATAGTTTCATCATGATTTTATCCTTCAACGAAAGCTCAGGCTCCTTGCAGGATGCGATCCCCGTACACGCTACCACTGACCCTATCAGGTGCTTACTTAAGATAAGGGGAGATAGAAAATTGCACGACACGGCGTACATTAAGTTAAAATATCTGGGCGAATAAACTTAGCTTGGAACCTTTAAAAAAATCTATCTAGGAAATCATTTATCGGTTAATAATAGAAAAACGCTTCTGTAGGATATCTTTGAATGTAAAATATTATCTAAATACAAAATTTCATCCAAATCGTTGGAGTAGTTTCCGAGAACCCAATTATACAAGAATTGCTCACTTAATAGTATTAGATTAGACATAAACTAAGAAAATCAAAGAATCGGGCCACGATATGTCCAGGTACTATGTTGACTGCTGATCAAAATTCCAAGAAAGTTTGGAAACTTCGAGAATATTCTCGCGAATCCTTATATCCATTTCAGACAGGTAATCTCACCTTTTTTAACAAGTCAGGCCGCGAGGGTAGCGCATGCATTGCAAGAGTCGCCGCTTTCCTAATATACCACGGATGGAACTCCGCCAATGTGTCGTTGTAAGTACCCTGACAGGCGCTGCATGTGTTCATTGTATTGTCAGCTTCGCCGAGTGTCTTTAGGAACAACCTGATGAAATCTGAAATATTCAACAAGTCACTCACACACCCACAACTATAATTTAAACAATATGTCTCTGTATTTTATACTTGCAGCCGCTGTAAGCGAGACACCTCTAATACTGCCAAAAAGTAGCATTATTCGCTTTGCTACGTTCCAGTCTAGACAATGTGATTGGCAAGGAGCCATTTTAGTTCAGTTCTAAAAAGTAGCCACAGCTCTAATCAACCTTGACTGAAATCCTATTTGATGTTGGCTATAGGATAAAGGATGCAAAGAAACACTTTAAACCAATTGGACTATATACATAAAAATATTTGCATTTTATCAATTGAAAAAATTGCCACAATTTAAAATAGTGACAAAAAATCACATACTATTATTAGTCTTTCTCATTATTTAGCTCAGGTTTCAAAAACACAGCATAGAAGAATTTGGCGACACAAATACAACAAGTCAAAGAACTGAATCACCAAACAATTTCATTTTAATTATTTCTACACAACTATAAATGGAAGAACAATTGTTAATAAAATAACCACTTTGTATAAATGCAGTAGAAATGAGAGCACTAAGAGGTATGTTAGGATTGAAATTGAGTGACAGGGTAAGTAATAGTGTGATATGAAAGCTTGTGGTGTGAAAGAAGATATAGTCACACGGATTGAGAAAGGGATGCTTAGATGGTTTGGGCATGTTGAGAGGATGACTGAAAGAAGAATGACTAAACAAATTTATGATGCGAGTGTGAAAGGAATCGTTGGAAGAGGAAGGCCTAGACAAACATTTATCGATCAAATCGGAGACATTCTGAAAAAAGTAAGGTCAAGAGTACTCCAAACCGACGAGCATGCATGAAAAGATTAATGAATGTCGAAGAAGCAAAAGAGGTATGCCAGGATCATAGCATGTGGAAGGACGTGGTCTCTGCCTACCCCGTTGGGAAATAGGCGTGATTTATGTATGTTGTTATTAGAAAATGCCCAACCACCACCATGTTGTTTTTCTTCACCAAAACCACAGCATCATTGGAAGGATTCGAACCCATGTTGATTGACGCAATGGCTGTACTCGCTACCACGAAGTTATCATTGCTTCAGAATAATATTCTGAATATATACTATATTATAGTTCGCTTTTCAGATCATAAAACCTCTCACAGCTTTGATTGACGAAAACGTTACTTTACGGAAATCCATTTAATTATTACAGATTTATATATTAACAAATTTATTTACTAATTCAAACGATTTATGTTGTAGAAAGACGAAACTACTGTTAACCTGATGCAGGTGGAAGTAGTAAAGAAATTTCGGTTAAATTATTTACTCTCACGCTTTTCTTTTTATTTGCTTATGTTTACTTCCGTAAACTGTCATTCAATGTGATATCAATTCAATGTCAGAACCCATCATCACAATCACCAACCTACAATCAATCACCTTCACATATATTGTTAGACTGTAACAAAAAAAAATCGTAACAAAAGAAATACCGTACCCAAACCCCTGTGCAAACGAAGCATTGTTCTCGATCCCGATACGAAACCATTCTTTTCGATCAGATTCGATTCCTTTTCGTATTTCATCATTTTCTTAAACGACTCGTAGTACATCGCGTTTTCGGCTTCACGGTGTTTGTCCATTATTTTTATTTTGCTTTTGACGTCGCTGCTGACGAACGAGAACACGGATCCTATGAGATTTAAGAATCTGTGAAATAATAAATTTATTTAAATAAAATTATTGACGTTTGCCGTTGTGCACGCATCACGCAAAAACTACTGGATAGATTTTGATATTGCATGTCTCATACCGTGAAGCGTCCACGTTAGCGAAGCTGCAGGCACAGATAGTCACCAATGAAAGAGTTGTAAGGGAATAGTGATCTTACATATTAAGCCAGCTTTACTTGCACCAAGTGCACACTGTAACGGCGCACAACGACAGGCTTAGAGTGGGTGTGTCAGATCAACACCGTTCTCACTCGCTTGCATTTGCTGTTGAGCCCCACACAGAGTGCGGTGTTGATTGGCCACCCCCACTCAGAGGCTACATTCGCCTTGTCTGTACGCAGCCGTAAAAAACATTGAGGTGTTAAGGCCTCAGACTCGGTGTCAGGGTGCCTATAATTTGCAAGTTGATAATATGATTACAAATTAAAGATATTTATTTAAACATATTGGTTCATTAATAAGAAGCATAAACATTAACTACCTCTCAAGAGTACCTATGCGTAGCAACAGTGAACATAAGTCTATAATTGTTTCGGTGCACAACCGATACCTAAAAGATGACTTTGTGGCTGCAGCGAAAAAGTGTAAATCAATCACTCCCAGGGATCTCGGACTACAAGGGGAACACAGGGTTTATATAAATGATCACCTACCCTATGATAATAAGATCCTGCTCAACAAAACCAAATCGTTGGCGAAAGAACGGGGTTTTGCGTTTGTCTGGGTAAAGGGATGCAAAATTTTTATAAGAAAAAACTCCAATTCACCGGTTTATGCCATCAAATCGGAAACAGACCTAAAGAAAATACTGCACTAAAACTATTGTATTATATTATATATTTCTGTAGCACATGTAGTAATGTTTACAGTTGTACAAGTATACTATATATATGCTTTCACACAATATTAGATCTATCACACAATGTAATTATATTTTGTTGTACTGATGCTTGCTTGCAAAGTTTGAACATCGCTGGTATAATGATCCGTGCTATTATGCACTTTTTATGGTCACTTTCACCTTTGTTCGCTTATCGTCTTGGCACGGCCAGCTTATTTTTATTATTATTTTTTCTACTACCCTTCATATTTCCTGCGATTTGTTTGTACCATGGTTTTTACATTATAATTTTGATTTTGCTTTTTATTACAGCCTCGTTAATACTATTTTTGCTCAGTATTTCCACTAAATTTTTACTTAAATACCCTCATGTAAAATGATCACTATATATTATCAAAATGTACGTAGACTTCGTACAAAAACAGCTATTTTTCTTAGAAATATTTGTATTAACTCGTATGATATTATATGCCTTACAGAGACATGGTTGACTGATTCTATTCTTAATGGCGAATTATTTGACGATCGCTATATCATATGGCGACGGGATCGAGACTACTCGAATACTGATCAATTGTTGGGAGGCGGGGTGTTAATTGCGATTCGGCGTGAGCTGATCGCTAATCTTCGTTCCGAGTGGTTCTCGTCAGCTGAAGATATTTGGGTGACCATATTAGCTCAATGTAAGAAACCAAAAATTTGTTACAAAATACATTTGTGTGTTGTTTATATTTGTAATCAGAATCTCGGTAATTCGATGGCAACACAATTAACAAATTTTTCGGATAATTTAATTGAAATCATACTTTAGAATCCCCTAGATAAATTTATTATCTTAGGGGACTTTAACCTACCGAACTTAACCTGGTCCTTAGCGGATGATGGTGTATCGTTTTATCCTTCTAATACTCAGGGAGTTGTTCAAACTAATTTCATTGATAGCCTTGCCACATGTCACTTGCAGCAATACAATTCATTTAATAACATAAACAATAGATTCTTGGATTTAATTTTTTCTAATAGTGATGTCTCTGTTACAAGTTGTATTGAACCTTTGGTTCCAAAGGATCCGCACCATAAAGCCTTAATTGTAAATGCAGATTTTGTTGAACTCCACGCTCTTCCTTTGTGTCCGTACGTTAAATTTATGTATCACATAGGTGACTTTGATTCAATTTCAACAAGAATAAATGAAATAGACTGGCGCCATGAATTTAGCTCTAAATCTACAGAGGAATCTGTTTCGTTTTTTTACTCTACTTTGACTAGTTTACGAAACAAGTTTATTCCCTCGAAAACTGTTACGCCTAATAATAAATACCCACTTTGGTATAAATCGTCGCTCATTAAAGTATTGAAAGAAAAATACAAGTTTTTATCAAAGTTTAAAAAATACAAGAACTTATCTGATCACAATTCTTTCGTAACTTTAAGGGAACGAGCTAAACATATGGAAAAAGATATGTTCCACAATTATATCTCTCAAATTGAAATTAATATTTTGAAATCTCCCAAAGCATTCTGGTCTTATGTGAAAAGTAAAAACCAGTGTAATGCTTATCCATCCATGATGAAATATGGTCTGGTTTCTTCTGCATCAGGTGACATCATATGTAACATGTTTTCTGACTATTTTCATTCTTCTTTTCTAGATAATACACAGAATTCTTCACCTATTACAGACGGTTCAACATTCATTCTTGAGTCTTCTTCCAATATAAGTTCTATTGAAATTGTCTGTTCTGATATACAAAAAATTCTTGAAACTCTTGATCTTAACAAATCTGCAGGTCCTGATAACATACCTCCCATTTTAATAGTTAAGTGTGCAAATAGTATTTCTGTCCCACTTTCTCTTTTATATGAGCGTTCTCTTAAAGATGGGATAATGCCCGATATATGGAAATCTGCCTTAATTACGCCTGTTCATAAGAATGGCTCTAAAGACTTGGTCATTAACTACAGACCCATCTCCAAACTTTGCATTTTTTCTAAAGTATTCTTTATCCTTCTCTTAAACATTCCCTTAACGATCGGCAACATGGCTTTATAAAAGGAAGATCTACTACATCAAATCTTATCCTGTCTAGTGATTACATAACTTACTACATGTCAGAGCCTGCCCAGGTAGATGTAATTTATACTGATTTCAGTAAAGCATTTGACAGGATAGATCATGAAATCCTGCTTTGCAAACTGAGAGATATAGGGATTCGGGGTAATTTGTTTAGGTGGTTTTCATCTTATGTCAATAACAGATGCCAAACTGTAGTTCTAAATGGCTATACATCTTCGCCGATGCAGATTCCTTCAGGAGTTCCTCAGGGATCTTTATTGGGTCCTCTGCTCTTTAACATTTTTATTAATGATATACCATCCTGTTTTACCACTTGCAAAATTCTTCTCTACGCTGATGACCTTAAAATTATATGTCCTGTTAAAACTGTTTCCGATGTAGTTCGTATTCAATATGATTTAGATAAGTTTCAAAATTATTGTACTCTCAATAAATTAGATTTAAATGTCACGAAATGTCAAGTTATAACATATACCCGTAAACTCAATCCGATTCTGCACAATTACTTTCTTAAAAGTACTAAATTATCACGAGTTAATGCTGTTAGAGATTTAGGTGTTATTTTTGACTCCAAACTAATATTTGATAAGCATATTGATAATGTTGTCAAAAAAGCTTCTAAAGCATTAGGGTTTGTATTTCGATTATCCAATGAATTTAAATGTGTTAAAACTTTTAAAATTCTTTATTGTTCTTTTGTTCGAACCCATCTTGAATACGCATCTCAAGTCTGGAACCCCAATTATAATATATATATCACACGCATTGAGAAAATACAAAAGCGGTTTCTTCGTTTCCTACAGTTTAAATCTGAAATAATTGTACCAGATTACACATCGCGCTGTAAAAAATTTCATATGCTCCCGCTGTATACACGAAGAGAAATAGCTGATGTATCATATCTTTTGTGTATACTCAATGGCCTAGTTGACTGTTCGGAGATACTGAGCAAAATTAACCTACGTGTACCGGCAGCATCTTTTAGAAACCCTAACATACTTTATAGTCCTATAGTTAGAACTACCTACAGACAAAATTCCTATTTCATTCGAGTAAGCAGCAGTATGAATAAATTAGTTAGTGATTTAGACATTGATATATTTAATACAACTGTGCAGAAGTTGAAAGCTCTTTTGAATTCTTATTTCTTTTGTTAATATTTTTGTGTTCTTCCGCCTACTTTTTTTTTTTTTTTTTTTTTTTATATATAAGTACATAATTATATGTGAGAACTTGTAAATGGCCTTCATTAATTTATACATGTAACTTAAATAAGTACTTAGCTGTAAGTTTTCTTAAAATATTAAAATAAAATAAAATAAATAAAATTATAAATGTGGAAAAAATAAGCTTTCATTTATTTAATTTTGCCAAAGGAAAATTTGATATATTTTGTCTGGTAGTTACATGATTGGAAAAAGTAATCAGAAAAAGTGACCTAATTACACAATATTTATATATGTAATTGAGTATTATCCTTATAGGGTTTTCTTGTAATAAGTGACTTTAACTAAGGGTGACTTGAACCAAAAGAAAGTAAATTCAGTCTTTGCTTAAAATCAGTTTAGTTGTGTCAAAATGTATGCACCTGTCAATCTTAAATCTGATTTAACAATTTAAATATGAAAATATATTAAATATTTGTGTAGAAATTGTGACTTTAAAATAAGACAATTTTTAACAAATAACTTAACCAACTGCAATGATTTTGAAGAGTTCTCTGGTGTGTCTTTGAAGTTGAAAGTCCAATGCCAATGAAATTAAAATGGGACCATCCTTGAGGTATCCACTATCCAACAAAAAAAAAATCTTCCAAATTGGTTCATAAACAAAGAATAACTTCTTTGAATAAACAATCTATATAATTAATAAAATTGAAGTGTCTGTTTGTAATGTCAAAATAACAATTTTTTACTAAATGCATATGAAAGTAGGTATATACGATACCTATAACAAAAAGCCCATTTTTAAAATTTTTGTCTGTCTGTCTGTCTATCTTTTTGTTCCCGGTAATCTCCGAAACGGTTGGACCGATTATGACGGGTCTTTCACTGATAGACAGCTGATGATATAGGGAGTAACTTAGGCTACTTTTATTTTAGAAAATGAATTAGGGTTCCGCACAAATAAAAGAAAACTGGTCATGGTGAATCAATTCGGGCACTTAAATGGCTTATGCTGAAAAAGACCTACAAAAAAGTCCGCCAAGTATGGCTGGTACAATAGTAAGTGGATTACAACTCTGATCAACAATAGATATAACATGCAAAAAATATAAATCAATTTCCTAAAATGAATGCTAATAATTAATTATTATTTAGACTTATATCCAAAACTGTTAGTAAAACTAGTGCTGTGTCTATCATCAGTGTTAGTAATGACACAAATCACATTTTACAAATGGAAATCTCATAAAAGAGCAATAATAATAAGTTAGTAAAATAATTATTTTTGAAATTATTATGTACAATTGTAGTTCGCAATCTATTGGTGATTACTAAGTACATTTTTAATATATATTTTATAAACAAACAAAAAAAGATATGGCGATAAAATGTGACCATATGGTACAAAATAACAGACAATTATAAGTAAACATTTCTGTATTGTACTAACTTTACTAGTTCATTGTAGCCTTCAATGTAAGCTTCTATGACAACATCGTCCTCTTCTTTGAGACTACGTTGGAAGCACTGGTGAACGAGGTGAAGGTCCAAAGAGTTATCACCAGACATTTCTTTTAAAATCGTAACAAAGTTTATTCACAAAATTTATTTCGTTCATAAAACGACTTACACCCGATATTGATAAAATTCAACTATCAGTCGATCACTACAATCAAATCATTTGTCAGTGTCATTTGTCACTTGTCACAGTTGGCACTTATCAGTTGTGTCTTGTTAAAAAAATATCGATAAATCGAAGTATATTTATACTGAAGAATCAATTTTTTTTAATACATTTATAATGTTACTCATAATGTTACTTAATTTCTATTAATCGATAAAAAAAATTCTAAGGTATGAAAAGATAAAAAAATCGATTCTTTTTCTGACTAACAAACGGAAATTTATAACTACTTATGATTATGTATGTCATTCCTTTATGTGGATTACTGACACGATCAAAACTATGAGGAGATTACCTACGTAATGAGGTTTCCGCGGAATACTGATACTCAATACTCGATCATGATCAGGGCCGCCTTAAGCATATTCAACATTGGGTGCAAAAGTTATCATGCGCCCCCTCCCCCGCTCTTTTCAATTACATCTAACTTAATTTTTCGGAGTCTTGATTAGGAATATTTTTATACTTACAATGTCATTTATTTTACCATTAACTTTTGATACTATACCCACTTTTAATGGTCAAGTTGCTTATCTATCTTGAATCTTGGATACATAGTTGACCGTAAATAGCTTTTATTAATTTCATGTTTTTAAGTATAAGTACGTAAATATCCTAAGATGTAAGGCCTTATCCTTACATATGAAATTAGCGTTTTATATGGAAAAGTAAAAC
This sequence comes from Saturnia japonica, assembly GCA_033032175.1. Classification (NCBI taxonomy): domain Eukaryota; kingdom Metazoa; phylum Arthropoda; class Insecta; order Lepidoptera; family Saturniidae; genus Saturnia; species Saturnia japonica. The sequence goes on from CM065318.1 coordinate 16,629,177, forward strand.
GAAAAAAATATTATGAAATTATACATATCATAATCAATTGACCATTATTATCTAAGCTCTTTCGGCATTTTATAGGTAGTTCATTGATTCCATTGTTGAAAAAATTGTGACAGCGCGAATCAATAAAATCTTTAAAGTTGGTTTGGACAGCCTCATCGGAATTCAATTTTTCCCCTTGCAAGAAATTGTCCAAACTTCGAAAAAGTATCTGAATATTTCCGAGAAATAATCTGTTGGATCTAGGCCCGGGTAGTATGGTGGGTGTTAGAGACATTCCAACCGCAGTTCCTCTAATTTAGCGAATGTCTATCGTAAAGTATGGGGTCTAGCATTGTCCTGAAGCAGCAGTGGGCTAGAGAGATTGATCAGTCTCGGTTCTTTAACGGCTAGCTTTTCCATTATGGTTTGCAATTGTTGACAATACAGATCTGCCGTTATCATCTGGCCAGATCTTAGGAAACTGTAGTGTATGACATCACCATTGGTCCACTAAACACTCACCAGTACCTTTTCCTGAGTCGACTTTCCCTTGGGACAGGACTTGGCCGGTTATCCTGGGTTCAACCACTGTGATGAGTATTCCGATTTTCGTAAAGGATCCATTTTTCGTCACGTAATAATACGATTCCAAATTGCCTCATTATTGTGACGGTTCAGTAATGTAACGCAGCACTCAATGCGTAGTTGTGGGTGTGCTTCAGTCATTTCATGCGGTATCCATTTCTCGAACTTTTTCAGTTTTCCAATTTGTTTCATGTGAATCAAAATTATTTTATCACTCACACCGAAGTCTACCGCTTACTCTGATGTGGTTTGCGATGGATCCGCTTCCTCGATCACCATTCATTATACACTAGGGTCTCCGGCTGTCCACGGGGCTTGTTTCGTAGGTCAAAAAAGATTGCCACAATGAATAGATTCTTAATCGGATTTTGGTAAGATCGTGTATGATAATCGAAATCGTCCGTCGTACTGGTTGGTTGGACACAGGAGGAGGATTATATATAACATAAAAATATTATTTTAATGTGATGTAATAGCATTATTTTATATCTTACATTTATCTCACATATAATATCACATTACATGATTTTCCGTACAACTGACATAACGATAAAATCCTACAATCAGATAACTGATAAGTCACATTTTTACATGCAGTAGACAGTAATAAAATCAGAATTTTATGTTAAAAATAAGTCAATTTATTACGTATTGTCTGATATAACAGTGAAGCTTATAGTTACATACCTGGGAAGTTAGTTTTTTACGTACTGTTGATATATCAATAAAGTCATGTATTTTCATGATTATTTTTTTATATTTGTTTAAGATGTTTTCCACTAGATGGCGCACGACTCAGATTTTGTAATCCTGAATCGCGATGTCAAGATTCTTTTCTAAAATGTGACACCTGTGTCGATGTAAAACTTTATTAAGGAAAAAAAAACATCCCCATTGGGGATTCCGATTTCGACCGTTGGTGTGAACGGACGTGTCCGCTCGCGCTCTCGATCGCTATCTGAATATCGCACTTGAACCTTGTTTACGACTTGTTTGCTTTGATCCCACGGACCCGGTCCTAGGCCGCCGGTTCAAAGCACACGGTTTAAAGCTAGTTTTTTAAGCTTTTCATACCTCGTTTTGTAGTGAAGACGGTGTTATTGTTGTGTAGCGAGTATCTAGGTACTCATTGCGCACATAGCGCCGTCTCGCTCGCACATTTCGTGTAGCACTACGGTGCACACGAAAAACCGTACTTCTCAGTACGACAACAAACGCGCTTTTCAACGCGAATCTTGTTTCCAAAGGCACGCAAATCCACGGTTAGTGGTCGTTCGTCGGATACCTAGCGGTGTTAACGAAGACGAACGGGGCGTGACCCAAGCACTCTCCAGTTACCTCCTTCTGAGGTAAACGATAAATCGGACGGGCCTGGGAATCTTAGCCTTTGCCTTTTTGAATAGTTAAGCCCCAGGTGTCTCCTACCCAACCTTTCCTATCCTTACCATCCATCCTCGTGGTTGTTTGGGTGGAGCCACGGTTTATACCAGCCTGCGTCCTCTGCCACGAGACTGTTAGGGACTCCCCTAGGGAAACGTTAGGTCCTTTTCCTGTGCGTCATTGCACCTCGACACACAGGTCTCATTGCTCCGGGCTCGGATAGCCCGTTAAACTCTTTCGGCGTACCCCCTACCCTCCAGGCAGGGAGGTGTTTAATTAAATTCACTCCCCCGTCCTCCAAACCGCCACCGCGATGGCCAATAGTAAATACGCGGAATTAGAAGTTCGATTTAGGTAGCTGGAAGCCGAACACCAGCGCCTAATCAATTACATGTCGCTGCATATGCCCGCGCATAGCAACGACTAGGTTAGCAGGGCACAGATGGCGGACTCGCTACGTTCGCCATCAGCCAATCAGAGCGTCGATACCACGCACGCCATCCCCTCCACCTCCGCCGCGATTTCACCCGCCGCGCGCCACCGCGCCACCCGGTGTCGCGCGGCCCGCCTCGGTACCCGCGACCGAGTACCCCCACCCCTCTAGCCTCGCAAGTGCGAGTCGCGCTCCCCGTACGTCCCGGGCGAAATCGCCACAGCGATCATTTACCCCCGGCCCCTATGGCCGCCCCGATAAACTCGTTGCCCCCGCGGTAACAACACTCCTCACTTATTCTTTTTCGGCCCTCCCAGTCGAATTAGATATGGACGCCCCGGTTAGCCCAACCCCTTCCTCGGAAATGGAATTTTCGCTCCACTTCCGAGAACCGGTCATAATCCCGACTGAAGCTGCCGTGGACATGACGACTTCACGGTCGTCAATTCCTGGAAACGCGCGTCCTGTGACAGCCCCGTCGAGCAAACAAACGTGATAAAAACTGCCAAAACGGCAAACAGCTCCGCCGCTCCTGGGCCCTCCTCAAATACCGACGAACCGGTCGTCGGTAAAAAGCAAAGACCCCCGCCAATCATCATTCATGACAAAGCAGTCTGGACAAAATTAACTAACGAGCTCAAATCGCTCAAAATAGAATATAACAAGGCGCGTAATATCGCGACCGGAATCTCCCTTACGATGAGCTCGCCAGACAGCCATCGTAAACTCACTACCCTCCTCCGTAGTAGGGATATCCCTTACTACACATACGCGCTCGAAAAGGAGCGAGTCCTACGACTGGTGGTTCGACGAATCCCCGTCGAAATCACACCCGAGGAAGTCCTCGCCTCCCTCCAACAACAAAAATTCCCCATCGAGAAGTACATCGGATGTACAACAAGGAAAAAAGAACCCTTCAACTGCTCGTTTAAATACTAGATAAGACGCCGGAAGGCAAAAAAATCTTTAATCTCGAGCAGGTATGCGAGCTCTCCGGCGTACCCGTAGAGCCGCCATACAAAAACCACAAGCCCTCCCAACGCCACAACTGTCAGTTGTACGGGCACTCCGCTCGCAACTGCTTCTTACGTCCGAGGTGCGTTAAGTGCCTAGAGGACCACCCAACCAGGGAGTGCACGCATCAGCGTGACTCTATCACCCCCCCGAGCTGCGTACTATGCAGGGAGGAGGGACATCCCGCGAACTATGCACCACGCACCCTCGCCGCCCTTGGCAGGCTGCTCCTCAGAGGGCACACCCCGCCTCAGGGTTCCGGTCACAACCTCTGCTCAATCCAGAGGTGATTCCGTCCCTCCCGTCCCCCCGACGCACTCAGGAGACCGTAGGCCCCCCGCACCCCAGGTGCAGCCCAAACCCGTGCGTTCGACTCAGAACGCATATGCCCCCAAACCACAGCCCCTTATGGCTATGGATATACCCGCGCCCCGCGCTCCAGCGCCCCGCGCCTCCACCCATGTCACAAAAGATGACCTCATGCTCCCGCTCCTTCGTGAGCACGAGATACGCGAAGTCCTCGCATACAAGGCACATCTGGAGCAGTACGGTTTCGTCGAAACCGTATTTGCCTTTCCCCGGCTCGTAGAGACGCTACAGCATCTCGATCGTGAAGCCAACAACCTCAGGCCTCTCAATGACTAGGCTCATGCCGAGAGGCCTAAACATCTCCTTTTTTATTGCGTGGAACTTATATCCGCAGCGTGATCTCGTCGCGACTTTTCTTAAAGAACACAAAATAGACGTTCTCTTAGTACAGGAAACGCTCTTAAAGCGTGGTAAACACAATCCGAATATTGCAAACTACAACATTGTTAGAAATGACCGTGACGGCCGAGTGGGTGGCACTCTCATTTACTACAAACGCTCGTTGTATTTGCATGCCGGTAGATCCTCCGATACTTACCAATATGGAAGTATCTGTGTGTAGACTAGGAATGACCTATCATCCGTCCATAACGATCGTATCCGTGTACCTCTCACCGACGAAAGTACCTCTCAGGTTTGACCTAGAGAAGCTACTTTCGCTAGGCACGTCGGTCATTATCGCAGGTGACCTCAACAGTGGACACACGTCTTTCAACAATTGGAGAGACTCCAGCAATGGGGTTATTCTCGAAGGGTTGTCGGATGAGTTAATCTTTGACGTCATAGCGCCTCCCACTCCCACCCACTTTCAAGATCACTGTACACCGACAGTGCTTGACATAGCCCTCCTGAAAAATATCGCCGTTCAGGTAAGACTCATTCGGGTCGTACACGAACTCGATTCCGACCATCGCCCGGTCATCCTACAGCTAGGACAACTAGATGACTCCAGCCCTTCTTCAGTCACAATGGTTGACTATGCCAAACTCAAATACTACCTTGCGGATAGGCAGTCCTCGCCCAGTCTCGTTAGGGTCCCGGACGTATTGGAGTCAGTTGCGCACGTAGATCTCGCGATCGACTCCCTAGTCGACCACCTCCAAGTCGGCATCGGAGAGGCCTGGAGAGAGGTCGAAACGGCGAACGATCGCTCCATAGGGTCAGGCAGCCACCCGCGCGATACAAGTGACACTATACGTGCAACACTTAGCTACTCACATAAAACATTACACACGTATGAACACACACACACACGTGCACACCATAAAGGTACATAGGTTCTGTAAGGGACCTTTTTTTTTCTTTTTTTGTGCTAGTTAGACTAATGCGCTAGTTAGTGTAGAAAAACCATTCCGATTACTAAATACACATACGCATGGTCCCCTCCTTCCTCTCAGGAGGAGGGGAACGTGCATATGAGTATATGTTAGTTAGTTCGAATTCTCTTAGATTAGGGAATTAGATAGATCGCGACCTTTTCGCATTCGCGACGACCGCCCGAGCCGAGGTTCGGCCACTCTGGCACCCTCGTGCGGGTCGTCACAAACTTTCGCGGCTGAGTGCCCTAATCATTTGTTTCGATATACAAACGCATACAATAGGTGATGATGACGCGCTCACCATAAACCCTCGTTTTCAGGTCGTTCGAATAACGTCGTGAGAGTAAACAACTATTTATATATTTATGGAACAGAGTTATGACTGTTGCTTGGTGAAAGTGAAATACAAAGTAAAACATAAATATGAATGTAAGGTATTTTATATTTAACAAATACAAAATAGGTCTGTTTTAGGTATTTCAAATAAAATAGATATACTAATTAAATTAAATAACAAAGTATTTGCATTTGTTATTTAATTACTTTTAAATAATTTATTTTCACATCTCCGAGTACAGATGTGTAATTAATTTTCGTACCCAATAAGATAGACAATATTTCTTCTTCTTCTTCCTAACTTGGCAACCGGTCCTCTATAATGAAGATCATTACTGCCATTATCGAGTGAATTATATTATCATGTGTTATGACGATTCAGTATCCATACAAGATGGTGGCTCCCTTGTTAGAACTTTCTAGGAAGTTTTTGTGGGATCTCGGAATGAATGCTTTCAGCTTATATTTATAATCCACCTCACTTATGCACAAAAACCAAACTATATCACGCAAAACACCAACAATATTACGTAATATAGGATCAAAAACCTAAGTAAATGAATTAAAAATAAAAACCACAACAAGTCACTTCAAGATACCGCCAAAAAGTCGCGTATCGGTCATTGGTACTAGTTTGTGGTAGAGATAATTAATAGATAATCGAGACATATCAATTATGAGTTATAATTCATATTTGAATTACGAATATGTATGATGATTCATATTTAAGGTCGTGCAGTCTTAACCAAAGTTTTTTTTACAAGAACACATTTATGAATTAGTTAAAAAAAGGTCGGTCGGTCTTAATAATTACAAATTTTATTAAATACTAATGGTATCGCATATTGCGATACGACCATTAACGACCTGTTTTTGTTAGCTAATTGTTATGTTCTTATAAAGAACTTTGTTTGTGTCTGCGCGAACTTTTTTAGCTAATTTTTATGTGTTCTTGTAAAAAAATTTCTTTACGACTACGCGATCTTTTTTTGGTTTGCTTTCCACTCTCGCCCACCTCTGGGTAATTCAAAGACCTCCATTATCAATGATCAATTGATCATTAATCGTAATTTGCTTATGAATTATTACTCATAATTGAAATATTAATATTAGTAATTACTAATTGCTCTTAACGAGATATCACGTGTTACCTTCATTAGTGAATAATTACAGTGTATCTCTTAATAAGGATGTGAATTTCTAAAAAGGAATCAATTTTTAAATAACTTAATATTAATTAAATAATAAACTTGGTTTATTAATAATCGATTATTGTACATAAAATATTCGATTTAAAAAAAAAAAAATTTCATATTTTCTTGAGAAATTGAACTAAAACCTGAAATATTAGGTCCTTACATATGAAATTAGCGTTTTGTTGAACTGGTCACTTTGATCTCAAATATCTGGCGTCTGGTTAGAAATTCCAAATTCAAAATTATTCCAAATTTAGGCTTGTGTATTTGTGTTTCGAATTTAGTGATTCATTTGTATTCGCACCATTTTATTTTTCTTTGACATCATTCTTTTCACAAAATAGAAAATTTAAAATATCGCCTTACGAATATAAGTTCTATTGTGGCGTCAGTGCTGCAGAATCAGCTCGAAGGATTATTGATGTGTTTGGGAAAGCTACTCTAAGAGAAAACACGGTAGGTTTTTGGTTCCAATGTTTTTGTTCTGGAAATTTTGACCTACGAAACAAACCCCGTAGACGGCCGGAGACCCTAGTTGAAAATGAATAATCAAAGGTCATCGTTGAAGAGAATCATTCGCAAACCACATCAGAGTTAGCGGCAGGCTTCGGTGTGAGTGATAAAAAAAAAAATTCACTTGCAACAACACAGGAAAAGTGAAAAAGCTCGAGAAATGGATACCGTATGAATAGACTGAAGCACACCAACAAACACCTATTAAGTTCTGCATTACATTACTCAACCGTCAGAATAACGAGGGAATTTTGAATCGTATTGTTACTCTAGGGCCATCGATAAATTACGTCACTCGAATTTCATGATTTTTTGACCCCTCCCCCGTCCTTGTCACAGCTGGTCACATTTGTGTGACCCCCCCCCCTACCCAATGTGATGTCACATATTTTTCAATTTTATAATTAGAAATTTATGAAATGAAAACAGCCGTGTTCGGAAATTATTTTAATTTCCATTTAAATTATTTTTCAATAAAATCGACATCAAATCAAACAAAGGTATAAAAATTAACAAAACATAAAAAAAAGGTTTTGGGGCTTGAATGGAAGGGAGCACATTCTTTCGAGTTTGGGAGGTTTTCGACTTAAAGAAGTTCTAATGTACTTAGATATAAAATATTATATTTTGAAAAAATGTGATGTCACAAAATTTGGGACCCCTCCCCGACCCTTGTCACACAATGTCACACTTAGTCGACCCCCTCCCTCCTCCTGAACGTGTAACGTAATTTATGGATGACCCCTTGTGATGAAAATGGATCCTTTACGACAATCGGAAACGCTCATCACAATGGTTGAACCCAGGAGAACTGGCCAAATCCTGTCCCAAGCGAAAGTCGTCTCAGATAAAGGTACTGGTGAGTGTTTGGTGGGCCAGTGCTGGTGTCATACACTACAGTTTCATAAGATCTGTCCAGACGATAACGGCAGATCTGTATTGTAAACAATTACAAACCATGATGGAAAAGCTAGCCGTTAACCAACCGAGACTGGTCAATATCTTAAGCCCACTGCTGTTTCAGAACAACGCTAGACCCCATACTTTACGACCGACGCATGACGGTCGCTTAATTAGATGAACTGCGGTTGGAATGTCTCTGAAACCCACCATATTCTCCGGACATTGCTTCAACAGATTACCAATTTTTCGAAATTTGGACAAGTTCTTGCAAGGAAAATCAATGAACTACTTTAAAATGGCGAAAGTGCTTAAATAATAATGGTACATACTTCGATTGATTAAATGTAAAATTTCATAATATTTTTTCATTTTAGTTTTACGATATAAAACGCTAATTTCATATGTAAGGACCTAATATTTACAATCATAACTTTCTTAATAAATTTAAATTAACTTATTTCAATATAAAAGACAAAAAATATTGTTAATAACGGAGAATGCCCATTCTTGTACCAAATTTTATTGAATAGTAAGGTTGAATAAAAAGTAAATAATGTTTATTTTTCATTTTATTTTACGACCTTTTATCCTTGGAATTTAGTTATCAAATTAGGAACATTCTTTAAACTTTTAAAGAATTATCTATACTATATATTATATGTATACTAATATAACAAAGCGAAAGTGTTTTTATATTTGTTTGTTTAAATACGCTAATCCCTGGAACTACCAGTTTCATTTAAAAAAAAGTCTTTATATATGGTAGCTTGATTCACAGGGAATAGTATAGCCTATTTAGCATCAAGATATACGTCCTATCTAGCCTTTAATATTAATTTTTCTTTAGTAATTCGAAACACGAAACTCTCCCCAACTGCTTTATCCACGTGCGCTGCGACAATTTTTAGTTGTACGTAAATACTTGTTGTACAGAAATATTGGGCCTTAGTACATCTTTAAAATAATCTGCAATAGCATATACCTATCTCTTATACATAAGCCACAATAAGCTATTATATAACAAACAATGGTTTAAGATTAAAAAGTGATTTAAGATCATTTTTTTTACACACGGTATATTAATCATTACGAACAAGGGTTACTTCATCATAAAGGAAATTTTATGAAGTTAAATTTTGCTCTTTTGCATGATAATTGGACATATAGTTTAAAAAATTATTAGAAATTAATTTAAAATTAAAATAAATGTATATTAATATGATAATAATTTAAATAATAATAATAATATTTTTTGGAATTTAATATTAATAATTATTTTAATTAATATTAATTAATTAAATTATTTTAGTAGGAATTGAAATAATTTGTAATTATGGGAAGAACAATTATGATAGGCTTCACGGGTGCACTGGCGTTGCGGTGTGTGTCCTATAAAATTAACACGGGTGAAATCGTGGGGCACAGCAAAAAATTATTATACACTTCGTAAATACATACTTCCAAAGGTGCGGGCGGTGCGTTCCATTACTTGTATTATAATCCTTTTGAACACAATAAAATTTAATAAATTTGATTAAGTACAGTGTAAAAAAAAATGAATGTACATTATTGTAAAAAAAGCGTGGGGTGTATTCAAAGCGCTTTTTAAGATATTATATTATCGAAGTGATGATTCTTCTATTCATTATCTGTCAATAAAATGTTTATAATTATTGACACTATGCACCCCACGCTTTTATTACAATAATGTACATTCATTTTTTTTTAAACTCTACTTAATCAAATTTATTAAATTTTATTTTCTGTTTCTTAGTTGGATTTTTTATGAAAGCGTGTTTTTTTAGTTTTTTTTAAACTATTATTTATTTTTCAGTTAAATTTTTTAAACTATAAATTATTTAGTTCGATTTGCTAACTATCAACCGCCCTTAATATGTACAAATGTGTTCCGATTGTATATTGGTTAAGAACACATATTCAAAGATTTCTATGATGCCAATATAAACAGCGAGACACATAGAGGTGCAACCTTATTTACATATACAGTCAGTCACATTAATGCTTGAGTATGGAATTTTTAATCCTTAATCACTTTGCATAATATTATAATCATAGGAGCGAATCTGTTGGCGGCACTGAGAATGAGGATGAGTGTGAATTTTCACTCTGTGACTGATTGTAGATTTTATGGTTTATCTCGTAATCGAATCATTTCATTCAATGCTTCACTGTTACATGGAGTTCTTCCTGTTAATTTTGAGCAATCAAGTTCTTCAATTCGTATACCGTCCAAGGATCTTCCACGACTAAGTGCCACATAAGCTTGTCCAGCAGCAAACAATCGCGGACCCAAATAAATGACTGCATGATCAACTGTACAACCTTGCATGCCCGAAAGAGTAAGTGTGGAACTGCACCCATGCGTAGTTCGCGCACTAGCTCTATCTCTCTTACTCGCATGCATAGAATGCGGAAAGAAATTAATTAATCCTGGCGAATCTAATTAGGATAATCGAATGCTTTGATCGGATTATTGCATTGTCATCGACTTTTGACAAGTGTGCAAAGTTTGAATTAAGTCTGATCATTCAAAGTAGGACAAAATCGAGCTCAAAGGGGTCGGTTACATACATACATACAGGTGAAGCTAATAAAAGCGTGTTAATAATAATAAAAATACAATATTAAATTAAAAAGCAACTCATTATTTAATTAATAATAACGATATTTATGGGTGATATATAAGGTTGATTGAAGTTTTTGGTGGTATCTTAAAATGGCATGTTGTGGTTTTTGGTTTGTATTTTTAACTACACACGCATCTTCGTCTGCGTCACATGAGAGAGAGAAAGAGAGGATTAGAAAGATTGGGTCGTAGGCACCTATAATACAATTCTATAGGAGCTGAAACTGTCTTTACTTTGCTACGGAATTATTTTAAAACTGTGATATCTCCTAAGTTATTTATTGAAATCAATTGATGTCAAGGACAATTTTGTGAATTAAAAATCGATATAAAAAATATTTTTTTATAAAAAATTAATTGTCTATTAATCGATTTAAAAAAAATTGATTAATTTTTCGCATCCCTAACTCATAATTGCCCACCTCTTGTTTGTGGTCGCTGGTATTTCCATTCATAAAAAATATGCATTGATATTTGATAATATTTGATCTAATGAAGTATACAGTGAGTGTGTATCTAACTTTGTGAACAAGAGCAAATCGAAGTTGATTTTTTATTATTATTTGACAAGTTTCTTTTTCCTTAAAATATTTCAGGAGGTAGGTATTTTGTTCTACATCTCCTTTATTTGTTAAATTTATCATAGTTTATTTTTAGGACACCACTTTTCGTGTTCATAACATACAGCACACAATACTTTATTGTTTCAGATATAAATATAAAGAAATCTTTTCAATAACGAAGATAAACTAACATTGTAAACAATCAAGGGGCTTCCCCTGTGACTTAGTTTTTTTAATGCCATTAGGCATGTACATCTTGTACTTTCGCTAGGTAACTTCATTGTGAATAGTCAATTATTAATTCTCACAGTTATTGAATAATGATAGAATTTAAATTTTAGAATGAACAACAAAATTTAACAGTAACAAAAATCATATATCTATTGTTTAATAGCAGGAGTCTGCTCTCTTAGTTGGGTGTAGGTAATATTGTATTTTATATCATTATAAAAGTATCCTATGTACTACTCCAGGACAAAATTTACTTCTAAGCTAATTTTCTTTACAAACCATCTGTTTGAATGTGATTGATGAAGAAACTTTGAAACAAAGATATTTCACATCTATAATATAAATGTTGAATTAGATGTAATTAATGGATAAAGTTTGAATAAACTACTTTTAGAATATAGTCAGCATGGTGCTAGGTACAAATTACAGATCATGAATCACAGACTAATGAGTCACATACTACAAATCATGTGCTATGAATATAATTCGTGGACTGCAAATAAGTGACTAGACTATGTTTAATGGTTTAACAATTATTCGAATATCTGCTGCACCCACAGATCAGTAAAACAAGGGAGTTATGGTTCAGGGGCGTGTTGAGTGTGAATGCATCTGGCCTAAATTGAGCTTGATGCTGTTTATTGTTTATAGTTAAAAATGAAAAGTTGTTATTAGTATGTAGTTGAATTTGTAATAAAATATGTTACAAAAGGTTTCCTTAGAAAACAAGGCACATATATACCACCTTTCATCTCTAGTTGTATACATGTGTTTATTAACAATCTGTTGCTACAGGCTGATGCACCACCTTCTTTTTGCATGTGTACTATTAGTTACTTTATTTGTCTTGCTGCAAATTTCTTAGTGTGCATGAGAAATATGAGTTGTGTGCCATGTTTATACTTTTTGTTTTTGCATTATTGTAGTAAGGGGTTGTTGCTTATATATACTCAGGAGACATGTGAACACAATAACTATTCTTTCAAGGCAAATCTCTTTTGTTTTACTGATATGTGGCTGTGCCTTATATACTCTTTCACTCGGTCTGAGCAGTAGGGTAGTTGTGATTATGAATACCTAACACTACATTAATCGAAAACAGTACCTCTGTTACACAATTACACCTCTTATCTTAAAATATGTATCTTGTGCAGTAATCATTGCTGATAAGTTATTTCAATGTCATATTTTTTATCAATCTATAAAAGTAATGAAAATATGCAAATTTACCTAATGTAAATAACTTTGCAATAATGAATGCTACATTTAGTATACCCACTTGTGATGTTTATTGTTTATCGTTAAGATTTGAGCTAAACTAACATATACAAATTAAATAAATAAAAAAAAAAGTGGCGAACTTTGAAAATTTGATTTTGCTTAAAAACCGATTATTTTAGAGAATTGATCATATTTAATTTTTTTGTGTATTTTTTCGAAAAGTTCATTTAAAAAAAAGGTACCCAAAGGTCAATGTCTAATAAGTTATGGCAATTTGATAAAAAAGACATTACTTTAAAAAAATTCATAATTTTTTTTGGTTTCAAAAATGTCTATCAAAGGGTAGAAAAGAATAGAAAAGTTTCAGCTAAATCTAAAGGGGTTGGGTTCAAAAGTGGTCGATTTGGCATGGAATACCCCATACATAACCCTGCCTTCTGGTAGAAAGGAAGGAACATGTGTATATGTATTTATATTATCATGTAACTGTATTCCCTCTCCCACCACTCTTTCCAGGTGAAGACACAGGCTTAATTACATTGTCAGTTCACAATGTACAAACACCATGAAATTAACACTTTTATATTTTTCCCACATACAGTGGTACTGGAAGAATTATTCTCAAGTGTTTGGGTTACCTCATAATGTTTTTCTTCACTGCCTGTTTATAGTTATACCAATTTAAAGTAGTAAATGTCTGCAAATTCTGGAAAATTTGTTGGTACATGCCAGCATGAAAACTTGTGGAAGTCTAATTGATATTCCACCAGTCTGAACTACTTGACCTCTCTACCTCAATAAAACCCACATGTTTACTATGTAGTATAATTATATATTTAATGTATTTTATAAATGCATATTGTGTAATTTATCTCTGTTTCAATTTATTTAGTGAGCTGGAAATTTATTTAATTGATATTTACATTTTACAATACAGTGTTTTATGTATACATACAAGATCCTTTTTTTATAGTAAAGGTTTTTTAATTTACATTGCAAATTAACCCAGGGCATGCTAACCTTAATGACCTTAATAACTTAGAACATTGCCTACTATGAATAATAATAATACAAGTTATTTGTGATTATATAATTATATTGTCTTATTACACACAACTAGTAACTACTCAAGACTTCATAACATGCATCAGTGAAAAAATATTGCTTAATAAGAAATTATTCATTTAATATTTATTTAAAATATTTCAGCCACTTTAGGGTATAGATATAAATAAATACCTTTTTTTTAAATGCACTAATATGGGTAAGTGATGAAAAAAAAAAACAATAATAACTTAACTCTAAATACCTCTTAAAATCTAATACCCTATGACATATGTGCACAACTTACATTGTTGACATATACTCTTTATAGTAAATGAAGGATGAAAATGTAACAATTAAATATAAATAAATATAATAAGTGAGTGAATTTTTAAATTTAGGAAGACTGGTGAAAAATATGTTAGTACAATATGCAGTTTATTTATTTATATATATTTTAGTATTAGCTGTGCCCAATGGTTTCACTTGTGTTAATTTTATCTGAGAAACAATGCACCATCAACACATTGTTGTAGCCTATCATAAATGTATTCACATCCCATACTTGTTCACAGCTTTCTAAATTGCTTGACATTCATTGCTTCTTCTTCGCTTCTTAGAGTCTTGATGTCATTTTATAATGCATAATATAATATATATAAATAAAGGTAATAATAATAGGTAAAATAAATAAATTAATAGGTAATAAAAAACAAAAATATTTTTTTGCTCAGTTCTCATGGCTCTTTCATCTCACTTCTAATATAGAACCATAGTGCGGAGTGTTAAATTAATTTTATTTTCCATTTTCTCTTAAACTACCTGTGTCCAAATAACATGCTATAAAGGTTAAAGTTTAACTTAATTAAATTATCTGTATGATTAAGTAACTTTTGTTCTTAAGGATTAATATGCCTTGCCTAAGAATAATGCTCATAAATCACTTTTGAATTTTTGGCAAACGTTTGTCACGAAATACCTTATTGTGGCTGATGTTAAAAAAACTTTTCCTGCTTTTTTATATAAAAATTAGGTTATAGTTAGAATTGCCATTCTGATAGACATGTTATGTTTTTTGTCATTTTTTTCTTTTCATATTGTATTTTATTTATTACTAGCTGTGCTCCTGGCTTCGCTCACACGTGTACTACAGAATGCCCGCGCGGAACTTGCTCCCCCGCTCCCGACTAAGACAAAAATGCTTATTGTGTGTGTTCCTTAGTAGATAGACGTATACTCTCCCGGACTTTTTTGTAGGTCTTTTTAATGCCTACAATTATTATGTAGTACATGAATTAGCTATATCTCTTATGGTTTACTCCGCGTAAGCCGTTTAAGCGACCGAATTGATTCACCTTGACCAGTTTTGTTTAAATTTGTGCGGAACCCTCATATTTTTTCTAAAATAAAGGTATCCTAAGGTGCTTCCTATAACATCAGCTATCTATCAGTGAAAGTCCCGTCAAAGTCAGTCCAACCGTTTCGGAGATTACCTTGAACAAAGAGACAGACAGAAAAAATAATTAAAAATTGATTTTTTGTTATAGGTATAGTATATACTTTGATATGCATTTAGTAAAAAGCTGTTATTTTGACATTACAAACAGACACTTCACTTTTATAAATTGTATAGATCTGTGTAATTAACCACTCGCGACTTATATTAAAAACGTTATTGGTTGGTACCTAATTAATTATAAATGAAATTTAGTGCTTTGACCACTGTCATTTAAAGATTTAAAACATTTCTAGTCTACAATATAAAATATTTGTTACAGATTAATGTCATCAAATGGACATGTCATCACTAGTAGATAACAATGATGAAGACTCTTTCATCATATTGGGTACATCACCTGGAACAAGTTTGGACATAAAATGTAACGGTGTAGAAAATGGAGAGGATCAGCTAGACAAGGTTGAATTGGAAGAAGCCATGAAAGATCTCTCTTCAGAGGCCAATTTAGCTTTTAAAGCTCACTTCAAATTGGAACCTTGTGTGAGTATAATAAATACTGTTTTGTTACCACATCATTGGCTAGTTATAAGAAAGCGGAATGTAAATGGACATGCTACAAAACAACAGGTTTCACAACAAATGATATAGTTAAGAGGTTTATTAATATAGACATAGCTTAAATTTAGGTAATTTAGACCAGCGCTTTTCAGTACATGCCGATGCTCCCATCTTATATGGAATGAATAATTTTAAATGAATAAATACTTGAAATTTTTAAACTTTTCCTGATTATATTTTAGCTCTTGCGGATGGATCATAGGTGGTCCGCGAACCATTGCCTTAAAGTCTGCTCTAAATCAGAGTTTCACTGTACGTAGGATGGAGCTCTTTCCGTGATTCGATCATTCGATGACAACAGATTGTTGAGTGATAAAATATATCTCTAACTACACACATCAAAAAAGTCTAAGCAACATGCGTGATATTACAAATTTTTCCATTTATATTAATTAATTTCTAAATATTTACTCAAACAAAGTGCGTAGGTAAGTAAACTTTTTGTTATTAATGACATACTGGCTAGTTGTAAAAAAAAATTTGATTATTTTTTTTTTTTCATAAAATTCAAATGACTGCGAATTTGTTTGAATTTAAGTGCGTTTTAATTGCTACGTTTAGTCTTGATTTTATAATTTTACCAACCAATTAAATAAAGTTAGCGACAAAATTGAATTGTTAGATATTCTTTACGTCATGAAGCGACGTCATTTGATGGCAGATGATATGCAAAGAGCTGTTGTTGTTGTTGTTGTTGTATGATGTTGCAAGCGGGAAGTAATCAATCTCAGGTATCTCGACATTTTGGCATTCATAGAAGTGTTATTTGTCATCTTTGGCAGCGCTACAATAATACAGGAGAACCCGCTGAACAGCATCCAGGCCGTAAAAGGAGTACAACCACTCGGCAAGACCGGTACATACAACTGACTGCAAGGCGCCAGTCGATGTTAACCGCTCGAGAGATATGTTTGAGGCTACAAATTTCAAGTGGTGTTGATTTAAGTCCTCAAACTGTGCGAAATCGACTGCATGAGTACGGCCTATGAGCTCGACGCCCAATCAGGTGCCCACCGATACGTCACGGGAATTGCGCTCGTCGATATGAATGGTGTAGAGAACGCATAACATGGACCCAGGAACAATGGGATAAAATTATGTTTTCCGATGAGTCGCGATTCGGGTTTAAGCCTGATACAAGAAGGGTGCGAGTGTATCGTCGGCCCGGAAATACTGAAAAACTGATACCTGATACTCAGGTGCGTTCAGGAAGTTCATCCATACAGCGGCTCAACAGTTATGTTATGGGCGGGTATTATGGAGAACAGGCGAACTGAGCTCGTTTTTGTAAATGGAAACATGAATGCTGAAAATTACATTGAGGATATTCTCAGACCTTATGTCTACCCATTTGCACAAACCTTTGGCTCCGATTTTAGGTTAATGCATGACAATGCGCGTTCACATACAACTCGGCGAACCAGTGAATATTTTGCAACGGAGAACATCCGGGTATTGCCCTGGCCTGCACAATCGCCAGATCTCAACCCCATCGAGCACGCATGGGACATGCTCCAGAGACGTGTTTTGAAGGACTTGGACGGAGCGACAACAACCCAACAGCTGAAGGATTTGCTACAATTCCATTGGGAGCGAATACCGCAAGATGACATAAACAGTCTCATTAATTCAATGAATAATCGTTGCCGACAAGTTCTGAATAGCAGAGGAGCCCATACTTTGTATTAAATTGTTCTATTCTTTCACAATAAATACATTTTCTTTAGAAATTTCATTTTGTAAGAAAAAAGTTTAGTTTCTTATGTATCTTAGTTTCTACAGTATATTCTAATATTGTTCATTTCTGTTATTAAAAGAACTTATTAAGACAACAGCTGTTATTTTTACATCATAGAACCCTAAAGATATTATTTTAAAAATAAAATACAACGTTATAATGTGAAGAACCATTCTAAAATTTAAATTAGTACATGTTGCTTAGACTTTTTTGATGAGTGTATTACAGATATTATTATAAACACGCCTCTTAATGTGGGGACTTCACCTTGCGATATCTACGTAGCGAATGTGTAATAGATTTGTGTGATTTCTATTCAGTTTGTCGCCGTGTTTGTTATTTGCTTCTCGTGTTTTCTACTTCATATAAGTTTTTCTAGTATGTCGAACCTTCTTACTTTTTTTATAATTATACGGTAAAATTGCAGAACTGTGCCACGTGGAAGCACAGTACAAACAAAAACCAGTTGCGATCTTAGAAAGATCAACAATCCGAACTGTGTATGGGCATGACATCGATCGACATGAGTTCGAAGGAAAATATCGTGATGAAATCATAGCATGGTGGTATTTCCTAATGCCCGCCTGGCTAGCTACCACCTCAAATTGAAAATCTATCACCAAGCACCAATAGGTGTGTTCCGGCAGCCGCACTTGAGCCAATCTTCCACTAGGCTTAGCGTGCTACCATCTTGAACCACATCATCACTTAATCACCATCATCACCACATCATCATCCATTAACTCCTACATACTGCATTGGTTACAAGAATAGACTTAGTATTATACAAATGACCGCATATCGTAATTTCTTAACCGTCAGTATTCTCATACAAATCTCCATCCTATTTCCTCATAACTTTTATGTATCATAATAAACTCGATTATATTTTTATAAAACAAGAAAATCGCTCGTCAAGGTCGGCGTTGTACTATAGTCGCAGAGTTTCATATATATAATACTTGCCAATTATAAATGCCTTTTTGCTTTTGACTACATCTCATATTTTTATTTTATTCAATTGTATTTTTTTACTATTTAATCATTACAGAAAGTCGTAATGATATGTAGCCTAGACCCTTCCTCTGATTCGGGCTTGAAACCACATTCAAAACAACCATGTGAAATATACTCATTTCTTCCTTTTACGTTTAGTGTATTCAAATACTACGAACTAATTTTCGATTTCATCATCGCTTAAACATCAGGCGCATTTGTGATCAAACACTAGCTTAGACGTTGAAATGATAAAATTAATATGTCTTCAAATAATGTTGTATTGAAATTGCTAGTTCTGTTTCGGTCTAGAAATAAAGAAATATATTAAAAACAGGTTATACAATACACAAGTGTCGTGTACAGCTGTTCGTTCAGCTGATACTTTATTAAATTTCTATAAATATTACGTCATTTTTTGTCGATAAGGAATAATGACGAGCGTAATTCTTTAATAGTTGATGGTTAATGGTTGATGGTTTTGTCGGGTTATAGGAACAATTTATCTATACTTATTGAATCAATAAAATTAAATTGACTGTTTGTAATGTCAAAATAACAGACAGTATTTTTAATAAATGCATGTGAAAGTATAAACGGCACAAAAAAAAAAAAACAATTATTAATTTTTTTGTCTGTCTGTTTCTTCCGAATAATCCCCGGAACGGTTGAGCCAATTTTGGCGGGACTTTCACTATCAGATAGCTGGTGTTATAAGGAGTAATAGTAATTTTATTTTATAAAAATTAATATGGTTCCGCGGAAATAAAAATCGATTCCGAAAAACGACTATTTCGGGGCGCCTAAATGGCTTACGCCAAATGAACTATAAGAGATATATAATATATCTATATGTATATGATACAGCTAGAAGAAAACTGAAAGCGTCATTCTTTAGTAGTTGATGGTTATTTTTTGGGGTCGTGGGAATAAAATTTATTCCGAATAAAACATGTCGAATATTTGTATGTAGCTTAATCGTTAAAGAGCTGTATCAGGTTATCCTTTAAAAAATATCGATTAATAATGACAGTATTCGCTGTCACGCCAGACGGAAAGAACATGGCAGAACGCTTGAGAGATATGCCCCCCAATTATACTATAATCAGTTTGGGTATTATTTGCTCATCGATACGTTATCTTCGGAGTTATTTTGCTGGGTTGCAGGAAGCGGCAATTCTGTCAAACTGGATCTTGACCACCATACACGAAGTATAATACTCGCAATAGTGGTACACCTAGGCGCATCACGTTCCAGGAATCCAGTAAATAAGCGATCTGTTAGGGAACTGTACTCGAGTGGGTCGTGACCACCATGCACATATATGCATAAATCCGTCATTTTAACTCTTATGGTTTGTCGCATTTCGGTATCAGCATGTATATATCCGGTTACTGATAGGATTGCAGGCTGGCATGACGGTAATGACCAGCAATGGATTGCCGATTTCTCGATGGTCACCGTTGGTTCTGCATTATACTATGCTCAACATCAGGTAAAAAGCAGTCTCTTTGACGTACTACTTAAAAAATATACCGAGGATGCTATTCGATACTTGTAAAAAAAATTGACGTTTGTTCTGCTAATATTGTTCTTAGCGTGAAATATGCTTTACACTTTTTAGAAGCGTCTTTGTTCATCCAGACAAAAGGATGTTTTTAGGCGTAAGTACTTAACTCATCTTATGTATTTTTTAACAACTGTGCCCTTGTCTTACCGAAGGTGCGATTTGTAATTTGCTTATTTTGGCTAATAGTAGGAATTAAATTTCATTTTTCAGCCGTCTCCAAGTAGCATGCTGGTAGCCAGCACAATAATATCAGACGACAAAAGCACCGAGGAACTTCAGAAGCAATTCGGAGAACTTCTCGACGAGAATCTAATTTTAAAAGAAACTCTCAAGCAAAACAATGATTCTATCAAAGAACAATTCTTGCTGATCGCGTCATGCCAGGAGGATATGATGAAGACTCACAAGGTGCATAAGGAGAAGTTTGAAGAGACAAGAGAACTGGTGGAGAGAGTAAGTAGGAAAATTGCACTTCACAAAGCCACGTAATAAAACAATGTTTCTCTACCTAAGAGAAAGCGAGAGAGAGTTAGGATAAATATCTTTGAAGATTTCTCTCTACTTGGGGCAGGCCGACTGGTGAATACAGACAGACGACGACAACAAAATAACCCTATGTTGTGTTCCAGCGGTGAGTAGGATTTCTAGAGTTCCTTGGATTCAAGAGTTCAAAATCGGCAACGCGCCTGTGATACCTATGGTACTAATAGTATACGTATACTATGGTAGCCACTTACCCTCAGCCGGATCGTAAACTTGTTGGTCACCTTAGTTGTACTTATAAAATAAAAAAGCGGTTTGTAATTTAACATAGTTCTGACCTTGCGGTGAAAGAATGTATAGTAATAAAATCGTACAGTTTAGTGATAGAGAATTTTTTAATGCAGTTCTAGTTTAGCCGACGTCCTCGAGTTATTAATCTGTCCTGTGTATGAGTGATATAAAAAAAAACACCTTTTTAGCTCCACAAAAAGCACTTGCAAGTGTCAATGTTTTTAAGCCTTCGTAAAAATTTTTCAATATTCAAAATGGGGTCTTCCAACAAGATGGTAGCTCTCTTATCAGAACTATCTAGGGAGTTTTTGTGACATATCAAAATGCACGTTCCCACTTTATATTTCTGTAAATCCGAAGTGCCACCAATGTTACATAATACAGGGTCAATATTACTAAGTCAAAGAATTAAAAATAAAAGCTTTACGCGCATTTAGTAATTCAATGATTTATCAGTTATTTTGTAATTTATGTGGCATTTATCAGTCACATTACCATCAATATGCCGAGCTCCTGTATAAAAACAAAACTTCTATTTTTTCAGTTGCGTCAAGAGAATAGAAAATTAAAGCAGGATATAGCGATGGCGCGCGGCGGTGAAGGCGACTCTGCCGCAGTGAATAACGAAACCGGGGAGCAAGGGAAGTCGGGACCGCCGTCGGCTCTCGAGTTCGTGACGTCACCAGATGACGACACTATAGACAAGCTGACGGCACAGCTTGAACTGGTCGAGAAGCAGAGACGTCAGGTACGGCCATCTTAAAATATTTTGTTTAATCCCTTTTTTTCAATCAATCAATTATAGACAGTTCTACGCATTTGTGTGTGCGTAAAAAACTTATGTCATGTTCTCCCTTTCTTTTCGCGACCTACCCTTTCTCTTATTCCAGCAACGTATAATGCAATAATCAATCATAATCTGATCTAATCTGAGGCCTTTAGTATGTAGTGTAGGCCTGGCTCAAAAACCAGCTCTATAGTATTTTGTATAGCATATGCTGAGCTGAGGTCCTTTTTGATCTTGAGTGCAGCATTTCTATGGCAATGTTGTAGTGTTATAAATTAAATTAGTAATACTTTGTTGTAATCTTGTATTTAATGTGTTTTGTATTAATTATGCCCGTATTTTCAATATCAAATAAATATTCTTTCTTTCTATAAATACAGTACTTACATGCGCCTGTCAAGAGATACAGTCAGGTATACAAGAGCATTCTAGTATACTTTAGAAATGGGTAACTCAGTAAAATTATTTTGCGCCAACTCAGTAACTCGTACAAACGTCATACAAATAAAAACTGCATGTTTATTAGCTCACGCAGGCATAGGACCCTGCATAAAGATGAGTTTAAGTCTGTACACTTATTTTACCTCAATGTCAATCTGAGAATGGCTCGTGGAGAGTAGTGAAATACTTGTATTCAACTATTTCATCTATAAAACTGTAATAATTCCTTCTTTTTAAAGATGTGGGTAAGTATCCAACTGTGAGCCTTGTCTTCTAGAAAGAACAAACATCGTGATGGAACTGTAGTATGGTGGCAGGGCATTTTCTAATGATCCTTTAACATGTACATATATATTTTTTTTTTATAATTTATCACCAGTATATCCTTTGTATGATTTACCAGGGTTAAACATGTACTAATTACTGGTAGTTGCCATGCATGCGTTAAAAATAAATAACCACCACATGTGTGGCGTGTTTCGGCAACCGACCATGAAAGTTAGATTAGTTTGTAATCATTTTGGGCTATATCATAACATCAAATGTGAACCTAGGCTGTTAAAACTTACAAATATAAAAAAATAAACTATGACTTGGGAGTTCTTTATACAGTGTGACAGGACTTTTGTTGCCGACTGTATTTACTGTTTTTATGTTCAAAGGTGATCGTTGAAAACGAAAAATTGACGTGGCAAAAAGAATCCTTGGAACACATCGTCGATGCGACGTCCAAAGAAAGAGACGATCTTAAGGAGAAATTAAAAAATGTAGAGGTATTATAATATTTTATAGTAGCATTAACAATAATAAAGACAATTTGAGAATGACGCCTCTCAAACCTTCCAAAGTACCTCGTTTTTTTCTGTCTTTACGGGTCGCAACAGTATTAACGGGGCGAGCATACAAGAAACGTTTTGTTTTCAAAACCTTTTTTTTTTAGTTGTGAATACTAAACTCGCTGTGATGGTACAAATACGAAAAGCAAAGCAATAAATAATAAAAAACGGTCATACGTGAATCGGCCTCGTGCTAAGGAATTTCGAACTGAGTGAACGAAAATGCAATTTTTTTTGGTAAATCCTCAACAAAATATAATATAATATGTGTAATAGAATGGAGCCCTCCGCATTATGGAACACACTCTTTTGTGTTATAATAAAATTGTCTTATAATGCCATATTTTTATTTTCAGTTACAACTATCGAACAAAGACAGCCAATATGCCGTTGAGATTAATAATTTAAAATACATTATACAAGATTTAAATAATAAATTGCAAGCCGTCAGTAGTGCGGTAAGTATAATATTTAATACCAGCGTGTGTCTGTCCCACTGTTGGGAAATAGAGCCTCTTTCCCAAGAAACGGCATGGGCTCAAAAGCCATGCCAGTCCATGACTTTTGTTAATTACCAACGCCAAGAAATTAATAGTTCTATATTTTTCCCCACATGCATTCTATAATACAAGGACATTTCTGAAACATTCCGGTTTCCTCACGATGTTTTCCTTTATCGTTAGCCGATTGTGTTACCAATTTTAATTAATAAAAAGGTTATTGAATTTTCAAAAATTGTTTGATATGGAATCGAATTGATATTCCGCCGGTCTAAACTACTTGGGTACCACGAGTTAACGTAGTATATAAATATTATGACCTTCTAAATGTACCATTGTCGGGCAAAAGCATCTCCGCGAGGGGTCACGCAACTTTATACAAATTTCAAACACCGAGAAATGTACATACTTTTTTTGACGACTGTACCTGATGGTAATCCATAATCCAACAACAGTAGCGACTATCAAAAAATTAACAATCCATCGGTGACCTGCGGAAATAGAAACTGTGTGTAAGTAAGTTCCATTGTCGTTGCTAGTAAATTTTCTTAGTAAGCTTGGGTGTCTCAAGTCATCAAGATGTTAAGCAGTACATTATATTTTCACTCACAGTAATATCGTGATATAATGTTATATCGTATATTAATGCTAGAAAATCAACGTGATTTTGACAAGTTGAAGGTCCAATGCCAATGAAATTAAAAAATGAGAACCACCCTTATGGTATCCCTATTAAACAAAAAAAGAAACATCCAAATACTTTCATAAACAAAAAGAAGTTATGGCTGAACATCCATAATAAAATATATACAATTCGAATTGAATGTCCTTTTTTTGAAGTCGGTTAAAAAAAAAAGCAATATCATAAATATTTTATTCAACTAAGAAAGTATTTATGAATGTCAACTGGTTCAGAGAACATGCCAATCATCGAGAAGAATCGGTAAGAAACTCGTTCGGCCTTTTTTACCAACTTAAAAAAAGACGTAGGTTACATACTCAATTCGAATGTATATTTTTTAAGAATGTTCAGCACAGAAATGTTCAGTCATAGCTTCTTTATTTATGAACCGATTTGATTGTTGTTTTTTTTATAGGAGGTACCTCATGGGTGGTCCCATTTTTAAATTTCATGGGCATTGGACGTTCAACTTCGAAAATACACCAGGGAACTCTTGAACATAATTAAAGCTGGTTTCCTTTTTTGTTAAAAATGGTCTTGTTTTGATTTTTTCTTACACATTTTGATATTATAGCAATAAACCCTGGTTAGGGTCTAAGAGATATTAAAATGTTTTACAATTTTTAGAACATATCGTCATCGGACGAGATGAACAAACGCGATAATAACATAAAACACTTGGGCAATAAAGTGGCGACGTTACAAAATGAATTGAAGAATGCACAATTGAAAATATTGGAATTGGAGTCTGTCAAGGTATGTATTATATCGCATAAAAATCTACTCCAATACAAAATTGTTATACTTCATTTAAATAATATAATCTAAAGCAATTTATGAAGTATTATATAATACGACCTGGTACCCGCGACTTCGTCCGCGTATTATTGGATATACACAGACTGATCTCGGAATACAACAAACCTAAAAAATCGTCGTTTTTGCATGATTGAGTAACAAACATATAAACTTTCCATTTATGGTTAAATTATGACTTTTACCGGGATAAAAAGTACCGTATGTGTTATTCCAGGTCATAGACTATCCAAATGCCAAATTTCATTGAAATTTGTTCAGCCGTTTTAGCGTGATTGACTAACAAACATCTATACATCCAAACATACACACTTTCACATTTATTATATTAGTAGGATGCGGTCGTTCATTAATTACTGAGCCAAATCTCACCCAATCTCACGTGGGGAAAGGGGGTCTGGGCAAATAGCACGTTTTTTTTCTGAGATGAGAATAGGGGGAGGGCGTCGAAATAGCCATAAACCATAATCTTGAAAAAACAAATATATTATGTAAATATGTGCTTAATAGGTCTAGTCGTTTAGGCGTTAAAGGATGACTATCAGACGCACACAAGATACATATATATTTATAGAGTCGTTATAAGTAGTTAATTTAAATTATATAAACTAAAGGAGTAAAGTATTTTAATAAACTTTATACTACCCGTGCGCGATAAGTTGAGATTATCCTGGAATGCAACCTTCCGCCCGCTACCCCTGTTACTTCCCCTCAAGCTCCCTTGTTATACTGTAGGCAACGCCATTTTTTTTAGTCTCGGGTGGAAACTTCTGATATTTTTTTCTGCTCAGTTCAACCATATGCGTCTGTGGTGTCACCGCCCCCAGGTCTCAACTTATTGCGCACGGGTTGTAACTTTAAGTAATACATTTCAAATAATCTTCTTGGATCATAGAGTTATCAATATGACCAACAAATATTACAAGATTCCTTCGATGCTAATATAAATATAGTTTATTGTTTGTGTTCTTTAGTTGGAATTTGCTAAATACAAGTCGGGTGTTGCGGATACAGTGAAAATATATAAAGACCAAATACAGGACCTGAACAACAGACTTAAGGAAGCATCCACAATGGTAAGATGTACAATATTATATTATAATACTAGGATCAAGAGATACATATACACATGTTCCTTCTTTCCTCCCAGGAGGCAGGAGTTTAGATGGAATTTCTACCGATAGGCAATTAACTAGTTCGTGACTTAATTGCTACTACGGCAACAGCCCAAACCCAGGTTCGGTAGCTTTGGCACCCTTCAGTATGTTGCCACGTTTTCGCGGCTGAGTGCCTTCAGCGCTCGCCCCCAAGTCACGGTGAAGCTGTAAAGCCGTCTGAGGCTAAAAAAGAAATTTAATTATATTTCTGTCTATCCTTTTTGTTCCCTTCAATTCTATATACACAAAAATATGTCGTGTTCGTCTGTCAGATGTTCCAGCCGGTTCGCGTATCTTTAAGTAACGAGGCGGAGTCTTCATCATCAGACCAAGCTGCGTTTAATACGAATGTCAAACTTTACGACAGAACGCTCAAGCATTTGGCTGAACTGTTCAACTCACTGACACGCGGGTGAGTTTTTGCGACAATATTTTTCGCATCACTGTTATTTTTCATGTGAATTTGTATTATTATGTATGTCTCGGCTTGATGGATTTCAGCATACGAGGTGTCATTAGATTCGTCTTTATTATGAGAGTAACATAGGCTATGTGATATTTAAGTAAGACGTCTGGGATACAAAAAAAGAAAACAGAAACGATTTTTTTTTTCTGATTTTATTGCGGTCGGGTTTCTTGTTTTTTTTTTTTTTTTATAAATTAGGTTTGTTATTTCAAATTTCAATCAAGACCACTACATTTCTATGTATTACGTCAAGCAACGCAGGGTAGTTAACATCTACTAACATTATAAAAATTCCAGGTTATCGGACACCCTCGTACAAACGCTGGGGGTCGTGGCGAGCCTGCAGGACTTCAAACTGGAATTATGTTCTGTAGAGCAGTTCCAGTCAGGTCTCGCAGACGTGAGGCAACACCTCGAGAAACAGCACAGCTCGGTGCTTAATAATATGTTAGTATATCTAATACTGTGGGTGATAATGAAATTCTACTTTAGGGTAGGTGGAAGTGTTGACAAATAATATCTTTAAAGCTGATACGCCTAAGCCAACCTCACCTGCACGTGGTGCACCTGGCAGATTAACGAACGAGGAAATGGCGATAGCGGAGTGGTCTCGACCATCATGCATGTGTTGAAAAGTCAGTCATAGTGACTCGCTATTGCGTGTCGCGTTCCGGGATCAGCCTGTGAATATCGAGTTAAAGCAGAAAGTGCCGTCAATCCAAATAAAAAAAATGCAGACTTGTATATTTGAAGAATCTGACTAAGGTGGCAAACAAGCATTCGACCCGCCTGATGGTACGCAGCTACTGTAGCCTATGGACGCTTGTAATACAATAGGGATCAATGGCACGTTCCCGACCTTGAACGCTCCTACCCGAAGGAGCTCTGCAAACCCTGCTCACCGCAGGAACACAACACAGGGTTATTTTGCTGTGATCCTCTGTAGGGTGAAGGCCCCAAGAAGAGAGACTACTTCTCTTAAAAACCGCTAACCGTTTTGTTTTAGAGCAAGCCCTTTACCTTTAGATAAATTTACGTGTGTTATCGCAAGTGTGGGGTATATCTAATGATAAATAAAATATTTTAATATAAATTATTAAAGTCACATGTCACAAGATAAGCTTTTAAGGATAAAAAACAACGGTGTAATATAAATATTGTACGATGACGTCACGTTTTCTGATTGGCGTTTACAATCAGGCGAATTCCAGATTAAAAATAACAATGAAAAATTAAATAAATGAATAATTATTTTTTCACACATTTGTCTTGTTGTTGGATTTTTAACAATAAACAAATATTATTATTTTTATTTTTTTCAGTGGTCAAGTGAGAGGCACTCTGACGATATTCGAAGGAATATTCAAAGACTACAATGAGCTCTTGAAGGAAACTGATAAACCGGGGACCGTAAGTAGATGTCTGTTCATGGTTGATAATACCAATAAATTCAACATTAAATCTTCAATTAACTCTGACCAGGACCAGGGTTCATAACCTGCAACACTGTACCTATCATACCAGCATCATAGAATTTATCGTATTTGGGCCAAAACTACCGTACTTACTGATTTCCGCTCCGGACGATCATTTTTAAAATGTGAAACATCTATTGGCGCGTCTTGGTATTAAAATCGATCCGTATGCCGTGACGGCAAACGACGTGACGCTCTCTCATGCCGTCACGCCACCTCTCTCTAATCCTTTGCGTGTGTACGTGCGCATACTCGACATTATTATTTTACTCCATGTTTTTGATTTTTATTTATTAGAAATTTGAATATTCATTAAAATCTTACACATCTGCCGGACGTCCCGTTAAGGCCAATTTTTTTTATCTCTGTGGACGTGTTTCTCGGTATAATCTGTTTTAGCTCCCTTTTTCCGTCTTCTGTCCTGTAGACAAGAATTTTTTTAGGAATTCTTAGAATTTTCAAGTTATCGCACGATTATCGTGTGCTATTCGTACATCGTACAAAGGCACGCGATTATACAAGGTGTCCAGAAAGGGTATCGGGTATTTGTTTTCTCGCCATATTCGAAACGGGGCGTCTAAAGGGTGCGGGAAGGGGTTCGTGGCGTCCGCCATTTTGTGGAGTTTTAGTCACGATGGAACAGTACTCGGGGACGCATCGCGCATTTTGCGTACGAGCGTATTATCGTTATGGTGATTCAATAGTGACTGCTCAACGTCTCTATCGTGCGGAATATCGTACACGCCACGCGCCAAGTGACGATAGCATTAGGAAATGGATCAGGATGTTCGAGAATACAGGTGCGACAGTTAAAATTCAAAACTCTGGTCGTCCTCGTTCAGTTCGCGATGAAGAAACAATTGAAGAAGTTGAGGCGTCGGTTCGTCAAAATCCGTCTTTATCCATCCGAAAGCGAAGCCAAGCGTTGAACATCAAAAAATCGTCTTTACATTCGATTTTAAAGAAAGACTTACATCTAAAAGCCTATAAAATTCAATTGGTTCAAGAATTGAAGGATACGGACTATGCTAATCGACTGAATTTTGCGAACGAAATGCTGCAGCGATTTAACAACTTTAACAACATACTGTTCAGTGACGAAGCAAATTTTCACCTGAATGGTCATGTTAATAAGCAGAATTGTCGGTACTGGGCTGTGGAGAATCCGAGACGAAAGCATGAACGACCCCTGCATAGCCCAAAGGTCGTTGTTTGGGCCGCTATGTCTGCTAAAGGCATAATTGGTCCTTATTTTCATGAAGATCAACGAGGCCGAGCAATTAATGTGAATAGTGACCGTTATTGCGATATATTGCGAAATTTTTTGGTCCCAGAGTTGCAGGAATTTGCAGGTTTCAACTCAAGAACGTGGTTCCAGCAAGATGGGGCCACTTGCCATACCTCAAATGACTCAGTGGAAGTTGTTAACGAATTATTCCCTAATAAAGTCATTTCGCGAAGGGGTAACATCAACTGGCCTCCCAGAAGCCCCGACCTTAGCCCGCTTAACTATTTTGCATGGGGATACCTTAAAAGTAAGGTTTATCAAAGCAATCCGACGAATCTAACCCAGTTAAAGCAAAACATCAGGTCAGAAATGGCAGCAATATCGATAGCTATGTGTCAACGTGTTATCGCCAATCTTCGTTTCCGTTTAGAAGAGTGCCAGCAACGTAACGGTCATCATTTGGATAACATCATCTTTTCCAAATAATTCTCCAATTCATATGCTAATAATAAACAATAAACTTTTTTATTGCATACAAATAATTTTTGTTTCATTGAACTTACAAATACCCGATACCCTTTCTGGACACCTTGTAGTACATGTGCGATAATTGTCGTATGGTTGTGAACCCTGACTCTTGTCTTGAAATTACTCTTTTTTTTAGTCGGTCGCTTTTCTGGATCAGCCTTTTTTAAATATGGCAACTCTAATGAATTTTTCTTTATTTTTTATTCTAACTATATGGTACCTATATTGTATCAATGATATACTGCCCTGATGAAATCTTATATGCCTCATCTACCAGTACGCTATGGACTAGCAAAGTGTAGCCTATTATCTCCTCAGTATTAAAACACTAAAGGCAGGAGACTGCTAAGAAAGTAATAAAAATTCCTTTGTTGAATAGACTCCGGTGAATCCCCACAACGTGGAAGCTCTCACCACTGCGCTCGTCGCCCGCGGTCAAGAGCTGCAGATGTTGGAGACCGAATTGAACAAATGGAAGAGTTATAAGGAAGACACGGATCTACTGAAGGCACAAATCGAATTGTACAAGTGAGTGCCGTAGTGTTGTTATTTTATCGATAAAAAATATTCTCATCAAAATGATTTCTCTGCGATCATTAACTTCATTTGATTGTTTTACTAAGTGAGGGGATAGTATATTTTTATTTAACTACATGGTGGCCAAACGCTAAACATATAAAAGAACACAAAGAAAATCACGGTTTTTATTGTATCGATAAAATGTTGAATCAGGAGCGACTTTAAGGCGGAGCGGGAGGCGCGCGAAATGATGGCTTTGGAGAAAGAACACATCCTTACAGATCTTAGAACAACGCAGCGGCGTAATGAGGAACTTTTACGCCAGGTAAGAACTTCCATATTTATCTAGATTTATCAATAGAAATATAACCTTTTGAGTTGCTATAAATAATAACTTGTTGATCAGGGCAGAAAGATTATTTTTGAGATGATGGGAAGCAATATATTCCCTCCTTTTATGCAAGGCCGGCTTCGCGTGACAGTGGCGAACGCCGATAGATTTAGATCTCTCGGTGGTCACCGTTGTGTTTGGATTCTATTGTACCGATTGTACAGTACCATCAATGTGTCGAGCTATTATAACAATAAGGACCGGTCGTTGTGGTGATCTTTGGAGTACCTATTTACAACAGTGGACGTATTTCGCATGATATGATGATGACCCGTGTGAATATTTCGCACAATATGTCATTTAAACGATCTGACGACTGTCATGTTAGTTTATTTAGGAATAGTTAGTTATTTTGTTTAGGAATTCCATTAGGTCAGAATAAATAAAAACTATTTTAATAATTTAAATTAACGTAAATATATAATTTTCGTTATGTGTGTCGTCAATAGCGAGGAACAAAAGCTTTATAATAATGTTTGAATAATTAATTTTAATGAAGTACCTATTAATGGAAATATGGGCCTTGACACAAAAACACATATTAGAGAAATGATAAAGAGATAAAATTTACAGTTAAATCTTTGAATTTCCTATGACATATATGGTTTTGGACTTTATAATATGCTACATGCGCCTAAAGATGTTGTTCAGGTAGTGAATGATTCGACTAAAGCGCCGCCTATCGGACCCTAACATGTCTATACACTATCGTCTCGATAAAACAAATTAATTATGTTAATATGAACTCAATCGGTCGAGTCGTTCAGAAGTTACACGATCACGAACAGATACACAACTTTTTATATACTGGATGTCTTGTAAGGAATGGACCAACGCTTTGATGGTGATAGAGGGTGACATGATGTAATAGAAACACTAAAATTTATTGTCCTAGACGTAGTAGTTTTAAAGTTTTCAATTTTTTTAATGTTACGTTGAAATTCATAACAATATATTCATATTCATATTGTTGTTGTGTTAAAGGTGTAATAATGAATAAATATTAATTCACGCGTAATGTTTTTTTAACATATACAAGTGCTTAAAACAGTCTTACAAAAGTTGTCTACTCCCTTATTAGAACTTACGAGCTATAACCGCTTCACGTCTCAATTACTGATAATCATTATTATACAGGTGGACCATACCAGAAATCCGGGTGTGGTTCGTGTTAACAAAAAATTTGGTAAAGGACCTACTGTTGGACAGAGCTCGACATCCTTCACCCCGACACCTACCGCTGGGAAAATGGTGAGTTTGAGTTTATCTATTCCGATTTATCGATATAAGTTTACAATTTATCTTTGCTGAATTTTCAATATAAGCTTAACAAAAAGATCAAATAAAAATGAATATTTTTTATGAAATGTTACATACAATAATAAAGTTAAAGCTAGTCTTTTATAAAATTGTACCACTTAATGTCGAAATGTTCATGTAGGGTGGGTCATTACGTGAATGATAGTGATGACTGGAAGTGACTCCTCTGCACATCCACTAAAAATTATATAGAACAAAATGAATATATACCAATTCTTGTTTAGTAAAAAAAAGCAATATACAGTGTAAACTCTTTATAACGAAACTCCTAGGGACTGAGCATTTTTTGTCGTTATAGGGAATTTTCGTTATATGGAGTGACCAAAAAAAAACAACCAAATTAACAAGAATTTTTAATATGTATGTCTTAGATAATAAATGCTTATAAATTATTGTTTACACATATAGTCTGATAAGTTTGTCAGACGTTTTTTGCGTTTCCGTTGCGTTGCGTTGCATTTGAGTTTCCTTCCAGCGCCGCCTGTTGAATTGTTTTTTGGTTTTTCCAAATGGTAGCAACAGTGGATTGACTTAGTTCAAAACACCTTCCAACGTCACTTTTATTTTCTCCCTTTTCAATCTCACGTATCTCACAAACTTTTTCGTCAACACTAATCGCTTTCCGTTTACTGGCCATGTTAACAGTTTCAAAGTAGGTTTACGACTGATAATACGATAGGTACCCAGTATGCTTGGTCCAAGACCATCACTTCCGAGAAAACAATGCGTCATACTGCACGTGTTCAAGGCAATTAAGGATAACAAAAGCTAGACCGACCTCGGATGTTTCGGAGCTTCAAAGTCTTTTGTTACCTAATAATAAACAATAATACCGATAATAAATATTTACTGTCTAAAAATATGAACACATTTCTTCGTAATATAGAATGGCGTATCGCTATAAAGAGTGTTCCGATATGTGGGTTTTAACGCAAACCAACCAAGTTGGGCTCAATTCAACGTTATAGGGAGTTTATCGTTATAAAGAGTTTACACTGTATTGACATTGTTGTCAGCTCTCGTTGACGGGCATGTGTTCCGAACCGGTGTTAGTTTTGACGTTCATTAGTGCTTTTCACGAGTCTGAATTGAATAAAGTATTTTCGATGTTTTTATTTTTATTTTTGATTTAAATAAAAATAAACCACGGTAATATCGCACGGTTAAGGTCCACAAAAAGAAGAAACTATCGGAGGGTACGTCGGAGGGCGCTAGCGGGAGCACGACCCCGCCGCCGCTGCGATACGACTGTCCAGTCTGCGATAAACCATTCAAAACGCTTATACTATTAGAACAACATGTCGATAATTGTCTACTGTAGATTATTTGTCTAATATCACTTTACATTCGAGTCGATAATATTACGAGTGTTTGCATTTTGTATCGAAATCAGAAGAGTGAATAAAACAGCATTTAAATTATAATGAAAAGTTCATCTTTTTAATTAATTAAAGCGTGTAACTTTTTAATTATTATTTTTCTTATTTCAGTTATTTATATTATAGTTAGTTTATATTTAATTTCATTATATTGATCTTAATTTTAAATTCTATAGAATCTTTATTCATTTTCTACTTCCCTATTAAACTGATATTACGTTCAGCTCTGGAGGGGTACAGATTAATATTTATATATTTATGCAGCATTGACATGTCAGTTCTTTAGTAAAGTAGCAAAACCAGTTCATTACCAAACCCAATTCTTAAGTAAAACCAGTACTTTAGCAAAACCAATTCTTAACTAAAGGCAGTCTTTTAAAGTACAGATCACTCTGCTTATATAAATATTGTACGTTTTCTAGTACATATAATAATCGGTCATGGCTATAGTCATAGTTTCCGTCTTCAGAACCTACGG
Organism: Saturnia japonica; assembly: GCA_033032175.1. Taxonomy (NCBI): domain Eukaryota; kingdom Metazoa; phylum Arthropoda; class Insecta; order Lepidoptera; family Saturniidae; genus Saturnia; species Saturnia japonica. The sequence goes on from CM065318.1 coordinate 16,663,069, forward strand.
AACTGTAATTATGAGAATATAAGATAGTTCTAATATGACAGAATATTTTTTTGAATTTTCTAACAAGTGTAGGGAATTATTTTATTGTTATAATTTCTAAGAAATTTAAATTAAAAACATATTTTTCATTTTCTATAAATCTTTTCTTGAACATTCCAAATGTCTTATCAAATTTTTTCGTGTTATTAACTAAATGAAAATACATATACTTATAAATAACGATAATTCCAAAAATGTATTCATCAAATAATATTTTTTTTATATACTCTCTTGAACTTGTATTAAGTCTTACAGAGTAGGGTTATTGTTAACGATTTACAACAGTTTCAAAGCAACCATAGGTAAGATGTTTTGTCGTGTGTTGATGTTTGACATGGGTTGCCTTTATTAAGTATTTGCTGAAAGACTTGCATGCGATTTTAATTATCTATAATGTGAAATCTTAGTTAACATACTAACAATTAAATTAATAATAGGATTTAATAATCACATTGTGAATAGTCGTTTTAAATTAATAAATATAACGTAACTAGCCCGCAACAGCAACTTTGTTGAGTGAAACTTTTTCTATATTTCCTCTAATAAGTTTTACGTCACGTTAACTTGATCTTCAACCAATATCCTATAAGAATTTGATGTATGTAAGTAGTTAGTTACCTTTAAAAACATCCGTTTCTTCATGCAAATATCCAATCAAAATTTCAACGCTCTATGGTGTAACATTATTAAAAATCCTTTGCAAATGCCACATCACTTTACTGTGCAAAATTTTAATTCAATATTATTTGTTATTTAGGACTCTATCAGGGATTATTTCTTCCAATGAAAATTTTGTTTTTTAAAATTAATTTATAATATTGTACAAATTTCTTAAAATCCCTAATAAGTTTCACCTGTCTCGATTACCTAAATATATTCGGTAGATTGAAAACTTAAATAAAATACAAAGGCTAGTTCTCAAGTATGTATGAATTTAAAAAAATGGTGTATCACTAACTCTGACTACGAACTAGATAGTATATTTGTTATTAAACACGTTTATGAAAGACGTAATATGCAATATGGATTACAAGTTCAAATGTCTTCGCAATAGTCCACGTGACTAAATTGAAACTTCATTATTGCATTTTATTTACAACTAGCTGACCCGCGCAACTTCGTCTGCGTCATATAATGGTAGCTCTCAAAAGGATTTTTTTTTGCGTTTTTGCAACATTTTCCATTGATGCTCCGCTCCTATTGGTCGTAGAGAGATGTTGTGATGTGTTTAGCCTTCCTCGATAAATGGGCGTTAGAACACTAAAATAATTTTTCCATTCGAACCAGTAATTTCTGAGTTTAGCGCATTCAACCAAACAAACAAACTCTTCAGCTTTATAATATTAGTATTGATCAAGAGCCGACCTTACACATCCTAGGGCCGATTTTCAATCGTCACATAACTTTATTTGAGGGATAATTTTTAAATTTTGATAAGTAAACCATGCGCAAAAAGTTATCTGGTCATTAAGCAGTTGGCCCTAAATTTAATCGAAATAACCAAAATATTTACTTACTGTAAAATAACTGCCTGGTACATAAAACATTGTTTTTCAAAAAACTTGTTTTTGTTGCTTCATTTCACGCGCACTCATCTACCTCTCTCGGCTTACATCATAGTTCTTTCTTTTTGTCCCTCTAGCCAAGTGCCTATTTTCCATCCTTTTTACGTGAGAAACGTTGCATAAAATTTCAACCTTAGAATTTTTTACTTCAGTAATTGTTCAATATTTAATTATTGGTTATTAATTGACGGTAACATTCATAACTGTAAAAAGCCTAGAAAAGCACCGGACGCTTCGTCATCAAAATCAGTATATTTTTCTGTTTTATTTCAGGTATACAAGTGCCCCAAGTGCATGGTGTTTTCGTGCCAAGATTATAAAGTGTTGGAAGATCACTTCGACTACTGCTTGGACGACTTCTGACTCGTTAGTACACCAGTTTCTGTCATCCACTAGACTCAAAGTGAGATAGATGTATATAGAGTATTGTGAAAATTTACATTAGTTTTCGCAGTATAAAAGTCGGTACCATAGACAGCCATAGTAGTAATTATGCTATATTATATTTTAAAGAGATGAAATGAGTAGTATTGTGATTGAGCCTAATAGATTGACATAATATAATATTATTTACTAAACTTACGTACGTGTTTACCAAATATATTTCGTTTTTTTTGTATATTTTTTATATAAATAGGAAATTCATTTTCGACTGCATTTCTGATATGAAACATTTTTTAGCTATGTACACTAAGTATTTGAATTGGTCCTTTTGAATTTGATTTATCGTAACTTTATTTGAATAAAGTCTTAAATTATTTATGATTGTTGCTACAGTCATAACGCCAGGGTTCACAACCGTAAACGATAGCAAAATTTTCATATTATCGTACAAAAAAAAAACGATAATATTTGACATTCTTAAGAAATCCTAAAATTGGTTCTCTGCACCAGAAATTGATAAAGTACGATAGTTTTGGTCCAATGTACTTTAGTGTTTCGAAAATATACTAATTTCGACGCTGTCGGTATGATAACTACCAGTTTGTGAACCCTGTGACCCGGTTACCTATGGTTTGACTAACGTCCATAGGCCACGGTAACTGCTTATTATCGGTTGAGTGTCAATTTACTTGTATAAAAAAAGGTATGAAATGAACATATAAAGAAGACGAAAATAAAATTGAGTGATATTTTAGAGGTGTGTTTTTTATATTAGAACAGGCACTTTGTGATAATTACGTAAAAAGTTTTGTATAATTTTTTTTTGTTACATAAATCGTCATTATCGGTATACGTAACACATTTCCAACAAAAAATAGAAATATTTTCGGTATCAGTAAACTAATAAATTTAAATAATATAATTATATTATATTCATGTAGGTAATAGTATATTTTTCTATTAATTAAGAATATTCATTATAGATTTTCTTTTGTTTTTCATGTATAATTGTTGTGTATGTTTGTTTGTCTTAGTAATATAATATTTACATTAGACTACCAAAGAATCGATTATTTTATTTTTCAGACCCATACAAAAACTAATGTATCATTTATCACAAGATATTTTTATCATGATTTAAACGGATTTATTTATAAACTCGGTTTTATGAATTCAAGTGAGTACTAAATTTTCTACAAATTAATGTCTGATGAAAAAGGAATTTAATGAATGATATAATTAATTATTTTAGAGAGTTGCTCGCAAGAAATATTTTTTTTAATTCCCTACAAAACTGTCTATTTTCTATCGATTAAGATTATGTAAGTCGAGTTATAAAATAAAAAGGTTGGAAGAAAATAACCATATATTCCCATTCTTCTTCTTCTTGCTTTGGTACCGCAAAAAGCGCTTGCCAGTATCAATGTCTTTAAATCTTCGTAGTGTTATATTCGAAGTCAATTTAAGAAGCATCTCAAAATGCATGCTTCCAGTTTATGTTTATAATCCACTTTACGTAATTATGCCCAATAACCAAATTATATCACGCAAAATGCCACCACTATTACATAATATAGAGTCAAACAACCTAAGTTAATTGATTATAATAAAAACGAAAACAGGGCAGCACATAATCCCGCCAAAAAACTCTCCATGTATATAGCCAATCTTATAAATGCGAAAGCAAGACGTCTAATTAAATAAGTTAATAGTTATAGGCAACGTATTTTTCGTATGGGACCGAGTAAAAAAATAGTCGGTTTTATGACACAAAATATAAGAAATTTAAGAATGTATATATACGTAGCAAGATAGTTTATTAACAAGCGTTGCCGAAATAAAAAAGTGATATGTAGTTAGAAAATGAACCGGGCATATCCCGTATAATTTGTTATAATTTTTCTGGACCCGTTTAAACTATTTCGCTGAAATTTGTTTTGGGACACGTGACTGTAAGACTGTTTAAATTGTAAACCAATTACTTAAATTTTCAATTTTGTTATTGTTGTAACTCGGTTAATAATCAGATATCGATCAATATATAGTCAGAATTATCTTTATAATACGTGGTGGAAATCGGTACCTAAGTACCTACGATATTTCAGATTGTGAACCCTGGAGATGATAGTAATATAGATTGTCACCATTTGTATTTATTTCAGATAACTATTGAATAGTCTTTTTACTTAGACTATGCCCTTTTAGTTATCTCCCAACGTTAAAATACGAGCTGTGACGATTATTGACGACCATAATAACATTTTCGACCAATTAGTAATTCCACTAATTGAAGGAGATTCTTTAATGTTTTTATTATTATACAACGAACTGTTTATATATTTGTCAGATATTGGTTGTCGGTTTTGTCCAAGGCATCGTTTCTCAATCCTGAGGGTCGCGTCTCCTAAGGGGGTCATGTTCAGAAATACAGCCAGTCCAAATGATCTTTTTCTAAAGTATTTTTAATTTAAAAACTACGAAAATTTAATAGTGCTAGGTAATAAAAAGATAATAAAATAAAGTAATAGACAAAGCTAAACAGATGATTCTTCTTTTATGTTTTGTAAGGGCGTAAACATTTTTGTGTCGAGTTTATAAGCCATAATGAAAAACATTTTTCGTAAATTACGATATTATATGAAAAAGTAAAAATCGCCGCTGTTTTAACCGGGCGATGTAAAAATTTCATAAACCTCAAATTTACATATGTATATTGTAGGTAGAGGGTCTCGACGTTTTTTGATTAACTGTACGGTTTTAGGGTCCTACGCTAAAAAGTTTGACAAACGATGTTTCTAGGATGTATAAAAAGTTGTAAACCTATTGTTAACTGACCGTTTTGGTTTATATTGTAATAAATATGGTGCTAAATACAATTACTTTCACATGTAGAATTTTGTATACGAGATTACGGCGATAATTAGACCCTCAGCCGGATTACTTGGTAACAGTTTTGACTGAAATGAAGATTGATTATCACTGAATAATTACAACTTTGAAATATACATCAGGTAGTCCTTTCAAACAAGCTGTTAGTCTAATTTTCGCCTATTGCTGACTGTGTTCCGCACAATGTCTTGCGTTATAACACTGTATTTAAATACATTATATCCTTATATAATATTGTTTGATTTGTGATTCGTTAACAATGTTGCGGTAGAAATTTTGTGAGATTGACCTAAAAAGTTTATCTCCGAAACCAGAAAACCGATTCTATATTATCTGCGAGTAATATAGGCTAGTTTATTATTTTTTATAAATTTTTATATTGTATTTAACGCGAGCGACGTTGCGGATGGTCGCTAGTACTATGCAATGTCCCGCTAAAATAGCGACATAAAATTAACACATGTATCCAGTTACGAAATTTCAGGTTTTAAAAATATTGTAATTTGGTTATTTATTCAAATAACTACAATTTTCTGAATTATGCCTTTGAAGTAACCTGTACATAAACTGTAGCGCACAGGTCATCTGCAAACGTCACTGATTCTAACAATGCATAAATTAAATGAATTCGAAATACTATTACAATGAGACACTTGATATTCCAGCGTAATGCAGGAAAGAGATAGAACTATTTCGTCGAGGCGTTGCCGCTCCGAGTAGTTTTTTATGTCACTTCTAGATCCCGCCAAAAACTCATAAACCATATTTAGGTGTAATTTATACAAAAACCAAAGCCATGTCCTCTGTTTTTTTTCCTCTTGTTTTTCCAGTGTCAATGTTTTTAAGCCTACGTAGTCATTTCTAATTTTCAATGTGAGTTTAAACAAGATGGTGGCTCCCTTATTACAACTATATGGGAGTTTTTGTGGCAACTCAAAATGTATGTTTCCAGTTTATATTTATAATCTACTTCACGTATGCATAATAACTAGACTATATGACGTAAAACGCCAACAAATAATTTAAGTTAATGAATAATAAGACTGTTTTAATAAAATAGAAAACCAGCTTCAATGATTTTGAAGAGTTCTCTGGTGTATCTTCGAAGTTGGAAGGTCCAATGCCAATGAAATTAAGTAACCACCCTTGAGATATTCCCTCCTAAGATTGACTCACAGTAACCATTTTTATCTTAAACATAATAATTAGAAATATTACGTTATTTGCGAAGCTATTTTCTCTAAGTCATTACTAATCTTTATCCAGATAAGTTTGTTAGTTAACTTGGGCATTTAATGTAGATTAAGATTGTCCTTTACAGTTTTCCATTTAAATGAATACCGAAGAAGATATCACGAATTCAAAATTATTCGCGACCAATGAAATCCTACCAAACAAAACCTATGATAAATTACGCATCGCGAGCGACGCGTACTTAACAGTAGAAGTAGCAGTAGTAACAGTTCGCCGGGTATGTTTCAAGTCTCATGTAATAGGGGGCGAGCCTATTACCATTTATCGGGCACAAAGCCAAACTCCGAGCTTCAACTGACAGTTTCATAGAAAACCCCAATAAAACTTTGCCTTGACTTGGGCAAAGGGACTTGCCCTCGACTTGGGAATCGAACCTATGACCACTAAGCTAGAGGCAGTTATGACTTAATATTAAAAGTGTTATTTGAGTAAAGTTACTTATGAATATTTTTTTTTTAATTTATGATCTATCAGTGTTTAAACGATAAATTCTAAATCAGGCTTTTTTAAACATAAAATACACCACTTTGTAAAATGTACCCGTGCGAAGATGGAGCAGGGCGGGTCGCTAGTTTTTTATAATTTATTTTTTATAATTTATTTTACCCATGTTTTTATTAATTTATTGTCGCAATCGTAGCGGTAGGTTGCATTGTATAGAGCTATTAAATTCTAATGATCAATAGATTAAGAAAATTTTAATTCTTAACAGTCAAAACCGTGAAACAACTGTGAAATATCACAGATATTAGATGGAAAGTGTCAACTGCGAACTTGTGTATAGAGTGTCTGCTAATATATCGTGTAGCATGCAAGGAAATCGCCACACAGTTCTTTTTAAACTTTTTTTAAATCGTAACTCGACATAGTGTCTGTACCTGATGCTGAGTACAGTAGGTAGGTACAATCCAAAAACAGTGACGGCAATTGAGAGATCAAGAATCCATCGCCAAGTGCAAATGTCACGCTGGTCTGCGTAATTAGAAACTGGATAGTCTAACCTAGCCTAGGCTGGCTGAATATTGTTCAGGGTAGTACGGCCCTACCACCCTATTACCATTTCTTCGTTCGTTAACCAGCGCCAAGGAGCACCACGTGCAAGTGAGGTTGGCTTTTGACTTCCCTGACACCCCAACTGGAATTTCATGGGGGGTTTCAAGCTATTGGTATTAAAGCTACATGCATGTATTGATTCAAATGTGAATGAGACCAGACCCAAAACGGAAATACACTAGTGTGTGTATTATTTTGTTAAACTAGGTACATCCAAGTACAGAACACGTAACCGACGTGGTTAGTGGTGGTTAGTTAACCTGACAAGTGCCACTGAACTTAGACCCTCTAAAATATTGACATTATCACTCAATGAAAAGTGACAGCAAGTGATACAATAACCATTGTTTAGGTTCATACTGCAAATGTCAAACAGAAAATAGTCTATGATTAAAAAGTCGCTGGTCGAATTTCGACCATTTGGCGACCGCTAGTATGAAATCCGAATGAGAAAGATCATTGTTTGTATATACATTTGTGTTAGAACGAGATAAGGATAGGAGATCATTTTCGTTTGTTATCGGCCTACGTTAATCGTTATCAAAACAAATCCCGCTTATTTTTGCAAAAACTAAGGTTTTCAAGTTTAATTAGGATTCGCAGTATTAATTTATTTCATTTAATATATTAGTAACAGATATTATAGATAAATTTTGGCTTTCTGCACTCCTTCTCCATATAAACTTTAACCATGCCAAATCTCAGTCTTCCGGCACGCAATACGCTTAAAAAGTGGTGGAAAGAGTGATTAAATCTATGGTTGAACCAGAATGCGTACTAAGTATAATTACAATATAATGGCGATGCAGCGTATTATATCGTGTTTTTCACTTTATGTATAGGGGCCAACAAGGTACCTACCTAATTTGCCTTTTACAATATTTGGTCCTATTATGTTGATACTCATACAAGTGTAGCGACGACTTGCACATGGTGGCTGGGTTCGACTGGATGCGAAGGACCGAACGAACATCGTGTCCCGTGGCGATCTTTGGGGGAGGGCTATATCCAGAAGTGGACAGATACAGGCTTCCAAGCCCTGAGAAGCTGTCAAAGCCTCTAATGGCTACAGGGCCCGTAAGGCTAATAGTACAGTCAGTTCGAAAAAATAAGATATTGGCTGGTGATATACTCCGTGACAGCAATACATCAATAGTAACTGTATAATCTGTAGTACTATACGTAATCTGTGGTTAATAAACAAACGTCACTTCAAACAGTAGTGTTAAAAGTGTGACAGAGATTATTTATAGATAAAAAAGATAAATGTGTTGTTTCATCGTTATTTAATTATATCTATAAGAACATGAAACTGCTTGCTGAATGATAAATTTATCTAGTTTGCTCAGTGCATTCGATCACGTGAGTAGCGTCACTCAGATAACAGTTATATTCAAGGATCAATAATAACACACAGCAAATGATTTTTCAAATGAAATATATTTCATGGAACCCGTAGCGTTTCTTAGCTGTTTTCATATAAAATTTATACAAATACATCATTATTATATTTATAATAATACATTTTTTAATACATGTAAAAATTCTTCTTGTCTATACAATATAAAATCTTATACACATCGTTCTAGCTGTTATTCTAATGTCATCGGAACTGTTATGTTTGTTGGCACCGTTTTTTAAAATAAATAACGCGTTACAGTTACTGCTACGTTACGTAAGAAACGCTAATAGTAACAGTTCTATAGAAATGAGATTCAGAAACAGAGAAGCGTCAGCGGGAATTAATAAAATGTTTAAATAAGTATAAACCGCGACTTAAATAATACAATGTACTTAAATTTGATTACTCATCCCACTGGTTATATTATTATATTCATATAAATTAATTGCATCGTTGAAAAAGAATTACAATTTAAAAAAAGTACAATAAATAAACCGTAAAAAGTAACAAATAATAAATAGGTCGGAAGTATAATAAAAATAAAACTTTCATATAACCTACTTATAAACTAAATGTTAAATTAATTAAATTCACCCATCGTTCTTAAATATCCGAAAACTGAATAAAATAGAATGTTACCAATAAATTAATATGAAAATTATTAAACTTGCTTCAATACACGCTTTAAATTCATTCGTCGTTCAATAGTAAAACTATAATCATTTTGTTATTCTCGATTTGAATGCGTAAAACGAAACAAGTCATTCATGCACTTGAAAGCGTAAGAGATGTAGGAGAGAAGCACTAGACCTGGCAATGTATTTAATAAATAAATTCAATATAAATATTTTAGCTACATAATAGTTGTTAAAAATAATTAAGCCACTTAAGTGATACTAATACGGTACAAAATTTATTTTACGGCTTAAGTTAGGCTCATCGCTATACTATACACGTTAAACTTAGAAAAAAATAATTGCGTTAGATAAAATAAAACGTTTTCAAAAAGCGTAAGTAATTTAAAAAATACTGTGATCGGAATGCGTCGCATTTAAAATACAAAAAAAAAAGAATATAATCTCAGTCGGATTTATTATGAGACAGATAAAGAAAATTCGAGATGACCAGCATCGACACCAGAATAAACCTGTCCCAATTTTTTATTTTTTATTAATACCTAGGAGGTGATTTCATGAATAAATCTTTAATGTACTTTACAATCCCTCGCAAAAGCTTTACTATACACTTATTAACACAAATATTGATTTATAATATAATACATAAATGTCCTATACATTACTTATGATAAATTATAATTACTTGCGAACATAAAGTTTAAATTACGTCGCGTTTAGACTAGAATATGTTGAGGATAGAAAGCAGACGTCAAAATGTAACTTCACATTTATAGTTTTTTTATTATTATTATATTTCTGCTTTTGCAAAGCGCCGGAGCTGTGTTTACCGTTGCGTTCTATTAATTGTGTTTGTCAGGTGTTTTGTTGACAGTGGCCAGTAATAATTAGCTGTATGCGTTAGCGTTTACCCACGAAGTCGATCATTTGATCTATCTGTTCTTTCTCGTCGTAGAGGTACAAAGACTCCATGCATCCCTTGAAGTAGGGCGTCGTGAAGCATTTCGCCCTGCAAACACAAGAGCTGACGTTAAAATTCGTTCATATCGAAAAATGTTAACAAGAACCGAAATATTCCCAGAAAAAGCTAAAGTAAACAAAAGATTTTATAGAGTAGTTGTAGAAATAAGCATTAATAACGACAGAGTTGGAAAATTATTTTTATTACGTCAGTAACAGCTGACTGTTACATAATGGTGTAGCATTTTTTTTTGACAAGGAATTTCCTCGATAAAGATTCGTAGAAAAACAGTTATTTTAAAAATATACACATTTCAAACCCTATCGTATTTGATAATCTATGTCCAATCTCTAAAAACTCATAAATCACTTATGAAGTGAGTGGTACAAAAATATTAAGTTTACTAAGATTTTACAAAAGCAAAACTGTTATCTTAATACTAGACAAGCATCAAAATTTAGTTAAATACTTAGAAGAACCATTACTCCATTTGACCGAAAATCAGTTAAAATCATGCTTCTGATAAGTGATAAGATTAGTGACACAAATATTTTTAAATTAAAAAACAAAATATAATATAAGATAACCAAATATAAATAAATTTTATGTAAATATTTATAATTACAGTATATATTCTACTTTTAGGTTAAATACTTGTCAAATATGATCAGGCCATAAATTCATGTACCGGTTTTATTTTTATCTTAAGTGTTAAGATTGCAATATCAATATAGAAATATCAATGATCAATAAAATGATCAAGATATTGCTTAATCATTATTGATGAGATGATCCGTACATCAGTAGATATTTGATGCCGGATTACTAAAAAATGAACATGCATTATTATTTAATTTTCATATGGACACACGTATTTAAAATTATAATTAATAAACCCTTTTTGTACATAACTCGGACGATTATTATATAAAGATAAATACGGTGTTGCCATTGATAAATTAGTAATTTACACATTAGTAACAAAAAAAATTTTTTTTTAACATTTTTATTATGTCTGCTTTGATGAAAAATATTGTAGAAAAAATAATAAAATTATATATAAAAAGTGTTAGAAGACGTGCAGTAAAAAATAGCGTGCTTGTTATTCACCCAAAGAGTATACAAGCGGAAGGAATGCGTTTACGCATTAGAAAAAATTAAGTAGGTAATATTAAAGTGGCGATAGGGAAACAGATATATTTTAAAACCATTTTTGATACCTAATTTGGCGGATTGGCCCCGTGTATTTTTATAATATATTGCTTGAAGAGTTCTAATTTGTCGGTCTCACGCAGCACCTCGACGCAACCCTTGAAGTAATCTGTCGTGAAACAGTCTTTCCTGTACCCCAACATGGAAGAATGTTTTATTAATATTTACACATTATTAAAAAAAAAATACGAATTTTATAAAAAAAAAGTATATTGAAATTGAAAACAATGCCATCTATTAAATTGTTTTTGAAGTACTGTAAAACGGCACAATTTGAATTAAAAAAAAACTTAAAGACTAACCTGCATAGAGTGTACAGTTGAGGTTCTCTAAAGAGGTTGTAACAGTCATCGCAAATTCGGTCGAGGCGCGCGAAGATGGCCGCGTCGTAGACTCCTTTGCATTCGAGGGTGAAGAAGGAACGCCGCGCGACGTGGTGCGGCGACGTCGAGGGCGGAGCGCCCGCTGCGCTTATCACCAGCGCCACCAGTGCCGCCCACGCGAATTGAACACAGCTAAGATGCATCTGCAACAAAACGAATATTTTTTTTTTATATAACTAAGCTGGCAAATAACCTTATGGTCCACCAGATGGCAATTAGTTAGCCTAACCTAAAATTAGAGATATCAGTAGCGCGTTGCTGATCTTAATCCCCTTTCCCCAAAGAGATTTGGAAACTCTACTCACACAGAAACAACACCAGGTTATTTTACTGTGATCTTCAGTTAGGTGGAGGTGCCACCAGTCGGACTGCTCCAAGTAGAGAGAAAACTCCAAAGAGTCTCCTATTTTCCATTCAAACCTAAGGCTCGCCGTGGAAATTGAAGCAACGGCTTTCGAGTGACATGCGAACGCATTAGCACTGAGCTATCAGTGATTTGTTACCCTTTTGTGTTGTCCTATACGTTAAGGTTTGAACAAGTTGTGTCGCCGACGCAATATGTAAAGTGAATGGACATCAATTAAAACGCAGTGGCCACAATGATAAAATATACAGTTATTGTTCCTATTGAAATCCGGCCAGTTTTAAAATCAAGCGTTTCGATTTATATTTGAAGCTAATAACTTAAAGTAAAAAATCTCCGTATAAAATGGTTTGGCAATTCGTTTTCATGTTAGTTACTAGTCTTCATCATAGAAGAATTTCGTTATTAAGGTTTAATTATTTGACGTGACTCGAATCAAATATACTTTACTAGTGTTTTTCTTGCGGCTTCGCTCGCGTCATAATTGAGCTATGTCCCATTGTAACTGAGTAATTACTAAATAGAAATTTTCGTATATCTTTCTTCATAAATGTAGGATTTTCACACTATCATCCCCTTTTTCACCACTTTAGGGGTATGAATTTAGAAAAAATTCTTGTTGTAAAAGGAACCTGCATATAATTTTTAACGCTCTTAGCACCAGTAGCTTGAGCTATGCGTAGATATGTCAGTTATTTAGTTAGTTACAAATCTTTTTATTTATATAGATTAAAGTCACTTATGAACTTTAGAATACCACCACCTGTACAGAAAACATCTTAGCCATCGAGAAGACCCGGTAAGAAACTCGATTAGGTTTTCTTTACTGTACAAATATTATTTACAGTTAATAATTAATTTTATTTTGTGCATGTACAGAGGGAAAGAATTTTCAGATATCACTGTCATTCACCGAACAATAACCTTTTTACAGTAAAACTCGCTTGACATGCGTTTTGAACCAGAAGCCTTATTGGACAGTAAATACGATTACCTATCCAAAAAACTTGAGAGAAATGTTTAATAACTTTTAAATTAAGTAGCATATAGGTATTTTTAGTATCCTTTCAAATGTGTAGGTAAAACATACAAATATATAAACACAAGAATTGTCACGGTTTTCCCTTTAGAATCCTATATGGAATTCCACTTTGTGTTTATAAAATCTTTTACATTTAACTTTAGTCACAATGAATCTATAGGTAAAATATACCTACGTTCGATTTAAATTCGTAACTACCAACAAGAATCATTAGACAGTTATTATACTGCGTTGAATTCAGTTTTAGTCATTTTTATAATGACCTAACTGTGTGTAATGAATTCGCGTCCTACTTCTGAGTACTAAGTGCGTACGGTATTGTGCGAGAGAGAAAACCAATAAGTACCATTGAAAATACATACTTCAAAGGTGGTATTGAGATGCCTCGTTAAGAATACTTTCGTACGTAATTGTAGTGATTTAGGAATATATTGCTCTTTTAATATACAGTATTAGGTCTTAGATTACTATTGATTACTACGGGCGCACCTAATTTTATGGTTCGATACGGCCCAAAATGGATAACACGCGTAGCCTAGGGGACCTATAGGTGCTTCGTGATAGGTTTTTTATTTGAGGATGGTAGCTGACCAGGAGGAGCGTTAGAGACCACCACCACGCTATGGTTTCATCACGATATTTTCCTTTCTACCATAGTTAAACTGCGCACAACTCATCAAAGTTTTATCGTAAAACGATTCATGGTTTAGGAACGCATTGGGACAAACAAATAAATAATTATATATGGATGGACTTCCAAAGAGAATAACGTAGGATAGGAGAGAAGGATTTATTGTGACAACAGTTAGGTTTATGAGCAAGACATCGTCTCCTTGTACTGTCGAACGTATTTGTTTCGTGACAAACAACCGATCCATCATTCGCATCAGATTATTTCAACGCTAAAAAGCTGCTTTCCTCCACATGTAAGTTATAACTTCATTATAAACGAGGCACATGAATCAGATGTGCCCCGGGGCGTCCCTCGTTACGTGTCTCGTTATCGTGAATCGAGGAATACAGGCTTTACGAAGGGCCGATGTTCTTTAAAAGTTCGAACCAATCCGTACAGTGACGCATCGATCAAAATTAAACTTTGGGAGTACTAATTTCATGGCGTCACTAACTACGAAGATATACAAAGTTTATTAATAAACCTATATTGTATTACTTTTTTGTAATATTTATTGAAACGTTTCAGTGTTAATATTTGAAAGAGACAAAAGAGTATCTGAAGGTTATCTGTAATTTGTCATAAAGCTAAAATTTTACTAGGAGACGCTTAATTGGTTGGCAGTTGACGCAATTTAAGTGATTTACCTGCTAGAGATTTTTTATTATTAAAAAAAATATATTTCTTATTTGCAAACTATAATATAAATATCTTATAAAATTGGCTCATGTCCAATCTGAAAAGTGCGGTTGCAAGATTTACAGACAATATATGTTCAAAGGAGACGACTCTGTCTAGAAAGTGAGTTATTGGTTCCGAATAAAAACTACAGTGGTAAATGATGTGACTTACATTAAAAAAACACTGGCTCAATTATACATTAGATACCAGTTTCCAAGTCGTCGAGAAGTGAACGCACTTTAGATATGTTGTTAGTACAGGCGTCACCTCTGTGTTTGTGACTGCAATTTGCAATTCACGCACTAAAGCACACCTGTGCATAGTAATTATGGCCGACGGAGCTAGACTGCTCGGCAGCCACCCAAGCAGTAGATAAAACAACCTTTCAAGAAAGAATAATTGGTCCTTCGAACCGGATATTCCATTACCGAGACAAGTTTTCAATTTATTTAACATGAAATAGGTATCTATCAATATTTTATTTAATAACCAGTGATTACCGGCACAGCTTTGGTGGTCTGTAAGAAAAAAATGTAATATAGTGTAACTTGTGTCGGTTTGTATTTTAGAAACTTTTACTTTATTTATGTAGCGCATGCCCAACTAAAGTTGCGTGATCCCTTTACTCAACTATCTATATTAAAGCTAGAGTTCAAACAAATATGGTTATATTTACAGACGATATGGCACCACTCTATGCCCTACCACCAGAGTCTACATTATGAAAACACTAATCACAGTAATAAGTATGTAGAACATTTATTAGTGATTGGACTCTATAAACGGTACCTTTACTAGTATACCTAATTCTTAGATTTGTGATTCTTATTAAAATAGGGTAAAATGACATATTTCTGGTAATGAATTTTAGACTTAGTTAGAAATCGAAACTTTTGTAATTTTGTTTTCCCATTCAGCTTTTCAATAATTAAATTTATCAACACAAAATTGTGACGATTTTGAATTTGGTAGTCGCGAATATTTATTTTTTATTGTTTTATAGGTCTTCCATAATTGTACCTGATTTAAAACGGTGAATGAAACACTATGATATTTATTTTGCTATCATATTTTAATTTGATTGTGGCAAACATGCAAATATGCAATAATATAAATGTAATTTTATGATTAATCTATAATCTATATCTAAGACTAGGAAGTGAGAGTGTATGCGTGAATTCGTTGATAAGGTCGCGTCAACTGAGGTCGGCCCGAAGGTTGCGTTTGCGCAGGCCCCACCAACAATGGCTTCCGATCGTCGTTCGCGATATCCACTCATTGTCCCGCGAATCAATTTGAATAATTATGGATCTGCCGCCAAGTGTAGGCTTGGTCATCGAGTGATACCAGTTGAAAATGGGAACGCAGTTTTACGGAATATTTTGAAATATTTGATTTGAATAAAAAATATATTTGTGAATTATTGGGTTCCTAGGTAAGCAGTAATAAATTATGTGCAACCGTTATAACTACCTACATTGATTTTGCTTTCAATGTATTATTACATAAACTTATTTTCTATGACGTATGAGTTTCTATGTGGTATGTTACTTTTTCACCTGAAAAAGTGGTAAAGTTAATAACATTAATTCCCAACATCAATACATAGTATAAAAGAAAGACGTTATGCGCGTATGTCTGTTTGTTCGCTTACTTCTTGTAAAACACGCCATAGATTTGAATTTACGATGTAACTTATGTATTCCATTGAGTATAATTGTAGCGCCATTAGTTATTTCTTGAGTCTCAATAGCCATGGCAATGGCAGAAAATGATTGCAATTATTCAAACCCGTCTTCTATATTATTAACCTTCTTATTGTAAACGTTTATATTCAGAATTTTCCAGACTTAGTCATTCGTTTCTCGGGGAAGCTTCGTAACAATTTTACTGAAGGTCATCGATTAAACACGACAAATAAACAAGTCTATTATGCGACGGCCCGATATCTGTCTCAGTTGCTAAATTAGTTTCGTCAGCTTTATTTGCAGGTAGTACTTGTCAAGCCTTACAAATAACCTCAGCTTTGTTAATATTTTTGCAGGTGGTAAGAACTCTTATTGGCGTTGAGATAAGGCCTGATATTTATATAATACCTAATAATCGAATATAAAAAATAGAGGTTATCGTTACTTATCTCTATTATCTGTACAAAAATAAAATGTTAAACTAAGGTAATGTGTGTGTTTACTGGGTCTGCTCCGCACATACGTAGCAGATGCATCCTACCTTCGCGATAACCGTGCGGTCACACTTGGGGTAATCAGAATAATGTCACAGTACTCAGTAGTTGTAACATATAGACAAAAGTGATCTCGTTTTTAGTATTACGTTTATTATCAAGTTCCTTTCTTCTATCTTCAAAAGTGTGTTCTAAAAGTGTCCTTAAAACCGTTGGCTTAAAAAGGTACTCCTAAATGTATGAGCATTAATATTTCCTAAGACGCTGATAATAAAATTAATTTTATAATCGATAATCGATCTTTATTCATTTTTAAATATCTAAGGAGTATTTGAACAAGGTCTTATGAAATACTTATACGGGGTGCCGAAACGGTTAACAACAGTGCAATTAGCGAGCTAGGCCGAAGTGGCGTGACGACCGCGCCACAGATTTATCCAATGAGAGACAATCATTGACCACGTGCGCAGGCGCAATGTATTTAGGTCAACGTGGAATTATTGCTACTGAAAACGCCTTGTTACGTAGTACGTACGAACCGTGACGTCACTGTCCGCGATGGTCAGGCTGTGTTGCAATCCGTTTGTGTTAAACAAGCCCTGTTCTTACAATACGAGATAATTTCTACAGACGTTTCGTTAATATGCCGTTCTCGCGCTATTATATAACTGGAGATTAGTGAAAGTTTAGATATTTTTAAATACAAAAACTTATGTTGCCAGCGGATGAAGATTTTTTTTTACATTTAACATGAATTCAGGTAACACTCAAAACTAATCTGCATTCTACGTTTAACATGTTATCAAATATGATTGCGATTAAATTCTACTTTGTAGGAATAATATATAAAAACAACTCTTCCATAATGCAAAATGTTGAGTATATGACATTTAATAAATATAATGTGACAGGTTAAATACAAAGAGACAGGTTTCTTTAATATATCTACTAGTAGCGACCCTGGCGGAAAACCGAAGGAACTAAAACTGTCAGTACCTACACGAAACTAAATTATAATGATACGAACTAACAGCCCCATAACTTGGAAGTTTTTTATTCATTGATAACATTTCTCTGCGGGAGTGTTAAAAAAATAATTCCCACCTTAAAATATATTTAAAAGAACACAATCTTTATCTCTTTATTAATGGTATCTCTATAGATTTAAAGGAAAATGAAATGTTTGCCCATGGACTTGTCGTGTACAGTGCAGTGCATTCACTTAAAGAAAACAATTGAAATATTGTATATTTTAAAATATACATAAAAGAATGCAATCAATACGTCTTTTATGCAACTTGTGGATGTAATTTCGTTCGTAAAGGACGCGATAAACGTTAATTCCAGTTGTTTCCAGTTCAAATTAGCGCTTACATTGACGATGGTATCGTCCATTGTGTAGATGCCAATTTATTACTGTACTATTTTCGTCGATTGTATTTTTGTCGCACAGTAAGACTTAATGCGTACAGGTTACGAGTCCATTTACCCCATTTATAGTTGAATTAATAATTAAATGAATAATTTTAATATTTATTTCAAGTTCAGTGCATATTATTTCAGTAATAATAACGTATAATTAAGCCATCAGGAAAAATATTATGCGTGAAATAGATGGTATTTGTTTTGGTGTTTAATTAATGTTACGCAGACGCTAAACCGTTTGTTAGATTTCTGTATTCTTCGTTTTAGGTTTTGAGTAGAATCTCATGACGCTTTAGATATTAAAAGCAGCTAAGAATTTGCAGGATGGTATATGAATGCAGTTAAAATGTAAAATTTCATGTGATGTTTTTTTTAGTGGGATAGTTTTTCACTAGGTACCGAAAGTTTTGACGAAAAAAATACTTAATTTCCTAAATCCCGGATCTTAAACTTAAATTAATTCATTGTGTAATAACGTAATATCTATAAATCGATTGTGTCACATTGAAACTAATAAAAATGTACACATAGTCGCATAAAATAGTTGTGAAGAATTAAATTCCGAAAGCGTACGTCGCGCGCCTCGCTGTCTATAGTGGTCTCACGTCGCGCCTCGCCGCTTGCCACTCGCCGCGCCTTGTCGCTCTCTCACACACGCACACTTTCGCGTTTGTACGCCGGTCCACGCTCTATCACCAAGCCTTGTTAAACGAGCCAAGTTTTTCCAATAGGAGACTCGGATGATTGAAATATCAGGACTAATCTAACCTATGTTTATAGTGTAACATTTAAAAAAAATTATGTTAGCTCAGTAGATAATGGCAGATTTCTATTTAGGTTAGTGAAAATTTAACTTCAATGATTTTGCGAAGTTCCCTTTTATATGTTTGAAGTTGAAGGTCCAATACCAATGTCTAAAGCCAGTTATAGGTTAAAATGGGACCCTTGATGTAACCCATTTCCAAAGAAAAAAGGAATCATCCAAATCGGTTCATAAACAAAGAAGTAATAGCTGAACATCTATTTAAAAAAACCAATTGATATCCTCAATCTTCATTGAAATCGGAAAAGCATTCAAAAGTTGAGTAATGATTTAAGTGTAGACGCGATATTGCGTATAACGTTTTTCGCAATGTCCCAGAACATTAATAATTGCGTTTACCTACATCTGATCGAGTGGTAGGACATGAGTTAGTATTTAATTACGTGTTTACTATAAAATAGCAGTGCGATTTATTCACTAAGCCCTTCTAGTGGAAATAATCATTCTACGTAGAAAATAAACCTATAAAATTATTTTGAAATAATTCGCGAGTGTCGTAACGATAATAAATTTTAATTTAACTTGAAGCAGTTAGGTATTGACAATTCATAATTTAATCTGAATTGATTAATTACACTAGGTAGGTTTTTCTATACTTATAACTTAGATTTTTATGAATTTTGCTTTTATTTTACCCCTTAGATACTTGGTCCTTTTAAATAAAATTAACACGATATCTTCATTGAATTACAAGTTATTCAAAGTTTAAAAAAAAAACTATGATATATATGAGAATGACGAGTTCTGTTGTCCACGCGAGCGAAGCGAAATAAAATAATTTTTAAACTTAAAATTGTTATCTGTAGATTACGACATTAAACGGTCCACCGAAGAAGAGCCTGTACATTTAGGAAGATAAAGACCCGGTAGGTGAAACTATTAAGTTAACTGCTTCTAGTGAAACGGATCATACATACACAAGTACGGTAGCGGCTAATGAGGCGATTGTATTTGGTCAAATAGCTCTAAACATTCCTTACATGTTAGTCAGTAACGAATAATAGCCAGCAAGTAAGCAATGCAACGCAAGATGCAAAATAATCGATGGTTAATTTACACAAACACACTTTGCCTATGCCGATCACGCGATTGGCACACAATACCCCCCCCTTGCATTCCTACACTGACGACATAAAAGACCTAAATTGTAAGTAGTTATGTCTGTATGTATCAGATAGTGAACATCTGTGAACAGTATGCACCTAATTTCTCAAGCTTCATTTTTATATTGCAACTAGCTGTGCTCCGCGGATTTTTCCGTGTTAAATATGGATTTTACAGACTGTTTCATACGTGTGATACCTACTTGCCTACAGATTGTCAGATTGGTTCGCGTTTATGGTCACTGACCCACACCTAAGTTTCCTACTGTCATGTTAGTTAGCGTATAATCATCCTCGGTAAATAGGCTATATTTTTTTTATTTGACTTGTGGTTCCAGAAATTAATAACGCGTTCAAAGTTCAATCAAATAATATTTTTTTGAGTTATAATATTAGTATTAATTTTCACACGTCTATATCTGCAGTTTGATTGTATTGAATCGACATAGTGACTCTATACATAAATATGAACAATTGTGATTTACTGAAGTGGTTTAAGCTTGTTCTATTTAAGTAAATATTGCTCATCTCCAATTTTTTATTTCATAAACAACTCAGTACCTACTTTGAGTTTATGGCGGGATCGTAAAGTAACATGTTGTGGTTTTTATTTTTAATTAATTTACTTAGGTATTATGCGTGATATAGTTTAGTTGTTGTGCATAACTGAAGTGGATTATAAATATTAAGCGAAAAACGTGCATTTTGAGATGTCACAAAAACTCTCTAGATAGTTCTGACAAGAGAGCCACCATCTTGTCAGAAGAAGCCCACTCTATATATTGGAAAATTTTACGAAGACTTAATAAAAACATATCAATGTTTCATATCAGCATTATCTGGCGAGTGGTTTTTGTGGCACCAAAACAAGAAGAAGAAGAAGAACTAAGTACTTAATACTTGGCAATTAGGTACGCAAGTAACGTCTATAAATATTAATCATAAAAGTAAACTTACATATTTTATTAGTCAATATTAAA
Source organism: Saturnia japonica (assembly GCA_033032175.1). Taxonomy (NCBI): domain Eukaryota; kingdom Metazoa; phylum Arthropoda; class Insecta; order Lepidoptera; family Saturniidae; genus Saturnia; species Saturnia japonica. The sequence goes on from CM065318.1 coordinate 16,684,119, forward strand.
TCTGAAATGAACACAAACAGCAAATCATTGCGTTTAAAAAATATATAAACGCAGTTGTTAAGAGTGAAAAAATTTAATGGTTTTGTAAACAGCTTAGAATTTTTAACCGTAGATACAGCCTGGGCGTGACTTTTTAAAATTAAATTATAGCCTAATATATAAATAAGTCTGGCTTGATTTTAAATGAATATATTGCTGAAAAAGGTAGAGGCCTTTTTTTATTAAATATGAGGATCCAATTTGACACGGTCATTTAGTTCCAAACTAAGCAAAGTTTTTTATTATGGTAACTAAACAGCTGATATACAAACACATAGTAGTTAACATCAAGACACACAACTGACAATTATGCTCAAAAAAGTCAATCATGCGCGAGTATCGAAGCCGCGACCGCTCATCTCAATAGTTCGGCATTGACTTATTTTCAACTTGAGATTGAATCACTGTATCACAATTCAATTTAGAAGTTAATAAATATTGGCTTAGTCTTAGTCATATCTAAGTCCGAGGACTATGAATGATGTACCTATTATAATATATAGTACCTACATATTTCTCGAACGTTCCAATGATTTCCTACCGAACTGGCTACGTCACTAACAGTTTTCCAATATTTGCTTTCAAGTTTTTATCGCCGACAGAACTAGTGTTGGCGATATAAGTAAACTAGTTATACAAAAATAAACTCGATTGAAACTGGTATTTTATTATGTGTATTACTCGTTAGGGTTGACACAATACTAATCCTTAAATTGACAGTTTTCTTAAAACTAAAATATCGTGATGCTTAAAAATTAACAAGAGAATGAAGTAAAATGATCGAAATTTTCGAAAGCCATGATAAAATCTGAGAATTAGTTTAATGGTTTTAATCTAATTCTATATGAAAATAAGTCTAAGTAATTAATTCTAAATGAAAATTATAATAACAAATCCGAGTAGGTTTAATGCGAAAAAGGTAACTCTTATTATTTCTGTATTATTTCTTTCTACGCCATTAGGGGACATGTCGTGGACATCTGGTAGAATTATGGGAATCATACTTAATATAAAAAATGTGAAAGTTTCTATGTTTGTTACACAGTCATCCAAAAGCGGCTGAATGGATTTGGATGAAGTCTGGCATACTTGCAAAGAATTCATAACCTGGATTAAACATATAAGATATTCTTTATCCCGGTAAATGAAATATTTTTAATTTCTCCCTGGATCAAATTCTGAAGTCCTCGCTGACAAAGCTTAAAAAAGTTAAAGAAACATTTTTTTTTATATTGTCTAGATTGTAAGGTCGACCCTAATATTATTAACATTTACAGCAACATAGTTGCCGAGACTTAAATTAATAGGCGATACATTTCATTCGTATTTCCTTTCATAAAACGTTTACACGCTGACAATTCAATAAATCTGACCGTATTTCATTTATTATCAGCATTCAAGATAAATTACTTTAAATATTAATTCAATACTACAACAATACACACAACAATCTTTAAACCACATGTTTAAATCAGAAAGAAGGCATTTCTAATTAGCAGGAAAAAGAAAATCTCATATCGGATTGGCTAAAAAATAATAGAAATACTCGCGTCTCTATTGGTTGAAATTTCTCTTCTAAATACATCAGTGAAATATATTTGTACAAGATGTAAGATACAAGAGAAAATTAGTAGGTATTTATAATTATAACTAACTAGGTAACAAACAAACAATTATAGGATTTAGCCTGTGAGTTCTGATTTCACGATTTTGATCGTTATCGAATTGGCCTAGCGGTGTGACGACCAGACTAGTACGCACTGTTGTATGTACAGTACGAGTGGTCGATAGTTCGAGTCCTGCTGATTTTGGATTATTAATAAGAACTTTTAAAAGAAGACATCTCTTTCACTTTTACTGCCCATGTGTTTTATTTTCTTATTTTATTTCAGAAAGTTGAAATAGCTGATATAGTTACTTTACTTGGACATAGCCGCTTACCATCAGGCGGGTTGTATACTTGTTTGTCAACTTAGTTCTATTACAAATAGCATTTCAATAGCGTCTATAACTGTTAGTTATCATTGCATGAATTAAATTATAACGTTTTTTTTATTTTCCGTTGCGTATTCTAAAATCAACCGACCTTTCATTATAAAACATGAATCACCGGTAATCACCAGCGAATAGAGCGTTACTCTTTTTTTCTTAAATTATTAATGATGGCTATGACACACTGATCTCACGGCCCACCCTGAATGAAACAAAAAAAAATGGCCACAACATTTGCGGGCACCGGCATTAATCGCGAACTGCCAGACCGCGTTACAGTTTAAAAAAATAAATAAATATATACACAAATGGCGCTTTGTCGGCGGAACCAGTTTCCGTTCGCCTGCATTGACAATATGGCTTTTACTTGTACGATAAAGTTTAAAATTGCGTGATTTTCCACAAGACAGGTGTAAATTTACGTGGGTCGGTTAACCAGACTAACTGGTTAGTTAGTGCCGTTGAACCACACAGGTGGGCCTTGGATTACTAGAGATAAATTTAATATGGCATAATAATAGAGTCTTTAACGACTGACGTCCATGAGTTCGTCAGAACTCCTGCAGAAACTGAGAGTATGGGTATAATTTGCGCAAAGAAAAGTGTAAGAAGGCATACTTTTTTTTTTACTTTAAACGGATATATCAATAACTGTGTTCGAGGAAATAATGAAGGTCATATAAAATAAATAAAAAAGGTTGCGAAAAATCGGTTTTATACCTACTTTTTATATCCTATTGTAAGTTCAGTGTGACTCAGTTCAAATGTGTTTCTTTTTTTAAATTTATAGAATGTAATGCGAAACTTCCGGAACATACGACTAAGTAGGAAGCGGACGTAGGTCATAATTCATTCTTACGCGAGTTGCTAATTACAACATAATGATTTGCAGAAGTAAGCGCGTGGAAAAGCACTTAGCACACTGTGTTGTTTCGCATCTTAATTATATTATTTATCCATGTATTATTTTAATATTTCTTCATTAATTGATTTTTTTTTAATGAAATATATTATAGAAAAAAAATATCATGAAATTAATATAACAGGCTAATTAAATCGCAAATCTATCTACATAACTAAAAACTAAATACTGTCCGTTGGTAGTGCATCATTTGAAAACGGCTTGATCGATTTTATTTTTATTTGAAAATGTCCGTATTAGGTTTTTATGGCAATATTAGAAAAGTTTTCCTGAAAATTTTCAATTCGAGGAAAACAAAGTCTATCGGATTTTTGTATAGACTCACGATTCTTTTTTCGTTTGTTTATGGTCATGAAAAAGTTATAAGGTTAATAATAATCATTGGGAAAGACAGAACAACGTCTATGAAGTCAGAAAGGTCAAGAAAAAGAAATATTTCGGATGAGACAGTTACTAAAATTTCTAAAAAATTATATACTCGTAAATCACGTAACATTACCGTTCTATTTTAAACATTAAATATATTTTTTGCTATTCGTTATTAAAACAAAGTATCTAGGTACGTTTACTCGTCGTTTCGCAATTGAAATTCCATGTCAATCATGGATAAGTCAAAGATAAAAAATTTGTAGGATGATGACAGAGATCTTTCACTTCCTGTAAGTTCTTTCATCTAAGATTACGTGTTAATAACCAATACCGTTTCTCATTTCACTATATGACAACAGATCTGATTCATAAAATTTCCCCATATGATGTAAAATATGATGGGTATCGTTTGAAGATAATCTCGGATAAGATATGATTTGAGAAATCGTGACAAATTGCCAAATTTTAGATATCACTTTTTCTATAGAATCGCATTAGTTAAAAAATCTTAGTAAAGAAAACAGCTGTGTCCTTTTTTATTTATGTATTAATTCATTAGTCATTTTAAGAAAAGTTGAATTAGAAGTATGTATTATAAAATACATTTTCATTACTATTCCAAATGTTTTCTTTCTATTTTTATAATTAAAATTATATTTCAATAATAGAATTCTTCTGTTCTTCTTTTTCCTAACTTGGCTATTATTCCTCTTTATTGAAGACCATTATTGAGTAAATATAGAGTGTTTAGTGATGATTCAGTATGCTAACAAGATGATGGTTCCCTTGTTAGAACTTTCTAGCGTGTTTTTGTGGTATATCTCAGAAATCATGGTCAATGTTATTAATTTCAATCTACTTCACTTTTGTATAATAACCAACCTTCAATATGCAAAATGCGACCTGTATTTACAAATTATGAATATAAAAATACACTTCATAAATGACATTTTGAAATCCCGCTAAATAAACTCCTATTAGAATTCTATTGTTTCATGTTTTAACACAAAAGTAATTTATATTATTGGTAAAAAAAAGCAGATCCCAAACAGTTCTTTTCAAATTAATAATGATACGTAAAATATACATAATGTAATGTGTAGGAGGAGTATTGTTAACCATTTGTTATTCACGATCTAATTGAATATTTACACTGTAGCCAGTTCGCATTATGTCTGCTGTACACGTTAAGTCAACGCTAATTTATTGAAAACTCAATGATTCAAACATAATGACAGTTCCAATAAAAATAGACTCACCGTGAAATTAATAAACCATGTTACATGCATATTACATAATTTAAATGTTTGCGAAAAATTATGTAATGAAAATGGATGCATCAATTGTCTGCTCTGTTATTGTTGTGTTGTCTATGATTTTTTTTTATTGTTCCAATCCAGACACAGGTGAATTACGGTATTGTGATAATTATGAAATTACATAAATACATTTGTAATCGAAACATTTCAATATAACATAAAGTGATATATTTAAAATAATTTAAAATTATATATTTTGTTAATATTTATCTATATACATATATATACAAGGTGTCCAGAAAGGGTATCGGGTATTTGTAAGTTCAATGAAACAAAAATTATTTGTATGCAATAAAAAAGTTTATTGTTTATTATTAGCATATGAATTGGAGAATTATTTGTGAAAAGATGATGTTATCCAAATGATGACCGTTACGTTGCTGGCACTCTTCTAAACGGAAACGAAGATTGGCGATAACACGTTGACACATAGCTATCGATATTGCTGCCAATTCTGACCGGATGTTTTGCTTTAACTGGGTTAGATTCGTCGGATTGTTTTGATAAACCTTACTTTTAAGGTATCCCCATGCAAAATAGTCAAGCGGGCTAAGGTCGGGGCTTCTGGGAGGCCAGTTGATGTTACCCCTTCGCGAAATGACTTTATTAGGGAATAATTCGTTAACAACTTCCATTGAGTCATTTGAGGTATGGCAAGTGGTCCCATCTTGCTGGAACCACGTTCTTGAGTTGAAACCTGCAAACTCCTGCAACTCTAGGACCAAAAAATTTCGCAACATATCACAATAACGGTCACTATTCACATTAATTGCTCGGCCTCGTTGATCTTCATGAAAATAAGGACCAATTATGCCTTTAGCAGACATAGCGGCCCAAACAACGACCTTTGGGCTATGCAAGGGTCGTTCATGCTTTCGTCTCGGATTCTCCACTGCCCAGTACCGACAATTCTGCTTATTAACATGACCATTCAGGTGAAAATTTGCTTCGTCACTGAACAGTATGTTGTTAAAGTTGTTAAATCGCTGCAGCATTTCGTTCGCAAAATTCAGTCGATTAGCATAGTCCGTATCCTTCAATTCTTGAACCAATTGAATTTTATAGGCTTTTAGATGTAAGTCTTTCTTTAAAATCGAATGTAAAGACGATTTTTTGATGTTCAACGCTTGGCTTCGCTTTCGGATGGATAAAGACGGATTTTGACGAACCGACGCCTCAACTTCTTTAATTGTTTCTTCATCGCGAACTGAACGAGGACGACCAGAGTTTTGAATTTTAACTGTCGCACCTGTATTCTCGAACATCCTGATCCATTTCCTAATGCAATCGTCACTTGGCGCGTGGCGTGTACGATATTCCGCACGATAGAGACGTTGAGCAGTCACTATTGAATCACCATTACGATAATACGCTCGTACGCAAAATGCGCGATGCGTCCCCGAGTACTGTTCCATCGTGACTAAAACTCCACAAAATGGCGGGCGCCACGAACCCCTCCCCGCACCCTTTAGACGCCCCGTTTCGATTATGGCGCGAAAACAAATACCCGATACCCTTTCTGGACACCTTGTATAAAAGGATAATTGACTGATTGAGATATCAACGCACAGCCAAAACTATTGGGGCTATGACCGTAAAAATTTGCATTCGGATTCCTTTTACATTATAGGTGAGAACTAAGGAAGAATTTTTGGAAATTCAACCCCTAAGGTGGTGAAAAGGGGAATGAAAGTTAGCATGAAAATTCGTCGTTTTTTGAAAATAGATCTATGAAAATTGGTATTTAGCAATTATTAGACTGAGCCACAGCGTAGCATGGTTCGGGTTTAGCTAGTATTATTTAAAAGATGTAAAATTTGCACGATTGTTTGTAAAGAGATAATATTTGAAGCTATCGATCCGATTCTTAGAATTCTTTCGCTGATAGAAATCTATTTGATTTTATTATTGTGTAATAAACGCGGAGAAAGTCATGGCCGATTGCAAGTCTACAAAAATGTATTGAATGTAACAAAATAATGAAACGATTTTAATTAATTAAATAAGAAATTGAATATAATTTTAAAGTTTGCACGTAACACGAAATTTATCGTCACTCAAAACAACACAGTTATAACAACTCATCTGTCATCACACACTCGTTAATATTTTATTTCAATAATGTATGTGTAAAGTTTGATTTATTAATTGAAACATCAACTATGTACCTAAAACACTTGCACAAAAAAGTTGATGAGTGTATTAAGTAGATACCTACGCGTGTTTGTAAGTTATACGCTTCTATGCAAAGACGTCATACTCGTTACAACAAATGTGGCAAATAAGCATAAACCGCCTGATGGTATCACTAGCGCGTTGCCGACCTTGACAATCCCCTACACCAAGGAGCTCTAGAAACCCTACTCACCATACGAGCACAACGAAAAGTCGTTTAGCTGCGTTCTGTAGGGTGGACTACCCCAAGTAGAAATAAATCTCCAAAAAAATTTCTCTATGCCCTACCATCACCATAATAAAACAAGTGGTTTAGCAAGCAAATTCATGATATATATAGGTATTTTGTTACATTGTGAAAATTCATCATCGTAATTATTGCATTACGAGCATAAAAATGTATAACTTATTCAACAAGCTAAATTATTAATAAGGTAACAAAAAACCGGGCTGCAACAAAAACACTAGAATCTTTTTTTTTCTATTTTTGCTTTTTATTCGATTCCCAGACGTCGTACTTAAATATTATAAGATGAGCGTACTTAATATTATGAGCTTCTGTCACTCCCACGACTAAGATGAATCTAACGATACCTCGTATGCCAAAATCCATCGAGCCGTTTAGGCTACAGAGAGTGCCAAAGAAATAGACAGTACGCTCGAAAAACACAACCCTCCTTTTTTGCAGACGGGTAAAAAGAGCAAAAATCAAATGCGACATCAATATTGGTATATAAATGTTTTACGTATTCGTATATAATTGTTTTTTTAACCGACTTTCAAAAAAAGACGAATGTTACTCAATTTGAATGTATATGTTTTTATGGATGTTCAGCTATGGGTGCCATTACTTTTTTGTTTTAGACTTAGAACTGATTTAGATGATTCTTTATTTGTTAGATAAGGTGGTCCCATTTTAATTTCATTGGTATTGGGACTTTCAACTTCGAAGATACACCTGGGAACTCTTCAAAATTATTGATGTTGCTTTTCTTTTTTGTTAATAATTGTCTTGTAATAAAACATATATGCATGCCTTTATAAGCGTAATCTCTAATTTCCGGAACAAAATAGAGAGAAAAAGTCTAGTAGGGCCCCTTGGTTTCAATATATGGGTGCCTTTCATGCTATATTTTCCAAACCTGGCAGTATTGACTCCCTTTCGGTATACAACTTCATTGATGTTATTTGAAATAAAATGCGTTGATTTAACTAGGCCATAAAACTAAGAAAAAAATTTTCTCTACTACATTTTAATATTATAAAGCCTAAGAGATTGTTTGTTTGTTTGTTTGCACGCGCTAATCTCTGGAACTACTAGTTCAGTTTAGTGGGAAAGGTTATTATGATAGGCTACATAGCTTCACGCTACGATTCTAATCGGTAAGTGGAGTTGTAATCATGAAAGACAAGTAATCTAGCAAACTGTAGGCAAATACGGGAAGTGAGAACAACGATAGGCCGATTAAAGTGAACAGGTGTGAAACCGTGGCGCACAGCTAGTCAGATTATATGAGACAGAAAAGTGTGAACCAAACCTTTGTGCATATTAATAATAACATCAACCCAAAGATTTTAGTACTATCTCATGCCATTAAATTCATATTCATAAAATATTTCATGATAAATGTGAAACCATTTCCCGCTACATAATTTTACCTATTATTATAATAATATAAAAATTGCTTAGTCAAATTATTAAAATTAACAGATAGATATCTACGTAACATTTTTATAGTAGGTACTGAATTCATTTATACCTTTTATAGAACATTGCCCAATATTGCAGAAACAAATTGCAAGACAAAGTAACTGGCCTAATGGTAACCACAGTATGATCCAAAAACAGCGGCGACCACCGAGAAATATCGGCATTGCACTGGCTGATAAATGGCATTATTTTTGCAACGAAATATACCTCATTATTCATGATATTTAAAAATTAAGTATTTGTCTAACCTTTATTATGTATGTAATAATATAAAATCATTATTACGACTTTAAAGAATCACCTAGGATTATAAATTACGTTCTGTAAGTTAATTTAAACTGTATTTAATGGCAATATGAAAGCTACATACATTTTGTTAGTAATTTTTAAATGGTAGTAGAAAATGACGGGCATGTAAAATAGACGGAGTGAAAAGATTATCTAGGTATATCTATGTATGATTAATCTCGGTACCTTGGAAAGAAACACAGGAAGGCGGCGATGACTGTAAAAATTTGCGATAAAACTTTGAAATCTAAGATGATTACGAGCGAGCGGGTTTCGTGCGAAATTTACAGAACAAAACAAAATGCATACGAACCGTCTGCGGATTATACCTACAGAAAAGTCACACCGGATTTGTTCGGAGTTTATTTTTTGTTCCCACACGCGTCTGGCCGAGTAAACTTGTCAACAGCGTCTGGCGGGGACGTAGGTACGTTCATTTTGTTTATTGTCAAATGTACCATGAAACGTATCCAGACGTTGGCAGCGATCCAGAGGCGGCTCTTATCATAAAATGTCAAAATTTTAGTCTTCATTCACCGGCGCGGCGCAGCGTCCCGCGTGGGCGGACCATTCAACATTTTGGATTATAAAAAAACTCATTTTGTCATTACGATGTCCTTTGGCATTATTTTGTTACAATTATATTATTCACGCTGATTACATAATAGTAAGGTTCCAGTGAATTGACAATAATAATTATAGTTCTACTTTTTGTTAAATTGCAACTGTGTTCATCCACAATTCTGCCAATGTCACCCGAATAGAATATTTTTCTAACTACATATTCTAGTAATCTTCAAACATAGCTTTAACAAAATAAAGCGGCTCTCCTTTTAAAACTGTCTAGGAAGTTTTTATGGCACATTACAATTAATTTTCTCAGTAATTTATTTATAATCCACTTCACTTATGCACAATATCCATACTACATCACATAAAATGCTGCCAAATGTTATTTATTTATTTGGACCGCCAGTGCTCAGTACATTAAACACAATTACAAACAAAAAAATTACAGTTTCAAGGATAGAATCCACTAGGCCTTTTAAAGCAATAACAACATGCACTAGTAGGCGTGAATATTTGAAACAATACAAATATTTTAATAAAGTCCAGATAACGCAGAATTATTACAGATTATGTCAATTAACTTCAAAATATGAAATGTATAAAAATCATCAAAGTCAAATACATATAAAAATTACAAAGAAAAAGAATATACATCACTAAATGTCAACAAAATTAAACAAGCAAGAACACTAGTCCCATGTAACTTGTCATTGTTAACCCAACATGTTGACATAAATATTTGAAAACAAGATAGAACCTGTAAAAAAATTCAGACAAAATAAAATTATTAGAAATTTTTGTGGTAGTAAATTACATTTTTATGTTATTTCTCATATTTATCTATGTGCAATGAGTGACAGTTACAGATTCGTGCTTTGTAGAACACTACCGAAGCGAATAGTAAAAAAAAATCTAATATGTAAATTCTCACTTCCAGACGAATAAATTACACGGTCGGCACGATTTTACGCCGTGTGTTCTTAATAAATCTGACATTTAAATATGTAACGGGTGTTTGGATGAAATTTATTTGATAAAAAGTTTCGAGTGTCCGCATAATAAAGACGTACGCTATATAATACATATATCACACAATATTTCTAATGCACTTTTTGTGCACTGTATAAGAGATGATTGTAATAAATTGGTGTATATTTTTTTAATGGTTTATACTTGAAAGATAAAAAGCTTTTAGACTAGACCCATTGAACGTTATATAAAATATTCTGAATGACGGTTGTGTTTAAAAATATAGCTTTGTGGATATGATTTAGTCATGCTCTATAGATTTTGCTCTCGAGACGGCGCGGGTTCGTGTTCGGTCACCTACACAGGGAAGGACTCAAGAAACGATAAAAAAACTTTTTATGTTTATCAATAATTATCCAATTGATTGTTTGACGTAAACCTTGTTTATATGGTACGTAGCAATAAAGCAATGATGATGTACGGAGATCACGTCGATTGACCTCAGTTCCAATCACCTGCAATGAGGTTTGGTGAAGGCAAATATCGTGATAACACAATAATATGGTGGTAAGGTATTTTCTTATGCCCGCTTGGCTAGCAACACCTTTAAGTGGATAATCTGTCGCCTAAACACCTATAGGTGTGTTCCGGCAGCTGCACTTGAGAGCCACATCTGGTGAGATTTTAGCCTATATTACTCGAAGCTACATATTTTTGTTGGACTTGGGCCACCAGCATTTTAAAAATGCTAGCTTAAGATCTCCACATACTAGCGACATTTTAAAGTACGTATTAAAACCTATCTTCATGGGATTCCAGTTCCTGACAGAGTCCTCATATTTATGATGCTTTTGATATACAGTGTAAACTCTTTATAACGTTATCCTTTATAACGATAAACTCCCTATAACATTGAAGTGAGCCCAACTTGGTTGGTTTGCGTTAAAACCCACATATTGAAACTTCACTCCATATAACGATAACTCTCTATAACGACAAAAATGCTCAGTCCCTTGAGTTTCGTTATAAAGAGTTTACACTGTACTTTATGCACCCAGGTCCGTTTACGTACACGCCCCGTCTGCTGTTTGACCAGAGCTTTACAGATTCACAATTTGAGGAGATTTTAGGCAAGTGCCAAAAAAAGTGCCAAAGTGAATTTCTGTATTAAATAGGTAATCAATTTAAAAATGTAATTATCAAAGGTAAGTAATTTCCATTACGGTTTTCGGTTTCATGTTGGTCAATTGAAACTTAATTTATTAGAATACGGCAAACAAAAATGTAATAAAATTAAGAATAGTTAAAAAAGGTGACGGGCAAGACCCCCTCGTAACAACAGCTGAATACTGCCCATTGTAACGTTCGAGGTTGCACATATGTTTTGTCTCGACCACATCACATATTACAAATGGAAGGAAGGTGAGGTTTGCGGTTTACGATTGATATATAGATGTTAAAGTTTTAAAGATACTGTCGACATCAGGATTAAGTTATAATTTATAAATGTACGGTACTTTCATTTAAATTTAAATTAACGTTATTCGAATTAATTTTTTATTTAATTTTCAAGTGAAACTTCTTAGGCTGTGATTCAATAATTGGACGAGAACTGAGGTTGAAAGTTCAAGGACGCGTCACGTTTAGGCATATTTCGTTACATGAGAGAAAATAAAGATAAAGTACAAAGTAATTATAGATCTAATACACAGTTTAGGCTTTTTCATTTATGACATACTTAATTTTTCCTTATAATAGAGATTAGTTTTTCTTGTAAATTGAATTTTCTTTTAAATTATATCAGTGGAGTTGCATCAGAGATGCTAATTAAATATCCAAACTGCACAAAATATAGATAACAATATATGTAGGTTGTTCACTTAAAATAATTCGAAATGTACAATTTAAATAGGTATCTGATCGAGCATAATAAACAAACTACATCACGTGAAATGGCGTCAAAATCACATAACATAACATACCATCACGCCTGTATCCTCGAAGGGTTAGGCAGAGGTGTACAGCTAATGTACACTCACAGATCGCCGGGTATGTTTTTAGGTCCCATGATATCGGGGATGAGTCTATTGCCATTAATCGGGCATAAAATAAAACTCCGAGCTGCTACTGAGAATATCACAGATTTACCCAATAACACATTTCTCGATCTGGAAATCGAACCCCGGACCTCAGACATAACGGTCACTCTTACGACCACTAGGCTAATGAGGCAGTCCAAAATTACATAACATACTGTCAAATAACATAATTAAGTTTATCAATTAAAATAAAAACTCTATCAAGATTCCGATAAAAGTTCTAAATAAGCATCTGCACGTTCCATGTCGTAAAATACACAATATTATTTCACAATTACTTCGCTTCAGTCGCGAACCAAGTATGTGACAACACCGAACAATTATCAACGGGCTTGCTAAGTATAGCCATGGCTCGTATACTTTGTCTTTTATTTGTTCTACACTAGAATTTACTTGCGGTATTGCTTGTTTATACTTGTTTCTATATTAAGATTGTTATTTCATAACTATTGTGGTCCTTACAACTGTATGCTCATACTTTACATGTTTAATTATGAAGCTCTGATCGAATATTGCAGAATTTTTTGAAGTGAAAAGTTCCTTACTATCATGGTGATTTGAAACTCGATGCAACGAAAAAGCGACAATAAAAAGAGACAACACATCACGTGTAGGGTTTAGCCTGCGTGAGAACGAGATAGAATTATACACGGTTAATTCAAGTGCTGATTTTCACGACTTGGCCTACCCGTGTGACGACCAGACTTGCACGGACTGTTGTATGTACATTACGAGTGGTTTTAAAGAAGATACTTTATGGTTTCTGAATGTTTCACTTCTGCTGTGTGTGAACTGCATACATATTTTTTAGTAGCGCTATGCAATCCAAAAAGCGGCTTCCACCGAGAGATTGATTCATCGACGGTTGTCGCCGTCCTGCCAGCCTGCAAGTTGCTGGATATACACTGGCTGGTCACGGAACAAACCAAAACAGAGTCACTGACAGTATCATCATATGCATGGTGTTCGCTACCCAACCGGGTACAGACACCTACGGGTGGTAGGTGATCCCAGAATGTATACCGGCTGATCCAGAAACGCGATATACCTAAACGTGCTACTATACCGTTTTTACAACTGATGTATGGTGGTCGCTATCCAATCATCCGACTGGGACCACAGCGTTATTAATGCAGAAAAATGCGATATATTTTTTTTTCTATTTCAGAATATTACGAGAGCATTTTGCTAACATAACATACCATCACGCCTGTATCCCCGAAGGGTTAGGCAGAGGTATACTAATGTACACCCACAATTTACCGGGTATGTTTTTAGGTCCCACGTAATAGGGGGCGAGCCTATTCCCGTTAATCGGACCCAAAGCCAAATGCCGAGCTGCTGCTAAGAATTTCATAGAAAAACCCAATAACACTTTGCTCAACCTGGGAATTGAGCCTCGATCATAGCAGTCGCGCTTAGGTTCACTAGGCTAATGATGCAGTTAAGACAGTTGGATGCAGTTAACTATATTAACATTATAAATAGTAATTATATTAACTATTAAATTAACTAAAACTCGTGTTTTACTATGTACATATATTCATTAATTTAATACACCTTATAAAGTAATATTAATAAAGATAATGATAGAAAAACACTCATTCTTGATCAGGGATTTCTACTTTTTTATGGCAATATATGTAATGTACTGCAATAAAATCCAAATTCATGTATCAAATTCCATATAACACTATTGAATCGATCCTATTTTCAGTGAATACCAAAATGTAAGTGGCATCATTCTATATTTAGTACGGCGTCTCATCTTGCAATTTATTTGCGTCTAAGGGATATAGTATGATTTACTGATATATTTAACATGAACATACATTTGTAACTTTTTTAGTTTCTTAATCTAGGAAAAAAATAGAGATAATTAAACATAAGGGTTTTACCGCAATTATTAAAAAAAAAAGTGGTTCATAACTATAGAGAAATGTGTTTTTTTTTTTTTTGTCAATGGAAAGGAGTTTTTATCCACAACTCTGCCAGTGTTACGTGAATAGAATATTCTACTAATTATTCTTGTAATCAACAAAGATGGCTGTAACAAGATGGCGGTTACCTTGTTAAGCTGTCTAGGGAGTTTTTGTAGCATTGTTAAAATGCCTAGTTATTATTTTTATTCCACTTCACTTGTGCACAATAACCAAACTAAATCATGTAAAATGCCATTCGAAATATATGGCTAAATAACATAAGTTTATAAATTAAAATTAAAATCGCCGCCAAAAACTCGAGCATTTTGTTAAGTTTTTTTCCACAAATGATAATAGATTTACACCTAACCCACTTTAGATAGCTTTTTTAATCTGGTACTAGCAGCGATCCGTGACTTCGCATGTATTGAACACAATATAAAAATTTAAAATTATTGAACGTTAGTGATCTCAGGGAGAATATAGCTTCCTATTAGTGATTGACTGTTATTTTATTATTATTTTGATGGACTTGTACCAAGGATTACCTCCCACAAGTTTACAAGTTAGAACTAAGAAGAGAAAAATCATAAACAAATAAATAACGGAAATCTGGGCGAACAAGCTGTGCTCGGTGTCTTATAAACAAAAAACCCCTGTCTAGATAAACTTGAAATTTAACAAATTTTTCTAAATGCAAAGTTTCATCGAAATCGTTGGAGCCGTTTCCGAGAAACCAATTACATATATACAAGAATTGCTCAATTAATGATTAAATATCTGGATAACCGAGCCTTGCTAGGTAACTAAAAAAACACCTATGTAGGTAAACTTGGATTTTTAAACATTATCTAAATACAAAATTTCATCCAAATTGTTGGAGCCGTTTTCGAAAAACCAGTTACATATATACAAGAATTGCTCAATTAATAATTATGATGATAGAGTCGTAAAATAGTTCATAAACTATTTTTTAATACAAGCAAAGTGGCAAATAAGCGTATGGCCTCCCTGATTGTAAGCGGTTATCGAAGCCTATGAACGCTTGTAACACCAAAGGTATTAACCCCCCTTTCCTAGGGAGCTCTGGGAACCCCATTCACCGCAGGAATACGACACAAGGTTATTTGGTTTTTATAGAGTTGATGCATTTCACCAGTCAGTCCTCCCCAAGTAGAAATAAACGTCTAAAGATATTTATTTGTGCCTACCTCTATTAAATAACTTAATAAAAGTATTCTATTACTTGCAGTACTTGCCACTAAAATATGTGAGGTGAAAAACATTTAAAAGTTACGTACTAATCGTTCACAGTTCATTCGAAGATCATTAGTTAACTTATCGAGTTAACTTATTAGGGACCGTTTACCTTTCCAACTTACTGAGGAGGTAAATTGCTTTAAATTCCGTATAAGGTGCGGTCTGAATAGCTGTAGGACAACTGTCCACGAGTCCGTGTACTCAGGCGAGTATTCCGAAATAATAATTGGGTCCTTTCTTTTTTAATCTGTGACTATTGCATTTTAGTAGCAGTATTGAAGCAATGACCGCTTATTGGTAACTTGTACGAACACCGTATTGATCGACGTAGGTTCGAATCTTTACAGTGAACCTGAGATTTAGGTAAAGGAAAACATCGTGATTTTCTAATACCCGCCTGGCGAGCTACAACCTTCGAGTTGAAAATCTGATACCAAGCACATACAGACGTCCTGCAGCTGCAATTGAAAGCTTGAATGCTATAGGCATAGCGTGTTGCCATCTTGGATAAAGTCATCACTTAAATTAATGATGTTTCAAATACCTTTAAATATTCAATTCCTTAAGGTTTAGCGTTCGACCACAATCACACCTTATGTTAAGTAACGATACGATCCAAGATGGTAAGCCTTGTGGAAAGAACGGTTTCAAGTGCAACTGCTGGAAGGCAGCTTAAAGTGCTTTGCGAAGGGTTGGCGAAAGGTGAAGGCTAGCCAGGTATTAGAAAATGCCCTATGGTTTCATTATGATGTTGTCCTTCACCGAAAGTTCAAGCCCATTGTAGAATTCGAACTTCAAACCCATGTCGATCAACGTAGTATCTAAACACGCTATCACTTAGCTAGCCATCGTGCTCATAAAAAAAAAATCAATTATGTAATTTTAAATTATCGTTACTCAAATAATTAATTGACTTTATAGCACAATGAATCGTTAAGTACTAAACCAATAAAATATGTATGTTGTTTTAATTGTTAAAATTATGAGGTCAGGGCCCTTCATTTCCTAGATCCGTACCTGCACGGTTAAGTAGACGCTGTGTCGCCGCGAAACGCGTAACACGAGAGCCGCTGTATTTGGGTCGCACTTGTAATTTTATACGAGTTATATGATATTTGTGCGGACTATCCAGTTGAAAAAATCTATGCATCATCAGACTTAACTGTTTTTCAACGGCTAAATTATTTTATTATAATGTAAGAAATTGCAAAATTATTTGTTTTATGTTCAACTAACTTGTCTGGCAGGCGTTGTTCTGCTTTTTTCGGTAGTTAATGGGTCAAGCTCTGCACCAACTATCGGATCCTAACATAACTGTGAACCTTCGTCTTGATAAAATATATTATGTAAATATGGGCGCAATTGGTGAAACCATTCAGTCACTAACGGACTTTCAGCGTCACCTATACCGTTGAGGGATAGTATAAAAATCTCCTTCATAAAGAAACACCCATCCTTTTTTTGTGTTGATTGGTCAAACTATTTTAAAGTTTATAAATTTAATTATTTTTTATTGTTTAATAAATTCTAATTACAACTTAAATAATTGTACATAAATAACAATTGACGTAACAAGCAATACTCTTTTAATTTCCTTAAGGTAAATTGCTCATAACTGTGGATTTATCGGTGATTTCCTTTGCCTTCATTTAGTATTATAACTTCGGTGAAAAATGATATAAACCATGTTCAGTCTTGTTAAATTCATCGAATTTTCTATCAAACCATTGGAAAATTTGTTCGAAGAAATAAGGAACATCGTTCATATCTGTGGGTTTATCGGTATTTTTTTTTCTTCGTTGAGTATTTATTACAACTTCGATAAAAAATGTAATGTAGACGATATAAACAGTGTTTCTGTCTTGTTACATTTTGAAATTCTTAATTATATATTTAAAAAAAAATCACGTAAATGCAATATATTTAACTTCAAATAAATATGTGATAACCTAGTATATCTAGTAAATTTGTTTTAAATACAGAGAGTACAGACTCAAATCAACATTTTGGAATTAGCAATAATATGTATTTCCGTAATTCATGATGTATTAAAATCGCTGTTATGTATTATTCTGGTAATCCCATATTGTTTTGATGAGTTATTAATATAAATATATGTGAATAACGTACAGTCGGATTCATTCATAACTGTATACCACAGGCTATGACTAAACTATGTATGACAACAATGTAAACATTATATCGTAAACACAATAATATTGCTACTTATTTTTGGATATTATATTCAATATTATTTAACCATGATTCTTGGAATTATGTAACAGTATATTTTTAAACTTACTTCAAAAAGATGGTGACTGATTTGTAACATTCTGGGGTAATAATATTGAAAATTAAATAATCGGTAAACAGAGTCCAACCATACCATTATGAATCTTTGTAGTTTGTGTCACGAATGCATTAATCTTATAATTCATCATGACTGTATTATCTCTATATAAGTGAAGATAATAAATAAGATATAGCAACTGAAAAAATTTAAGACGGAAACATACTTTTAACAAGTTAACTACCCGACGCGGAGAGAAAAGGACAGAACTATGCTATAAACCGAGATAGACAGTTGAGCGCAACGTTGCATCAGGTGTTAATAATGTATAGTCATACAAATTATTACAATTTTTATTTGACTCAACATGCTTCACTTCGCGTCAAGTAGCGTTTATTTTAGCACTCGACGTAATATAATACGGAGTTTTTGGCGGGAATATGAAGTGACATATTGTGGGTTTATTTTGGATTCATTTACTTAGGTTTTTAACCCTATATTATGAAATACTGGTGGTCTTTTGCGTGGTATAGCTCGGTTGTTGTGTATAAGTGAAGTTAATTATAAATATAAATAGGCCATGCATTTTGGGATGTCACAAAAATTCCCTAGTTAGTTCTATAGACGCTGGCAAGAGATTTTTGCGACGCCAAAACAAGAACAAGTAACATAATATTCGCGCCGAACGATACGCTTCGATTTGACGACGGAGGTCAGTCGCGGCTTTAACAGTCGAACGAATCGTCTTTCAAGTTTGCAGCCGTGTAGTTTCAACGTCATGTTACTTAGAGGCAATGCGGTAGGCGCAACGTGTCACTGATTTTCCCTGTCTGTGCGTGGATCGAGTTTCACGACGGCATTGCGGCGGGTGGCTATGTGTGCGTGCGTCGGACCATGCCGACCATGCGCAGGACCAGACTCCGTGGCAACGCTTGCGCTAACATAAAGGCTCGGCTATACTTGAATCTTATATAAATAAATAAAATTGAAGTGTCTATTTGTTATGTCAAAATAACGGCTTTTTACTAAATGTATATGAAAAGACAAATTTTTTAAATTTTGGTCTGTCTGTCTGTTTCGGGTAACCTCCGAAACGGTGGGACCAACTTTCACGGGACTTTAACTTGCATACAGCTGATGTTATAAGGAGTAACTTAGGTTACTTTTATTTTAGAAAAATATTAGGGATTTGCGCAAAAAACAAAAGCTGGTCATGGTGAATCAATTAGGGTGCTTAAATGGCTTACGCTGAGGAAACCATAAGAAATAACTATAAAAAAGTTAGCAAGAGTATATGTCAATCATTTAAGAATCAATCACAATAAGCATTTTTGACTTTAAAACAACCGGGAGCGGGGGTAGCACGATTCGCGTGTGGGCAATCTGTTATAAATAAACTAGCCGATCCCTGCGAATAATTCTGACATAATTCAATGTAAACAATCTAAATAACATTTAGCTAATAATATTGTACATTGTGCCTTCTACATGTTACTTGAATACAGTCTCCACCAACAGATGACATTCCAAATGAAAAAAGTTTTTAAATACTTTTTTAAAGAGATTATTAATTTTAAACTATTTGTATATTCTTCCTTAACAGCGAGGGACGTAAGTATTAAAATAATTTTAGAATTTTTAATTATGATGAAGAATTATGGGAAGTACGTACGGCTTTGTCACAAAAACACCTTTGAAAATTGAGTACAGTATAATTCATTAAGAGTGACGGCAACCGCAAGATTTACAGTCCGTGATTCATGTGTATCTTTACACATTGTGTTGCTTTAAATAGAAATCGGATTTACAGCGTCTGATCCCTAAACGTGAAGGCCATAAGTGAATAATTATGATGGGCTTTTCACCATAGGCAAAGTGGTCGAGACACTGTCTGATTGTACAGCCCTAATACCTCATCACTATAGCCATTTCCTCGTTCGTTACTCAGCAGGGTGCAAAACGTGCAGGTGAGGCTAGCTTGGATGTCTCAAGTATTAAGATATTATTTGATCCCCCTTGCACACCAAAATATGTCCAGTTATTTAACCAGGTAGCATGCTAAGCCTTGGAAGACTTGCTCTCAAGTGCAGCTGCCGGAACACACCTATTGGTGTTTAGCGATAGATTTTCAAGTTGAGGTTGGTAGCTAGCCAAGCGGGCATTAGAAAAAGCCCTACCACCATGCTGTGGTTTCATCACGATGTTTTCATTTAATGAAAGCTCAGTCTCATTGCAGGGATTTGAATTCACGTCGATCGACGCGATGTCTTTAGACGCTACTACTGACCCATCATTGGTTCTTGGGATGGAAAATGTAAACCTTTAATTAAACTAAGATTAAAATACTTTTTGGAGCCAGGGGCCAGTGCTTAACACGTCTAAGAAAGATGTAAGGAAAATCAGTCAAAAAATTTATAAGCAACAATAATAAATTAATAATAATACAGAATTATAAATAATAATAATAAATACCTACTGAAATATAATAGTAAATTAAAATTTACTTATTTGAACTTAAAGTTTTGAAAGTTTGGGTACTAATCTTTAGGAAATGTCCATAGGTCATTACAATATTTCCATTTCTTTATTTTCTCGATGACAGTTATAATTTGATAGTTGTAGTGTTGTGACCAAATAAGTAATAACCATCGAGTGACAGTAACAGTTCATCAGATTTTGATTAAAATAAATAAATACAGATTACCTGTTGTTATAATTATTTCGTTTCATTGTCGTGTACTTTACCTATGCCTACTTATTTTACAACAGCTTCGAAAATTTTGAAGAAGTTGGCATTATCAATCAGGAATTAATACGTGTAACATCTTGTAATGAAATATAATATTAGTTAATTTATGTAAAAAAGTATCCGGCAGTAGTTTAGTTTTAATATATTTTGTAAAAAAAATATCGGGTGTGTTATCGTGTTACGTTTATCGATATAGCTCCATCCCTATCAGTTTCTCGACTCTGGTATAACCTTGTACGTGTGTAAACGTCATATTTTTATAAAATAATGCATACATAATTTAAAAAAGACGCTCGTTCAAGTTTTCACAGGAGCTGTCCTTGAGAAAATAAAGAAATGGAAATAGTATACAATATAGATAGTGTAGTGAGCGCTTAATAATCTTTTTCAACTACTTTGCATTTTCGCGGTTTCAGCTAAGTTTTACGTTCGTACTTAGTATACTAGAATGCTAGGCTACCTATATGTCTCTTTAATTTGAAATTCATAAAGCCTTTCCCTAGCAGTGAAACATATACAGACTGCTATTATTATTATTAACAACATATCACCAATGAATGTTCTTTAATTTTTAACCGTCTTCAAAAAAAGGTGGAGGTTCAGCCATAACTTCTTTTTTTTTGTACCGATTTAGATAATTCTTGTTGTTGGAAAGAGGATACCTCGAGCGTGGTTCAATTTTAATTTCATTGGCATCGGACCTTCTATTTCGAAGACATATTAGGAAAATCCTCAAAATAATTGAAGTTGGTTTTCTTTTTTGTTACAAATTGTTCTGTAAAAATAACAATAAACCGCATAACTTTGAATATGTGTAATACAGATGACCCCGAGAGTCTTGGCAGCAGCGTTTTCGGCATCTCTAAGAAGTTAAACATGAACCGCAGAAGCGGTTAATATCTCAAAATAGCAGTATTTCTCGGATGCAACGTATTAAACAAAATGGTTTGAACGGTATGCGTTACTCATGGCATCAATGAAGTTGATAATTTTAGAATGTTATAACATAACAGGCATAATGACCGGCTCCATGGTCGAGTGAGTGGTCAAGGCGTTTCACTCTACAACCGTGGAACAAACTGCCTCATTATACGATGCCTTAATTTGTACGTATCTACGTTAACTCTTGTATTATTTCAACACGAAGCTTTTGAAATATTTTTTACTCTCTCCAACTATTCCCCTCCTATTCCTTGACTGTTACTTGTGAATTTTAGAGCTTCTTCCATCAGAGATGACGCCGACAGTGGTAAGTTTATTTGTATTATTATAAAGTGTTATAAATTTACCAGCCCTGCGAAACGCAGGCTATTTTTTTGTCAAACCCAACTCCATCGAGAGTTCGGTTATTAAATTTTCCATTACTCTTAAATGCTTATCTCTGAGCCCTTGGTGGAAGACAGAACACATTCGTTGGTTCTATCATTTGTTCTTTCGATCACACCTATTTATGGAGATTAAATAAGAGAGGCAGAGGGTACAGAGAAATTTCTTTGAAGATTTCTCTTTACTTAGGGCAGGCCGACTGGTGGAAAACCGCCACTCTGTTAAAAGATCGCAGCCAAATAACCTAGTATTGTGGTATTATGTTCCTGCGGCGAGTGGGTTTCCAGAGTTCCTTGGGGCAGGAGGATACAAGTTTTCTATAGGATACGGTACCCGCTTACCCCCTTGTTCGCCACATTTGTTGTAAACATATAAAACAAAATGTCGATAGTCACTGTTGGGCCTATCAATCTATTCTTTCGGAAGCAACTACACCCATTAATTAATGCAATGATAAAATAAAAGGCAATAATGGTACCGCGTGTACAGACATAGCTTCGATCGACGTAAGTTTAAATCCTTGCAATAAGCCTGATTTTTCTATGAAAGAAACTATCGTGATGAAACCATAGCATGGTTGTAGAGTATTTTGTCCACACCGTCACTTAATATCACTTCATGGACACATACGCTGAAATCTTAAAAAAAGAAATAAATAAACATTTAAATGTTGGTACAGACGCACCCTACGTCATTGTTTGTTGATGTACGTTGACAAAGGGCACACAGAGACTACTCGACGCCTTCCACGGTGCATGAGTCCGAGCTGCAATCCAATCTCAACTTATTATAATAGTCCGTTCATTATTTACAATGAGGCAGCGCACGCAATAACGCTGCAAATATTTGTCGTGCTATCCCAGGTTCCTGACTTGTGTCAACATTGTTGTGTTTTACTCAGGAACTCGTTATGTTGTTAGAAAAATGATAAAAAAATATGTTTCTCGCGCTATTTAAAATTAATTTGATGTTATACGAAATTGATTATTATTACAATTGAAATGATATTTATATGATTAAATAAAATGGTTAATGTCTCTTTTACAACCAGTATAAAAGTGTACCTAGGTGAATCATGAAATATCATGCATTATAATCGAGAAGTAAGTAAGCCAAAGAAACAGAGATCAATAAAAAATCATAAGGTAAATAGTGTTATTGCAACTTCTACATTGAAGTTTTTCCTGTTAAGTAATAAATAAACATGTTTTCACGACGATTTTTCATACCAAACGCGCTAAACGGTTAATAAACACTGCCGATGATCAATTGTGTGCTAATCATATATATAATTCTACTAAGTAAGAAGCGTCGTCGCGATTCGTCTTAAAACGATCTACAAAGAATTCAAAATAGACTAGTCAAATTCACCGCAAATCATGATTTACATATTTATCATTAATCAATTGATAAAATTATATGATTATTAACAAATACGAAATCACAAATATATATAAATGCTCCTGTACAAATATTTAGAATACAAAAGCAAATTGGTTTGGTGTTTATTTAACTTCCAAGTGTTCTCTTTTGTAAAACGTGATGTGACGTAATGGTTATATAGATTAATATCTAATGACGTAGGAATATTATGTTTTAGTGACGTCTTGTTGTCTATCAAACGTAACTTATGTTACGTTCCGTTAACTACATAATTCAGTATTAAGTATATTCTAGCTGACCAGTGCCACTATTTTGCACATTATAGAATGTATCTAAACAATCTAGCTAACAGCTGTCACGTTAGTTAAACAGATGGAGCCCTGAATATATTTTCATTAGCACCAACGGATAAAGTTCTTAATTAAAAAAATTTTTTTAAACCAAAACATTATTTTGAAACAGTGTGCCTATCGGTACAATTCTATTCATCAAAGCAAGAAACATAGGTTTTAAAATGGTGTTTGAATCATTTATTTTTATAAAGAATTAACGGAGATATAGCGTTGTAACTATAAATATACCTTTGAGTAAATAATATGTAATTATTTAAAAGTTAAATGAAAGAACAAATAACTTTAAAGTCTTAGTACAAATATTGCTCGGACACAGTTGAACCAATCAAATGCAAAATATACTTTTTTACCTTTTCATTTATGAGCAATGGGTCATGAAGGGTCCTTAAACAAAAGCACACTGTAGCTTCCATTAGGTGAAAAAATCGCTCTCATGCATGCAAGAATAACAGTGGATCTTTTTTTGGTTATAAAAATTAATGTGAACTCGAATAAATACCCAAATATATTAAGTAAAAGTAAATTTTATTAATGTCTTTAACTCTTTCATCGAGTTATCAGATCAACATTAGAATATTCGATATTAATAAAATATTATGGTCACGGAATATTAATTGACGCCGATCGAATCTCTTCGGTTGACGTGCAGCGAAATTGATCGAACTCAAGGAAATCTAAGTTGAGAGAGATTTAATTAAAGATATAGTAGCCTTTCACTGAACCGGGGTTTTGCTAAGCTGACTTTTTATTATTATACAGATACACCGTCATGCTATAGATGTGACTTGTTAAATCTTGTGTATTAATTCACCTTTGAAAATACATTGTGTTCATACATTGTCAAATGAAATTATTCTCTGATTAGAAAAGTCGAAATCGGCAAGTTCGGTGAAGCTGTAAAAGCCGCAGTGGTTCCAGGGCCCCTAAGGCTAACAGTAGGCGAAATCGGTTGGTGGCGAAGTCCCCACACGAACTACGTAAAATAGTTTAATTTGAGAAGATTAAATTTTAAGTGATATGCGATTTTGACGAAAACGACAAAATGGCGAAATATACGGAAAACGAAAAAATAAACTTTTGACAAACTTTGGTCCAATGTAGTTTTTATTTGAATATATACCGCAGTTCCTTTGAAAAATATTATGAAAACTTATGTAAATTGGCATATGTGCTTTAAAATAATGGACTAACTAGAAATAAAATAGACCTAATCATATAGGTACCTACAATAGTGAACTGAATATAAACTAAAAAACAATCGAAATTTAAGCATAAACACAAAGTATATATAGGTATAACAATAACAAACTAAAACATATGAAAATTTAAGCGATTAGATTATATCGAATTACATAATGCGGAGAATTTCTTTTTTAAGCAAAAAATTAAATATTCTTCTATTTCAAATATAAATATTTTATAAAATGTCATTGTTCTACTTGGATATTTAATTTCAAAAGCAAGTTTTGAATAATAGAAAAAAATTATTGAAATGTCACAAGCACAGGTGTGTTTTTAAATTTTTTGTTGATAAAATGATCATACGAAAAATCAATCTTTATAGTTAGTTTATTCTTAATTAATGTAAAAGGACTCCGAATATATAGAAATTATGAATATATTTTATTCTCAACAACTATATTAAACCAGTTTTATGGAATAAAATATTATATATCACTGCATATGTTTCAATTTCAACCAGAAACTTCTTTTTGGGAGTTCCTGTGACATTGGATTCTTCAAATCACAAAGTGACATTGAGCTAGTTAACATTATGAGGGCAACTCTCAACAGATCGTCGTTTGTTTGTGGCCACTGTTGTTTATCGAATGTACTGGATTTCTTTTTATTTGATATCTAAAAATAAATATAAATTTTGTTTCATTTATAATTAACTAGCGAGCCCCGAGGACGTTTTATGTTGTTTCCCCTTTTAGTAGTCAATAACTCGACCACAGCGTCACACCATCGGGATCAGGGATAACATAAAAGCCTTCTCCATGAAAAAACACAGATTTACTTTTCGAGGCGATCGGTCAACAACTAAAATACATTTTTACATAATACTAGCTATGCCCCCGGCTGCGCTCGCGTGGACTCCATAATTCCGTCGATCGGGTACACGCGCGAATCGTAAATATTATTTTAAAGACAAAAATGCTTTTTATGGGTGATCCTTAGAATATATATATATATATAAATGCTCTCGCTGACTTTTTCTAGGTCGTTATAAGAACTACAATAATGTAGTACATTAATTTGATATATCTCTTACAGTTTACCTTAAGTGCCCGAATTGATTCACGCACTATTTAGTTCGTATTAGTATATCTAACGGGTTGACCCGCACAACTTCGTCTACGTCACATAAGAGAGAGAGGGTTAGAGAGAGTGGGAAGTAGGCTGAAACAAATAACAATATTGTCGTACGCACCTACAATACGATTTATAGGCGCCGCTCGCCTGCCACATCATTCCGCTAAAATGCACTGGCGTTACATGATTATTATTTTGCTGCGGAGTTATTATAAAACTGTGATATCTCCTAAGATTTTCATTGAAATCAAATGATGTAAAGAGCAATTTTGTCCATAATTAAATACTTGTGATAAATAACGTATTTATTTCGATAAGGATTAATACCATGTTTTATAAAAACACCTTTGCAAATAATGCATTATTTTAGAACAAATTTTATTACCATAAAAAGGTATTACGTCAACCTGAAAAGATAGGGACTATCGCGACTTTTTGGACTTTTTAAGTGAAACAATTCCGTCACACATAATTGTTGTGTAACTTTAAACATTTACGCAGCGCACGCAATGGAAACTTTCAAAAGGAATAAATTCTCCCCGTTTTTGTAACATTTTTCATTGGTCAAATCGTGATATTATACAGCATATAGCCTTCCTCAATAAATGGGCTATCCAACACTTAAATATTTTTTCATTCCAACCAGTACTTCCTAAGATTAGCACTTTCAACCAAACAGACAAACTCTTCAGCTTTATTATAATAGTAAACAAATAAGATTACTAGATTTTAAATTCGGTGTTATTGATACCTATAAATTGTTCATTGAACCAAATAACAATAAATTAATAATCTTAAATTATTAAAAACTAATTTAAATAATAATATAATTCATTTGAATATATAACCGCACACCTGCGCGTAACGCGACACCTGGTAGACACCCTACGTAATTAAACAACCATTTATTTTGCCATAAAACGTTATCTTATTCAAATATTAGATTTCCGATTTTTAACGGTTTTTTTGCCTCATCGAATGAACTCGAATCGTCTGCTTTGTGATTTTTCCTGAATGCTACGTCAAGCGAGAATAATTTACATTTGATGATACGTACTAATTTTTACTAAAGTAAATCTAAAATTGATCGCAATTATTTAAAGAGATCATACAATGCCAATTAAAAAACACTAAAGCAATTGATATTTGTATTTATGTACATAAAGCATACCTAAACACAAGCTATAAAACTAAAAATACCACCATTAAATCTGTGTTATTCCTAAGTATTAGCAAGTGGTAATTGTTTTTTTTTAAATCTACCAAGACACATTTTATTACATTAAAGAGTTTATTAGGAAATAGTTTATTACAATGCTTGCCCACTTGCGAAGCCCCGAGTGGAACAAACCTATTTATTAGATTTTATGCTATATGGTGAATCGAATCTGCGACCTCCGTGGTCATATAACAATTTTTTTTGTACAATTATTGTAAGAAACAATCAGTACTCAGAAACATTATATAAAATAGTAAGTTACAATTCTTATATTATTACACTTATATTTATTGTTGATTTTTATCTTAGTCGTTTTTTTTACTTGTTTATTGTAACTATTTGTGTATCTAAAAATTTTACTATAATTTTTAAAATGAACATCGTTATGATTAAAATATATATATATATACTTTTAGCGTTTTGGCCGTAATCTTAACTTATGTTAAATGACTATGTGGCCCAAGACGCTAAGCTAAGCTAACCTTAGTGGGGGAGAACTGGCTCTCCAGTACAGCTGCCGAAACAGCGACAGATTTTTAAGATGGTGCTAGCTAGCCAGACGGGCATTTACAAAATACCCTAGCACCATGCTATGGTTTCATCACGTTTTCCTTTACCGAAAGCTCGAGGCCCATTGCAGGGATTCGAACTTACGTTATTCGTCGCGGTGTCCATACATACTACCACAGAACCATAATAACATCAATATCTTGACATGCGTTACAATAGTTTATGACGATGTAATAAATATATAGACACTCGTCCAATACACTTAACGGCTGAATATGTCACTCATTGTAATGCTTCGTATATTTGTAAACTAATTGCTACGCGGAACCATTTGCTATAGGTACTCGTCACATGACCTATCCACTCTAATACTATTTAAGTATAGGTTCTGCGTTCAAATTACTACATAAATGGATGGATTTAGATCTCTCGGTGGTCACCGTTGTGTTTGAACTGTGATGTGATATTTTTTTACACTATATTTATTGTTTATAGTCATTATCATTTTTAGTGAATGTACAGATAGGGAGTCAATCTCAGATGCACCGTTACTCGCGTAATAATTCAGCCTGTAATACCCTCTTGACAATATAACTAGAGCTTCGTTAGTTTGGATACGTGAAAAAAATTAATCATGAAAAAGTAAAACAAAAAAAGAAATGCGATACGACTATATGGAACTGCCAGTGGCCGATTAAGTCCCCATTTGAAGCCACGATATTTAATTGGTAGTATTCAGACACAAAGTCTACGTATGTTCGAATCCTAAAATAAGCCTGGGATTTTAGCATAAGAAAACAACACAACCTGATGAAAACCACAGTACGGTGGAAAAGCTTTTTCTAATGCCAGCCTGGCTAGCTACAATATTCAAACAAAATCTGACATCGAGGAGCCCTTATACCGGCAGCAAGTTTCTCTAGCCTTAGTGTGTTACTATCTTAGCTCATATCGTCACTTGAGATCAGTTGAGATTTTAGCCAAACGTCTAACTTATAAATAAAAAATATTTCTACTTATTCGTTTCAAAAAGAAAAGCAAGACAATCTGAAACGACGCTGATGCATCAAGGGTTTATTGAATTTTAAGGAAAGTATAGATATACCTTGTATAAGTGTAGCGACACCGATATAGCCCATATGCGAGACAAAGGGAGGGATCCTCCGACCAGACGGGTGTTATGTATGGCGGGCTGCTGCCCAACGATCTGACTACACTGTTAGCTTTAGGGGTCCTGAAGCCGCTGCGGCTTTTACAGATTCAACGGACTTGGCCCAATGGTTGTTGTCGGGTTCTTGTATATATCCTCAATTATTCGGTTAATTTCTATATGGCGATGTAGGATGCATCTTATGTGGCGAGATAGATGTCTCTATGTAGGATGCGTCAGTTATGGCGAGGATAGATGTCGCTACATAAGTTTAAGCAAAGTGCCACTCTTTCCTTTCTACCTAACCCAGTAAGGGCATGTCGTGATATAAGATATCACGATTATCTAATACTAGCTTCTCTCCTCAACTTCGTGTTAATCCAGGTTATAAGTTATCTGTGTGCTAGATTTCATTGAAATCCGTTCAGCCGTTTTTACGTGATTGAGTAACAAAGAAATAAATAAACTCACTAACGCATTTATAATATTAGATTAATTGCTCAATATCACGAATTAAGCAAAGAAACAGACAGTAATATTTAATGTTTATATATAAGTATTCCGCCTTATATAAACAAACTTAATAATAATATAAAATGGAAGAATAATAATATTATTTAGTAGTTTTGTTACAGCTAGTTTTATTTTATTTTTAGTTAGTTTAATTTTTCTGCGTAAACTGTGTGTTAGCTGCAGAAATAATGTACAACTATTGTAACTGTTGGGTAATCTAACAAAAAAAACTCTGAAATTCTGATTAACCTATTTATTCAAATCACAAATGATCAGATTCCATCACATCGCACCTCAAAACGGTCCGTTTCGTTAAATCGAATGCATTCGATACACGTCTTTTTATATCGATGAATGTAAATTGAAAATTTATAACTCATTAAACAGTTCCAGGAATAGGTCGAGACGGGCCGGGAGCTGCAGTCGCGCCAGGGGTCGCTCGTCGCGCCAACCACGATTTCAACTCGAGCAAAATTCTTAGAAGGTCCAAGTACCCGTTGATGTCTTTTGTATAGGTATAGATGATTTTTTAATGTTAAGATTTTCGGTTTTTTTATTCCCTTCTTTTGCATTGTCCGAGACTGTTTATTTTATATTGATGAGATCTTATATTTGTAGTTCATATATAATTTGATTGAAACTTTTCTACTTTTTCTGAAATATTATTTTGTCATATTTTATAATGTTTAATATTTAAAGTAAAAATAAAGAGAAAAATTATTCTCTACATGTAAATTTTAATTTTAAATGTACCTCATCGGTACTTAATATTAAGTTATAGTTTCACACCGATTGTTATTTTTAAAAGTTTGTACTCAAATTATATTTTAACTTATTTTATTTTAAATACAATCCCACTTAATGGTAGGTGATAGTGTAGCCGATGGTGCAGTTGGTGTAAAATTCTACAGAAATTCTGGTTATAGTTTGAGGTTAAAAATATTTAAAATAAAGAATAAGGCCAGGTAAAAGCAAGCTGATGAAATTATAACAGCGTGTTACGTCATAAACTATTCATAGGTACCTGGTTGTAGAGAAAGGTGTAAAATATTCGCCCCATTTGTCACCCAATGATGTTTAAATAAGGCTGTTCTAATGCGATCAACGCTTGCATCCAAATAATTTGGACAAATATTGGATTCTTTTTATGGTCGGTCTGACAGAAGTTTTTTGTATGCGCCGCGGTGTTAAATCTACTACTTTTAACTCTTTGATTCTATATATTAAAGTGATTTTTTAGTGCTACGTACATTTTTTGTGCTACAAAATATATAGAGCGTATGTTAATTAGATTTCCTTTATAAAAATTATGTCAGTTGAATCTATTTATTTTAGAAAAGCATTGAATGCCAAGTCAATATTCTGTAATTTTAGATGAACGAAAAATTTGTAGGTACTTATGTCTTATAAACTTTGTTTGCTTCGTTTTGAAGCAATCAATAGTGTGCAGTTTTTGTGCGGTCTGGTTTCTTATCTGTGTTTTTAAACCACAAAAGCGTTTTTTGAACCTATGGTTCCTGACACTGGCACATCATTATCATCGACCTTTACCAATCCACTTGTGGACAATGGCCTCTCCCAAGTCTCGCAATCGGATCCGATGTCCGAATTTCGCATCCATAACATTGGCAAATGAGGGCACTTAAATGCAATAAAGATTATCTGATTTGGTAAATACCATATCGAACCACGTGAAATCGCGTTTCGTATGCCAAGTTAACAAGCTGCGTTTCTTCTAATCTGTGGTAGAGAATAAAATAAACGAAAAGTCATAATTTCAAACAAAACAAAACCGTATATTTATGAATATCACAATTTTAATTCCACTTATAATACAAAAACTTAGATAAAGTTATCAATTTTGTTTTTTCATAATATATAATTGTCACGCTACCTTTCATGTTAGTTAGATACTTATTTAGTGGTATTTTCATGGAGCTTTACAGTTTGTAAATGTATTTCGTGCATCCGAACCCACGTCATGTGACTCATTATTTTACTGCGTTTTCTCGCAGTGTTATTCTTAACTAAAGAACACAACGCAGTGAATACTAAACACGGCTATTTAGAGAGAAAAAAAAAACTAACGTCTGCGACTTCTGTAAAATGATTCATATTTATTTACTCTACAACATTTTTACCTTTTAATAAGCTTTTATTTAACTTCTATGTTAGTATGTATATGGTCAAATCTGCAACTGAATTTTTAACTACTTCCACTTAACCGTTTGAGCTGAAATTTTGAATACTTATGTAACTTCGAAGACAATGCAACAATATAATATTATTGAGCTGATCTGATGACGGACCAGGATACTGGTTATAGCAACGTCTCAACAAAACAAAATATCCTCTTCATTTAGGTTTGTTGGATTCATCTCGATAAGTAATATTATACTTCTTTATCGTGATCAGGATATATAAAAGTTTTTTAATAGGTTACTTTACTTTAATCCATGTAAAAAAAATTAGTAATTTACTCAGCACTTCTTAGACTTGAATGTGTTATATTTAATTCCAGCTATTATAGCTTATATTTAAAATTCTCATATAGACATCTCAAGCCATATTTTGCAGCGCAGCATGTATTACTGAAATAAAAGTATTTTGTCTTCATAACTTGTTCTGTGTAAAACCTTTTTACAATTTACTATAACATACTTTATTTTGTTAACGAAGGAGGTAAAGTTTATTGTCATACGTGACATGCATGGAGGGCTATGTATTTAGTTTGATTTTTAATAGATATTCCATTTTGAAGGTTTGTGTGCCGATAATTTTCTGAAGTTTTTTTGCTTGTTCTACACTTAAGATAAAAATTTGACGAAAAGCCTCTATTGATAGTCAGGTGCACTTTTCATTTTAGGTTTAACTGGTTTAGTGCTCTATCGCCATTTTATGATTGCATCACGTTATTTGCCTTCACAGAAAACTCATGTGATGAATTAATTTAAATTTAATATGTACTAATATGCGTTCTAGTTTGTTTTCATCAATTGTAGAAGGAAAACTAAATCTGTGAGTAAAACCCCATATTAGAGTCATACAGTATTGAAGAATGTGACGTAAGTGTGACGTAGTATTTATAGTAAATTATTGAGAGTTATGTAATCGTTTGACGCAGTTATACATTTGGGGTGTAATTTATAACATTTTTTTAATCAATTTCAAACACGATATATCCGTTATTATTTGTAATATATATACACTATTTTCGAAAAAAATCCTAAGTATTTTTAAATCTATGGTAAATTTGAAAGTAAATAATCAAAAATATTTCATAATATGATTTTATCATGTGCAGAAGATTTGACTCATAAACTTCGATAATGTAGTGATGGTTATGTATTATCGATATATTTTTTATGTAACAAGCCAAAACCTTATCACGGATTAGCGGCGGATAGACGAACTGTCAATTTTCCCGTTTTCTTGTGACGAAACACTGTTTAACAATATGTTATAGTTAAAATTATAAATAAATATAAAACGACATTTGTTTTCTTTATCTTTAAATTTATAACAAATTAGTGAGATTCTTGTATATATGTATGTCATCGGTTGCTCAAAAAGGGCTCTAACGATTTTAACGAAATGTTGTATTTAGATAATGTTTAACTTTTCAAGTTTTACTAAGACGTAGTGAAACTTTGTCACCCACATTTTTCTTATTAATTAATTATAAATAATCAAATCGATAGAACTTCCTTTAGATTGCTATAGGCGATAAACGTGCGATTCGCTTTCTTTTTCAAAATTACGATTTCTATAATCGCGGTTTATAAGGTCGTTAAGAAAGTTATTAAATGGATATAATTGTTTTTAAATATTACAAACTTTGATTGCGTTAGAAATGATGAATCAATTTGACTATGATCACTGTAATTTCGGTTAATAATAATTAAATGCATTTAACTCCAATTAATATATAAAAAATTGTATTATTTATGTAAAAAAATACAAAAGTCCATATGGCACAAACTTAAAAAAAAACTTAACATCTTACTTTCGTGCAAAACTGTGGCGCTAATCCAATATGCGTTTACGACAGCCTATTTCATGTGGACACGAACACGATTTATATAAAATAAATAAACTATAAATGAATAAATTATATTATATGTTTCTACTCACTTTTGATTCCGAATAGCAACACAAACACTTTCGCGAGACGACGGAGGAATGAACGAGATGTACCGCGAACGTAAAGCGAGATTACAGGCGTGCGAGCCTCACAGCGTACGTATCCAGTTTGTGGGCTCGCTACGCGGGTCTGACGTATATAAGAAGGCCGGTGATTGGTCGAGGGGCAAAGCGTTTATAAGCAATGGAAAGCCTGCTTCAACTTTTGTAATTAATAAGTAGCGATTTGTGTGACATGTTTTTCGTTAACACGGTATTAGAAAAGCTGGGCGAGATTGGGCCGAGGCGTTTCCACCGCCAGATGTTATGCGCTTCTTCGCGATATAAGTCCTTTAATAGGTAGTGTTCAACTTTAGCATCGTTTGAAATATCAATAATCCACTTTATTTTTTATAAATTCAGTCTACAGTAATAACCCGGCTTACGCTAATTTGGATTTACGTAATTTTTGAAACTTGCATGAAATGACCATTCCAATCTTGATACAAGGGCTTAGATCAATAAAATTTAAAAAATGTTAAAACTTTAGATAACTTAGTCCTCAACGAAATCTGGGAATAAAAAACACCATACCAAAAGACGCTTTCTTAACTTATGTAGCTTTATTTGTATGTGTAAATTATGTCAGCTAGCGCTTTTGCATTTTTAAAACACATACATAAAATAAAATTTGTTGCATTATGTAAGATCTGATTATAATTTTTTCTACAAAGTATGTAAAACTGTATCCAGAGTTAAGGAATTTGATTTACACGGTTATCGCTCGGTCCCACCTATCACATAAGTTCAAAGTATTATTACTGTATTTACTTGTAGGTAATATCAATCAAAAACTTTTTAAATTCTGAATCCGTTCTAAAACATATACCCACTTTTACATTCTAAGAAATAAAATAATCTGCAATATTATACCCGCTCTATGCTTGGTATTCAAACAGAAGATATTTGATGAAATTTAAAATATAGTCGAGTTTAAAAATAAGACGCATGAAAGGATTATAAATCTCTAGGAAGCTAAAGCGATTTCCAAGGATAGAGAAAACAGTTGTTACATTCCATTTGTAGTTTATCTTTTTTATAGTCAAAAAAGAACATGGTCTGATGGTAGATAACTAAATAACAGTTTAAAAAGGTAACAATCACGTTTTATTATATGTATAACATTATTAAGTATTTTTGTATTTTTTTTATTTTAGTTTTTTTATCGATTTCAAAAAAGGAGTATATTTTTTTAAATTCAATGTTTTTAATTGGGATGTACTTTTTTTTATTAGATTTCAACCATAACTTCTTAGTTTATGAACCGATTTTTTTTGAAAGGGGATACCTCATGGTTGGTCCCATTTTAATTTCATTATCATTGGACCTTCGACTTCGAAGTTACTTAACTCCGCAAAATCATTGAAATAAGTTTTCTTTTTGTTCAAAATTGTCTTGATATAATGTAAGTTTTCTAAAGTAATATTACATCCCACTGCTGGCAGTAAGTGCCTATTATATTTGTTTTATACGTATTCTGAGGAATCTGGATAGTTACCGATTTCTAAAAAAATACAGGGAAAATACTGTTTTTGAGTTTATATTATAATCAGCAAATTATAACATACAGTTCATGGTATGTATGTACATTAAAATGTAAGAACATCCTTGAAATTGTCTTTGATTGTCTTCTTCATTCTACCACTTAGGCCAACAAGTATTATTTTTAAAAGTAGCGAGGCGCAATGACGTCACTTTGCTTGGTGATAAACACAGTTAAATACATAAATGACCATAATGAAGTTGGTAAACTAAGATTATATCTCGATTGTATATATTGTTAACTATAATATAGACATGCAAATAATAGTTTGTTGATGTAGAATAAACGACACGAGTTCACGGAAATATGAATAAATAATTCCGGTTTTTAATAACCGGAACTTTTTGTATCGATCGACTTTTTCCCATAAACAATAATGAATTGATTGTAGGTATTACGATAATTAATAGTAGGTAACCACATCTCTTATCTTCCGGTTTTTATTAAGTACATATATCATAAAAAAATTATCCTTTTTACACCTTCTTTATTAAATAGACGACAACTGCCTAAGTGCGTTCCTATCACAATATAAAATATTATACCTATGCAAAAAAAAATTCACCAAGAAAAACAATAAAAAGTTATAATATTGCCTGCTATACTATTCAAAGTACACATCCAAAAGATTAAGTAATATATATTTTTATTTTGTCATTTATAAATCGAAAACATTTTTTGTTTATTTTATTTTTTTGCTTTCAATGCTTTGGGTTACTCTGATCTAGTTAATTTTACGCATTTTACTTGTAGTAATTAGCAACCAAGTTGTATACCAAAAGAGCAATAGGTACTGTCAGTTTGGATAATATAGTCATCCTGATTCTATATATTATGTATATTATTATGAGAATAAGGCAACCTACCAAACTGTACCGCAATTATTTGTTCCGAATCATAGACTTCAGTTATCCATAAATAAATATAAATTTATATAAATATGAATGATTCTCATTTGAGCGTAGATCGGTTAAAGATTCTTATTAGACTTTTCTTCATAATTAATTTTTCATTACAGTATATTTAACGTATAGAACAGATGTACAATTAATTTAAAACGAATGAACAATTTAGTATTGTTTAAATAAAAGAAACATCAAATCCGGAACATCAAGTAAACCGTTGGCCTTTACCAAGCATCAATTCAATGTAAGCCTTTACAAATATACAATAAGATATCATTACGGCACATGTCATAATATTTACCGAACAAATAAATGGGCATCTCAATTATCTGATAAGAAACGGGCCTTACATATTGTACATACTGAACATTGTAATATAGTACTACAGTATCTACGAGCGTAATTCTGAGGGCTCGTGAATTTTAATTATAGGTATCAAAAATTCGCTGCGTCTTTTGTTGGCATGATTCATTCAAATGGAAACTTGATAACTTAATATTAGATCAAATTGGCGGGGTTTCCGTCTGCCTAATTTTACTTTTTATTTTTTCGTTCTTCCATTACTCAGTTCGTCAGTGTTTTGAAATTACCAGTCTTATTCAATCGAAAAGTTGAATTAACGGTATATAGATACCAACTAAACTGCAATACTTTTGTCATGAAAATCATCAGTCATAGTGTTAATATACACTCTTGTTTCAAAAAGTAAAAAAAAAACCGACTACAATAAAAAACACTTCACAAAAAAAATATTTTTGCTTTTTATTTGATTCTCAAACATCTTACTTACATATTATATAGCCTATGCCACTCTCACAATTAAGTAAAATCTAAGGACGACTCGTATGCTAAAATCCAACAAGCCGTTAAGCAACAGAGCGTGCCAAAGACATAAAACATAACCCTCCTATTTCGCAGTCGGATAAAAATATCGCATAAGTGCCATAACTTAACACTAGCTTAAGGTATATTATTAAATGTATGGGTTAGCTATATGTAAAAAATAAAATAATTTAAAACAGTTACACTGGACACACCTATTTTTTTTACATTTCATACAATGGAATTCAAGTACTGTAATGGGAATAGTAGGTAGGTATATAAAATATTTTTGTTATGTTTAGAAGTATGATATAATTTTAGGTTATTTTATCATTAAAATTGATGCTTCTAATTATATTAACCCGTAGAGTTCCTGTACTGCCTCGTTAGCCCAGTGGTCGTTAGTGCGACTGCTATGAGCGAGATCCTGGGTTCGAATCCCAGGTCGAGCAAAGTGCTTATGGGATTTTTTCCTATGAAATTCCCAGTAGCAGCTCGGAGTTTGATTTCATTCCCGATTAATGGCAATAGGCTCGCCCCCTATTACATGGGACCTAAAAACATACTCGGCGAATTGTGGGTATACAATTAGTACACCTCTGCCTAACCCTTCGGGGAATACAGGCGTGATGGTATGATGAGAGTTCGCTTTCGAAATTGCTTTGAAATTCGTTCAGGCATAAAAAGATTGCAATCGTAACTGTAGAGTGTACATTGATCGTTAGTTATTTAAGTTTACTTAACAGTTATTTCACTTAACTCCTAAAGTAAAGCACGTGCACTTGAATATTGGGTAGTTAACTTAATTTAGTTGATTTCAAAATATGTATATACTGATTTAAAAAAGGCGATTTCCTAAAAAGTCATTTAGTAAATGCGTGGTAGGCGTAACCAACTTAAATATAAATACCTTATTCTGAAAAGTAACTTCTCCGGCTCATCTAAATTTGTTACCCAATTTCCAACATGAGTGTTGGATTTCGGGAAATCCAGTGCCTAAATACAAAATCAACACCCTCCACGAATTTCACATTTCTATGCTAAATAGTTTAGACTAGACGCTAAACAATGATGTGTCAGTCACGAAATATTAGGTCTTTACCTATGAAATTGCCGTTTTGTACGAAAAAATTTAAACGAATTTTTTTCATGTATTTTTTATTTGTATTAATCGAAGTAATCACCCATGCAATCAATGCATCTTTACCAGCGCAGTGGCAGTTTATTGATGCCCTTCTTAAAGAAATCAGCTGGACAGGAGGCAACAAATTCTTCAAAGGCATTTTGTACTGCCTTTCGGGTATTGAATTTTTTTCCCGCCAAGGAGTTATCCAAATTCTGGAAAAAGTAGTCTGGTGAGTAGGTCGGATGACGGAGAACTTCCAACCCCAGTCCTTGCAACTTGGAGACCGTCTGCTGTGCAGTATGAGGTCGCGCGTTGTCGTGCAGGAGCAGCGGAGAAGAGCGATTGACCAATGCTGGTTGGAGATATGCCAGCTTCTCCATCATTGTGTTCAGTTCTTCATAGTACACATCTGCAGTAATGCTCACCCCGTTTGGTAAGAAGCTGTGATGAATCACACCGGCGCTAGACCACCAAACAGTGACCATAACTTTTCTAGGGGTAAGTTTTCGTTTAGAGCATTGTTTAGGTGCTGAACCAGGATCCAATCAACTTGCTGAGCGCTTGCGGTTATCAAACAGAATCCATTTATCATCGCAGGTAACAATACGGTTCAAAATTCCTTCATTTGTGTGTCTGTTGAGCAGTGCAAGGCACGTCTCGACGCGTACTTCGCGCTGGCGATCATTGAGTTCGTGGAGCACCCATTTGTCAAGCTTTTTTACCTTGCCAATTTGACGCAAATGGACCAATATTGTTTGATTGTGTATCATCAGCTTCCACAATCGCCTTTAATTCGTCATTGTCGACCAAAGTCTTCGGACGACCACGAGGTTCATTTTTCAGGTGAAATTCCCAGAACGGAAGCGAGCAAACCAATAACAGGTGGTGCGTTGGTTTGTAGTGTTAGCTCCGTAAACGTCGTTGATGTTGCGTGCCGCTTGTGCCGCGTTGCTGCCACGACGGTACTCATATTCCATAATTACTCGAATTTTTAACGTATCCATGATGACAAAAAAGATTGAAATGCGATAAAAATGTAACACTAATCAATAAACAAATGACTACTTTTGGAAAAAGAATTCCATGTTTTTAAAATAAAATTAATTTGAAATTAGAATTCTTAGCCAAACAAAAATTATTTTGATTTGAAATGGCCAGTACTACAGAACGGCAATTTCATAGGTAAAGACCTGTTTATTTATATACTTATATAAATTTAAAGTCAATTTTTCAATCTGCAATTAATATCTTTATATGAGGAATATTTTTAAGTTTTTGACAGGTTTTCCATACATTATCTGTCTATACTTCAAAATTATTATTATCAAAATATTAAAAATTGGCCCTCAGTAAGATTTTAATATTAGGTATTATATTAAAGAGGTAAGGTTTAGTATGTTTGTAGGAATAGAATAGAATGCCATTGATCGGGCATACAGGCGAATCTTGCTCCTCCGCTCCCAGCTAGTTTAAAAACAAAAATACTTATTGTGTGTGTTCCTTAGTAGACATATACTATTAATTACAATACAATATTAAGTACATTAATTTAATATATCTCTTATGGTTTACTCAGCGTAAGTCATTTAAGCTCCCGAATTGATTCACCATGACCAGTTTTTTATTTTATTTACGGGGAACCCTAAATCTTTTTCTACAATAAAAGAAGCTAAAGTTACTCCTTATATCATCAGCTATGTACTTTCATATGCATTTAGTAAAAAGCAGTTATTTTGGCATTATAAACAGACACACCAATGTTATTAATTGTATAGTTGTATAGAAGATTAATTTGAAGGAAGACGCGGGCGGTTACTAGTGTATAACATAATTATTATTGGTACCACTAGACCAAAATAACGATAGAACAAGTCATAATAAGCATTCGGATGGCGATAACGGTGTGGTCCGTCTAGTAAGTAAAACACTTGACCGCGGTCACTGACCACATGGAAAGTCCCTAATAGTAACTCCATCGGAAGCTAACTAAGTTTTGTCATCAAAATTTAGTTTTTAATCTTTACAAGCTTTTGTTTACCTCGTAATCTATATCATAATGTTAATACGTGAGAAGAAAACTTCGGGCACCTTTTTAAACGTATTGCGTGCACGGAAGTCTGTGATATTTGGCATGGTTAACGTTTATATTGAGAAGGAGTGCAGAAAGCTAAAATATATCTATAATATCTGTTACTAATATTCTAAACTAAATAAATTAATACTGCGAATCCTAAACCGACGAGTGCCATTGTACTTAGACCCCCCAAAATATTGACATTGTCACTCAATGTAAAGTGACAGCTAGTGATTTAATATTCATTGTTTAGGTTCATTACTCCAAATGTCAAACAGAAAATAGTCTATGATTAAAAAGTCGCTTGTCGAATTTCGATTATTGGGCGACCGTTAGTTTAAATAGAAGCCTATCTGACTAACAGACATGTGCGCACAGCCCAAACTATTGAGGCTAGAACAGTGAAAATTTGTATGCGGGTTCCATTTACACTGTAAGTGACCCCTAAGGAAGGATTTTAAGATGGTGAAAATGGGGACGATATTTTGTATAAAAATCCGTCAATTTTGAAGATAGATCTATGAAAATTAGTTAAGCAATTATTACGAATACATTAAACCATTACGAAGCGTGGTTGGGTTTAGCCTAGTGTTAGTATGTATGGGTGAAATGTTGCAACTAAATTTTTCCACTTAACCATTTGAGCTGAAAGGAATACTTATTTACTGAAACGTGGTCGCTAACTATAGGCTTCATAAAGCTCAAGGTAACTCAAATAGCAATGCTAAGCTCCGAAATTTTTTGCATGACCAAATCAGTAATAAGGGGGGTGTAAGGGGTGTCGAATTACAACTTCAGCACTGAGACACCCAAGCGAACCTCAATTGCACGTGGTGCATTCTGCTGAGCAAAAAACGATGAACATGGTAGGGCTGTTTTGCGTGTCGCACTTTAGGATCAATTTGAGCATATTCAGTTAAATTAATGCAAGCCAGCATGACAGCGGCAACCCTCGATGGATTGCGATACCTTACTACTACCTTTTTAAACTACCTTAGTAGTATAAAAATCTTGTGAAGGGCAGACGAAGGAAAGCTTGTGTAAAAATGAATAAATAACTTTATTAATAAAAGGTATATTAACCTCTATTATACAGTTTGAATTCAAATCTCAAACGATTTCACGTACGAACAAGGAACTTCACACATCATATTTACTTAATAATTATAAATAGGTAAATTAAAAATAGTTCGTCTTACATTGTGTATTATAATCAAGGCAGAGGGCGGGTGACGTCATAAGTTCTTTATTTACTTCACTAGGTATCTAATTAGGATGTATCTTTCTTTTTATATTATCTTGAAAAGTACCGAACTATGTTAATAAAATTTTCAATGACGTGTCGTAACAAATCTATTTAATTATATTTAAATTTATCTATATATAAAGGCGTGAAGCAAAAGCTTTCGGTACCTTTTTAAGCGTATTGCGTGCAGGGAAGACTGTGAGATTTGGCATAGTTAAAGTATATATGGAGAAGGGCACTTCTAAAGTTAAAACCTAAAATTTATCAATAATATCTGTTACTAATATATTAATACTGCGAATCCTAACCCGACCAGTGCCATTGAACTGAGACCCCAAAAATATTGACATTGTCAC
The DNA here is from genome assembly GCA_033032175.1 of Saturnia japonica. Classification (NCBI taxonomy): domain Eukaryota; kingdom Metazoa; phylum Arthropoda; class Insecta; order Lepidoptera; family Saturniidae; genus Saturnia; species Saturnia japonica. The sequence goes on from CM065318.1 coordinate 16,725,817, forward strand.
TCAACGAAAAGCGAGCGCAAGTGATGTAGATAATACTAATTGTTTAGGTTCATGAATACTGAAATTGTCAAACAGAAAATAGTCTATGATCAAGAAGTCGCTGGTCGAATTTCGAGCTTAGGGCGACCGCTAGTACAATTAAATAAGTACAATAAGACAAGTGATTAGATGTTTCTTTAGTTTTTGTTATCTACCTATTATTAGTTTAATATAAATTCCCTCGTTGTTTATTCGATAAAAAATAGTTTAATAGTATAATTGTTACAAAATTCTTTAGGCGTCCCGCTTTGATGAGAAAAATAATGGTCACGTTAGATATTTCTCATAGAATATATGGCCGTGCCGCGCCGCGCCGCACCTCGCCCGCCTCTTCCCTGCAGTTCAGTACCGCGTAGTGCGGTCTTACCTTTAAATACTGGTAGGGTATATAATTCAAATTGTATAAAAACAGAGTCCATATCACTCAGGAATAATGCAGCTTCCTATTAGTAAAAGAGTTTTCAGAATCAGATCTGTAATTATAGAGATTATCTCCTATAATTATATGCACAAACTTTACCTCTTTATAATAATAATTTATATAATACATTTAAAGGAAAATAAAACATTAAATATGATTAATACATAGTCATTAATAGACGCGACTGTGGAATTTTATTTATTAACAACACATGACACACCCACCGGTCACATAAGGAACTTTTAAATAAAATTAAAACTTTAAAAATATAAGCAATTTTTCGTCATTGGATTTTTTTCATCTATGTTAATTTATTACGTCTTAAATTAATTATATTTTACCGCGATACGCATAGTAGGAATATACAGTGAATAACTTATATTCCGGAAGTTATTATAATAGGAGACTACCTGACACGGACAAATAATTCGTTCGAATAGAATGGTTTTTTTTTTCAAGTGTGACAAATACACGTTATAGAACTTAGTTGCCAAATGTTCGGTGTGGGCCGTGTAGGTACTGGATAGTAACCCATAAGATTGGAATGTAAGCAATCTAAGTAACAGCTGTCATGCTAGTGAAACAGATTTTTCGCGCCTCTTACATGTTACTTGAATATATTTTTAATACCAATACTATCTTTTAATATTTTTATAATACCTTTGTAAAATAATAATATGTAGAGATAGGAATGCAATTCGATACGATTATTAAATAATTTATTTATCGAAAATATTAATTTTAAACTATTACCTAAATAACTGGGAACATAGGCTCTAAAATGAAGTTTTAACCATATAGGTATTTTGGCGAAGAAGTAAATGAGATATGGCTTTGAAAGGAAAAAATCAGTTTTGAGGAATAATATATATGATATTTTTCCTTTTAAAAATGGTGTGCGATAGATCTATGTTTTTTGTAAAGCCTATGAATGCTTTCTGATTTCTGATGAGCCAATGGTACCTACATTCATATGTATTTTTTTATTATAGACTAAGGCTTTAATACAATATTAAATACTAATAAAATTTTCAATAAAATGAATACTTCATTTATTACAACATAGGTCTTTGTGTTAGTAAATCTAAAATGCAAATTAAGTTATTTTCTTTTTAAGTTAAGCAAAGTCGTAATTTGGCATTTTAGGATGTTCTTGTTTTATATATTTACATCATTTTAATAACATAAACAATACGTCAAATAAGATTTCCATTATAAATTCGTTTCCCGAACGAAATTACTAATCAAGCAGCCGATATTGTTTTAAAAGAAGAAATAAAACGTTACACCATTGTTGGAAGATGAAATGTGTACAATAGTTACAGTTGTCGAATTATTATTAAAAATCACAAAAATAAAAATGAATTTATATTTTATTGAAATACCTGATTATTGCGCACTGGTTGAACTTTTACAGTTGCGTTTAACTGTCTGACGCAACAGCCTAGAAATTTTGTCGTAATGTATGCCTGTTCATAATATCGGTAAATTAAAAATAAAACTTGTACACTAATGCAAATCAATACTCAGTAATGAATTGTTCAGGGTTTTCGTTTTCAAGGGACCTCCTTAAAAATCATTATTGCTACAAGTTTATTTATTATTCAAATATTAAAGAAACTTCGACAGAGAACATCCCGGGACGCGATTTAAGCTCGGGCGACAACACGCAACAAATTACATACATTAGGGTAACTTTCTATGTTAATCGTAATGGAAAATTACATAGAAACTATGGCGAATTCCACGCGCTGAATCAAATCTTTACTTGAAGAACTTTCTGAACAACCATTGATATGTTTATGGTAAACAGCTACTACATAGGTATAACAACGCGTTACTGATTTTGAACTCCCCTACCCGAAAGAGCTCTGGGAACCTATACTCATCGCAGAAACACAACACAAGGTTATTTGGCGGCGATCTTATGTAGGGTGGAGGATACCACCCCACCAGTCGGCCTGCCCCAAGTAGAAAGAGTTCTCGAAAGAAAAATTAAACTAAATTATAATCGTTTATTGATAAAAAAATGTAATTGTGGAAAGAATAGTTGTTCATTAATTTCATTTTTCTTTGGGGTAATTGAATTTTTCGTCTGAGAATAAAATGATCGGAAACGCCAATCAGAAAACGATAGCCGAATGAACGATTGATTGAGGCGTATTTGACGTCATCGTAAAATATTATTATTATAGGTTATTTTGCGACAAGTGACTCTAAAAATATTACAAGCGTAGAAATAGTTACTTTAAAAGTATACATAGAGGTGCTGAAGAAATTTCATAAGGTTCAACTGAAATTCAAATAAACTCGTTGCACATAATAATTTTAACCTTAGATTTATTTATTGAATGATGACGTCGCGCTCGGTCACATGAACATAATGCAGCGTATTTAAGGCATATTTTTTAATTCTATTAAAAATGTGTAATAAGGAATAAATACTATATCACCGGGTATTATTTTCAAAATATAAAGTGTTTAAAAGCAAGTTACAAGAAATTGTCTACTCTCGGATTGTCGTGTTCTAGCACCCAGTAATTTTATTGTCTAAAATGGCATTTGAGATGCTCTTTCAAAGCATAATGTGCTAACATATTGGAATATATCGTGATTAAACATACGAACCAAAACATATTTTAATAACAAAGTTATTTTAAGCTTATTAAATAAAGCCGGTTACCTACATGACATTTAAAATTATTTTAACGAGTTTTAAATTATCGATTTTTATACCTAATTGTTTTTACTTATTTTTATACCTTATCGACTGGCCTGTGAGACGTGTCTGCTAATTTTACACAATTTCCGAGAATTTATAATATAGTAGCGAGTGTATAGTAAAAAGTTTTCTTGCTTTTATCCGCTCTATGTCTGCGGTTTGCTGAATCATTATGCTATATTTGCACTCAGTTCTTACCGTTATATTATTATTTAAAACTAGACATATTATGTACTCAAGGTAAGCGATAGAAATTTCATATGACTATAAATAAATTTATCTTTATGCATTTTTACATTTTTTAAGTGAATTGTTTGTTTGATTTTTTTTAATGGCAATTACTTATTTTTATCGATTTTTTTATTCGTTCCATACTCTATAAACGTTGATTTCAATTAGAATATCCGTTATATATCCACTCATTCAAGATGACCCAAGATGGTAAAATGCTAAGCCTAGTGAAGGACGTGCTTAGTGACAGATTTTCAACTAGGGAGTGGTAGCTTACCAGGTGGGCATTAAAAAATGACCTACCAGGATACTATGGTTTTATCGCGACGTTTTCCTTCACCGAAAGTTTAGGCACATTGTAAGAATTCGAACTCACGTCAATCGACACTATTTCCGTACACGCTAACACGTAACCAGCATTGCAGTAGGTACCTACATTTTATGTTTTTTTTTTTTTTTGAACTGACCATACTGTTACCTTTAAGGGCTCTGGAGCCATTAGAGACTTTGACAGCTTCACCGGGCTTGTGGGCGAGCGCGGAAGGCACTCAGCCACGAGAGTGAGACAACAAGCTCAAGGGTGCCAAAGTGACGGAGCCTCGACTTTGGCTAGTGCCGTACATGCAAATAAGTCGGGATCTAACTAATTCCCTATCCGTAAAATTAGATCTAACTAAGTATACATATATACGTGCTCCTTCCTTCTGGGAAGAAGGAGAAACATGCGTATAAGCATTTAGTAATCTGGCAATTTGGTCTAAGTCTAACTAGCCAAAACAGAAAAAATAAGGTCCCTTACAGAACCTATGTACATGTGTGGTGTGCACGTATGTGGTGGTTCAGTGTAATGATGTCTGTTGGTAGCTAGTGATTGCAAGTGTATAGTCACTGTATCGCGTGAGCGGCTGCTTGGTTCAAGGGCTCCATGTCGGAGAAACGGACTACACTTGAGTTGCCGCTGGAGAGGGTGGTCGTGGTGGGTATATTATATTTTGTAGTTACACTTTAGTACGTATCTAGAAGTCAATATCTCTTGACGACGAAGGAAAACATTATGAAGGCTGAACGTTTGAGAGTAACTACCTTGTAATGAAAAAAATAACATAGAGTATATTTTTTTCATTTGGAATCGTCATCTGGTGTGGTGAGTAACATTTAATTTTCCCTCTGAAAGAGGCCTTTGTCCTATAGAAGGATACTTACTGGCTCATATTATTATCATTATAATACTCCCTTTTAGGTACAAATTGGTATCATAAGTGTTTGCTATAAACCATACTTGGTACAAGGGAAAATAAGAACTCTGCTCAACTTTTGTATTTTAAGATTACTTAACTTAAACCCTTAGAATTGTCAGAAGCCGAAACGTTTTCCTTCACCGAAACCTCATTGCAGGGATTCGAACTCGCGTCAATGGAAGCGGAGTCCGTACACGCTACCACTGACCCATCGCTGCTCTTTTGGTGGCTGCCACTTTTTTGGATTGTAATGTGCTAAACATGTGGCACAGTGCTTGCTGCTGTGAAAAACAGAAGGTGCATTCAAAAGTTTCCTATCTAACAATCAGCTCCAACTCTCAGACCCAAAATTACCCGCAAAGTAGGTAATATGCGAAAATAAATGGCCAAACAAATATATTATTATACTAATTTGTTTCCGTGATAAGGCTGATATTATTTTTCCCAGTGACGTCACAAATCCAAATCATATGACTAATTATTATCAAGATGCGTTCGTTGTGTCGAAACTCGAGTGTCATAACCACCGCAGAGATCACGTGTCTGTCTCTGTGTTACTATTTGTTTACATTTTCCCAACAAATATGCGAAGCTGGTGACTTTCTACGAGATATGATTCATTATGCAAGTATGCTATTTTTAATAAAAACTTATAGTTTGAACTCTCTGTAAATATCGTAAGGTTTCTTCTTCTTCCTAACTTGGCATCTAGTCCTCTTTATTGAAGACCATTACTATCATTATTTAGTGAATATAGATGGTGACGATTTCAGTATTCTAACAAAATGGTGGTTTCCTTGTTTATGTATATACATGCCATGCAATAATCAAGATTCATTGAACAAAATGCCACAAGTTTTACACAATATAGGGTGAGATAACACAGATTTATGAATAAAAAACAAAACCACTACATGGTCGTCTAAGATCCCACTAGAAACTCAGGTTTATTGTTCTTCCTCTTCTTCCTAACTTGGCAACTGATGCTCTTTATTGAAGACCATTATCGAGTGAATATTAGAGTGTTCTGCCTTAGAACGATTTCAGTAACCTAAAAAGATGGTGGCTTCCTTGTTAGAACTTTCTAGGGAGTTTTTGTGGCACCTCAAAATACAAGCTTCTAGATTTATATTTATTCTCCACTTCACTTATGCACAATAACCAAAGTCACGCAAAACGCCACCAATATTTCATAATATAGAGTAAATTAAAACCACAACATGACACTTCAAAAGCCAACCAAAATCTCATGATTGTTGTTCCTCTTCTTCTTCCTAACTTGGCAACTAGTTCTCTTTATTAAAAATCATTACTACCATTATCAAGTGAATATAGAGTGTCCTGTCTTATGTCGATTATAGTAATCTAACAAGATGGTGGCTCCCTTGCTAGAACTTTCTATGGAGGTTTCTATTGTCTACAATATCTAATATGACCATGTCATATAAATTGGTGGCCACGGAAACCATAATGCCTAGGGATAATTTAAAGCACTTAAAAATTTACATTTATGATTTCAATTGATTACTTATTTCCTTAGTTCTACCACCCTCTACGATAATCAACTGCAATTTTTTAAATTTAGTGACTTAAAATTGTTTTAATTTTCATACGCCAATCTGAAAATCTCAAAGCAAACAAAATCAAACCACCAACTTGAGGGTTGTATATATTACTACTTATTTAAGCGTGACGTACAGTAATAATATTTGATATAAACTATGTAACATAGATAAGGCCGAAGAAAAAGAAGCTACGTTTTAATCTTTCTCAAAACCTACACCAAATGTTTGTTTTCTTCTTTTGTCGCAACTGATCATTTTTACACTTGTTCGGCAAAATTATACGACTGTAGGTAGCCGAAGAAGTTTTATAAATAGACAAGTTACACTATCACCCAAAAGAAATTCGAAAACGGCACAAACATTGTTATCAGCATGTTTTAAGAAAAGGGATAGGAATACACAGCGTAAGGCGGATACTCTGTTGTCAGAAAAGACCAAAAGTTTCTTCTCGCTCCCACCGATATTAAGTTGAAAGTGAACTGAGGGAAATTACGATCAACTACTTAAAAATATCATCGAATGTAGCCAGCCAGTATTAAATAAATAAAAGAACGAAAATGATTTGTTGTCACAGTTAATTACAAATAGATGAAAAAATTAAAAGAAAAGAAAACGCAGTGTCAACCAAACTTGTCGTCAAAGTATTGCCGTTGGTGACGAGAGCCATTGAACGGTGTTGTTTTTCAACCACATGTCTAACTCAAACTAAATTAAAATACTTTATTACCATTTAGACCCTAATGAGTCAGTTATGAATGTCAAAACACTACCAACTAGGCGCTGGTTCAGGAAACATTCCCGTCATCGAGAAGAGGCGGCAAGTAACTCGTTCGGGTTTATCTTTTTTTTTTTTCAAATGTACAAATAATATTTACAGTTCTGTTAATATAATCATATTAATAATTTAATGGATGCACAGAGAGGAAGTCATTTCCAGACATCAATATCATTCAAGTAACCTTTTGACAGTAAAACTTGCTTGACATGGTCCTTGAACTTATTGCAACAAATCGGTAATATGCTTAGGAATATTATTATAGAACCTAGCAAAATTATCCAAATTACCTTTATTTATCTTAACTGAGCAATTTAGTATTAAAACTGTTTCAATCTTTTACACAGTCTTCAAACTCATCGCGCATAGACACACAAATTTATACTCAGTCATGATGAAATTCAAAATATAATTAACAGGTGAATTAATAATTTAGTTTCAAACATACTGAACACTAATATTTAATTCTCTCATTATCTGCTAGCAACATCAAGAGAACTCTATCTGAACCGCAAAAGAAATAAAGTTGCGTCCAACTAAAATAAAGGAAATGTAGCAAAATTCATATTAAGCCTCCAAATGGTAACATAATAAAGGCCAAGAACAAAGGGTCAATTACGGTGATTGACATTAATTTGGTAAGACTGTTGCTTTGACAAAAACATGTTATGAAGCAGTCAACAGGCGTGCAGTGTGCCTGCATTTAAGTATTTATATCTATGTGAAATCAACCTCAACAAAAATCCTTTTCGAAGAGAGCTAGTCCTGACAATTCTCAATATCACAAGCGCGGCGTTGAAATACTGTTTCAACACATCCTTGTAACGTAGATGCCGACCATGGTGGTAATGTTTACCATTTAGTATCTTCGACTTAAGCGGTGTGTCGTCAATAAAGCGTATTCACACCATATGAGTTGTCATTGAATATATATCGCTTTACAGCGTTACCATAAACACATCAAAATATACGCGACGAATTATATGTAAATATTTTTCTCGTTATTAATTAATTTACACGAAAACTTGTCGAGGCACCACCCCTTTGACGTCATGGGGATATCCGTTGAATCACGAAGATTCTTTTTTTTTATTTAAATTATTTATAACAGTTACATTTTATATGTCCTCCATATGGTTTTTCCCAGAGCCTTTAAACACTTATTATATCAAAAACACTGCGTTTAAAAATAAAGAATTGTATATTGCTTTAAAAAAAAAGCAAGTTTAATGAATGGAATAATTTTGAAGTTATATTTAGATGTTATATTTTTTTTACTTGTCGCAATCAAAAGTAACTTGAGAGTTCTGACGTTGAGTTCATTACAACGCTCCGGCAATGTATGAAACAGCGTGCTGGGGTTATTAAATACTCTTTGATTGGATCTCTTTATCATTCTTGACATACCAAAGTAAGTCTCTTTGCTTAGTACAAATTGCGTTCACGTGGCTGTATAGCCATAAATGCGCTTGCCTTTCGGCACAGATGATAAATAGAAAATTGGCGGCAAAGCTGAAAATTCTTCTTGATTTGTTATTTACATACTTAATAAATATAAAATAAATTTACATTTTAACTTCGTCATTTTGTTGACACGCGGGATAAAAAGTTTGAACTTATTTTTGTTTTGTTACTCCAGAGAAATGTAACTTGTTAGGTGCGTACATTTTTTACTATTTTTTTCTGTGAAAGACTTTGTGAAAAATTAGTCACAAGCACAAAGATTTACTTATAAAATACCAAATACATAGAATTCAATTTTAACTTTTTATTCTAATTGTACATTCTCCGAGTTAGAATTAAAATATAACGCATAAAAGGACAAATCGACCCTTCGAGTCTGAAATGTGGTAAAAGCCATTTTGTCCAAAATCGACTTTAAACGCTATCTTGCCTGTCTCGTATTAGTGAAGTCCTCGCCTACAGCTTGGCCTTCAAACTCATACTCGTCCTGCAATTGCCTATTTCACGGCCCTTGTAATAATGTACTATTATCTACTGTAATATCGTAAAATTCGAATTATAAACTTCAAAAAGTGTTTATAGTGACATAGCTATAAACTTTATAAACGCAAAATTTATATAATATACGTTATATATTTAAAAAAAAATTAAATATTTATTCGAAACCTACTATAGGTATTTTTTTGCCTTCTTCTATATTTTTTCAAGTAAGTATAATAAAATACTGTATTTAATATAAAAATGTCTTTGTCTCCTACAAGATTCCAGTTCCCGATGTATTACTTTACTCTATGTTACAGTGGCACGGCGCGGGAACTAAGAGAACAAAATTTTATATACAGGTGTGTACTCTTTCGGTTTACAGAATGATGCAATGATAGACAGACTGTCCGTCAGTTCGACACCGCCCAGCGGCGCGGCGCGGGCGCAGGTATGTGGGCAATCATTCGCATTCACTTGCGTAATTATAACTACGCCGTTTGAAAGGTCATGAGCACGCTTATTTTCGGTAGTTCGATATAATTACATGCAATTTTTTTATTAATTTGTCATTGACATCTATATACATATAAAAAATTGACGTTAATCTACAGGATGGATTTTTGAGATGGACGCGGAACGCCCCTCAGCGGTGTCAGTATCGTCTGTTAACCCTGCTATACCGAGGCCACCCTTGTCACGACGCGAGGGAAAACGAACAGCGACGCGATTATGTTATCCACAGCTGGGGTGGCTAGTGTCTGAGATACTCCTCCCTTGAGCGGCCTGGCTCGGGAGACGAGGCGCGCGGCGGAGGCAATGCAGGATTTCCCGACGGTAAAAAAAATAATAATTTTGAGATAGGACCCTTAACGGTTGTAGCTATATACAGTAAATTTTCTTGAGACTGTCCTTAGCTTTTTAAGATATTTTTACTTGCACTTACAGTTTTTTTAAATTGTACAGTGAGTAAGATGATGGGCAATTTACATAAAAACTTTTTCATGTCAATCGATCCTATTGCTTTTAAGGATCAATAAACTCTAAGAGACCAATTGAGGTTAGAATACTAAAAATGACAGAAATCGCAAAAAATCTTTTCCAATACATTACGTAGGAAATCATCGTGGCTTCGATAACCTTTTGCAAGAAAAGAGACTCTAACTTGTTTGTATACTTAGTTTATGCTATCCCTGAATGGGATAGATGGTGCTGTCATCGAATTATTGACTATCTATTGGATATGTTAGGTAGAGGTAAGGAGGGATATATGGGGGATAAGTTGAAAAAGTATCCCGCTGTAAGTAGCAAATTACAATTTACGTTTTTCGGTTACGCCATGTTGCTTTTTTTATCAAAGTTTAGTATAGTGACGTAAAGAATATAATGTAATATATTATAATAATAACAACAATATATTAGTTTTGAAGTTTGGTTTGAAATAAGAATAACAATATGTGTAGTGACGTAAAGAATATAATGTAATATATTATAATAATAACAACAATATATTAGTTTTGAAGTTTGGTTTGAAATAAGAATAACAATATATTAATTTGAAAGTGATAAAATAAAAAGACTTATTCAAATTTAAGTGAATTTACAAGAAAAGTGAGAGTGATTATATATTTCGTTTTATAAATTCAACACGTATGAGCATGATTTTAATATTTATTTGAGGTTAACCTCACTTTTTGATTGTAAGTATCAGTGAATGTATATAAATCTGTTAAAATTAGCAAGTAATAATAAATATGACTGTAAATCTAGTGAACATTATTAATTCTAAAAACAATAAAAAATATAAATTAAATAATAATTTAAAAATAAAACAAAACACGATTAGAAAATAAAAGTATGTATACGTACATCTTTTTTAATTATTCGTTTTTAATGGTTTATTCATTCATTTTTAATTTTATAAAATCGTTGCATTTCTACAAGATTAACTGTCATCATATAATTGTATTACTTTGAAAAGATAATTCCAATTATTTATTCATAACTTGTAAATATAATACAATAAATAAATAGCAATGATATTATAATAAGAACAATGATAAAATAAATTACTCATTAATTGTATGCATGTCTATAATAACAAAATAGCTTTAATTTAATACGCAAAAAATTTTTTTTCTTAAGGCTTATGCCTTATCTACCCCATTTTCGTGAAGTTGCAAATAGTAGAAAAATGATGTCGTAAAGAAGTTTCACTTCTTATCTGTGTAGTCTGGTACACACACACATTTTTTTTTTTCGTTAATAAATTTGATTTCAAAGGAACATTTAATCTTACAAACAATTATAAATGTATTATTACTCTCAATTATAAGTTTGACTTTAAAAAAAGTAAAAAAAAAAAACAAAACAAAACTGGAAACACCTTCTATATAATAAAATATTTCGACGTCCATCTGTCTCATTCTAACACACGCTCTACAACTATCTTTATATTTATATTATGTTTTAATAATAAATCGAAAACAAAATTATTATATTTGAAATTTAATCGAACTTTATTAATCTCATTAAAATGTTATTAAATAAAATTTACATATCTCTTTCAAAAGAAAATTCAAGTATACACGTTAAAAACATGTACTTGTTTTTGTATATTTTCTCATGTATTGTTTCGGGCATAGTGTACGTACCGAATGTAGTGTTTGCTTAAACGACTCGGTTCAAAATCAAATTTTTTTATTCAACTCAAGTCCTAAGAAAGCACAACATCAAAATACTTGCATAAAAAAACATCCCAGCTATCGAGAAGAACCGGCAAGAAACTAAATCATCAAATCAAATCATGTTTATTAATTTTACCTATTTTTTAATATACACAGTACACAAGGGATCACTAGTTTGTTAGATTCCATTTTGAATATTAGAAAATACTACGATGGCTTAAAAACGTTGAAGAAGAAGAAATGACGCGTACATAACAGCTTCTTTTTTGTCGAAGTAACCGAAATCAAAACGCCCGTCAAAATCTGACGTAAGTTCGATAACTTTTTACGTTAGCCTTTAGATTGGGGTTGTAGTTTACAGTTATTATTAGAATGTAACTGTGAAATGGCTGACAATGACGTAAAAGTGTCAAAAGTTTGTCGGATTGTAACCTTGAAGTTGATTTAATATTTTCAGATGAATATGATTAGACGTTAGATGTCTGTTCGGACAGTTACATTAATAAAATTGCAATGGTTACGGTTGCAGCGAGGTTATACTTAGAATTTTGCTATATTCGTTTACAAGTTTAAAACCATTCATAGTCATCTGTCTCATTAAATGTATATTTTTTATTATTGAATGGGATTATAATATATACTTTATATCTTATAAAATGAAAGCTAAAATGTACTTATGTTTATTTGTCCTAAACTATATAATTTGTTGTAAAATACAAATGTAAACGAGAGATTAGTCAGGAAAGTAAAAAGATTTAATTGTGAACATTAAAACCACACATAAAACTCAATATGCACTCTAAAGAAAAGGAACTTTGAATTAAGAATGGCTCAGTGATAGAACGGTCTGAGATCGCTTTGATTTTCCTTTTTTTTATTATTTATAGGCCTCACCTGATGAGAGGGTGCTGCTGCCGGAACACACCTATTGGTGCTTGGCGACCGATTTTTAACTTGAGAGTGGTAGGTAGCTAGCCGGGCATTAGAAATTACCCTAACACCATGTTATGATTTCATCGCAATGTCTCCTGCTTCTTGGGAATGATATAACTTCGGAAAGTTTTCGAACGAGATCAAAGGTTTCATTTCTTACTAACTCTTTCCCCCTTGCAGCGCTGTAAGTTGACGTATGAAAAATAAACATTAGAACGTAGGTATTCCAAAACCCTAGTTTTAGGTAATTAATTGATTAACCACATATTTAGTTAATATCATGTGTATTGGTGGCCAAAATATAACTTATGACTAAAAAAAAAAAACTTTTTCACTATTCGTTTCAACATATTTACGAGTGTACAAATAAATTGATATTTAAGTGTTTGGCGCTTTTATTTAGCGTATAAATTAAAAGACTAGACAGGCGCCAGTCTCAAGTGTCCATAACTCATTTATTGGTTTCTTTTTTGTACTAATATTAAACAAATTATAGTCTTGTAGTTAAATAATAAAGTGACTTAGACGACTGGTCATATACAGAGTGTGCCTATATAATTTTTTTTAAAATAAAACTAAGGTGGAAAATAAACATACGGCCTGCCTGATGGTAAGCGGCTTAAGTAATATAATACGGCTAATTAAAGGACGTCTTTTTTTATCCTATAAAGGTTTAAATGTCACAATCACAACCAATCTCATCTGATGTTAAGTGACAATGATGGTGACACGCTATGCCTAGTGGAGGACCGGCAATCAAGTGCAGCTGATTTTCAACTAGAGGGCGGTAGAAAATACCCTACCACCATGCAAACCATCAATTACGTGAGATATTTTTGTTTGGATCCCCTTTTCCATAAATGACACCGACCGCTAGCATCCTGTGCGTCATCTCTTTGACCTTCACAAAATTTTATTTAAATATCCTGATTCTTAATCTTTTTTAAAAGTGTATTTTCCTGGCAACACTTTATTATCGTTAATTCTTGTTTTAAAAATTAGTGACTCAAACATTATTTAGAACCTTATGTTCCACGGTATTGACGAAATACAGACAAATAGCTTAAAATTAAATTTTTCGTTTATATAAATGATAAATAAACGTTTTCTTTAGGAATGCATCTGTTGACGCTAATGAATATAGTATAATGAAGGTACCGTCTTTATAAAATCTGATAACGAACATATGACAGCTGTTCGTTTCTTCTTTTTGTTTTGGCACCGCAAAAAGCACTTGCCGGCGTCAGTGTTTTCAAGCCTTCGTAGTAGTAGGTATTTTATTCAAAGTGGCGTCTAAATAAGATGGCTGGCTCTCTTGTTAGAACGAACTACGGAGTTTCTGAGGTACCCCAGAATGCATGCTTTCAGTTTATACTTATAATCCACTTCACTTATGCACAAAAACTAAACTATGTATATCACGCAAAACGCGACCAAAATTACATAATATAGGGTCAAAAACCTAAGTAAATGAATTAAAAATAAAAACGAAACATGTCAATATCAAGATCCATACATTACATAATGTGCGAAATATTTGCAACTGTCAGATAGTACTAAATAATACCTTAAAGAGTACCTAATAACACTTGTCGTAAGGACCCTGTATAGTTTTATATAACGATATATAATATTATATAATCTTTCTTTTTATGTTACTCTAAACAAGTTTTTACGTGATCAAGCCAAATGAGACGGTTGATTTAAAACTACGGACACGTTACGTTTGCGAGACTACACATTGATGGTTGAATATTTTTTAATACGCTTTTTTTAAATACCGTTGTACAAATTAAATGGTCCATAATTAAGCACTACGAGTATGTTATAAAACAGCACATAATATGAAACAGTTGGATTATGTGTTTAAAGATCGTGCCATAGGCACTCGTTTTGAAGACTACTGATTCAACTGATTGATATGATTCATTCGGCTCTCTCATCATTTATAGTTATATTTACTTCTACTTAGTAACTTGGCAATTAGTCCTCTTTATTGAAGACCATTATCAAATTAATATTGCTTCCTGGCTTTATTATCCTCCTAACAAGATGGTGGCTCCCTTGTTTGAACTTTCTACGGAGTTTTTGTGGCATCTCAGTGTGTATGCTTCCAGTTTATATTTATAATCCACTTCACTTACAATATCCAAACTATATCACGGAAAACGATACCAATATTACATAATATAGGGACAAAAACCTAAGTTAATGAATCCTAACTAATATTATAATTGTGAAAGTGAGTTTGTTTATTTGTTACGCTTTCACGCGTAAACTATTCGACCGATCATCCTGAAATTTTGTACACGTGTTCTATAGGAGCAGAGCATCAATAAAAATTCGGGTCAGCTAGTAAAAAATAAAAACCACAACATGTGTCACTTCAAGATCCCGGCAAGAACTCGGTGATAAATATTTTAACGATTTAGGCATTGTGTATCCAAAGAGATAGTGCTAGCTATAATAGCTATTTTACTTTTATATCAACGGCTTTTAAAAATTATAACATTGTTTAGGGCCGATTTTTCAATCGCCAGATAACTTTATTTGAGGATTAGTTTTGACTTTTTGATACATAATGTATGAAAAACCTGTCAAAATAAAATAATTATTTCACAAAAAAAGCTATCCGTTGATTGGAACATCGTCCCATAATGTAACAAAAATATTATACTAAAACCAAATCAGATAACCTATCTATGGTTATTTAAATACAATCCTAATATATATTAGAAATATGGTAGTTTTTCTTTGGATGTTTGTTATTCAATCATGCAAAAACGGCTGTACAGATTTGGACGAAATTTAGAACACAGATAATTTTTAACCTGTATTAACACACTGGATACTTTATATCTCGGTAAGTCACATTTTTAATTTCATTCTGGACCCAATTCTGCAGTCCGCGCTAACGAAATCCCGGGCAGAAGGGGTATTTAATAAAATTCTCAAACCTTACTAAACCGAAACCGGTAGGTACAGAAGCAAAAATTTCCACGGCAGTTCCTATAAGTGAACGCTAAGAAAGGAGGGTTGAAAATTTTTCTCTCCTGAGAGGATTGCAAACATTTATTCCCCTTTTTAATTGCGAGACATAAGTGGAAGTGGGCGAAGCACGTAGCTCGTAGAATGGATGGGCGTTGGGGCCAAAGATTTCTCGAGTGGTGGCCGCGTACATACAGGAAGATATAGGCGTGGGCAGACTCGCCACAAGGTGGGCCGACGTTACCTGGTAAAGGTTGCCGGAAGCCGCTGGATGCGGGCAGTACAGGACCGGTCGTTGTGGAGATATTTTTTGCCAAGGAGAAATTTCATCGAGCACACAACTAATCTATACTAATATAATGAAGCGGAAAAGTTTTTATGTTTGTTTAAACACGCTAATCTCTGAAACTACCAGTCCTATTCGAAAAATTATTTTTGTATATGATAGCCAGACTCTCGAGAAATAGTATAGGCTATTTAAAATTTGGCTGCAACTTTCAGTTAGCCTTAAATATTGTTTTTTATTACGTAAGTCGGAAGTCGAGACCCTCCTGAACAGCTTTAACCGCATGCGCTGGAGTAATCGTTAATGATACGGAAATACTATGTTCTACAATAATATTGATCCTTAGTATACCGAAGAAAAAATACGATAGCATATACCTATCTCTTATACATAGGCCATAATAAGGTATTTTGTAACAAAGATTTGTTGAAAATTAAAAAGTGATATAAAAGCATTATTTTTAGACATGGAATATTAATCCTTATAAACAAAAGTTAGTTCATCACAAAGATAATTTTATGAAGTTAACTTTTGCTCTTTAGAGTATGCTATTTGGACACATAGTTTAGGAGATATTAAAAAATAAAAATAATTTTTACTTACGGGAAGAACAATTATGAAAGACTACATGGGTGCGTTGGCGGCGCGGTGTATGCCGGATAAAATTAACACAGCTAGTATAAGAATAAAAACTTTCTATATACAAAAATATAATATAATCTGGTTCTACTTCGTCGTCAGTTTTTTTTTGAGGTATATGGAGTCCGTCCTTTTTCACATTGTGTCGGTCTCCTTAATTTTAAGCAACTCCATCCAAACTTAGGATATTTATATTCATAGGTTTCTAACCAATCTGACGACATCAGCAGAGCATCTAGCCCACGTTAACCGTTTTCTATCTTTAGGCCATCACTTTGGTATTGTTCCAGTCTCCATATGCTCATGTGGCTAGGCATCTTGTCCATCTCCACATACACAAGCTACAAGTTTTCAATAATCATGAAGTTCTGAGATCGTTTTACGGCTTTACAATAATATTAAAAACAGTACCTAAACCTGAAACGCTTCAACCAGTTCTGTTCATGACTTTATTACAGAAACGTTCCATTCCTTTCCAATTGTCAGTTAGAATATGAAGATGCAGACAGAGCGTAATGATCACAAATTGCTACTAACAGTCCATCTTTGTAACCATCGACCCTATTTCAAGGTACTTATGGCAGGATGTCACAAGTTCTTTAATTTTTAAGTGACATTAAATATTTTTGTCGCCTACTTGATCATCAGTCAAAATACTAACTGTTGCGAGGAGGTATTTTTGCATTTTTTTTTTGTTAAATCTTTAGTTCGCTGCAAGGGTTTTACGTCATCGTCTGCGCACGCGCCATATCTCTACCATGGGATGGGAGGAATAATAAAGTTTTTGTAAGATTTATACTATAATTATGAAAATTGACAGCCTACCTGTAGTAAAAATATACGAGATTTCACTTTTAGGATAAAGAACCGTCGTATGTTCGTTTTACAATAGAATTAAGGATAATTCTGGACTAAATCAAATTGAAAAAAAATCTTTTAAAATTATGGTCCTTTGAATGAGTGCCCTTCAAATGTCCGAAAAAGAATACATACAAAAGTAAGTATCGAAAACCAGACATTGTATAATTTGTCTGCAAACATCACAAATAATATTTTTTTCTAGTCAATGATTAAACGTGTAAATAACGTGAATAAGTTGGCGCCACCACTCTACGTGAGAAGCGGAAGCGGTTAACCTTCAACCCGTCCGCGTCACCGCGGCCAGTGATTTGGCGCCAAATTGCAAATAAATAAAAAAACAATCAATAAAAAATCGTCTGAGTATCCAGTCATAGGTCATTCGTACTTTTTTTTCTTTAATTAGCGTCGAGTAAGTATTTGCCGGTGTCAATATTTTATGTTCATAAACGTAATAATGCGTGTAATAATTATTAACTTCTCCAAACCATTTTACAAGTATATTCCAAATATAAATGTAATAATTAAATTTTTTTATTGTCTTAAATGTATTAATAAAACTTTCTGTGCTGATTTTGAGTACCTACCTAATGGTACAAATTCACTTGTGCCCACACTTTATTTACTTCTTTTTTTATGTAAGCACGACACATGCTCGATTACGTTTCCGATTTGCCGCCAAAAACATTCCCATTTATACAGTAGTGTTGGGACATTTCGCTATTAAGAAATTTATCGATTATTGGCAAATGTTTTAAAGATTTCATGATTTTTAAAAAAGGTGTCAGAATCTTTGAATGTTTTGGCTATGTAAACAAGACTACCTTGACGCATATATAGCCACCGCAAATTTGCTATGACTGACGAATAGCATGTTTAGGAAATTTGAATAACGTAATATGAAGGAGCCATACCAACTCTCCCACGGGGGACAACTAAACAGCGACAGTGGAAATTAATATAGATTTATGCTAGACTAATCGGCAACTACCAAACGCAAACCCCGTCAAAGAAACAAGTGCCTCACATTTTGGTTTCCACCGTGGTTGGTTATTATACCCATGACGACGACAACTGTCGACAAATCATCTTTCGACAGTTCGTTTTTAGATTACACTAAACTTACCATTGGTGAAATCCAAGCCCGAATAATAATTTATTTTTCTTAAAAATAAATTTCGAGCCAAACAAAAAACGTATGTACTACATTATACATTAAAATGAATGTCTGAAAATTTGTCTAATATTGATTGAAATTCCGTTTTTTAATACAAAAAACCTACTGTTGTTTATATTTTATGTGAACAATTATTAATCGAATAGCTTACACGAGGCAAAAAAGCTATTCTTGTTTGGGCCTCGTATCTCACATAAATTAGAAATAGTTCATCGGCCTTTATAATTATGTAATAAATTACTTGAATTATTAATTAAGACATAGCCTTGTAATACCATTTAAATAACTTACTTATCATTACGGGCGCGTAGCTATTGGTCTGATATAGAATATTTTTGAACCAATTTTGTGGGTTTTAATGATTTTATTCAATTTAGACCGTGAGAAAACACTATCACCGTAATAATAGCAGTTTTATAAATGACGATGATGGCGTAAAAACTTTACCTAAACTTTTTTGTTTTTCATAAAAACTTTCTCTTAAAAAGGAATAATATTTATCTTTAAATAAAGATTCGCTCAAAGATATTATCTGTTTCCCAATAAATACCCAATCACTATAATTTAATTGCATACCGATAAATTTATTATTGGTATAATCAGGGTCACTAGAATAACATTCTAAAAAACTACGTCATGGTATATGGTTCATTAGTACTCGCATACATTAAATTATATCATTTCAGACAACCGACAAAACTTTTAAAGTCCCGTTCGTAGTCCCGTAAGTGTCCTTAAAGTGCAAGATATTTTTCCGAACGCGAACAGTTACTGTATTCGCTCGCAAAAAAAAATTACATAAAAATTTGATGTGACATTGAACTGTCATCTGCAAGCGTTTGAAAAAAATTTTATAGATATTTGTTTATTATACAGACTAGTTTCAGTGTCAGAGGTTACATCAATATATTTATGTGAACTACCTAACAATTTTTACCGACTTCAAATTCAAAAAAAGAATGAGGTTCTCAATTGGATTGTATTTAAATATTTTTTTAAGGATGTTCAAGCATAACATCATGCAGCATCAACAATAGGCATGCATGCATGCTTTGTTCATGAATCTATTTACATTAATTCTTTTTTCGTTGGAAAGGGGTTATACCTCAAGGGTGGTCCCATTTTAATTTCATTGGCATTGGACCTTCGACTTCGAAGATACACAAGGAAACTCCTCAAAATCATTAAAAAATCAAAATTAAAACATTTTTCATTCAATTTTGGCCCTGAGTAGGCACTTATGCATGTCAAAACACTACCACCGGTTCGGAAAACATCCCATTCATCGAGAAGAACCGACAAGAAACTCGATTGTGTTTATCAACATCTTATTTTCTTTTTTAAATTAGTTTTTACAGTATTAAATTATATACAGTTATTATCATTTTCAGTAGATGTACAGAGAGGGAATCACATCCAGACATCACTATCATTCACGTAATCAGCCACCCTATAATAATACCCTTTCGACAATAAAACTTGCTTAACATGATTCTTGAACTTATTATCCGGCATATTGATAATGTGATTAGGAATTTTATCATAGAACCTTAATTGTGTTAAGTTAAACTTTTATTTGTCTAAAAATTAATGTAAATTATTGTCTAATTTGTCTGTTGTTTTGACTTTTAAGTCTAAAAGATGAAATGACTATTTTATATTTATTTCTAGTATTGAAATTGTGGTTGTTAGTTACAAGTTCAAAATGATCTCTCTTTTTTCCGAACATACTTTATATTTTCCAAGATGTATTGGGAAGGCAAAGTTAAGATACTAAATACTTGAAACTTATTCCTCAATGATTCGCGAAGTTGAAAATGAATTTAGTTTTCTTTTTTGTTAAAAATTGACAAATTTATACTTAGTAGAGAGCTTGCCCTTAGGAGAGCCTCTGATACATGATCAAATTCATGAATAGAGGAACATTTGATCAGTGAATATTACTATTAGCTGGATGATTGGACACGACGATAAGCGTGTCGCATTCGGAGGTCAGCCGTTGCATATCGAGTAATCAAACGGATTGTAGGGACTCTACCCGACTGGATTTCGTAGTGATATGCCTGTCATAGTGGCTTTCTTTTTGTTCTTCGTGTTTCGGGATCGGCCTATATCCGGCTGCTGAGAGGCTTGCAAGACGATATGATTTTGATGAACGGCAATATATTGCTGAACTCTCAGTTTTTGCTAATGAATTAATTATTACACTGTGATATGAAATTATTTCCTCTGCCCGATTATATTAATTTGAATACTTTTTACCTTCAATGGCAAGCATCCTTTTCAAAACAGTCTAGATAATTTAGCTATTTACTTAAGATCGCTTATTATAAATTTATGAAGGCTTTATAGGTTAAATTGGTGCAAAATTATATTATATGAACGTAAATATTTTTTCTTCTTATTAACCTGATACTAAGTTTAATGATATAAAGATTTAGCAAAAAAAATCTATTTTAATTATTAATAATTCTGCTCCCAGGGATGACATATGTGCCAATTTTAAGTACATTTTTGTGACGTAAGGAAGCCAAAGGGTTCATGTATAAATTTACTTATTAATTTATATATTTCAGCGCACGGCCACAGTCTCAGTCACAGTCACAGTTATGTGATGATGTCACCTGAAATGTTAACCCTCTAAGCTCAGGAGTCTGGTTCACAAGTGCAGCTGCCTGAACATACCTATTGATCCTGACCAAGTGAGCGTTAGACAATGTCCTGCCATCATACATACATATGTCACGCGGACTTTATTGCAGAAATCTACGATATTTCTCTGTCTGTGACATTACTCTATACCATCAAATGGACGTTGATCATATGAATTTTGACGTGCCTGTAGATAAGTGCAAATAGATCGCTTACTCAAGTTACGAAATTGTTTTGAGTAGGTACAAGCGATAATTATTACAGTAAATTTAATAAATAAATTAAATATAAATTAGTTTTCACCCTATCAAGTTTATGAAGTATGAAGATAATTCCTTTCTGTAAACGCACGGATATGCAATTGAAGCTTGTATTCTAATATTATATTATTTTAATTAAATTAGTTTTGCTCAGATGCGTAATCATATATATGGTTCGATATAAAAATGGAGCCGATGTATTGCACAAGTTTGGATCTATAAAGACATTCAAACTAGCAATACATAAACAGTCTACCTTTTGATTAACCTTTAGCAGAAATATGTAATTATATATCCTTCTTTTGTTTTATTTTTGTGATCTTATGTTATCGCGAATTATTTTGTAGTGTTTTTGTTGTTTTTTGTTAACAGGAAATAATTCATCAATATATTTAGTAAAATTACCGATACTAACGTTCGCCCTAAGGTCGAAATTCGACCAACGACTTTTTGATCATAGATTATTTACTGTTTGACATTTACAATATTCATAAACAATGAGTCACTTGCTGTCACTTTTCGTTGATTGACAATGTCAATATCTTGGGAGGTCTAAGTTCAATGGCGGTGGTCGGTTTAGGATTCGCAGTATTAATTTATTTAATTTAATATATTAGTAACATATATTATAGATAAATTTTAGCTTTCTGCACTCCTTCTCCATATAAACTTTAACCATGCCAAATCTGACAGTCTTCCGTGCACGCAATGAGCTTAAACAGGTACCGTAAGCTTTTGATTCGCTTCTTAATATGTAGATTCTACTATGATGTGCTCGGGCATACACTAAATTACAAAAATATTCTCCATTATATAATTCCAAGTTACGGGTAAAAGTATCAGTTGCCAAAATATAGAAGATGGAGAGAAAGCGTATTTAACAATATGTGTGTGTAAGTTTCAATTTTACTTCTGCCATTTGTATGAAATGAACAAGCTGGTACAACACTTTTCGTTGGTAAGTTTTAATACATATGTTCATATTTGAACTTGCTTTATATAATTGGGATATACGGACACGCATTTCTTCAATTTTGTAATTTTAAAAATACTTATCAGTATTTTAACATAATTTAGCTTGACCGCAATATTCATGAAATTTTCTATAAATATATATAATACTGTTATATATAAACGGTCATTTAACATTGAGATATTCTCTGATTGATGTGCGAATCCATAATATATAATTATTGGGTTTTATAACTCATAACGAAAAAATTGAAACCTTATAGGATCACTTGCTTGTCCGAAATTCAAACGCCGTGTGAAATTTTTACCCGACAAAGTTTTATTTATTGTATTTTTTTAAGCTACCAACAAGACATTAAAATTAAAAATACAAAACATGCTTAAATTACTATCTAAGTGTTGCCTTAATTAAAGGTTGCTCAGACATGCTAAAAATAAGTAGTCTAATTAAGTTTAAATTTACATAAAATCAAGAGAATATAGATAAATAATTTAGTTACTTAGACACTACACATGTGTTTCAAAACATTGTCTCTGTAGCATTTGTAACTTTGACCAATTAGGTCTATGTTGGGATCTTTGCTTATAAAGGTAATAAAAAAATGTAAGACACATATAGTACGGAACCCTCAGGGTGGAAATTCTACTAATTTTTTTTACTTTTATCTTAACCGGGCAAAATGAGTGGACTGTACCCGATTGCAAGTTTGGGACAATTCAGACATAAGAGTGTTAGCTTCCATTGGCAGCCATACCCGTGTGCATGCAAGAATCTTCATGCCTCGTTTAAAAGACCCAATTATCATAGCAAAGTGAGTGAATTTTCTGATCGGTAGACGGCTACATATGATTACTGTGCAGAAATAATGAAATTCTGCTGCTTAAAACTAAACTCGCAACAGAAATCCTGAAGGGAGGAGAGCGATGACTTACAAGAGAACGGGAAACGATACGAACTGGAACGGTTCGAAACGAACCTAAAATTTTTGTTTCTTATCAGATGATCGATATTATAAATAAAAAATGTCGAAACTTCTAAGAATGTATACCATCTTGTTTTACGACTATAGCGTTGCCGAATGTTCAGTAAGGAAAATTAAATTCCAAGAATCTATCTTGGTTATATTCTCTACGTTTCAAAATATTAAATCTTTATGTACGTATAAATCTCAAAATTTACTGACCAAGAATGTTTATATCACTATCGTATTTGTAATTCGTGAAATATAATTTTTCAGGTAAACGTTTTAATGAGGTAATTTTGATGTAAACAGTTGAGAAAGAACACTTTAAGGTCGCTTTATGGATATTAAACACAGGGTTAGAGACATTATAATGACGGTTGAAGGCAAATTTTTATGTGAAGACCACGTATCACCAGATTTAGTAGGAGAACCGCTCTCTAGAGTCAATGTGACTAGCTCTCAATGGCAGTTGCTGGAATACACCTATAGGTACCCGGCGTAAGATTTTCAAATTGACGGTTGTACCTAGCTTATTAGGCGGGCATTAGAATATACCACCATGATATAATTTCATCACGATACTTTCCTTCACCGAAATTTTTATTGTAGGATTCGTACCCACGTAAACCGACGTTGTACTCAAATATGATACTACTGAGTTATCATATAAACTTCAACACGTCATGATTGGTTGGTTGGAAATCCATAAATCTGTCGATAATAGATAATGAAGAAAACATAACGAAATTTATTTTCATCGGATAAAATTTTAAATTTAAGCATTTAGGTGATTAAAATACATCTCTAAATAAGATCTTTTCCGAAATTATAATCAATTTTGTGAACGATGACACGGTCAAAGGGCAGTGAATGCAATTAATTCAACATTACAAGGAAGTGACGATTTTGCACGGTTTCTGTTACGTAGAATATTGGGGCATAATTATTAGTATGACACATAATATTATTTCCACGGAATCTACATAATACAGATCATAGCGTGATGGTGCAGATACAGTGTAGCTTTAGGGTCTCCATAAAATTTGTTCTATGTTAGACGTTTTTTGTAAATTTTCGCAAAATAAAGTAATCGAATTGGAATTTCACTTTCATAATTAATTATAAGTTGTCTAATAAAAAAAAAAAAGATGGTAAAACATTTTCTCACCTGATTAGCTACCATTCACGCATCGAAACCAGTTGTCAAACTACTATTGCACGAGCAATGAAAAGCTAACTCTTTTTTAAACTTAACTTGTTACCTACAGTCTGCGGCCAAGCCGTCATTAGATATAAGGGTAAAATCGATAAAAATCACGTCAAAAAAATTACCAATTTACTTTCACCAACTATTTCCACCAACAAAAGCTAACCTAAAACTGCAAATCGACGGTGTTTACTGTATACCAAGTGGCACTTTCCAGTCAAAAATAACTAGCAGCTTCAGATGTTGAGGATCCACGGCCAATCGCCTTGATTACCTTTGTACACTCATTAGCTTCTTGACGATTTAATTTAAGGATATATAAGCAGAAAGTAGCACAAAATTAGCAAATTTTTTATAACTTCCAGTGTGAAGTTAAAGTGTACGTAAAATAAATACTTGGTGGGATAAAAAGACTTGTAAAAAAGGCTTTATCGGTAAGATGGGATAGACATAGAAAGGTTTGCCGGAAAGGCCAGCATCGAGTGGATTTTTTTTCTATCTTGCATATAACGGCATGAGAATTCCAATCAGCATTGAATTGAAAAATAGACTGTATTGAGGTCACATACATCAAATGATACTTTTGAATTTTTTTAATAACCGATGACGCACCGTTTTGCTCATTCATTTCGTTGATTGACCGTATGAGGGTAAACTTTTTGCACCCTTTTTTGTTCAACATAATTCACTATTAATGGCGGCTGCAAGAATTTCGCAATTTATGAATCACACAAAAATATAGGTATGGATAGTTTTTGATGTCGATTAGTTTTTTTATAAATATGATTTAGCATGAAATGGCTTGACAAAAAAAACCGATGTGGTGGTCGATTTTAAGAACTATTCAAAACTAGGCAGTCATTATTCATTCATCGTTTTATTCCTATGTCATATAATACGTTTGAGATATATAATAATAATGTTTTTTATTGCTCATTTTCTGTTCCCACTAGACGGTTGTACGACAAGAAAATTTCGCAAGTATTTTCTAAAAATATTCTCCTTCGCCGTCCGTTGGTTACGTGAGCTCAAAATGGGAAGGACTTTTTCAGTCAACCACTATCCCTTTTAAAAAATACAATAAATATTACAAGAAACAATGATCGAAGATAACAAAACATTACATTGAATACTTACTTAAATAAACATTATTTTTTTTAGAAAAGCTCTTGTTCTGTTATTTTAAACTGTAACACTATAGTTAAAATATGTCTTAATCTTTACATAACCCCAAAGGTTGATTCGACTTGGAATTTATTTTTAAATACACAGTCGAGATTAAAACAACTGAATATATTTTTATTTTATTTTAATGGAATATCTCCATAATTCCAAATAGTTGTAACTCTAATCTAAGCAAAGTTTGTTTATCTTACGACTTCCACAGTGGTTTTCCTTGCTTCTATTACACAGGTACTGTATAATTTTCTGCACATTTAATGACTGACGGAATCAGTTCAATGCTTTGTACTTTGATTAATAACAACTAAACGGACAGATTGCTGGGAAAATTTTCCTCTTACTGGAATCGATGGATGAGTTCACAGTATATTTTACGATGACGTGTTGAAAATTTCATAATATTTTTCGAAAAGTACAAGAATTCCGCAAAGGTAAATATTCTTTATAGGAAAGTACTATATTATTTGAATCATATACCTACTTATTTAATTGTTTGTATCTTGTACATAATTGCATCTAATCTATAAGTAAAAATGAAACAGTGTTCGTTACTAAGCACAACACTTCAGAACGGCTGTACCGATTTGGCGCTTTTTTATTTTAAAATGTTCGTAAAAGTTCGAATTAGAAGTTTGAATTATTAGTTTATTAGCTAAGAAAATTTTTAAAAGATTCTCGGTAATTGTACATATTCGGGAAAACTGAACATCCCTTTTTCTATCGAATTTTTGTATGGGTTAAAGATCTTATCTCGAGATTCATACGATAATACGTAATTTTTTTTTTGTTTATGGCAATGGAAAAGTTATTATCAAAAAATCAGGATTGGTAGTGTGGTCAACTTATTCGACTATTGGGAAAAGCAGCCAGCGATGATAATTAATAAAAACTGGCGACCCGAAATTCGACCTGCGACTTTTTGATCATAGACTATTTTCTGTTTGATATAATTACAGTATTCATAAACAATGAGTATTATCTACATCGCTTGCTGTCACTTTTCATTGAGTGACATTGTTGGAGTTTTTGGCGGGATATTGAAGTGACATGTTGTGGTTTTTATTTTTAATTCATTATGTTAGGTTTTTTACCCTATATTATGTAATATTGGTGGCATTTTGCGTGATATAGTTTGGTTTTTGTGCATATGTGAAGTGGATTATAAATATAAGCTAAATACATTCATTCTGAGATCCCACAAAAACTTCCTAGAAAGTTCTAACAAGGAAGCCACCATCTTGTTAGGATACTGAATCGTCATAACACATGACATTATAATACACTCGATAATGGCAGTAATGGTCTTCATTAAAGAGGATCGGTTGCCAAGTTAGTAAGAAGAAGAAGAAGAAGAAGTGAAAATGTCAATATTTTGGGGGGTCTAAGTTCAATGGCACTGGTCGGGTTAGGATTCGCAGTATTAATTTGTTAATATTTTAGTAACAGATATTATAGATAAATTTTAGCTTTCTGCACTCCTTCTCCGTATAAACTTTAACCATGTCAAATCTCACAGTCTTCCGTGTACGCAATACGCTTTAAAAGGTTCCTAAAGCTCTTGCTTCACGTATTAATATATAGATAAGAGTACGTCACAAGAAGAGAACAAGTAACGTCATAAGACATGAGTCAGCCCAGACAACCTGACCTGCACGTGGTGCACTTTGCTGACTAACGAACGAGGAAATAACGATAGTATAGTGGTATGGCTGTAGGTACAGCCCGACCGTGTCACTACCACCATGCATAAAATGGAAATCCTGTCACAGTGACCCGCTTATGCGAGTCGCGTTTCGGGATCAGACGGTGCTTAATCAGTTTCTATTTACGCAAACATGACCCTGGCGACTGGTGAGGGGTTGTTGATCTCTTACTATTATGCAGAATACCGTAATTTAGACATGCTATTAAAAAAAAAATGTTAAGTAAAATAAAAAAGACTGGTTGTCATGTGTAGCGGACTACACGTACCTATAGGTACTATCACGCTTATATCCTCGAAGGGTTAGGCAGAGGTGTACTAATGTACACCCACAGCTCGCCGTGTATGTTTTTTAGGTCCCATGTAATAGGGGGCGAGCCTATTGCCATTGATCAGGCACAAAGCCAAACTCCGAGCAGCTTCTGAGAATTTCATAGAAAACCCAATAACACTTTGCTCGACCTGGGAATCGAACCCAGGACCTCGATCATAGCAGTCGCGCTTACGACCAATAGGCTAACGAGGAAGTTAGTTCTACCTGACAGTAGACTATCAATTTTATTGCTTCATTCCAATATAAAGAACCTCGACTTTTAAAAGATCATACAATCATTTGAAATTAATCATAAATTAATTGACTGACTGAAGCGATGCTGGCTTAGTGGTGTCGTGTTAGGACACCGCCTCGATCGAAGTGTGTTTGAACCCTGCAATGAGCCTGAGCATTGCGTAAAGGAAAACATCATGATAGCGCGGTGAAGCATTTTTAATAGACACGTTGAAAGTATGTCATCAAACACCTATACGTGGATTCTGGCAGACGCACTTCAGAACTCTTCAATTTAGCCACATCGTCACTTAAAATCAGGTGTGATTTTGGTCAGACAGTAACCTAGAATAGATAACCTAATTTTTTATAGTAAAACCTTGACTTTCCAACAAAAAAACCCCCCAGCAAAATTAATTAACAGTCTTACTTTATAAAAAAATGATCACTGAATTTCGTTGAAAATAATTTTAAATAATAGGTACATACAGACGGTTAATGAACTCAAAAAAAATCCCTGTTTCTTAGTAACACCGTGAGACTAACAGTTCCAAAATGTTAAGTCTCATTCATGCGTACAAAAAACAAACTATCGACAAATTAGAAAGGACGTATTAACGAGTCGATACGGATATAACAAAAAAAATGTGTTGATTCATATTATTTTTTTGTAATTTTTTTACAGTAACATTGTAAAGTGGTTCTGCCCCTGATGGTAAACACAGCATTGGAATTTTTGCCAGGATCTTCAAGTAACATGTTATGGTTTTTATTTTTAACTCATGAACATAGGTTTTTGAACCTATATTATGTAATATTGGTGGCGTTTTGCGTGATATTGTTTAGTTTTTGTGCATAAGTGAAGTGGATTATAACAAGGGAGCCACCATTTTGTTAGGATACTGAAATCGTCATAAAACAGGACTCTATTGACTTGATAATGGCAGTAATGGTCTTCAATAAAGAGGACTAGTTGCCGAATTAGGAGATTAGGATAGGATAGGATAGGAGAACGGCGACCACAGAGATATTGACGTCGATCCTCCGGCTGCTGGATATACATTGACTGATCTCGAAACGCAACAAAACAAAAGACAGTAACTGTGACGGGTTTTACACTCGTTTCACACGGCTGTTGTATAATGGTCACGATCCAATCGGACACAATAATTCTGGCTTTTATATATTCAGCGTTCAACCGCTATCTCACCTGGTGTTAAGTGACAATGTAACAGAAGATGTACCACACCAAGGTTAGATGGAAACGGTCTTAAGAGCAGCCGCGGGAACATGCCTATATGCCGGAGTTTTTTGGAGCATTTTCGAAGTTAAAGATCGAATACAAATGAAATTAAAATAGTACCAATCGAAAGGTATCCCATTTCCAATAAAAAAAAAACATAGAAATCGGTTCATAAACAAAGAAGTAATGGCTATAAAAAATATATATACATACATACATACATACATTCGAATTGAGGACCTTCTCCTTTGTTTGAATTTCGTTAAAAAAGCAGTTATTATTTTAATCGAGTTTTGAAAAAAAGCAAAGATACACATACTCAATCGAGCGATCGATAATCTATGCTCGAAATGACTAAGGAAAAGTTTTTAAATCAGAAACTTTGATGAAATTGCAGGCAGTCTAATGCATTTTAATGAAAAGCTCGTATAGATTACGTTCAGAGATTATGTGTACAGCTTCTAATAAAACTAGTTATACCCCACGGTTTGACCTGCGTTAAATTTATTCGATCCACTTTATTGTTTTCACTTTCCGTTCTTGCCAGATTCCTTTAGGTACATGATTACTGCTTCGTTCTTTAGATTCGTAGCGTGAAGTATTATAGCATATAACCTTTAATAAAAGCCAATAAAAAGGCAAAGAATAGCAATCCGATGATATTTTATAAGTTCAGAACTGATTGGTAGTTTGTTTTTATTTTATTGATGTCCGTGATGTATGTTAATGTGGCCTAGTCAGAATATCAGCGCTGCACTGATTCAGTGTAGCAATTATGCTGAGATTGGGACCTGTTTATTCCCTCACGGCCCTTTACTAACTATTATTATTGTTATTTTTTTGTTGTGTTGATTTTATGTTTTTATAATTTTTGTTTTTGATGTGTTGTGTGATAGATAAATAAACATTTTCTTCTTCTATTTTCAGAGATTATCGCGTTCAAAAAAACAATGTCTTGAGCTTTATAATATTAGCTAGAAACATCAGTTTCTTTCCATTCGTCTAGTTTTAATTGGGTTTTAAAGGAAAAAACTAAATAGACACGGAAGTTTCGCCCGGACAAACTTAAATAAAGAAACAAGTCATGATTCTGAGAATTATTGTTATAAAAAAGTGGAAAAAATCCCTTTTTATTTAAGAGACGTGTGAATCAGAGCTTAGTTTATCTATGGACCCTAGACTTATTTCTAGTTATTATACACGTGGTATATATATTTATGATTTGGTATATTATCCATATTTTTTTCAAAGCAGAGACGGATTTTAAAAGTTTGGAGGCCATGGGGTAACGAAGATGTGGTGTCCCCAAATTGTTTTTATTATAGACTATGAATTATAAAGTAAGTATTTACTTATATAACTTTGACCAAATGGTTGTTATAAATTTATATTATTTAAAAAAAAAAACAATACTTTGTATTATGGTTTCTCTTGTATAATTAGGAGCTGGCTGAAATCACGGGTACCTCTCCTAAATTTGGACTGATCTGGATAAGAGTTATGTACGAACACTAGTAGGTACCAGAACTTTTTTTCTGTAAAATTAAAATTGTGGCTAATAACTTAATCATTTTATGCCATAACAGAGTTAAATCATAATAAGACAGAATTTCTATATAAATAGCTTTTCCCAATTGTATAATTAATGTAAATCTAATCTAATATGTGTCTGTCGCAATGTGACTTAATTAGAGGATTTCGGGATTGAATTTCGACAAATCCAGAGATTTTTGTGATTAACAAAAAAACGTTTAATTCTTTTAAATCATTGCCTAACAAGAAAACATTTTGTCAGGCATGCTGTTTTTTCAGATGATTTTAAGTTTGCGTTTGCGCCGACTCGGCTTGTAGACGAAACATTATTATATAATTTTTTTTATAATATTTTTATCTGACTTCAAAAAAAGACAGAGGTTCCTAAATAATTTGATTTCTTTTTTATGAAAACATCCATGAAATGATTAGCTATATGTTTAATTAAAGTGACATCTATCGATAAAGAGGGGAAATGTTTGAAGGATGACAATATATTTTAATACTTAATGAGCTATGTAGGCTTAACGTGTTACTTTAATAAGTCTAATACTAACCTCGTATCTAACTGTAGTAAAACTAAGGTAGAGAAAACATAAAAAAATGTTTAATGTGATTTAGTGACATTATACTTGCATGGTACTATAAAAAAAATAAACGGTTTTTGTTAGACATTTCGAATGACGTATTTCGCTTTTCTATGATAAAAAATCATTTAAACCCAATTTAGAATCGCGTGATCGATCTAATAACATTCGCGTTTCAAAAAGCGCCAGGGCGCTTTTACAATTTCTAATAACAATAAAAGTAAATTTAGTTGAAATTGAATAACAAAGTAACCTTAATATTCACAATTGTAAGTCTTCGCATTATAGCAAATAATCGAGTATAATTTGTAAGAAGAATTGTTTTTCGTGATTTGTAACCTTGTCGGTTGGACCTGTAACGCAAATTCTTGGTATTTTTCGATTGATACTATTAGAGCTGTTTAAAAATCATAAATCATTAAATTACAAGGTTTATTAATAGGAAAATGTACTTATCCATAAATATGTGCACGATACAATAAATATTATACTTTCAAAAATACCTACATCCACTTATTTTATCAATTTGCACAAGGGCTTTTTGGAAATAATTACGTAATAATAAATTTAGGTTTAACCCAGAGCAATTTATTATTATTATTATTATAAATATTTCACTAGGTACCTGAATATTTATGATGAATAAGTTTTATGGAATAATTGTTTGTCTCTGTTTAAGAAGTTATTACAGTAAAACACCTAAATGTGAGTTTTATTCCTAAGTACCCATTACCTACGAAAAAGACACATTTGTTTATTAAGATGTATTGAAAGAACTTATTCATATGTCAATAGTTTGTAGTCTATGTAGGCTATTTTTAATAACAACCAGACAAAACCGTTTCAAATCGAGCCTATCCAAACGGTCACCTATTGAATTTATTATACTTTTGTTTTAACGCCATCTAGTTACACATGGAGAACGTAATTGAAATACAGCTAAGCGTTATATAACGTGGTTTTGTTTAACAGCGGCAGATAACACTCATATTCATATCCACATTCCACAATAAATAATTGTTTACATTTATGATTAAAGTTATAAATTTGTGATCAAGCTTTAAGTTATTACGTTAACATTTCGATACAGTTTTACAGTTCGTCTAGTTTTATATCGGTGGCCAGTGTTAAATAGATTTAAATATTTATACAGCAATAATTGTTTTTGTGAACTCAGTACATAAATATAACCTCAAAATTGTAAACAATCTACCAAACACAATCACGGTCAAATGAATATCGGTGGTCAAAGGTGAGAAATATTTTTTCAATTTTATAAATATATATTCTAGCCGTTATTATAATAAAGTCGATAAAACCAGTCAATAATGAAAAAAAATACGACCACGGACTATGTACCTACCTACCTACTGACATGCAATTTTAAGATCAACTTAATTTTTTTTTTTTTTTTCGTTTTGCTACGTATGCTTTTACTGTACATTTATGTAAAGTATGTACCTATGTACATAAAAAAAAATTAATATAGGTATAACTTAATAAGACGATCATACTCATTTTTTTTGGTTTTTTGTTCTGAAATGATATTATTGTACTGTTTTTTTCCCTTTTGTTTAATTTTGCATGACCTCAGCCCAATAATATGTTAGGTTTTAATTTAAATTAGCCAAAAATGTACTTACCATGCGTAAATGCTAAAATATAAAAGTTGTAAAAGATAATTTTAGCCACACCTGTTCCCAATGCACTTAAGAACTCATTAAAGGTTAAACCGTTTTACACTAATTACTTTTAACGGACTCACCTAAAACGTTATCGCATCAAATAAACAGAACTTAAGTGACTCGACCGCAGCACCGGCGAAAGTGACTTCTTTTTTTTTACACTGGCCGCGAGACGATACGCAGGCATGTCCGTCGTTATGCACAACACAGGCGGAATTATTTTAACACTATATCACTGCATCTGCAAGCAGCAGTATAATCGTATACGGGTTCCTGTCGTTTTCGGAAACGTTTACATATCGTTTTCGCTTCTCTTGTCGTTTGCTGTCACCTGAGCAACGTCGGCGAAGTCCTGGAGATCCACTGTCTCGTAATTAATTTATACGAACAAAGGGATTAACTGTATTTTTGTGGCGTAGAGTAAAGCGAGAGATGCAAGCTCTTAACACTGACTGGAGCGGGATCAACTCGATACAGGATGCGAATCATTACGTTGATTATAAAATTGTCGGGCGTTTGTACTAGTGTGCTCGTCTTCTTAAATTATCGTCTCAATGTGACTGTACTTGTGATTGGTAATGGGATATTTAAGGCTTAGATTTATAAGTTACAATTTGACCACAAAATCACTTATGTGCCTATGTAGCTAACGAAAACCTACTTCAATTTTATTTAGGAGGAGTTCCCTGGTGTATTTTCGAAGTCGATGTCCATTGCCAATGAAATTAAAATAGGACCACCCTTAGGGTGGGTATCCCCTTTTCAACACTAAAATTATCATCTAAATCGGTTCATAAACAAAAAAGTAACATCCATAAACATCCTCCTGCTTGCTGGAACAGCGATAGGGTGCTTGATGTATTTTTAACTTGAAGGTGGTACTTTGTCAGTTGCTTTCTTTCACCGAAACCCCAGGGACATTGTACGATCCGATCCCATCTCGATCATCGTGGTATTCCGATTAGGGCCTTACAGTACATTTTTATAATGGTTGAAAAAACTGAGGACAACAGATTTGATAAGTACAGACTTCAAGGAAAATGGCGATGGCTAAAAGATGAAAGACCTTAGACATCAGCGACTTAAATAGTCACCAGCGAGTGCAATAAAAAAACAACACTGACTTATACTAAGCTTACTTCTATTCTAGAACGAACAGACCATAACTGAAGGGAATGAGATGAAATGATATTACAGGATCTAGGGTTACTCATGCTAGTTAAGCTGAATTGGCCGGTTAAGTGGCGGCAAACTGAAGTAGACTGCTTCCGCTCGTGGTTGTATGAGATATGGAGTCCAAATACAAATTAATTCATGAAATTAAGCGAAATCTTAATCGAATACCGTAAAACACATCGTTGGATGCTTGGCGACAAATTTTTTAATTTATTATGCAAACTAGACAGGCAATCACCTTTCTATTTCCGTTGAATGCCTGATGATATTTGATCCGATATTGCCAGTATTCAGACCCTAGATACAGGTTGTGATGTAGTAGTTTTGTATGTGGAAAGGGTCCTTGATTTACCTCGAACAGGAAGTAAAACGCCACTATAATGGAGAGAGAGAGCTCATAGAGCCTACCTTTAGGGCCATCATTTTGATTTTGTAAAATAAATAAACGTTTTTTAGGTGATTGTTCCAGGTTCTACAATAAACTTCCTAAGCGCATTACCGATTTCAAGTTCAAGAGTCATGCAAAACAAGTATTTTTGATTCTGATTGTTACACTTCGATTGATTGATTCTTTTGGCTTTAGGACTCGTGAATGAAATAAATTTTGCGCTGCATAAATCTAGTTTGAACGGGCGGATAAATTCGAACGTTGGGGGGCTGGAGGTAAGTCGACCGACGCACGTTCATCGGATATTATGTGTCGTCCTCGTTTCTTGGGGCCGAATTCGATGTAATGGATGCAGAGAGTTCTTTAAGGTCGTCGAATTGATATAATAAATCATGCGGGTCCGATTTAATGGTTGTTTCTCAACGGTCATTTGGTCGATATAGTATACGCTACATATAACTATGTATGTATTTTTTGTTGGTCTTTTGATGGATTTCAGAGAATATAGGTACTATTAGCGGTTTTTTTTTTCTTTGACGAAGACCACTCTAATTTTTATTTAAGTACTTACCTACTTAGATAAACGTAAGTTTAAAAAAAATCTTCATTACCTATTCTATCAGTATACTTGTAACAGAGTATAGAATAAATGCTTTTAAACAATATTATTTATCACTTCTTTCTAGTTTTAATACCTATATAACTCGCTTTATCGAAATATTAATGGAAAGTGAAGAGGACGCGGACGGCTCAGCAGAAGGCGCAGCTATGTTACTTCATAAATTCATAACTGTTTCGACGAGGGCCGGCCGTCACACCACCTTTTTGGACCAATCACAGCCCGTATAGCTGCTATGGTGTTTTTATACCATGCTCTCATGTTACTAATACTACGAAACGCGAACGTTTATTATACTTTGCTGGAGATAATGTTATATTCTCATACAATCGTTTTAGTCTGTAATTATTTTCGAGGAATAAATATTATGAACGAAATTAATTCTATGTTAATAGGTAGGCCGTAGGTATTAAAAATATCATAAAGAAAACAAGTTTGAAACATCAATACTGTTTTTACCCGACTGCGAAAAAGAGAGTTATGTTTTTGAGCGTATGTATGTATATAATTATGTATGTATGCATATTTCTTTAGCACGCTCTGTAGCCTAAAAGGATTGATGGATTTTAATTTATGAGATGTCGTTACATTCGTCTTAATTGTGGTAGTGACATAGGCTATGTAATATTTTAAAGAACGACGTCTGAGAATCAAATAAAAAGCTAAAATAGAAAAATATTTCTATAAGTGTTTTTTCGCAGTCGGGTTTTTTGTTTCCTCTTTAATAATTGAACTTTTATACAATTATATACGCTTCACAACGTATGAAACGGTACTCTTGGATGTGAATTGCTGGGTAACCCGCTCCATGACATCAACAATTGTTTGACGTTCCCTTCTGTAGCGACAATATATCGGAGAATAGTCCCATGTATAGAATGTGTAGGCGATTTAATGAAGTTAATTTACAGCACGACATTTTTCACCATTCGTACTAAATTTAAAAACTCAATGTATTTGTTTTATTTTTAATTATTAGTCCTCCACCGGCCTTTTACATATAATCAGTACTTGTTATCAATGTAAATTGTGCAAATATGTCATAGGGTACTAGATTTAAATAGCTATTTAGAGTTAAGTTGCGTTGTTATTATTTCTTTGATATCTTACCATAGATTTGTGCCTTAAAAAATAACATAAATACTTTTAAAAAACAAATTAAAATTTATGGCAATTATTACTTTTCTTAAATTACCGATATCGATATACATATTTGTATTTACGATAACGTACATACACTAAATAAAACTATTGTTGATAATGATAAATGCCAATTTAGAATCACAATCAAACTTAATTTCGTAACTTAAAAAATCCTTTATTTCTTACCTCCGTAAGAATTACCAATACAGATATTAGAGTGAGGAAATTACTAAATTAACTCGCATTCAACACGTCATCAGTGAAACCTTATTCGGAAACGGACAAGTCACGCGTCGCGAAAGTAAATTTTGAAGCAATTAATTGATTTAATAGTGTTTGCCATTAATGGCTTCTGCGTTGCAACTGCTCGATATGGACTTGTTTATGAAATACCTATTAATTATTTTACCTTAGAACTAATTACTGCATCGAATGGGTAATTTGACTTTATTCACAATCTGTAAATTCGTGTTTGTAATACGAACATAAGTAAAAGAGCACAAAACAACTCACACAAAAACACAAGTTCTTGAAAACAAAATAAACCATTATAGGGATACATTAGCGTGTGTAAAAAAATACATGCATACATAAATCACGCCTCATTTCCAACAGGGTAGGCAGAGGCCAAGTCCTTCTACTTGTTACGATCCTTGCATACATCTTTCGCTTCTTCAGTCTTTTCATGCATGCTCGTTGGTTTAGAGTAGGTAGGTACTTTTGACCTGCCTATTCTTCAGAACGTTCAAATTGTCTTTCAGATTAAGAAAGGAATGCTTAGATCGTTTGGGAACGTAGAGAGGATGAATGAACGACGAATGACTAGACAGATTTATAAAACGAGAGTGAAAGGGAACGTTGGAAGAGGAAGTTCCACGATCAAATCTGGGACTTTCTGAAGAAACGTCAGGTCTAGAGTACTGTGAAATAAAATTTTGTAAATATGTCTTGTACCAGGGCAGGGGATTATGGATAATGTGAGCGGATCTAAGCTGTGCACTGCATAATGAATCGAAAAAATATTCAGCCAAAAAAGACATTTTGCAATGCCAATTACATATTTTGAATACGTAAAAGTTATTAGGCAAGAACGAATGTCAGGTACATAGAGTATCACCGTATCACAAACAGGGTGAAGCGTACGTTCAGCAGAGGGTAAAGTTTGACAAGCTGACATTTCAGCAACAAGTGTCCGGCGGTAATTACCCTCAGGTGATGTCTAGTCTTGTGTCCGAGTTATAGATTCGATCATGACTTATATAAGTATGATAGAAATATGTCTACTTTCTTCCCTTTATAAGGCAATGTAAATACTTGTCTGGAAAATGTCCGTTCATTTATATTTGCCGTTGCAACAAGGAACTGATGCAAGTAATCTATCGATTTATTATAACATCTAGTTTGAATCGATAGGTACCTAGCTGTCAAAGAGTTTGCAAAAGGCTCGAACTGCTCCGATCCGGTTCTACAGTACTCTTGGATCGTCTAGATAACCTCGATTTGGATTATCTTGACGTTTGTTTTGTTTATCTGACAGTTAGTCTTGCAAGATTTGTATCATCAAACACATCGAGCCCGATTGGTTTTTTTAGGTGTTTGTATTGGTTTCGTAATGTTAGGTTTTTTTTAAAATAAAAATCCTTGATGTTTTTATTATTCGTAAGTATATTGACGGCTTTTGCGATAACCTCTAATTAGACGTCCGCGGCATGTTTATTACAAGATTTTATTTCTATTTATTACGCTCTTTAATATTAGTAAAGCAAAAGATAAACAATAAAAAATTTTAAAGAGAAAAATACCTTCTTGTGTTCCTTAAAAGAAAAGTTACTGGAATCTATAAATATGTTAATACTAAATTAAATTAAGTTAAATTCGTAATAATTTTCTATCACTTATAACAAAAATCAAATCGAAATTATAAATATGGATCTATAGGTAGGTATGAGATGGGAACTTAATAGTCAAACGAGTCTGTTCTTTATCTCACAGACACTGTACCTATGATCTCAACGCAGTTTATTAGACCTTATATTTTTCACTTTCTAGAAAGGACAGTTTAATTTTACAGTTGTAAAGACTTAAAAGAAATTATTTCTTAATAATATTCTCAAATTTGCACGAAAAGAATATCCCGAATCAATCTCATTGTGTAACTATGCGATTATTTACATGTCATTTGATACAATCCATAATTTTAAAACCTTCAACCAACCTTCGATAGCTCAGTTGGTAGAGCGGTGGACTGTAGTTGTGTATAGAGTTGTTATCCATAGGTCGCTGGTTCAAATCCGGCTCGAAGGAGTGTTGAATTTACTTTTTTTAAATTTTATTTTCGTTTTATGTTATAACTGCTACATATTATACCAATTTCCTTTGTAAATAAATTATGTTTAAAAAATAAGGATAATTGTTGATTAGCGATATAAATATTGAAAAAAAAAAACAAAACTGTTTCCGCCCGGGATCGAACCGGGGACCTTGTGCGTGTGAAGCACACGTGATAACCGCTACACTACGGAAACTTAAATAGCTAATATCGAAATTACTAATCTGTTATAATTATAATATGTATTACTTAGCCAATTATTATTATTTCTTCCATATTATTTATACAACTTAAAAATTTTTTTTTCTAAAAACTTCAATTCGAATGTATATTTTTATGGATGTTCAGCCATAACTTCTTTGTTTATAAACCGATTTGGATGATTCTTTTTTTTGTTGGAAAAGGGATATCTATATATACCTTAACGGTGGTCCCATTTTAATTTCATTGGTATAAGACTTTCTACTTTGACGATCCATCAGGAAACTCCTCAAAATCATTAATGCTGATTTTCTTTTTTGTTAAAAAGTGTCTTGTTTTTAATGTAATTACTGCATCATTACCAAAATATTTCTACAATTATTTTTAATTTTCGTTTTTTAAAATTACTGCATTTGATACAATGTAATATACATACTTTATTAAGAAAACTTAATAAAAAGAAAATAGTACTCACCTTAGGAGATGCACTGCACACCGTACAGCTGAGAATAAAATATACGGTTTGAAAATTGAACTTTAGATGCGAGCGCCACTCCTGAAGACGCCTGAGAACTCGACGCCTGTAACATTCATCCCTTCCTTTTTATACTGGCGAAAATTGTACAAACCTATCGCCCACCCGCTGAATAGAGCTCATTACATGGGTGTGTTTATGCCCTAGCTAATTTGTAATTGTATTCACACCCTAAGTCAGGGCCGTAAGCAGTAATTTCAAAACTACAACCCATATAAATCATTGAGGAACTTACTTTATTAACTAAGGACTTGTTAGCTCCCTGCTGTGGTTTTCCCTGGCGACTACAATATGGCATTCTACAAAATGGAATTGAATAGATTTTTAAAGGGTTAGCAACACGCATGGCATGCTTCCGGTGTCGCAAGCGTCCATAGGCTGCGGGGGCCGCGTACCATCAAGTGGGCCGTATGTTTGTTTGCAACCATCGTGGTATAAAAAAAAACTAACCTAACTAACCTCCCAAAATGAAATTTCTGACTACGCCCCTGCACTTTGTTAACGCATCTTCCACCATTACCAATACTATTTCCAGACTTAGCCCATCGTATGTATTATATACATTGCACTTTTATACATCATGTATATCCTGAGCTTTGTATTGATAGCTCAATGTACGTTAAACTCTCTCAGTTATTATAGTAATGAATTCAGGTAGACTACGTCACAGTACGTTGGCTGTGATGAAAATATAAATCGTATGCTTTTAAATTGAGTTTCATATTCTACATACTGTTACTTTAAAAGAAGTCTGGGATAAGCAACATAATTAACAGCGAAACTTAATTATATACGAGTATAGTTTTACTTTATGAAATAACTCTAATTTAGAAAAATCTTCCTAGAAGTAGAAAAACTATGATCCACTTTGTTCAGTCTTTATTTTGCCCGAAATTTAGGGATTATTAAAAAAAAATCAATTGCATAGTAACCTTTGTTCTCATAAAGGAGAAAAACCCGGCCACGCTTCTCTGTGGCTCAGCCGAATAATTACTAAATATGAATTTTAATAGATCGAACTTCAAAAATGATGGATTTTCATACAAACTTTCATCCCCTTCTTCGTCACTTTAGGGGTTGAATTTATAGAAATCATTCGTTAGTGCTCACCTACAGTGTTAGATTCAGTCGAAGTAGTTTCTGCGTGATCCACGTACAAACTAATAGGAGGACAAAAATTTCAAAAACTTGTCTAAATGTTTGCTGGACTTCTTAATATAAAACACTGTTACAATAATGTGGCTTATTATAACCCAGTTCTGCGAATCTGTAGAGCACACAATCAAAATAGTAAGAAGGATTTCGATATATTTAACTGTAAAAGTTGTTATTACCTCAAGATATGTTTATGTAAACTGTAAATTTTTAGTTTGTTGTAAATGTTGTGCGTTGCTTTAATCGGAGTGCAAATTCTATCACGTTAAATCTTTATATAAATTTTATTAGTACACCTAACTACAGTTTGTTTTCTGTAGCAGTGCCTTTTTTATAAATAAATAATAAAAACTTAATATCCTCAGAAGTTACGAAAATCGCGTTAATTACAAAAATTACATGTTACACGAGAGGGTCGAATGTTACGAAAAATTTAATCACAAGCACGGAGATTGGCTATCGACAGTTTTTGTTTAAAGAAAAATGTCTCCTGTTTTCAAAAACACAAAAAAGCATGAAATAAGCCATCGATCATCATAAAAATATAAATCATTAAAATTATTGTCTTAAAAAAAATTTAAAATATCCAAAATAAAAATCAAAAAGGAATTGTAAAAAAATTTGCCCATTAATTTGTTTTAAGTTAAAAAATTCATCACTGATTGTTTTCCCACTAAAAGCCTACTTACAATTTAATAGAAATTGTGATTTTTAAATGACTCTTAATGAGATCAATATTTACTCCTCAGAAATATGACATTTGAAGGCGTAATGGTCTCCTACAATTTTTCCAAAGACGGCGAACGCTCCGATATCCTCACAGTGTCGGCTTCTGGCATCAGATTCTCTGATAGATGGGTCCTGACACACGGTTCAATGCTATACCCGTTGAAGGAAGCAAAAATCATTCAAAACTTGAAAGGGAAGGCCATTCTCAATGAAGAATTCTATTCGAAGCTTCCAGAAGTTCACGTGACTTGCGAGAAAAAGTCGAATAGATCAAACATTTATGATAATGTAGAAAAAATAAGTAGAGAAAGAAATGAGGATTCTGATATGGACTTGGAACATAGCAGCTACCTAATCACGGTTTTAACTGGAAGGTAAAACTAACTTAATTTTTTTTTAATTTAAAAAAGCTGGCAAACGAGCTTACGGCCTACCTGTTGATAAGCGGCTACCATAGCCTGTGGACGTCTGCAATACTATAGGCATCAATCAATAGCGAGTTGCGACCCTGAACCCCCCCTATCCAGAGAGGCTCTGGAAATCCAACTTACCGCAGGAACACAA
This sequence comes from Saturnia japonica, assembly GCA_033032175.1. Taxonomy (NCBI): domain Eukaryota; kingdom Metazoa; phylum Arthropoda; class Insecta; order Lepidoptera; family Saturniidae; genus Saturnia; species Saturnia japonica. The sequence goes on from CM065318.1 coordinate 16,767,694, forward strand.
CACAAGGCTAATTGGCTGCGATATTCTGTATCGCGAATCTTCTTCGGCCTGCCCCAAGTAGAGACAATTTCTCTGTACCCTACCTCTTTTATTATAGTTAGCCACTCTCTCCCCTTTTGACCACAAGTTCAGTGGCAAAGTGCTCGAATATTCAATGCTTCATTACTCAAATTGATTAACTCCATAAAAATTTAAAAAAATGAGAAAATAGTTTTTTTTTAATTCGATTATATGATACTAGCTGTCCTGCGCAACTTCGTCTGCGTCACATAAGAGAGAGTGGGACGTAGGCAGAGACAAATAACAATTGTCGTAGGCACCTACAATACAGTTTATAGGTACCGCCCGCCTGCCACATCATTTCGCTAAAATGCGCGCGCGGTACTTGATTATTATTTAGCTGCCGAGTTATTTTAAAACTGTGATATCTCATATGATTATATTCATTGAATACTTGTGATGAATAAACGTATTTATTTTGATAAGGATTAATACCATGCTTATAAAAACACCTTCGCAAATAATGCATTATTTTAGTACAAATGTTATTACCATAAAAAAGGTTATACTTCGTCAACTTTAAAAGACAGACATATGTTATCGACTTTTTAAGAGAAACAATTCCGTTACACATTGTTGCGTTACAACTTTAACTATTTACGCAGCGCACGCAATGGAAACTTTCAAAAGGAATACATTTTCCCCGTTTCTGCAACATTTTTCATTGATGCTCCACTCCTATTAGTCGTAGCGTGATGTTACATAGCCTATAGCCATCCTCGATAAATAGGCTATCCAACACTAAAATAATCTTTCCATTGGAACCAGTACTTCGTTAGATTAGCGTGTTCAACAAAAAAAAAAAACAAACAATAGCAAACGAACAGCATTATAATATTAGTTTCAATTATAATTTTTTATAAACCATGTACATTATCCGAGAATTTTGTTTTCATCATAAATGTAAAGTTGAGTCAATAACGTATTTTGACGTTAAAATTTCATATAATTGGGAAAGTTAATCGATTCAGCAATTAACTATAGATGTAGCAAGAAGATTGGTTCTCAGTAAAGCTATTTAGAACCAGCAATTGCGCGTTAGTAGACATTTGTTTTACTTGAGAACGGTAGGTAATTTTTGTTTTTCATTCCATGATATGGCAAGCAAGCATGAGGTTCGCTTGTTCGCAGTTACCTCAGTCTATAAACCCTTGTAATGCCAGAAGCATTGCATACACGTTGTCGATCCTTTAAAAACCTGTTCATTCCCCTATACTGTAGTTTGATGGAAAACCCTCAGTAGGGAGGGCATTCTACAAGCGGAGCATTCCCGGATGGTAACTGCTCTGAAACCGGACTGCCGCGACGACTTAGGCTCCAAGTTGTAGATGAACTCGCTGCCGATAGCTAAGGCTGCGATGGTGGAAAGTTACCGTTGGCATCACGTAGACCAATACCTTAGAACACAACCTATTATACAAACGCAAGGAGGCAAATTCTCTCCTTAGATTAAAACGTTCTATAAATTACTTATCTTTAGTTAAACAAGCAATAGGAAATGTTCAGTACCACAAATTTCAATGCGCTCCAAGACCTACATCACTATGTACACACTACACAATTTATTATAACAAAAAACGATTCCAGAATATGTCACGTATGGCAGTGCCCGTTTCTGGAAAGGTGCGTGGACGAAATCCTGTACAGTTGGTCCATTGGCTACATTGAAGGTAACGTGGAAAAACAGACGCAAGCCAGTCATACTCTAATATCAGCATTCGTGCTCATCGACCTGGACAGTGATGTTGCTGGTATGTCATTCATATAGTCTAAATGAGAGGTTTCAAAATATCTACACACCCTAGTTAGATTATTGGTTTTTTAAGGAGCTATCTGCCTTACTCCATGAACCTTTACATGCCAGTTTTTTAACACATTTAGAGGAAACGCGAGCAGTGTTTTGCCCATACAAATGCATTCCTCTATTTGCACCCTGGATAATAGTACTAGAGCCAATATTATTATAGGTACCGTAAATCTAAACCCTAACAAAAACATAAATCCAAAGAAGGGCCGATAAAAGAGCTGAGATCTAACGGGTGCATAATAGATCCATAGCTGTTCTTTTGATAATAGCTGTAGAAATGTTTGTTCTTCAAATCATTTACAAAACAATTTGTTTACATTGTTTTACCGTCATCTTATTGAACCTCCGTGAAATTTTACCGTATTGAATTCTCCTTTTAGAAAAACTGTTTTTGGTTTAAATTCTCCTGTAACTATAATAGATTAGCAAGTTGTACAATAAATTCAATAACCTCGAATTATTTGGCGTTAATTTAATTAAATTTAAACGTTTAAATACAAATACATACATGTAATGTAAATTACTTACATTTTAGTTTACAACAATTACATGTATAAGATATATTTTATTCATCATTTTAAGCCTAATTTATGTGTTATTTTGAATGTCTTTTAATTTATATTTACTGTTTTAGTTGTTACTTCGTTTAATACATATATAAGTAAGCTGTGTTTAATGATAAATTGTACATTATAATCATAATTTATGTAACATTCTTTATAATATTTAGCATGTACCAATGTTACAATTGTTGTAAACCAATTAATAAATAAATTAAACAGACGTCCAGCAAACAAATTGGACGACTACAAAAAGAAAAATGAAAACATAGAGACATAGCCAAAGTTATTATTCTTGAAAAAAATATTAATATCGGTTCAGTTTTGGAACAAGAAAAAGGGAAATACAAAACTATAATTTTGCAAATTTTATTTAGGTATAATAAGTCCAATCAGCAATTGTCACTCCCACACTCTATTCGGTGAGGTTGCGGGCACAACGCGAGAGCAACAGATTTTAGAAATAACTTAGACCGCGTTTCTTCTTAACGTTGTTTTGTAAAGTATTTTATTTATAAAAATATTGTTTATTTTATATATCTAGTTAAATTTCGGGAGCACTGCCGAGGGTTTTTAAAAAGTCTAAGACAAGACTGATTCTCAAGAAGCTTTATTAAGAATGCTTTTATTTGTTACAAATGTCTCTTTTATAAACTCTTATTCTATAAACACAAAGTGGGGCTGTTTACTATGAAATAATGAGAAATATGTCGCAATACATTCAGTCAAAACACCAGGTGTCTATCAGTAGTTTGCAGACATAATATGGGTTAAAAACGTAACATCAGCATTTCTAACGTATGTACCAATTAACAAGACGTAATAAGAGAGGGTACAGACTGCATAACTCCTCCCCCCTCAAGTTCGAAATTATCAGAGGGATGATTATCACTATGATTATTTCGATAGCAATAATTTTTACAAAAACTGAGCTTATATACTAAGAATACAAGAATTAATAGAAATATAATCACATATAACAATAAAGTTCCGGCACTAACACTTTTTACATTAATAATTCTTTCACTTGATGTTTTTAGTTCACTTTCACTGATTTTTAAAAGATTATTTAAATGTTGAAGATTTATTAATTCACTGTTATCCAAATTGATGGGTTCACGTTGCAATTGTTGCTCAGTAATTGTTATTTCGGGAAGATTAATAATCGGTAATTTTGACATCTTCAAATTACTCGTAGTAATATGGTGAGCTTTTAGCGTAATTTCACCAATTTTAACATCGCAATGGTCATCTAGGACGAGGAAGTATGTCCCTTCTATATTTTCTTTCGTTATTTCGTCGTTACAAATTTTTGATAATATATTCTCAGCGTTACTATGAAGAATCCATCTCTCTTTTCCAATTGGTTGTATCTTAATGGTCTTGATTTCAACTGGTACTGGATGACAAGAACTCGTATTCGAAGAAAATTGAATTAATGCTGTTATGCAAGTGTCTTCTGAAGTTGTTCGAGAATCATCCTCGTGACACAGGAACATTTCGTCGTGAAGTTCATTACAAGGTAAAGTGAGCGAGACAAATTTAGACCCTTTTACTAATAGGTAAGGAAATTTAGGAATAATGATGGTGGTATGATTAGAAGGATTGGTCATAGGTATTGGAATTGCTCTGTAGTATGTATAAATTTCATCTCTAATTATTGGTATATCTAAAATGAATGTTATTTGACTTCCTTTTGTATAAGCTTTAAGCTCTATACATTGCTCTATTTTAACTAAATTGTCATAACTTACTGGATACACAAGTTTGTAGAATTTCTCTATCTTTTTTAACAATTCTAATAATTCATTTGAGTTTATAAGAGATTGGTGTAATATTTTTAATTTACTGAATGCCAGAGAAGTTTCAATTTCATTCAACCGAATGTAGAGTAGTTGAAAATTATGGAAAAATAAATTATAAACATTAATAAAATTATGGGTAGTTATATCAATATTAGTTTGATTTATTAATTTTTTTATTTCTCGTAACTCTTTATCTATTCGAATGAAATTGTCCTTCGTGAAATTTGTTATCTTTATCATTGATTCAGAAATATCTGATATTAAGGTTACCTTTTTAATGAGTGTATTTTGGCGTGTCGTTAGAGAATCAATCATATTTTCATATCTTAAAGCATCATTATGATCTAAGTTACCAGTTATAAGCTTAATAATAGATCCAAGAGGATTGAGAAGTCCACGTTTAATTCTAGTTGATGGAGATAACTGTTCTAATTTTTGAATACTAATATTCATTACATAATTCGTTTGAAGCTTTACATTAAAAAGTTGAACATTAGATGTTTCATTATCAAAATGTGTTTTTAAATATTGATTAAATTTAGTATATCTTTTTATATTGAATTCTAAATCCTCACGTATCAGACTTAAATCTAAAATCTTAATTATTGTCCACTTATCATAACTTACACTAGCTTGACCTTGTTTCACAAGGACTATACCGGGATTTTTATCGATTCTGTGAAGTTGAAGGGCGTGAATCCTGATGATCAGAGCCAGGAGCCCGAGGAGGTACCTGCGAAGGTCGTTTTATATCCTTAATAGGCACGTTTGTTTTTCGAGTTTTCATTTTTACAGGACAGATATTTCTGTCAATTTTACCATATACTTGTGCTTTTTGATAACGCGGTTTATCTTTACTTCGCCTTGTATTAACACCTTTTACAAATATAGTGTCCTCTTCTTGAATATCAAATGATGTTTCACCACCACGTTTTGTTTTAATCTTTTCTTTATTTTCAATTACTTTGTCTGTTAAATATTTATAAAGATATTTCGTTCGTTTCATATGATCGTTTACTAATTGTTGCGTATATTGTTTGTTAAAGTTTACTTCAAAAGTACTATTAGAATCAGTGTGTCCAAAAACTACTTCAAATGGTGTAAGACCAGTCGTTGAGTGAATGGTTTGATTGTATGACATAATTGCATAAGTCATAACGTTAGCCGCGTCAGTTATTTTATGTTCATATTTAGCGATACGATATATTTCTAAAATAGTTGAATGGAATCCGTGTAAATTCAAAATGTCCCATTGGTGTAGTGAATGCAGTTTTGGGTCTATCTTGTTCATCAACTTCAATTTGGTGGTACCCACTTGCTAAATCCAATGTACTGAAGTAAGTAGATTTCCCTAACTTGTCGAATAAATCATTAATATTTGGTAAAGGATACTTATCATCAGTAGTAATATCATTTATACGTCGATAGTCTACAACCATTCTAAATTTCTGTTCACCGGAGGCGTCCATCTTTTTTGGAACTAGGTGTACGGGTGCACTCCATGGTGAAAACGATTCTTGTATAACATTATCTTTTAGTAATTTTTCAACTTGTTTCTGTATTTCATCGTTTTGCGATGGTGGAAGTCGGTATTGCCGTATGAAAATTGGATCTTCATTTTTAGTCCGGATTCGATGTTTTACTTGATTAGAAAATGTAAGAGGCAGTTTATCACAATAGAATATATCCCTGTATTCAAAACAAAGTTTTTCTATTGCTTCTCGTTCTTCTTGATTAGCATGATCTAATCGGAGTTTCGATAAATTTTGTGTAAGTAATTCATCAATCTCAAAATCATTTAATTGTTGCCCGGTTGATAAATTTATTTTGCAAGTATTATTATTAAGGCTGGTTATATTCAATGGTTCGTTAAAAGTTAAAGTCACACTATCTTGCGAAGCATTCTGCATGACTGTTGTTGCAAATGAATCTTTGCAAGTAACTATAGCGCTAGGCATACGTACTTCATTTCCAAAATTTTTAAAATTAATTATTGCTTCACCATTAATTAAATTTGTAGGCACCTTAACACGGGTTTCAGTGCGTGGTTCTAGCGTTATTTCCCACGGGGGACTATAAATTATTGGAATTTCTGTATTTTGTGTCCGTAAAATTAAATTTTTCATGTCTATAGTCGCGTTCAATATTTTTAATAAGTTAGAACCTATTAATCCGTCATATCTTCCATCTACATTATATATATAAAATTTATGATTCATCGGACTTTTAAAACTTTCCAATAAAGGTATATCTATAACTTCGTCATGTAGGCTACGTCCATGTGTACTAATAACTTCAAAAGGATCAATATATTTATAATCTGAAAAATATTCATCAGCTTTAGCGGGACTAATAAAACTTCTGGTACTTCCGGTATCAATCATTAAACGAGCATCAATTTCAGGAATATAAATATGCGGTAGTTTATTTATGCCGTCATAATTTAAGTGTACTATTTCTGGGGGTCGCTCTTGGAGGCTTTTATAGGAAAATTTACGCATTCATTTTCAGCTTCTTCAGTTTCAACAGGTTCTATGTTTTCATGATAATCGTCATAAGCAGTTTGTTGATTATCGTCAATGAAATAATGATTTTCATATTCTGTATAATCAGGTTGATAGTCTTGGTATTCAATTTCAGGGTCGTTCATTTCTAAAGACTCTATCATATTTTGTCTAATAGGACGAGCTGTGCGCATTGACACATCGCTTGCCTGAAATTGAGGTGGATTACGTTGAGGTTGATTTTGTGGTGGTATACCAAATTTAAATTGTTGATTTGGCATGTTGAAATTAGGTCGGTTTTGTGTATTGTTAAATTGTGGTTTGAACCCTTGTTGATTAGGAATACCGAATTTAAAATTATTATTTCCAAAATTTGGTTTATATCCTTGTTGGTTTAGGTTAGGTCTGAATTGTACATTTTGATTTGGAATACCGAATTTAAAATTTTGTTGTCCGGAATTAAATGTATTTGGCACAAATGCAGGTTGAGGTTTGAAATTATTATTAAAATTATTTGTTAAAGTAGGCGTGAAAAATTGTTGAACTGGTTTAATATTAGATTTATTTTTATTTTTAGAATTGTACTGATATTGAAAATTGACCTCCTCCATGACAACACTTAGTGCGTTTTCTAAAACGGTACAACCTTTAAGTCGCACAATTCGAATTAAATCCTCTGGTAAATTATATAAAAATACATTCAAGCACATATTATTATAGATAATCATTTTAGCGGCTTTGAGGCCTTCATCAGTTAATAAATTGACCTTGGAGAAGAGGGTGCAGCGTGTTTGTTGTATCCTGTTACAAAATTGCGTATATGTTTCACCAACTTTAATTTTTAAATTTTCCAACTCAATTGCCACACACTCTTCCGATCTAGGATCACCAAAATGTTGAATCAAAACAGCTCTTAATTGTTCCCAAGTTGTTATGTCTTCTCTTTCACTTAGTAGAGCAGCGGCTTTACCACATAATCTACTAGTTATAGCATGAAACACATATGTAGTTTGAACAACATTGTTTGATCCGCTAAAATTTCTGATTATATATTCACTTTTTTTAATAAATAAATTTAAAGTATTTTGATCACCATCGTACTTGGGAATTAAACTTAAAAGTTCTTTTGATACTAATTGAATTGTTGATTCATTGTTGCGTTGCATTTTGAATTGTATTTATTTAATTAAACACACACAAAGTAAAATTCACAAAATTAAAATTCACAAAATAATATTTTCAAAATAAAATTCACAAAATAAATCTTATAACAAAATTATCAAAATCAAAATTCTCAAAATTAAAATTATCGAAATTAAAATTATCAAATTAAAATTCTCAAAATTAATATTTATTATTAATATTTCTCAATATCTTATAATCTATGAAGTCAAATAACTTTCGACGATTTTTATTCGAAAATTATGAAAAATAATTTTCAACGATGTTTGTTTGAAAATTATAAAAATTTGTTAAATAATTTTCAACGATTTTTGTTTGAAAATTATAACAATGTCCAACGAAAAATACAACCACAGAAAATAACAAGGACGAGACAAGGATTGTAAAAATGGTCACTTACAGTCTGCTCGTTCCCATGTCTTGCCGTATAGCTGCTTTCGCTTTTAGGACAGGATCTCTCGGAAATAGATGCGGAACCCGACGTTAACTTATTTATTGGTTCGTAGATACTCAAAATCTGCACATGAGACCGATTTGTAAGACTCGAACACAGACTTTTATTGTTGATTGAGTATCCTACCGACTGCGCCAGTTAAATTTCGGGAGCACTGCCGAGGGTTTTTAAAAAGTCTAAGACAAGACTGATTCTCAAGAAGCTTTATTAAGAATGCTTTTATTTGTTACAAATGTCTCTTTTATAAACTCTTATTCTATAAACACAAAGTGGGGCTGTTTACTATGAAATAATGAGAAATATGTCGCAATACATTCAGTCAAAACACCAGGTGTCTATCAGTAGTTTGCAGACATAATATGGGTTAAAAACGTAACATCAGCATTTCTAACGTATGTACCAATTAACAAGACGTAATAAGAGAGGGTACAGACTGCATAACTATCTCGATTTATTGAAGTAAAAACAAACACAGCATAAGACAACAGAGCTGAGAGCGTCCGTTCTCAACGACAAAGCGGTACAGAATGACGAGCAGTCGGCCATTAAACTTTAATTTTTTACTGTTGAAAACTTGCTATACATTTTTGATTGGCATTTCATTTCATTTATACCCACATTATTTCACATTGTAAAATATTTCATCTATCCACAAATTTGACTACCTCTGAACCTTCGATGTGGTAATATGAGATAATAAAAATCTAGCATTAATTTGAACGAACTAGGACTTTATTTATATAAAAAACGAAGTACATATTTATTTTGCACCAATCTAAATAATTGTTGATCCGTAGTTAATTAGATTTCCCACAAGTGTGACGCATTTCTGGAAGTAACGGGGCATTTCTTTAATATATCAAAGCGGAATACAATGATCACTTTCAATTTATTCTGAAGACGGTTTTGTAACGAACTACCAAGCTCCTTGATTCACATCCTTGTAATGGTAAATTTTAATTGGACAAACTGAGAAATAGTATTTTAGGGTCTATTTCACTAAATTATTTTTTCAATCATTCACTAATCCTCAATTTTATTGTAATGCGATGTAATAAAAAAATTACCATCCCTAGGATCCTTGACCCAAGTACGATCGTATCTCCAAGACCTTACAGAATTCATGTGTGAAGGAACATCGGGAAATAAAATGACTCCAGAATCGATGGCGTCCTTCTTTACCATCCCAGCAACGCCTAGAGCTATGCCTCCAAGCAGAATGGCGTGTTTCGAACCTAAATATGATGCTAGGATCGGACCGCATGCCAAACCACCTGAAATTAATATAGTTATTTTTTTTTTCAAGGAATATGCACTTAGTAAGGGTTTCGCAACTAGCACAAGCATACGACCCTTTAACGTAGCCATATGGCCGCTTGTAATACCAAGTGCATCAATAGCGCGTGGCCGACCTTGAACCCCCCCTACCCAAAAGAGCTCTGGAAACCCTACTCACCGCAAGAACCACAACACTAGGTTATTTGCCCTAAGTAGAGAGAAATCTCCAAAGAAGTTTATCTGTACCATACCTCTCTTAGGTAGGTAGATTCAACTTCAAAAAGAGGTTGATCATTGAATCCAACTCGGCTGGGCAACGGCAAAATCTTCTTGTCTAATATACAGCATTATCTCAAGACGAAAGTCTTCGAATAATGTGTGTTGCTAGTCCTATGACACTGAAACGAGATCGCTAACTATGGGCCTCGTAAGAAAGCTCAAGGTTCAAAGGGCTATGCTCGGAGTTTCTTTGCGTGATCAAATCAGAAATGATCAGATGAATCATGAATGATGAAAATCAAATCAGATGATGAAATGGCTAGTAATGGGCAGGGCATATTGCTCAAAGGACGGATGTCCGATGGGGCTGAAGAGTTCTCGAGTGGCGGCCACGCACCAGAAGACGTAGCGTAGGCTGATCCGCCCCACAAGGTGTACCGATGACCTGGTAAAAGTTGCGGTAACGCATTGGATGCAAACAGCGCATGACCGGTCGTTGTGGCTGTTATTGGGGTAGACCTATGACCAACTGTGGATTATTTTTCGGCTGAGTTGATGATGACGAAATAGAGTTAGGTTCGTGCCAAAGCACTAACGGCACACATATTTCCGACGCAAAGCAAAAGTGTACAGTTGTGTTGCGATATTAATGCCTTAATAACACGTACCAATGACTAGACAGTAAAATGCTACTAAGCCGAGAGAGTGATCTTGGTGAGTAAATATTTATACGTATTTTGTAACTTTGCACGGATCCAGTATTCAGTTCATTTTCGATCGATTACAGTGACTAGCTATAAACTAACTGGATAATGGAATGTAAGCAAATACACACCAGTGAATCGCGTACCGTGAGTGGGCTAACGACAGATTTTACGAGGTAGCATGGGGATGGACACTCGGCCTAGTAAGTAGAATTGGGTACGAGTGACCGAGTGACTGTCTCGCTCATTTACTCGACCGTAGTGTTGGAAAAAATCGGGTTACTGGACAATCGATAGTAACCGATTCCGATTTAGAAAACAATCAATTATAATGGTTGACTATCGATTGTTTTTTAGTATAGAATATATGCCAGCCCAGCAAAAAGGGTCATCGCGTGTTCCGAAGGTCGCGTACTTTAGTAACTTGACGAGATAAAAAAAGGTCATTCGCACAAATCTTCCTTGTTTTATGTATTGGAAGTAAGATTGTTCAATAATGCCAATAACTATAGATAATACTCGGCCGTGAACACTATCTCGCCATTCCACTCAGTACGTGTGTAACCAAGGCATTAGGCGTATCGTTGGAAATACGTACTGGCACACGATCTCTCCGTCCTCAGTTCTCTCCTGTTCGGTATTGATTATTAGACAACTATACATGCTGCATTTTTCACTACTCACAAAACAAGAACTAAATATATTACCTAGAAAGTAATTGAGTCTATCGTCTTTCTCCCTTGCTAATTGGACTCCATTGGCGACAAGGGCGAAAGTTGCACCCATCAGGCCAAGCGGCAATGTGTGATACATGCATCTGAAAAATAATATAAAAAGGTAATTTCAGAGTCGTAGCTCAAGACAGTTGTGTCCGATTGGATGACCACCATCTTACATCAGGTGTAAGCAAATGTTAGCAAGCGGACTGGTAGGGATCTGTACCTGGCTGTTGATAAATCCGTGACAGTGACTTGGTTTCCTGTGTTTCGTAATCAGCCAATATATATTCGATGACGAGCAGCAATGGATCGCCATACTTTCGGTGGTTGTTATTGGATTAGATTGGTACTTGATATCAACTACAGAACCATCATTTTGTCGTATTACTATGATTTTTTTTTAAGTGAAAACTTCTATTGGGAGATTTGTATAGGGAGTAAATTCATGTAAGTCGTCATCGACAGGGTCATGTGACGTGTTAACGATAAACGTAGTCTTTGTAGCAATGTATCCAAAAAACTTTGTTTAGTTTAAAATTAAATTAAAAAAAAGAAAGTTTTAATTAGAATATCTAAAAATAACACCTGTTTGTTTATAGTTTTAAATTTTCACTTCTGTCGGCAGTCCTCATGACTGCTTTAAATTTTTTTATGTTTATCGCTTTGTAAAGTTTTTAAGAGAGCTTTAAAATTCCCGGTCACACCTATTTCTGTTGCAAAGCAGCAGCGCCTGTGCTTCTTGGTTCCGATCCTAAAAACTGATTTATACGTATTCTTGAACCTACCTTGCTAGTGAGCCTCGTGCCAGCGACTGGATACGTATAAATCAGCTTTAAAGGTGTGGCTGGCGTCACGCAATGACACCACCTTTCCGAGGTTGGTTATAAATATCCATAGTTTGCAGTGACCACGTAACAACAGGTGGACTGCATGCCTATTTGCTAGCTAATACCATAGAATTTTTTTTAAAGAAAATACCTTTTTCTCAGCGACGCTACTATGCTAACTCGACTCAATTACAATACCGTGGAAATCGTAGGTCCAAAGCCAATTGAATAAAAATGGGACCACCCTTGAGGTATTCCCTTTTCTGGTGTTACGATAGCCTCTAATGGTGGCTTCTTTTTTTTTATACCCGAAGATACTAAACTACTATTTACCCTTAGTCATAGACTTTTGTTTATTTACATAACTTCACATAACATCATTTCTATTTACATAATTTAGCATTAGTCATCAATTTTAAAGCTGCGTGTACACTAAAGATGTACGAGGTAGCTAGGCGATGTTTGAGAGAAAAAATTCACCAATAGGATCACTTCATTTTCCTAGCCTTTTTTAGCACAGTTCGGATAGAAAATGGCTAGCGGAGCTAGATCTTTGCATATAATACAAAAAAGAATGTATACAGCTCACACGCGGTAAAAGTAAAACATTCAGAGCGCATAAAAATATATTCTTTAAAAGTCTTAAATCAGCAAGACTAACTATTGACCACTCGTACTGTACATACAACAGTGCGTACAAGTCTGTTCGTCACACCGCTAGGCCCATTCGACGAAGATCATAGTCGTGAAAATCAGTACTAATGCAAGTCCGTGTATAATGTATCTCATTCTCTCGCAGGCTAAACCTTATAGATGTATGTGTTGTCTTTTTTTTTATTATCGCTTTTTCGTTTCATCGAATTTCAAATTTCAACGGTGCTAATGAAGTTTTCAATTTCTAAAAGCGAGGAATCTGTGCAAAACGGTGTGAAGAACTAAATCTAACGAACCGCTACGCATCAGCTCGCACCACTTAGCTACACTCCGTTTCACAGCTTCACTACGCATCCTCGTACCGCCTAGCTACCTCGCACATCTTTTGTGAATACGCAGCCTAAATGTCATATGACTTCAGTCGGTCAACATAAAATTCAATCGATCTTGTATTTTGCTTATGTCAGTATAGAAAACAAAATAAATTGCGTCATATTTTAAATAGGCAAAAATTTGCGTAATTCCTTAGGATTAATCTGTTGACACCGCAAATGATGCATCGACAAAATCATTTGCCAAACAATATATTAGGTATTAAACCCAAGAATATAATATAATGACACGTAATTATAGTCTCAAATGTGTGACCAGCGCTTTTCCCGTGGCTTAGCTCGCATCATAGTTGGGCTATGCCCCATTATTTATGTTATATGCCATTCCATCTGAATCCACGAGTAGACTGTATGTTTAAAAATTCAAGTAAATTATTGAGTAATATTGGTATATAGATAAAAAGCCTAAAACAATAGAAATTTGGAAAAGTAACTGTTTATTTATTTCATTTTCCATTTAGAAAATTAACATATTTTGTCTGTCATGTGATTTGCAACGCCGCCACTTAGAATACGTGAGAGGTCACCATTGAAGAAATATGAACACTTGTCACTGTTATATAAATTGACATATAAAATGAATGATGACGTCACGGGACCATAATCCAGCGTTTTTTTTTTAAATTTAAATGGAAATTATTTTTAAATGTAATTCATATCATATAATATGTCCTCTCTCACTAGTTACGGTGTATTAAAGGAAAAAAAGGTATTGATAGGTATTATTTTCAAAATAAGTTTTTAAAACAATTTTCCAAAAGTTGTCAACTCCCGGCTTGAAAACCACCCATTTTTCATAGATCTACCTTAAAAAATGACAAATTTTCATACAAACTTTCGTCACCTTAGGAGTACTTGAATTGAAAATGCCACACCACCCGTGCTAACGGTCTCTTGACGGTATTTTCGTTTACGGAGAGCTCACATAACTTACCGTTGTAAAATAGGACCTACGCCCACAACACGGGAGTACATGAGCACATCGTAAGTGGAGAAAATCAGACCGGTTATGATTCCATATCTAGCAGTCACCATCGCCTGAAAAATACAATAACTTTGATTAGAAAAAAAAAATCTGTGAAGATTTATTAACTTTCTTGAGAATAATTATCAGACTATTATTTTATTATAATATTTTAAATAAACTTACAGTTAAGTACATATTTAAGTTACATGTGTAAATTAATGAAGGCCATTTAAAAGTTCTCACTTATATGTATATGAATAAAAAATAAAGAACAAAGTAGACGGAAGTTCACAAAGATATCTATTAGCAAAAGAAATTGGAATTTGGAAGAGATTTCAACTTAAACTTAAGTAGTTGTAACAATAGGATTATAAAATATGTTTGGGTTTCTAAATAATAATAATAATGGATAATATTAAATCTTATAGAGCAGGATAAAGATGTGAGATTCATTGTACTTACCTATTGGATTGCAAAAGACCGAGAGAAATAAAGACTGGATCCCATCGATCAAAGAGCTCGAAGGCTCATTAATGGTAGATCACGGACAGAAGCAAAAATGCATAGCATGGAACGTCGGCGTAGGGTCACTTGCCTTGCAATGTTCTATCGGCTAAACTTTGGTGAATTGCTCAAGAGCTGCACCAACTAATTCCACCCTCTACATTCCATCACAAGACTACCAGAGACGCCATATGGGTTTCTATCCATATGTAATTGATTTTCTATTTTTATACGCACAAAACGATTTGCGATTTGCGATTGTCTTTTATTATGCGAACCGCAAATGTATGGATCTCACTACCCGCGACTATTTTTTCTGACTCATATAAAATAGAAGTCTTCCAAGAGTGAATCAGTTTTTACTGAGCGATTGCGTACCATCCTCGGTCTCGTCTTCACTTTCCACCAGTATATTATTAAAAAAACAATATTTAAGAACGTGGCAACTAATTGGAAGGAACTAAGGAAGGCACGAGCTTACACCACGCTAGCCTACGACGTATTGGCGATTTCAAACGCCGAGAAATCAAGAGTCCTATATTTTTTCAATATACAGTTGTGCACTACAAGACCAATTCTCCAGCGTTCAGCTTTCCACACGATGTATTTTCCTCACCGTCAGCCGATAGGTGCTACCCATTTGTATTATTAAACATTACCTTTTTATCGATGTCACAGCCATCGGGGGTGTCATAATATCTATAGTAATTGCGAGTAGTTTTTTGGTCACATTCACAGACCATGTTTCATAAGATATGTCCTTATATAGCTACGGACATTTGATTTGAAGTGTCAAAAATTACGTCAAACCTTGTTTTTCTCCAATTTTTAACTGACTTCAAAAAAAGACGGAGGTTAATCAATTCGAATGTATACTTTTTTATGGATTTTCAGCCATAACATATATGTTTATAGACCGATTTGGATGATTCTTTTGGAAAGGGGATAGATACCACAAGGATGGTCCCATTTTATATTCGAAGATACACAAGGGAACTTTTCAAAATCATCGAAGTTGGTTTCCCTTTTGAATAGGATTTAATATATCATTGGTTGTCTCTGTTTTTGTATGCTTACTTTTCACTCTGACTAAAGCGCTATACGAGTTTTTGGCGTGATCTCGACATGTCATATTGAGGTTTTTAAAATATTAAGTCAAAACAATGGATTAATTTTCTCATCACTTGAAGGCATAAATGTTCAAGTGACTGTCGGTAAGCGGCTGAATCTGTTTTTGGTCCAAAAATAGGACGCAATGTTATTTGATTATTGTTATTTATTAAGTGTTTAGAATCAATGTATGAAAATGTAAAATCATCAACTTTAGGACCAAATGACACCAAGAGAATGGTAGATGTACGTCTAAAAATATTTAATTCATAAAGTTATTTATATTAAACATATTTTTGGTCATGTATTATGTAATATTAGTGGAATTTTAGCCAAGTGAAATGCATAACTAGAAGCATGAATTTTAGGATGTCACAAAAACTCCCTGGACAGTTTTAAAACAAGAGAGCCACTATCCTGTCAAAGTAATGTTTGAACTCCGAAGATTAGAAAGTTTTCATAATAATCATAACTGTGAAATACAATAAGAAAAAAAAAGAAACGCGCTATAACAATGTGGTCCCGTAGACCACCATAATATGTAATTCTGTTACGGAAAGTAGTTAAGAAATTTGGGTCTTATATGTCTTCAGTATTTAATCAAATTTCTTAATTTATTCAGTACTAGCTGTGCCCGCGGCTTCGTTCACGTGGACTACAGAATGCCATTGATCTGGCATACGCGCCAAACTAGCTCCCCCACTCCCGGTTCTTTTAAAGACAGAAGTGCTTATTGTAGATTATCCTTAGAAGATAGACATATACTCTCTCTGACTTTTTTGTATGTCTGTTAAATGTCTACAATTACGTAGTATATTAATTTGACATATCTCTTATTATTTACTCAGCGTAAGCCATTTAAGCGCCCGAGTTGATTCACCATTCATTATTTTATTCGCGCGGGTCACTAATTATTTTTCTAAAATAAAAGTAGCCTAAGTTGCTCCTTATAATATCAGCTATCTACAAGTGAAAATCCCGTCAAAATCGATCCAACGGTTTCGGAGATTACCCGGAACAAACACACAAACAAAAAATTTATAAAGTTTTGTTTTTTTTTTGTTATAGGTATCGTATATACTTTCATATGCATTTAGTATAAAGCTGTTATTTTAACATTACAAACAGACACTTCAATTTTATTAATTGTATAGATAACTAATACTTTGTTTTGCGGGATTACAGATAAAAAGATCCTAAGACCGCTTTCCTCTTTACTGGACATGGTACAACCTCCTCCAGATCGAGGTTCAACCATCGAGATCCATTCCACGCCTTTCGGCTGCGAAGTAAGTTCGTACATTCACACTATATTATGTAGCCTGAAATTGTACATAATTTATGCGTACCAGTTGGTGTTCTCATTTTCGCACATTTACAGATCACTAGAGAGAGCGAGAGACAGTATCACATCATATTATGAATATAAAAGAACTTGTGCCTTATTTGAATGGCAAAGCACAATCGAAGCGTTTTGCTCCATTGTGATCCAATATAAAAAATCTACTGACATTGCAGGTGTTTTTGTTCTTCTCTAGCTTTTGCTGGCAACTGCAAAATCACGCTGTCTTCAAAAAGAAACGATTCGTGCGCCATCTATTGTAAACTTATTATACTAATACAGGCATAAAAAATTCATTGCAATGGGTTGATTGATTTAGGAACCCTTAGAGGATAAATAAATTTACATTGTAATAAACATATTTGATGTGACCAAAGACGGTAATACGCAACAATCATATGGTGGTTTTCAGCGGGCTCTTGAAGTGACAAGTTTTGGTTTTTATTTTTAATTCATTAAAGGTTTTTTGACCCTATATTATGTAATATTGGTGGCATTCGCGTTATATAGTATAAATATAAAGTGGGAACATGCATTTTGAGATGTCACAAAAACTCGCTAGATAGTTCAAAAAACCGCAATTTGTAAATTGTAAAATTTTACGAAGGCTTAAAAAATCGACACTGGCAAGTGCTTTTTGCGGCGCCGAAACAAGAGGAAGAACTCATAAGGTTTCGTTACAGAAAGCTCAAACTTATTGTGGGGTTCTAACTGACGTCGACCGATGTGGTATCCGAACGAGCTATCATTCTAACTCAGTCCTTTCAAGTAGAGTAAACCTCTCAATTAAGGTTGCCAACCATACTTTATAATAAAGTAATCTACTTTATTTTCGGTATACATACTTTATACTTTTACATAAAGTAAATATACTTCATTTCCACTCTTTACTGTAATACGTGAAACGAAACACTCGTATGAGTAATTATTGAACTGTATATCGATACTTTTAAGTAAAGAAAAAGTCAGACAAATAAATTGTCTGCAAACGGCAACATTTATATACTTAAAAATGCATCTGATAACTTAGCAATGTAAAATAATGATATATAATATTTCTTTTTTAGTCTCTGTCACCGCTACTTCAGTTTACATTAAGAGAGTTTTTTCGGTAACAAAGCTAAAGTGGTGATAAGATGAAGTGACAGATCATCATAAATTTAATGAAAAAAAAAGAGTTTTAATTGTTTCAGGGAACAATAATATAGATTTTAGAAATACTTTCTTTTTCTTCCAAAATCTTTTTTTCCTATTCCAAGAATTTGATACGTTATTTTTCTCAAGAAAAGTTGGCAACCCTACTCTCAATCAATGATTCTGAATAATATTTGAGTTTTTTTTTTATATCATACTCTGCTAAATGAATGCACGTCACTTGATGTCAAACAAAGAGTATTCAAGGAACAGCTACGGCTGTTGAGAAATATAAATCTCACACGCGGATAAAGATACCACAGTTTAAAATATATTTTTTTAATGTATTTATTTCCGCTATATCTAAAGTGGTTTCCATCGGTCTTCGTCTACTAATTAGATATTTGGAAGCCTAAACCAGGTGGTAAAATATTAAAGTTCAAAAAGGTTGGCAATTGTCAGGAATTGAATGTTCATAGACAATACTCTAGTTATTTTTTACATATAAATAACTGAATATTTAATGGTTGATCCCAAAAGATGATACTCTTAAGTCTCAACTGAGTCATATTTGTTTTAATACAGTTTTTTTTGTCATTTAAGTATAGTAAAGCAATAACTGAGTGACCAAATGTATAGGCTACCCATTATGCCAAACCCAATACATAGAAACACGTTCACAGTCTCGTAGATAAACTCTCCCACAAACGCGTACACTGTTAAAAATTTTTTATAAAATTACTATCGTTTTACAAAGCAAAGTATGAGTAAAATTAAAAAACAATGTATGCTAATCCAAAATTATAATACGTAACATACGAGTAATTTTCCTAGACATTTGAAGAAAACTACAAAAAAGTGTTGTAATTTTACGAAACCGTTTGTCACTTTCCGAAGAAAAATTTCTCAAATTTACAAAGTTTTGTATTGTTACGATATGTGATTGAAAATTTGGCTAAACTGTTTTGCACATCAGTTTTCAAAACATGCTTTTTAAAACAACATATATTTAAAAACACTGTACAATAATAATGAAACCTTCATAGAGGTAATAATAAATTATTCTAATACATGTCTATTTTTGTTGTAGAAAAGAGCATTGGAATTTGGGACATAATTTTGTAATTTGATTGAATAAGCATTATTATTATTATTTTCAACAGTTCTCTACACCACCTTTCTACCAAAATTTCCTGTATTCCTTCTTACTCGACAGGCCGTTTCCTATGCAATTGAAACTGGCGCTCTCTGGGGTCTTGTTTACTACTTTCTGTAATACCATAATAAAAATTGTTAATATCCAGGCGTTCTTGAACACGACAACCAGAGGGGTTGTGTGCGGAGTGCTCGGCAGGAGACCCACGCTTTTACTTACTGATGCAGCGACCGCTTTGGGTTGCGAAGGAGGGCCGGTTTTTACTGAAGGGCCAACGTAAGTATTTTTTTACTACTTAATAGGCCTGGGAAAAGTGCCAAAGAATGGCTCAAAAGTTCCTGGGCAAAATTACTTTCCATTCCTCAAGATTATTATTTTTGGTCAGTTACAAAGAAATAAAAAAAAATCTATATTGTCTGTCCCTCACTGTCTGACCATAAAAGATCCTAAACTTTGATAAAGGTGCATATCTTTCCCGAAGATCTAAAAGTTACTAAGTTGCAAAATTACCGCACGCTTCTTAGTAATTTGTTCTTTAGTGAAAAGATAATTTTTTATTATTATTTAGAACTGACTACACTGTTAGCCTTAGGGGCCCTAAAGCCGCTGCGGCTTTTACAGCTTCACCGGACTTGGGGGCGAGCGCAGAGGGCACTCAGCCGCGAAAGTTTTGTGGACGACTCGCACGAGGGTGCCAAAGTGGCCGGACCTCGGCTCGGGCGGTCGTCGCGTTCGCAAATAGGTCGCGATCTATTCGAATCCCTACACCTACGATTCGAGCTAACTAAATATACACATAGGCACGTTCCCTTCCTCCTGGGAGGAAGGAAGTAACCGTGCGTATGTGTATTCAGTAATCGGAATGTTTCTACACTAACTAGCGCTAACTAACTAGCGTAAAAAAAGAAAAAAAAAAGGTCCCTCACAGAACCTATGTACCTGTGTGGTGTGCACGTGTGTATGTTCATACGTGTGTAGTGTTGTATGTAGGTAGCTAAGTGATGCACGTACAGTGTCACTTGTATCGCGCGGGCGGTTGCCTGACCCAAGGGTTTCACACCGAGGAACGGACCTAGGCTTGGGTTACCGCTAGAGAGGGTGGACGTGACGGGTGTGCTGGAGCGAAATTGACCGCCCGCCCTCTGCGGAGAGAACGGTGGTTACGCGGGCGTGGGCGCTGGCACGCTCTGTTTGGAGAGACGGATGTGTAATATTTATTCGAATTTTCGATGTGATCGTCGGGATCAATAAAAATATTGCGCGGCCGGCGTTTCCACCGGATGTCCGTGGGTGCCGGAACATAAGTGGCGGCTGTTTTTATTAACGGATTCGCGTGGTTCGACGCGGTGTCGAAATACGAACGGGAGAGCTGTTTAACGTAGGCATGTATCGAAGGAAGCTCCATATCTCTATGGAGATCTACGCTTCGAACATATCACGGGGCCCCGGTGAGACGATAGAGGAACCTATTCTGTATCGATTGTAACCGTTTGAAACTCGACTCGGACATATGTGCGAACACGGCGCAACTGTATGTCAAAATTGGTCGAATACACGTCTTGTAGAGCGTGAGCTTATGTCGCGTGGACATTTTACTCACCGAACACAACAGAGGATGCAACCGGCCCAGGACCCACGCGGCCCTGTTCCTAACCTTACGGATGTGGGGTCTAAAAGAGAGCCTACTATCTAGGGTTACCCCTAGATATTTGGTCTCTCTTACATACGGAATCGGATTATCGTAGAGCTTAACAGGTTTAAGCTTCCACGGTATCTGTGACGAATCCGCATCGAAGAGCATCGCGGCGCTCTTCGAGGGATTAACGGCTATACGCCACTCGTTAAACCACTTCCCGAGAGTGGTCACGGAGCGTTGGACTTTGTGTCTGAGGTGGGATCTATTCCTATCTGAGGCATATAAGACTGTATCGTCAGCTTATAGCCCTACCTCGACCTCCGGGAGTCGAGGTAGGTCACTGACGTACAGGTTAAATAGGCTAGGAGCCAGGATCGAACCTTGGGGAACGCCTGAGCGTATTGGACGGGGCGTGGACAATTCACCTTCCACTCTATAGCGAAAGGTGCGATCTGTTAGATAGTCGCGAATTATTTTAATTAGCCTATCGGGGACTTCAAAGTGATACAACTTGTAGATCAATCCCTCGTGCCAGACCTTATCGAAGGCCTTGGCAACGTCGAAAAATACCGCAAGTGTACGGCGGGGTTTATATAATTCAGCAAAATTAAATGCAACGTGCTCCGTGAGGCGGTGCACTTGATGAGTGCAAGAATATCTAGCACGGAAACCGAATTGCTCAGGCGGATAGAGGTCTTTCTCCTCTATTACTGACTTGAGACGGTTCAGAAGGATCCGCTCGTACATTTTCCCTAAAGTATTTAGGAGACTGATCGGGCGATAGCTGTCGGGAAGCGACGCGCTCTTGCCGGGCTTACGGATACCTATGACTATGGCCTTTTTCCAGGCGGCTGGAAAATGGCAGTGGGCTATGGCTACATTGAAGATGCAGACCAAAAGAGCTATGAGGCGATCGGGAAGAAGTCTAAGTACTTCATTCCTGATCCCGTCGGGACCTGGTGCTTTTCTAAGCTTAAGGCTTTTTATAATGGAAAGAACCTCCTCAGACGTGACTGGGGACAGGGAGTCTGTCGCGGGGAGCTTATCCAGCTCCCGCACGCATCCATCGATACCCTCGACCCGGTCGGTATTTGCATCGACACTGTTCGGAGAGCACTGGCTCTCCAAACAAGTGGCGAGGCACTCCGCCTTGTCGCTGCTATCGAAGGCGAGCGGTATACCGGGACCCCTCTCGAGGGGGGGCATAAGATAAGAAGCCTCTATTTTGAGGCTGTGAGCTAATTTCCAGTAAGCCAGATGCGACGGCCTTAGCCCTTCGACGAGGGCGTCCCATCTGTGACTTCTGAGTTCTAATATACGGGCTCTAACCGATCTTTGAAGTGCGCGTAAACGTGCGCGGTTTTCCTCGGTCGGATAGTGGTCGTGCGCACGAGTCGCCGCGTTCTTTTCCGTCAACAACGCCCGCACGTCGGCAGGGAGTACGAAGCGGCGATCGCTCGCCTCTTCGACCTCTCTCGAGGCCTCTCCGATGCCGGCCTGCAGGTGGTCGACCAGGGAATTGATCGCGAGATCTACGTCCGCAACGGACCCCAATACGTCCGGGATCCTATCTAAGCTGGACGAGGACGGCCTGTCCGCAAGATAATGTTTTAGCTTGGCATAGTCAACCACTTGGACCGAAGGAGGGCTAGAGTCGTCTGGTTGACCCAGCTGCATGATGACCGGACGGTGGTCGGAGTCGAGCTCGTGTACGACCCGAATGAGTCGTAACCGAAGCGCGATACCTTTAATGAGAGCTACATCAAGCACTGTCGGCATACAGTTGTCTTGAAAGTGGGTGGGAGTGGGTGGCGCTATGACATCAAAGTTTAGCACGTTCGTTAGCTCTTCGAGTTTAACCCCATTACTGGAGTCTCTCCAATTGCCAAACGAAGTGTGTCCACAATTGAGGTCACCCGCTATAATGACCGATTCACCGAGCGAAAGTAGCTTTTCTAGGTCAGACCTGAGAGGCTCTTTCCTCGGCGAGAGATAAACTGAGACTAACGTTATGGACGGGTGGTCGGTCATTCCTAGTCTACACACGGATACTTCCATATTGGTAAGTATCGGAGGATCTACCGGCGTACAATATAACGATCGTTTGTAATAAATGAGAGTGCCGCCCCCGCGGCCGGCCCGGTCATTTCTTACAATATTGTAGTTCGCGATTTTTGGATCACGTTTAGCACGCTTTAAGAGCGTCTCCTGCACTAAAAGAACATCTACTTGGTGATCTTTAAGAAAGGTCGCGACGAGATCACGCTGCGGAAGTAGGCTTCGCGCGTTAAAAAATGAAAGATTTAACGCTTTCGGTTTAAACTTAGCCATTGAAAGGCCCTAATTTTTATTACTACTCGCCTCGCGATCGAGACGTTGTAGTGTCTCTACGAGGCGGGGGAACGCGCAAGCGGTCTTGATGAGACCCAAGCGCTCCAAATGGTCGTTGTATTCGATGAGCTCGCGGATATCGTGCTCGCGGGTGAGCAGTATCATTAGGTCGTTACTATTGACGACAGTGTTAGCGGGCGCGCGGGGCGCAGGAGCGCGGGGCGCGGGAATATCCATAGCCATAAGGGGCTGTGGATTGGGGCGGCGGGGGCCCCATGCGTTCTGCGATGAACGCACGGGTTGCGGTTGCACCACGCGGGGTGCGGAGGGGCCGGCGGCGGCCGGGAGCTGGCGCGGGACCGGCAGCGCGGGAAATTCCCCTGACGCCAGCAGGGGTTGCGCTTTGATGGCTGAGGCGGGGGGCGCCGCCCGGGGGGCCGCCTGCCTCTGTGTACGTGGCCGCGTGGTACGCGGGGCCTTGGGGCAACCGCGATAATTCGCGGGATGCCCCTCCTCCCCGCATAACACGCAGCTCGGGGGGACGACGGAGTCACGCTCGCGCGTGCACTCCCGTGTGGGGTGGTCCTCTCGGCACTTTACGCACCGCGGACGAGAATGACAGTTACGGGCAGCGTACCCGTACAGCTGGCAGTTGTGGCACTGCGCAGGCTGGTGGTTTTTGTGTGGGGGCTCCACGTTAATCCCGGAGAGCCCGCACACCGTCTCTAGCTGGAAGATGGCCTTTCCCTCGGGGGAAAGGTCCAATATGGCCACTACCATTTGTAGTGGCCGCTTATCTTTACTGTACATCCGGTGTACTTCCCGGATGGGATAACTTTGCTCCTTGAGCGAGGAGCACACCTCCGACGGGTCGAGCTCCACCGGAATGCGGCGGATGACCACTCGGAGGACGCGCTCCTCCGCGAGCGAATACGTATAAAATTGCAGACCTTTCTGCCGGAGGAGGGTGGTTAGTTTACGGTGAGTTTCCGAAGAACTCTCCGAAATAGAAATCCCGTTGACTATGTTTCTAGCCTTGTGGTAGTCGAGTTTGAGTCTGCGCATCTCATTGCAGACTCCCATCCAGGCTGCCTTGTCCCGGATTATGATTGGAGGTGGGGCACGCTCTTTTTTCCCGCCGGCGGGCGCGGGGAGCTGGGAGGACGCGGGGGCGGCGGCGCCCCTGACTACTGCCTTAGCTATTACCTTAGGCGCCGGTTGAGCAGTCGGACTGCTACGCGCCGTTCGCTTACGCGACGCCACGACGGTGAAGCCGTCGTTCTCGGTATCCATCTCCGGAGATGGATCCGGATTCGCGGGCGAGTCTTGTTCAAACGGAAGGGCCGAAAACGAATTTTTCGTCTTTAACGCGGTTTCCGTGGATCGCGCGGGACGGACGTACGGACTATTTTTGGTAACCCTAGATTGTGACCGCGAATTTCGCGGCCCTCGCCTGACGGAGGCGGGGCTTGACCCGCGCGATTGGCTAGTCGGGACAGGGGGCGTGGCCGTAGGCGCGGCCATGGCCCCGGATGACGCGGCGGACAGGCGCGTAACGCTGCGCGCGGGACGTTTGGGCGCGACGCCGACTGGCGTGGCGCCAGTGGATGTAACGGTCGCGGCCGTGACGTCATCGGCCGCCTTGCTACCTGAAGCGGCCGCCTCGCTACCTGAAACGGCCTCATGACGGGTCGCGGTCGCAGCGGTGCGACGCACGCAGGCGTTCTCAGGTAGATTACGGTATTCCTCGTCTAGAGAGGGACACCGTAATACGACGAAATTTTGATAGCGCTGGTATTGAAACTCCAGCGCTTTCATCCTGGCTTGCAACTTGCCTATGCAAGTGGCCAGGTCGGCAACGTTATTTGCCATGGCGGCAGAAGAGGGAGGACAGTGGGACATTTTTATTTAATTTTAAATTTAAAGGCCTCCCTGCCTTAGGGGCAGGGGGGTGCGCCAAAAAAATTTAAAAGACTATCGGAGTCGGCAAGAGACCTGTTGTCAAGGTGCAATGACACACAGGAAGGACCTATCAACCCTAAGGAGCCCTAACAAGCCCGGGGCCGAGGACGCAGACCGGTAATTAAACCGGGCTAGGCCCAAACAGGTTCCCGGGGATGGAGTGTGCAGGATCGGAAGGTTTGGCAGGAGACACCTGGGGCAAGACTATGCGATAACCGCAAAGGCCTAGATTCCCAGGCCCGTCCGAGTCTGGCTGTTTGCCTCTGAAGGAGACAACCAGCGGGCTGCTCGGGTCACGCCCCACTTGCCTTCGTTGGCACCGTCAGGTATCCAGCAAGTGACCACAAACCGTGGATTTACAAAAAAAAAAAAACAAGCAAGTCGCACCGAAAAGTGCGGTTTACCACGCGAGCGTTAGACACCAGTTGGTTTACGTCGTAATTGCAACAATATATTTGAAATAAATTCCAAATATAAGATCGCAACAATTAAGTCACGTGATGGTCAAAATTGAAAACGGAGCGACACGTCCGTTCGCAACAGTGACCAAATCGGAACTCCCGAAAAGATAATAATTTGCACGTAGCCTTTATACACCACTTATTTTCGTTATACTGGGATAAATATACCTGAGTATGTCCTCGTACAATAATTGAACAAAAATAAAAGATAATAGGTACCGTAAAAGGTACACAGTCCAAAACCCTCTTTAATTACTTTTCCTATCATTCAATGAAAGATATTTATTTAACGTCACCCAGCTCAAATACCGTAAGTTGGTAATGAGTTTTCCTGTCACCCAACGAAAGATATTTACTTAACGTCACCCAGATTAAATACCGTACGTACCTACGTAATAAGTTTTCCTGTCACCCAACGAAGCATATCTACTTAATATCACCCAGATCAAAAACCGTATATAACCGTAAACATATTTATCTGAAACATAAAATTTGCTCTTCATTTTCCAGCAAGGAGTTGATAGGTATAGTAATATGCAGTGTGTCTTGGTGCCGTGGGGAATGGGTTGGGCTAAATATAGTGGCCCCTTTAATATCTGTTCTGTCAGCCAAGCTGCGTGTTGCACTGCCAAAGATACCACGACCGTTGGCAGGATATCCCCAGAATGAAATATTGGGTGAGTAGAAAGAGAATCAGTTATTAAATCTAACTTATAATAACTTTTTTTAAATAATACAGCAAAGTGAGGCACTGTGTCTGGTGGTACATAGAGTACATAATCCAACAAGCTAAACTTTTAATAATTATTAGAAATTATTTATTAGGAAACAAAAAACCCGACTGCAACAAAAACACTGGACTTTGTTTTTCTATTTTTGCTTTTTATTTGATTCCCAGACGTCGTAGTTAAATACTATATAGCCTATATCACCCCCACAATTAAAACGAATCTAAAGACACCTCGTATGCTAAAATCCATCACGTCGTTAAGGCTACAGAGTGTGCCAAAGAAATATTCATACATATATACATACACATTGTCGAAAAACATAATACCTGCTTTTTCGCACTCGGGTAAAAGTAACGTCGACCACAGAGAGATCAACAGTCGCCGCTGTCATCCCCGACCACTATCTGATCACAAATACGATCAGAACCACACGACTGGGCTCCGGAGCCACAGCTTTAATGTAACCATCTTGGCACGAATAAAGAAGTTCTCTATGTCGTATCTCTGATGCACTCTGAAGATATGGAACAGTTTCCTGACCAATGTGTTCTCCCTTTCCAACAACATCGGGTCCTTCAAACATACTGTAAAGGGACTTTTGACCAGGACAGCATCACAGCGACGCCTGGCTATAGATGGCTTTGTTATTTCTGGATTGCACAGTCTGTCTCTTTGTCGTAATATAATTATTTTTTAAATCATGGAATGAAGCCAAAAACGGGTTGACTCTTGAAGAATATGTTCCGAAACAAACGGATAAAAAAAAGTCTTTGGACTTATATGCTGAACTTGAAGGAAACCATTCAACACCATACTGTGATTTTCTATAGTGAAAATTACTATTCGAGGCACAGGCAGTACATACTAAATGATATTGACATAAACTTAGAACTTTTAGAAATATTTCTTTAAAAGCTTGCGGCGTAAATCCTCATTCCGTTTAAATTGAAGCCTCAAGCTTTTAATGATTTTTTTGAAGTTCTTAGTTTATGTAAATATCATTTAGTACGTACCACCTACGCCTCTGATCTGACACCAAAGATACTCTTCTCCTGTAACTTTATTCATTAAAAGTTATTATTTACATTTTCGTTACTATAAATCCACAAATAAAAACTAATTTCAAACAAAAAAATAATTGTTTAAAAATAATTTAACGCTGTTAAATTAAACATTATTGTAAATAAAATTTCACGTAATTAAATTAAACATTATTTTAAATTGTTTAAAATAATGTTTACATAAACATGTGTATTTTAGTTGCACAATGATAACTAAATTCATAGTAATGTAGATGCGGCACGCCGGAAATTTTTTTAATTGATAAGCCGAAGTATAATATTACTTCATACACTGCGTACATATTAAGTACACACAAATTGTTTCATATCATATGTTCATCATAGGTTTCAGTCATTTAAGAGATGAATTGTTTCCAGACAGTATAGACTCGTGTACAATGCTAGTTCGATGCGGTGCAGCTTGGGGCTCCGGCTTGTACCTCGGGGCTGGGTTTGTGCTCACCTGTTCACATGTTGTCAAAAACGTAAGTCCCACCTTATGTTAAAAACAAACCGAAAAATTTCAGTATCAGAATCTTGCCCATAACATAGTTAAAAGAAATCTATGTAACACTCGCCATAATGGCACATTTGTG
The DNA here is from genome assembly GCA_033032175.1 of Saturnia japonica. NCBI lineage: Eukaryota > Metazoa > Arthropoda > Insecta > Lepidoptera > Saturniidae > Saturnia > Saturnia japonica. Next base: position 16,795,850 of record CM065318.1, read on the forward strand.
AATTACTTAGTACTTACGAAGCCGATCGCGTGACATCAAATTGACACTAGGCCGAGAGAGTGATCTTAGCGAGTGTGTTAAGTTTATACCTATTATATATCAATCAATTGTCAGTCCAGTTTCGATGCATTACAGAGGCTAGCTGGCGGTACAATGGATCGTAAACAAACAAGACAATTTTTAACAAAGAAGATTACCTACTTCAATGATTTTGAAGAGTTCCCCGGTGTATCGTCGAAGTTGAAGGTCCAATGGCAATGAAATTAAAACGGGACCACCCTTGAGGTATCCCCTATCCAACAAAAAAAGAATCACCCAAATCGGTTTATGACTGAACATCCATAAAAAACACACACATTTGAATTGAACAACCACGGTTTTTTTAAGACCGTTAAAAATACCGAACAGATAATCGGGTACCAAGTAGGGAGTACACACCCCGAGTGGGTTAACGAGACAGTGCGGGTTAGCATGTGGGTGGGCACTCGGCCCAGTAAGTAGTATTGGGTTCGAGTTTCGTTTGACGGGCTGACTGTTTCTTCCATTCACTAGGTCTCTGCACTGGCTTGCCATTACTCGGTACATGTAATCAAGATAATAGGCGTATCGTGTTCCGAGATCATATTCAGTGAACAAGCGGTGTAGTAAGGGTCCGTATCTGACTGGGTGTCAACCACCATGTGCATGATAATAAATCCTTTACAGTGACTCATTTGTTTTGTCATGTTTGGGAATCAGCCAGTGTATATTTAACTGCCGAGAGGTTTGCAGGCTGGCATGTAGCGACGAATGGTGCTAAATTGCTGATCTCTCGGTGGTCACCATTTTTTCGACTGTACTGTGCTTACAATCAAGAATACTGCCGTCACTTACTTAAAAATAGATAATTCTTAAAAACGTAATCTATCCGGAATATCTCTTAAACCGGTTGCATTAATACCGAGCAGAATATCTCAGTTACGGCTAAAAAAAATTATCGGGGCGTTATGAAAAAAATTTGAGTGATTTTTTACAGTGCGCCCGAACATTGTAACTATAGAAAAAGTTTACTATATGAAGTTGCTTACAAACCCCCTTGTTTTATTGTGGGGTGAAGTCACATTCGATGTTATTTTTGAAAATACTTTGTGAGTGCCATCTAGAGTTAAATAGCAGATATTGAAATCATTTGTTATGAATGCTCTTTGGTTGTTTATGTAGTTCATAATTGTAACGATAGATGTCACTATAATATCTTTAGATCTCATAAGCTCTTTTTTTATTTGTAATTTACAACACAATCCTGTTATCAATTTATAATTATAGCTTTATGTAGCGTTATGTAGTATAAATTCCAGATGGTATTCCGCTTTATATTTACGCCCCGGTATTTACGCATCTCTCAAACAGGTGTGAAATACGGCCGACCGAAGCATTCGCACCTGTTTGAGAAATACTCAAACCCTTTAATATAAACGAACATAAATATGAACTGAGTGTGTTATAATTTTTCTTTTTCCCACCAGTATAATATGTATAAGATATCCGTGTACTGCCAAAAAGTGAAAGAGACGGCAATAGTCCGATACAAAACAAGAGACGACAAAGCTTACGACTTGGCTCTGCTATACACAAACCCAGACAATTGGAAACATTTAAAATCGGCTGTGTTCGCGAACGAACCTGTCAAGAAAGGTAACACATTATTTTTATTTTTTTAGTACTCTGTCTTAATAGACGTGTAATGGCTTCAGGAAGTCTATTACGGTTTTATAGATTTAAATATGATGGATCGTTGTTTTCACATATACCAACAGCGCCTATAATAGAAATTAAGAGGAATTAAAATACTTGGTATGACAAGGTAATTTTAAAATAAATTACCTTTATATTTAAAAAAATAATATTTTACGTTTTATTTCATACACTTATCATATTGGTGCATAAAAAATAACTGGTCTGCAATATTGTATTTAAAATGACGTTACTTAGCTAACTATGCATCTGACCTTGAACCCCCCTACCTCAAGGAGATTTGGAAACCTTACTCACCGCAGGAACACAACACAAGGTTATTTGGCTGCGATATTCTGTAGGGCGGACGTATTCCACCAGTCAGACTGCTCAAAGTAGAGAGAAATTTCCAAAGAAATTAGTCGTATGTCATATCACTCTTTGAACCAGCCCTCCCCCTCTTGAACCCCTCCGTCACTCTTTCCCCCCAAGAAGCTCTAAAAACCCTAGTCATATAAGTTACCATGTTCTTGCAATATAATTGAAGTAACAGAATATCAAATTTCAAATCGATCATCAGATTTGTGGATTTTTTTCGCATTCCTTTATGTACTTGAAAAGGGCTGATGATATACAAACGATGCAACAGATTTTTTAAAACGTAACTAAGAATAGTCTTGTTCAATAAATCTTTCACTCCTTCGATCAATAAAACATTAAGTAAGTGCTTCAAAAACGCCCCGAAAAACTAGAGCACAATTAATACGGTTGTGTTCTTACTTTGAATTATAGTCCACGCATTATGAACTGAGGCTTCGGGTCATAAATCATATTTATCTGTCTCTCTCGCTCGCACTTACAGGTCTCATGAAGAGGTGTAGTGATGTGCGTAAGAATGAGGTGCATATCGATAAAGGGATAGGTACGATCGATTTGCTAAATTATGTTAAGTATAAATAGAAATAATTTTTCGCTATCTGAAAATAAAAGTTTTTAATTTGTGAGATAAAATGTTTGTTTCTACGTAATCATAGAGAAACTGTATAGATCGTAATGTGGCCCTGAAAAGGGCCATTTTTATCTTTTCTAGGGATATTTCTTAGTCCTTCAAAAATCCTCATCTGAGTAATGTAATGAGTGTCATAACAAAAAAGAAAAGAAAAGAAAAACAACAACCCTTACTCATAACGACCAATCAGGAGTCAGAGTGCTAATGAGGTCACGATGACGCATCGACCCCGCGTGCGCAGGTAGCTAAATATCGATAACGGGTTGCATTGCGTGCACATTCCTACTGTTAATGATTTTTATTGCCCGACGACTCAGTTTAAAATGCGTCGACTATAGTATGGTTCAATCATAGCCAACTTTATGACGTCATAATGCCGCGGTGTGCGTCCAATAATTTTAACAATTCAAATTAAAACATGCGCGGACGGTTGAATTTGTTTTGACGTATGTTGAGCAGCGAGTAAAGGACGTAAAAATTTATTAGATACTTTTTGCATATAACTTTGTGAATGCAACTTTAAGTGTTGCGTTTAAGGTTCAAGTTACATTACTGTATATTTACTTAAACTAGAATTGCGTAAACGCAGTCGGCGACAGTTTTAAGAGAATTTTTGCATGGGATTGTGTATTATTGATCGCAGTTTCACTCACACAAAAAAAAAAACAATTTTGCGTCAAAACCCCCCAGGGCTTATAAAAGTCCTTAGATCGAAAAATAGTAGTTAATATATTGCAAAGTCACCATGACAAGAATCGTACCCACATCTTTCTAGATAACTTTTTTTTTAAATTTCAGGTGAAACAATCCTAGCGGCCGGTTACCCTTATTTCAATGAGAATAATTTACCAGATTTAAAACCGACTGTGACATCAGGACACGTTAATAACGTGTCTCCGTCCTTGATACAGGCGTCATGCTGCGTTCAATCCGGTTTTAGGTACCTATATAATATTTAATATCTATTTATTCTTATTCTTTTTCCTAACTTGGCAACTAGTCTTCTTTAATGAAGACCATTACTGCCATTATCAAGTAAATATAATGTGAATATGTAACAATATTTACATATTGTAAATACGGAACAGAGATTACAGTGTTCGCCCAATGATCGAAATTGGACCAGCTACTTTTGAATCATAGACTATTTTCTGTTTGACATTTGCAGTATGAACCTAAACAATGAATATTACCTATATCGCTTGCTGTCACTTTTCATTTAGTGACAATGTCAATATTTTGGGGGGTCTAATTTCAATGGTACCGGTCGGGTTAGGATTCGCAGTATTAATTAATTAAATTTAATATATTGTAACAGATATTATAGATAAATTTTAGCTTTCTGCACACCTCTATATAAACTTTAACCATGCCAAAAATCTCACAGTCTTCCGTGTACGCAATACGCTTAAAAAGGGGTAGAAAGTTTTTGCTTTACGTATTAATATAATGATAACTATTTCTCCCTTATAGCGGTGGTCCAATATTCAGAATAACAAAAAAATATTCCGTGGAAGTGATCGCTGTTATAGTAAGCAATGCTAAGACGCAAACAGGCGCCTACTACCCGTACGTAAACATGTCGATACCGGTTCAAGTCTTCAAGCATGTTATACGACAGTTCATGATAGACAAAGGTAATTATTTCTAATCCGACCTCGCCACAATTGTTGCGCTGCCACCTATAGTGACTCTTTAGAAATCAAAATTAAAAATATTCAATTTAGCTTCTAAGGAGGGGAGGTACTTATGAACCTCAAATTACTGGGTAATGCCGATTTGGACAACATTCCTACCATCGAGAAGACCCAGCAAGGAAATCGAAACCGATTAAACATTTAAAAATAATTAACAAAATCCCTCTAGCCATAAGTCATCATGCGATTGCCAAAGAATAGAATTTCCTTTTTTTTTTTGAAAAGTCTAATCATATTTTTTATTTATTTAGGTAGTTTTTTAAAAACTGTATAAAATATTTTTAAAGCATTTGAACCATTTTAAGTCTCTTATAATGAATATAATCCTCATTTACAGATATAACAAAACTACGTGTAATAGAAAACGATAAAGACATCATTCAGGCGCAATGGAATCTCCTACCATATAAATCAAAGATATGATACAAACTGTTATGTTTTCAAAATTATTATATAATCGGTTTATACTATTTTTATTTATTTGTAATATAGTTTTATTTTTTTAGTCGTGTTTTTCATTTATAAACAATCCCTTTCTAGTTGGAGAGCCCAATGTTTCAAAAGTTATATGAGTATAAACAAACTGTTTGTTTCTTTTTTTAATATCTATACTAATACATATTATAAAGCTGAAGAGTTTGTTTGTTTGGTTGAACGCACTAATCTCAAGAACTACTGGTTCAACAGGAAAAATTATTTTAGTGTTGGATAGCCCATTTATCGTGGAAGGCTATACGCTATATAAAATCACGCTACGACTGACATAAGCGGAGCATCAATGAAAAGTGCTGCAAAAACGGGAAAAATTTTTCCTTTTGAGAGCTTCCAGTGTGTGCGCTGCGTAAATGGTTAAAGTTCGCAACAATCATGTGTGACGGCATTGTTTCTCTAAAGAAGTTCTAAAAAAGTCCACGATAGCGTATGTCTATCTTTTAAGGTTGACGCAATATAACCTTTTTTATAGTAATAAAATTTGTACTAAAATAATGCATTATTTGCGAAGGTAGTTTATATACATGGTATTAATCCTTATCGAAATACATACGTTATTCATCACTAGTATTTAATTTTGAGCAAAATTGCCCTTTCCCTCAATTGCACCAAAATAACTCAGCAGCAAAATAAAAGTTACAGTTCTTACCGATTTGTATCATAGGTGACTACGACTCATTTTCTCTAACCTCTCTCTCTCTCTCTTAAGTGACACAGATGAAGTTGCAAGGGTCAGCTAGTATTTACTAAAACTAAAGACTGCAGCTAGTAAGGGCCCAGGGCGGCAAGTTGCACTTTTGAGGTGACTAGAGTAGAAAAAGTCAAACATGGGTTGGCCTTTCAAATGGATGTTTTTATTGAGTGTTTCCTGTACTACGATCCCGCCTTGATCGATGATGATGATGAAAGATTGCCTACCTGTGAGGCAACACATTTTTTTTTCTGGAAAGATGACCGTTTTTGAGTGTTTTCTCTATACCTACATATTTATTCACTACCTACTAGGTTAGGAAACATTTGTACTTATTTTTTTTTATGGTTCTTCTTCTTCGTTCTAACTTGCCAATTTGTCTTCTTTAATAATGAAGACCAATACTGCCATTATCAAGTAAATACAGTGTCCTGTCTTATTACGATTTCAGTATCCTAACAAAATGGTGGCTTCCTTGTTAGAACTTTCTAGGGAGATTTGTGAGATCCCAAAAAGCATGCCTTTAGTTTATATTTATAATCCACTTCACTTATGCAGAAAAACGAAACTACCTACATCACGCAAAACGCCACACCTATATTACATAATATAGGGTCAAAAACCTAACGACAACATGTAATTTCAAGATCCCGTCAAAAACTGTTTTGTTATGGTTTATTTTTTGTATGTTTATGTATTTGTTATGTTTTATTTTTTCGCGATCGGTTTTCACCCTGGCATTCGGAGCGGATCGCCCTTGTCGCGTGTCGTCCCCGTTAGGGGAGACCGGGTACAAAAGTAACACTTTGTACTTTTATTTTGATATTCGGCTATCAATAATATTTTCGATAAATTGATATGGCCCTTTATAACTTTCGTCTATACTCTACAAATGTACTGTATCATTTTATTTAATATATTTTGGCTTCTAACAATTACAAAGCTGCATTTTTTTAAATTAATTGTTACTCTCATCCTCAGGGTCAGGTCGAAAGTAACACAGTGACTGGTCAAAAGTAACATAGTTATGTTCCTGCGCAATATTATGTGTACAATGAAAAGTAAACACAAGATTAAATCAAATTATTTTTTAGTACAAAAGGAGCAAAAAAAAAAACTAAAACTTAGACATTTCTTCCACTAAAAATATCAAGACTTGTATCAGAATAGGACAGTTCTTGGACCAGCTCTCGGCAGACGTTTTATATGTTAGGTTGAAAAAGGAACTGGCTGTGTAATAGTTGCTAGGGACCAATTAAGTCCTGGCTGTGGCGAACTTGATAATTATTCTGAGGTACACTTCACAAATGATTAGCATAGTCGGTTTGTATGTTCAATATAGCCTGAAGAGTGGATTGTTTTGGTTTGCAAATGATGATTCTTTACGAAACATGGTGTGAAGTCAGCTGCGGTAAAGATACTCCTATTAAATGCAGTACTTATACCAGTGTAGTAGTACCAGTGGTAGCATTCTATCTAAGTAACCTATTACTTTTGTCCCCGTGGTATTGTGTTACTTTTGTAGCTAACCTTGTTTTTGTTGTTGAATCTCTTGCACAAAAATCATTTATGACATGCTATGGATAATCAAATTAGAAATTACTCAGCAAATAGTCATATTGGTATTATTATCTTAACACTACGTAAATACTAAATAAATAAACACCAAAAAACTTACTTTTGGTACGTGAAATCAAATATCGTTCTCTAATACAATTTGAAGACGTGTTGCAGTTGCAGCGACTGATCACAAGCGTTGAAACCATCGCATCGCCGCGCATCGTTTCGGGTATCGGGCAAATCTACAGAGCGTTTGTTACTTTTGTACCCGGTCTCCCTGCGATACTTCTAGAAACGTTTCTAACACTATCGAGGAGAAAATAATAATAGCAGTATAAAAAAATTAAATTTTCATCGCTGTTTAACAGTAAGTATAGATTTGTTAACAAAGGCATTATATCCACGTCGATCGCCACGGCTTCATACTAAAGCCCCTATCACATCAAATTATACTTAAATAGAAATACTACTGCTTCTTAAATTATATTACTACTTTTCCTGGAAGAACACATACCTAAGACCTATATATACCATACCTGCCTATTATGTAGTACAGTTGGCGTGTAGAGACGAACCAGGAATATTCCATTCATTATAATTTAACGGTTAAATTGTTGGTTAAATTTCGACCAATCAGATGCGAAATATGATTTCCCTATTCATCACCGTCATGAATCATAAATTTTGTATTTTAGGCGTCACCTCCTGATAAAAGAGAGAAATACCAACTAAATCTTGGCTTTATTCAGCAAAGAATTATACATAGTTATATATTTGAATCATGACAATCAGATAGTCGTCAATGTGACACTTAACCATAGATATGTACAGTACACCTCCACGAGCGATTGTATCACCACGAGTCCGCTCTGCTTTTGCCGGGAGAAGTTTATTCTTCCGCCTGCGTTCCGTCACGTGATCGCAACGTGTCGTTGCGAGTCGCGTTGCTTTGTTGAAAAGAGCTCAATTTGGTGACAGGCAAGTACAAAATCAGAAGTGTCAATAGTTCTGTTTTGCGACGAGTGCACTGCGAGTAGGTCGCGTATCGCCGTGTCGAGACACGTTTACAGGGTTGTTATAGAATGAAGTTGAAATACGATAATATCGCCGCAATAAACTCGTTCGTGGAGGTGACGCCTTACATATAACAAAACCATAGTATTCTCTCTAATATTTTTAAATATTCTTCAATGAGAAACCTCTGGCACCCGAGGTATAAATTTTCTCTACGCCCAGCACTTTTTTCTTTTTAAACAGATTTGCGATGACATTTATTGTCAAAAAATAGAAGAATAATTATTTTTCGGGAGGCGTTTTATTATTGTGCTCATAAATGGCTCGAAAAGGCCAGATCTCCATACAGGACACTGTAGAGAACGATGAGGAGTTTGAAAACTACATAATCTCTCACTCACATCAGCTGATTTGTAAGTACATTACAATGAACTAGCTGGCCTCGCAGACGACGTTCTGCAGCTCTTTGCACTAGTTAATAACTCGGCCACAGCGTCACCTATCGCGTTCAGAGATAACATAAAAACGTTCTCCATAAAAAAAACACTTAGAACTACCTACTAACTTTCATGGTGATTGGTCAAACGGTCTTAGAGTTTATCAATCTTATATATATCAACATCCATTTTATAATAATATATAGATAATACAATGTCCTCATTCTCACCTGATGGTAAGTGAAGAAGAGAACCAACAATGGATCGTCACGGACCCTTTTCAACTGTGCGCTTCAACGTTTTGCATAAATCTCTCGCACATATTTCTCTATCGCATTCCTCGCTCCCATCTCGCTTTTTCGTACAAAAGAGACTAACACATACACCTATAAGATTTAGCCTGCGAGAGTATGAGATACATTATACACGGATAATGCAATCCTGATTTTCAAGATTATGACCTTTGTCGAATTGGCCTAGCGGTGTGACGGCCAGACTTGTACGTGTATGTACAGTACGATTGGTCGAGTTTGAGTTTCTCTGATTTAGGATTTACAAAATGTTTTTAAATAATATATTTTTGTATTCCGAAGGATTCACTTTTACCGCGTGTGAACTGTACACATGTTTTTTGTGAGTACAAATCCGCTAGCCCTTTTCCGTCAGAATTTCATTAAGCGAAGCTAAGAAACTGAAATTATGCTATTGCTATACGATTAAGCAAGCTTAAATTACTGCAAAGGTATTATTGTTTAGGCATGGAGGTGTATTCAGAATTTTGCGGCTTCTGTCTGGCAACAGGTAACGCCATACGCAAAGGTAAGATGGAAATCGGTCAAGACCGTATCGCTATGGTAAAGGTAAATATTCCTAATTTTATTTGTCTCAATATTATTATTTATATAATGTTCATAGTTATTATCCAATTTATATGATGATGGGTCATTGATATCACGGCTGAATGCCACGTCAACATCAACATAGGTTTTTTGGTCAATGAGCTCGACCTTCGAAGGTTAACGTCGTGATGAACCTTAGCATTGCTCAAGAATGTTCTAGAGTTTACCAAGCAACCAACCTGAACATATACTGGCACACGAGGTGTTCTTCGTCCTTTCTACAGTATGGAGTCTTTCAAACATAATGTGAAGAGATATTTGAGCTTGCATGACAGCGACGACTGATTGTGAATGTGGATGTATTGGATTACACTATGCATTAGGTACAGTGTGGTCACTTTGCAGTGATATGTTAAAAAAAGGAACAGTCCTGTGACCAGTCGTAAGACCTTAAGGTTTTTTCATATTGGTAGTACATAGCTCTATAGGCAGTTACCAGTTACCACCGTAATAGCCGCTCTAGACTCGCGCCGTGAACTCGCATAGAGAATTCATGCCGTGAACTCCGCGCGACGCGAACTACTCTCCACATTCACACTATTCCAAATGGACTTAACTTCAGTCAATGCGTCTTTGAATCTATGTGCACAGGTAGTTTATAATCATTTGCTTAATAAAGATACAAAACAAACAAAGAAAAAGCAGATGATGGATAATGAGTACACATTGTAACAGAACGAGGTAATTATGCTTTAGATATTTTTATTGAAGTTATACTTCTTTAGGCGCGTTATGAAAAAATGATGAGAGTGAAATTTTAAGATGCGCGCGCATCTGTGACACAAAATTAACAGTATGAAGTTGTCGGCTTAACCGCTCATTAAGTCTCGAAAAAAAAGCTACCAACAAAATAGAAATTGAACCTCGATATTAGTCGCGCATGTTGGTACGCTCGTCACCTCTGATCACTGTTTTCATATTTATAATATTTATCAACATGTTTCTAGTTTATACATTCCCAACACGTGTTTTAGTTTCATACAAGTGCGAATTATATATGTGCTAATAAATTATATTCAGTAGTGATTTAAATTGAATATTTTGATTGATATTACTTACTATTTGTGAATATTAGTGAAAAAATTGTGCTTATATTCTTTTTCAAGTGCTCCAATATAATTGAGGTTAACTATCCGTATGTATTATTTATTGATATAAATTAAAATACTTTTATTTAATATAATTAACACTAAATATTATTAAATTATTAGTGTTAAATACTTATTATTGGTTATTTAATATTTACAAAATAAAGAAATAAATTTAATAAAACATTTAATAAAAAGTTTGTGATAAAAATTAAAATTGAACATCAAATTATAATATAAATTTTTAATATTTGCTATTAAATTGAATAAATAATAAATATTTATGAAAATAACTAAATAAATTTAATGAATTTTTTTTGATAAAAATGAAAAGTGAATATTAAATTAAGAAATCAATAAAAATATTTAAAAAATGACCAACCTTAAATTCAATTTTTGAATTTATTATTAAATTTATTTTTAAAATATTAAATAATCAATAATAAACATTTAAAATTAAGAATCTTATAATATTTAGTACAAATTATGTCTTATATATTTATTATTCTCTAAATTTGGTTTTTAATAATTATATATATATATATATATTGTATAAATTTATATTAAATATATATATTTGAAATATATATAATATATTTGAAAGACTTAACTTCACATTCTGTAGGTGATGCAGGCGAGCAACTTGTAAATTCGATCACTAAATTAATCAACTTTATGTATTCCGGTAATGTCAATCCAGAAATTGTTTCCATTCTTTTCGGCGCGAACCTCATTGCCCTCACCAAAAAGGACGGAGGGGTGAGACCAATTGCTGTTGGATCAACACTACGACGTCTGGCCTCCAAAATTGCTGTTCGACATATTTTACCAAAATTAAATTCGGAATTTGAACCCGTACAGATAGGCTTCGGTGTAAAAGGAGGGTGTGAGGCAGCCGTCTATGCCCTACGCTCTTTCCTAACTTACGGACAGCTTGACTTGTTGCTCAAAATTGATGTCAAAAATGCATTCAATTCGGTAAATAAGGATACCCTGCTGACGGAAATAAAACAACATATACCTGAAATATACAATTATCTTCTTCTCAGTTATGCTAACCCAACAAAATTGTTATATCGTTCTAATGAACTGTCCTCGGAAGTAGGTTGTCAACAGGGTGATCCCCTTGGGCCTGCAATTTTTAGTTTGGCTATAAATCCGATAATCAAAACTTTAAATTCTAAATTCAACGTTTGGTATTTGGACGACGGAACCCTAGGAGGTGATGTGGATACTGTGTTTTCGGACCTTTTTTTAATCAAAAATAAATTTGAAGCCATTGGTTTGGAGCTTAATTTTAGCAAATGCGAACTTTTTATAAATAACTGCGACTTAAATTTAAATGACGTAAAACAAAAATTTAATATTTTGGCTCCAAATATTAAGATAGTAAACAGTAATTCCCTTTACTTTTTAGGTTCTCCAATTTTTGATAAATCTTTTTCTGAATTTTTGAATATTTCAATTACTAAATTCCAAAATTCTGCTGCCCGTCTCCTTGAAATTAGTCCACATTATGCACTTTGCATCTTAAAATTCTGTCTTTTCGTCCCTAAATTTACATATGTGCTCCGTTGCTGCTCCTTTTGGAATCACCCAGATCTTTTGACACAAGTAGACGATTTAATCAAAATTACCTTAGAATCGATTCTTAATATGCAGCTGCACGAGCAATCTTGGACCCAAGCATCCTTACCCATCCGTTATGGTGGTTTAGGGATTCGCAAAATTTCCAGTGTCGCTTTACCAGCCTTCCTATCTTCTGTCCATAGTTCAGCAAATCTCATAAGTAAAATTTTAAGGGTATCCCCTTCATACTTTGAGATTGCTGGCTTGGAAGAAGCTAGAAACGCTGTCTTAATTGCATGCCCAGGTCAAAATTTTCCAGTTTCTCCAAATTCACAGAGGAGCTGGGACGACATAAACTGCAAATTGATTCATGACAATTTTTTGAGCTGTAGTACGGGTTCGGCGCGTGCTAGGCTTTTGGCCGTGGGTGCGCATGAGGCCGGCTACTGGCTTCAAGCGTATCCTTCGTCAAATACAGGAACTTTTCTTGAACCTGACACGCTCCGAATCGCAACCTGTCTACGGCTTGGGGTTCCGGTCTGCGTTCCTCATAAATGTCCCTGTGGCAGTGATGTCGACAAGCTAGGACATCACGGACTGTCATGTCAAAAAAGTGCAGGCCGCTTCTCGAGACATGCCGCACTTAACGATATCATACGCCGGTCCCTTGCCACCGTCAACGTTCCAAGTTTACTTGAGCCGACTGGTATTGCAAGAGACGATGGCAAGAGACCGGACGGTATGAGTTTGGTTCCATGGAAGATGGGCCGGGTGCTAGTATGGGATGCAACCTGTTCAGACACGCTGGCCCCTTCCCATCTACTTGGAACCAGCAACAGAGCTGGTGTGGCTTGTGAGGCGGCTGAAAAAGCTAAGGCATGCAAATACAGGGATCTGGGCTCTGAATATGATTTTGTCCCATTCGGCGTCGAGACCCTTGGCCCGTGGGGTCCTAGCGCTAAAAGGTTTTTTAAGGAAATAGTAAAAAGGTTAGTCGACATCACAGGAGACCGAAGAGCTGGCAGCTACCTCGGACAAAGAATTAGTCTAGCTATTCAAAGGGGGAACGCTGCCAGTATCTTCGGAACCTTGCCTAAAGGGACTCCTTTTCATAATATATTTTAATCTGTAGTTATGTATGTACATGTAATAATAATTTAGAATTTATGTGTATCTAAAGCTTGTATAATAAATCCTTTGAAATATATATATTAAATATATTATTATATAAATATATTAATTTTCAATTTTTAATATTAATTATTGATATCTAAGATCAATCTAAGATTCTTTTAGTTTAAATTTTCATGACTATTAATGGTACTATTCAATTTCTGTTCTAGTTTTCAAGATGGGTAATTTAATTTTTCAAATTTAAAATGAACTTTGTTGATTATCCTTTTCCAATCCTTCTATTATTTTATTGTAATTAATTATTTGCATGCAATTAAAAACTATTTTTTAATGATGCCAAAGAAGTATAACTTCTCACGCGCGTACATATAAGTACACGCACCCATTTTTTTTTTAACATGAAAAGTGACCTTAAGTGCCGTAAAATCTGGCAATATTATCGTCATAAATATTGAATAATTTAAACATTTAATAGAATTAGTACAATGCGGTGTTAGTTGTTTAGCATATTCAATTTGCCGCAAATGTAAATGTGGATAAGCCTTTGACGCGGATTCAAAAAACCGACTCGGAACAGAAACCGAGGCGCGAAAAGACGTGAAATCCATCCACACTCGCGTTCACGCCCTTTCACGGGTATTCACGGCGTGAGTCTGGAGCGGCCATAACAATATCAAAATCTTTGATCAAATATCAACTTGATAACCTTAGTAACCTAAGTATATTAAAAAAAAACCTTGTTTTAGGCATGCTCTGATAATATTACAGCTCTATCCAGATTTAAAGACAAAAGTGAGCCAGTGTTCCTGTTCATAACGGTACTATTGGTTCCATAGTAATAAAGTTCACAAAGTTATGCTTTTTATATAACAATTTGTATAAAAAACCCCGTCGAATCCAAAAAGGGTACATAGGTACCCCAATAACATTACCAAAAAATATCAAAATTTTATTTATTATGAAAATAAAGATTTTATTGCGATTTAAAATTTACATTTAGTTTTAGTTTCCCTAAAGTTTAGGAAATTTTTAAAACGTGATAACACCGTCACCAGCGCCGGCGCGGCGCGCGGGGCTGTAAGTTTGTTCGTATGACGGTACCCTGCACCGCGCCGACTGTATTGCCATGTAAATTTCCTCATTTAACTAATTTTTTTAAAATTTTATTATGAGTATTTTTTTTAACTTATAATCTGAGATAGATAATATAAACAGAACATAATATTGATACGTAATAACACCGCCACGGATTCAACGGGGTTTTTAATACATATTGTATATGTCTATAGTCCGATGGAAGGACGAGATAATAGTGTCTTACTGGGTCGCGACCACCATGCACGTTGTAAAAAATACATTGCTGTGGCTCTCTTCTGGATCGTCCTGTTTTAGGATCAGACAATGTATTTCCAGCTGTTGGGAGGCTTGCAGGTAGGCATAACAGCGACCAACGTCGATGGATTGCGGATTTCTTGGTGGTCTTCGTTGTTTTTGTATGATATTGAGTTTACTAGCAGGCACATCACTGTTACTTAGCTGAGCTGCTTTAAAAAAAGTTTGTGTGCGCACGACTGGAGTTTACTCCTAAGGTAAGATTGTCTTTGAATATGCAATAGGCAAAGAGGGGATTGGTTGACTGACTGACTGTCACTGTACTGTACTGATTGATGTGTGTATATACCTAAATGATTTCAACGTGAAAGGTGCGCAATGGAGCAGAAATGGCGCTTTTTGTTAACGTTTTTATAAATATCTCTCCCGCAACCCCAACCTCAAAATGAAATTAAAATCTCAGGCTTACGATTCAAGCCCACATCCATCGATGCGGCGTCCAGTATCTCGACCACTGAGGGTAATCGTTTCAAAAACGCAAATAATATATAATTATATAGTTTATTTACCATAATAAAATACCTTACAATTATTGTTTTTTAGAAAGGTAGGCTTTCCCGGGCAATGTTCGGTGCAAATGGTATAGAACTGTGCCAGATGATTGAAGAGGAGCTGGGCTACGTTCAGAAGGAAGCTGAAACCGGCATAGAGAGGAAGAAACAGGAGATCAGTGACTTGCTGCCTGAAGAAACGGTACTAATATTTACCTACATATATCGGTTTATTTATTTATATATTCCAAGCCGTTTTAAACGGAATGGGTTCATTGAAATCATAATTATACAAGATTTTTGTTTTTCTATCTAGTTTTTCTTTCTATTTTCTGTTTTTCATACTAGACCATTGTTGTACTTACACTTTACACTTGTCTTATTCTATCGCGCTCGGATTATGAACATACTATATTTTTCTAAAAATGATAGTTCTTTTTCGTTCTCTGTCTGTTCAAGTACATTTTTTGCTTCTTGTTTTTATGAGAACTTAATTCTTTTTTAACGAATCTCTCTTCAGCTGGGATATACAATCTCTTGTTAGTATTTTTGTATTATACTAATGCAGCTAAAATGCGCAGTAATTCATCCAAACTTTGAACACTCATTCAATAATATTAAAAAAACTCACGGTGACAAAAATCACTTGAACTCGCTAGCTCTAAGAATCTATCATAGAATGTTATTGTCATCGCATGCAGCCAAAGAATATTCGAAAACAAAAGATAAATATCAGGTAAAAATCGAAAACGAGCTGCGGCTTGAAGAGGAGTACCACGAGGCTGCCGAGAGGCTTCGCATCCTGACGCTGACGGCTCGAAAGAAGCGGGTTACTGAGCGGCTATCAGCACACGTCAAGAGGTTGAACTACATTATGTTTTGGCCGCACTGTCACCAAGCCCACTACGATTTATACGAGAAATGGGACATGATCAGTTAGTATTCGTATTTCTTTTTCCCTGTTACTTTATAGCTATCACTAGCTTTGCCCCCACTGTTTCATCCGTGTTAATTTTATCCGACAAATACCGCGTCGCCAACGCACCCATGTAGTCGTCTATCACAATAATTGTTCTTCCCGCAAGTACAAATTATTTTGATTTTTTATTATTAAGTCTTCTAAACTGTGTCCAAATAGCGTACTCTAAAAAGCAAAATTTAAGTTCATAAAATTGGCTTTATGACAAAGTAACTTTTGTTCGCAAGGATTAATATGCCATGTCTTAAAATAATGCTTATAAATCACTTTTTAATTTTCAACAAATCTTTGTCACAAATTACCTTATTGTGGTTTATGTATATGAGATAGGCATATGCAATTGCTGACTTTTTGTAGATATACTAAGAACCAATTTTATTTTAGAATATTATATTTCCGTATCATTTAAAGATTACGCCAGCGCACGCGGTTAGTGCAGTTCAGGGAGGGCCACGGCTTCCGACTTACGTAACAAAAATCTATATTTAAGGCTATCTGAGAGTTGTAGCCTAATATTAAATAGCCTATACAATTCCTCGAGAATCTGTCTATCATATACAAAAAGAATTTTTCGAATCCGTCTGGTAGTTCCACAGGTTAGCGTGTTTAAACAAACAAACAAACAAAAAAATATTTTCCGCTAAATTATATTAGTATAGATTATTTTTTCCGTGTACTAAATTTTAAAATCAATGAAAGCGTTTAAAGTTTGTTCAGTCGAAGCAATGATCATTCAGTGGAAGCGTGTACGGGCATCAAGGCGATTGACGTGAGCTCAAATCCTTGCAATGAGACTGCGCTTTTGGTGAAGGAAAATATCGTGATTTAACCACAGCAAGATGGTACGGTATTTTCTAATGCCTGCCTGGCTAGCTAACACGCTCAAGTTAAAAATGTATCACCGAGCACCTATTGGTGTGCTACGACAGTTGTACTTGAGGGTCAGTTACCCCACTAAGATTAGCTTGTTTAAGCTTGTCCATTATCTTGGGCCACAACTTCACTTAGCACCAAGTGAGATTGTGCCCAAAGACTAAACCTTTAAATAAACGATAATTTTGAAAAAAAATTAAAAAGTTTTCTATTATTTAATTTTAGTAAAATATATCTCTCTAATAAGTTGTATACTTTGTATAACTTGTATACTTTCTCTAAGTAATCTATGAGCTTCAAGTTGACATCTATAGTGAGAAATCTGCAAGTTTCTGCAGTTGTTCTTCATTTCAAGCTGTGCGTTTTAATATTTTCGACAGAAATAACTATATTTAGTGACACTATGGTCAAATATAATTTCTCCAGTCAAAGATACCATTTTCTTTATTAACTACACGACTATAAGCCTTAAAGGATCCTGGAGCCATTAGAAGCTTTGACAGTTTCACCGGCCTTGACTGAAGGAATATGAAAGCTGTTATAAGAATATGTGTACGGTGGACACAATCCAACATAACATAACATTTCATCACGCCTGTTACGCCGAAGGGTTAGGCAGTTCACCGGGTATATTTTTAGGTCCCATGTAATGGAGGGCGAGCCTATTGCCAGTAATACAAACTTCTACATAATATACTTTAAGTTACACGTGACGCAGGCTTGCGATTTTTGATCTCTTAAACCATGTTGTAGATATCCAAGTGACAGCCAAAGAGACATTCGAGTTGACGCAGGAGAACGCAAAAGAGGCTTTGTATATGAGCGACGTGGATCCGAACGAGGCGTGCCTCCATGCCCTACTCAACGGAGAAGTTCTTGTAGTCCTATTCAAGATGTCAGAGACGGATACTCGGGATTTCATCAGTATGATAAGAATCCGTTTGTATTAAAAGATGCCAGATATAACGTGGAAAACTAGAACTGATTACTGCTAAGATTTTCTGCATGCAATGCAATGCAATTAACACATTCATCTCCTCTACAGTTTACATAGAGCTAGGTCATATGCCATGCTGCCAGCATGGCATTTTTACTAGTGATGGGATAGACATGGGTTATTATTTGTGCTCGTAATATATCCTGTATGTATAGAAATATTGTGTATTGAATTAGTAGTTATGTCAAATTCAGTGTCTGTTGGTATTCTAGTTTTCACAGTAAAAAAAGAACAATTTTAATAAGGTCTTTGCATCCATAAATATGGGTCAAAATAAGCCCGCTACGTGGGCCCATGGTAATCAGAGGGTTTAATAATATTAGATTTACCAGTGTATTAATTAACTGAACAGTTCTTGTGTAATATGTATATGTAATTAATTTCCGGAAACTGTTGCAACGATTTGGGTGAAACTTTTATTTAGATAATGTTTTACCATCAAAGTTTACTTAAATAAGTGCTTTATAACACACCGAGCGCAAATATTTATGATTTGAGACACCCAAGCCAATCTTACCTGCACGTATGCACCCTGCTGAGCAACGAACGAGGAAATGGCGATAGCGAGTTTGTAGGGCAGTTTTGCGAGACTGGGTCGCGACCACCATGCATATGGGGAAAGGCCGTAATAGTAGTTCACATGTGCGTGTCGCGTTTCTGGGTCAGTCGATGCAAATCCAGTTTATATTGGTACCGATGGATTATTGATCTCTCGATGGTCACCACTATTTTTGGATTGTACCATGCCTACCATCAGGCACTGTCCTAACACATTGCTGTGTTACTATTAAGTTGGTGATGGGCAATTTCTTATTAAAAGGTAGATGTGTTCAGGTATTTTAAACACACACAAACATGCTCAAATTAAGAATCTAGAACTTTACATGACTGTCTCAGAACTTCTACGATTCGCCCTATATGAAGAGATTCCCATACCCAAAGAGGATGTTCCTCCGGAGAAGCAAATTCCGCCGATTCCAGCGTACGAGCGGTATGCGACCATCAGCAAGACAGCTCGTGAAGTCAGGCGAGACAGATATGAGGTCAAAATGCAGAAACTTGTAAGCAGTATCCTAATAATCTATAACTATAATGAACCTTCATACGTTCGCTGTTTTACTCTTTAGTGCTTCTTTTTTTTATCGTTATAGGTTCAGCGCTAAGGCTACAATCTCACTTGATCTTAAGTAATGATGTAACCCAAGACTCAACGCTAAGCCTAGTAGAAGACTGGCTCTCAAGTGCACCTGCCGGAACACACCTATTTTGATCACATAGATTTTGAACTTGAGAGTGGTAGCTAGCCAGGCGGGCATTAGAAAAAGCCCTACACTATACTATGGTTTTATCATAATGTTTTTCTCCACCTAAAGCTCGGGCTTTTTGCATGGATTCGAACTCACGTCGATCGATGCGATATCGGTAACCGATTCATCGTATTTTGTTTTGTTAGCATGAAGAGAGAGAAGATAGGGAGCGCCTTGCTGCTGAACAGGCTCGAATCGCACGGGAAGTAGAAGAGGACAGGCTACGCATAGAAAAGCAGAAACAAGACGAAGAGAGGATGGCTAGAATCCAAGCTGGGGTAAGATATTTTATCATTATAATTCGAGCGACCTAGCGTATGAAAAAACTCAAATTCATAAATGCAAAATTACATCCTAATCGTTACTAGAGCTCTTTCCGGTGAACTAATGAAATGAAATGACTGTCAGTAATTTTTGTCAGCTTTGCCATTATTACATAAGACGATAAAAGATATATTTTTGATCATTTTCCAAACGTAAATAAGCGAAGGACACAACCATGTTGCAAATAAGTAAATTATTTAGCAAAAATATGAAGCGAGATTACTTTATACTTGACATAAGATGATATACCTAGAGAATTGTTAACATTTCTAGTTACCGGCGGATCCTGAGCCAGAAGAAGTGGACGAAGATCTCGAAGGAGAAGAAAAACCAGAAACTGATGATACCGCTGTAAGATTTTATTATAAATATTTGTTTCTATTGTGAAATTTACTTATAAAAATGTAGTAGATATAAGCTACGTAGGTAACGGAAAAGAAAGAAGTTTTTTGTTGCTTTTATCACTTTTTGTTTCCACTTCGTTGTCCAAAACGGAACAGTCGTGGCTCGAAACACGACTCGCTTATTGACGAATATAAAGAGAGATTCGAAATAGCTAGAAAAGCTTTACGTCATTGTTTAGAAGCAGAAGTGTTCTATTTTTGGACTATTCTTTGTTGGATTACGCAATAGAAGCGATAAGGTTCGATTGTGTGAGTGAACTACGGGGTTTTTTATTACCTGCGAATACATACCCGATATTTCGAGTATATTCTAGACGATTCCACATATTTCGTTAACAGAGTTTCTTTTTTCTATTTTTACTCAAATCGTAACAATATTCTCTTTCTCTTATTTAGGATGTAGAGTTTTTATGTTTGAATGCGTTAATCTGAGGAACTAACCACTAGTCAGATCTTTTAGCATTACATAGTTCATTAATTGAAAAAGGCTTAATTAACGCTTTATAACTTCACTCTATGACTATAAAAAGCGGAGCGGAGCAGTAATCACAAATATTGCAAACTGTATTTCTTGAATTGTTGAAATTGATATAAAAAGAATTTTAAAAAGTTATTCATGATTAATCGAAAACTTGATACAGCAAGAAGAAGTCGAAAAAGTTGAAGAAGAAGAAGAATTCCACTCTAACGTATCGATAGAAGGTGAAGACTATATACCTCCTGGAGGTCTATTCGTGCCCGGGCTGTACGCGCCGGCAAACGAAATGGCTAAAGCTAATGGTCTAGCCTTCTTCTATCCGAAAGTTTGTATTACAAATTGTATAACAAATGAACTATTTCCAGTTGATAATAATATATCGGTTTATTCTCTCAAAAGGCTTTAATAGTCAATATAGGTGCTACGTTAAGGTTTGATATACAACTCTTCACGTCCCGCCAGCGTCGCGTCGCCGTCCCGCCCCGTCCACTGTTTGTGCAGACCTTTAGTCTACTTCGCTTACTTCTCCAATTTAATGTTCTGCGGCATTTTACTGTGGGCTTCAGCAACTTAGGTAGATACTATATTTGTACTACAAAAGGGAATATAGTACCTACGAGAAATTTTTGACATGGAACCTCACGAATTACTGAACGAAAAGTTTTAAGAATTTAGTATCTTAAGTTTGCACTCCTTTGGAAAGCTTAACGTATGTTTGGAAAAATTATTGATTAGTTTGAACTTTAAAGGGCAGGCAAAATTTCAAAACTACAAAAAGAAATATAAATAATTTAAAAAATAGTAATGTTTTTGAATCTCCTTCCTCTGCTTAATGTGGCCAACTTTAACTACGCCATCATGTAAAATAGGTGAGTCTGGCCAAACAATAAGAAATAAGAATGTATACAATGTGTATAAAAGAGTTTTTGACGGGATCTTGAAGTGACAGGTTGTGGTTGTTATTTTTAATTCATTTACTTAGGTTTTTGACCCTATATTGGTGGCGTTTTACGTGATATAGTTTGGTTTTTGTGCATAAGTGAGGTGGATTATAAATATAAGCTGAATGCATTTATTCCGAGATCCCACAAAAACTTCCTAGAAACTTCTAACAAGGGAACCACCATCTTGTTAGGATACTGAATCGTCATAACAGTGACAATATAATTCACTCGATAATGGCAGTAATGGTCTTCATTAAAGAGGACCGGTTGCCAAGTTAGGAAGAAGAATAAGAAGAATGTGTATAAAAAACCCCGTCGAATCCTAAAAGGGTATATAGGCACCCCTATGACATTACCAAACAAATATCAAAATTTTGTTTATTATGAAAATAAAGATTTTATTGCGATTTAAAATTAGTTATTAGTAAGTAAGTAGTAAGTAGAAAATATTAGTTTTAGTTTCCCTAAAATTTGGCAAATTTTTAAAACATGATAAGTGATAACATCGTTGCCAGCTCCGGCGCGGTGCACCGGTACATTTGATCGTATGGCAGTACCCTGCGCCGCGCCGCTGTATTGCCATGTATGTTTCCTCATTTAACTAATTTTTTTTACATTTTATTAGGGGTAATTTTTTAACTTATAATCTGAGATAGATAACATAAACAGAATATAATCTCCATACTTCGTAACACCTTCACGGATCCGACAGGGTTTTTAATACATATTGTATAATGCTCTACTAAGAAGACCTGACTACCATCTGACAAAAAACACCATTATAATTTTACTGACCGAATTCATTGCATGATTTGTACATTCTACAGTAAAAGAGAGAGAGAGAGAGAGAGGAGAGAAACCGCCCGGTTTAAGAGAGGTAAATTTTTAGATTTTTTTCTATTTGAGTCAGCTCAACTGGTGAAATGCCTCCATCCTATAGAAGATCGCAGTGAAATAACCTTGTGTTGTCTTCCTGCGATGTGCAGGGTTTCCAGAGCTCCTTGGGACCGGGGGAATTAAGGTTGGCAACCTTACTTGTATAATTAAAAAAAAATTATAAGTTTATCTGTCAAACTTTGTAGAACACTATTTTCTGCTCTTCCCCTGACTAACTGTAGAAAGTAAATAAAGCTGAACATTCTTACCCTTCAGATAGTTCAAGAACTGGCCCTGATAGAGACGGAATACCTCCCGCCTCACGTGCTCGTCATGTTCAATGTGGACAAGCGAAACGATGTACAGGAACTCATCAACCAGTATTCTGACGAAATACTTGCCGTTAGTATATTTTTTTATAATAAAAGTTGACCGTCACGGGACAGTACAGTACCAATATTAGTACAACTACCAGTACCTGAAAGAAAGTCACTTTGAACATGTTTATTTTATTACTACGTGTAAGTTGGTGGCGATCCTAGAAAACCGCTTTTAATCTATCCTTGTTTTGGCATGACAATTTGTAATGATCTACTCTGTCTATTTAAAAAAAAGTAACTCGGCTCCACACCGCCAACGTTGGCCAAAGCGTCGCCACGCAACATCCGCCAACATTGGGTCCAACAATCGGTCTGACCCGCCGTATTAGATGTTTCACGTCAATCGCCCAGCAAAGTGATCGATGCTGCACGGTAAGACTCTCGGCAGCTGGATTGGCTGATCCCGAAACGCATCAAACCAAAGAAGTGTCATCGCGACTGGTTTATTATTGGAACAGAACCCTTCCACATTTAAATTCACCCACACTCAAGGCTTTTATTGATATGGTGCCATTTTCTTTTTTTTATCGTTATAGGTTTAGCGTTGTAGCCACAATCTCACGCTAAGCCTAGTGGAAGACTGGCTCACAAGTGCAACTGCCGGAACACCCCTATTGGTGTTAGGCGGCAGATTTTCAACTTGAGGGTGTTAGCTAGCCAGACGGGCATTTGAAAAAGCCCTACCACTATGCTATGGTTTCATCACGAGTCCGTACACCCTACCAAATGAGAGCCATCATTGCTTCAAAGTACATATATGAACAACAATTAAATGCAGAAATAACAATCAACACATTGCACTCACATTTGCAAATCATATGACGACAGTAAATATTGGGTCTTTACCTATGAAGTTGCCGTTTTGTATGAAAAAATTAAAACCAATTTTTTTCATGTATTTTGTATTTGTATTAATCGAAGTAATCACCCATGCAATCAATGCATCTTTGCCAGCGCAGTGGCAGTTTATTGATGTCAGTTTTAAAGAAATCAGCTGGACGGGAGGCAACAAATTCTTCAAAGGCATTTTGTACTGCCTCTCGGGTATTGAATTTTTTTCCCGCCAAGGAGTTATCCAAGTTCTGGAAAAAGTAGTACTCTGTAGGCGCAAGGTCTGGTGAGTAGGGCGCATGACTGAGAACTTCCAACTCCAGTTCTTGCAACTTGGAGACCGTCTGCTGTGCAGTATAAGGTCGGGCGTTGTCGTGCAGGAGCAGCGGAAACGAGCGATTGACCAATGCTGGTTGGAGATGTGCCAGCTTCTCCATCACTGTGTTCAGTTCTTCACAGTACACATCTGCAGTAATGCTCACCCCGTTTGGTAAGAAGCTGTGATAAATCACACCGGCGCTAGACCACCAAACAGTGACCATCACTTTTCTAGGGGTAAATTTTCGCTTAGGGCATTGTTTAGATGCTGAACCAGGATCCAACCAACTTGCTGAGTGCTTGCGGTTATAAAACAGAATCAATTTTTCATCGCAGGTAACAATGCGGTTCAAAATTCCTTCATTTGTGTGTCTGTTGAGCAGTGCAAGGCACGTCTCGACGCGTACTTCGCGCTGGTGATCATTGAGTTCGTGGGGCACCCATTTGTCAAGCTTTTTTACCTTGCCAATTTGACGCAAATGGACCAATATTGTTTTGACGCTAACGTCGAAAGCTGCTGCTAATTCAGCCGTAGATTGTGTATCATCGGCTTCCACAATCGCCTTTAATTCGTCATTGTCGACCAGTCTTCGGACGACCGCGAGGTTCATTTTTCAGGTCGAAATTCCCAGAACGGAAGCGAGCAAATCAATAACAGGTGGTGCGTTGGTTTGTAGTGTTAGCTCCGTAAACGTCGTTGATGTTGCGTGCCGCTTGTGCCGCGTTGCTGCCACGATGGTACTCATATTCCATAATTACTCGAATTTTTAACGTATCCATGATGACAAAAAAGATTGAAATGCGATGAAAATGTAACACTAACCAATAAACAAATGACTACTTTGGAAAAAGAATTCCATGTTTTTAAAATAAAATTAATTTGAAATTAGAATTCTTAGCCAAACAAAAACTATTTTGATTTGAAATGGCCAGTACTGCAGAACGGCAATTTCATAGGTAAAGACCTATTATTATGACAAGTTATTATTTTTGTCATATTTAAAAAGACCAGTTTTGACTGGGTACTTGCCCCTATAGATGAAGCCAAATGAGCTTGGAGACGTTTTTGCATGTGTAGTAGTATACGTTATACTATACGTGTAGGTAGTGTATTGTCTACGTATGTAGTTAGAGTGCGAGGCACGTGGTGTAGCTACTAGCTAGCGCAAACTGGTTTATTTCGGTTTTACTCACTGTGTTTATAACACTACTACAAACGCAAAAACATCTCTAAACTGATTTACGTATACATGTTTTTTAAATGATGAAAGTAATTTTTGATGTGAAACATCCATAGGCGAGGGGTAAACCTGATTGTTGGCGTGGCGATACAGGCTGTGGCGACTCATCGCCACGTTATATTATGTACTATGAATTATGAATATATAATTATGAAAATAATCACTGCAACTCCACTGACCCCCCATAGGACCCCTACAGGGAAATTGTCGGGACACCTTTTGGTACCCTCCACTGACCCCCCAAGGACCTCCCACAGGGAAATTGTCGGGACACCCTTCACACATTCACATCTGCCAGACGTCCCGTGACGGTTTTTTTTTGTTTCAATTTTATTGTATGCAACAAGGCAAGAGAATGATCTCGTTTAAATGATGCCTTAATTCTGTGTATGTACATAAAATTTATCTTATTCATAGACGGGCATATTCGTCGGTGACGATCCGTATTCAGCGGAACACGTCGCATATACCATCAAACAATATGACAAAATGGAGCGTTTGAGGAAACAGTGCGTAAAAACACTATTGTTTTTATTTTTTATAGGTTTAGGGTTTGCCTATAGCCATAGAAAAGGGAGGATCCTCCGGCCAGACGGGTGCTATGTCTGGCGGGCAGCTGCCCCGACTGTTGTAGTCGGGTTCTTGTATATATACTCAACGATAGAGTTAATTTCTAAAGCGCAATGTAGGATAGTAGGATGCGTCCTATGTGACTCGATAGATGTCGCTATGTGTCGCTACGTAGTTGTGTCGATGCGTTGATGCGTCAGTTGTGGCAAGAGATGTCGCTACAGTTGGTAACAGAATTCCAATTTGAGGGTGAAAACTAGCCAGGCTGTCATTACAAAATGCCCTACCTCAATCCTAGCCATGCACAAGAACTCTGCAATAGTACGATAGAGTAGTCTAAACAAGAGATACTTTAAGTACGACCACAGTGTAGTGAACATCTGAATAGTGAGTTTGTTTAACTTTTGTTTCACTGAATACGAATAAATTATTTACGTAAAATGTAACATCGTTTTCACTACCCGCGGATATAACAATATTCTTTTATTATTATGTATTTATTTATGTTATGAAGTAATAAACAAGAAATTCTTTTGATGGTACAGTAACTGCAGCGTTTAACTGTTTATAAACAACCTTAGAAATACGAGAGTTCTAACTGAGGCCAGTTATGAGGTAATAAGTTGCTACTCCTGAGGATTAATATGGAACCGCTCGTGTGCCAGTATGTTGTCAACCATACCCTTTGGACTGGAACTCAGCAGCTGAAACACTGCTGCTTTGGCTCACAACATATATGTGGAGGTGATTCAATACAGCGAACCTTGCACATACAACCACTGTTATTATTTGTACTAAACATAATATCAGTAATAGATACGCTAATTTTTTAAATTCTTTGAGGGTTTAACTTTTGGGCACTGTCTCACCTGATAGCCATCAGATGATGTGGTCCACGCTAAGCCTAATAAGAGGGTTGGCTCTCAAGTACTAGTGTTCAGTTTCACACCATGTATTTTAAGCAAGCCTTCCCAGTCCAGTTTGCGGAAGGCATTAGTACTTGCCCTATCACAATGCAATGGTTTCATCCCGATATTTTCTTTCACAGAAAGCTCAGGTTCATTGCAATGATTCGAACTCCCGTCCATGGACCCGATGTCTATTCCTTGTACTTCTTATTTTAAGGATTTCAATGCTGGTTGGAGATGTGCCAGCTTCTCCATCACTGTGTTCAGTTCTTCACAGTACACATCTGCAGTAATGCTCACCCCGTTTGGTAAGAAGCTGTGATGAATCACACCGGCGCTAGACCACCAAACAGTGACCATCACTTTTCTAGGGGTAAAATTTCGCTTAGGGCATTGTTTAGGTGCTGAACCAGGATCCAACCAACTTGCTGAGTGCTTGCGGTTATAAAACAGAATCAATTTTTCATCGCAGGTAACAATGCGATTCAAAATTCCTTCATTTGTGTGTCTGTTGAGCAGTGCAAGGCACGTCTCGACGCGTACTTCGCGCTGGCGATCATTGAGTTCGTGGGGCACCCATTTGTCAAGCTTTTTTACCTTGCCAATTTGACGCAAATGGACCAATATTGTTTTGACGCTAACGTCGAAAGCTGCTGCTAATTCAGCCGTAGATTGTGTATCATCGGCTTCCACAATCGCCTTTAATTCGTCATTGTCGACCAAAGTCTTCGGATGACCGCGAGGTTCATTTTTCAGGTCGAAATTCCCAGAACGGAAGCGAGCAAATCAATAACAGGTGGTGCGTTGGTTTGTAGTGTTAGCTCCGTAAACGTCGTTGATGTTGCGTGCCGCTTATGCCGCGTTGCTGCCACGACGGTACTCATATTCCATAATTACTCGAATTTTTAACGTATCCATGATCACAAAAAAGATTGAAATGCGATGAAAATGTAACACTAACCAATAAACAAATGACTACTTTTGAAAAAAGAATTCCATTTTTTTAAAATAAAATTAATTTAAAATTAGAATTATTAGCCAAACAAAAACTATTTTGATTTGAAATGGCCAGTACTGCAGAACGACAATTTCATAGGTAAAGACCTATTATTATGACAAGTTATTATTTTTGTCATATTTAAAAAGACCAGTTTTGACTGGGTACTTGCCCCTATAGATGAAGCCAAATGAGCTTGGAGACGTTTTTGCATGTGTAGTAGTATACGTTATACTATACGTGTAGGTAGTGTATTGTCTACGTATGTAGTTAGAGTGCGAGGCACGTGGTGTAGCTACTAGCTAGCGCAAACTGGTTTATTTCGGTTTTACTCACTGTGTTTATAACACTACTACAAACGCAAAAACATCTCTAAACTGATTTACGTATACATGTTTTTTAAATGATGGAAGTAATTTTTGATGTGAAACATCTATAGGCGAGGGGTAAACCTGATTGTTGGCGTGGCGATACAGGCCGTGGCGACTCATCGCCACGTTATATTATGTACTATGAATTATGAATATATAATTATGAAAATAATCACTGCAACCCTATTGACCCCCCATAGGACCCCTACAGGGAAATTGTCGGGACACCCTTTGGGACCCTCCACTGACCCCCAAGGACCTCCCATAGGGAAATTGTCGGGACACCCTTCACACATTCACACCTGCCAGGCGTCCCGTGACGGTTTTTTTTGTTTCAATTTTATTGTATGCAACAGGCAAGAGAATGGTCTCGTTTAAATGATGCCTTCATTCTGTGTATTTACATAAAATTTATCTTATTCATAGACGGGCATATTCGTCGGTGACGATCCGTATTCAGCGGAACACGTCGCATATACCATCAAACAATATGACAAAATGGAGAGGTTGAGGAAACAGTGCGTAAAAACTCTATTGCTTATATTCTTTATAGGTTTAGGGTTTGGCTGTATCTCACCTGATGTTAGGTAATTATGTGGCCTGAGAGAGCTACACGATATACCTAATAGAAGGACTGGCTCTCTAATGGTAGCTGTCCGAACACACCTATAGATAATTGGTAACAGAATTCCAATTTGAGGGTGATAAATAGCCAGGCTGTCATTACAAAATGCCCTACCTCCATTCTAGCCATGCACAATAAAACATTAAACATAATCACTATTCAGGAAATACCTGGAAACGTCTAGAATCTACTCGAAACATTGAGTGTGTACTCGGAGGTACGAAAAGATATAGTTTACACACGTATTCAAAAGTTCTCGGTACAATTGTGTAATCGTACAAACAACGGTCTAAAACTATAATAATAATAATAAGCCCTTTTATTCTGAACTACAAGGTTACAATTTAGCATGTTAAGTGTTGTTTAGTTTAATTATAATATATCCCGTAATTCAGCGTGCTTCTTGGCATAGGCCTCCTCTAACAATTTCCACTGGGTTCTGTCTCGCGCTACTCTTCTCCAATGATGTCCGGCCGTGAGTTTTAAGTCATCCTCCCATCTCATTTTTTGACGTCCTCTATTGCGTTTGCTATCCTTGGGGTACCAATCAGAGACAATTGTGCTCCACTTATCTTGTGTATCTCGGATCATGTGACCGGTCCATCTCCACTTTTGTTGGTCTATTCGAGTAAGTATATCAGTTACTTTAGTTTTTTCTTTTATTTTACTACTTCTCACTTTGTCTCGTTTCTTTGTTCCTGTCATGCTTCTCTCCATGGCTCTCTGACAGCGTTTCAACTTTTCTCTGTGTTTTTTAGTGAGAGACCATGTTTCGCATCCGTAAGTGATGACCGGAAGTACGCAGGTGTCAAAGGCTTTCCTCTTTATTGACATGCTTAGCTCCTTGGATTTCAAAATTTCTTTCAACGACCAATACTTCTTCCAACCGTTTGCTACTCTTCTATTAATTTCCTTAGTGATTTGGTCTTCGTGAGAAATGATCTGTCCTAGGTAAAAATATTCTTGCACATATTCGACTGGTTGACTGTCAATTTTTATATCTATTGGTTTAGAGTTTGTAAGCAATTTTGTTTTGTTCTTGTTCATAGTTAAACCTACTTTTGTACTTTCCTCATTTAGGGATTTTATCATTTCTTCAGGGTTAGCCGGAATTTCTTCAAACAGGATTATGTCATCCGCAAATCTTAAGTGATTCAGTTTCACACCATGTATATTTAAGCCGAAGCCTTCCCAGTCCAGTTTGCGGAAGATACTTTCCAGTACTGCCGTGAACAATTTCGGTGATAGGGGATCTCTCTGTCTCAGACCTCTCTTAATCTTAAATTTTTCTCCTAGGGTTTCTAGTTTTATCTTCGCTTCGTTATTTGAATAGATGTTTTTGATGATTTCAATGTATTTTGTAGGTATCCCTTGTTGTGCCAGGCTCTCCCATATGGCTTTGTGGCTTACACTGTCAAAAGCTTTAGTATAGTCGATAAATGCCATATATAGGGTTTTGTTATATTCCTTGTATTTTTCCATTATTTGTTTCATATTGTGTATGTGGTTAAGGGTGGAATATATTTTCCTGAAGCCTGCTTGTTCTCGTGGTTGATTTTCATCGAGGTTTTTACTTATTCTTTCCAGGATAACTTTGGAGAATACCTTATAGATGTTTGACAACAGGCTAATCGGTCTGTAATTTCCTATGTCTTCTTTTTGTCCTTTCTTGAAAATAAGAATGATATGGGATGTTTTCCATTGTATAGGTATTATACCAGTATTTAGTATTTCGTTAAATATAGATTTAAGTATGGGTAGTAGTTCTTCGAGAGTGCCTTTAAGAAGATCATTTGTTATTTTATCTGGGCCTGGAGTTTTTTCCATCTTCTGACTATTTATAGCTTTATTTACTTCACTAGGAAGTATTGGCGGTTCTGGTTCCTCACTTAACTTTAAAGCTTTCCTTTGTACTTGTGTTTGCATTTTGTTTGGATTTGAGTACAGATCCTGTTAGAATTTAGTAGCAATTTCGTTAATCCCTTTTCTGTTTACAGATGTACTCTCCTTTTTATTGAGTTTTGGTATCCACTCTTTCTTTATTTCTCTCAGTTCCTTTAAAGTTTTCTTTACTCCTCCAGTTCTTTCTATGTGCCGTTTTAATGTAAGCGTCTTCCTAGTCTTCCTATCTTTTTTAATGTTCTTTCTAATTTCTTTACTTAATTCGGATACTAGTTTGATATTTTTTGTTTTAGAGTGATTTGAAAGCAATTTTTTTTCTTTTTTCTATAAGTTTAACTTATATACCTTACCTTATAAAACTATTGTTGGCGCGTGTTAATTATAAGGTATTAAATATTTCCCGCTAAACCTACCACCTCCCCTACACCCCTCCCCTACTCCCCGCTCGCAAACAGTCCGTCTCGGAACGCAAGCGCATCGCCACGCGGACAACGCCGCACTCTTTAAACAGTGATATAGTGAACTTTGTACAACCACCGTTAAAAATATAGCTTGGAAGGCCTTCGCCGCGAGTGACATGTAATTTAGTTTTTGAAGAAGAGCTATCGTCGAGTTATATTACACACGCTACGAGTCACCAATATTAACGCAGTGAGTTCCATATTTTACCCGCATCCCGCACCTGATATTTAAGGCCTCTTTCTAGCTACACCAACTATAATACTTCCCCTTTTAAGTTTCAAGGCTTTTCTAGTGATTTCAAACCTCCTTTTATTTTGGTATATAAGCGAACCGTGTTCCGAGCCAGGACAGTTCCTGATTTGGGCAACGAAGTGGAACCAACAAGCGATAAATGAAAGAAATCTGCAATAGAACCATAGAGTAGTCTAAACAAGAGATAATTTAAATACGACCACAGTGTAGTGAACATCTGAACAGTGATATTGTTTAAGTTTTGTTTCACTGAACACGAATAATAAAATCTAACGGCGTTTTCACTACCCGCGGATATAACAATATTATTTTATTGGAACGAAGTTCCTTACGGCAGGCTTGGAGGAGATAGGGATTTTGCTGCGCGACCGAACTGAAAAAATGTGATAGTAAACCCGTAAGAAAAAGTCCGTGGAATAAAACCGTTAAATAAGACGTGCGCAGGCGCGACAGTCGTATACACAAGCGAGTAGTGTATAATACCTTTTTTGTAATTATTTCTATTTCTATGTAATTTTTATGTTGTCAAACAAAAATAAAGAGACATATTTTGTTATTATAATTGATAATTTGAATTACGATTTTTTTTTATTTTACGTAATTTATTATTTCCTAAAATACTGAATTTCCTAAATACTTTCCTGTACTTAAATAAAAACTAATCAGCAAAATTTAAGAGAAAAATCAAGAAAACCTACATAAAATTGAGCACGATTTTTTTTTGCAAGTTGTGTCGATTCTACGTTAGCCGAAGGAACTTCGTTCCTACCTGGTGTCCCACGACACCACACTGTTTTTTTATTATTTATTTATTTATGTTATGAAGTAATAAGCAAGAAATCCTTTTGATGGTACAGTAACTGCAGCGTTTCACTGTTTATAACCAACCTTAGAAATACGACAGTTCTAACTGAGGCCAGTTATGAGGTAATAAGTTGCTACTCCTGAGGATTAAGATGGAACCGCTCGTGTGCCAGTATGTTGTCAACCATAACCTTTGGACTGGAACTCAGGAGCTGAAACACTGCTGCTTTGGCTCACAACATATATGTGGAGGTGATTCAATACAGCGAACCTTGCACATACAACCACTTTTATTATTTGTACTAAACATAATATCAGTAATAGACACTTACACTAATTTTTTAAAAATTATTTACGGGTTTGGCGTTTGGGCACTATCTCACCTGATAACCATCAGATGATGTGGTCCACACTAAGGCTAATAAGAGGGTTGGTTCTCAAGTACAGATGTCCGAACACACTTACTGTCGTTTGGTGACAGATTTACAACTTGAGGTAACTGCTAATCAGGCGGGCATTAGAATATGCCCTATCACAATGCAATGGTTTCATCACGATATTTTCTTTCACAGAAAGCTCAGGTTCATTGCAGGGATTCGAACTCCCGTCCATCGACCCGATGTCTATTCCTCTGTACACGCTATCACTGAGCCATAATTGTTTTATAATACCTTTTACAATGACACCTCTCTATACTGATTGGGTAATGGGTTCTTTTTCTTATATCATGGATAATACGCAGCAAACCTCATCTTCATTCCAGACCATAAGGAGCCTTGGGCCCCATATGCGCCGCAACCGCTACATAGGACTAAATCGAGATCAAACCCATGTTTAAATCGTTCGTAGAATTCATACCAAACAACTAGGCACTAGTTTTATGGGATTTGATCTCGATATTGTCATCATACCCAAATGGTATATAATAAATATATGCTATTTACATAGAAGGTGCTAAAAGCCTCTTTTTTATACAACTAAGGACCGTGGCAAACAAACGTATTACCCGCCTGATGGTAAGGTTACCGCGGCCTATTGAGGTTTGTATCAATAACGCGTTGCCGATCTTGAACCCCCCCTTTTCCAAGGAGTTTTGTATACCGTACCCACCGCATGAACACAAGGTTATTTGGCTGCGATCAGACTGCCCCAAGTAGAAAGGGATTTCCAAAGAATTTTCTCTGTGCCCTGCTTTTAGTTGTTTCATGTACCCACAGTAAAGACAGGCTAGCTGTGATGGTCTCTCGCAAACGGAGCTTGCCTTTACTCCAGTTGGCTGGCCTCAACCCTTGCTACATAAGCGCGGACGTCACTTCTGGCGAAAAGGACTGCCTCGCCATGTTCCCCGTCGGTTACGGTGATGATTACGAAGAGGAGGAAAGCGTTAAGGAGGAAGAAATAGTGGTACAAAATTATAACCATGGAAACTTTTTTATAGAGCAGCACAGCAAAGTGACGGTACTGTGTCTAATGGTACGCTTAAACAATGGTTATCATCGTGAGATCAAGAATAGATCGCCAACTTGCAAGATTCAAGCCAGCTGTATATACACTGGAAACCAAACGACAGTCAACGTGACATCAGTGAACACATGACCTATATTTGACATTATAGTTATGTAAATATGATGTCAAACTAAGGTCCCATGTTCACCATGAGCAAGGTGGTCGTGGAACAGTTGTGTAGGTACAGCTGTACCGCTGCTTGATCCCGAAACGCGTCAAGCCTAAACGTGCCACTAAGGACCTGGTGTATGGTGGTTACGATCCAGTCGAAGACTATTCGCATTTTTCATTTTTTACTGTCGGGTGTCGCCACACAAACGAGTTGCACCGGAAATCGAACCCGTGAGATCTGCGCTCCCATAGTAGGTACGTTTCTAACCGTCAAAACACTGCTAAAGGGCAAGCCATAGAAACAGCACTTATACAACAATCTATACAATTAACAAAATTAAAGTGTCTGTTTGTAATGTCAAAATAACAGCTTTTTACTAAATGTCTATTGAAAAAACAATTTGATTTTTTTGTCTGTTTGTTCCGGATAATCTCCGAAACGGTTGGACCGATTTTGACGGGACTTTCATTTGCAGATAGTTGATGCTATATGGAGTAAGTTAGACTACTTTTATTTTAGAAAAAGAATTAGGGCTCCGTGCAAATAAAACTGGTCATTGTAAACAATTCGGGCGCTTAAATGGCTTACGCTGAGTAAACCATATGAGATATTTCAAATTAATGTACTACATATTCGTAGATATTAAAAAAACCCTACAAAAAAATCAGCGAGAACATATCTATCTTTTGATAATCACCCAGTACTCGCAATAAGTATTTTTATATTTAAAATAACCGGGAGCGGACCCGATTCGATCGACGGCATTCGGTAGTAGAAACGAGCGCAACCGCAGGAACAGCTAGTTATTAGATAAAATTATAAATGTATCATATGATTCATAACTGTAACATAATTTTTCCTATACACAGGCCGTCGTACAAGAACGCATACCAGAGCCGGAGGTAATAATAATATATTGGATCACCATTTCTTCTTCTTTTTATGTGGACTTCTAAAAGCTGGTAATGAGACGAGTAAAATCGGTTATAGTGCACAATTGAAGCAAATTCGAAATTTTAGATCGGAGCTTCAACTTTAACTTAACTTTAAACATTTTAGTTTTAAGTAAGGCGCGGAGCACGTGCGTATTAATTTTTGAACTTACTGATTAAATGTCACTTCCTTGTGTTTCGAGTTCTTAAACAGCATCTCAGTGCACATGAAGGCATATTTAAGAAATACATTTATCACTCAAACGTGTAATCACAAGTGCCCGGTACAGACTACGAGTGCGAGTGTATGCACTCGAACGTGTGTTTCAAACAATTTGGTTGAGGCGCGTCGTCTCTAGTACGTAGTACCAGAGACAAGGTAGTACTTAATACCTCAATGAGGTTAAGTTTGAAGGTCTGAACTCTCTGGTCTGAACTGTGATCATAGCAAAACAAATAATAATTAAAAAAAATACATACATACATAGGTACTAAGAACAAATGATTGTTCGTTGAAAATTTATATACAAGTTTTATAAATATAGATATAACCCCAAAATTGAAAAGAAGTAATTTCCCAAAAACTATTCGTGTCACACTTTTTCCTTCACAGGGGAATTACCTCTTCCCTCCCTCCTTCACGACATCAAATTCAGCGATAGTTATTCTAAAGCCCAAATGCGTTCTGATCGTGTTATATATTTTCAGCCAGAAGTTGTGCAGGAGGCGAAAGAAGGTGAAGAGAATGAAGACGAAGAAGAAGATTAAATATCTTCCCATTCTAAATTATGTAATGAACACTACAATTTACCTTAAATTACATTATAATATCTATATCCATAGGTAGGCATATTTAAAAAAAAAAGCAAAATAAATATAAAATTTATTCTTCTTTTTGTATTTTTATATTTATATCATATTCTTATATCGCCCATCCCTAGAACAATGAAAAATTGAAAAGGTTTCGGTCCTCGGTGTAATCCTCAGTCACTGATGCCAACATAACACTTTAGGTGCTTGATTTGGCACTATTTTTTATTTTAAGTTCTGCACTGAAATGTAACATTACTAGATGCTAATTATTTTCTCAAAAAACGAAATGCTATAACTATAGATTCGCTACAGTACGGGATTTCTCGTGACATAAAAGGATCATAGCTTTAAAGTCATTCCCTCCGTATCCGTCCTAGCAAGGGGTTGAAAAGTGCTCGGTCAGAGTTGAAGTGCACCCAAAAGAAAGAGTAAATAATTTTAAGAGACATTAATTGTTACAATCATTCGATTTCGCTTACAACATTTTATATTCGCTCGATACTACTCAGGGATCATATAGAAGGCGTTATATTCGAAACATCCATAGTACTTCGCATCCTGATTAGAGTGCGATGGGTTTTTACGCTATACTTTTTTTATAAGACTTAAGTTCGGCCGTGCATAAAATGTTATTCGCATCTCTGAGAAGGTTCCGTCCAATGCGTTCTTAGTTCCTTGGACAGATTACAATGACAGTCTGACTGAACTGTGAATGATATAGACATCACGAAGTAAATAGAACCACTGCAGATGCGAAGGGACATCGCCTCGTTGCGCGTTTTATAGTCTATGTCATGGTGTATGTTCTCACCAGCTGTTTGATCTTATCCCATCATCTTCCAATACCACGCTGACTTGTTCACGGAGCTACAGCTATTCGGTAGCAGTCATCACGGCATGAAAAAAAATATCGCAAATTTTTACCTTAGCCGTACCTACTGTGTGAATGTGGAATGTGAACTTCCAGATAACGTATTCCCTCCTTCCTATGATATTGGTTTCGTCAAACGAGGCTTAAAGAAAACATTTTTGCATGTTTGTGTGATGGCGACTACTAAACTGTTTAACATTATTTTGCCCTTGTCTGCTAAGATGTAGCAAGTGGAAGGACGTGGTCTCTGCCAACCTCGTTAGAGAATAGGCGTGAGTTATGAATGTATGTATTTACATCCATTACTCATACATTAGTAAATCCCATAGATCATAGTCACTAGCACTAGTACTCTTTTCAAGTACCTGCAATTTTTTTTGTGTCCAACAGTGCGCTCTTGAATTTTTTTATTTTTTTATTACAGGTCAATTACAATAATAGAATACTTGCTTTAATCTAATATAAGAAATAACTTCAGATACACATTAGTAGCGCCTAAAGAAGTTTTACTTCCAAATTTTTTTTTCGAATACATTTTTTCTTGAATCAGTGGGGAATCAGGAATTTGGTTTTCCACAATTTGGGGATTTTGAGCTAGATTTGTGGAATTTGGCTATTAACCATTGACATTATGAAAACGCTGGATGTACCCAATATAGTACCACTACCAGTGACTACCCTACCATTAACTATCACTACGTTTATTCCATAGACTTAGAGTACTGTATACTCTACTCTATGGTACAGTTTAATCTGTAACTGTTTTCTATTTAATTTAGTGATACGACTCGACTACAATTTTGTAACTTGAATCACTCGTTACTACTTACACTCCTTACAACTCAAGTAAGAATTTATCACTCGAGCTGAGTTTCTATTAAGAATTTTATAATACTTTTATTAATTTAGTAATATTGGGCAATATAAATAA
This sequence comes from Saturnia japonica, assembly GCA_033032175.1. Lineage (NCBI taxonomy): Eukaryota > Metazoa > Arthropoda > Insecta > Lepidoptera > Saturniidae > Saturnia > Saturnia japonica. The sequence continues at coordinate 16,833,044 of CM065318.1, forward strand.
AAATCAAAATATTATTTGCCTTATTTATCTCATTAATCAACGAATAAAAATAAAATGACTTCTTACGACTAATTAAGTTGTCATGTAAAAATGACTTTAAATTGCAAAAAATATGTTATTAGTTTTATCACTTTTGATGCTATACACTAGATACTATAATAACAAAAATTAAACTTTTAATCATACTTTCATATAACAATAACAAAACTATAAAACGACTCGGTAACTCGAGTACAAACAAACTCTAATCAAATTCATTTTCTCTTGAATATGAGTTTAACAAATTCACTCGAGCCACTCGAGTAAAAAACGACTCGCTTCGCATCACCAATTTGTTTTATAATAACCAGTGTTGCTAATTTAGCTGTTTTAGAGCTAAATTCGGCTCTATTTATAATAAGTTAGCTCCAAAAAAACGTGTTTACTCCATAGATCTTTTTCATAGAATTTTAGCTCTATTCCATACCTTTCAAAAAATCGTTATAATTTTCTCATGAATTTTTTAAGCGTGTATTTTATAAAAATTCAACGCAACCATTACTTACCTAGCCTACGTCTATTGTCTATAAATTTATAGGTATGAAAGTAATGATTCGTGGGGAATTCCCTGGAATCCTAATGTAATCTACGAGAATTACCGACACTATTTCGTTTCTTTCGTTCTTTAATTTTGTTCATTAATGTACGATCCGGAGTGTGTATTGTGTTGATTTTTTTTTTGTGTAGCTATAACTTGAATCATTTATTATTCATATAGACAGCTGTAACGTGCAAAATTTTATCAAGTAAGCTATACACACAAAAAATCCGAGAAGAATGACTTTCTGAAACTGCTTTTCAAGGTTGGTTGAAAGAAGTAAGCAGCGACAAAACTAAAGCGTATTATGGCTATTGCCGATGTATTTTAAACGGGGAAAGAAATGATTTGTTGAATCACTGAAGTTTTATTATACAAAGATGCGGCTGACATGAATCCTTTCAAAGAATAGTGTTCTTTCGCTCTTTCAATTATTTGTTTGCTCTTGTCGAACGCTCAAGTTGAAAGTATTTAGCCAGTTTAATAATATCAAGAACAAATCCCGAAACAGACTTCAAAATGACACCACCAATGCAATTCTGGCTATTAGGTCAGGATTACGACGATTAAAAATGCTGTCACACCTACGAATTTCCGAAGATGTATTAAAAAACATAGTTACAATAGCAACTTATGAAAACTCAAGGGCGAATGAAGAAGAACCAAGCACAAGTGGAATAGCATTGATAAATTTAATACATGATTGTTTTGATGACGATAAATAATCATATTTTGTCTGACGTTTGCCAACTTTTAAATATTGTATTAGAACTTAGAAATACTGTCTAAAAATTCTTCGTTTACATACTTATTTTCATTATCTTTTAAGATGATTACACATTATCTTACATGTTTAGATCTTTGATCTTTGTTTGTCTTGTGTGCCAGTATAAGCCATAGATTAAAATGTTATTGATATTTCCATATACTTTTTTATTTAGCACTTTTTAACTAAACTAATTGGCTTTTTTTTAGCTCTATTTTCATAACCTTCTAGCTCTCTTTCTAAATACAGTGTTGGCAACACTGATGATATCTGCGCTTGTGGGTATTGATGGCTGATGGGTGTCGCCTGTCGGTGATGAAAACAAATATCTCATTGAATTTGCAAGTTATAAAATTATTTTTAAATTGCATTGATCAGATTATATAATATGGCACAATATTTTTTTTAATAGTGATAACTAAAAATCGGTTAATATACAAACTTTTTGCATTCTATAGTGCTAAATGACTCACAGCAGCTAAAGTATTAAATACGCCGCAATAATGGATCACACACTTATCGTTTTGATATGGAAACATCTGAGGGTTCGAATAAGACGGTTTATTCATACGACCGTGGAACTCTTGTCACCGATAGTGTTGCTTTTACTACTATATTCGTTCAAAGACCTCACGAACGTCGGCCAGCTTTCGCAAAGTATGACCGAAGATAATAAAATTCATTATACGGTAAGCGAACTATATAATATGTATGTTACTTTCTTTAAGTGACTACTGTTTAGCGTTTGATAATAATAACACCACGTAACCACCATCAAAGTGATGACTTGTACGAAAATGAATCATAGAAAGCTGGCTGGTTGTGACCATTTATTTGAGTAAAGTATTTGCTGTTAAAGAAAAAAATAAAAAGTTCAAATTTAGAATCGTTTAGCACACGGAGGTAGTCGGGATTGGAGGAGGGGGCTGCCCCTAACTCTGACACTACTCCCATTACAAGGTAATTCACTTGGCCCGAGTTATTGGTAGTTAAAGTTTCAAGGTCAAGTTCGAAATTTCGACTTTTAGCACTGTTTTAGTATGCTGAGCGGCAGGAATTGGTATAGGGAGAGTGAAGGAAGTAATTCCCTATCTTCTGATACCATTCTTGTAGAAAAGCCGGGGGCATTGGCCAAATTTATAGGAGGTTCAAAGTTTCAAAGTTAAATCTGAAATATTGGTAGTTGAACTTAGAATAACAATAATATTTGGAATTGAAGCACGCTGGCTCCTGCCACGGCATACTCATTTGGCTTGTTCTTTTCCTCATTGCAAGAAACCTAACATGCTTGGAGCTCCCCTCAATTGGTCCTAGCTACTTATTTAATTTTGAATATCTAAATGTTAGGTAAAACTTTAGTATTCCTGTTATTTAAATGATATAAATTATAGTATTTTTATTCTTAAAATAAATTAAGTGTAAAATTAATTTTTCACTATTATATATACAGTGTAAACTCTTTATAACGTTATCCTTTATAACGATAAACTCCCTATAAAGCTGAAGTGAGCCCAACTTGGTTGGTTTGCGTTAAAACCCACATATTAAAACACTCTTTATAGCGATACACCATTCTCTATTACGAAGAAATGTGTTCATATTTTTAGACAGTAAATATTTATTATCAGGTAACAAAAGACTTTGAAGCTCCGAAACATACAAGGTCTGTCTAGCTTTTGTTATCCTTAATTGCCTTGAACACGTGCAGTATGATGCATTATTTTCTCGGAAGTGATGGTCTTCGACCAAGAATACTGGGTACCTATCGTATTATCAGTTGTAAACCTACTTTGAAACTGTTAACATGGCCAGTAAACGGAAAGCGATTAGTGTTGACAAAAAAGTTTGATAGAAGAAGATATGAATAGAATACATAAAATAATACAGTAAATAATAAAAAATAATAAAGTACTAGCATAGCAAAAAACGTTAGACAAAGTTATCAGACTATATGTGTAAACAATAATTTATAAGCATTTATTATCTAAGACATACATATTAAAAATTCTTGTTAATTTGGTTGTTTTTTTGTTCACTCCATATAAGGATAACTCTCTATAAAGACAAAAAATGCTCAGTCCCTTGAGTTTCGTTATAAAGAGTTTACACTGTATATATATATATATATATGTATGTATAGTGTAATATCAAAGTATTTACAAAAAAAGTGCATGGTATTAGCTTTAATAGTAGAACAAAATAATAATAAAGTTAAAATACAATGTTCTTGACAACAAAGAGACCATACTGTTTTTAGTGTGGTGGTTCACCATCGAAAATGCGATTACACCCCTAACCATCCCTCTTCAACATAGTCTTGCTGACATCCATAACACATTACTAATAGTTGTCTTTTCCTCAGGAATCAATACCGCTAATGGCTGATCCTAGGATAACTTCAAGGATATTTTACTACCCTGATACAAATCTGACTGATTTACTCATGGATTCTGTTGGAGAGGAAGTTCACTTAAAACGGCTACCATATAGATCAGGTAAGAGAAAATTTCAAGTATTACCATGCATTTTTGTTAATTGCACATCACTTAATGTGACCTACATATTTCACTTAGGTGTGTTGTGGTCAAATTTCTAAATAGGTTTTAGTTGAATATAGCATAATTTAATTATGTTTATTTACTACTAGCTGTGCCCCCGGATTTACCTGTTTTAAATGTTGACTAAATCTTCACCGTGCCATCACCAGAGCACCTATGTTGTTGTTTTCACTTCCCGTAATTGCCTACAGCTTGCCAGTTTTTTTTATTTTAAAACATCTCAGCTATTGGATGATACTGTCCCTGATGGTAAGCACAATACAGTCCAAACACAATGAGAACCACCTAGAGAGCTAAATCCATTGGTGGTCATAGCATGAAGTTATATAGTCTATAATCAGCCTCAATAAATAGACTATAAAATGCAAAAAAAAATATTCTTTTCATGACAGGTGGTTCCAAAGATTAGCCCATTACAAAAAAGTATAATTGCTTGTGCTGTAAAACATATAGATCACATTAATTAAATAAATAAAAAATAAAATAATCCCTTTTTTCAGATAAGTAACATCAATAGTTAGTTAGTATAAAATGATAGAAAGATCGTATGAGTACCTATGTTAGTAAAAGCTAATATGTAGTAACAAGTTTGGTTCTTGCTATACAATTTCGAACAATATGATCAATAGTAGAGGAGTCGTTCCTCCCTACTATGGTTTTCAGGATGCAGTTGGAGCTGGCCCGCACTCTGCAGAGTAAAGAGACACATTTTTGTCTGAAGATGGCATTAAAGCCATCAACATGTGTGTGAGTAAATATACCAGATGCAGTGGAGAAACGGGGCAGCCTTATGAACATCCTGAATCCGTTATTATATTGGAAATGCAGAGAGCTGATAGCCCGTTTGTGTATAATTGGTCCAAAAGCTGCACGTATAAAGCACCATAGCTTTTGTGTATGACTTTTTTTCAAATGTATAGTAAAAAAATCGTTGTGGTACGTTGTTTGAGGTTTAAGGTCATTGTGCTATCACTGCGTCATTTCATATATCTAGGTATGGTTAGCATAATGATAAGGACTGTTAGGTTATCATAGCGTAAAAACGAATAGTGAAACATATTTACTATCTAAAATGGTTTTATTAAAATCATTGGTAAACTTTGTTTCATTAATTTAATAAAAAGGGTTAACAAAAGTTTTTCTTGTAAATTTAATGAAAGTGGGCTCCCAGCACTTGTTAACAAAAAGAAACTGAAAAGTAATGAAATGTGTGCCAAGCAAGCCTATGGCAGCTTGGGCTTACATCCGCCCACGCCCCTCCCACAGCCCGTACAATTGTTCTACTTAGAGTTGGGTCATTGGCTAACTGTCGCTGTTTCTTTTCGGATTCTACTTTGAGTATATATGACCATAGGATTATATAATATACTACATCTACGTGTGTGACCATTTGCACCCTTTATGAACAACCAGAAAATTCTACGAAAGTTTGTCTGGCTGTACAAAGAGGAATGTTAGATCCAACAATCATGTAGGAAAGTGAAAGCTGGTTGTGTCTGAAAAAACATGTAAGTAGAATAAATGCAGTAGAAATGAAAGTGCTAACAAGTATGTTAGGAGTGAAATTGAGTGACAAGATGAGAAATAGTGTGAAGGTTGTTATGTGAAAAAATATATAGTCCCACTGATTAAGAAAGGACAGCTTAGATGCTTTTGACGTGTAGAAATGATGAATGAAAGAAACATGATTAAACAGATGATTATAAGACAAGTGTCAATGGGAATGTTGGAAGAGAAAGGACAATTGTTCCTCAATCAAATCAGAGACATTCTGGGAAGAGGTCAGGTCAAGAGTACTCTAAACCAATGAGCATGCATGAAAAGATTGATGAATGTGTAGAGGGAGCGAAAGATGTATGCCAGGATCGTACGTAGCAAGTGGTAGGATGTGGTCTCTGCCTACCCCGTTGGGAAAGAGGAGTGATTTATGTATCTATGTAACTTTTTAATTGTTTTTCCAAAGCTCAGTGTTCTATTGAACATTTGATATAATATTTATGATGTTTGTTTTAGGTGACTACAGAAGGGGCATTTATCCATTAATAAATGAATCTCTGATACAGGAACTACTTCTGAATCCGATGGACGCAATAATTATGTTCCAAGTGAGTGTCTTCTTTATTTTCTAAAGTATTATATTCCACACTGTTCAACAGAGCAGAATATTATACTTCCCATAACGAGTTGAGCACAAGTTGTATCACCAAAGTATTAAATTTTTTTATGGCTGTGAAACATGCCTTCTAAGTATGTAGTTATATTGTCAATAAAGACCTACCTATGTTACAAATAGAATTTAGAGGTGTTTCCGAGAAACCAATTACACACAAACAAATATATATGTATTATATATAATATGTGCATATTAGATTAGATCGGCGCGCCGCAGGGAATCCCCCGCGCATACTTGCGTAACAATGTGGGTGAATTCCCACGGTTCTGCTGAATTACTAGCTCAGTCGAGTCGAGAGTTTCAGTGTTCGTTTTTTTAAAGGGATAGTGTCTATTGTGGTATGCATTGTGAGTGATAAAATTGCAAAAGCATCGACAACAATTATTAGTGTTTATAAAAAGAAATTAAGACAGTATTTATGTAACGCTACGAATACTAACAGACAAACAGTTTTTGTTGGACTCAACTTGGTCAGGTCACAGTGGAATTAGACGATAATAGTTGAAGTAGTATCTTCTGCGACTGCTGGAAGAATTTTTCAAGAACGCTAGTCTTGAAGATTCGGAGCCTTAAAAGGGAAACCTCCTCCAGTACTAAATTTCCAAGTCCGGTGAAGCTGTAAAAGCCGCAGCGGCTCTGTTTGACGATAGGGCCCTAAAATTAGCGCGTGCGTGCGCCTACTATACAATGTGCTACGTCAATCTATACAGAGCGGGACCGCGCACCGAGGGCGCGAACGCGACGGAAACGATTCCCTCGTACTCTGTAACCGACGGCGGATAACACGCTACGGTAACCAGCTGTCTGGAAACCAGTGCGTGCGAGCCCCTCTCACTACGTGCGACCAACCCTGTTCACACCCGAAACTACTAGGCGTGAAGAGGGCGAAACATCAAGGTACACACACGCAGTGAGGTGCCTGCTGGTAGGCGCGGCGATGACGTAGCACGGAGCGGAATGGACTGGGTCGCTGGCGGGTTGAACTTAGTGAAGATGCGAAGAAATGACACACAGGCACCACAATAAAATTTGCTGTATTCTTCAAGACAATACACTTTGTTAATACTATATCTTCTGGGTACGGTTTCTTCCAGTTTTTTTTTTTTTTTTTTTTTTGTAGAACTGACTACACTGTTAGCCTTAGGGGCCCTATCGTCAAACAGAGCCGCTGCGGCTTTTACAGCTTCACCGGACTTGGGGGCGAGCGCTTAGGGCACTCAGCCGCGAAAGTTTGTGACGACCCGCACGAGGGTGCCAGAGTGGCCGAACCTCGGCTCGGGCGGTCGTCGCGAATGCGAAAAAGTCGCGATCTAGCTAATTCCCTAATCTTATGAGAATTCGAGCTAACTAATATATACTCATATGCACGTTTCCCTCCTCCTGGGAGGAAGGAGTGGACCATGCGTATGTGTATTTGTTAATCGGAATGGTTTTTCTACACTAACTAGCGCATTAGTCTAACTAGCGCAAAAAAAAGAAAAAAAAAGGTCCCTTACAGAACCTGGTCGTTGGCCCCGGTAGAACGCCTTTTATATGGTTTGCCGTAGAGCGAGACGGACGATGGCGTCTCTATCCGTACTCCTCATTACCGAACTTGGGTGTGGTCCGTTAACCGCGGTAATGCGCAGTGGTTGCAATATTGCTGTCTCTGTCTATTATTATTATTACTTGTATACAGAATACAATAAATTGTTAATATCTCTAATTACAGTTATTCAATTACAATAAAAACTATTTCACATCAATGTAGACACAAATACCTATTCAAAAACACTAACTTTAACATTATAGGTTAATAAACACCGGAGATATAAAGCATTAAACATTGCAACCTTAAAACGTGACTCGTTATATACGCACTATTTGAGCTTACAAACATTATAAAACACATACAGAAGGCTATTTTACTTATATCACACAAAACATTACGTATAACTTTTATATAACATGAATTATTGACAATATATGATTTTAGTACTTTAAGTGATTATTTTTATTAGATTACACACATTTTCATGACTTATATACTGTTCTTACATACCTACACGCTATAGTAACATATTCAAAACATTAGAAACATTTAATTATTGATCGTTCGTGCAAATTATTCATCCTTACAACTTATATTTACAATCGTTATTATCGTATCATTACGCTTAGGCCTATGCGTCGCTAACAGGCCCCTAAGGCTAACAGTGTAGTCAGTACAAAAAAAAAAAAAAAAAAAACATTACTAAATGTACAAAGAAACGGATATACCATTTAAAATATTTATTGATGGAAAAACTATCAGAAAATATACAAAAAACACGAGTATTATCTGCTAGAATCACCCAGCAACGGCCTTCTATTCAGCAACAAGCCGCTGTATTGCTTTACGGTACTGTACTGCAGTGTTGAATTTCGATAAGAGGCTCTAATGCCCTTGCTACACTCACCGTCTAGACTGCGCGGCCCAACTGTAAAGGCAGGACTATACGTAAAAGATGGAACACCATACAGATGGCCACACGAGCAGGTAAGCACGTGTAAAGTGGACTGTTATACCACAAGTCACAGAAAAAATAGTTCTAAGAGTAAACTCACTGGCAAAACCCTGCAAACCAAAACTGCGCAGTCCAAACTTCAGCATGTCAACGATTTCACAAGCATACGCACACTCTTACTTGCGTAAACTGGTGGTACAGTGTTTCGCTTTTTTTGGACAGTTGGACTGCGCAGGGAAAACGGTGCGTGTAGCCAGGGCATATTACGCATCTATGTCCAGTCGGTGGATGTCGAGTATACTGGCCATGAGCACTGCAAGTGTGGGAGTTTTTGGACAGTCTGGACCTCTAGAAATTGTCCTATGATTTTATTGAAAACTGAATGTTTTAAATCCCTAAGATGATGCCGACGTCGTCAAATTGGCTAACAATGCTAAGATGAATTAAAAATATATAATCATTGAGAATGTATGTTGTCACACAAAGCATGTTTATTAATTTATAAAACCCATCTTAGTAATATGTTATTAATATAACAAGACTATAAGACCCATGAAATAGTAAACAAAATGGTATTTTCCCAGTATCATGGACTCATTAATAATAATTGTCAAACAAAGCTTGTATTCATAGGATATTTGGTTTGACGGAAACTAAATATTATAGTTAAATTATGTATAATATTTATCGACTCTCGTGTTATCAAAAGAGTAACGAATTTAATTTTTATTTTAAAATAAAAATAAAAGCAAACGTTTTGCTTTGTCTTTTTTATCACAGCACACAAAAAAAAGGACAACATTTAAAATATATTTTATTTTTACGATAGTATCCACAAGGACTAGTTACGGTTCCTTACAGCCATCCTCATGTATAAATTTAGGATGGGTAACTTAGACCTCAGTCGTTCCCGTCGCTGCTCGAAGAATTTGCTAAACGCGTTGTCCAAGCGCATCAGTTTTGATTTGTCATTTTGATCATATACTAAGTAGAGTTTGTTTATTTCCTATGGGTCGCTAATATAACAAAGCATTATACATTTTTAACAATAACTATTCATAAAAAGTAACTAAAATGCATGCTCACGACATGCTCGCACAACAATCAATCTTATGAAATAGATTTATCTAAGTAAATACCTTTAAAACAACAAAAATAAGCGTAAATAATAGTAAGGTAGATTCACAGTAATAAATAATAGGCGAAATCTACAAGTGGATAACCACAAGTCACAATCTATATTTTAAAAAGTCGCTATCTGCTTTCGAAAATCCTTACTTTTGTTTAGTCCAATCCTATTTATTTGCCTAAAAACATTCAGAATGCTTGTACAACTATCGCAATAAAATGTGCTGCAAAGCAATAAGGCTTGCGTTGCTGTGTTCCACTTTAAAATGTTTAGGTACGGTACATACATAATCTGTTCTAAGTGTCTGATCTTAGATTTCTTACGACTAGTTATGTTTCTAAATAATTTACTGCAATGACTGGACTGTAATCAATAGTTTTCACATTTTACTATCATTAATTAATGATGGTCGAACCATCATCCTTGATATGGAACTTAATGTTTATAGGGGAAAAAAATCAATAGCCCCATATACAGGGTTATTGGTATTTCGCAGTATTCCCGTTAGGAGGTGATAGGGGTGACTTATTTCCGATAATTTTAATCCCCATGTGCATTATGCAAAAGTGAACCATTTTTGAGTTATCATGTATTTTAACCTTTTTCAAAATAAGTCAAAAACGCGATATCAAAAACGTATTTAAAAAAAAAGTATAAATTTAAAAATCTCCTTGTATTCTTCTGATTTATAAAAAAAAGATTAAACACTGGTTATTCACCAATATTAAAACATCTATTATCGGTCCAAATTTAAAAATCCGAGACCAAAAATGATATTATTTATATATTTTATAGAGATTTTATTCCACTGAAATGCCTAAAACACAAAAAAAGAACGTTATGAAACTTAGCTTGTAGATTATTTTAAAAACATAAAAATTTAAAATAAAATTTAGAACCTGTAACAACAGTTTAGTAGTAATAACAATTAACAATTAATAATAAGTAACGATTAAGACATTTTGTAATTATTTTGTAATTTGGCCTAATTAAAATTCTTGGTCAAAGTGATTAGTCAATTTTTTTAAATCACATTGGGTATTTTTTTAAATTAATTTTATGGAAATTTTAAAGAACGACCTAAGTTTAGTTTGAATACGAATTTCCGCCTGCTTCCTTTGTGATCATTTTTTTTCTGTTTCTTTGAAATAACTTCCTAATTGTTATGCATTGTTGGAGAGTTAAGAAAACGGTTATGTTTTTAAAATAATCTGCAAGCCACGTTTCATAACGTATTTTTTGTTTTTAAGACATTTTGGTAGAAAACAATATCGATACAATATTGAAATACTATCGTTTTTCATCTGTCATTTTTAAATTTGGATCTATAATTGTTGTTTAATATTGATAAATAACAAGTGTTTAATTGTTTTTATAAATAAGATTAAAAAAAGAGATTTAAATTGATAATTTTTAAAAATAAATTTTTGATGTTACATTTTTGAGTTATTTTGAAAAAAGCAAAAAAAACATGATAACTCAAAAATGGTTCACTTTTGCATGATGCATATGGGGGTTCAAATTATCGCAAATAGTCACCCCTATCACCTCCCATGAGAATACGGCGGATTACTAATAATCCCTGTATAATCGTTTTTACAATTTCGTGTACCTAAAATCAAAACACATAGACACAAGGAAGATGAATTTCGAATAAAATTCGGTTGTGTTAGTATTAGGTCACGTCATGTGAGGTTTGCCTATTGACTCGTTCGAAGTGTTTTACAACAGCAAAAGGAAATCCAGGCAAAATGTAATCAACATTTTAAAGAAACAGACCGATGGTAATTGTTAATGTCTGTCAATGCACACACTCAACCAAACACAATAATTGTCAAATGTCTTTTGTGTTTTGTAAGTTTTGTTAATTATCAATTTCTAACATCTAAGAGGGTCATATTTTTTAATTAAATCAATGAGTAATATCTTCTATTTCACCGCCATGTGAGAACTGTTTTGATAAGCTCAGTTTATCAGTATTTGATGCGAAGGGCTAAAAAGGCCAAAATAGGCCTAAAGATTTGTGGAAAGCATACAATTACCAGTAGATTAATAATGCAGGAGAGTAATTTGAAACTACTAGAGATGTAATATATTTTGAACTTTTTTTTTATGTTTGGCACAGGATATGAGTGGTCCGGATTGGCCTCAGAGACTTAACTACACAATACGTACAAAGGAAGAATTAAACACTGAAATTATTGAGCCCCCTGATGGAATTGTGCAACCACATTCAAGTTACGGTAAATATAATTATTCGCATTGTTTTACCACAATTTAAATTTATAGTTCAACTTGCTTTTTCCCCATTATTCGTCTGTGTATTTTTCGTACTATGTATATCCTTCCCTAGGTGTCGAGCTATTTCTATGCAGAGTGTAATTGCGATCGATTTAGAGGTATATACGCAAATTATTTTCGCATTTAAATAAAAATTACCACTAAGGTCCTCGTAGACAAGCCTACGACTTATGTTATGCGCTTACCTTAGCCTATAGATGCTTGTAATACCATTGAACCCCCTTCCCAAAGGGGTCTATTAACCCTATTCACCGCACAAACACAACACAGGTTATTTTGCTACGGTCTTCTCTAGGGTGGAGGTTTGTTTTTATAATGTCTTGTATAATTGTTTGTTTGAAATTTATATGATATTTACAGGAACCAATTACGAACCGTTTATGAAATTGCAATGGGTTATCGATACGAGCTACATCAAACTAATGTCTGGGAAGCAAATAGTACAGGTAAATAATATATAACCATTATTTGCTACATTTAGTGTTGGTTTAAGAGGAAATGCGGCCGGTAACACATTACGATTTAACAGAAATGTACATCTGTCACGCTCTGCCCGAACGATCTAATAGAGACGAAACGAAAACGCGGGGGCGTAGATAAATTGTAATAGTAAAAAAAAACTATTTTGTATCAAGTGTAATATTAAAGTTATGTGAATGGTAGTTGATAAAACATTGATTGTATGCATTTCCGAAACTATCGATTAATCTATTGACTATCAATTGACTATCGATTGTTTGTTACTACCTGAATCCACCCGACCAAGTAGGAACAGCGAAAAAAAGGCCATTTACGTGTTTGGCTTGCGTATTTCTACATTTGTTAAAAACTTGCTATACTTAGTGTCATCATAAGAAACGTTACATGAAGTGTCCTTAGAACGTAGATTGTTACGTCGTGCAAATCTCGACTATCAATTTTTTTGTTTTGTTTAAATGGTACTGATAAACTTTACAGTACATTTTTCATGATAGAATCGTTAATAACTTTCTCGTTAACATAGCTCGCTATGTATAACAATTTAATAATTCACGGCCTTGTGAAATGAATCTGATCTATTGTATTGTCTGGTCCGTGACAAATTAAATACTTCAGTGAAATCAAAACAAATGACCTTACTGTGAAACAGATTCCTTTCATAAGCGTATAATGGATTGTTTGTTTACAAAAATTCGTCTATCTGCGACTCGGTTTCGACTTTTGATTTTAGATACGACGCTACAAAAACTATGTTTTTTTTTACATGTACAAGTTCAATATAAAAAGTAAGTAAATGTATCGATTATAAAGTTTTTGGCTGGATCAAGATTCTGTCATGTAATGGTTTTTATTTGAATTCATAATCTGTTATTTTACCCGAGATGTTATGCAATTATATCAGAATTTTACGTAGTGTAGTTTGGTTATTGTGCATGTGAAGTGGATTATAAATACTAGCTAGGAACATCCATTTTAAATTGCCACAAAAACTCCCTGGGCAGTTTTAACAAGGGAGTAGCCGTCTTGTTAGAGCTAAGTTTGAAGATTAAGAAAATAATTAGAAAACTATTCTAATTACTTGACATAAACTTAGGCAGAACTGTGGATTAAAAAGAAGAAGAATAACTAGGTGTGTCCGCTGCTCCTTTCGCGTGATTTAAAAAAGATTGTAAACGGTTTTGGTGTTTATTAGAGATGCAAGGATATCCGGTATCCGGCCTATCCGGCCTTGTTTTCACTATCCGGTCGGATACCGGATAGTAATTCAGTATCCGGCCGGATTCCGGATAGTAAAATTCAAAAAGTTGTCATTATTTTACACAAGTCAAATCATACCACAATAAGTTATGGGCACCGTTTATTTTTATAATCGCACGTCAAAAATGTTTGTTTTATTAATAAGTTTAGTTTATTTCCGATCTCGTTCACCGCGCCAATAATCAAATCGAACTGATCGCGTCATGTAACGCAATAAAGGGCCGAATATCTGGTAGCCGGATATCCGGCGCTCCAGCTTCGTAGCTTGCCGAATATCTGGTATCCGGCCAAACCACTATTCGTTTCATCTCTAGTGTTTATTTATAGCTCGCGGTACATAAATTTGATGGTGAGCAAAATCGAGTGGTTTAAAAAAGTGAAATCGTTATAGGCACTAACGGGCGTCCAATAGTCGAAATTAGACTATTTTTCTGTTTGACATTTGCGGTATGAACGTAAACAATTATAATACCTATATCACTTGCTGTCACTTTTCAATGAGTGCCAATGTCAATATTTTGGGGGGTCTACGTTCAATGACATTCATTGGTCTGTTTAGGATTCGCAATATTAATTTATTTTATGAAATATATTATAACATATATAACAGATATTATAGATAAATTTTAGCTTTCTGCACTCCTTCTCCATATAAACTTTAACCATGCCAAATCTCAGTCTTCCGTGAATGCGATACGCTTAAAAAGGTGTCCGAATTTTTCTCCGTGCAACATATTCGCCCATCTTATACTGAACGCGTTTATATCTTGAAACTGAACTTACATAAATACGTATGTAATCATAATATATGCAATGTATCACTAATTTAACATAACATATCATCACGCCGGTATCCCTGAAAGGTTAGGCAGAGGTGTACTTTATGTACACCTACAGTTCGCCGTGTATGTTTTTTAGGTCCCATGTAATAGAGGGCGAGCCTATTGCCATTTATCGGGCACGAAACCAAACTCCGAGCTGCTACTGGGAATTTCATAGGAAAAGCCCAATAACACTTTGCTCGACCTGGGATTCGAACCCAGGAACTCGAGCATAGCAGTCGCGCTTACGACTACCAGGCTAATGAGGCAGTATCACTAATTAAACTTTACCTATTGTATATATATTCCAAGACGATCATAGTAAACTCCAGTCGCGTATCGGAACCAACACCCTCCACTTTTTTATTAAAACAAGACAATTTTTACCAAAAAAGCCTATTTTAATGATTTTGAGGAGTTTCGTGGTGTATCGTCGATTTCGAAGGTCCAATGTTAATGCAATTAAAATGGGAACACCCTTGAGGTATCCGCTGTTCAATAAAAAAAGAATCATCCAAATCTAAAAAAATACATTCGAATTGAGTACCGTCTTTTGTTGAAGTCGGTAAAAAAAGTAAATATTTCATAGTTTAATTTTTTATTATATATATTGTATTGTCTCTTTACGCGATATTTATTTCTCTAACAATGAGACCAAATTGGATGCTATAAAGTAGTAATAGTTTATTATTATGAGGAAATTACATAATTTGATAAGCATTCATTTTTCGCATGACGTGTTTAATATTTTTTGTTTGCTTTATCACGTAAATACGTTCATTGTGATTTAAATATAAATGTTAGGTTACTATGTACAGTATAGCAGATTTTTTATTTTTAATAGATTGTTGCATTCGGCCAAAATATCAGTTGATGTTAAGTGACGATGTAGCCCAAGATGGTAACAGGATAAGCTTAGTGGGCTAACTTGCTGGCTCTCAAGTGCAGCTGCCGGAACATACATATATAATTTTCTTCGGCGACAGAATTTAAACATGAGGGTGGTAGCTAGCCTTGCTTGCGGGCATGACAAAATATCCTGTCACCATGCTATAGTTTCATCACAGTGTTTTCCTTCACCGAAAGATCAGTTGAAAGTCTGTCGCCATGCACCAATAGGTGTGTTCCGGCAGCTGCACTTGAGAGCCAGTCTTCCATTAGGCTTAGCGTGCTGTCATCTTGGGCCACATCGTCACTTAAGATCATTTAAGATTGTCTATAAATCTATAACGATAAAAAAAGTCTGGACAGATAAAAAAAATTGTCATATTCGTGATTAGTGTATCAGGTAGATTTCATAAATAAGAAAAATTGGGGATTTTTTTTACATTATTATAAAATACAAAAAAAAAAATTATCTTTTATAATAATTGTACTAATAATAAGGATGTATCTATATTGTACAATTGTATAGCAAAATTGAAAAATGAATCCCACATCAAATATAGCGTTTATGAACCCCATTAGCAAAGAACTAAATTTATTTAAAATTAATTTCTTTTCAACAGGAAGTGTCACTTCAAGAGTTCCCTTTCTACAGAAAAAATGACAACCAGAAGATAGTGATATTATGCGAAATGTTCATGGTGCTTTGCTGGCTATCTCTGATGCTGGTCTTCGTGTTTCTCGTGAGCCGTCTTCTTGAGGAGAAGGCTACAGGCATTAAGGCATGTCGTAACTTCGTAATTCGTTTTGCTTTATACACAATAGTAGTAAATAACATAAAAACAGAATTCATAAAATATTCTAGGTTCATAACTCTGAATCCGGGGATGGCATATGTGCCAAATTTTACGCACATTTTTGTGTCATCTGAAGCCAAAGGGTTACATAATTTATATTATGAGAATTAAAAAAACTTTTGATGTGCTGTTTTTTTGTTATGATCGAAATTCGACCAGCGATTTTTGGTTTTTGATTTTTGTTTGACATTTGCAGTATGAACCTAAACAATGAATATTATATCACTTGTCACTTTTCCATTCAGTGACAATGTCAATATTTGGGGGGGTCCAAGTTCAATGGCACTGGTCCGATTAGGATTCGCAATATTAATTTATTTCATTTGATATATTAGTAACAGATATTATAGATAAATTTTAGCTTACTGCACTCCTTCTTTATATATACTTTAACTATGCCAAATCTCAAAATGCACGCAATACGCTTAAAAAGGGGTACAAAGTTTTTGCATCACGTATGAATATAATGATACTGGGGTTTTTCCTGACGAAACATTTATAGGTACACGTCATATTGTGTAAAACCGTGTTATAGACAATATACCGAACCGTGTTCTCTTTGTTCAACATATCTGACGTATACTGGATCGAATAAACTAAATAAGAGTTCAGTCGTTGTGCGCGCATTACGCAAAAATTACTGGATAGATTTTTATCAATTTTCTTTTTGTTATACTCCTTAGATACTTTGTCCTTATCTAAAAAAAAAAACATTATTATCATTATGTAAAGTTTTAGGAAACTACGATTTTTTTTTAGTCCTACGCGTTGATCGATGTGTTCTTGTGCCGTGGAGAAGTGGGGATTGTAATATTAGCATAGATTAATGCGAACGAAGTCGCGGTCGCTTGTTAATACTACATAATTTTATCAAGCGACTAACTAGCCCTCTGTCTAATAGGATTTCCCATCACCAAAATACGAGTATATCAGGGATCATCCTATTTTAGCCCGCTTTAGAGAAAATTTTCAAAAAATATTTTTCACTCGTGGCTACCGTATCCTGTAGATGCTTGTAATAGCATAGGTATCAATCACTAGCGCGTTGCCGACCTTGGATCCCTCATACCCCAAAGAACTCTGTAAAAATCCTACTCTCCGCCGGAACACAACACAAGGTTATCTGGCTACGATTTTGGAGGTATTCCACCTGTTGGACTGCCCCAAATTAAGAGAAATCTTCAAAGAGCGTGTTTGAATACTATTTTTGATGTTTAGTGTTTTTTTTTAATTGAGCTTAGGTTATTTTTGGTGGTCATTATATTTAAGCCCCTATTACAAGTACATCTTGCTTGAGACATTCAAGAAAATGCTTTTATAACGTAATACATAGGCGCCACCTCCACGAGCGAGTCTATCGCGGCGATATTGTCGTCCTGCAACTATATTCTATAATAACTCTATGAACGTGTTTCCACACGGCGATACTATCGCGGCGAATCGACGAGTGACTTAGACGAGGAAAACGCCAACGACTCAATGCGCGTCCGCCGCGGTCTTCTCGTGGCGCACTCGCCGAAAACAAAACTATTGACACTTGTGATGTCACTCTTGCCTGTCATCGAACTGAGTTCTTTTCAACAAAACAACTGCAACTAGTTACAACGATACGCAGGCGAAAGAATAATCGTCCCGTGGAGATGACCCGACGATATCAGGACTCGTGGTGGTACACTCGCTCGTGGAGGTAGCGCCATAGTGTTGGTAGTGTGGCTCCATATTTATGATTGTAGAGCTCGTATGGTGTGTGTGTGTAAGTACTCGTATGAATTTTGTATACATGTATTGCCATCCACGAAGACGCGCCCCACTAAGTTTTGGTCGTGGGCATCGCGGGATGTAAGGAGTTTGACACGAACCGACAGTGGTCCGATGCACACGAATAGGGTAGTCCACGTCGGGCAAATCGTATTTCTCGTCACGAAAGTGGCTCTACTTTGTTTTATGTCTCTCTATTTAATTGCTGAAAAAAGTGCAATAAAACTTTTTTACGTATTTTATTTGTTTATAATTACTCCTATTATAAAAACTATTTTAGATTAACAAATAATAACATAAAATACCCGTACTAAACAACTCGAAAGCAATTATAAAATTAAAGTAGAGCATCTTTCCTTTTGACCGTGAGGCTCACCCGTGATTATAGTTGAACAAGTTCGTGCGCGACCGTCGCATTTGAGACGTTGGCAGGGATGAGGTAACACGACATTATGTCACTACAGTACACTAAAGTAAACAGTTTGTTGTCTCGGCGGTGTTTTTGAAATAATTACCTAAAGCCTCTCGGTATATAAATACATACGCACTAGGGCTGCCTTCTACTGTGTTTCTATTAAAATGTCATTATATCTTTTCACCAAAGTATATTATCTACTAGAAATACAGTAAGTCTTAATTTGAATTAATTCTACTTGGGTTTTATTCCTAGTTTCAAAAGTTATTGTGAGGTATTAATATAAGAATGTGCATTTTTTTAAATAAAAATATAATTTCTTGCTTAAAGTTTAATAAATCAAAAAAAAATTTTAAATTCTCGGAAGTAACTAACATAATATTTCGTCATAAGTTATAAATTGCGTAATTGAAACTACTGTGTACAGAAATTTACTTACAGTGTGTATTAAAAACTCCGTCGAATTCGAAAAGGGTACATACGCACCCCAATTACATTACCAAAAAAATATTAAAATTTTATTTATTATGAAAATAATAATGTTCTTGCAATTTAAAATTAATATATTTAGTTTTAGTTTCCCTAAAATTTGGCAAAATTTTAAAACGTGATAACACCGGCGCCAGCCCCGGTGCGGCTCAGCGGTACGTTTGATCGTATGGCGGTACCCTGCGCCGCCTGTATTGCCATATAAGTTTCCTCATTTAACTTCTTTTTTTTACATTTTATTAAGGGAAATTATTTTTACTTATAATCTGAGATAGATAACATAAACAGAATATAATCTCGATACCTAATAACACCTTGACGGATCCGACAGAGTTTTTAATACACCTGTATATAGATTTCGTTTCGGCCGTTTGTATGAAGACGTAATACTGTTGACTTCAGTGTACTGTGACTTGCGCGCCTACATCACGCAATTGTCCCGCTACATTACTCGCCCGCATCGTCGTCTATTGTACCTCGAACCCCGCCTACCTCTGTCGGAAACATAGGACGGTCGCGTACGAACTTATACGACTATAGCGAAAGGTTTACTTACACACTTGTACTGTAAGCGATGAGGGAAAAGAGTGAGGCGTGTGTTCGTGGATGGCACTATTTTATATTATGTATGGAATATGGCCACTGCAAGAATGAAGATTTAAATAATCATTTGTCACCAAAGATGGGTGATGTCTCATGTTTATGTTTATTTTTTAGGAACTTATAAAAATGGTCGGCGTCTCGCCAAACACGCTCGGTGTCTCTCATTTCCTGAACGTACTCCCAGCTGGGTTGCTATACTCGATACTATGGGCTGTATTGCTGAAGACCACATTGAATCCATTAATACCGAACACGAACGCTATTTTCATATTCATAGCTCTTTTACTTCACTACGTGACGGTCGTCGCGCTCGCTTTCGCTTGCAGCTACATCGCTAACAACAGTAAGTATATTTTCTTCTGTATTCACGTCAATGTGAAGCAATGATGACTCATGAAAAATGTATGGAACTGGCATATCTGATTACGTGATTATCCTCTTCTATCATACGTAAACAATAAATTAATCGTAGTTCGTGTTAGGGCTCATTCAAATATCGACGTATCGCCTCTTATGACCGAATCCACGAGTGTTGAAAATAATTAATATTTATTTATTTTTACATGTTTAAAAGCTATATAGAAAAACTAAATAAAAAAAAATGCCGCAAAAGCTCGGTAACACGTCATCATTCAATATATAAAACTACATATTTGAAATATGTCAATTCTATACATTTCTTTCGTTTTCGTTAGCGTTAACGATTGTAGAGAGGCAACTTGGCTAGGGCCCCTTAGTATTATTTGCAAAGTTGATTTTACTAGAATTTCAGCACCTAATGAAATTTCTTCAGCACACATAATTTTAAAACCACTATTTTCGACGCTTAGTAATAATTTTCGAGTTAACTGTCACAAGATAACATTCAACTGTGTATAATAATAATAATATGATTTTTTGTGTAGTGTGTCCAATCACAGACACTGACTCAGGGAAAAATTTTTTTCGGAAGTAAAAATTAAATAAATATTTATTTTTTGTACATTTGCATTGTTTTTGGGGTTTTTATCAATACGCCAATATTATGACATAACTAACTAATAAAAATGCTTCCTACAGAGTCAATTTTCGATTATTGCTCTATGTTGATATAACATTTATATGAAATACTTGTGCCCGCGGCTTCGCGCTCACGTTGGACTACAGAATGTCCGCGCGCATCTTGCTTCCCCGCTCCTGGCCCGTTCCTTAGAAGATAGACGATGCTCTATCTGAGTTTTTTGAACGTCTTTTTAATGCCTACAATCTTAAAGTACATTAGTTTGCTATATCTCTTATGGTTTACTCAGCGTAAGCCATATAAGCGTCCGAATTGATTCACCATGACCATTTTTTTTATTTGTGCGGAACCCTAATTATTTTCTAATCTAAAAAAGTAGCCTAAGTGACCCCCTATAAAATCAACAGTGAAAATCAACCAGTGAAAATCCCGTCAAAATCGGTCCAACCGTTTCGGAGATTACCTGGAACAAACAGACGGACAGACAAAAAAATTATAAAATAGTTTTTTGTTATAGGTATCGTATATACTTTCTTATGCATTTAGTAAAAAACTGTTATTTTGACATTACAAACAGACCCTTCAATTTTATTAATTGTATAGGTGTCTCTGAAAGATTTTGTTTTGTTGACAGCTCAGTACAGCGTATCGCTGTCGGTGTTCTGCTATGTATTGCTGTGGGTGCCGACGCAGATTATATTCATGTATAAAATCCCCCGGGCACTTACCATTATCACCGGAATATTGCCTCACGTGCCTATGTATTGGTTCTGGAAGGAACTTGCCGCCGTCGAACGATACGGTTAGTCTTTTATTTTTCATTTTATCCGAAATCAACAGTGACCACTGACATAGCTCCAATCTATCAACAGTCGTCGCTGTTATGCTGACCTGCTTTTTATCATTTAATATTTTTTAGCCAAGCGTAGTGAGGATACTGGCTCTCAAGTCGAGCTGCCGGAACACACCTATAGGTGCTTAGTGACTGATTTACAATTTCAGGGTGGTAGCTAGCTGAGTGGGCATTATTTATTACTGAAAAGACTGTTTCAAATACATGCTGTTCTATCATTCATACAGGTCAAAGTATAACTATATCGTCTATGATGAGGGTCCACGACGAGCACGGCGCTTCGGTGCTGCTCAGCTACGTCATGATGCTGGTGCAGATAGCTCTGTTCTTCACCATCTCTTGGTATCTGTCGCTCGTACGACCTGGCAAATACGGGCAGGCGTTACCTTGGAATTTCCTCTTTACGGTATTTTTTTATGTTTATAAATACTTCTTTTTCTTCCTAACTTGGCAACTAGTCCTCTTTAATAAAGACCATTACTGTCATTATCAAGTGCCTATAGTGTGTCCTGTCTTATGACGATCTCAGTATCCAAACAAGATGGTGGCTCCCTTGTTAGAACTTTCTAGGGAGTTTTTGTAGGATCCCAGAATGCATGCTTTCAGTTAATATTTAAAATGCACTTCACTTATGCACAAAAACCTAAGTTAATGAATTAAACATGTGTCACTTCAAGATCCCGCCAAGAAACTCAAATACTTCTTTTTACCTTTTATTTCACTTAAGCTGCCTGTCCACTGGCGCGCTGCTGTGCCAATTTATATCAATAAAATATTCGTACTAGTTAGGTATACGACTTTCTTCCCTCCTCATAAAATGCCTATACAATGCTGCTAGCTTATAAACCTCTCAAATTGCCTGTGACTGGTGCTATTTTAACTTTAATAAAGTAATTATGTTAATAAAACACATACATATCATGTCCATACAACACATTCAGTCAATACGCACACACACACACGCAACCGCACATACATCTCCAAAAGCATAACAATGTGTTCTAGTTAAAATTAGGTTTTATGTTAAAAAGTGCATTAACAGAAAAGTTTTATTTCAGAAACAATATTGGGCGAAGAACGATGTTGGTCCCCATTCGCTTTTAGATGAAGAAGAAGGGGACCATATAGTGAACGATATGCACTTCTTTGAGCAGGCGCCCGAAGATTTGGATGTTGGCATCAAAATAGTCAATGTATCTAAGGTATAGTCGGGCTATTTTCTTCTATAATAAACTAGCAACCGCCCGCGACTTCGTTCGCATTAATATATACTAATATTATAATCTCCACTTCTCTACGACAAGAAATCATGTCACTGAACATGTAGTGTTTTTGCAAATCGTAGTTTCTTAAAACTTTAATAACTTTTTATTTAATGAATATAGTGATTTTTTTAAATATGGGCCAAATATCTAAGATGCAAAATAAAAAAAAATGTATCAAAATCTATTTAGTAGGTTTTGCTTGATGCGCGCACAACTGCAAACCTCGATCATATTTTATTTATATAGATTACCTATATAATATATTATTAAAAAGATGTTGCTAAGCCATATATGTGTTCTGGCAGCTGCACTTGATAGCCAGTTCTCCTACCAGGCTTTTTTTATAATAGCTCGGCACGTTGATGGTACTGTCCGTGATGGTAAGCAAAGCACAATCCAAACTCAACGACAACCACCAAGAGATCTTAATACATCGGCCTGCATAAACATCTCTTCGCGTTACGCTTAAAGGGCCGGATGTCGTAAGAAGAAGGGAACACATTGGCCGGGGGAAGGTTCCACAGCTTCACGGTACGACAAAGATAAGCCAGAGAGAACTTTTTAGTTCGTGCCGAGATGGAGGTAACTGTAAAAATGTGACTCCGAAACCCAGCGCTGTGGTTCTGTTGTGGAAGAGAGAGGAGGGAATTAGATTGTACAGCTCTTCAGAACACTCACCATGATACAGATGGTAGAACACGCTCAGCGAGGCGATGTTCCTGCGCATCTGAAGCGGCTCGATGTATTTAGTAAAGTCTGCATCATTAATAATTCGAACAGCCCTTCTCTGCAACCTGTCCAGAGCATCGAGACGGTATTTTGCGGATCCATACCAGAGATGCGAACTGCCTTGTAAAGAAGATACAGCTGTTTGGACGTGAAATACTTTTGCACTCTGTTCAGTCTTAGCGTTTTACTATATTGGGCCACATCGTCACTTATTTATTGAAACACTGACTGGGAAGCAACATGGCTCATTGTAAATAATACCAATTTATTTTCGACACAAGTATTGTGCGGTAACAAACGCTAAACCAATAAAAAATAATAGTACTAAGGTAGCTCATTCCCGACTGTATTGCAAAACACATGAAGCCATTGTTACGTGAATAAATTAATTTTTAATTCAGTCTAGATTGACTGGAAGCAATAACTTATCGTGTTCTTGAGAACAATATGCCCCGCTCACTCTTTTTCTCTACACTGCCGCTTGTCCCGCTATTTGGGGTCACCATTTTTTACCAGAATTATAGACGTGCTGTAGCTATTCAGATTTATAGTTGCCTTCTTTTTGTACAAGACATAAAGTATATTAAGTTCGGAGAAGGAAAATAAACAGTGTTTTTATATTTTTAAAATTTTAAGTTATCTTAACGCTTGTAAAAAATGAACTCCAAATAGCTTTAATGGGTTGCCATTTAAACAGTTGTCTGTTGTGACTTTTGCTACAGATAATGCAAGATCCGATTTGATAGTAGCACTTAATGACTTTTCATTTTATAGGCGTTCCCAAAGCAGAAGGCTCTGAACGATGTATCATTGGAGGTGTACAAAGGCGAGATTACCGTTCTCCTGGGACACAACGGTGCTGGAAAGACTACGCTCATGTCTATAATTACTGGTAAGTATAATTAAATAAGTTGTGGTGTTCTAGTGGTTTAAACCAATGGACTATCGATTCGATTCGCATACATGTAGCGTCTATTCAAATCAAAAGTGTACTTTCCTTGCCAGAACTTAGCTTTTTACAATTCATGTTACCGAACTCCGTGTACTCGTCTTTACGGGCTATTGAACGATCCCCCATTTTTCTTTAGTCGTGTCTTTATCTCATTCGTTTCAATTTACAGTATTCTGTTAGTTTTCATTCCTAGATACATTTACTAACTTAAATTTATAACACTCAGTTGAAAATTAAGGAAAATATCATGAAGAAACTTTTCCTGTAGTATTATACCACGGTGTTTAGGAAAAATACAGAACTGCTTTCTCGGCTTTTTATATTGCCAATTAGTAGTGGGCTGGCGTGGTGATTTAGTCCGTGCCTTCCTTTGGGAAGAGGCTTTTAGCCCAGCGATGGGATGCTTACAAGCTGATATTATTATCATGGAATTTCGAGCGGTATTACACATCGTGACACTACTAATGACTTTTAAATAAATTTGCTAACTGAAACAAATAACAGTTTTCGTTATAAAACTCTCTAGCGTTTGAAATCCACCGTACGTCATATTTGGCGTGGTGACATTTATAAGCAATTATACTACAGAAATTGTTTTCTAAGAGTCTTCTATATTATTATTGATTGTATTATGTACTCAGGTGTACGTCGTCTGTTTCGTTGTATGGAAATTGTGAACGAGTTAACCTAAAAGAAGACTCCTATCCTCTCATCCCTGATGAGTAAGTGAGATGGGCTCTTGTGTCATATGTATTTCCAACAATACCTCTCTTACAGTAACAATACTCTGTTACAAGCACATATGCCTTGCAACTAGGGGTGTCCATTTCGTAATACATTGATATTATTCGATACATATATTTTGGCTCACATAATACGATTCAATCTACAGCGCCATAGATAATGTTATTTTTTTAACACCAGGTGTCACATATGTCTAGGGTAATTTATTTTCACCATATTGAAGGTCGGAATATTTTAACTAACATTTTATATTATGTTCTATCGCATTGTAAACTCAGCCATAAACAATGTTTTTTAGAAAGACTAATTTTCGTATAACTTATCTTACTATATATATATATACATATACCAGCGATTGTATAAATGAATAACAATTATTATTATCGCGATCATTTTATTTGATATACCGAATGAAAGTACATCGATACATCGAATTGTTCTGAAACATCGATGTATATCAAATATTCCTATTTTTGTCAGTTATTGTCTTTTGGGCTGTTCATAAATTACGTTCGCTCTTATTTGGTTGTAAAGAAACTTGACGTTTGTATGTCAATAAACAATTTTGCAAATCTTTTTCTCATTCTTTTTTAATTTTTCTTTTTGGTTACGATAGATAGTCATTCGTTTCAAAATGACGTATTTTATGAACAGTCCTTGGATTTTAACATAAAACCTTTGCATGTTCTGCTGCCCAAAATTTTATTTTATCTAATTATTTGTCTCACACATTACATAAACATAAAACTGTTTCGCAAGGTATGATGAGTGCAACCAAAGGCACGGTCTATGTCAACGGTATGAACACGGTGACCCAACAGGCAGAGGTCAGGAAACACCTTGGTCTATGTCCTCAACATAACCTGTTCTTCGCCGACTTGACCGTATTGGAACACATAATGTTTTTCACAATGGTAAGTTTCAAATTATATACATATATATATGTGTAGATATATATTTTATATTACGTATAGTTTTATGTTTAAGTAGCGGTGTGCCCGCGGCTTCGCACGCGTTTCTTACGTAGTAATTATTTACATCTCGTAATTTATTTTTGTTCATATTATTAGTACTATCAATTGAGAAATGGCATAACTGGCCGGACTTAACTCAAAAAGGTCTTAACCGATTCTTATGAAATGTTGTACAAGGAAAGTTTACGTTATTGGTCAATTAATATGCTATAAGAATTTTCGATAAAAGTTTTAGAAATAGTAAACAAAAGTATCTAATAAAGTTTTAAAAAATCTTATCGATTTTGATGAAATTTCGTACATGGGAAGTGTAAGTTATTTCAATACAACAATTTTTTAATATTACTTTTAGAAATCGCATATTTTTTTATCAATTCTCAACTGATTCTGATCTAGTTTTGTATACGGCAAGCATAAGTCATTCCATAATGGATAATCTATATCAGTTTTCAAATTACACAGACATAATGCACGATCGATAGGAGTTCCGTCTTTGAATTAATTAATCACATTCTTTCAGTTGAAAGGTGGCTGGTGCCGAGAAGCGCGCAGTTCGTCGCAACTCCTGTTGGAGAAGCTCGGCATCGGTGACAAAGCGAACAGCAAGAGCGGAGAGCTGTCCGGTGGGATGAAACGCAGATTGCAGTTGGCGTGCGCTCTCGCCGGCGGAGCGGACGTGCTCATTCTCGACGAACCTACGTCCGGACTCGACGTGGAAACCAGACGCGGTCTGTGGGACTTACTGCTTGTGAGTTTTTTTTTGTGAAACATATTTACGTGCCTTTGCAGTAAAATAGAACAGTATGCCGTGACGGCAAACGGCATGATGCTCTCTAATGCCGTCACGCTCCCTCTACGCTGCCGCTCTCGACTCCCTTGTGTGTTTACATTCGCATACAACTTTGATATTTCACTCCATATTTTTTAATGGTTTTCGATTTTTATTTCTTAGAAATTTGAATATTCACTAAGATGTTTCACGTCTGCCGGGCGTCCCGTGACAACCAGCTTTATTTTACAACTAAGGTGGAAAAAAGCAAGCAGCTACTGTAGCCTATGTCTGCTTGTAACACCATAGACATCACTAGCGCGTTGCAGACTTTGAACCCCCTTTCCCAAGGAGTTCTGGAAACCCTACTCACTGCACAAATACGACACAAGGTTATTTATCTGCGATCTTCTGTAGGGCGAAGGTATTTCACCAGTCGGGTTGCCTAAAGTAGAGAGAAATGTCCCCTTTACTTGAGATGGTACTTCAAATTTTTGTCTGTCTGTTCCGGAAAATCTCCGAAACGGTTGGACCGGTTTTGACTGGCATATAGCACTGATCTTATAAGGAGTAACTTAGGCTACTTTTATTTTAGAAAAACAATTAGGGTTCCACTCAAATAAATAAAAACTGGTAATGGTGAATCAAGTCGGACTCTTAAATGGCTTACGCTGAGTAAACCGTAAGAGATATATGAATTTAATGTAGTACACAATTTTAGATCTTAAAAAGACTTCATCCATAATAAGCATTTTTATCTTTAAAATAACCGAGGGCGGAGGTAGTACGGTTCGCGCGTGTGCCCCATCGACAGTTAGTTATTAATAGTAGAGTTAAGACATGGTCCGTGTGTCGAGACAGAATCTCCGCGGATCTCGCACTGTGCTGTTGACGACGCACTTCATGGAGGAGGCGGAGGCCCTCGGCGACCGTGTTGCGGCGCTGCACCACGGCTCACTGCGCTGTCACGCCACCACCATGCACCTCAAGAAAGCCATCGGTAACCACCACATTGTTTTGTCCTTACTCCTCGCTCTTCAGAACTCTTCCTATTTTGGAATAATAATATTCATTCAATAATTTATAGTAAAGATATATTGGTCCATTCGATCTGGATAATAATAAAATAATTTCGTGTGCCGCTTTCCAGTGCCCTTCTGGTTAGTTAGAAGCAAAATTCATATTTATGTTATCTATATAAATAAAATGATTTGCCGTTGTGCGCGCATGAAGCAAAAACAACTCGGCAGTTAATTTTTCGTTTTGGTTTACTCTTTAGTAATTGGTTCTTATAAAAAAAAAAAAACAATTAGCAGAATATCTTCAACCAATAAAAAGTTATTAACGTTCTTCTGTAGTCCACGCGAGCGAAGCCGCTGGTACGGCTATTATACAATAAAGTAAGACGTTGGTAGAAGTTTTCATATCGATTCATCAAGAGTGTCATTCTAATATTGCTTTTCAATTTTATTTTATTTTTTGCTTGTATTTCGACTTATTATAAAATGTCTTCCTTCAGGTACTGGATACCGCCTTTCGTTCACAACGATCGGAACGCCCAACGAAGAGGCGATCACATCAGTGGTGACGTCACTAGTACCCGATGCCACCCTCAAGGAGAAGACTATGAACTCGCTGTCGTACAGCTTGCCCGCCGTCAGGAGCGACAAGTTCCCCACATTGTTCACACGCTTGGAATCGAAACGATCGGAACTGAAGATTGACTCTATCGGCGTCGGCATATCGACACTCGAAGAAGTATTTCTGAAGTGAGTATGTCAAAATCAAAATTACAAAATTCTTTATTCAATTTAGGCTCTAAGAAGGCACTTATGAACGTCAAATCACTAACTGCCGGTTCGGAAAACATCCCAGACATCGAGAAGAACCGGTAAGAAACTCGATCGGGTTTACCTTTTTTTTTAAACTGTATAAATGTTATATTAGGTACAATAATAATAATTTAGCGAATGCACATAGAGAGATTCACTTCCAGACACCATTATTATTCACATAATGATCCACCCTATAATAAACTTTTGACAGTAAAACATGCTTGACATGGTCCTTGAACTTGTCCGGCAAATCAGTAATGTGCTTCGGAGGAAACGCGGGCCATAAGACTGTTGGAAAGGACAACTATGTCTGTCGGGCCAACTGGTCTTTATTTATGTAACATAAGACGGCTTTAACAAAAAAGAAAACCAGTTTCAATAGTTTTCAGGGAGTTCCCTGGTGTATTTTTAAAGTTGGAAGTTGAATGCCAATGAAATTAAAATGGGACTACCTTTGAGGTATCCCCTTTCCAACAAAAAAAGAATCATCCAAATTGGTTCATAGACAAAGAAATGATGCCTGAACGTATTGAGAAACTTGTCCTTTTTTGAAGATGGTTAAAAACTGAATAATTAAGTTTGTCCCCAATGCATTCCCAGACTATTAATCCGTTTGTGATGAAACTTTTTGGTGAGTTTTTTAAGGAGAGAGAGAGAGAGTGTTTTCGCCTCTTTGTGTTCTATTGTTTGTTTATATTCTTTTTATTGCACATAAAAGTACAATAGGACTTACCTAATGGGTTGTGTTCTAAGAAATGGTAGTATATGATGCCAACGGCTGCTCTCCACCATCGCACAGTTCGCCTGAATGGTCGCGGACAATCTGGTTTTAAAAGAGTTTCCTTCCGCGAACGCTCCAGATGTGAAATGACCTTGCTGCTGAGGTTTTCTCATGGTACTACAGTATGGGTTCTTCAAGAGGGGAGTGAACAGGTTTTTGAAGGGTCGACAATGCGCATATAATAATTCTGGTCTCGCAAGCATCCATTTTTAAAATATAAATGTGGCAAATAACAGTATTATTATTTTGATGTGATGGTTTCTAGGTTGTGCAGTGACGTAGACAACTCACTCACCGATGATGAAATCGATGGAACCGCTCATGGTAAGAAGATACGTAAAGATATTTTTTAAATATGTATATATGACACTGTCTTTGATCAAATATTTTAGCACTCTGAAAACATAATTTGTGCTTGTGAGCATTTTTTTATGATGCCCTATAAAAGAGTTTCGTTACAACACAAATATAGTACGTGTTTTCGAGATAATTTGTGATTATTGGTTACTAAATTTTAAATAGACTTATTTAAAAAAAAAATGTCCAGGTGCCTCAGCACCTTTAAAAAATAATAAGGAATTTTAAAGGTAACTTTTAATTATAACCGGATTTGGTTATGTAGATTATACTTGGATAAAGTTGTAAACATTTAATTATAGCTTTTCACTTAATTTGTTGTTTCCTTAGAAATTATGTTGACACTGGCACAAGTAAGTGTCTGCGGCTCACCGAACAGGCAATTAAAATTATGATATTTCAGGGCAAACGTATAAAAAAGTGACCGGCGTGCCGCTATACTTCCGCCAATTATATGTGTTACTGAAGAGACAAGTGAAATATCTGATGTCCAAGAAAATGGCTTTCCTCATATTGGTAAGTAATTTTCAATAGAATTACACCTTAAATGATTGATAGTTATCAATTAAAATAATATATCATATAAACATAGCAAGCAAAAGATATATTTTTAACTGACTTCAACAAAAGGCTGCTGTTAGTCAATTCAAATGTTTTTTTTTTGTAGATGTTCAGCCATAACTTCTTTGTTTATGAACAGGTTTGGATGATTGTTGTATAGGGGATACCTCAAGGGTGCTCCCATTTTATTTTCATTAGCATTGAACTTTAAACTTCGAAGATACCCCGGGGAACTGTTCTTTTATTTTCATTAGCATTGGACTTTAAACTTCGAAGATACCCCGGGGAATTGTTCAAAAATTTTCTTGTAGAGGTTATATTTTACTATATCTGGTAATTTGTTAAACACAAGGTATTTTTAGTAATTAGATGTGAAAAAAATATTACGTGTTGTTTCGGAACGAAATTCGACATGAAGTTGCTCCCGCACGAACGTCACTCAACTGAAGGCTTTTTGAAAGCGCACGGCCGTTAACAATTCGTCTCAGTAAAAATTATTGTTCAAGTTAAAATTATATTATTTAACGCAATAAAGTTTTTATTTTTATACATCCACTAAATCGGTAGGGTGCCATCGCAACTGCCGCTACACGTGTATTGACAAAACTACAGATTTATTAATATACATACATACATAAATCACGCCTCGTTCCCAACGGGGCAGACAGAGACCACATCCCTTCCACTTGCTACGATCCTGGACATACATCGTTCGCTTCTTCAACATTCATCAATCTTTTCATGCATGCACATCGGTTTACAGTACTACTGACCTGACGTTCGTCTTATAAATCTGTCTAGATATTCTTCTGTAATTCACCCTCTCTACGTGCATAAACCATCTAAGCATCCCTTTCTCTTGTCGCGGGTTTTTTTTAAGTAGCTCAGCAAATTGACGTCACTGTCTCTGATGGTAAGCACAGTTCAATCCAAACACAAGAAAGGGAGAAAGAGGGAGGCTTATTAACATTTAGGGACCGGTTAATGGGTCTGTAGCGACATCTCTCGCCACAACTAACGCACCCTACATAGCGTAATCTATCGAGCCACATATCTAACAGACCCAGTCTTTTGGGTTTTGATTAAGAACTTTTATATTTTATCGTTTGTGATGTTGCTGCTTTTAGTACATTACAACAATATTGTAGCACGGCAGATGAAGATCTTTGTAGTCTGCGTGTGATTACAATGTTGAGATGTGATTTTACCCGAAAGAAAATAGTTTAATTTTGTTCATTAACAAAATTGTTTTTGTTTTTTTTTTGTAATAATTAATCTACCATAGTTATTTTGTTTAAGAAGGTATATTGTAGTAGTGTAAGAAAATGTAGTAAAATTTGTAATTACAGAAATTATAACAGTTTTATTTTTGTATTGACTTTTTGATTATGTAAAAAAAAAATTATTAGTATTTGATTGAACATTGTCTTTCTTTATTCAAGTATTATCTTTATAAGAAAGTAAAAATTCAGCATTTTATTGAGCAGTTTTGGAAGAAACATATGTGGTATTATACTGGCGAGTATTTGTGTTACAAATTAAGGCGTCAATCCCTAAGTGTTAATATAGATGATATAATTCCAGCAAGTGTTTCTACCGATACTGATGTTGATCTTGTTCACGAACACTTACAACAACGGGAACGAAACTCAAGGTGACACCAACCGAGCGATCTCGTTGAACTTGGACCTCTACAGCATGATGCAGGACAAGCGCGCATTCTACAACGTAAACGCTACGGGACCTACGCTACGGACTATACTCGATAAATATAACAACGTCGCGTTCCAATCGACCTCTGACGTTGCTGAAGGTGGGACAATTATCAATTTGTTTTGTATTTATTAAAATATTGCTTTAAGGGATGTCGGAGCTGAAACAACCGATGTGGCGAAATCGATCATGTCACAGTCATCATCATAAGACATTATACTTTTAAGGGGAAAAATGCGCATGCAGCACCATACAAGTAATAAAAGTGAAACTTTTTAAACAGGGAGACGCGGAATGCATTAACTGTGTATTAGATATACAATATATAGCTCTCTTTCTCTCTTAGTTATATCTTTCTTCTCTCTCATGTAACGAAATGTGAATAAACGTGAAGCCATCCTTGGAATTTCTCTGAGAATTCTTCAATCGTCAAATCGCCGCGTAAGTCTGCCTGTCCACTGGAGTGGAGCTATGCAATTCTATTGGTCGAAATGTGCACAGCTCCGCTCCGCTCCACTTCAGTGGACAAACCGCTTAAGAAGTATAATTTTAAAATTTACTTTTTGGGCAAGTAACGACATTCAGCTGTATTTAAATGATTTAAAATCAGATTTCATATCTGCTAATCTACTCGTAAGAAGACCAGTAGATGGCGGTAAATAAAATAACAGTATTTCTTCTTCTCTCCCGTGTAACGAAATGTACGTAAACGTCAAGTATCCTTAAAATATCACTTTCTTTGATTATCGTACCGCCTCGTCGCCTAAGAAGTTTTTTCACTTCAATAAATCAAGTGAAATAAACACTTGTGTTATTTTATTGCAGCGGCTCTCGCCATCGCCAAAGAAGACATCATGGAGTACAAGAAATATTTGATTGGCATAGAGCTGAACGACACTAATGCTAAGGTAACAAAATTAAATATGTACTATAAAAAGTATTGTCTTTGTGATTTAGCCTATTTCGTGTCGTTTTTGTGATTTAGCCTATTTCGTGTCGTTATTTATCGATAAATATCTATTAAGTTAGAAATGTTTTTTTTTGTTCGCCACTGGATACGCGTCTTTAATTTCTTACTATTTTACTAATCTCCCAATTCAAACACAGCTCTAATTAAATGGTGGCTCCCCTTATTAGAACTGTCAAATGACATTTTTGTAACAGCTCAAAATGCATTCTCTCTGTTTTTCACGTTATAATTCTTGTATATGTGAGACATGTAATGGTGCTTTCTGATGGAACGTCGCTTCGTGCTATTCGGCCAGCGTTACGTCACAATTGGACCCGATAGGTGACGCTGCGATCGAAATGTTGGATTTTTATTTTTATTTGCAGGTATATCAACGTTCGTGCAGACCAAGTTCAGTCGGGTCCCCTAGTTTTAATATAAAAATATGTTTAAATTTGATGACACCTCGTCATTTTATTCCCTATAGATTACAAGTTTGTTTTTCAGGTGTTATATACGACGACCGTGCGCCACGCGGCTCCCGTAGCTCTGAACATGTTGTCGAACTTGTTCGCGTCTCAGTACGTACCGTTGTCGGATGGCGCCACGATCACAACTGTCAACTCGCCGTTAAACAAAGCACGTGCCTTATACAATCCCATGTATAAGGAACCAAAAGTTATGTTCCTCGGAATCATGTGGATGCTCTGCGTTATATTCAGTGAGTAAATTACCTAATCCTTCTTCTTAGTTGTACACTCCTAGCGGAGTGGTCGTGGTCATGGATCGTCTGATAGATTGGTTGCGGCTTTTGCGAGACTTCTCCATCTCTCTCTATTTATGGCTCGGCATGTAATTATCTTATTACGAGTTTTATATTTGAAAGTGCCAAATAACCTTGTGTTGTGTTCCCATGGAAGTAGGGTTACCTCGACTCCTTGGGTAATGTCATGTTCAAAGTTGTCAACGCATTAATGATACTTATGGAATTATACGCGTCCATACGTAGGTATTATGGTAGTATTATAAAAAAAGAAAAGTTAAATTATTCATTTTTTTTTATGAACCCCTCTTAGGTGAAGGCCCAAAGATTGCCAATGTGGACCATCTATTGTTTTTAATGTCATGGTCTCAGTATGTATATTGTTTTCATTGGTTTGTCCTGTGGCCCTTTCCACGACGTGACGGTTTCGGTTCATCTGTTGTCCTGAAGACTAGCCACATGACCAGCCCACTTTGATTTTAATTTCTGTGCGTATTTAAGAGGATAAAATATGGAATATATGAGTAATATTATTTAATGGCTGCAGTAACGCTGGCGACGAATATAAACGCTGCGTCGCTTCCGTGCAAGGAGCGCGCGTCCGGCTCCCGGCATATCCACGTCATGTCTGGGTGTCCGCCGGAGTTGCACTGGCTCTCCACTCTGCTGTTCCACATGGTCGTCTGCACGTTGCTCCTTATCGTGCCCACGCTTCTCATCGCTAAATATCTCGACGCTGATCACACCATCGACCAGCCCGATTTCCTATGTAAGTACCTTTACTAATCAAAATTCATTTAGTCAATTTAGGCATTTATGAAGGTTATAAAAACTACCACCTGTTCGGACATACTGACTGACTGATTGGTTGTTGAGTGGTTAATGATTTATCTAATAGCAAAATGATTATGTACACGCAAGGTGCGTTGCGCAGAAAAACGTAACGCTTTTTGTTAACGCTTTTATAAATTTCACTCCTCATAAAAAATTTATGGCCTTATATGAAAATAAATATGTAAATCGATCCTTGAGGAGTAAACGTTAAAATCAATGAACCCTGGCTCATGATATCGTTTTGGTTTGTTTCAGATACTTTGCTGATAATAATGGAGCTGGGTTGCCTCTCGTTCTTCGCCCTGACTTACGTTATCACGTTCAACTTTAGCGAACGCGTGGCCGGGATCGTGCTTATAGCGTTCCTGATCATGTTCGGTGAGTGATGTGATGTCTTTCACGTAGAATTAAGGGGTGGAAGGGGTGTTGAATTACAACTTTAAAACTGAGACGGCCAAGCCAACCTCACCTACACTTGGTGCTGGTGGTGGTGGTGGTGATGATCGAAATTTTGGCAGCGACACCCACAATAACCATTTTTGTCTTTAAAATAACCAAGAGCAACCGATCGACGGCTTTCTTTAGTCCATGCGTGGGCACAGCTAGTATTTTACATAACATACCATCACGCCTGTATTCATCGAAGGGTTAGGCAGAGGTCTACTAATGTACTACCACAGTTCGCCGAGTATGTTTTTAAATCCCATGTAATAGGGGGAGAGGCTATTGCCATTAATTGGGCACGAAACCAAACTCCGAACTCCTACTGAGAATTTCATAGGAAAAATCCAATAACACTTTGCTCGACCTGGGATTCGAAACCAGGACCTCGCTCATAGCAGTCGCGCTTACGACCACTAGGCTAAAGAGGCATTTTATGTCATTATAGTATAGATTAATTTTGAAATGATAATTTGACAGGCTGCATCACACCAGCGATAACCGTTGTGAAGGATCTATTGGAGGACGAGTCCCGAGGCGTTATGTACTATGTACTGATAGTGTCGAACTACGTGATGCCTCCGCACACGTTCGTGACGGGCGGCGCGAAGGCGGTACACCTGGCGCGGTTGAACGCGTACTGCACCCTCAACAGAGCCATGTGCCCCGGCATCGTGATGGATGACAAGGACTTCGACGCTGCCAAGTGCTGTGGTAAGTCCAATTAATAAAGTCGGCATGGCGCTAGTTGATACCTATGTTATTATTACAAGCGTCTATGGAGTAGCCGCTTATCATCAGGCGGCCCGTATACTTGTTTGCCGAGTTAGTTGTATATTTAAAAAAGTATAAATAATATTACAGCTGGACAGAATCCCGTCGACTATTACACTATGGGCCCGTACGCTCCTTTGCAAGAGATGATCATTCTAGCAGTACAGTTTGTGGTGTTCATGGTGAGTCCACAGCATTTTAACATTTTCACTGTCAATACAATTTTATTTGTTAATGAAAGCAATGTGAAATTATTAGAAAAATATATAAATTACTATGTTATAAAGGGTATTTTTTTGTAATGTTAACATAATATTACTTATTGGTAAACAGCATTATGTGGGTCAGTAGCCATATGGGTAACTCAGCAAAATTCTTTGCGACAACTCTATAAGTCAAATTTGCGCCATGGCGCAGCAAAATAGTACGTGAGGCAAGATAGTTAGAGATTTGAATGAGTCAGCTGGCCGAGGCGAGCGGTGGGGTGCGACGCTGTTCCTTAGCCGGCTCGCTGCGCTGAAGTGCGCTGTACGCCAACACATCCGGCACAGTAAACTGAGTTGGCGCAATTGCGCGGCGCAGCGCAGTGTTACCCATGGCTATGGGTCAGCAAGAAATGCATCCATGAGACAGCGCGAAATACGAGACATATCTATTTATTATTGAAGGGTGACCTTGGATTATAATTTGTGGAGACGCTTTCTTTTCTGTTTTCATACAAAGGACGAATGCAATTCGGCGTTTAGTCTTAAAATTGATCTAGATTGTTTATTTTCACCGGCCATTAGCTAATACGCAGCGGGAAATTACTTAGGAATAGTGTTTATTGCATTCGAATTATTAACTGAGGATTTCACTATAATCCCATAACTCAAGCGAGTATGTTGTCAATCCGTTCGTTGCCCGCTTATTAAATGCGTACGCTCATGACACAGAGCACATCTGTTGCTATCGCACCCAGTCAATAGTACGAATACTAAGTCATTAATACGGATTCCATAATAAAATCGACATGATTCTTGATTCGATATATTATCCTGTACATACATCTATAATTAAAATAATTAAATTGAGTATTTTCTTTTAACTTAAGACACGGGATTTCTTAGCAATATTTTTCCCTTAAAATAATATATTTTTTTTTTATTAGGTTCTATTTCTGACTTGTGTAAAAGCTTTTTTTTGTCTTTAAAATCGATGTCATGTTTCTTTAGAACATATTTCTCTATCTCTTATAGTATCAGAGTTCCCCTCACTGACCCATGTAAATGTTACACCTGTATAGCGTCTTAATTAATGTAACGTGTTTTTGCAAAGCCTGATCTTGTAACAATTAGTGAAAAGAGATAATCCGTAGTTGGAACTTACATCTTTCCTGATTTTGTATAATAGTTCCGTTTGTCATTTTTTGTCTTACATTCATGATAGTCAATTCATCATAAACAGACCGGCATTAAGTGTCCCCTGGAATGTATATCCTAAAATCAACTTCCAAATTATAGTACATCTCTAAAATAAACATTTGACATGTCATGTGTCATGCAAGCCTTCTTATGATGAACAAAGTATAGTATTTGAAATCTATGAAATGAGTTGTGTATAAATTTGTGATTTTTCTGTGTGTTTAGTGCTTGGTGTTCATGTTGGAGCGCGGCGTCTTCAACAGACTGTTGGATCGTGTCGTCAACTCGTGGTATACGCCTTCCGAGTCCGTCAACCGATCCGATATACTGCGAGCTGACGCCGCCTACGTGGCTAAAGCTATCGAACTGCGTGAGTACACGGGCTAACGAATAGCTAGTTTTATTCTATCCCTATATTTCCCTTAACAAGTATCATTATATTAATACGTGAAGCAAAAACTTTCTACTCCTTTGAAAGTGTATTGCGTGCACGGAAGATTGAGATTTGGCATGGTTAAAGTTTATATGGCGAAGAAGTGCAGAAAGCTAAAAATTATCTATAATATCTGTTACTAAATATTAAATTAAATAAATTAATACTGCGTATCCTAACCCGACAGTGCCATTGAACTTCAGACCTCCCAAAATATTGACATTGTCACTGAATGAAAAGTGACAGCAAGTGATATAATACTCATTGTTTAGGTTCATGAATACTGTAAATGTCAAACAGAAAATAGTCTATGATTAAAAAGTCGCTGGTCGAATTTCGATCATTGGGCGACCGCTAGTTATGTGTAAATTTGTGACGGTTTTATATTGTATCCTTTTTATGGGTTATTCTCACAGGTTATTCTCCAGAACCTACACCGAACATTTGGCAACTAAATTCTATAACGTGTATTTGTCACACTTGACATTGGCAAAATTGCCTACATAAGCAAATAGCAAAAAATAACGAATAGATAATTTTGTTCGAGTACAGCTAAATCAGCTTAGAGATGTTTTTGTGCCTGTAGTAGTGTACGGTCAGCAGATAAATAAATTACTTTTTTACCCGATTTAAAAAAGGAGGGTTATGTTTTTCGAGTGTATGTATGTAAGTATGTATGTATGTCCTATCTCTTTGGCACGCTCTGTAGCCTAAACGACGTGATGGATTTTTTAGCATACCGAGGTGTCGTTAGATTCGTCTTAATTGTGAAAATGACATAGGCTATAATATCATATTTACTTGTATTTCTACGACGCCTGGGAATCAAATAAAAAACAATAATAGAAAATATATATTATTTTACTCAACTTTTTTTGCTGCATGTAAATTAACCCAAATTTGTTTAACAATTTCTTATGTCTAGAAGTGATTTCCTTTCTGTACATTCACTAAAAATGATAATAACTGTAAACAGTATAAAACAACTAAAAAGCAATTGAAAAAGTGCTGATAAATCCGATCGAGTTTCTTACAGGTTCCTCTCGATGACTATGTTTATAACTCCCTTCTTACTGTCCAAATTGAATAATATATTTTTGATTTTGAATCGCCCTATTTGCATCAAATTAAAACCCGCGGCGGCACCGTCAATCCTTATTTGATGCCTCGCAAGTGATCAGTCTATCTCCTCATGTGTCCATCTGAATCATCACATCTGATACTAAAATAAGATTTGCCTTGTTAAAATAATAATTGATCATAAATATTATGTTTTTAATAATCTACGTTTGAAATTCTAAAATCTCCTAAATTCTAGGGATCCTAATATTTGGTGCGACTTTCATATGTTTCTTCATTTGGTAAAAATAATTTAAAATTACATCACTATATTTGTTAACGTAGTTTTTTTTTAAAGTGCTGATATACTTTTCGTTATGATACAAAATCCGAAGGTGATATATTTCTTATAATTTATGTGACGCTTTGGTAGCAACTTTCGATATTTTTATACTTTTTAACAGCCGAGGATCAAATCAAGGAGGCTATGCTGGTGCACAATGTACATAAAAACTATCCCAGTATATTCAGCAAGTCTTGCAACGCTGTCAAGGGGATCAACTTTTCAGTGAAAAAAGGTATTTATTCTATCAAATTTTTTTAATTTTTATCTATCTTCAAAAAAAGGAGTTTCTTAATTCGATTGTATTTGTTTTTAATTCATGTTCAGGAGTATAACTTCTTTGTTTATGAACTGATTTATATGATTATTTTGTTTTGGAAAGGGTTATATATACCTCAAGGGGTGGTCCTATTTTAGTTACATTGCCATTGGGCCTTCGACTTGAAAGTTACACCAGGTAGCTCCTTAAAATCATTGAAATTGGATTTCTTGTTTGTTTAAAATTGCCTTGTTATAGAATGCAACGTTCTGGTCCTATATTTAAGGGCCTACAATGTGACCAAGCGAAACGAACAAGTGGAATTAAATTTAATTAAAAAATAACCGATTACCGAATCTCAAGTTAGTGATAATTGTTAAAAATTTAATTAGTTGATTATATTAACTTGATAAATAAAATGTAATTAATACATTTGTAATTTTTTTTTTCTTATCAAATGGAACTCGTGTCGTCTTTAACAGTCAGATTATAGCCAATTACGGTACGGAGATGCCGTACAGATGCCCCCCCCCCCTTAGCAGAGTATGTTGTGAAAAATATAAGTGTTGCTATTTTTAACGATCAACTTGAAGACATTGTCTATGAAGTTATATATATATATATATATTAAGTCATGAAGTTAATCCTTGACTGCTTACCATTGTCATTTTACTTAATTCCACCATCGGAAGACAAGAGACACGGCGAAGCGCCACCGATTTATGGTAGATATTCCACCATTGCGCAAAAAGCGTTTTGCTAGCACATTTATAATGCGCACCGCTAAAAAGTGGAACACTGCCTGATTTCGTATTTTCCGATAACTATGACCTGGGTATCTTCAAGTCCTGAGTGAATAGATACCTTCGTAGACCACATCATTCACTTACGATCAGGCGAGATAGTGGTCAAACGCAGGCCTATACATAGTAGAAAAAAAAAATATTGGCAGTGATTGTGGGCATATGCAAAAAAACTGCGCTAAGATTTACCGTACAATACTATGATGGGTTTTATGGTACAGGCGAATGCTTTGGGTTGCTCGGAGTGAACGGCGCCGGGAAGTCGACCACGTTCAAGATGCTGACGGGCGAGGAGTGCCCCACGAGGGGGGAGATATTCGCTAACGGATACCGCATCAACAAGAACACTGGAAAAGTTAGTATTTATCTCTATATAATATATTTCCCAAAAGTTGTTTTTGTGGCAACGGCGTATCTATCTATATGTATAGCAATAT
Organism: Saturnia japonica; assembly: GCA_033032175.1. Taxonomy (NCBI): domain Eukaryota; kingdom Metazoa; phylum Arthropoda; class Insecta; order Lepidoptera; family Saturniidae; genus Saturnia; species Saturnia japonica. Next base: position 16,873,630 of record CM065318.1, read on the forward strand.
ATGTCTTTATCTTTATCGTACCGTGAAGCTGTGGAACCATCCCTCGGTCAGTGTGTCCCCCCTCCTTACGACATCGGGTCCTTCGAACGTAACGTGAAGAGATATTTATGCGGCCGGCGTGATAGCGGTGAACGCCGATGGATTTAGATCTCCCGGTGACCGCCGTTATGTTTGGATTTTACTGTGCTTACTATCATAGACAGTACCGTCATTGTGCCGAGCTACATAACAAAAAAACATCATCTTTAATTCATTATCAAAATTAATGATTTAAGCAAAATTTTAAAACCCATTTTCCACCATATTGACGAAACATACATCATTAATAGTTTTAAATTAATGTTCTTTTTTTTTTATATACCAACTAACCTGTTGGAGACGCAATCTTTGAACAATTTCTTCAACTAACATGACTAATATATATGGCTAATGGTAAACAGCAACAGCGTCGGTGTCGTCCGAACACACCTACTCCGAGCTTTCGTTCGCCCTGTCTACGCGGTATAGTGCCAGGATCATCAAGTCTTTGGTTTCATTACTACTGATTCGATATTCACCCAGAGAAATATGTTATATTATATATAATTATTTGTTTCAGTACTTGCGTACGCTGGGTTACTGCCCGCAATTCTTCGGTTTGGACGAGTTCCAGACGGGTAAGGAGAACCTCGCGCTACTGCTGACGCTGCGAGGGTTGCAGTCGGCCGACGTAGAAGATGAAGTCAAGAATTGGATACAAGTCGTCGGTATGCGCTCTTTGAATTAATTAATACATTATCTATTATCATTGTCTGTCGAACTCATGTACCTATTCGAGATTGTGTGGAATAAAATATTCTTAGCGTTTTTCCGTTTAAGACAGGGATAACTTAAAAGTACAAAAGATATCAAAAAACACGTCGCGACGACGCTTCGGGTGTTGCAAGAGTCTATATATGGGCAGCGGTAGCCGCAAGTGGTCACTCTGACACTTTGACGTGCAGGTCTCGAGAAGTACCGCAACCGCGTGGTGTCGGGGTACAGCGGCGGGTGCGCTCGGCGTCTAGCAGCGGCCGCGGCGCTCTGCAGTGGGGCGCCGCTCACGCTGCTCGACGAGCCCACCTCCGGCGTCGACGTGTCCGCGCGCCGCCGAGTCTGGGCGGCGCTGCGTCGTGGCCTCTCCGACAATCGCTCCGTCATCATCACATCGCACAGGTACTAAACACACAAAAGTAGAAGTGGCGTAACTTGGAACACAGGGGCGTAACTTATAATCATAGAGTATCTAAGGTATATAATGTATGAATGATGGGTATACCTTATTGATATAACGAACGATATTGTAACACAATCGAAATGAGAAAAACGCATTTATAATAATTATCGTACAAAGTTTTATATATACATTCACATATATATTTTGACCTTTTGATATGTAAAATTTTATATAGCCCTAAAAATAATACCAATGGTGTTTTGTCTGTTTATGTTTACGAAAATCTATAAATAAATAAATAAAGAAGCCATTTATTTCTTACAGAAATACTATTTACAAAGTTTTGTTAGTGTTAAAAGAAAAAGATTTGGTTAATTAGTTTAAATATTATTTGCTAATTCCGAAATCTGTAAGAACCCCTCTGCAGGTAAAGGCCTCCTCCAAATTGAGCCAGTTTTCTCTGGATTGCGCTATTTGTATCCAGTTTGGACCCGCTGTGTGTTTGATTTCATCTTCCCATCTGTTGCAGGGTCTCCCTTTCTTTCTTTTGCCCACTGGCCCCCTCCATACTGTCACTCTTTAAATTCTTTGAGGGCTTCGCTTAGCTCTAACAGACGCTCATATGATGAAAGTGTTTTAACATTGTTTGTCAGGATGTATAACGTTCTTTGTAGAGTTGTTACGTTTTTTAGATGGTTGTTGAACGCTATATTAAAAATAAACTAATATTCCCCAGCATGGACGAGATGGAGGCGCTGTGCTCTTCTATAGCGATAATGTCGCGTGGGGAGATACGCGCTCTCGGCTCGGCGGCCGCACTGCGCGCAACACACGCGGCCGGACACGCTGTACTCATCAAAGTCAAGCGATCCAGGACCAACGGGGATGGTAACTATCATATTTATTATTTCCCCCCCAAGACCTCTGGGTACCCTTACCACAGGAACACAACACAAGGAAAGACCTTTAAAGAAATTTCTCTGTACCCTACCTCTCTTTGAATGCCCCCCTTTATCCGAGGAGCTCTGGATACCATACTTACCGTTGGAACACAAATTGGCTTGATTAGCACAATTGGCACAACAATTTGGCTGCGATCTTTTTTACTAGGTGTACCCGCAATTTTGTTCGCGTGGATATCAGAAAACAAACTGAATTGATAACAAAACTTCTTCGGTGAAAATCCATAATCGTAACATCGTACCAATTTACCAACGTTTCCTTTTATTCAAACGAGTAATTTTAGTGTTGCAAAGGAAGGGGGGGCATTGAAATCCCTCGATTGTGGAATTTTTTTCATTAGTTGTTGTATTCGGTTTAAGCAGTCGGCTAACCACATGGAGAACTGGCTCTCAAGTACAGCTTTTTTTTAACGTCATGGTTGTTACACCCTCACTCGGGGGAGTGAGTGGTTACATGAGACTCCTACTCACTGAAACTCTACGGTGCACCATCAGTCCCCGTAAAGAGAGCTCGGCGGCCGACTCGGCGCTTATAGGAGACAGTTCGGTACAAACCTGTCTCGCCGTCCGCCGAACCAGTGCAATGGGAAGACTGACCCCCGACCCGTCTTCCCTGGTTTGGCTAGGTTGGAAGGAGGCCAGCAAATAGCCTCCTCCTACCGCCCTGTCGTCTTTGTCGGAGAGGGCCGCTAAACAATTGGAACACACCTATATAGGTGCTTAACGACATATAAATCTCTGCAATGAGTATTTGAATATTTTTCAAATTATTAAAATTAATTAAGCAGAAAAATGACAGTTTCACTTTAAGTGAACAGATCAATAAATGCTTTGTATGATTAACTTATAATGATTTCTAACAAAATCTCTGTAACTGTGTGAAATAATTAAATTCAGTATTTTCTTTTAATTGTAGACACATAGTCTCCTAGCAAAATTTATTTCTCACAACCTGTATGTTGTATTAAATCTTTAAAAATGATGTCATGGTTCTTTACAATAAAATTTTTCTTATCTCTTATAGTTTCAGAGTTCCCCTACACTGACTGTTCTAAATGTTACCACCCTATGCATTAAAAGTTATTGAAATACGTCTATAACAGCTAATATTTATTAAATTTTTCTTGCTAGAATGAACGGTGTTTTTTTTTTGTCCAGTGACTGACACAACGAAAACTGAAATCGATCGTCTGAAGGGAGCCTTGCATCAGACCTTCGACTGCACACTGAAGGATGAACATAAGGTAAGTACTTTAATAATAAACATTTAGATTATAATATATTTCACAGTTTATGATACGCCCTGTGTTTTTTATTGTAACATACACAATTGAGGGCACGAGAACCAGTTAACATTTATCTAAAAATGTCCGAATTAAATACACGCTGCCATCTGTGTTAGTATCACGGAAATAACATCATTGTGGTTTAAACAAAACAAATTTATCTAAAAAAGCAAACCGTTCACTCAGGTTTTCCTAGCCTCAATTTTAAAGTGGATACTTCTTTGTTGGGATGATAGGGAAACATTTGGTTACGAAAGGAAACTGTCTAAAATGTATATAATTTTTTTTTATGTTAACTATTTCGAAACTGTGGGTCTTAATTTAGAAATTTATAATATTTTACTTCAATATTCCTATATATGGTCAATAATCTCTTTATATTATTTCTCAAAGGAGTTTTTTTCTTTGAATATTGAATCTCTCATAGTTTTTTATCAATATAATTTATTCAAAGTTTATGTTCCCGCCATTGACGAAAAATAATATACAAATATTTTAAAATTAATGTTTTAATTGAAACATTTGTTTCGTGTGCTTAGTTTATTTAGGCCCTTAGAATAACAAACAATGGGCATTTTTTTCGTTTTATTCAGTACACACTACGCTACCGGTATCCCGTATATCCGCTGTGTCGCGTCACTCACGAGTCTTTCCAAAATCGTGCGCGAGCAGGATACGAATATTAAATTTGTACAATAAATACAAAAACATGAATTCTTATACAACATTTAACTACCCGAGTATATGAAGAAAGGCATGACAGAGAGGACTTGGGGACAAATTGGTCAAAAGCTCCACAATTAATGTTTATTTCGATGTTTGGATGAATATAATATCTTCTCTTCTTCTTACATATATTATTTCTATAAAATAGAAAAACTGCTTGTGACCTCTTCGTCACTATAGTCGTACAAGTTCGTGACAAACATTTTCCGGTAATGTAGCGGGGAAGGGAAGTGCGTGCAATTGCATGACGTAGGCGCGCACGCAAGTCACAGTACACTGAAGTGAACAGTATTATAACGTTTTCATACAAACGGCCGAAACGAAATCTAGGTAAAATAGCCGCGATTACGCAAACTAATGACGAAATATTATATCACTTTTGAAGCTAGAAATAAAACCCAAGTAGATATATTAAAATTTAAAGTTACAACATTTCTAGTAGATAATATATTTAGGTGATAATATTATAATGATATTTTAATATAATATTATCAAATACGTAAGTAGGTAATACAAGAAATACAGTCAGAGGGCAGTCCTAGTGCGTGTATATCTACCGAGCGACTTTAGGTAATTATTTCAACAACGCTACCGAGATAACGTATTGTTTACTTTAGTGTACTATAGTGACGTAACGTCGTGCTACCTCGCCCCCGCCAACGTCTCTCACATTGGACGGTCGCGCACGAACTTGTTCGATTATAGTATCAATCGACATAATCAAAATTTCTACTTTTTTATTGTCTCAAAGCATCAGTGTCTAATGACAAATGATGAAATTTTGTTCATTTTGAGTAGCTTAATGTACGAAAATCAAGTCGCGAACACGTATCTACTGTTATCTTACAAAATTATGGTCGCCTACTCGTATCTTAATATAAAAAGCGCTTTAGAATTACATATCACTGGTAATGAATTCATTTGCAGACAATGCTTCACTATCACATCAACGAGACGATGCGTTACAGCGACCTGTTCACTCAGCTCGAAGCCCTCAAATCCTCCTTTCCCGACCTGGTGGAAGACTATTCCGTCACCGAGACAACCCTCGAGGAGGTGTTCTTGTCATTCGCCAAAGAACATAGCCACGAACCGGAATCTGTTTAAACGTAGACGTTAGTATGTTTCTAATCGATTCATTTTTCTTTCATTAGAATCGTCTATGTCAGGGGTGCTAAAAAAGTCGATCGGGAGCTTTACCAAGTCAACCACTGGGATTTGCCAAAAAATAACTTAAAAACTTAAACTTTTAACTTAAATAACTTAGTTTTATGATGGCTAACTGTATCCAAGCCACATATACAAAATGTTTAATTTCTGATAATTTCCGATGTACATCTCAAAACCAGAGAAACTGAACCCAATTAGTTTAATTTTTATATATTCGAAGAGAAATATACGCGTTTGAAAGAAATCACTCTTCAGTTAACTTGATTTCGTTTGTCGTGCCGTTCTGTAATAATTACGCAAATGAAATAAGAGTACCATGTATCAACATTCACAACAGAAATTGTGATTCGTGAGATCGGCACCTATACGCTTTATTTATATAAAAATAGTAGTCGGTTGGCAGTCGATTACTTGCTAGCTATATATTTTGTGGTAGATCGACGACGCTTTAAGTTTGAACACCGCTGATCTATGTTAACACGATATATAGGGTGATATAATTAATATTATGCGTGCTATAAATAAATATAAAGAATTTTTACGTCACAATTTTATTACGTTTTGCAATGTTTATTCATACGCATTTAGGAACGCACGAACACGTACGCGGTACGCATATACATACATTGACCACAGACGATAAAATTATATCTAACAAAATAGCACTATATGTTTCCTGTTTGTCGCAGTTGTAGCAACTCCATCTATTTGACCGGCGGGGAGATTTAAAACCAACTAATCTTTTGTAAAACGGAGCTGGAGTAAAACTATATTTCATATGTTTCTAATTACATAATTGGATTTTATAAATATCCAATCAATATCAATGTTTACCGAACCGAGCGAATCGTAAAGTCGTACGAGATTTTATACCTTCTGTTAAGTTTTTATGCACAAACATTGGATCAACCAAAGGTGAAGGCAAATGAAGTCTGTCATAAGTCAACCGTGTTGAATAATAGATGTTAAAAAATTAATAAAAACCTACAATTCAGTATTAAAAATCTTACATTTCAAATCATCGAATCTTAAAATAAATGATATCACAGCACTACGAAAATGAATGTGGCAACATTATGTTCAAGTTTGACATTAGCGATTGTCAATTTATTCCGTGAGATTAAATGATCAAACGCATTATACGTAGGTTTCAAGCCCGATAAGTGCCTACTGATTGCTTTGTATATTGTTATTGTAAGAAGTTTTAATTTCGTGTATAATATACTATATTGTATAAATTTATATCATATAATATTCTTAGTAGGTTTATTCGGTACAAATTTAAACAGTCTAGTTTATTTACGAATCAAAATTTCATAAATAGAATTATATATGATTCTCAAGGGAGATTGCAGTCCTTACCTGAGATGAACACATGAAAACATTTATACATTCATACAAATAATTTTACGAATAAGGCTGGAACAATAAAGAAATATGTGTCTGCAGTTCACACGTGGTAGAAGTTGAACCTTCTGAAAACATAAAAATATTCACATAAACTATACACGTGAACCCACCAATACACATGCGTGAATACACCACGCTGGCTATGACGCCTTTTCCCAAGGTTTCGTAATAGAAAGTTGCACACACACGTACAAAACTCTATCTTTCGAACTGGAAAATCGTTTATTCTATAAATTCTCAAACTTATTTCGCCCACCGCCCATTTAATTAATGAAACGCCGCCGCACCAGAGCGGTAATATGAAATAAAATTGTGGGTTTAATTCTGTAGAACAGAGTAAATATAGGTATTTTAAAAAATACCGCTAGACCACACCCTAGACGTTTTTAACGCCCCCATAATTTATTCTGAGCGTTCTAACATTCCCTGAAAGTCTTGCAATGTCGCACATTATAATAAAGATGGTCTTACGTCGATAATACTTTAATTAATTTTACAATTAATATATTAAATTTAATTTTCAAATAATATTATATTAAGTTCATATTGTTTATATATAATTTAGGTTTATATCATTTTAAATAATAATTTAATATAGTATATAATCTTTAGCAAAGCCACTATTATTATGCAAGTAAATTCTTGGCTGTAAATTTCTTTAACTTTTACCATGAAATGGCAACGCATGGAACGAATTACAAAAATTATTTGATTCATGACTAATTTTGTATTTTTTAAGGTTAATAAAGGATTTTTCTTTTCTTTATCGTTTAGAAATTTGTCACTTTATTTCTTATAATCTCATTTAAATTTAAATATATTAATGTGTATTATAGTGCCTTTATTGAGGCAATTAGTACCTATAAAGAGGATAAAACGTAATATGAGTCTTCTATTTTGCAAAAGTAACAATTTCCACTTTCACAGAAAAATATTTTAAACATTTGTTATTCATATTTACTAGTTGTAATAAGTTACAAATTTAGAGAGACAATAATGTTATTGTCACATGCTGTGGAACAGAAATCCTAAATAAATTCTTGATATTCATAAAAATGGAGTTATTTAAATAATGAAAATGTAGGCTGTCGCTTCTTTTACTACTCTGTATGACTCGTTTATTATAATAATAGTGCATTTCGTAAATAATTTTAGTCCTTTGTAGATTTTTAATTTAAAAAAAAAATCATATAATAAAACCGGCTATTTTTGCACCAAGCACATTTGTAACGTTTTGTATTTGATTTATATTGTGTTAAAATAATTATTATTGTACTTATGTCGTATTGTGGGAAAACTGCATTTACAGTGTACTGGAAATAAAACTATAAACGTATTTCGCAGTTTTATTGAACAACTATAGTCACAAGTTTCTGTGCGACCGTTCTATGTTTGCGACAGACATTGGCGGGGCGCGGAGGCGAGTAACGATAGCCAGATTCATGAGGAATAAATAGTATAAGCAATATAGCTTCACGCTACGTCTCTAAAGAGCGGAGCAGTAGCTATGAACGCCAAGCAATCTGGCAAGCCTATAGGTAAGTGGAACAAAGATTAGGGTTACACGGTCACTATGGAGGCGACGCGGTATGGAGAGTTTGTCAAATAAATTTAACACGGGTGAAACCGTAGGGTACAGCTAGTACGTACATAAGTTCTCTCAAACTTAAGAAAACTCTAACCAGTCAATTTTTTGGCTAATTTTACCAACCAAATTATACTTACCTGTGAACTTTTAAATGGTCTTCTGTAGGTATGTATTATGTAAGATCATTCTGTATTGTTAAAATAAATTACCAATGGAGAATGAAAGCATAGGAGTCAAATCCAACAGTGACGGGTTTAATTTCATCTATATGAATAAATATATACAGTGTAAACTCTTTATAACGATAAACTCCCTATAACGTTGAAGTGAGCCCAACTTTGTTGGTTTGCGTTAAAACCCACATATTGAAACACTCTTTATAGCGATACGCCATTCTCTATTACGAAGAAATGTGTTCATATTTTTAGACAGTAAATATTTATTATCGGTATTATTGTTTATGTTATGTTATCAGGTAACAAAAGATTTTGAAGCTCCGAAACATCCGAGGTCGGTCTAGCTTTTGATATCCTTAATTGCCTTGAACACGTGCAGTATGACGCATTGTTTCCTCGGAAGTGATGGTCTTCGACCAAGCATACTGGGTATCTATCGTATTATCAGTCGTAAACCTACTTTGAAACTGTTAACATGGCCAGTAAACGGAAAGCGATTAGTGTTGACGAAAAAGTTTGATATAAGAAGATATGAATAGAATACATAAAATAATACAAAACAAGTACTGGCATAGCAAAAAACGTCAGACAAAGTTATCAGACTATATGTATAAACAATAATTTATATGCATTTATTATATAAGACATCATCATCATCATCATTTCAGCCGCAGGACGTCCACTGCTGAACATAGGCCTCCCCCATAGATCTCCAGAGCGACCGATCTTGTGCGGCCTGCACCCAACGGCTCCCAGCGACCTTTATTATGTCGTCTTTCCATTCTAGTGGGGGGCCGTCCTACGCTGCGCTTTCCAGTGCGTGGTCTCCACTCGAGAACCTTTCTGCCCCAACGGCCGTCAGTTCTCCGAACTATGTGCCCCGCCCACTGCCACTTCAACTTGCTAATCCTTTTGGCTATGTCGGTTACCTTAGTTTGTCTACGGATCTCCTCATTTCTGATTCGATCTCGTAGAGAAACACCAAGCATAGCCCTCTCCATAGCTCGCTGAGCGACCTTGAGCTTTCTTATGAGGTCCACAGTGAGCGACCACGTCTCTGTGCCGTATGTCATCACTGGCAACACACACTGGTCAAAGACTTTCGTCTTGATGCACTGAGGTATTTTGGGCGAGAAGACGTCGCGCAGTTTCCCGAACGCTGCCCAGCCGAGTTGGATTCGTTGACTGACCTCTTTTTCAAAGTTGGACCTACCTAACTGGACTGTTTGTCCCAGGTAGACATATTCTTCAACAACTTCTAGACAAAAGTTCCCTACTGATACTGGGGTGGGCAACACATGGATATTCGACATGATTTTCGTCTTGTCCATGTTCATTTTAAGGCCCACCTGTTGAGAAACTTTGTCGAGGCCATCGAGCATTGTGCCAAGATCTTCCAGCGATTCTGCCATGACTACGATGTCGTCAGCAAATCGAAGGTGAGTGATGTACTCGCCATTAACATTGATGCCGAGTCCTTGCCATTCCAAGAGCTTGAAGGCGTCCTCTAGAGTGGCGGTAAACAGTTTCGGAGATATTATGTCTCCCTGTCTAACGCCTCTTCTCAAAGGAATTGCCTTCGTGCACTGCTCCTGTACTCGGACTGACATGGTGACGTTGTTGTACAAGCACTTCAACACATCGATAGTCAATACGGCACCGCTGGAGAGACTGCAACACTGCCCAGGTTTCGACCGAATCAAAGGCTTTTTCGTAGTCCACGAACGCTAAGCATAAAGGCAGATTATACTCCTCAGTCTGCTGTATAATCTGCCGCAGCGTATAGATGTGGTCTACGGTGCTAAAGCCTTTTCGGAATCCGGCTTGTTCGGGAGGCTGGAAGTCATCAAACTTGTGCTCGAGACGATTCGTGATGACCCTCGAAAACAGCTTATAAACGTGGCTCAGCAACGAGATGGGCCGATAGTTCTTCAATAAGGTTTTATCACCTTTCTTGAAGAACAGGACCACCACGCTGCCGCCCCACGTTTCCGGCGTTTTACCCTCGAGTATAACGGAATTAAAGAGCTTCTGCAGGACCTTAAGTACCGGTGTTCCACCCGCTTTAAGAAGCTCTGATGTAATTCCGTCATCACCCGGCGCCTTGTTGTTCTTAAGCTGCTTAAGGGCCATCCTAATCTCGTACAGGGTGATGTCGGAGATATCTTCAGTATAGTGTCGGGTCAGCCCGGCTCTCGGATCTGTAGCCGGGCTGGTAACAGGCTTAGTTGACGAGGTATATAACTGCCCATAGAACCTTTCGATCTCCCTTAATACCTCTGGCTTGGTGGACGCTACGCTGCCATCATCCATTTTCAGCTTCGTCAACTGGCTCTGCCCAATAGATGCATTCCTTGCGAACACTTTGGAGCCTTTATTCCGCTCTATCGTCTCTTTAATACTTTTGGTATTGTAAGACCGGACATCGTGTCGCAAGGATTTATGAATAGATCTATTGAGCTGCCTATAGGACTTAGCGTCATCGGAAGACTGCAGCACCATACCACGCCGATCCGCCATGAGTTTTCGGGTTTGATCTGATATCTTTTGAGTCCTATTGCTACGGTGAGTTTTAAAGAACTTGGACCCAACCGCATGGACAGTTTCTACCAGCCTATTACTAATATCATCTACGGAGACGCAACTATCTAGGCAATCGAATTGGTTTTTCAATTCGACTTGAAAGCTCTCGGGGTTTTGGAGTTGCATCTAAGACATACATATTAAAAATTCTTGTTAATTTGGTTGTTTTTTTGTTCACTCCATATAACGATAACTCTCTATAACGACAAAAAATGCTCAGTCCCTTGAGTTTCGTTATAAAGAGTTTACACTGTAGTTATGTCTGTACACTTATTTTTTTCTCTAAATTGCCCGATACGCACACTATATGAACGACACTGATCGTGAATCTGCCATAAAAAAAGAATATGTCTGTCTGTTTGTATGTCCGGATTTAACTCAAAAACAGCTTGTCTGATTCTTATGAAATTTTGTACACGGGATGCTTAATTAATATTTTTGGAAATCGTAAAAAAAATGTTCTCATTAATTCTTCACCGATTTTGATGAAGTTTTGTAACGGGTAATTTATGTCATTCCATGAACGGACGAGCTATGAGAATTTCAATTACATATTTAGGAATCATAAAAAAATCATCTGTTCTCAACCGTTTCTGATCAAATTTTGTAGTATTTGTAGCCAGGAAGCATACATAATTACATAATTAATAGGCTTTATGGATCGTCAAATATTTTAAAATTGTAAAAAAATATATATTTATATTAATTCTCAACCAATTTTGAAGAAAATTGTACACCGGAAGTACGTATAATTTCTAAATTGATAGGCTTTATCAGAGGTTCCCAGCCTTTTTTCTTATAGACCACTTTCAAAATTTAGCTGGTTCCGGTGGACTCCCTGCAGCTACATTTTTACCATATTCCTAAAACTCGACAAAAAAAGTGTAGATTTGATCTATGGAAATTTGCGTTGCGGCTGAGTTCGGCGCAAGTCTCGACATGTTGTACTGAATATGGATAATGCAAAGTCGCTGAACTTCTTAAAATATTATCTGCCTACATTGATAGGTGAAGTCAATCCAACATTTTAGCTCTTCACTATCGAAAGCAGATAAATTTTCATGGACCCTCCCGCTTACGAATTGTGAACCACCATTTTTTTGTCATGCCAACGGAGACTTCCGTCGATCCTTCCGTGGACCCCTTTAGGAACTAAGGGGTTATATGAATTGTCAATAATTTGAGTGAAAATAAAATAACGGAATGAAAATAATTACTGCGTAATAAGAAACGCGTGCGGAGCCGCGAGCACACCCCTAGTTAAATTATGAGGCGATAATTTAGTTTATAGACAACTTATTGTAGATTTTGCAAGTGCAATTAAAAATGAAGAAATTAATAATTTAAATCTATTTCAACATTGAATACAAGGTTCTAAAATTTCGAATAGAAAATAAAAGCCATAAATGTTTCACACAATTAACTTTATAGTTTTAAAAGTTGCACGCTAGGCTAATTGCTGATCTGATGTTAATAAAATTGTGAAATTCATACAATGTGGGTAATAAGATTAAGATATTTTTATTCTATAAGAATTTGATATCTTGATTAATTGTATTTAAGATAAATTCTGTCATTTCTTAACCTAGTACAAAAGTTATAACTTAAGAACTCAAAAGTTCAATAGCTGTTCTTAAAAATTGTGTTTATATACTTAACATTTTCACACCTGCTATAGATTTTAATATCTTTATACAATCCAGTAAAATTTAACCCAATATATAAAATTTACATAATCATTTTATTCAATTTTACAATAACAAAAGCTTAAAATGAAAGGCTTATAGTATAATTCCGGCAGAGATAGGTATAAAGACAAGGAATGTAAATATTGTAAAATACATGTATACAATATAGACAGACTAGATATAAATAATTTATCTTAATTACAGTGTCAAATAAAATGCCAGACCAATATGATTCTAACTCAAATCTCCTGAATTTATAATTCAAGAAGAGTCAGAAAGTATAAAATCTCACTCATAAATAATACTAAAATTATGATTTTTATATAATCACTAATTAATAACATGTTACATAAAATCTGCTAAGTAATGCTAAGTGTTTTTTTTTTTGTTCATTTTTATGTTATTATTAATATAACTAATATATCATTTTCTGTACATAGCAATGACAATCAGTTAATTAAATTATAAAGTACAAATGGCTGCTCACCTACTTTAATGATTAGGTATAGTGACTTCAACAGCATATGTACTTGTACATGTTATACCATATTCAGGTAAATATTTAAAAATAATTTTATCTTATAAGCAAAGGTCACACTTAAACGTCATGAGCATATTAAATAACTACATAGACATTGTAATGTGTAATTTTTAAATAATACATAATAAGTCTTGATTTGTTTTATTTATTACACAATAAAAGATAAATCATAAAAATCAGGTGTGCTAAATCAACTTCTAAAAACAATTTGTTCAAAATTAAAAAAGAATCCTTTCCTATATACTGATTTAATGATTATAAACATGATAAAAACATTTCATGTTAGGTAACAAAGTTTAAAGCTTATTTTAACTGAATATTGATAAATAGGTACATAATTATTTTGAATGTACACATTTTCACTAAGGAAATTGATCTAACATATATACACAAAATTTAATTTGCTATTCTATCGAGTCCGAGTGTATCGAATGCGACTTTTACTTCATCAAACACTTTCTCGGGTGCCACCTCAGCGTTGATCCTTCTAACAAGTCCTATAGCATCATAATGGTTTATTATCGGCATTGTATCGTTTAGATATGTGTTAAATCTCTTCTGCAAGCTTTCTAAGTTATCGTCGGAGCGACCGCTGCCAGCAGCGCCGCGTCCCAAGCACCTATCCGTACATATATCTCTCGAACATTCAAAGAAAAGTACAAAAAGAAGCTTCGTCTTATCAGACATTACGCGGCTCCATCCGTCTAAATTATCCTTGTTTCGTGGGAAGCCGTCTATGAGGAAGCGTGCTTTGCCGGACTTCTGCATGGCCTTGTGTAGTAGGGAGCACGTAACCTCGACAGGTACTATTTCGCCGTTGCGAATTTTTTCTTCAATCATTTCCCCGTACTCAGAACCGGGTCGTTGCCTCTCTTCCCGTAATAAATCGCCCGCTGATAAATGTACAAAATCATACGCTTTCGATATAAACGAGCACTGCGTACCCTTGCCGGAACCGGGCGCTCCCAATACGAACACCACTTCAGGTACCATCTTGTTGATATAACTAGAACACTGCCGCAACGCGCGACTAAGCATTAAACTCCTATTTGAAACACTAATTTATTGAGGTGAATATCAATTAATTTAATAAAACATGCGCACAGCTACGACCATATTAATCTATGGCTACGACCTTGACGCAAATGTCCAAAAGACAATGATGCTAGTGTTGCCAATTCCAAAATTTCGAGGCGCTAAACTCAATGTCAAAAGTTGTTTTTTGGTTTTCCTTGGGGCGGAATCAGAATTACGAGGGGAGAGGGGCTGGGGTTACGTGGGAGGAAATTAATAAAAAATAGTAGTAAGCAGTTAGACAAAAAATTTGTGTGCTTAAAAATCGAAACGTCAAGAATTTTAATTAATTATTTTTCAAATTATATTGATTTACTTAATAAGAAAGCTGACAGCAGAGATCCTGACAGGTTAATATTACCTACGTTTTTCGTCAACTCGAAAAAAATCATTAAACATTGGAATATTAGAAGTAAAATCTGTAAGTTATAGACTAAGTGCTAATTAAATTTGAACGGAGCCAGTGTAGTACACTCGTTTTAATAAATGCCTGAGCTCCTAACTACAACTAAACAATTTCCTATATTATACTATCGTTGCGGGTTCATGAATTTATTAAAACGAGTATACCTACTCTATACTTAAAATTTTTGTTTAATTATTTTTCAAGTTGACAAAAACCTTAGAAAAGTCGATGGATAAGTCGCTAAATCATTTTTGTAGATAAAAATTTTTCTTGTCGCTAAGATAACCGAAAGCAGTTATTTTTAGCGACGAAGTCGCTAAATTGGCAACACTAAAGGACTTATTGAATTGAAATAGTGACGGGACTAGAGGCTACTTTTACTCAAGTGACAACGGGGATTAGAAATATCGTACTCAACTGAAAAAAATATGAAACGAATTTACTCGGACTATAGTCACTCAATGAGGCAAACCGGTTTCTACCCTACCTTACGTATTTTAAAGAGTTATGTTTTATGTCAATTATTGTTATTGCGCAATGTAGTGTTTATTTTGGATGAACTTTGGATTATATGCCGCTGAATTTGATGACGTGAAATGGTGCGATTGGTGCGAGAAAATCCCCCTGTGAAGGAAATGGTGCGGAAACAGTTTTTGAGAAAATTTTTTTTCAATTTTGAGGTTATGCCTGTTTAGAAGTTGTATATAAATTTTCAACAGATGATTATGGTTATTATTATGGCCACAGTTCAAACCTAACCTTACAAATACTCTCACCACAACGGAAATTTGAAATTTTAAACATTCAATTTAAAACAAAACAGCACGTGTTCAAAGCAGGCGGTATTTGACGTAAACAACACAATCGTTCAAAACTATCAAACTTTATGACAACTACTTAGAACTGAACTTGTTTTAGACAGATTTACAAAACCTGCTATTTAAAAATATATTTCTCAAAATTAATTAATTTCCTCAGTGTAATTTAGCCTAATATTTTAAACTATAAAAAATTTGGAGTCTCAACTCGACGGCATGTAATCTAAAGTTGAACCTTTATTTTGTTTGTTTTAATGTCAATAAATTAGAAATAGTTATGAGGTTTTTTTTGTTTCAAAATGAGTAACCGTGAAATAACTACTTTGGAAATAATCAAATCAAGTGACTTATAAATTCACGTGAAATTCTAAAATTACTCGAACTACTTGAGTAATAAAATCGGACTCATGTTGCATCACTACATTGAAGTAAGGAATTAAAAAAATCTGAGAATGAACGGAATGAAATTAAAAAATATTATCGATTTTTGTTCATGTGTTACTGTAAAATGGCTTCTAATTTTATTCATATTAAACCAACAACTATCAGATCATCCCTGCTTTGTCGTAAACGTAGTTTGGCTTATTCCTTTCTTCGTGAACAGAAAAGGCAAAGGTGTCTAGACCATGCAGCCAAGTCAGATTTTATTTATAATCCATGTTTAGATGTCATTTAGATAAAGGCCAAAGCTATGTCTCTGTTTTTTCTTTTTCTCTTTAGCGTCAATATTTTTAAGCAACTCAAAATATGTTTCCAGTGTATATTTATAATCCGCTTCATGTACGCACAATAACATAATTAAATCACGTAAAATGCCACTAATATTCATCATCATCATCATTTCAGCCGCAGGACGTCCACTGCTGAATATAGGCCTCCCCCATAGATCTCCAGAGCGACCGATCTTGTGCGGCCTGCACCCAACCCACTAATATTAGATAACATAAAATCCCGCTAAAAGTTCCTCATGCAAGCCTTATGATGAACCAAATATAGTGGCTACCATAATACTACAATACCACATAGCAATGTAGTAGTCACAGAACCCTAGTGGTAGCGCTATGTGACAGGTAGGTAATCCATGGTTTAATAACGACTCTTCCTCTCCCAGAAATAGTGTTGTATCTATTAATTTTACTGAATGATTGTTAAAACACTCCTTTACTTCTAATGATACCCAAGTTCTACTGAAAAAAGGATCGTAGTATGGGGTGTAACATGGATTAAGGGAGCTAAAAACGGGTCCTCCGGAGCGGAAGTAGTTATAACAGATCTGATTCGTATACAATTCTATGTTGTGGACCCTAGTGTGCCTATGTTAGTTTTGCTTTGAACTGACAGGATGTTGTTAAAAATATAAGGCAAGATAAAGGATTACAGATAATATGAAGGGTCCAGTTGGAGAAGTCCAAGTTAATCCGATTGAATTAACGTAAAAAACATTTCAGAACTATGTATGTAGCTATCTACAACGTTATATAAATTTACAATTCAAAGTTTCATTTTATTCTCTAAAGCCGGATAGAAATATTACCAGTTCAATTTATTTCGTTTTTAAAATAATCTACATAAAAACTTCAAAGATTGGTCTTCGAGACATTTGCAACTGGTCCCTACATATTAAAACAAAGAAATTGCCAAACCGGTCCAACTGTTCTGTGATGTGATGTGCTTCCCAACAAACAGGATTTAATTTTTATTTATATAGTAGCTGCGCAAAATTACTGCAGCTGAATCCAAACGGCAAGTATCATTGGGATTTATGTGGTCACTAACCTCAAGATTCTAGAAGGATACCTTTGATCAGAAATGCGACAATATTATCATTTATTACCTGCACTTTTGTAGCGTGTTTAAACCTGGTTTCCCACAATAAAACTAATAAGGATGTTAAATTTTAGTTTTATTAAAGAATATTTTATAGCATTAGTTAATTAAACATTCGTTCCAGTCCACACATGAAGAATATGTACACATCTGAAACAAACATATTTGTTTATAAATAAATGCATTTCAAAATATAATTTTTAAACACTACAAACTACAATCAGATACTTATAAAATTTACCGCAACATAATTCAGAACAGGTCTGTGAAATGATCATCATAAAACCAACATGTTTTGTGTTTATTAAATAATAATTTGTAGTACACAAAAATAAATTAAAATTACTATAGCTCCGAAAGCGTTAAACATTTTTATACATTTTGCATGCAAATACAGATAATAAAAAATCTTATAAAAAAGAAATAATATAAAAAAGCAATGACCCTTCAATGACAAGATAAAACTCATGTTTATGTAATCAGTAGAGGCGCGCCGATTCGTTCGTTTGAATTGCGCGAAACAATAAATTTACGATTAGATTAACATATTTTAATGTATTTACCGGTTGGTGGTAAAATGGTTACAACTGGCATCAAAGGCGATTGAAACTTGAACTTATCATATCATACATACATAATATATAAGGCACATCATACACATGTTCATTCTGGGGGCCTAGACAAGTTGCCTATATACAAATAAATAACGAAAACAAAAAAGAAATGGAATTAACATAATTATTTGATCACTTGATTTAGCGTTGAGATAAGTTTTTTAATTTTTTTTTATATTTTCGTTAAGTATTGTATAAAGGCAACAACTTGGCTAGGTGCCCAGGGTTCAAATGTCCAATATCGAGTTAAACATATTCGACTGTAATTGTGGATTAAAGTAATACAAACGGTAGTAGTGTAGTAGGAATGGGACGAGTGATTTAGATCTTTTTCATATGTTCAGTCCATGGACTATATAAAATCGTATTATATATAAATAACCATGGTAAGTGTATCTTTTACTTATACGATACATATTTAACTTACCTCATGTCATAGTGTCTGGAATCTTCCATTTTTCAATAGGTTGGCTACATCTGAAAACAATATTTAAATTGTTACAATTCTGAATAAGATTAACACATGTGAATAGTATGTACATTCTCATCTGAAATTCAGTCCTGTTGAGCTTGTATAACCTTCACGATGGCATCAAGGGGAAATTTTATCATCATAAAAAAGATATTATAATACAAAGAGTTTGTTTTATTCTTTTACTAAAGTTTCGAATGAGGAATCTTGTTAATCGGATAAGGGGGTGTGTTCAAGTATTACGTAACGCAATTTTTGACCCTCCCTCCCATGTAACGCGCCGCCGTTACATTTTTCTGTACCCCCCCCCCCCCCCCCCCCCCCATAAACGTTACGTAAAACCCAATTCAGCAAGTCAGCATGATACCTTTAATAGGCCAAGAACAGCTGATGATGCAAATCTCCCTGTTTTGAGGATATTACAGAGTATGAAACTGACTTTAACAAAACAAACTAACAATAGTCGAAGGATTCCCCGTAAAATAAACGAAAAGGGTTACCAACTTGGGACAACAAAATAAAAATGACGTACAATACAAGCGAGGAGTTCCCCGTAAAACATAAAAGAAAAGGTTTCGATCTTGGGAAATTTTAATTGCCTAGTTTTTTGATTACATAAAAAAAAATACGTTACGCATTGTTCAAACCCCCCTCCCGCCCTTGTAATGCATCGTAACGTTTTACAAGGCCAAAAATGCGTTACGTAATAAAGTAAAATTTCAAAATAAATGCTTAATTTTTCACTAAAAAGCTTTAATGCTTACAATACCTTAAAAAAAGGTATAACTAAAATATTTTCTTGAAGTTAATTTCATTAATCAATAGAAAATCATATAATATTTTAATAATAATGATGCAATGTACACGCAATCGTTATTTTTAAACGGACGTTTAAATAAATTGCTTATTAATGGCATTACAAACAAATTTAACTTACTGTTTATCTTCTGGTATCTCGAACACAATCGTAAAACGCCAACTCACGCTCTTCAACGCGAACATTATTACCTAAGCATAAAAATGAACTATTAAAACCAGTATATTCAATCTTGATAATTATTAAGTAAAACAATTTTATTTTACAAAGTCAGTCCTGTTGAGCTTGTATAACCATTCATTATGGCATCAGGGGAAGTTTTATCATCATTATAAATAGAAAAGAAAGAAAAAATCTAACATTTAATCAATCTACTTGCGGTCTTATACCTATTCATGAAAACAATTACTAGAAACGACATCACCTACTTTATCACATTTATGATCCATAGAATACATTAAAATAAGATAATAATAAAAGCAAAAACCCCATAACCCAAGAGATAAGCAGCAATCCGAGTAAAAAACTCGGTGACATTTTATGTTATTTTATCGGTTACTTACTTCCCATCCCATAAAACAAAAATAATATTGAGAGAAATAAGTTGATATAATATTAACATTGCTATAAATGAGTTAACATACAAATGGTTTTTTTTTTTCAAAAGTAGACAAGCGTTTTTGCTTTTATCTGAAAGTCTAATTAATCTATGAATTCGATGATTTGATTGAATTAACTTTTCTACGTCATTCTACTAATTGATTTAGGAATAGGTTGGTGGATGGTTAGAACTTAGCAGTGTGTGATGTGGTGGTGATGAAAATGATGCCTAAAATATTCCCTTGTCTAAAAAGACAATCTTCCTATCGGGGAACAACACTTTGACAAAAAAAATCTTTATTCAGTCCAAGAAGAACATGCTAGTATTATCGTAACCTCAAACTTCATTAAAACCTTAAGCCTATAAAGCACTATTCCTAAACACAACGCTGAAAAATATCTTACAAACTAAGCATAATATTTACCTTGCATTTTCTTGAAAACTTCTGTCATTCAGTATTGAAGTTTATCTGTAACAAACACAAATAACATTCTTAAATAGTAATCCCCGGATAATAAATTAATTTAAAAAACTTTGTAACAATGTGAAATTGTATCAGAAAATGTAATAAGGTTTGTCCTCACTGTATACAATCAGAACAGGTCTGTGATATAATCATCATATTTTTCTAAACATTACTCGTTAAATTATCTATTCTCTATATCTCAAGGGTGGCCCCAAACAGTCAATCGCTGAGAATTCCGAAAACAAGAAATATATATTTCGCGGCGCCTATATTCAAGCCATATATTCAAAATAAGGTGTTATTAATAAATGACATCCGATATAACTCAAAATTAAAGCACCTGGTCTCAAATTTTATAAACATTATGTTTTTGCCATTATACAAAAAAGGAAGAAGGTTAGACCATAACTTGTTAGTTATATATTGTGGTTAAATCTATATTCGGCATATAATGATAATAGGTTTGCCGTTCTGCGCACAATACGGAAAAACTTCTCGATTGCTTTTTACTTATTAAATGTAGGCTTATCTCTAAAGACTGCCTCATTAGCCTAGTGGTTGTAATATATGAAAGGTGTTTAGAAACATGGGTTTCGCTTTAAAAGTATTTCATGTTAATGAGCCAGGTAATTTTTTTATATAAGACAGAATAATTCTTACCCAATTGTACTGCATCAATCAAGGACCAACAATATCTGGAAACATAAAACATTGGTAATTATTAATTATCTTTAAATTATATCACAGATAAAAAATATCGGGAGCGATTCTAATTTCAATTGTTTACAGCGCTGTTTTTTATTCCCAAATCACTAATATCAAACTTGAAAATAATGTGTCCACATTTATTTTTGCAGAGTTGTGGTTACCGTATATTTTATAGTACAATTATTTTAATCTTATGATTTTAAATACGGACTTGAAAGTTTTTATTTATTAATTGAAATATTTTGTGATAAATCAACATACCCAACAATTTACTAACAACATTACTTAATTCAGGAAAATTAAAAAAGCATGGCGAACTATGGCAGAAACAAAAAAAAATCATTAACTTATGTTTTTGTTCCTATATTATATAATATTTGTAGCATTTTGCGTGATATAGTTTGGTTGGTTCGCTTAAGTGAAGTGAATTATAAAGTATGAGAATGCATTTTGAGATGTCATACTTTGAAACCATTATTAGAAAACTTTACAAAAGCTCAAAATCATTGACACTGGCAAGTGCTTTTTGTGGCGCCAAAACAAGAAGACTATTATTATCTGTAATCATTACAATTGTATAGAATTGCTCCCTTAACAATGAACACTTACCTCATCGTAACATTCACAATACTCCAAAAAATAAACAAACAATAGACCTTTGTACAATAGAAAAATTATAATTTAAAAAATTAATTACAATACAAGTATAATCGTGGAACTCCCTTTCTAACAAATACGATGGTTAACAAACAAATAATTTACCAAAGAAAAATAAAGAAAGGTATTTTTTTTTTTTCAAGTAAATCCTCTTTTTAATATAATTATTCATTGTATCAATGAATTGAATGAAATATCCTAGTATCACCGTGTTTGGTATTAAACAATGCGTATATCGACCAGCATAAAACTTTATTGAACTCTCGCCTAGCACGTACACAAACTTGTGTGGTAAAAACCAAAAGTTAAGATGATGATATAATTAAATCTTGTACAGTACGGTGCGTGAAGCGCGTTTGATAACGTTACATATATATATATTATATTACAGTGTGTTTTTGTATTAGCTACCGCCTTTACAATTTGTCCAGGTATTGATTTAAGTCAGGGAGACCCTCCTTCAAGCCTTTCCTCTTTCTCGTGTCCTGCAAAGAGATTTAAAGTTTATAATGGATTGTGTGAAATTAAATATCAAATTGTACATAATCAGATTTATGTTTAACACCATCTACCAGTCAATCGTCATACTGTATTGTTTGAAATTTTTATGACATCATCAAAACTAGTTCTTAAAACAATCTACAACTATCGAATTTTTCTTTTAACACTGATGAGGTTTTAGAACCAAATAGTTAATATTTTGTAAGTAAGATATTGGCTATAATGTACATAGAAGTATATATAACATTCAATCAATGTTTTTCATATCTGCCAGCCATCCCTGGATGGCTATGTTTTTCTTTTTTAATGTTTAGTTTGTATCGTCCGCGCCGTAGCGTGCAGTCCCTGGACATAAGGATAGAGGTCCTATGCAGCGTTTAGACACGGTCGAGTCGCTCTCCTTCGTGAGCACGCCTGCACTGTCCTGGCAAGCGCGACATGGAGACGCGCTCGCTATAGCGCGGCACGGTATGCAAGAAGGTATATTTAAAAAAAAGCAAAGCTGCACATGGTGCTTACATTTTTGATAAATTTAAATAAATATCGGCATATTTTTACACGTAATTTAATAATAATATTTATTAAATTTACACCCTAAGAAAGCACTTATAAACGTGAAAACACTTCCACCAGGTATCTATTTTTTTTTCCCCCCAACAGTACAATAATAATAACATAATATATATTAATAATTTATCGAATGTATGGAGAGGTAGTCACTTGCAGACATCACTGTCATTCGCTTAATGATCCATTTTATAACCCTTTGACATTAAAACCTGCTTGACATGGAATAAAATAGAGAATCACTTTCTGGCCTGGGTTTGGGCAGCCTATTATAAAGAAACATAAATACAATATATTGTTTACCTGTACAACAATGTAGGGTTTTGTGTTAGGTTCGCACGGGTCACCGGGCAGGATCTGCCAATGATCGAACACGCACTGCGGGAACGCCTGCCCGCCGGTGTTGGAACGCAAGTCAGCGGTGAATCCGAACGACTCGTTCACAGGCAGGTACGCCTTTACTACGAACATGGGCGTGCCGGCGACTTGAGACTCCTCGAACACGTGCCCGCGCCGTCTGTTCAGCACGCCGTAGATACCACCGACAGCTACTTCAGGGCACTGCGTAAGAAACAGGTTATATAGTGTTAACGGCCTATAAATGTTTCACCACTGGGATTAAAGCTTATGGCAACCAAATGTGGCGTAGATAACATAACATATCATCACGCCCGTGTCCCCAAACGGTTAAGCAGAGGTGCACTAATGTACACCCACACTTCCCCGGGTATGTTTTTAAGTCATTGACATTAATTGGACACATAACTAAACTCTGAGCTGCTACTGAGAATTTCATAGAAAAACCCAAATAACACTTTGCTCGACCTGGGAATCAAACCCAGAACCTCGAGCATAGCAGTCGCTTTTAAGACCACTAGGCTATTCAGGCAGTTATATATATTATATTAATATTTCTGTGTAATGCTTTTAAGGTTTAAACGTAAAATATGTTTCTTTGCACACACTGAGTGGTCCGGTCTCAAGGAGGCGAAGTCTCGTTAATGTTCCGTTGCTCTTTGGAGCTGTAAAGGGCAGCCATTTTTTCTAATTATTTTACTCTGCTAAGTGACACTGTTATATTTATACCGTGGTGTTTTATATTTAGTGAGTAAACTAAATAAATTCAGTGTCTCTATAAAAGGGTGTCATTAACCCACACCCTACAAGCTAAATCATTATGTCAACCTTTGAGTAATTTTAGGTGGTGAGAAATCTACATAACTGTATTTTTCCAATACACAATGATAGTACAATATTTCTTAATCATTCTGATATCCCCACGATACTTTCCTTCACTAGCCATATAGTATAAAGGGCGGATTTTTGTAAATTCTGTAATTAAAAATACAAAAATATGTTTGTGAAAAAGGCATTTCGTTCCATTCCACTGAGTAATTCTTGTAAAAACGTTAGTCAGTGGAGCATTTTGTTACACAATGGAATACTTAATTTAGGTGCACTTTTTAAAAAATCCGCCCATAACTGGTAGAACAAATACAGAGATAATATTATGGTTTTATCTATCAGATTTTTTATTCTTTATAAATTTATGTTTATTGTTGATTATAAAAAGCCTCACTTCTAAAGCATCATGCTTCAATATTCTGTTACTACAAATTGTAATAAAAATATTTATGTTCTAAATTACTATTTATTGTTGAAACAATAAAAACGTCTTAATATTGTGAATATAATTTATAACATTTCATAAATAATTCAGTTGATGATAATATGAAGCATACTAATGACAAAATATATGAGTTTTTGTTAAAACTTTGATTTAAAAAAATGTTAGTTCCCCTATTCAGGCAATGGCGTATTATATAAGTGACAATGCCAAAACAAAGAACTGTTGATATGCCACGTCTCGGAAAGGCGGTACTATCGTGTACATGCTAGCCCGCTCAGGATAGAACGTGGGGGAGAGGGGAGTTCACAACACATGCAAAAACAACTTACATTACTTATAGCTAAAACACTACAAAGTACTACACTTCACAATACAACATAAGTTACTACAAACTAGCCTAACAAAAAAAAAGTCTAGTATATTCAAACTAGTCTACAAAATAAGCTTTATGAGATTTTCCATTTTTTGCAAGTAAATGATTACAGTAGCAATTCATAATTTTTATTAATTTAAAGCAGATTTTGAACAAATTTTTATTTTTAAGGTAACTAATGAAGTTGTAATTTTGATAGTCATCAATAAAGTATTAATGTAATTTTTGTAAAATTAAAGATGTTATAAAGATGCAAGTAGTAAAACAATTCCCAAGTACTTTATTACTCTTCCATAAAATACCATATGTATTGTAAATGTATGAAATTCAAGCTATAACATAATCAAATGAAACTTTGCAACTATGCAGGGATCACACACAGCAGTAAAATAAATAACAGTTCAGTGTAGAGGATTTCTAAGTAGCCATTATCGGGGAACAAACTTTTCTTAAAATTTCATTCAAAAAAGGTTTCCTTTTCAAACTGACCTGGATCTCGCAGAGGTACACGGGCTCCATAATCCTGGGTTGCGCGGTCAAAAGACACGCGTACAGGCATCTCCTGGTGGTTGGAATGATTTGACCGCCACCTCTGACAAAACAAATATTTTTATTAAAAGAACATCAGTGTAAAAGAGTACATTTTGTTAAAAAGGATTTCACATAAGGTCATTTACGTATAATCCTTCATTTGCATGTGACTCATAGTATATTTACTTGCTCAGCTGGATAAACAAAGTCTATTATTATTAACCATTGTATTGTATTGGACTTTCTTTGGTTGTTGTATTTTTTTTCTCATACATTTTTGCAGAGTGATAGATCTTATTTATACCAGACTTGTATGTGACCACCATGCACATGACAAACCAGTCAGTGACTCCATTTCGTTTCGATGCTACTATAAAAAGAGAAATATATTTTACCTGTGGATAGCATCAGTGTGAAGGGTGACGTCATAAATGTTGAAACGCACTCCTCTCAAGTTCTCCTCAGCCATGGCGCCCTCCTTGGCGGCCCACTGGAATCCCGCCACGACGGAATCCTTGATCTCGTTCAGGTATTGCACTCCCTTGGAGCAGTCCACCATGATGTTTGGTCCAGTACCCTCGGGGCCGAAGCACCAGATCTTACGCGCCTCCGTAAGATCGTACTCGTACTTGTCGCTAAGATAACGGGCACGGGTCTTGAAGTCATCACGGGGGTTCACTTTACCCTAAAAAAGAGAAAGAATGGAGTGTAAATTACCTTTGCCGTTTTCGAGAACTTTCTACAATGAATACTAAGTATAGGTAAGTAAATATACATACATCATCAATATCCTCAGGTAGACCGTCCGGCATGGGCTGGGCCTTCATGAACAGACGGTTGTGCTTGTTGGGCGACTTGGACAGGCACATTTGGTCAGACTCCTCACTGACTGTCTCACGATACGACACAACGGGGTCAGATTTCTTAATTGGAATGCAAGCATGGTCCTCTTCTAGATCCTAAAGAAGGAAAATTTAGTATCAACACAGGAAGTACTCTAAGCAGATAAAATATAGATTCACAAAGTTGACTATTTGACATTCATAAATACAGTAAAATCCGAGAACAACGGTAACCATCGAAAATATTGGAAATTAATCAATGGTCACCGGTATACAAAAAAGTATGAAATAAAATTATACTAATATTAAGAATGTTTTTTTAATGGTTTTATAGCATGGTCAGGCTGTGTAGAAAAAAAATTATAATTTAACAAAGGATTTCTAAATAACTAATTCAGCATTGAAATGGAGTTCAGTGTTCAGCGAAATGAAAATTCATACATATTTATAATCAGGGCAAAACAACTAAGACATTTTGAAAACATTACTATAATACATACCTTGAGACAAATCTCAAGATGCAACTCTCCGGCACCAGCAACAATGTGCTCACCAGACTCTTCATTGATGCACTGCACCATAGGGTCTGACTTCGCGAGACGCTTCAGACCCTCCACCAGCTTGGGCAAGTCGGCGGGGTTCTTAGGCTCAACGGCCACACGCACGACAGGTGACACGCTGAACTTCATAACCTAGGTAAACCATTGAAAAAAGACTAATGATAAAATTTATTCATAAAAGATATTAAAAAATTATTTAGAAAAGACTTATGAAAATGTTTATTCATAGAAGACTAATTTTGATTAAAAAGAAGAAAACTAATTTCAATGGTTTTGAGGCTTTCCCTGGTGTATCTTCAAAGTAAAAGGTCCAATGGCATTGAAATTAAAATGGGACTAAAAATGAGGTATCCGCTTTCTAATGAAATTCATCTAAATCAGTCATAAAGAAAGAAGTTAACGCTTGAACATCCATAATAAATATGAATACATTTGAATTGAGAACATCCTCCTTTTTTGAAGTCCGTTAATTTGAATAACCAATTGATTTATAAATTACTCTTATTTATGTGAACATTAAATTTTAATAATCATACTGAGAACCATTTTCTTTGCAATTTTGAACAAACTCTTACTATAAAGTATACTATAATAACAAAGTGGTAGATAATACTCATCTTGTTTTATTATTATTTCCTTTTAACTATGGAAACGAAAAAACTCGTAATACAAACCTTCATGTTATGCGCGTTCTTGTAGGTTGTAATTGTACCAGTCTTGACAAGGAACTGATCCACACCGACCAGACCACAAATGTTACCGGAGGGCACATCCTCAATGGCCTCCACGTAACGACCCATCATGAGGATTGTACGCTGGATGGTCTTTTCATATAAGTCCTGACAAGAAAATGTAAAACTTGGATTAGAAGATATAAAACTTTTAATTATAATTTAAAATATGATTCAAATTGATCTTAGAGTAAAGGTCCTAAGTTCTTTGATGTACTCATTTTATTAAATAAATCTGGTACACAGTTTCCAGTATATAAATATTTAATTTACAAGAAAAAAACAAAATATTTTTGTATTTTCATGGAAGAATTCAGTTCAAATTTGTATCGCCCGCGCCGTAGCGTGCAGTCCCTGGACATAAGGATAGAGGTCCTATGCAGCGTTTAGACACGGTCAAGTTGCTCTCCTTCGTAAGCACGCCTGCACTGTCCTGGCAAGCGCGACATGGAGACGCGCTCGCTATAGCGCGGCACGGTATGCCGGAAGGATATTATATCATAAATAGTTTTCAATAACATTTTAACAGGTAGAAAATATAGTGCTTACCTCCTTCTTACCCGGCTGGAAATTGGGGCCCATGATGCGGGCCTTCTGACCAGTAATGACTTTGCCGGAGAACACACGGCCGAACGCGTAGAATCGGCCCTTGTCCGATGTCGGCACCATCTTGCTTATGTACATCATAAGAGGCGCTTCCGGATCACAGGTCTGCACAAAAATTGCTATAATATGAACAACTTATAGACAAGAAGAACCATATATATATATATATACAAAAACACTATGTAAAAAAACATTATCAACTCTTTCCGCTAGAAAGAGTGCGCCAGTTGATCCATTCTTACTTAGTTTTTAACACCCTTGTGTTTTTAAATTTACGCTAGGATAAATAAATGATTATTACTAGCAAAGATTTTGTTAAAGCTAAAAACCACTTGTTCAAAACCAGGTCATAAAACATTATTTTTTTTTTTACATTTCTAGAGCAAACTATTTATTGTATAAACTTGAAGAAATAAACTATAAAAACAAAAAAGTTATGTACCTATAAGAAAGCTTTTCATTTTTTTTCTTTTTTGCTCATTGCTAAAAGTATGTCATTTGTAGTTACACCCTTTGTAGCAGAAAGAGTCGACATATTTAAAAGTGCATTAAAAAAATACATTTTAATTAAGTTATTATAACTTTTAATATACTATAAAATATTGTAACATCTTGTTTTACGAACATCTAAATCTAACAGTAATAACATGCATTACTTTTTAATAGCTTTATGACTTAACTTGTATATCAAAAATATACCTTGATACCGAGAGCGGCCTCGTCGTCGTGCGGACCTTCGTACAACATCTCCATACGGTACTTCTGAGCTACCACCGGTGAGGGAAGATGGATGGCAATCATCTGAAGCAGGGCTTCCCCGGCCGGCAACCACGAGCGCATCACAACCTATATACATAGCAATAAATGGATTTAACAAGGCACTTGTCTTCAAGTGTCTTGACACTTCAAAATCACATTAAAATTGTAAAATATGATTATCAAACAATATTAACAAAGTTTACTAATAATATTTTTCATTATTTTAAAAGTAAATGTATCTTCCAATTATGGGGTTGCAAGCTACAAAAGTTTACAACCAATTCCGGAAAGAAATAATCATGTCAGTCCACTTTGACACCCAGAAACTTATTTAGACAAGTAGCTGGCAACACTTGGGACTATTTTTAATAATTTTTTATTGTTGTAATTTGATAAATAACTGTAAAGTTTACCTTCAGTAAAGCCTTGCCATCTTTGTCGGCATCTTCGTGCTTGATCGCAACTCCGAGCTTCTTCAGTAGGCTGTCAATCTCGTCTTTCTTGAAGTTCATAATGGCGTCAAACACTTTGTAGATTGGGTCCAGGACGTACATGCAGAATGAACGCTTGTTCTCGGCATCCTTCTGCTTAGCCCACTTCTTTGTGTTGGCATTGAAGAAGTTCTCTCCCCACAGCCTGTGCAATTATACTTTTGTTAGGAATTTATACGATTCTGAAAAATTAAACCTATAATAGCTACTGGCTAATGTAAGATCGCTCTAGTAGAAGCAGTTGGGTTTTGTTTCCATTTTAATATTTTTTTAAATAATTGTATCTCAACTCTCGTTGTAAATTGTCCAAAGGGAGCAATTGATAAATCCAAATTGAGAATACGTTGTTCGTCCCGGTCTGCCGCTGGATTATAGCATTGAATACTTTATCCAGTATCAATGGGACGCTCCATGAATACTTAACACCAGCTGATACCCGCGACTTCGTCTGCGGTGTTCATTATATTAACACCACGGCAAGAAAACAAATCGCTAAAAGTGTAGGGCTTATAAAAATCGTAGTTTCTTAAAACTTCGAAATGAAGATATC
The DNA here is from genome assembly GCA_033032175.1 of Saturnia japonica. Classification (NCBI taxonomy): domain Eukaryota; kingdom Metazoa; phylum Arthropoda; class Insecta; order Lepidoptera; family Saturniidae; genus Saturnia; species Saturnia japonica. The sequence goes on from CM065318.1 coordinate 16,903,556, forward strand.
GTGATATTTTTTTAGATAAGGACCAAGTATCTAAGGCGTAAAATAAAAAAAAATTAATCAAAATTTATTCAGTAGTTTTTGCATTATAGGCGCAAAATGGCAAATCTCTATCATTTATTTATATGAATGAATTTAAATTTATCCTTGGGTTTTAAAGAAGTTATTGCAAACGCACCCGAAACTAAAAATATAAAACAAAATAAAAACATTTATGGATTTACACGTACATTTAGTATTGGATGCAGCTGCTTGTAAAAAAATGTTTAATGCAAGCAAAAAGTTGGTCCTCTCACTTTTAACCTTTTTGTTTACCCTAACAAGCAACCTCATTATTTATTTATAAGAAAGTTCATTTGTAACCTGTCCAGTTTACAAAAAGTACTATCGAAAGGACAATGAATAAACAATCCAATGATTTTAATCAAAAACTAACACCTCACTATTTGTTAGTGACACTTAAACTTACTACCATCTTAAAATATTAGTTACAGATATTTTTTAAGGGTGAACTTGTTCGAAGCTGTCTTTATAACTTTCTAGAGAGTTGCAGAATAAAAAGGAACATTAAATAACGTGAATTCTGTGAATGGTATACTAATGTAAAGATAATTTTTACTGTTAAAATGAGCAGGGAACTAACTAAAACAGCCAATTCCATACATTCAAAAATCGGAATTATTAAAACTAAATAACAAAAAAGATATTACAAATATCTATTACAATTGAATTATGAAAAAAAACTGGTATAAATAGAGTGATAAGTAGTTACATAAGTATAGATGTTACATAATAATTACATTTTCAAAAGAAAAAGTAATCAATTCCGTTATGAAAGGAATATTGCATATAATGACGTAATAATCGCATCATAAAACCTCTCACTCTTTCTGCGGTAATTGCGAGAATTTAAACTGCAATGCAGCATTTGCGCAGTAAAAAAAAATACATTATTATAACTAGCTGACCCAGAAGAAATCTTGATTATGAGTTTTTTGAATTTTTCACATTACTATTAAACCGTTAATCAAAAAAGTAAATTATTGAGAAAAGAGAAACCAATAATAGCAAAATCGAAATCTTGAGAAAAAAACTAAAAAACGGCACTAATAGCATCCAGATATTGTGTGGAGAAGGACCTACACTGATTCTTAAGAGAGCAAAAAGGTTTATACAACAAAGATAATGCACAGTACAGAACTGATATTCACTGCCTCTTGAAAATCGTTTAAATAATAAAAATAGCCTAATAAAAGTAAAATTGAAAAACAATAATAAAATATAAACTAGTCACCTACCTGTTCATAAGTTTGACGAGGTCGATCTTGAACTTGTCAGCGTACATTTCGGAGAACTGTTTGAGGGTGAAGGCCCAGCCGTGGAGACCGGATCCGAAACCCACAGAACCTTTGCTTGGGTCGACACGGACCTCACCTATGTGAAAAGTTCATATCCTTGATATCTTTTTAAACTTACTTGTGGAAATGTGAAACGGGACAAGGGGATGTCCTGAGTTTATAAATACTCATGGTATTCACGTTTTTCCGAATTGTGTTGATTTTTTGTCACACATCAAAGCCTATTTGGTTCCATATTCGTACATCAGTAAACAAGGCAATCAACAATAATATGGAATATTCGCTGACGGCCCCTCATAAGCGTAAATGCAATTATACAATGTACGAATTTTGCATGGAAAGATCAGGGAAAAGCCATTCCTACTATCTAGCAGCCAAAATGTACCACAGATTATTTTATTTTACCATTTTAAACTAAATATTAAGCTATTAATACTATAAAATAAAACAAAGTGCATCTCGCCTACTGTCTTGATAAAAAACAATTTTATTGAGCCTCTTTTTAATTATGTTCCTGAATACAAAATCTGTAAATTACACAAGTACTGTTCATTTGTAATGCATATCGATAATCTTAATTTTATAGCTTTTTTGGCATCATGATTAAAATGTTAATTGAATGATAACAAATTTTTTAAAGCTCCTTCCGCACATTGTTTGTGAATTGCAACTAATTAATTAATTAAAAGTTACAATGGTAAAAACGTCAAAATTATGAATTACAAAACAATGATAATGCTAAGTCACCAGCTTCTGCTTTCACGCTGATCATCCTGAATATATCACGTCATCCTTACATGTTGATGATTAACGATAACAATTACAATGCAATAGATATCAGTGAAATTTTATTCTTATCTTTGTTTTTTTTTTTAAACTTTTTTTTCACAAGTTAACAAGGTCAGAAATAGTTTTTCTTTTATAAATAAAAAAATTGGTTACAATTCATTACTACAAAGGAAAATTAACAAGACAACTTTCAACAAAAAAGAAAACCAACTTAAAGATTTTCAGGAATTCCCCCTGGTGTGTGTATCTTCAAAGTTGAAGGTCCAATGGCAATGAAATTAAAATTGGTCTACCCTTGAGGTATCCTCCCCATTGCAACGAAAAAAGAATAGTAAATTGGTTCATAAACAAAGAAGATATGAGTGAACATACATTTAAAAAAAAAATATATAGTATATATTCAAATTGAAACCACCTTTTTTTGAAGTCTGTTAAAATGGTCAGAAACAGTATCCACCTACAGAGTAATTACTCTTGGTAAATAGCAAAGTATTACATCTAGTCTTAGAACTATGGTTTTTTGAGGTTGGTTATACATAGCTATAGGATGCAGTGACCAGTAACATCAGGTAGACTGTAAGCCAGTTAGCTACTCAATAACATTCTTTTTAAACATATACACACATGTATCATATCAGCAAAATGACGTATTGTTATGGCCAACCCACACATCAATCAACAAATCATTATTTTTGCAGATCATGATTTAATAGATTCTTTTTGTATTTCATGTGGTAGCTCTCCTATAACCGTATTCACACCCTCATGACACATGAAAAATCACAAATTAATCTTCAACAAATGGCTATTAATAACGGATTGTCAGTGACGTATGTGTGAACAAACTCTTAGATCCCAAATTCTTTGGCGAAAATATCATTTGGCGGCTTCAGGTTCATAATAAATTATTGAACAACTTACCCATAGGGCCACTGTCGTCAGAGTAGGTAGCAATGATGACGTTGACATTTTCAACGATACGCTGGAATGTCTGGTAGAGCTCCTCAGATTCGAGCTGGAGCTCGAGCAAGGCGCGGTCCATCTTGTTCATGAACAGAATGGGCTTGATGCGCTCGGCGATCGCCTGACGCAGTACGGTCTCAGTTTGTACGCACACACCTGACATACAACACAATTTATAAGATTTGGTTAAAAATTGAAATGATTATAATAAAATATGTTACTTATTTATGTAGATTTAGATAAATGCCATATCATATTATGTTACTTTTCAGTGACTAAACAAATTAATCAATAATTTAAAGTCCTATCTTTAAGCAAGTCCCGCTATACCTATGCTCAACAGAATCAATTTACATTAAAAGTATTTAGACTCTTTACCCAAACAACAATAAAGTACAACCAGTTGTTAATTTGTTGCCCACGCTTCATTGGGCATGTTTTTTAAAATATTTATTTAACTCAAAGCAAAGGCAGACAAACAAGAGATTTCACTGTAGAACCATCAGGATCATTATTTTAAAAAATTGCGTCAATTTTATGATCACAAAATCCACAGAAAAAATTGAAGAATTTTATATATTAGTATAGGTAATCCGTTTAATGTTAATACAATAGCAGAGGAAAACCATAAGTAAAGAAACAGTAACAATTGAATAAACTTACTCACCCGAAACACAGTCCACTACAACAAGAGCTCCATCAGTGACACGCAGAGCAGCTGTTACTTCCGAAGAGAAGTCGACGTGGCCAGGAGAGTCGATCAAGTTGATCAAGAAACCCTTTTCACTCTTCTCACGCTGGTCAGCATTTGTGATGAAAACCAAATCTTTCTCTTCAAGCTCGAAGTACATGGATATAGCACTGGTGAGGGTAATTATTTTCTTATGTAGTCATTTTATTTATTTATTTCATTGAAGTGGTTGTATTGTTTGGTAATTAAGTCAGATGGCCGTTCTGAAGATCTTCAATAAACATCAGATTTTAAGGGTAAGAACATTCATCATTCTTGGGATATTTATAGGTACTTTTAAAACAAAATATTCATTATTGTCAGTCACTGTCCTGATGGTAAGCAGATATCAATCCAAAAGCTACAACAACAACCAAGAGTTTGGATATCTATTATCAGTTATCACTGCCATGTTGTTGACATGTGTATCTGTGATGGGTTTATCACTATGTTGTGTATGGTGGTTGATAAACAGTTGGGTATAAATTCTTACCACCTGGCTCCATGATACCTACTGAGATATACTGATGCAGCAAATTTTGAATACATGTTCCCTGACTTACACTAAGATAGAAGAGCTCAGAACAATATTGAAAAAGTTTTAGCTTTATTAAAACAGGGAATAAGAAAAAAGTTGCACAATAAAATTATATTATGCAAGAGTAAAAAAAAACTGTCCTTTCCCAAAGTCAACTCTGCCACAGTACCAGCTATTGTGTTCAATCATATTAGTATAAGGAAAATGTTCATTTTATTTTTTAATTAATCATGTGCAATTTGACCCTATTACTGCAATGAACAAGTAAAACATTAGAAAGTTATTTGTTCAATTATTTATAAAAGGTTTTGTAAAAGACATCTTTTTGCCATACATTTTTATTTCACTATACCTTGTAAAGTTATACAATTTAAAATAAATTGGACAACAATACTGTTATTTACTTAAATCTTTGTCAATAAATGTCAACCTTCAATTCGGTTAGAGCTTAGCATTTATGTATTATTCCACAACTATATTATTTGATATGATGATGTTATGAAATTATTGCATTTTAAAGTCAAATCTTTATGTTGCTTTGACAATTGTTATTATGATTTTGATAGTTATTGTACCATTTTTCTGTCATAATATTGTGCAATGTAAAGTTTATGTTTTATGCAGTTTTGCACAACTTTGTATAATTTAAAGGTTGCATAATTTCATAAATGTCTCTGTTTACCCGATTTTTCTGTCTAAAAATTGAATTTTATGTGATAAATGAAGCAACTAAGCATGTTTCTGGTTTTATACACATTTTTCGTTTGGTTTGTATGATATGAGGATGGATAAATCTATAACATTATAATAAATTTAGATTGGTGAAATATCGAATGACGCCAAATTCAAGGACAAAGGCTGGCATTAAATCGCCAGATGGAAAGGTTATTGCCCCATGTGGGTAAATTGAACTCACGTGGACTTGATGGTGATGCATCTGTCTTGCTCGTCTTTACGCGTGTCTGTAAAGCGCGTCTCACCGGCTCTGGCACCGGCGATGATACCAGCCTTGGAGACCAGGGAGTCTGTCAACGTCGACTTTCCGTGGTCGACGTGAGCGATGACAGACATGTTCCTGATGTTCTTCTTCTTGTCCATCATCGTACGGATCTCGTCTACAGTGAAATTCACCTGCGCAAACCAAAAAACAATCCGTCAATATACCGCGGACCATTTCCCAGATGTTTCGATTTACGGTACACTTTATTAAACACGTACATATCATTTTTTATGCTAAAGATATAAATCTCTTTTATTTAATCGAATTGATATTTATATAATTATTGCACGGCCACTTTTGACTTCACCGCAACACTTTAAAACGTCATCCGATCACAAAGACAGCGTACGTGAATAAAGTAATTTAAGAGGCGTTCGATCGCGAATTATCTTAAATATTAACGAGAAAACATAGCCCGTATCAACTGCAGCACTTTGATAAACACTTCAGGCGTATTTTGTACTCACCATTTTGGATGGTTTTGGATTTTTCTGTCAAATAAATAAACTACCATACGCCAGCAATGGCGTACGCTTGAAAAAGGACCCGTTCGAGGGCCGGCCGGATGTGGCAGCTAAACGTCAAAATTATGAACCATAGATTTCTAGGGTTACCATTTCATAAATATACATTTGTGCTATGTTCACACTCTTAGCATGGATTACATTTAGGAGGCTTTTTTTATTTTTTTCTAATACATTATCAATATTTTAGTTGCTTTTTATTATATTATTGTTATATGTACTATAAACAAAATATTACGAAATCTTAACATAAAATGACCATAGACTTAATAGAAAAAATAAAGGTAGATAGATACCTAAATAATGAAATATCAGGATAATATGGGGGTTTTTGGCGGGATCTTGAAGTGACTTGTGGTTTTTATTTTTAATTAATTATCTTAGGTTTTTGACCCTATATTATGTAATATTAGTGGCGTTTTGCGTGGTATAGTTTGGTTTTTGTGCATAAGTGAAGTGGATTATAAATGTAAGCTGAAAAATTCATTCTGAGGCCCCACAAAAATTTCCAACAAAGTTCTAACAAGGGAGCCACCATCTTGTTAGGATACTGAATCGTCTTAACACATGACACTATTAGCATTAATGGTCTTCATTAAAGAGGAATGGTTGCCTAGTTAGGAAGAAGAAGAAGAAGGATAATATGTATTATTAGATTTTTTGTGGGTACAGCGTAGTCAAGAATTTGTAATATTGATTTCATATTTTCTCAGAAATCAATAATCCTAATCATTTATCTATTGTCTTTTAAGTAGATACATATAATTAATAATTTACGTATCTCATTGATTTTCTGAATAATACCCATAAAGAAGTATGTCTAATAACTATTATTGTTACAAACTAATTAGGAAATTATAATAATAATTGAAATAGAAAATTCTACGATACAAATTGAGTAGATGATATCTTAGTTTTTGTTACAGTGACATCTACCGCGCAATAGCACATTGTTATTTAAGTAGTATAATTGTGTTGCGAGATTTTGCACAACTAGTTTTAAAAAGTTGATAACAGATGCCATATATTTCCTATTTTACTAAAAAAATCTAATTTGTTTTTAGTAATCTATACTCATAATTCAAATTATTATTTTTAGTTTTCCCTGTCATCGAATTCTATGACTTAAAAATAATAATTTTCGGAGATCATCGCTTTGTTTCTTAAATAAACAACATTGATAATGGTATTTATGATATTTGTAATGTTTGTATATTTTTTTACATTAAACATATTCAGTAAATATATTCCATTGTTAAATTCAACAGGTGCCTACCACAAAGTTACGAAGCATATAAAATATTATAGGTACCCAAGTAATCTTAAAAAACTGGTATTAATTTTAATTAACATTTGAAATGACCTTGAGTATAAATGAAACTGACCAATAAAAACTAATATTCGATTATGCAATAATATTGTATCTCAGATTGCACTATTAACGCGACGAAACCTAAACATGCCGCATTCTGTCATTTATATAGTTTGTAGTCTATTACAAGAACCTTTATCATCTACGTAAATCTATTCTATACATATAATAAAAACGTAACAGATCGATGTCTGTACATAGAAGATATATGAAAAAAACTGTTATTGGGGGTCTCTATAATAGCAGCAGAACTCAAAACAATGATTGTTAGAATTTTTGTCTGTTTGTCTGTTTGCCAACTTTTGTGCGCGGTAATCTCAGAAACGGCATAACCGATTTGGAAACGGTTTTCAATAATATATTGTGGTAAGGTTCACTTAACATTTAGTGTTTGTTTTACTTCAATAAGTTTATAAATAAAAAAGTTATATCAATTTAAAAAATCACGTCGAACGTTTGTTCGATAAAAATGCAATAAAAAAGCTCTACAGTTGAATTGACTGAAATTTTAGTTATATGAATAACATGGTTTGTAAAACGATGATGATTGAAACCTTTCATAAAGTTAAAAAATGAAGAGTTTTAAAAAATTGTAAATTCCAATATAAGTTGACCTCAGATCTATGTGATAAATCATATTAAAAAGGGGTCAGCATAGGCTGGGTATATGTCAGTTGAATATATCTGCGCCGCTGCTAGGGATGGCAATTCATTTCGAAAAGGTTGATTTGAATCGAAATCTTATGAATCGATTCCCAAAAAAATCGATGTCTAAAAGATCGATCTCTCTAAAATCGATCTTATTTCGATTCACTTTCGCATTTATATTAACAATATAAAAATCCCTAAAATAGAAAATTAAAAGGACACCACAAAAGTCGATTTTTTGTAATTTTTACCTTACTAAAGTATCGGTTTTTATAGAGAAACATAGAAAGGTATAGAAGAGAGAGAATTTATTACAGGTATATAGGGAAAGAAAATTCATTTACCAAAAATTTATTATTATAAACTGTTGTCGTTATATCGCTGTTTGATAATAATTTATTATTAGTATTTTAATTGGTAAATGACACCATACAAAATGAATGCATAATGAATTGAATAATCCATACCTACTAATATTATAAATGCAAAAGTAATTATGTCTGTCCCGTCTGTTGCATTTTCAAGCCTTGACCGCTGAACCAATTTTGAAGAAGTTTGGTTGAGAAAGGTCATAGGCTACTTTTGGAAATAAAATTGGAAGGGGTGAAATGGGGGGTGAAAGTTCGTATAAAGAACCTAATTTTGATGTATTTTGATATAGAAATATGTAGGAATTAGGAGAAAGACTTTGGCTACCTTATGTGGTGAAAATAAAACTATACTGGGTGAATTAGAGGATGAAGGTTTGTACGAAGAACCCGATAAACCAATTCTGATGAATAGAGATTTATTGGACCTTGGAGACGGACATAGGGTTCCTTATGGTGCAAAGATAAAACATGAAGGGGTCAAATAGGGGATGAAATTTTGTATGAAGAACCCACTATTTCTAAATTTAGGGATATGAAAATTCATATTTATGCTTTTAGGAAGAAAGAACAGCGTTTCGCGTTTAAAAAAATAAGGCATGATTTACAATACACATAGACTGCACCCCTTGATACTAAGCAAAATGACCCCGAGACATAAGCTTACATTATACAAGACGTATGTCCGTCCTATCATGACATATAAGCTGCGCCACATTCGCACATACGTCAAAGATGAACATTAACAAATTCCAAATCCTCCAAACCTGATTTTTACGTAAAATTAACAAAGCCCCTTGGTACGTTGGTCCAATCGTATATTAGATATCTTACGCGATCGTACTTCGACACTGCTTCTAATCACGTGAATACGTTGGTGAAAGCTGCCGCGACTTAAATCCCAAAACCGTACATCCCCCGCGAACAACTCCGGCCACGAATATCCCATTTATAAGATCGAGGAAATAAACAAATACTACTTCACCGTCTCTCCGAACAAAGCGTGATCGCGCCCACACCCGCGAAACCACCGTACCCTCCGCAAGGGACGGGCGGCTAATTTCGCTCCCGCAAACCCGTTATGCCCTCCCTCTCTTGCGAAAACTCAAGCCCAGGTCCGTTCCCTCGGCGTAGAACCCTTGAGTCATGCTGCCGCTTGCGCGATACTGGTGACACTGCCCTTGCTATCACGTAGCTACGCACACACATAATTACACACAATATGTACATAAATACATGCACACCACATAAGTATATAGATTCTGTAAGGGAGATTTTTTCTTTCTTTTTTTACGGTAGTTACTTTCGATAATGTTTCCAGAATACTAAGTACAGATACACATGTTCATTCCTTTCTCCCAGGAGGCAGGGACATGTATATATGTATGCGTTAGTTTAGCTCGAATTTTCTACGGATAGGGAATATAGGAATAGGGAATAGGGGATAGTCAGTTCGTGACCTTTTCACAATCGCGGTAACAGCCCAAGCAGACGTCCGACCACTTTGGCACCCTTGTGCGCATGTTGTTCACGCTTTCGCGGCTGAGTGCCTTAAGCGCTCGCCATCAAGCCTGGTGAAGCTGTCAAAGCCATCAGTGGCTCTATTTCTTTAGGGCCCCTTAGGCTAACAGTATAGTCAGTGAGAAAGAAAAAAAACCATCTATTATTTTCTTTTGTTTTATCGTGTTCAGAGATTAGTCAGTGTATATACAGTAATATAGCGGGGTGGTAGGGATCGCGACCTCCATACACATAGTGATAAACACATGTATGATTTTCTTTTGGTTTGTCGTGTTCCGGGATCAGTCCGTATATATCTATATTATTAATAATTTAGTAGACGAGATTTTTTGTGTGTTTATTTAAACACGGTAATCTCTGGACAACTGGTTGCAGTCGGATTCGAAAAATTATTTTTGTATATGATAGCCAAATTCACGAAGAATAGTATAGGCTATCTGGAACTAAGCTAAACCTCTCAGCTATACTTAAATATTGATTTTTGTTTAAGTAAGTCGAAGTGAATGTGTTCCCGAAATGCTTTATCCGCGTGCGCTGTCGTAATGGTTAGTGATACGTAAATATAATATTCTAAAAAAAATAATATTGTTCCTTAGTGTATCTAAAAAAAGTCTCCGATAATATATGCCTATTTCTTAATAGCATAAGCCACAATAAGGTATTTTGCGAGTTTTTATGTTGAAGAATAAAATTGATTTTAATCATTATTTTTAGGCTTATCATTTAATCCTTAGGAACAAAAGTTATTTCATCATAGCGACAATTTTATGAAGTTAAATATTTCTCTTTATAGTATGTTTTTTGGACACATAGTTTAGGAGAAAATGAAAAATTAAAATAATTTGTACTTGCGGGAAGTGATAACAATTATGATAGACTACACGAGACCGTCGCGTTGGCGGCGCGGTATTTGTCGGATAAAAACGCGGGTGAAACCGAGGGGCACAGCTAGTACAAAATACGTTCTTAAAGGAAAACAATCAATGATTATTACAACACAGACAAAGTCGAAGACAGGTCAGTGCTTAAATATTATATAGCAAAATAGGTTTATCAATGTTATCAACAGTTATCTGTATTGCATAAGGTCATACAAATCATTATCAGTGCAATGACGTCGCGATATAAGTACGTGTTTAAATGTAGTATATAATTCTTATAGAGTACGTGACTAGGTATGATGAAGATAATAATATGGCACAGGTCAATCTTGACACTCTTGACGTTTAGGTAATTTGCTAGGGTAGTCACCGGGGATTGCCATCTACGAGGGTGGTCCTAGGTATTTTACTAGGGTTGCCTGATCTTTTTGGACAAATTCGAAGGTTCTAAATTAGTAAAATATATTTTGTTTTTCAGGACAAAGAAAAAAAAAAAATTGTATATTCTTCAAATTTAATTTGCACAGTTCTTTGCTTTATTGTTGTTGAAATTAGCGATACCTAAATACCTATAATATAGTATTTTTCGTACTAAAGTATTGTATGTATTTCAAAAGTATTAGGTCCTTACATATGAAATTGGTGTTTTTTACTGGAGGAATATAAAATCTATTTTTTTTTTAAATATATATTTCATTATTCAAAAGTATGCACCGTTGTTATCTATGCACTTTTGCCATCTCATAGGTAGTTCATTGATCCCTTTACTAAAAAAACCATCTGGGGCGAGAATCAATAAACTCTTTGAAAGCGGTTTGGACTGCCGCATCGGAGTTGAATTTTTTTCCTTGTAAGAAGTTGTCTAAATTCCGGAAAAAATGGTAATCTCTTGGAGCAAGGTCCGGGGAGTACGGTGGATGTCGCAGACATTCCAATTGTAGCTCATCTAACTTAGTGGTTGTTTGTTGTGCAGTGTGTGGTCTTGCGTTGTCGTGAAGCAGCCGTGGCCTAGAGCGATTGACCAATCTCGGTTGTTTAGCAGCTAGTTCTTCCTTCATGGTTTGCAGTTGCTGACAATAGATATCTGTCGTAATCGTTTAGCCAGATTTTAGAAAGCCGTAGTGAACGACACCGGCGCTAGTCCACCAAATACTCACAAGTAACTTTTTCTGAGTCAATTTTCATTTAGGACAGGATTTGGCTGGGTCTCCAGGGTTCAGCCATTGCGACAAGCGCTTCCGATTATCGTACAGTATCCACTTTTCATCACAAGTAATGTGTTGGAATAAATAATTCTTTATTGAGTAAATTATCAGTTTTTATATTGTGGAAAAAACAATTGACAAATTATATTTTTCTTATTTTTCTATTTCAAATGTGACAACCGAACATGTTGCGATAGACAAACAATAGAAAACAGGAACGTTAGATAATACTCCTTAGAAGAGTCGTGTACTTTCCAACACTCCTCCTCACGAGCTTCGACAAGTTATCGCAGCCCCATTCTGTTCCTTAACTCAACCAACTTTGCAGCTGGCAGGCCTTTGGTCGGAAGGCCAGCTTCCATTTCTTCAGTTCCTCTGTATTCTACTTTTATAATTCCTTTTTGAACACAGTCTCGAACAAAATGCATTCTCAAGTCTATATGTTTAGAATTGGCTGTAACCAAGGGATTTTTGCACAACTGTAGCGCAGCTTGATTATCATTCAATATTAAAACATCCCTTTGTTTATTCTTTGCAATACTGTTATATAGTAATTTTAGATGAATACTCTCTTTTGCAGCTTCTGTCAATGCCATATACTCCGCCTCAGCGGTAGATAAGGCTACAGATCTCTGTTTTGTAGCTTCCCAACTTATGGGACTTCCGGCAAGCTTAAAACAGTAGCCAGTGTATGAGCGTCGATCAAGTGGGCATCCACCCCAATCCGCATCTACAAGACCATATAGTTTTTCTTCTGTTTTATTAAAAATTATACCGATGGTCTTGGTCCCTTTCAAATAACGTAATATCCTTTTTGCACATTTAAAATGCTCTTCGCCATATGCATTGTTATATTGTGATAAATAACTTACAGCACAGGCTATGTCTGGCCGTGTTGCCACTGCTAAGAACATGAGAGTACCAATCAATTTTTGATACGGCAGATTACCATCACAGTTTTCCGTTTTTTGTAATTTCAGGTAAGGCTCTAAAGGTGTATTAACAATTTTACAATCTTTCATATTAAAATCATTTAAGGCCTTTTCCATGTATTTTTCTTGTATTAACTTGATGCTGTTTTTATATATATTTATTTCTATTCCAATAAATTCTTTCGGTCTTCCAAAGTCTTTCATTTGAAACTTTTCCATCAATATTTCTTTTACTTCTTTTCACAGGAATATGCAATGATCAAATCATCTACATAAACAGCAATAATAACTTTTACTCCTCCTGTTTCCAGTATGTGTACACAAGGGTTACCTGGTGATTCAATAAATCCCATGTTTTTTTAATTCAGAATCTAGTTTTAGATACCATTGTCTTCCTGCTTGCTTTAGACCGTATAAGGCTCTTTGGAGTTTACATAATTTTTCTCCTTTTATGCCATTTAAATCTTTTAGCATCTTTTTCAATTTCTGGTACAAATCTAAGTCTTCATCAGAACTTTCTATCATTATCTCTGTTAAATATTTTTCTAAAAAATCTGGTTTCTTTTGGTTTTCTTATTTTCTTTAATATTTAATTTTCTCTCTGTATCAGATGCTGATCGTTCTAGTTCTTTAAAAAAAAATTCAACACCTTCATTTTTTTCTTCATAAAACATTTTTTCAGATATTTTCACATCTCTACTGATAATGATATCATTTTTGTCAGGTAAGTAACCTGAATCCTTTGGCGTTCTTTGCATATCCCACAAATATTCCTTCATTTGATTTGGGTGCAAATTTTCCTTTTCTGTTATTTTTTTTCAGCACAAAAGCTTTTAATCCAAAAACGCAAAGATGATTTGAAGATGGTAACCGACCTACCCATCTTTCATAAGGTGTATCTTTTATTCCTTTCGCCGGGCTTCTATTGATGAGGTAATTAGCAGTATATATTGCCTCAGTCCACAGAATTTCTGGTACTCCTGATTCCAACATCATACACCTTGCCTTGTCTAGCAGTGATCGGTTCTTTCGTTCACTCTTGCCGTTCTGCTGCGGTGTGTATGGTGCAGTCAGCATTCTTCTGATGCCATATTCTTTCAGGTACTCATTGAATTCTTTGTTACAATATTCAGAGCCATTGTCTGTTTGAAGAGACTTAATTTTCTTTTGCAGAAAATTTTCTACCTTGTTTTCGAATTCTTTAAATTTTTCAAATACTTCGCTCTTGTGTGTGATGAAATATACACAGCAGTACTTTGTGTAGTCATCGATAAAAGTCACAAAGTACTTCGATCCCGCAATGGATTCAGTTTGCATAGGCCCGCATACATCGCTGTGTATTATTTCTAACGGTTCCTTTGATCTTGGTTCTTCAACAGATGAAAAAGGAATTCTTGTCATCTTTCCTTTGATGCAGACGTCACACTCAGGTAATTTTTCATTCGTTAATTGTAAACCTTTAATCAAATTATTTTTAGCCGCCGTTTTTAAGTCGGTCTCATTCAAATGACCCAATTTTCTGTGCCACAGCAATATATCGGTTTGATCATTGGCAATTAATGCACATTCCGTATCTATATAGTATAAGCTGTTCCTTTTTTAGCTGTTAACATAATTTTGCCATTTTCATCTTTAATATAGGCTTTATTTTTGTTAAATAAGACACTGTTTCCTTTGTCCGTCACTTTTCCTACGGAAATTAGGTTTATACATAATTCGGGCATAAACAAGGTGTCATTTAAATTATATTTCTCATTGTCAATGCACATTTTGATTTTTCCTTTACCTTTTACTGTAGTAGTGTGATTATTTGATGCAAGCCTCAGAGTACCACTATTCATACTCATGGAGGTAAATTGTTCTCTTTGCCCACACATGTGAGAACTACATCCACTATCTAAACACCATTCGGTTTTCTTCTCTGTTACTATCAGATGTGTGATGTTGAAATTCTTTTCTTGTTTTTGTCCTTTCTTGTATTTAGGCTTACCCCAACATTGATCTGCCGTGTGTCCTTTTTTCTTACATTTAAATCACTTCAAGTTTTTCCTGTTAGTGAAGAAAGCGCCTTCGTTTTTCTCAGGATTTATATTATTACTTTTCCTCGCTTCACTTTCTTCAATTATCTTAATTTTTAACTCTTCAGGCGATGGCAACGTGTCTCAGGATTCAACGGCTATCCGAAAGTTTTCATACGACGCTGGAAGATTGTACAACATCATAATACTTAGGAGGTCAGGGTGTAAATGTATGTTCATATTTGCTAATTTATCCACAATATCCAAAAAGTTATTTAGGTGTTCTCGCACATCATCTTTTTCAACTTTCTTCAATATTAGTTGCTTTAATAATGTTGCTTTACGCACAGGTGCAGTGCTTTGGTAGGTCATTTTTAGTTTATCCCATACCTCCTTTGATGTTTTGCATCCTTTTACTTGTTTTAATTCGGAAGGCGATATCAATAGGAGTAGTTCTGACCGCGCCATCAAATCTTGTTGAACAAACTTAGCTTTCGCATTTTCTTCTTCAGATTTAGTTATTTCACCACTCGCGTAGCCCCACAGTTCATTCTTGATAAGGACAGCTTGTGCCTGGACGCTCCACGTGTTGTAATTTTCTTTATTTAGAGGTTCAATACGATATGACGCCGACATTGTTCACGTGTGAACGTGTTAGCATATTACAATGCACCTTAGAAGAGTCGTGTACTTTCCAACATAATGATTCGATTTAAAATCCCTTCATTATTGTGTCGGTTTAACAAAGTAACACAGCAGTCGACGCGTGTTTGCAAGTCCGATTCTCTCAATTCATAAGGTAGGTACCCATCGTTCAAGTTTTTTTATTTTCCCGATTTGCTTCAAGTGGATTAATACAGTTTTATCACTTACCCCGAAGCCTGCAGCTATCTCTGAAGTGCCTTGTGATTGATCCGCTTCCACAACAGCCTTTAATTCTTCATTTTCCACTTTGGTCTCCGGCCGTCCACGGGGTTGGTTCTGAAGGTCGAAATTTCCAGAACGAAAACGTACCGTGCTTTCTTTTGCGACACCAGCGCCGTACACATCATTAATCCTTCGAGCTATTTCTACAGCACTGGTGCGACGGTAGAACTCGTACACGTATATATACCGATATTTCATGTTTTCTATTGTGCGGTAATAAGCGACGCCAAAGAAAAAAATAATGAGGAAAAAACAAATGAATGACTGTTTTCGAAACTCAAATGTACCAGCTAAATGAATTTATAAATTTAAATTTGGAATTCTTAACCAAAGAGGAGATATTTCAGATCAAAGTGATCAGTACGACAAAACGCTAATTTCATGTGTAAGGATCTAATATATAGTGCGTGTGCAGGATAGCAGGAAAACAGCGCAAACGCCGCAGTAGGCGTGGCCTGCCACAAGAACGAGATCGCGTCACAAGTGCGAGCGAGACGCACTATATGTTTAGTTTATATCGTATTTATAGCCTTTAAATGTATTATTTTTAAGTTATTGTTAAATTATTAGGTAACCTTTTAGTTTCAACACACAAATATAGTTTTGTATAACCAATAGATATATAGATAATAAGAAATACATTTTGCCATGGAGGGAATTCGTACTCGCACCGCACTGTCGCCCCTCCAAAAGACCCGCTTTGCCGCCCCGTCGAGCGCCATAAAAGGACGCGCTCCGCGGAACTATCATGGGATTCCGATTTCGACCGCTGACGTGAACGGACGTGTCCGCTCGCGCTCTCGATCGCTTTCCGAATTATCGCATTCTGCTTAAATTAGTGTACAACTTGTTTACTCTGATCCACGGACCCGGTCCTAGGCCTGCCGGTTCAGAGTACACAGTGTAAAGCTAGTTTTTTAAGCCATTTCATTCGCGCTCTGCTTGTACTAGTGTACGACTTGTTTGTTTTGATCAACGGACCCGGTCCTAGGCCTGCCGGTTCAAAACACACAGTCTTAAGCTAGTTCTTAAGCGATTCATACCGCGTGTTATAGCGAGGTCGGTGTATTGTTGTGTAGCAAGTATCTAGGTACTCGCTGCACGCATAGCGCCGTCTCGCTCGCACATTTCGTGTAGCACTTCGGTGCACACGAAAAAACCGTACTTTTCAGTACGACAATAATCGCGCTTTTCAGCGCGAAATCCTGTTTCCAAAGACACGCAAATCCACGGTTTAGTGGTCGTTCGTCGGATACCTAACGGTGCTAACGAAGACGAACGGGGCGTGACCCGAGCGCTCTCCGGTTACTTCCTTCTGAGGTAAACGATAACTCGGACGGGCCTGGGAATCTTAGCCTTTGCCTTTTTGCATAGTTAAGCCCCAGGTGTCTCCTACCCAACCCTTCCTATCCTTACCATCCATCCTTGTGGTTGTTTGGGCGGAGCCACGGTATATACCGGCCTGCGTCCTCTGCCACAAGACTGCTAGGGACTCCCCTAGGGAAACGATAGGTCCTTTCCTGTGTTTCATTACACCGTGACACACAGGTCTCATTGCTCCGGGCTCGGATAGCCCGTTAAATTCATTCGGCGTACCCCCCTGCCCTCCAGGCAGGGAGGTGAATAAACTTCACTCCCCCGACCTCCAAACCGCCACCGCGATGGCCGATTTAAAATACGCCGAGTTAGAAGCACGTTTTAGGCAGCTGGAAGCCGAACACCAGCGCCTTATTAATTACATGTCGCTGCATATGCCCGCGCAAAGCAGCGACTATGTTAGCAGGGCACAGATGGCGGACTCGCTGCGGCCGCCATCGGCCAATCAGAGCGCGGAAGCCGCGCACGCCATCCCCTCCACCTCCGCCGCGATCTCACCCGCCGCCGCGCCACCCGGGTTCACGCGACCCGCCTCGGTCCCTGCGACCGATTACCCCCACCCCACTAACCTCGCAAGCGCGAGCCACGCCCCTAAGTCCCGAGCAAAATCGCAACAGCGATCTTTTACCCCCGGTCCCTATGGCCGCCCCGCTAAACCCGTTGCCCCCGCGGCAACCAAATCAACACCGGTGTACAACTCTTTTTCGGCCCTTCCAGCCGAAACAGATATGGATGCACCATTAAGTCCAACCCCCTCCTCGGAAATGGAACTCTCGCTCCACTTCCAAGAACCGGTCCTAATCCCGACCGAACCTACCGCGGAAAATGACGAATTCACGGTCGTCAAATCCCGCAAACGCGCGCCCCGTGATAGCCCCGTTGAGGAAAACGCGGCTAAAACATCAAAAACTGTGAACGGCTCTGCCGCCCCCGCACCCTCCTCGAATACCGACGAACCGGTCGTCGGTAAAAAGCAAAAACCCCCTCCGATAATTATCCACGACAAAACTGTCTGGACAAAGCTCACCAATGAGCTCAAAACACTGAAAATAGGCTACACCAAAGCCCGTAATACCGCGACAGGTATCTCCCTGACGATGAGCACGTCAAACTGCCATCGCAGATTGACCACCCTCCTCCGTAGTAGGAACATTCCCTACTACACTTACGCCCTCGAAGAGGAGCGTGTCCTACGGGTTGTGCTTCGGCGCATCCCAGTCGAAATATCACCAGAGGAAGTCTTTGCCTCCATTGAAGCACAAAAATTCCCCATCCGAGAGGTCCATCGGATGTATAATAAAGAGAAACGAGCCCTTCCAATGCTCGTGTTAATCCTAGATAAAACGCCTGAGGGCAAAAAGATATTTAACTTAGAAATTGTATGCGAGCTCTCCGGAATAACCGTAGAGCCTCCATACAAAAATTCGAAGCCCTCCCAATGCCACAACTGCCAGTTGTACGGACACTCTGCCCGCAACTGCTTCCTTCGTCCGAGGTGCGTTAAGTGCCTCGAAGACCACCCAACCAGGGAGTGCACGCGTCAGCGTGACTCTAACACCCCCCCGAGCTGCGTACTATGCAGGGAGGAGGGACATCCTGCGAACTATCGCGGATGCCCCAAGGCCCCGCACACCATGCACCCCCGCCGCCCTGGGCAGGCTGCCCCTCAGCGGGCACCCCCCGCCTCAGGGTCCCGGGCGCAGAAACCTCTGCTCAATCCAGAGGTCTTTCCGTCCCTCCCTGCCCCCCGCCGCACTCAGGCGACCGTAGGCCCCCCCGCACCCCAGGTGCAGCCCAAACCCGTGCGTTCGACTCGCCGCAGCCCCTTATGGCTATGGACATCCCTACGCCCCGCGCTCCAGCGCCCCGCGCCCCAGCACCACGCGCTCCAGCGTCCCGCGCCACCACAATGGATGACCTTATGTTATCGCTCACTCGTGAGCATGAGATACGCGAAATCCTTGCATACAAGGCCCATATGGAGCAGTACGGTTTCGTCGAAACCATAGCTGCCTTTCCCCGGCTCGTAGAGACGTTGCAGCGTCTCGATCGCGAAGCCGCCAACCTCAGGCCTCTCAATGGCTAAACTCAAGCCGAGAGGTTTAAACATCTCCTTTTTTAATGCGCGGAACCTATATCCGCAGCGTGATCTCGTCGCGACTTATCTTAAAGATCACCAAATAGACGTTCTCTTAGTACAGGAAACGCTCTTAAAGCGTGCTAAACGCAATCCGAGTATCGCAAACTATAACATCGTTAGAAATGACCGCGACGGCCGAGGGGGCGGCACTCTCATTTACTACAAGCGCTCGTTGTATTGCATGCCGATAGATCCTCCGATACTTACCAATATGGAAGTATCCGCGTGTAGACTAGGAATGACCGATCATCCGTCCATAACGATCGTATCCGTGTACCTCTCACCGACGAAAGTACCTCTCAGGTCTGACCTACAGAAGCTACTCTCGCTCGGCACATCGGTCATTATCGCAGGTGACCTCAACAGTGGACACACGTCCTTCAACAATTGGAGAGACACCAGCAATGGGGTTATTCTCGAAGGGTTGTCGGACGAGTTAAACTTTGACGTCATAGCGCCTCCCACTCCCACCCACTTTCAAGATCACTGTACACCGACAGTGCTCGACATAGCCCTCCTGAAAAATATCGCGCTTCAGGTACGACTCATTCGGGTCATACACGAACTCGACTCCGACCATCGCCCGGTCATCCTACAGCTAGGACAACTAGATGACTCCAGCCCTCCTACAGTCACAATGGTTGACTATGCAAAATTAAAACACTACCTCGCGGATAGGCAGTCCTCGCCCAGCCTCGTTAGGGTCCCGGACGTATTAGAGTCAGTTGCGCACGTAGATCTCGCAATCGACTCCCTAGTTGACCACCTCCAAGTCGGCATCGGAGAGGCCTCGAGAGAGGTCGAAGCGGCGAACGATCGCCGCTTTGTACTCCCTGCCGACGTGCGAGCGTTGATGACGGAGAAGAACGCTGCGACTCGTGCGCATGACTCTTATCCGACCGATGTAAACCGCGCACGATTACGCGCACTTCAGAGAGCGGTTAAAGCCCGTATAACCGAGCTCAAAAGTCACAGATGGGACACCCTAGTCGAAGGGCTAAGGCCGTCACATCTGACTTATTGGAAAGTAGCCCACGCCCTTAAAATAGACGCCCAACCTCGCATGCCCCCCCTCGAAAGGGGTCCCGGCACTACACCCGCTTTCGATATCATCGACAAGGCGGAGTGCCTTGCCGCTTGTCTGGAGAGCCAGTGCTCCCCGAACAGCGTCAAGAACACCGACCGAGTCAAAGACATCGAAGCCCGCGTGGAGGAGCTGAATAAGCTCCCGGTATCAGAATCCCTGTCCCCAGTCACTTCTGAGGAGATCTCTGCCATTCTCAAAAGCCTTAAGCTTAGAAAGTCACCAGGTCCCGACGGTATCAGGAACGAAGTACTCAAACTTCTTCCCGATCACCTCATAGCTCTATTGGTCTGCATATTCAATGTAGCCATAGCCAACTGCCATTTTCCAGCCGTCTGGAAAACGGCCATTGTCATAGGTATTCACAAGCCCGGCAAGAGCACGTCCCTTCCCGACAGCTACCGCCCTATCAGTCTTCTAAATACCCTTGGTAAAATCTATGAGCGGATCCTTCTGAACCGTCTCAAATCCGTAATAGAGGAGAAAAACCTCTACCCGCCTGAGCAATTCGGTTTTCGTGCTAGACATTCTTGCACTCACCAAGTGCACCGCCTCACGGAGCACATTTTGTTTAACTTTTCCGAGTTATCTATACCCCGTCGCACACTGGCAGTCTTCTTCGACGTAGCCAAGGCCTTCGATAAGGTCTGGCACGAAGGATTAGTCTACAAGCTGTACTCCCGCGAAGTCCCCGATAGATTAGTTAAAATCATCCGCGATTACCTCAAAGACCGCACCTTTCGCTACAGAGTGGAAGGTGAACTATCCACACCACATCCCATACGCTCAGGCGTCCCCCAAGGTTCCATTCTGGCACCTAGCCTCTTCAATCTGTACGTCAGTGACCTACCAAAACTTGAAGAGAAAGTTGAAGTAGGCTTATACGCTGACGATACAGTCATATACTCCTCTCAAAGGCAAACGAGAAACCTCAAATGTAGAATCCAAAGAGCCGTGACCACTCTCGGGAAGTGGTTTAACGACTGGCGAATAGCCATAAACCCCACGAAGAGCGCAGCGGTGCTCTTCGACCAAACCGCCACACAGATACCGCAAAAACTCAAGGACAATCCCCTTGAACTCTTCGGTAATCCGATCCCCTGGGAAAAGGCGACCAAATATCTAGGTGTAACCCTAGACAGTAGACTCTCCTTTATACGCCACATCAATCTGGTTAGGAAAAGGGCCTCCTGGACCCTCGCCCGACTGCATCCTCTGTTATGTGCTGCAAGCAAAATGTCCACGAGACACAAGCTTACGCTCTACAAGATGTGTATCCGTCCGATCATGACATATAGCTGCGTTGCGTTCGCACATATGCCAAGTTATAACTGGGAACGCTTACAAGCCATCCAGAACAAGTTTCTTCACCGCCTTACCGGTGCCCCCTGGTTTGTTCGTATGGAGGATCTCCATAGAGATATGGACCTTCCCTCGATACATGCATACGCCAAACACCTTTCTCGCTCGTATTTCGACACCGCGTCGAACCACGCGAACCCCTTAATAAAATGCGGCAGCTTCTTATGTTCCCGACCCCAACGCCTGCCGGAGAAAACGCCGGCCGCGTAATATATTCACTGACCCGCCCGACCAAACCGAAAAAGCTAACGCGTTCTACGCCGACACCGTCTCTCCAAACAGAGCGTGCCACCGCCCACGCCCGCGTAACCACCGTTCTCTCCGCAGAGGACGGGCGGTCAACTTCGCTCCCGCAACACCCGTCACGTCCACCCTCTCTAGCGGCAACCCAAGCCTAGGTCCGTTCCTCGGTGTGAAGCCCTTGGGTCAGGCAGCCGCCCGCGCGATACAAAGTGACACTATACGTGCAACACTTAGTTACCCACACACAACATTACACACGTATGAACACACACACGTGCACACCACACAGGTACATAGGTTCTGTAAGGGACCTTTTTTTTTCTTTTTTTGCGCTAGTTAGACTAATGCGCTAGTTAGTGTAGAAAAACCATTCCGATTAACAAATACACATACGCATGGTCCACTCCTTCCTCCCAGGAGGAGGGGAACGTGCATATGAGTATATATTAGTTAGCTCGAATTCTCCTAAGATTAGGGAATTAGTTAGATCGCGACTTTTTCGCATTCGCGACGACCGCCCGAGCCGAGGTTCGGCCACTCTGGCACCCTCGTGCGGGTCGTCACAAACTTTCGCGGCTGAGTGCCCTAAGCGCTCGCCCCCAAGTCCGGTGAAGCTGTAAAAGCCGCAGCGGCTCTGTTTGACGATAGGGCCCCTAAGGCTAACAGTGTAGTCAGTTCTAAAAAAAAAAAAAAAAAAAAAAAAAAAAAAAAAAAAAAAAAAAAAAAAAAAAAAAAAAAAAAAAAAGGAACTATCATGCATTCGTTCTCAAGAAGTCGACAAGAAACTACATAGCGACAAGTGCATTCGTTCTCAAGAAGTCGGCAAGAAACTACATAGTGACAAGCGCATTCATTCTCAAGAAGTCGGCAAAAAACTACATAGCGACAAGCGCATTCATTCTCAAGAAGTCAAGAAACTACATAGCAACAAGTGCATTCATTCTCACGAAGTCGGCAAGAAACTACATAGTGACAAATGCATTCGTTCTCAAGAAGTCGGCAAGAAACTACATAGCGACAAGCGCATTCGTTCTCAAGAAGTCGTCAAGAAACTACATAGCAACAAGTGCATTCGTTCTCAAGAAGTCGGCAAGAAACTACATAGTGACAAATGCATTCGTTCTCAAGAAGTCGGCAAGAAACTACATAGCTACAAGTGCATTCGTTCTCAAGAAGTCGGCAAGAAACTACATAGCGACAAGTGCATTCGCTCTCAAGAAGTCGGCAAGAAACTACATAGCGACAAGCGCATTCGTTCTCAAGAAGTCAGCAAGAAAATAAATAGTGATAAAGACATAGTAACAAGTGAATATCGTAAATAGTGATCAATAAAAGTTGAATTTATAGTCATCGACGTATTTTTACTCGGCAATCCAGTAATAGTTTACAAAGTGCGGAAACCACGGAATCAATAGTCCGTAGTATAGACCAGAGCTATCGTCTGGTCACTTGATAACCCGCACAGTGCGATTAATAAAGTAATAGGATAATAAATAATACAGGTACCTACGGTAGTATAACAGTAGATACGGGTGACAACTTTTAATGTAATTAAAAAATTAATAATGAAATGGTTGTATTATTCGATTGTCTAAAATATAACCAACTGTGACAAGTCTTAGGCGGAATAAAATGTCGAATAATATTTAAAACAATAATTTTGCCCGCGGCTCCGCTTGCGTTGATCGGTATTGAAGACACGGTATTATTGTATGTGCGCGTAACCCTAATCATTTTTCTAAAATAAAAGTAGCCTAAGTTACTCCTTATAACATCACCTATCTGACAGTGAACGTCCCGTAAAAATCGGTCGAACTGTTTCGGAGATTACCCGGAACAAACAGACAGACAGACAGGCTAAAGTTTTTGAAATTGGTGTTTTGTTATATGTACCGTATATACTTTCATATGCATTTAGTAAAAAAGCTATTATTTTGACATTCAAACAGACACTTCAGTTTTATTAATTGTCTAAAGATATAGATTCGTATTCTTGTTTCTTTGCCTACTTGTTTCGCGTATCTCTCGGAATAGGTCAACTCCGTGTCAACGGTATGAACTGGTCGGAATGATAGTTCTGTTCCTGAGGTTCTGAAAGCACGTCTGTCTGTTTATTCCTGGTAATCTCAGAAACGGTTGGACTGATTTTGACAGGACTTCCACTGCTAGATAACTTATGTTTGGAGTAGTTAAGGCTACATTTATTTTAGAAAAATTATTAGGGTTCCGTGCAAATAAAAAAACTGACCTTAATTTTTTTTGTCTGTCTCTCTGTTTGTATGTATGGATTTAACTCAAAAAGGGCATGACCGGTTCTTATGAAGTTTTGTACACGGGAAGCTTATCTCATTGGTCAATTGACAGCCTTTTTGTATTGCCAACAATACATAAAATATAGTAGGAAATGATTTTGATGAAATTTTGTACATTGGAAGTATAACATTACTTTTCTCAATAGATAGACTATATAAATTTTCAATAATATGCGTAACAAGCTAAATTATTAAAAAAGGCAACAAGAAACCGATTGCAACAAAAAAACACTGGACTAGAAAAAAAATTTTTTTTTTTTGCTTATTATTTGTATCCCAGACGTCGTACTTAAATATTATAAAGCCACAATTACGACGTATCTAACGACAACTCGTACGCTAAAAACCATTAAACGCTTAACGTGCCAAAGGAAATAATCATACATATATATGCTTGAAAAAGATAAATCTCCGTTTTCGCAGTCGGGTAAAAATAAAATTATGTGGTGTAAATAATTATTGCGTAAAAAACACGTGCAGAGCCGAGAGCACACCGCTAGTTTTAAATAAAATGTAATGTTGTCATGTTTTTGAATAATTCTTTTTCTTTTGTGAGTAATTTATATTTTCACATTATAGTATTTGTTTCATTTAAAAATGCAATCTATGTAGTAGAGTTTTCAAGACAAAGAAAGCCTCTTCAACATAATATGTAAATGTTAAAATAATACTATTTAAAAATTCGGTAATTATGCGGCATACATACCGAATACGAATATTCGGACAAACGTTCGGCGCATCTCTACTCCCCGATATTTGGTCCTTATCTTACGAAAAAATTATCACTATATCTTGATTCAGTAAAGAGTTATAAACTAGGTACGATTATTATAAGAACTACGCGTTCAGTGATGTGTTTTCCTGACGTGGAGAAGTGGGGATTATAATATTAGTAGGTACCTATAGATTAACGCGAACGAAGTCGCTGGCGATTGCTAGTTTTAAGATAAACCTTTTATCTGGTGGTAGAGCATTTTCTAATGCCCGCCTGAACGACCATGGCGCCAGTCGGTAAGCACCTGTTATAAGTGTGTTCCGAAAGCTGCACGTGAGAGCCAGTCCCCCCACTAGCGTTTTACGAATTACGATTTTGGGCCACATCGTCACTTATTATCGGGTCAGATTTGCCGAACGCCTAAACCTATAAAGTTACATATTATATGATACAATATTGAAATATTATGAATCAGACAAAAATACCCATATGACCTATTAAATAATATTTATGAATTCCTGATAAATACACACAAATGTGTTCTAACGAGTCTCATAGCAGGGTTAATAATAAAAAATGGTACATAAAACTCTCTGATTAATTTGCGAGCGGGCAACCCTGCCCGGTTGGTTCGAAGGGGATATTTGAAGGTCACAGAATATAAATATTGACAGAATTGTCTGTTTTCAACGCGATATCATATTATTATGTGAATGATTTTGTACAGTATTATACAAACATTGTACTTGTTTTGATATATTTGTTTTTTATGAAAACGGTCTTATACTATATACTTAATAGGTATAAAGTAACTAGCTGTGCCGACAGTATAACACTATTCTTTAGTCAAAGTTTCAGGCGTATTAAATTTATTCGATCAAATCTCCATCGCGCTGCCTCTGCACCCTAAAGCCTACCGTTACCTACCGTACGCCCATAGTTACTACTCCGTTCCCTAAAATCGTAGCGTGAAATTATATATAGCCTATCTATTTTAGATATATAAGAACAGTTCTTATTACAGAGTCATTACTGTGTACAATAAAAATCCAGATCATATTAGAGAAGAAGAAAATGCGAATATGTTCTTAAATACAATTAAAACCCATTTGATGAATAAATCTTTCTACTCAATAACAGAATTTATGAATTACATAACCACATAGAACAATTTAATAAGTAATAAGTTATTTCATAAGCATTTGTCATGATGAATATAGGTAATAATGACCAATTTAAATAAAATAAATAATAATAGATTCTTAAATAAATACTATTAACATATTAGTACACCTAAATAATGTAAAATTACCTATAAGTATTGGATACAATCCAAATCACCACCACAAGGAAGAGCATCAAGAAGGCTGGCCACATTGCCTCTCGTTGTATAGCAATGCTTATTCGTTGACCAAGGTGTTGGTCAGGCGTTTGGTCTCGAGTTGTGTTGACTAGTCGCGTTCTTTAAAGAGGCTGCGTGCCCTTGGTCCCCATAGACCTAAGGTTTCGACTCCAAAGGCCACAAATATGTAGACCCTTCCAAGGGATGTATACTTGCGCTGCTAGAGGTCCTCTGTGAAGGCAGCTGCTGCGCCAGCCTTTGAAGTAGCTGGAAGATGGGACGGTGCCAAAGGGCCGGCCCATCTTCCAAGGCATGAGCTTCATAACGTCGGGTCTCTTGCCATCATAACGCACTAAACCGACTGGTTCCCAGGTTGCTGGCACATTGTCACTGGTAAAAGCCGGACGTAAAACGTCATTGAGGTCAGTCATTAATAAATTAACTAATTAGGTACCTAAATAAAAATATAGAAATATTGCTTTGAGAAGCAATTGTAATAATTTACCATGCCCTATTCAGGGTCCATGTATTCGGATAATTTACCTTATAAGAAAAAAATAAATGTACATACTTTGTACATGTATGTAAATATCTGTAGTTATATCTATCTGTACATCTAATATTTTTTCGAAGTTTCACGATGGACTTACTTTAAGGATACTGATCACGAATATACTTACCCTTAAGAACATTTTTGTTTGTCTGTACGTTTGTATGTTCAGATTTAACTCAAACACGTCTCGAGCGATTCTTATGAAATTGTATACACGGAAAACTTATGTCATTAGTCAATTGATAGGCTCTAAGAATTTACAGTAATACTTTTAGGAAACGTAAAAATAAAAAATCCTGAACCGATTTTGATGAAATATCATACACAGGAAGTATAAATTATTCCATAATTGATGTGTACCAATGGAGTAACTAAAGATTATGTATAATGTGCCCCACGCCCTGTAGATTTTTAACCTGTCTTAAATTTTCGTATTTACTTTTTTGATAAATAATTATGATGGTGCCACTGAGTTTAGTGGGTACCTGTAATGCAGGGGTTGCGTGGCTGTTATATACATCACAGTTTGGACCAAGTTGGAACGACTTGAGCACTAGTGTGTGTTGCCAATATCAACCTTCAAACTCTTTAGAGATATCTCTCTATTTGGGGCAGTCCGACGGGCAAAATACTTCCCCCCTAGAGAAGATTGCATCCAAATAACCTTATGCTGTGTTCCTGATGTGTACTGACAGCTCAGTATGTAACCCTACTGAGTTAAGATAGTTCCTTTGGGAAGTGGGTACAAAGTAAGCAAAGCGCCTAGTAACAGCTGATGTTACAAGCTCCGTAGTCAACGGTAACCGCTTACCATCAGGCGGGCCGTACGCTTGTTTACCCTCGTTAATAAACATTCCAATTAAGTAACCCCAGTCTTTAATTGAATTCCGAAGTCAAAAACTAAAATAAAAACACTTTGTTCGACGTCGGGATTCGAACCTAAGATTTTTTTGATCATAGTAGTCACGCTTACGACCGCCAGGCTAACGAGGTCCTTTTAAGTATGTTTTAAAATATCCTTATAATATCGTATATACGTTTTTATGGTTTTGAGTGTGATTGGACTAACGATGGTGATTTTATCATAGCACGCCAAAGTGGAGACACTGTGCCTGATTAAATTCTGTATAATATAAACAACGGCAACTACCGAGAAATCGACAATACATCGACGGTTGTCGCTGTTATTGAAGCCTCACCGTGGCAGCTGGATATACACTAGCTGATCCCGAAATGCGAAAATACAAAAGAGAGACACTGTAACGGATTTTGCACCAAGCGCGTGGTGGTTGCTTGATGTTCTCACTATGTTTTTCTTCACCTTCAGCCGACAGAGAAAACAAATCAAATTAGTAAATGTACGGAAATTCCGAACAATTCATTGATAGGGTAAATGCCGGTGCTCGAACCTGCGGCCTTCAAAATAATATTCCTCTTCTAATATAATATTATTAAAATCACTCGAACTCTGAGTAATATTAAATGATTTTACAGAATAGGATAAGTAGTTCCTACATCCGAATTCACAAATTTTATATACCTCATTATAATATCAGTATCTACATAATAAAAGATATATAAAATAAAGCTAATAAAAGCCATGTATAGACTACAGACTTTTATTTTTGCATTGTATTTTAGCTCTTTGACCTCGTACCCTTGTTATATGTGTCGTCGCAAGCCAATAAACCAGAATTTAATAAGCAAAAAATACTTAAAATACGTTTTTTAAACAACAAAACATGCAAAAGTATTCATTGAATTAAGATGGTTATCTAATACTTTTAAAATAATAAAAACGTAATATTTAATATTTAATATTTATCAAATGTTCACTGTTAATTAATATTCTGAATTTATTTATCATTCAGAAGGTTAAATTGTCGATGGTATGGTTAATTTTGATGTTTTCGACATTATATCATTGCTACGCGACGCGACGTCTCTATTTTTACCCATACTTACATGCAATTTAAAAGATTACAAATATATATAATTAATAAAATTAAAGTGTCTGTTTGTAATTTCAAAATAACAGTTGTTTACTAAATTCATATGGAAGTATATACGCGACACCTTTAACAAAAAAAAAAAACCATTTTTAAAATTTTTGTCTGTCTGTTTTGTTCCGGGTAATCTCCGAAACGGGTCGACCGATTTTGGCGGGACTTTCACTGGTAGATAGCTGATTTTATAGGGAGTAACTTAGGCTACTTTTATTTTAGAAAAAGAATTAGGTTTCCGTACAAATAAAACAACTGGTCATGAAGAATCAATTCGGGCGCTTAAATGGCTTACGCTGAGTAAACCATAAGAGATATAGCCAATTAATGTACTACATATTCATAGACTTTAAAAAGACTTACAAAAAAGTTCGGGAGAGTATACGTTTTGACTTTAAAATACCCGAGAGCGGAGGAGCAAGATTCGCGCGGGCATTCTGTAGTCCACGTGAACGAAGCCGTGGGTATAGCTAGTCTAAAACGACAATGATTATCTACTTTTTAAATATCAGACATCTCTAATCAATAGGGACTTGATATTATGGAAACCTTCTGTACTTATATTGGTAGATGGAAATTAATTTTCAGTTGGCAATTGAAAAAAAAAACCCTAAATTCAAGTAGAAATATCGATACTTTTAGAATTAAGTATATATTTTTAATACTTCTTCTAACACACCTAGCGGAAACACGGACGAGCTAAAATTTGCGGTTTAATACACGTTAGCTAATATTTGACAATAATATTAATATGCTAGATGATCTATATCTATCTTCTATTAATATACATATAATAAAAACGTAACAGATCGATGTCTGTACATAGAAGATATATGAGAAAAACTATTATTGGGGGTCTCTATCAACGCAGCAGAACCCAAAACAATGATTGTTAGAATTTTTGTCTGTTTTGTTTGTCTGTTTGCCAACTTTTGTGCGCGCTAATCTCAGAAACGGCATAACCGATTTGAAACGGTTTTCAATAATGTATTGTGGTAAGGTTCACTTAACATTTAGTGTTTGTTTTACTTCAATAAGTTCATGAATAAAAAAGTTATATCAATTTAAAAACTACACGTCGAACGTTTGTTCGATAAAAATGCAATAAAATAGCTCTTCAGTTGAATTGACTGAAATTTTAGTTATCTGTATATTATGGTTTGTAAAACGATGATGATTGAAACCTTTCATAAAGTTAAAATTAAGAGTTTAAAAAATTGTAAATCCAACATAAATTGACCTGAGATCTATGTGATAAATCATATTAAAAGGGGGTCAGTATAGGCTGGATTTAGTCAGTTGAATATAGCTGCGCTGCTGCTACGGATGGCAATTCATTTCGAAAAAGAATTATTCAAATCGAACTCTCATGAATTGATTCCCAAAAAAAACAATGTCTCAAAGATCGATCTCCAAAAATCGAATATTTTCGATTCACTTTCGCATTTCTATTAACAATATAAAAATCCCTAAAATAGAAAATTAAAAGGACACCACAAAAGCCCACTTTATGTAATTTTTACCTTACTAAAGTATCGGTTATTATAGAGAAACATAGAAAAGTATAGAGAGAGAAAATTTATTACAGTTATAGGGAAAGAGAATTCATTTCAAAAAATTATTATTAAAAACTGTTTTCGTTATTTTGCTGTTGGGTAATAATTTACTATTAGTATTTTAATTGGTAAAAAACACCATAGAAAATGACTGCATAATGGATTGAATAATCCATACCTACTAATATTATAAATGCGAAAGTAATTATGTCTGTCCCGTCTGTTGCATTTTCAAGCCTTGACCACTGAACCAATTTTGAAGAATTTTGGTTGAGAAAGGTCATAGGCTACTTTTGGAAATAAAATTGGAAGGGGTGAAAAGGGGGGTGAAAGTTCGTATAAAGAACCGAATTTTGATCAATTTTGATATAGAGATATGTAAGAATTTGGAGAAAGACTTTGGCTACCTTATGTGGTGAAAATAAAACTTTAATGGGTGAAATAGGAGATGAAGGTTTGTACGAAGAACCCGTTAAACCAATTTTGATGAATAGAGATATATTATTGGACCTTGGAGACGGACATAGGGTACCTTATGGCGCAAAGATAAAACATGAAGAGGTCAAATAGGACATGAAATTTTGAATGAAGAACCCACTATTTCTCAATTTAGGGATATGAAAATTCATATTTATGATTTAAGGAACAAATAAAAGGGTTTCGCGTTGTTGAAAAATGAGTCGGCAGGGTGGTACAATAAGGGATGATTTACAATGCCATACACATAGAGTGATAAATTCATCTATGATTTTCTAATGCTTTGTCGTGTTTAGAGATCAGTCTGTGTATATGCAATAATAAAGCGGGGTGGTAGGGATCGCGACCACCATATCTACATCAGTCGATACATATAACAAAAGCGTAACTAATCCGTGTCTGTACATAGAATATATATGAGAGAAACTATTATTGGGGGCCTTTTTTTTTTTTTTTTTTTGTTAACGTGGTGTGGAAAACCCGTCATGGGTACACACTCGCCCGGGGGAACGAGTGGTTATGTGAGACTCCTACTCACTAAAAAACTCCACGGTGCACCGTCCGCCGCCATGCTGGGGCGACGCGGGCACTGCGCTGGCATTCAGCCGCGCCGCCCCGGCGGCAAGGCCCGGAAGGGCCGTCCGCTGACGGAGACAGCCCGGTGACGAACTGTCTCCCCGTCCGCCAAACCAGTGCAATGGGAAGACAGGCCCCCCGACCCATCTCCCCTTGGTTCGGCCTGGCAGGAGAAGGAGGCGGATGAACCACCACCTGTCCCCCACCCACCCGTTGTTGGGTTTTTTATAGAGGTTTTCTCCTCTGTCTCTGCCATAATGTTTGGCATATGGCGGGGGTAAGGGGCGAATGAACGCACCCCCACCCCGCTAGCCCGGCCATGATTTTTTACCGAGGTTTTCTCCTCTGCCGTCCTGTAACGGCAGGAGAAGGAGGCGAATGAACGCACCCCCTCCCCCACCAGTCCGTCGTTAGTTTTTTATAGAGGTTTCCTCCTCTGCCGTCATTAAGCTCCCGTCCGTCCTTGTCAAGTCCGTCTTTGATTTTTTAACGAGGTGCTCATCCTCAACCGTCCGGCTATTTTTTTAAGTGGTTTCCTTCCACTGTCCGTCCTTGATTTTTTATACTGGTGGTTTTCTCCACCTCCGTCCAGTAATTTTTTAAGGTGGTTGTCTTCCACCGTCCGTCCGTGATTTTTTAAAGGGTGGTTTACTCCACCACAGTCCGTCCAAGGTTTTTTAAGGTGGTTTACTCCACCGCCGTCAGCGATTTTTTAAAGAGGTTGTATCCTCTCAATGTTTTAAGGAGGTTTTCTTCCTCCTCCGCCGTCAACGACGAGTCCGTCCGTAGTGGACGAGCCAAAGCAGGTCCACTCTTGCCCCATCCCCTGTCTCCTCTGATGAGCAGAGGGGTACAGGGGAGGAACGCCGTCGGTCTGGTATTGATTTGGAAACGGTTTTCACTAATATATTATGGTAAAGTACACTTAACATTTAGTGTTTGGTTTACTTCAATAAGTTCATAAATAAAAAAGTTATATCAATTTAAAAATCACGTCGAACTTTGGTCGATAAAAATGCTATAAAATAGCTCTTCAGTTGAATTGGCTGAAAATTTGAAACTTGATTATTAAAATGATGATTATTGAAAGTTTACATAAAGTTAAAAAATTTATGTATGTATGTTATTGTATGTTCATAAAATTTGCATATTTCCAATATGAGTTGAACTTACATCTATATAATAAATCATATTAATAATGGGTCACCCTAGGTCGGATATAACCACGCAAGTGAGTCGAGTGCCGCTTCGCTGCTACGCAATTCATTCCGAAAAAGATCGATTCGAATCAAACTCTGATGTATCGATTCACAATAAATCGAGGTCTAAAAGATCGATCTCTACAAAAAAAAACCCACTTTTATTCACTTTTCATATTTGTGTTAACAATATAAAAATCCCTATTATAGAAAACAAAAACACCACAACAATCGATCTTTTGTTATTTTTACCATGCTAAAGTATCAATTACTCGAAAACTCAAGCCTAGGTCCGTTCCCTCGGTGTAGAACCCTTGAGTCATGCAGTCGCTCGCGCGATACTGGTGACACTGCCCTTGCTATCACGTAGCTACGCACACACATCATTACACACAATATGTACATACATACGTGCACACCACATAAGTACATAGATTCTGTAAGGGACCTTTTTATTTCTTTTTTTACGGTAGTTACTTTCGATCATGTTTCCAGAATACTAAATACATATACACATGTTCATTCCTTTCTCCCAGGAGGCAGGGACATGTATATATGTATGCGTTAGTGTAGCTCGAATTTTCTACTGATAGGGAATATAGGAATAGGGGAATAGTCAGTTCGCGACCTTTTCACAATCGCGGTAACAGCCCAAGCAGACGTCCGGCCACTTTGGCACCCTTGGCGCATGTTGCTGACGCTTTCACGGCTGAATACCTTAAGCGCTCGCCCTCAAGCCTGGAGAAGCTGTCAAAGCCATCAGTGGCTCTATTTCTTTAGGGCCCCTTAGGCTAACAGTATAGTCAGTGAGAAAGAAAAAAAACCATTTATTATTTTCTTTTGTTTTATCGTGTTCAGAGATTAGTCAGTGTATATACAGTAATATAGCGGGGTGGTAGGGATCGCGACCTCCATACAAATAGTGATAAACACAAGCATGATTTTCTTTTAGTTTGTCGTGTTCCGAGGTCAGTCCGTGTATATCTATACTATTAATAATTTAGTAAAGCGGACGAGTTTTTTTGTTTGTTTATTTAAACATGGTAATCTCTGGACAACTGGTAGCAGTCGGATTCGAAAAAATTTTTTTGTATATGATAGCCAGAATCACGAAGAATAGTATAGGCTATCTGGAACTAAGCTAAACCTTTCAGCTAGACTTAAATATTGATT
Organism: Saturnia japonica; assembly: GCA_033032175.1. Taxonomy (NCBI): domain Eukaryota; kingdom Metazoa; phylum Arthropoda; class Insecta; order Lepidoptera; family Saturniidae; genus Saturnia; species Saturnia japonica. Next base: position 16,937,439 of record CM065318.1, read on the forward strand.
TTTGTTTAAGTAAGTCGAAGTGAAAGTGTTCCTGAAATGCTTTATCCGCGTGCGCTGTTGTAATGGTTAGTGATACGTAAATATAATATTCCACAAAAATATTGTTCCTTAGTGTATCTAAAAAAAGTCTCCGATAATATATGCCTATTTCTTAATAGCATAAGCCACAATAAGGTATTTTGCGAGTTTTTATGTTGAAGAATAAAATTGATTTTAATCATTATTTTTAGGCTTATCATTTAATCCTTAGGAACAAAAGTTATTATTTCATCATAGCGACAATTTTATGAAGTTAAATTTTTCTCTTTATAGTATATTATTTGGATGCATAGTTTAGGAGAAAATGAAAAATTAAAATAATTTGTACTTGCGGGAAGTGATACCAATTATGATAGACTACACGGGACCGTCCCGTAGGCGGCGCGGTATTTGTCGGATAAAAACGCGGGTGAAACCGAGGGGCACAGCTGGTGTAAAAATAAAGTTTTTGAATCTTCTATTCAAGAAACTTCACCGATAACGTTAAGTTGTATAAGCCAGTAGACTGCCATAGAGTTACATATTATAGTATATATCGAATTTGTTCATCATATAACAATATAATAAATACATAGGTTTCTTTGCAGTCCCTATTGTTGACGGTTATCCATTACACGTATGCTATTGGCTGTGCCCTGTCATAGGTGCGCGCTTATTGGTTCAAGGCTATGAACTTCGTTCTAAACGAGTGTTCCACCACACTCACGCATTTTTATTTAAATTTTAGTTATTATTTTTCTTTTTCCTTAAATACGGCGGTTTTGGCCCTTGATTTTATTTTGAATATTTATATAAAAAGGTGTTTCTGCGTTACAAATTACATATGTTTCAAAATCTTATATTATTAATATTATTGTTTCCTAACCATAACTGGTATTCATATTTAAATTTGGGCACTAATCTGCATCGGTTTCCATTGTGAACATCGTATGAATCTGTCGCTTAATGTAATGGGATTCAACCAATAGCAGAGCGCTGTGAAGCGCTCATACGTTCTCGTCCAATCACAACATCTTCATGGCGCCGTTGTTAATGGCGTCTCAGTGGGAAAGTGTCGAGCCTCGCCGGCGCATGCAACTGCGTGCGATTCGAAGTGATTACGGGAAATAATTACAAAATACAAACTATTACAAAATACAAACTATTACAAAATACAAACTATTACAAAATACAAACTATTACAAGATAACAAACAATCAGACATCGTGCGATTCGTGAGTGACGATTACAAAATGCAACGGGCAAACCTGCGTGCGTTACCTACTCCAGCTCAACAGACCTGATTTTCCAGGACGTCCCATCGGCTGGACGAACGAACGTACTGTTATGTCCCTGGATTGCACCCTTCCTAGCCTAGTCAGCTGCCTATGCTGTTGACACACCATTTCCACTCCCTTCCTTTCATATCTCGACCCATTACCCAGTCAGTGTTCGCCTATCCTTCAAACCACGCACTCGCGACATAAGTCAATAAAAAGTTCGATTAATTCTAATTCCTTTTTTTATTTTAGTTAAGTGATTTAATCTTTTTTTTTTAAAACATAATCGTGATCCCGATTATAACAGTACGTGGCTAAAGGTAAGAATTCCTGTCATAGGGGCGACAGATTCTTAAGCGCTAACAGCCTTCAAACCAAATCCGGTGGCTGTTTCCCAATGTGCGTAGTGGTCCGCGCACAATTATTATTAGATTCTTAAACTCTTTCCACTTTCTTAGCCATGTATGTGAAAAAAGATCATGTCTAAGGATTTTTAAAGCTGCAACAGACGAAAGTCTCGAAAATATCGAATAGCTTGTGAATAGTGCCACAAGATCATCATAAACACATGTGTGTAATGAGTCAACGCACCCGAACAGTCGGTAGCAACAGCAATTATTGTTAAGAATAAAAATACAAGTTCGTGTATAAAATCAACTTTGGATGTACGCCAGCGCGCGGCCGCGGAGCGGTGCGGTGAGAAGTCAGCGGACGTTCGGATACTTCCGTAAAAATGGTTGCTGATCGGAATAAAAAATTAATTAATAAATATAATTTTTCGAGTTCCATCGTGATTTTAATATTTATAATTGTATTTTTTATTCCTTACCACGATATAAAATTAAATTCATAAATTAATCTGATTATCCTCTAAGTTAAAAAAAAATTATAATCTCAATTGTGGCAGGCAAGGGAATACTAATATTATGTAAACCTCGCACAGCATTCGCTTTCTCGAGAATTATTCAAAACTCCAGAATATACACAAAGTAACAGAAGGTACACAGAACAGCGGCCACCGATGGTCTGCCGTCGAGAGATTAAGATTCGTTGACAAATTTTTGTTAACTTTAAAAATGGACCAATTTTTTTTTTAATTGTAACATGCAACTTTGATATAGGATATACATTTTATATACACTTAGATCTACCCCACGGTTTCATCTGTGTTAATTTTATCCAATAAACACCGCCGCGCGCCGGCATCGCACCCGTGTCCTATCATAATAATAATTATTCTCACTTCCCTCATGTACAAATTATTATAATTTTCCATTATTTCCTAAACTATGTGTTCTAATAACATACTATAAAGGGCAAAGTTTATAACTCCATAAAATTGTCTTTATGATGAAGTAACTTTTGTTTGTAAGGATTATGCCTAAAAATAATGCTCATAAATTTCTTAATTAATCTTTAGCAAATGTTTGTCACAAAATACCTCATTGTGGCGAATATATAAGAGTGAAGCATGTGCTATCGCGGACTTATTTTTAAATATACTTAGTATCAAAATTTTAGTACAACATTGTATTTACGTATCACTTACCATTACACCAGCATACGCGGATAAAGCAGTTCGGGAAAACTTCCACATCCGACTTACTTAACAAAAATTAATATTTAAGGCTAGCTAAGAGTTGTAGCATAATGTTAGATAGCCTATACTATTTCTCATGAATCTGGGTATAGGTACTTAATGTACAAACAAATTTTTATAATCCGGCTGGTAGTTCTGTAATTAAATATTTATATAATCACTGTGTGATTAGCGTGTTTAAACAAACAGACAAACAAACAAAAAGCTGTTCCGCTGTTTAAATTTTTTTTTTAAATATTATTATAGTTTAGATTTACTGACATCGAATCGTCTTATAAATGAGACTATCACGATTTTTCAAACGCATAATTACGGTTATAATATAATCGAATGGAGTACAAAGATTCAGTTTAACCGAATTCTTCAATAACTATTCAAATCTATTAAAAACATAAAATCAGTTTTCATCGGACGTAGATCTACATCTATTCTATACTATTATATTATTCAGGGTAAAGTTTGTTTGTTTGTTACTGATCCGATTCTGAAAATTTTTCACTGAGGCTACATGTGTCGATACATTTCAAATACGCCTAAGTCACAGATAAACTGCTTTTGGAGAAAATGATGTTATTGCTTTACGAGTCATTATTTTAACATTAACAGTTGGTATTATTTCTAAACTTTCGTAACGGATACCAAGGGCGAGACTACGCAAAAAAAGTTTAAAAACCACGAAGAATTTACGAAAAACCTTTTACATTTCGGACTTAGGCATGTTTGATAACAACTATCACGATGTTAGTTTCAAAAAATCATTTTGCAATTTCTTACGTTTTTCATTAGTTATTATCATAGGCTTCTCTGCTATCTTTGAACTCAACACTAATTGTATCATCCATAATTCTATAAAAACTTGAGCGCAAGATTCAAATATCATGAGCTCCAGCTCCCTAGACAGCAATGGCAGCCATGACACTGTATAGTACTGTTTGTGATTGGTCGGATTGGACTTTAGTGAATTTGATTTACACTGGTGTTGAGACTTAGGCACTATTCAAATAAAATTGAATATTTTGATCAATATTTCTACGTGAATTGATGTTTTTTTTTTAAATTTAATAAATACCAAGCTGTTGAATATGATAAAAAAGACAGTAAAAAAAATCAAAAATGTATTATAGTGGGCTTAACCTCGTTTGATATGCATCGACACATATTTTGTTGCTTTAATAGTAAAGTGTATATATAATTAGCTGTTAAATTACAACGGTATACTTATTAAGTGAATATTTCTTGAAAAACCTCTCGGGAGTGCAGCATCTGTGGTTTCATTGGCCGGAATCATATTTATATTATGGATGTATGAATCAACCAAACGTTTTGTTGGCAGTGTGACAGAATCGTCAAAGGAACCTTGAGGAATTGATCGCTGGGTTTTTTACTGTCGTATAAACAAGCTGTGCATGTAGCTTCGCACATGTGGACTTATGAATATTTATATTTGTATTATATACTAGTTGTGCCCGTGACTTCGTTCGCATGGACTACATAATGTCGTCAATCGGGCATACGCGCAAATCGTGTTATTACAGTTCCGGTTATATGCTTATTGAGGGTGATCCTTAGAAGATACTTAGAGGACTTGTTGACTTTTTTGTAGGTCTTTTTAATGCCTAATATTATGTAGTACATTAATTTGATATATCTCTTATAGTTTACAGCTCAGCGTAAGCCATTTAAGCGTCCGAATTGATTCACAATGACCAGTTTTTTTTTAATTTTCGCGGAACGTTAATTATTTTTCTACAATAAAGTAACCTAAGTTACTGACTATAACATCAGCTATCTACCAGTGAAAGGCCCGTCAAAATCGGTCCAACCGTTTCAGAGATTACCCGGAACAAACAGACAGAAAGACAACATTTAAAAAAAATGTGTTTTGTTATATGTATCGTATATACTTTCATATGCATTTAGTAAAAAACTGTTATTTTGACATTTCAAACAGACACTTCAATTTTATTAATTGTATAGAAGATTTAAAAAAACGTAAGTGTATTAGATACAAAAGTTGTAGGGCATAGACAAATTTCTTTGGATATTGCCCTCTACTTTGGGCACCTCCCACCCTACAGAAGATCTCAGCCAAATAACCTTGTGGTGTGTTCATGTGGAGAGTAAGGTTTCCAGAACTCCTTGATAATGATACCTACGGTATTACGAGCGTCCGAAACACATGGCAGATCAAGATCCCACTAAAAGTTTTTTCATAATTGTTTTTTGTTGGAAAGGTTAACAATATTTTAATGAATTGTAGTTTCACTTTACATTTCATTTTACTCCACAGTTTGTAAAAGTCTTCCAATATTTATTTATCAGAACCCCGGTAATTATCAGGAATGGAACAGAGGTCACCACTGCAAGCAAAAAGGAATTAATAGAAACAACATAATAAAACATTTAGTTATTTACATTAACTTGTGGAAGTATATATGTATTGCTAAATCGTGATAGATCAATGGCAAGGACGCTATCGGAAGCACGACGCAGACCGAGCACTTAAATAACTTTAAAATTGCATAAGTTTAGAATGTCTAGATTTTAGATATTTCCTATATCCTTTCAAATTTTTAACAATTACTTAGCCTTCCCTCAAGAATCTACCTCGAGACCGAGAGACCTTTGCTCAATAGCAAAATGTGTAAAGATTTTTATTAGCTACCTATATCACCCATCGATATCGAATCGGTACTGGTCGGGTGCAGGGTTGATAAGTCAGTGACGACCTTAACTCTCCACAGCGCACCCAATGTAACGTATCGTTGGTCTCACTTCACGTACTTAAGGGTTCGTTCCATAGGACGATAGCGTGCAGTTATACAGCATATACAACCTTCTTTAATAAATAGGTTACAAAATGCAATAAGCGTTTTTGAAATCTAACTGGTAGTTCCAGAGATTAGCACGTACAAACAAACAATATCGTGAGCTTTATATTAATAGCATAGGTTTAATAAATTTCTTAGGACTGACTGACCGCGTACAACTTAAACCAGTTTATCCAGAAGCACGAAATTTTCCACAGTAGTTCCTGATTCCATAACATTTGAAAATCTCAGGGAGATTCGAACTGGGTTAAACTCAGTACAAGAATAAGTTATTTACTTGTGTGGCAATACCTCACCTACCGCATCGTTCGTCTGTCATTTAAATTAATAACATCGCCCTCGTCACGTTTGACACTTAAAAATGTAACGTCCGTGAAAACGCTGAATGAAGCCGGCGATCGGCGAGTGATGAATGAAGCCGCCGCATCCAATTCTCGGTAAATAGTTGCGCAACACTGGTTTTGACATATTAGGCTGGTTGTATAGCACGAGATTATCGTAGGGCGATAGTTGAACGATAGCGTATAAAGAAAAATACAGATTTATTTATGAACTAATGAATTAACAAATAATGTAAGAAGTAATCAATACTTTATTGAACTTGTTAATTTAATGTCATAAAGCATATTCTTCCAGGTCATTATCAGACACTTTACTTAATTGTTTTCAATCATAACTTGAATTAAGTCAAATACCTAACTAATTTGTAATTAGAGTTTCAATAGGACCTTTAATGATAAGTTTAGTTAGTCTCGAAAATCGTCTCGTAAAACGTTGTTTATAATTAATAATTTACTAAACCTCGCTCATTGCTTTGATCTCATATCACAGCAGTGGCAGTCCTGTATCCAATTTGGAATATTTTAATTAGGACAAGTATTTTGACGGGCGGAAGACTGTTGTAACTTAAATAGTTTTCTCTTTAGTACTTATATAATCTTGGTTTTAGTATGGTTGAAAATAGCCCTCGTCCACGTCACAAATATACAAATTTCGGAGAAGTGATTATAGAATTATATGTTGTGCCTATATTTATAAATTATAAATAATACATGGTCTTTTAATAAAGTATCATTTATGGTTGCAAGTCTCGGTCGTTGAATGGTTACAACCGCTGGTATATACATAGATTCAATGGATGCAAGTCAGAGCCTCGATTTGTCTTTTTACTAAGAAATTTCTAAATTTGTGTAACTAAGTTTTATTTTATAAGTATCGACTGATAGAGAAGGAACGATGATTTTGAATCGTTCATGTTGTTCCAATGTAGATACCTGTTTGTAAATCTCGACAATACTTCATGAACTGGTGTGGCAATTAAGTTCATGCCTTCTTTCGGGAAGAGATTTGACCCAGCGGCCAATAGTGAGCATTTACAGGCTGTTAACTTTAAATTTAAAAAAAACTAAATCAACATGTATTTTGGTCCTATCTCTAAACACGGTTTTTAAAACTAACTAGGTAGTGTCGGCAATAAAATTTTATAATAATTTCACTTTTTGGAACAAAATTTGTGAAAATCGTTATCTCTGGTCGTTCGGTTTTTAAACAGCCTTACGCTATGACTAAACGTAAAGAAATAGTGCTTAACACCGTGTGATAAAATATTAAATGGCCGGTTTATTTAGAATCGGATAAATTGCGGGACAGTTGCCAGTTATTCGGGGAAACGGATGAAAACACAGCAAACAAATATACATGATGCAATAATATTATGGAAACAACTAGATTTTATTTTACTGGCTTCGTAAATGTTTATAGTTATAGGTACCATCTCAATCTTAGCTAAGAATATGAAATTGCACGCAGTAGAACGGTATCTTAAGAGAGAATTTTATGTAACTGCTCTCCATATTTCTCTCGAATAGTGTCATAACAACGGCCATTTTTCTTGAATAAAATTGTATTTTGTTCACGATCGCATTCAATATTTGATAAAAGATTATTTATAAACAATTTAATTAATAATATTTTAAAAAGATCAAAATAGGTATATGTACAAGTCTGTACATAAGAATGTTTTTTTTTCATATTCTAAAACCTTCGTTTATGTATACAGATTACTCCAGTAAAAAAATCACAAAAATCGATCATGTAGTTTCTAAAAAAATAGTGCACATACCTACTGGCATTATAGGACCTACCTTTTTTCAACCGACTACGCCGTTGGTGGGAAGAGCCTTGACAGCTTCATCGGGCTTGGAGACGAGTGAGTAGCACCAGTAGCAACAGAGCAAAAGTAGCAACTAGCAAAAGAGTGCCAAAGTGACAGAATTACGGCTTAGGATGTTGCCATACATGCGATTTCCCGAAATTGAATCTAACTAACCATCCAAAGGTCAAACTAACTAACAATACACATGTACCAATTAAGAAATATACGTATATGTTTTTAGTTTATCTGTAAATTGTAAATTGTTTTTGTAAAACAAAACCTAAAGGACCTTTGTTCACACTACGTGCCGTGCAGGTGTCAAATGCAGTGGTTGTTACGTATGATATGCTAGTGAATAGTAGAAACGAAGTATCTCGCAAGTAGGGCTCCACGCTGAAGGATCGGCCCTAGGCTTTAGTCCTCTAAGCTTTAGTCGCTGCTGGTTGAGAAGTACCTGCCTTTTTTGAAGTCAGGTAAAATAAGATGACTTAAGAAAAAGAAAGAAACGGTTCAAATGTTTCATCTCTTATATATTACATACCAATAATAAGAAAAAGTAGCCTACGTTACTTCTTATTACATCAGCTATCGGATAATGAAAGTCCCGTCAAAATCGGTCCAACCGTTACGGAGATTACTCGCAAGAAACAGAAAGACATACAAAAATGTGTAAATTGTCGTTTTCTTAAAAAAAAATTGATTGTGTGGTTTTATGAAACCACGGTAATAGTGAAACTTTTTTTCACATTATAGACATTTAACTAAAAATTCACAAATGAGTAATAGTCTATACACTACACGGTCAGTTGCTGCGAACTATAGGCGCCGCCATCCCTACTCCGCGACCGACCGTCACGCGACATGCAACACACAGACCAAAAATTTTGAGACGATCTAATAAAAGTTTCACTTTAAAAGCTGTTATTTTGACATTAAAAGCTTTAAATTTTATTAATTGTTTAGATTAAAATTAACTCGGTATTTCTCTGTCTAAATACATATAGAAGAGTTACAGTGTCAAGTCAGTAAAAAAAACCTACCAATAATTTATAGCAACAATAGTTTATTCAAGTGTTGTAATTCCATTATTCTGAGCGAATATAAAATTTCATTGCGAGCCAGAGACGCCTTGGCCTTGTTTCGGGACACGGCGACCTCTGCATCGACACTCAATTCAATGGAATAATTAATTTCATACTTGCAGACTGTTTCAAAGGCGTGCATTTTGCTTTACAATTTGCACATTTATTACGAGTGTAGCCTAAACTTAATGCTGGCAATATATAGCATAAAAATTAACATGAGGTACCTACCCGATTATTTAAAAACTAGTTGTGCGCTACTGTATCATCACTCGTGTAATATTGGAGTACATTCATACATAAATATCCACTGCGCTGCTTCTGCCTCCAACGCGTCTGTGTAGCCTAGCGGTGCTGTGGTGTTCTTTCCTACTTCGCGTACTTGCCTACAGCTACGATTTTGATCCACGATAAAGCTGTAAAAGCCATCAGTGGATCTATTTTTAGGGCCCCTCAGGCTAACAGTGTAGTTTTAGTTAAAGTCGTAGCATGAAATGCCAGCCTCAATATTTATGTAAGAATATTATTTGTAGGCTATGTAAAATGTAAAAATAATTCTTCAAACAGGTCCAATGCTTCCGGAGATTACCCTGCACATATACACAAAGTTAAACTCGTACACTCTCTGTGTAATAATAAGTATATTTGAGTTATATTAATTCTACTAGCTAACCCGCGGAACTTCGTCTGCGTCACATAACAGAGAGAGATAGAAAGGGTTAGAGAGGGTGGGTCGTAGGCACAGCAGGTACCACCCGCCTCCTACATTATTCTGCATAATAAAAATACGCTCGCGATACTTAATCATTATTTTGTTGCGGAGTTATTTTAAAACTGTGATATCTCCTAATATATTCACTGAAATTAATTAATGTAAAAAAAAATTTTGTTCAAAATTAAATACTTGTGATGAATAACGTATTTATTTTGATAAGGATTAATGTCATGTATACAAAACACCTTTGCAAATAATTCATTATTTTAGAACAAATTTTTTTTGAATAAAAAAAGTTATATTGAGTAAACTAAGCTGTCGCGGACTTTTAGAAGTGATAACTTCTTATGGGAGGGTAAACCCCTTCGTAACGTAATGCGTTACGGCGCCACTCTGCTTGGCTTCCCCCTCTCTCTACTCAGTGTTCTAATGTACATACTCAAGAATTGTAACTAAGGATAAAATGTATTTTATAATCAATAAAAGATTTTATTAATAAATAACCTTTCCTCATATTAATATACATAGAGTTTAAGTAATAACCCAAGCTTTTCTCAAGTTAAACAATTTCAATATTAAATAGTTCAACTTTAGATTAATTTAAGTTATCACTTCTGTCGAGCGTCCCGAGACGCACACGTTTTTTTTTTTTTTGAAATTTTTAAGAGAATCAATTTCGTTACAAATTATTGTTGCGTAACTTTAACCAATCACGCAGCGCACGCAGCGAACATTTTTCATTGAAGCTCCGCTCCTATAGGTCATAGCGTGATGTTTATAGCCTATAGCCTTCCTCGATAAATGAGCTATCCAACACTAAAACATTTTTTCCATTCGAACCAGTAGTTCCTGAGATTAGCGCGTTCAACCAAACAAACAAACTCTTCAGCTTTATAATATTAGTATACATTTAGCAAATAAAAGACAACACTTACCACTTTCTCTATACAAGGTACATTGCCCGGTGACTAAAATAAATGACACAAAACGTCCCCCGCACATCTGGCGCCTGTAAGGTTACTTACGATTCTTATTGTAAATCTATTTTCGACTTACGATCGAGTAAGTTTTGCGTATTGAAGACTTAAGTTGTGTTAGAACTGAAATCATTGTTTATTCGTAATAACTATTTAGCTATTTCTTATATTTATATGGTAGATTTTAGATTTTTTTTCTTTAATTCTTTCTATGCATCTCGGCAATGGTATCAGTGGAAAATCTTTATTTGTAAGTAGCGACCCGCCCCAGCTTCGCACGGGTACATTTTACAAAGTGGTGTATTTTATGTTTAAAAAGGTTGATTTGTTTATCGCTTTAATATTGATAGTTCATAACTATCAGTGGTCCTAAACGCGGTTGCTATGCTCGAGGTGCTGGGTTCGATTCCCAGGTCGCGCAAAGTTTTATTGGGGTTTTCTATGAAATTCTCAGTAGCAGCTCGGAGTTTGGCTTTGTGCCCGATTAATGACAATAGGCTCGCCCCCTATTACATGAGACCTAAAACATACTCGGCGAACTGTGGGTGTACACCTCTGCCAAACACTTCGGGGATACAGGCGTGATGGCATGTTGTGTAACTTCATATTTACGAAGAGTGCGTTTAGTATGAATTCATCATAGGCTTTTTGAAGTACTACAATTCTTTAGAACATTATTTTCATGTATCTCATAAGGTTTAGGCAGCGTAAGCCATGTAAGCGATCATTTTTTGACGACTTGGTTACAATTAATTGAAGTTTCTTTACTATAAAAAGAAACTTAATTAGAATACATTGTATATATAAGCCTTCCGTAAAAAAATCTCTAAACGGCAGTGAAAACCGCATTAAAATCCGTTGCGTAGTTTAAAACATCTACTTTATTATTATTATTATTTGGTAAGACACACTAGCAGCTAATTAGCTGATGCGTGCGTATCAAATAGCTTTGAGATATCTTCCTTGTCCAATCTGCTCTTAAAGGAGGTTATGGTAGGAGCCATCACAACTTTTTCTGGAAGTTTGTTCCATGCTGTGACCACTCTGTTAGGCAAGAACTGCTTTATTGGGTTTCTTTTTGCTGGGAATTCCCAAAGTTTCACGGGATGACCTCGTAGGTGTTTATTTTCATTTGACTTAAACATATCTTTAAGGCTGGGCACATCGTAATAATTAGTGAGGATTTTATAAGTTTCGATTAACCTGCCCCTTTGTCTACGGTGTTCTAGTGTGGTAAGGCCAAGGTTTATGAGGCGCTGTTCATAGGGTAAGTTACGCATTGCATACACCATCTTAGTAGCCCTTCTCTGTACATTTTCAATGAGCTTAATGTCTTTTTTGAAGTAGGGATCCCAGATAATATAAGCATGTTCAAGAAGTGGTCTAATATAGGTCTTGTATAACTTTATAAAAGTTTTAGCTGTTAGATATGTATGTATAGATGTATAGATATGACCTATGAGCCAACACCAAGAAGAAGAAAATATTACAAAGTTCAATTTTTTTTGTTGGTTTGTTTGAATGAGGCAATCTCTGGAACTAATAGTCAAATTTGAAAAATTCTTCCTAGATTTTATATCCTTTTTAATGAGAACGTTTATAGGCTATATAACTTTACGCTATGACACAAAGAGGCTCAGCAGTAACCATGAACGTCAAACAATCTGGCAAGTACGGGAAGTGAAAACAACGATAAGCAACACGGCTTGGTGAAGAGTTGACCAAATAAATATTAAGACGGGTAAAATTTGGAACATAACTAGTCGATTAATTAAGGAAAATCAACAAAACATGCATGGAGCGTTGCATTCGTTTGTAATAAAATCCCTACGCTCGTGACCTAACTCCTAGTGATTTAAATGACACGTATTTTACTTGGAAAGACATAAAGTTAATAAATATATTGAGGATAAATATGTCAGAAGGACTACTCTCTACATCACGGCAACTTGGCGCTGAGGACAATGTTTTAATAACTAACGAATTGAAAGGTTTTGGCGTACTCCGCTCTTAATCTGTCATGTTGCGTGTTTTATTTTAAATTATGAACTTTCGTTCTTTGACCTTATATTTTGTTGGTGGCATTTTGCGTAATAAAATTTGATTAATTTTAAATTGTTGGCACAAATCTATCTGGAAGTCTGTATTGGCACTATTTTGCTAGATCGTTGTTTGGAGTTTGAAGTCTAGACCCACGTGACATTGGCAAAAAAGCTAACTAATTATAATCTTCTAGCTGTGCCCCACGGTTTCAGTCATGTTCATTTTATCCGCATCCTAACGCACCCATGTATAATCTATCATAAGTGTTCTTCCCGCAAGTTACAAATAATTTAAATTTTTCGTTATCTCCTAAACTATGCGTCCAAACAGCATACTCTAAAGAGAAAAAATTAGCTTCATAAATAAGCTATGGAATAGCTATATAAAATTATTTGGGGCCTCCATTTCTATGTTGCACCACGGGGCTCTGACAGACAAAATTTAGATTGCCCTTTATCACTATTAGTTTTGTTTCGAAAAGAAAATAAGTGACTGGGTAGTTTATAAACTATCTTAATACGTAATACAGTTTTCTATTGTAATAGTACCTAATAGTTTATTTCCAAACAATATCCTTGCCAATGTTATTTGTTTAAATCAGTGTTTTTCAACATTTTTCAAGACATGACCCCCGTAGTATGGTAAAAAAAATTAATGACCTATCCTCCGCTGTTTGTAACCTGTATTTTGTTATGTTACAAATTTAAAACCCGTACAATTCATTTATTAATTTTTATAATTAGGTGTCGGCTAAAAACATATTTAAGTATATTTTGACATCGCCAAACGCCGATTTTTTCATTATATTTAATTCTATCAGTACCAAAACGAATCCACGAGAGTAAAAAACTAACTTTCATGTTAATATAAATGTGACTCACATGGTAGGTATTATATTCATTCGTGTTGGTTTGTGTTAACCTGTAAATGTCCTTTAATTTACATTTTCCTAATTATAATATATTTTTTAACTTTTTTTTGTTCTTTGTTTCCGAGGTTTTTTTTTTTTTTTGAACTGACTACACTGTTAGCCTTAGGGGGCCGTAAAGCCGCTGCGGCTTTTACAGCTTCACCGGACTTGGGAAGACTTAAGTTGTGTTAGAACTGAAATCATTGTTTATTCGTAATAACTATTTAGCTATTTCTTATATTTATATGGTAGATTTTAGATTTTTTTTCTTTAATTCTTTCTATGCATCTCGGCAATGGTATCAGTGGAAAATCTTTATTTGTAAGTAGCGACCCGCCCCAGCTTCGCACGGGTACATTTTACAAAGTGGTGTATTTTATGTTTAAAAAGGTTGATTTGTTTATCGCTTTAATATTGATAGTTCATAACTATCAGTGGTCCTAAACGCGGTTGCTATGCTCGAGGTGCTGGGTTCGATTCCCAGGTCGCGCAAAGTTTTATTGGGGTTTTCTATGAAATTCTCAGTAGCAGCTCGGAGTTTGGCTTTGTGCCCGATTAATGACAATAGGCTCGCCCCCTATTACATGAGACCTAAAACATACTCGGCGAACTGTGGGTGTACACCTCTGCCAAACACTTCGGGGATACAGGCGTGATGGCATGTTGTGTAACTTCATATTTACGAAGAGTGCGTTTAGTATGAATTCATCATAGGCTTTTTGAAGTACTACAATTCTTTAGAACATTATTTTCATGTATCTCATAAGGTTTAGGCAGCGTAAGCCATGTAAGCGATCATTTTTTGACGACTTGGTTACAATTAATTGAAGTTTCTTTACTATAAAAAGAAACTTAATTAGAATACATTGTATATATAAGCCTTCCGTAAAAAAATCTCTAAACGGCAGTGAAAACCGCATTAAAATCCGTTGCGTAGTTTAAAACATCTACTTTATTATTATTCTTATTTGGTAAGACACACTAGCAGCTAATTAGCTGATGCGTGCGTATCAAATAGCTTTGAGATATCTTCCTTGTCCAATCTGCTCTTAAAGGAGGTTATGGTAGGAGCCATCACAACTTTTTCTGGAAGTTTGTTCCATGCTGTGACCACTCTGTTAGGCAAGAACTGCTTTATTGGGTTTCTTTTTGCTGGGAATTCCCAAAGTTTCACGGGATGACCTCGTAGGTGTTTATTTTCATTTGACTTAAACATATCTTTAAGGCTGGGCACATCGTAATAATTAGTGAGGATTTTATAAGTTTCGATTAACCTGCCCCTTTGTCTACGGTGTTCTAGTGTGGTAAGGCCAAGGTTTATGAGGCGCTGTTCATAGGGTAAGTTACGCATTGCATACACCATCTTAGTAGCCCTTCTCTGTACATTTTCAATGAGCTTAATGTCTTTTTTGAAGTAGGGATCCCAGATAATATAAGCATGTTCAAGAAGTGGTCTAATATAGGTCTTGTATAACTTTATAAAAGTTTTAGCTGTTAGATATGTATGTATAGATGTATAGATATGACCTATGAGCCAACACCAAGAAGAAGAAAATATTACAAAGTTCAATTTTTTTTGTTGGTTTGTTTGAATGAGGCAATCTCTGGAACTAATAGTCAAATTTGAAAAATTCTTCCTAGATTTTATATCCTTTTTAATGAGAACGTTTATAGGCTATATAACTTTACGCTATGACACAAAGAGGCTCAGCAGTAACCATGAACGTCAAACAATCTGGCAAGTACGGGAAGTGAAAACAACGATAAGCAACACGGCTTGGTGAAGAGTTGACCAAATAAATATTAAGACGGGTAAAATTTGGAACATAACTAGTCGATTAATTAAGGAAAATCAACAAAACTTGCATGGAGCGTTGCATTCGTTTGTAATAAAATCCCTACGCTCGTGACCTAACTCCTAGTGATTTAAATGACACGTATTTTACTTGGAAAGACATAAAGTTAATAAATATATTGAGGATAAATATGTCAGAAGGACTACTCTCTACATCACGGCAACTTGGCGCTGAGGACAATGTTTTAATAACTAACGAATTGAAAGGTTTTGGCGTACTCCGCTCTTAATCTGTCATGTTGCGTGTTTTATTTTAAATTATGAACTTTCGTTCTTTGACCTTATATTTTGTTGGTGGCATTTTGCGTAATAAAATTTGATTAATTTTAAATTGTTGGCACAAATCTATCTGGAAGTCTGTATTGGCACTATTTTGCTAGATCGTTGTTTGGAGTTTGAAGTCTAGACCCACGTGACATTGGCAAAAAAGCTAACTAATTATAATCATCTAGCAGTGCCCCACGGTTTCAGTCATGTTCATTTTATCCGCATCCTAACGCACCCATGTATAATCTATCATAAGTGTTCTTCCCGCAAGTTACAAATAATTTAAATTTTTCGTTATCTCCTAAACTATGCGTCCAAACAGCATACTCTAAAGAGAAAAAATTAGCTTCATAAATAAGCTATGGAATAGCTATATAAAATTATTTGGGGCCTCCATTTCTATGTTGCACCACGGGGCTCTGACAGACAAAATTTAGATTGCCCTTTATCACTATTAGTTTTGTTTCGAAAAGAAAATAAGTGACTGGGTAGTTTATAAACTATCTTAATACGTAATACAGTTTTCTATTGTAATAGTACCTAATAGTTTATTTCCAAACAATATCCTTGCCAATGTTATTTGTTTAAATCAGTGTTTTTCAACATTTTTCAAGACATGACCCCCGTAGTATGGTAAAAAAAATTAATGACCTATCCTCCGCTGTTTGTAACCTGTATTTTGTTATGTTACAAATTTAAAACCCGTACAATTCATTTATTAATTTTTATAATTAGGTGTCGGCTAAAAACATATTTAAGTATATTTTGACATCGCCAAACGCCGATTTGTTCATTATATTTAATTCTATCAGTACCAAAACGAATCCACGAGAGTAAAAACTAACTTTCATGTTAATATAAATGTGACTCACATGGTAGGTATTATATTCATTCGTGTTGGTTTGTGTTAACCTGTAAATGTCCTTTAATTTACATTTTCCTAATTATAATATATTTTTTAACTTTTTTTTGTTCTTTGTTTCCGAGGTTTTTTTTTTTTTTTGAACTGACTACACTGTTAGCCTTAGGGGGCCGTAAAGCCGCTGCGGCTTTTACAGCTTCACCGGACTTGGGGGCGAGCGCTTAAGGCACTCAGCCGCGAAAGTTTGTGACGACCCGCACGAGGGTGCCAGAGTGGCCGAACCTCGGCTCGGGCTGTCGTCGCGAATGCGAAAAGGTCGCGATCTATCTAATTCCCTAATCCTAAGAGAATTCGAACTAACTAACATATACTCATATGCACGTTCCCCTCCTCCTAGGAGGAACGAGGGGACCATGCGTATGTGTATTTAGTAATCGGAATGGTGGTTGTTTCTGAGGATTCGCGGGCTCCTTAAAGAGGTTTCACGACTCCCCAGAAGGCCGCGACCCACACGTTGAAAAATACTGGTTTAAATAAACTAGCACTATTATGTCTGTAATAAATAAATGGTACATTAAGCCAGTTAGGGGAGAGTAGGGTAATGTGGGTCAGCAGGTAATGGTGAGAAGAAAGCTAAAAGACGTTGACAAGTGAATATCGAGTGAAATGATCGGCCATACTACACCCTGCTCCCGGCTGATCACTGGTTATGTTTGCCGCGATTCCCTTGTAATTTTTCTTGGGTACAGCATAAGAGGTGAGATATTTATTTCAATCTTTTTTAAACACATAACTTTTTATTTATTTTAGTAAATTACTAAACAATCTTGTTGTGAGACATTTTTTTTTTAATTTTAACGATTTATTTAAGTTTTTTTTTTTAACTTTATTATCAATTTTGGTGTAATGGGAGTTAGGTGACCCCCACTGAATAGAAAAAGTAGCAAAGCAAATATCTCTGGACAAGGCAAAGGGACGTGTTCTTCAAAATAAATTCTTCACCTCAAGTTTCTGAAATAGGTATATAGATTATTGTTAAGCAATGAGTTTGTTAGTAACTGTGAGTTATGCTACCTCGCCGGTGCACTTCGTGTGGATTGTGGGCACACGCCGACTGCTTCTGATGGATTCAGCAGAAGGTTATGTGTGCGACAAACGCTGGAGATGTGTTGAATCTCATTTTCTAATATGATGACTACCATTAACCGCATGTCAGGGCAATGGTGGTCAAATTGTTTTTTCTTGTGTAATTATTACCAATATATGATTCCAAAATTTAAAAAACCTGCTTCAGGTTGATAAATTATTAGATATACTTAGTAATAAAAATATGTGTTTTAATAAACCTGAAATAAATAACTTTAGATTTTTATTGAGTCTTGCTTAAGTGACTCCAATTACCCCCTTGAACCCTACCCTATTATGAGTCTAGCGGTCATCATGGCTCAGTCGTAGCGTGTATGGGCATCGTGTCGATCGACGTGAGTTCGAAACCCGGCAAAGAGCATGAGCTTTCGGTGAAGGAAAGTATCGTGATGAAACCCTAGCTTGGTGATAGGGCATTTTTTATGCGCGCCTGGCTAGCTACCACCCTCAAGTTGAAAATCTGTAACCAAACACCAATAGGTTTGTTCCGGCAGTTTGAGAACCAGTCTCCTCGCTAGGTATAACTTATTACCATCTTGGAGATCTTATACGTCATCGTCAGAGGTTGAGGCGAAACACTAATTACTTGTAATTAAAACAAGACAATTTTTAACAAAAAAAATACCAACTTCAAATGTTTGAGGAGGCGTATCTCAGAAGTTGAACATCCAATGGCAATTAAATTAAAATAGGACCACCCTTGCGTTATTTCCTATCCGACAAAAAAAGAATTATCCAAATCGGTTCATAAACAAAGAAGTTATGGCTGAACATCCATAAAAAATACATTCGAATTGATATGATAACCTCTGTCTTTTTTTTGAAGCTGGATGAAAAGTAAAAAAATAAATAAACAAGAAACATGACCGTTCAAGTCGGATTCCCGCCAAAATGACTCAAGAATCGTAGCAGCCATTATGACACCTGCAGCTGTAGGTGTCTATTTTAATCTTATCTGCTTTAATGAATTTTCTGGGAGAAAATATCTTCGTTGACGAGGTATAGTACTTATTTTTAAACATATTAGAGGACAGGAGAATATATTTACATGATGACTAATTCACGTATTAAATGGTGTTGTGTCTTTTCTACCTACATATTCCGTTTTGCTAAAATTATTTTGGTAAAAACCAAATTGTAAGCTTCGACGAATATCGCCGATCGATTATAACGACTGACCTCAGTGTAACTTCTTTTGAAGTAAGAAATCTTTTAGTATTGTGTGATTTGTAACGCTATGGAACGAAAAAGCGTCACTAAAAGGAGACAAACACATACATATATACGATTTAGCCTGCGAGAAAATGAGAATACATTATACACGGTTAATGCAAGTCCAACCAAAGTCCAAGCAAAACGCTTTGATTAAATAAACGTCTACAAAAACATGCCAATTAACATTCTCCTTTTTTTTTAATTACAACGCAAGGGACAGCCCTTCACACTAACATTCGCATTCAAAGGAATATACAGCTAATATCGATAACAAGAAATACGAAATAATCAAGTACTAAACTCATAAATAGGATCTACGAAACACGGTCTTATTATCATCACCGCTACTAATTGCTCTCTACTAAAGTACAGAATTACTACAAGGCCAGCCAAAAGCGCCATTTGTAAATAAACCACTAGAGCAAACATAAAATTAGCACTGTTTAGTCAAGTTGCTAAGTCAGCAAGCTGAAATAATAATAAATATAAATTGTATTTAATCCTGTAAACACGGTTAGTTGTGAATTGTGAAGGGAACACCATAAATCTCTTGGCGCCACCACATCCGTGACTCACCAATCGCTGCCGTACGGCCGACGGCGCGGCGCGCGTCGCAAGCGCTTTCTCTCTTCACCATTCTATTTCCATTTAAAAAATAAATGATTCAAAGTTAGCACTATGATGTTTAATTAGATCCATGTTTAAAGAAGGTTCATATAATACGAAAAAAAAAAAAGTTGAACTTAAACTTCTTTGAGCACAATTAAAGTTACATTTTAGTGCAACGTTTCGCCAAACAACGTTTCCACTGACGTGCAGAAGGGCCAGAGAGAGAGAAAAAGAAATGATGTAAATCGAAACAGATAGATGAAGCACGATAGAATTAAGTGAATGCACAATGCACGTGTTAACTCAAGTATTCGGGTACCTACCTACTTTCCTAATAGAAAAGGATAATGTGTACCTAAATACCTACTGTATAAGTTTCACTTCTGTCATGTCTACCTACACGTGAAGATTTATGTGAGTTGGACGTGCTTTTTTAAAGTCTTTGCCGTTGAAACGATTTTTTTTATGAAGTAGCAAACAGTCACACTTCTATCGAGAACAATGAACCGTTTGTACTGGGAACTTTGAAGTCAATATTTATTGATAACTAGCTGTTCCCGCGGCTTCACTCACGTATACCACAGAATGCCCGCGCAAATCTTGTTCCTCGCTCCCGGCTATTTTAAAGACAAAAATGCTTATTGTGGGAGTTCCTTAAAAGAAAGACTCTCGCTGACTTTTTTGTAGGTCTTTTTAATGTATACAATTATTTAGTACATTAATTTGCTATATCTCTTAGGATTTACACAGCGTAAGCCATTTAAGCGCCTGTATTGATTCATCATGACCATTTTTTTTATTTGTGCGGAACTCTAATTCTTTTTCTAAAATAATAGTAGCCTAAGTTACTCCTTATAAAATCAGCTATCAACCAGTGAAAGTTCAGTCGAAATCGGAAGAAAAATAAGAAGAAAATCGGAGATTACCCGGAACAAACACACAGACAGAAAAAAATTTAAATATAGTTTTTTTTTACAGGTATATATACTTTGATATGCATTTAGTAAAAAGATATTATTTTGACATTACAAACAGACACTTCAATTTAATAATTGTATAGGTAAAATACTTCACCGCCCCGTGATTGATAAAGCAAAGGTTACACGTTCAATATAATATTTATCGCGCTCATTGGCTTCAATATTTATTGCGATCCAAAAATATTGAAGCTGATTAGTGTGATAAATATTATATTGAACGTGTAACCTTTGCTTTATCAATCTCGGTGTCAAGTAAGATTGCGATGAAATTTGAAACTATAGGGAATAAATAAAATATTATTATTACTGCTCTTGTTACAAATGAAGTATTTCGTAATATGATAGGCGATCTCTCAGATACACCTACGTGTTCCGTTTACGTCACGGCGCAACTAAAGATCGATGCAGTGCGACTCCCTGCGCCCTGCGGCACATTTCAACGATTTTGTGGTATCTGATTTAGGGTTACTACCCACTACTACTTGTTTTATATCCGGACTCTATCGTATATTAGTTACTATCTGTGCCCTACGGTTTTACCCGTGTTAATTTTATACGACAAACACCACGCCACCGACGCTCCCATGTAGTCTATCATAATTGTTCTTCCCGCAAGTACAAATTATTTGAATTTTTCATTATCTCCCAAACTATGAGTCCAAATAGCGTACTCTAAAAGCAAAATTTAACTTCATGTCTGAAGTAACTTGTTTGTAAGGATTAATATGCCATGTCTAAAAATAATGCTTTTTTCAAAAATCACTTTTGAATTTTGTCACAAAATAGCTTATTGTGGCTTTTATTTAAGAGATAGGCATATGCTATCGCTGCCTTTTTTATATATGCTAGGAACCAATATTATTGTAGAACATTGTATTTCCGTATAACGAACGATTACGCCAGCGCACGCGTTTAAAGCCGTTCGGAAGGGCCTCGACTTCCGACTTACGTAACAAAAATCAATATTTAAGCCTATCTGAGAGTTGTAGCCTAGTCTTAAATAGTCTATACTATTCCTCGAGAGTCTGGCTATAATATACAAAAATAATTTTTCGAATCCGACTGGTAGTTCCAGAGATTAGCGTTTTTAAACGAACGAACAGAAATGTTTTCCACTTTATTATACTATAATAAATACAGAAATAGTAATAGTATAACTGGACCGAGTATAATATAATATTTGTTAAATACAGTGGTGTATATTATAATTTGATGCCCATGGCTTGTATGCTTTGTCACATTGTAATTTAATATACATCATATCATCACGCCTGTATTCCCCGAAGGGTAAGGCAGAGGTATACTTAATGTACACCCACAATTGACCGAGTATGTTTTTTTTTTAGGTCTCATGTAATAGGGGGCGAGCCTATTGCCATTAAACGGGCACGATACCAAACTCTAAGCTGCTATTGAGAATTTCATACGAAAATCCCAATAACACTTTGCTCAACCTGGGATTTGAATCCAGGACTTTGCTCATAGCACTCGCGCTTACGACCACTAGGCTAACGAGGCAGTAGGCTTTTTTATTTAATATAAAAAAGGTAATTATTATGAGATGTAGCAAATGCTGCTGGAACCCTAGGTTTTTTATACGATATAAAAAAGTGAAAACTAGAGAAAACTTAAAAAAAGGTGGTTGACTTGAAAATCCCAGATTCTTCAATAAGCGAGATTTGCAGCCACTTGCCCCGGGCATAATGGCCTTCATGGTCCTAAGGAAAATACGCTCCTGAATGTATTTATTACAAAACTTTTTACTACAACCATAGTTTTCGCTAGTGTGGAAAGGTAGAAGTAAAGAAGTTGTATAAAAGTATTAAACGTCTGAATAATAATATATCTTTACAAGCAATCTTCTATATGTTTTGTATTTTAATATATAATTTTAATGTTCCCATTTGGTCAACCTCTTATACTGATTCTTTTATTCAATAAAAATTTTATTTAATAAACTTCAGATACAAGTAACCTTTTAATTGAGACCATTCCAATTAGCCCAAGCACAAAATCTCTGCTGTAAGTTGGAGAGGAGTTAAGTGTCTTGTAGATTCCAGATGACGCCGCAGTATTAGGTCAAAGTTGCAAGGTTGTTCCTCTAATGTCATTAAAGCAACGAAATAAAAAAATAAAAAACAAATTTTGACTCGATCAAACCTGTGGAAGATCTATCAACTAGAAAAGAGCCGATAATCTTCAAACGGCTGAACAGATATTCTTGAATCATAGCTAAAAACACTTTCGAATCAGTATCTTTACAAAAAAAAAAACATACATCAAATTTGGTTCAGCCATTCGGAAGCACAGACACACTATGCAAATACATTATGCTTGCATAGGAGGTTAAAAAGGGAAACCGAAGCAATAAAAAAAGTTTACTAAAAGTAAGTGTATGTAAGTTATAAGGTTTGTGGTAAAAATTTGTCCTATGTTAATAATACGTACGCCTTAAATTTGTCAATCATAAAAAACAGTGACAAAAAGGTAAACGATGAAATGGGTTCGTTAGTTTTATTCGTACCGTTCCCGATGAAGTTATTTTCGGGCAAGTCGTGACGTACCTTTTTGACAAGATTGATTCGAGTGAGTCACGAGTGAGTGTCGGTAGTAAGCGGCACCCCACACTACGCGCTAGGGGCAGCGGCGCCGAGCCGACGCGACGCTGCGTGCTGCCGGCGCCCGATCACGGCGCCATGCCACGCCGCGCGCGTCGTGCCTCGAGCTCGTCCCGTTTATTAAATAAAATACAACTACACTTTACACCAATGGTGCTCAAATAGCCGTTCGTAAGAGCTTTCCAAGATGGAATACCCGAAAAGTATAAAATAGGTACTTTGCAAGTTTTGTGGCGCCTAACTTAATCCAAGCCACATATTCTAAATTACCTGTGCCCCACGGTTTCATCCACGGTGTTAAATTTATTCAACCAATTGTCCACCGCCCAGCCGCCCGCACCGCCCCGTGACGCGCGCCTTCAACGCACTCCTGTAGCAAATCGTTGTTCTCACTTCGCGTACATTCTTGCAGTTTGTCAGAATGCTTGACTTTCATGGTTACTGCTTCGCTCTTTTAGGTCCTTCCACAATAAATTTATACAATTAATAAAATTGAAGTGTCTGTTTATAATGTCAAAATAAGAGTTTCTTACTAAATGCTTATTTAAGTAAGTATGATACTTTTTTTAATTTTTGTCTGTCTGTTTGTTTGTTCCCAATAATCTTCGAAACGGTAGGATCGATTTTGACGGGACTTTCATATTTAGAAAAAGTATTAGGGTTCCGCGCAAATAAAAAAAAAACTGTTCACTGAGTAAACTATAAGAGATATATCAAATTCATGTACTACATAATTTTGATATAAAGAAAAACCTACAAAAAAGTCAGCGAGAGCATATTAAGTCTCGAAGGGCACTGCACAAAGAGAATAGAAGCTACTTACGGCAAAATAATCTATCCATGTGTTACCTGACGAAATTCTTGAAGGTAATTCGGTATACGCATTCTTGTTTTGCCTTATTTTGCCGTTGTGCCTCATATATTCTTAGATACAATTGTGATATTACTTTTGAGTATGATCATTATCAATTAATACACATGACCGTAGTTTTACATCATATTTACATAAATTTTACTCATGTGATGATGTGTGTAATGTCAAAAGTAGGTCGTGTGTTCACTGGATAACTATTTATAATAAAATGTCCAGGGACAGTAAAGTGTGGGTAACAAGGTAACAGTTGATAGACCCTCAATTGTTAGCTATAAATATTTTGTAGTAAATAGAGCGCTGACGCAAGTTTGAGCACCTCTGGGCTCTGTTTTACACTATAATATAACCTAAAATAACTTGTTAGTTTTCTTTTGTAATACGTGGATATATATTAACTTGTTTATGATATTGTTATAATGTTCTACCGATTTTCAAAAAAAGATACTCCGTCATGCAGACCATGTGATTTAAGACCTCGAGAATATTTTTCGAGTTTCCAAGTTTCCTTCACTATCATTCGATGGTTTTATAATTAGGTGGAGTACAGAGAATCGCTTTGGAGATTTCTCTCTACTTGTGGCAGCTCGACCGGTGAAATATTACCACCATACAGATGAACGCAGCCAAAATAAATATGCTCGTGCTGTTTTCCTGCGGTGAGTAGTGTTTCTAGAGCACCCACCGCTTACCATTAGGCGGGCCGTACGCTTGTTTGCCACCTTTGCTGTATATAAAAGACTAACTGAGCCCCACGGTTAATTTTGTACGACAAACATCGCCAACGCACCCGTGTAGGCAATTTTTTATACTTTGTGTAAAACTATCGTCATTTTTATGAGGAACATAAAATTTTTCAAATTATAATATAGCATATGTTACTTGCTGATATTGTAGCTTTACATTGGTGAAAGATTTTTTAAAATCGGTCCAGTAGTTTTTGAGTTAGCCACGACAAACAAAAAATAAAATCTTTCTTATTTATATTAAGTATTGGTACAGAAAAAAAACATACCTATGACCACTGAGAGGGTTGGGAAAATACATTCATTACTACCATACAAGTGGCTGCAAATTGGAATAATTTTTTAATCATTATTTTCATTTGTATAGGACATTCTTTAATTAATAAAGAAATTTCAGATAAATTATCCACATCGTCATTAAAATCCGGCAAGTCCAGTAAAGCTGTAAAAGCCGCTATAGGCTCCAGGGCCCCAAACAGTATAAATTGCTTACGTGGAGTAAAACCTTGAGATATATCATATTAATGTATATAGCACAAAATTCTAAATACCTGAAAAAGACCGATACAAATGTCAGCGAGAGCATATGTCTATCTTCTAAGGATAACCCACAACAAGCATTATTGTCTTTTAAATAATCGGGAGTGGGGGGGGGGGGGGGGGCGGCGGTGGAGAGCACAATTCTGACGTGGACCAGATCGACAGCATTTTCCGACCTGCAGTTGTCGCTCTTCTACTTAAGTTTCGTAATTTACGTAGGTAGCTATTAAACCATTGTAGAGGTTTTTTGGAGGTTAGATAGAGGTCTTTAGGTTTACATTTTTTATGTAGATACGGCATTGACGCCCTTTACATGCCAACGTGAATAGTAGGCAATTGCCTCCAGTTCACTTTCGACTTGATAGAGGCGTGAGCGAGATGAAACTTTTATCCTTTTTTGACAACAAAGTTTCCACTTTACGATATTTTTCCTATCTCTATTGTTTCAACGAGCTGATAACAAAATTTGTAACGTTTTCAAATTGCTTTTAGTGAGAGAACAACACGTCTATTTATAAAACCTTATTGATAAGATGAAAAAAAAACAAATCTAGGAAATATTAAACATAGTAAGATATATTTTTGCTCTCATATGCGCGGACAGAATTCGTTAAATAATCACGTACGTTGTACATATTTGCATTATCAACGTACAACGATTTTATTACCGGATCGCCCTGTATAGATACCGAAAGGCCGTCAAAATAAGGTGACCATAAATGTGACATGATACTTCAAAATTCCTCCCATCCAACTAATATTTAAGCAGGCCTAAAAATTTTGTTTCAATCTGTCATGGTTACAAAGATAGTTTTAAGGATTCTATATTATCTTCATTAGCCGTCATTAACGGTGCACTAAGCATCACTCACTAACCATTGTTTACTATTGAGGGTTGCTTTTTGTTCCTCGAGGGTGGAATAGATTATATTGTTACTAAAGACGATTACGTTCGCATGCATATTATCTACCTGTTCCTTAAACTTTACACATTAATGTACCATTATTTCATGTGAAAATATGATAACGATTTTAAACCAACTTTAGAAAGATCATTGTTATACTTGACGGTATGTCATGAGATTTTTTTTCCTTTTTTTATAATAGTAATGATAATTAAACGTCTAACGCAATTAGGTAAATGTCACGTGAATCGATTATTTTCTAACCTTCTAAGTTCAAGCAACTCTTTAACAAGATGGTGGCTCTCTTGTTAAAGCTATCTAGGGAGTTTTTATGGCAATTAAAAATTCATGCTTCATTAATTTTTATTTAACTTCATTTGAGCACAATAACCTTTATAAATATTCAATTTTTTGCATATTAAGGGCTTTTTCTAATGCCCGGCTAGCTACCACCCTCAAGTTGTAAATCTGTCACCAAACACCAATAGGTGTGTTTCGGCAGCTGCAATTGAGAACCAGTATTCCACTAGGCTTAGCGTGCTACCATCTTGAGCCACATAGACAAATAAGATCAGGTGAGATTTTAGCTAAAACGCTAAAACCTACACCTGACGATAAAAAGAATAATTGGGCGTCGCAGGACGACCGGCAGATGTGTAACATCTTAGTGAATATTCAAATTTCTAATAAATAAAAAAAAAAAACAATAAAAAATATGGAATAACATAATAAAGTATAGTATGCGCACGCACACACGTAAGGGATTCGAGAGCTGTGTCGTTGAGGGGCATGACGTCATGGAATACGGTTCGATTTTACTGTTAAAGCGCACCAATAGATATTTCATATATAAAAAAACACATCGTGGTCAAACTAGATCTGTAGAAAGTCCGATATATTCGCAAAGAATGGGCACATTCGCTGCTCGTAAACGTACTGCTGTAGGAAACGTCCTTGCTGTTAGCGTCGTAAAACAGATTGATACGTGCCACCTCTTATCGATCTGTAATAATTGTTGGCGTTTATTTACTGTAATAATCATATAAAATATATCGTTAAAACAGGTTATTCATTAGTTTAAAGAAACATCCACTGCATTATTAATTTATTATTCACTGGCTGACACGCGCAACTTCGTCTGCGTCACATAAGAAAGAGAGAAAGAGAGTATGTCGTAGACACTGTATTAAAGGTTCCGCCCGCCTCCCACATCATTCCGCTTAATAAAAATACGTGCGTGGTACTTGGTCATTATTTTGCTGCGGAGTTATTTTAAAACTGTGATATCTCCTAACATATTAATTTTAATCAGTTTTGCTCAAAATTTAATAATGATGTATAAGGTATTTATTTCGACAAGGATTTACCATGTTTATAAAAACACCTTCGCAAACAATGCATTATTTTAAAACAAATTTTACATAAAAAATGTTATATCGAATTAACCTTAAAAGATAGACATATGCTGTCCCAGCCTTTTTTTAGAACTTTATAAGAGAAGCAATTTCGTCCTACACTATTGTTGCGTAACTTTAACCATTTACGCAGCGCACGAAATGGAAGCTCTCAAAACGAATAAATTTCCCCCTTTTTATAACATTTTTCATTGATGCTCCGCTCCTATTGGTCGTAGCGTAATGTTAGCCTTCCTCGATAAATGGGCTATCTAACAAAAATAATTTTTCCATTCGAACCAGTAGTTGCTGATATTAGGGCGTTCAACCAACCAAACAAACAAACTTTTCAGTTTTATAATATTAGTGTAGATATAGTCTGCACAAGACAATACCTACCAATTTCTATTCGAATGGTGAAAATTATCAGTGATAATAAAATATTAACTAAAGATAAACGAGTATTCCCGCTATACTTCCGCAGCTTGTTCCATATTTTCGTGTTTTTTTTTATTTATTTTATAATGACATAATATAGGGTGTAATAACATAAGATTATAAATTAACATAAAAAAACTCGACAAGACAGATCTAAATTCCGCAAAAACTCAACATGCTATTCCACTCGATCGAATTATGGGTAGTCAGATACTTCTTGTTGTCTTTTAATAAAACAATATCGAATTTCAAGGTAAAGGATATTTTATTACAACAATTCAATATTTTTTATTTTACCGTTAAAAAGATCCGCTCCTGACGTGAAAGGCTTGATATGTATCAATTTTTCTCGTTAAAGAGATTTAATGTTATAGTAATTCGATACATCGACAAATTTGTCGTATTTTAGGGGAAATTTATTCTGTTACTTTAACGATACAAACCCAAAACATTAAAATGCTGCCACGAAAAGTACATGTTTACAGGTTTATCAACATTATCACCACAGTTACGGATATAATATATTTATAAAGTTAATTATTTTTATCGATAACATGATTTAGAGGTCAGTGTTGATTTCTGGATTTCCTGTGCGGTGCTATCATTTAGCGGAGCTAGAATAAAAAAAAAACGAAACAGCCATTAACAGCATCCTGTCTGATTTATCTGCTGATGCGATCTGGCCTCGTCAGTGTTAACCACAGATTAAATTAGCATACAATGAAAAAAAAAACATTTCGTTAATTATCACTTTGTTTTGTTTTTTTTTTTTTATTCATCATACCTAAGCTTTGAAGGTTGTTACTAAATACCTATAAAATTTTAACCAGTTCAACCAGTTTATTATTCAGTTAATTATTCCCTTATCACCATATTAACCGCAAAACTTTTATAAGTATTCAACTGGTGGCGTCGTGTCGCGTCGTTCTGCAATAACAAAGCGTAATTTATCGCAACACTTGGAAAATCCCGGCGCAATATCGTTTTGTTTAACGTCCAGTGTGACTTGAACCTTATTGTTATTTAGGCCACTTTATCTGTTACAGTTTTTTTAAAGAGTATATAACGAAACAAAAACGGTTTATCCAATTACTCCAAATAGGCAGGAGGGGTCTGTTAGTTGCAACCGAACATAACCGTTATGGAAGTTAAAAAATTAATATTTTTAGTTACAGTAAAAAGTATTTTGATTAAATGACGTTGTGAAAATGTATAAAACTCTCAACGGTGTTTTAATTATTATATAAATAACATTAATTATTAAATTATAAGAGACAAAATAACAAATTCTCTCGTTTGCTTCACGTTAACTTTAAATTCGTAAGCTCAAAAAAAACAGGAAAGAAACAGTTTATAAAAAAGCAAATGCATGAATAATTTATTAAATAATTTTCATGTCTTTTATTTATATCCCAGTAGCTTCCTTTCCTTTATCTCGTCAATGAGATCAATCTTATTAATCATTAATACATGCAATTCAATATTTAATTATAACCAGTATAGTTTATTTATAAAATAAATGAGTGT
This sequence comes from Saturnia japonica, assembly GCA_033032175.1. Lineage (NCBI taxonomy): Eukaryota > Metazoa > Arthropoda > Insecta > Lepidoptera > Saturniidae > Saturnia > Saturnia japonica. Next base: position 16,967,023 of record CM065318.1, read on the forward strand.
AATCAAATCAGACAAGAACAATTTTTTAAAGTTGTAGTGTATATTAACTCAAAACATACACATACGTACTACCCTTTTTCGCACTTAAATTAGAATTGCTATTATTAGGACTTGAATCAATAAACAAAATAATTTACATAATTTATTTCCTGCTTCTAGTGTACAAATAGATTATTTAACATTGTTAGTAAAGAGTCACATATGTAGTTTTTATTGGCAGAAAGGGCTAAAATATAGTTTTAAATTTTAAAATATGGTCCATTATTGCGTAAATGCCTCTTCGCGGGAGAAATTAATTGTTACGAAGTAATTGCAATTTCAAACAGTTTCACAATCCACAGTTCATGTATTTTTCCACTAAAGGGTTCTAATGCGAGAATATTTTTCAGTATCCCGTTTTCCTCGCAATGTTATCATTCACCGTGTTCCATACATCCTTCGACTTTACCTCCTTCAGATACAAAAAAAAACAGGTGTTACCGAGTAACAGCTCGTAATAAATTGTTACCTCTAAAATAAACAGGCTGTTCTTACGTACCTGTTCCAAAGACTTTTACTGTTTCAGTTTGGAACATGCTTTTCTGTGTTCTAGCGTAAGGATGTTTATTATAAATTGTGGATTGATGGATTGATTGATTGGTAGATTGATAGATTGATGGATTGGTAGATATGTATTTATAGATTGATAGATTGAAATGTTGATAGATTGATGGATTGAAAGGATCGATTGATGGATTGCTAGATTGATTGGGTGATGGATTGGAGGATAGATGGATTAATGGCTCGAGGGATTGATGGATTGGTTGGGGGATTGATGGATTGATTGATTGATTGAGATGTACGTTATTTTATTATGCGTTAGGCCGATAGTGCATACAATTCGAGTTGCCGATCTATACCTAACTATGGTTACAAGTGTTACTACATATTGTAAACCCTACTAAAGCGTAACAGGCTGTTATTTTGGAACAGGTTACTGAAACTCTTATGTCTCTGGAAAAGGAACAGGTATAACAGGTATCTTATTTTACCTGTCATAGCTCACCTCTATTAGGTAGTAGGTAATACACCTATTCTCGAACCTTAACCGATCGGCCAGAGTGACTCAGTTCTTTCACGGTTTATTCTTTAGGTATTATATCTTTTTCTGTTTTGGAACTGACTAACGCTGGTGGGCCTTATCTTCACCAAGGCTTTGTGACGAGTGCAAAAGACACTCAACCAAAACGGCAACAGGCTTTTACCTAAGGGTGGTAAAACTGACGAATCTCAGCTTGGGCTGTGTCGCAATCTTGCTAACTGTCTCATATAAACTATAATATAGTTTATATTATGTATTTAGTTTAATTAACAATAAAATTGTTTTGCAAAATTTTACCAACCAAAAAGGACAAAGAAGGTTCCTTGCAAAACCTACTCTGAAGTTGTTATCATATTAAATGCTTCATAGCTAGGTACTTACTACAAAGTAAACATTGATAAAATCATAAATAAAAATGAGGATAGAATACATACTTACCTAAGTAAGTACTTAAGTCATAGTATAATTAGTATAATTATTAATAAAGCATAATTCTGGTAGGTCAATTTATACTGGACAATTCAGTGGTCGTTCCATTGCACAAACGTATTGCGTGGCCAGTGAAAGCATTGTTGCCGGATACATTAGCATTTTACACAGCAATTTGTAGAAATCAACTCGGATTTATTACTAACAACTAAATTTATAATTCACATTAATTTTTACTACATATATCTACTAAGTACTAGAAATAATGTCTAATATTACTTTGTTATGAATACAAAAAATGTAATAGGTATAAACATAGACTAAATCGTTTTCCGAATCGACAGTATTAGTGTTTTGACGTTCATAATTGAATTCTTAGGTCCTAAATGAAATACATTTTTTTTTAAATGAAAATCAAATGTTTTACTTTTTGATTTGCCAACCACTTATCACTATTTTCCTTATGTGCCTCCCTAACCTTCTTTGAATAGTTCATTTTTACATAGGTACTAAATAACTTCTACTTCATCATCATAACACGGCATAGTAACAAAGCTATGCCTGATGGTAAGAACAGTATAATCAAAAACAGAGGCGACCACCAAGACATCGGCAATCCATCGCTGGTTGTCGCTGTCATACTGCCCTGCAAGCGTTTTGGCTCCTAGATACACATTGGCTAATGAACGGGAATAAACAAAAGACAGTCACTACCAAAACTAAGTAAAGAATTAAAATTATAGTTTAGAATAGTAGGTACTTAAATAAGTTGTTGGAAATTTAATTATTAAATATTAGCAAGTGAAGCGTTGTTGCGTTGTTTTGCGTTTATTAATATTTTTTCTTATAAAAGTTAGGTAAGAATAACTGTGCAGGATAGCAGGAAAACAGCGCAAACGCCGCAGTAGGCGTGGCCTGCCACAAGAGCGAGATCGCGTCACAAGTGCGAGCGAGACGCACTATATATTTAGTTTATATCGTATTTATAGCCTCTAAATGTATTATTTTTAAGTTATTGTTAAATTATTAGAAAACCTTTTAGTTTCAACACACGAATATAGTTTTGTATAACCAATAGAGATATAGATAATAAGAAACACATTTTGCCATGGAGGGGACTTCGTACTCACACCGCACTGTCGCCCCTCCAACAAGACCCGCTTTGCCGCCCCGTCGAGCGCCATAAAAGGCCTTCGACAAGGTCTGGCACGCCGGACTAGTCCACAAGCTACACCAGTTACAAGTCCCAGATAGGTTAGTTCACATTATCCGCGACTACCTCACCGACCGCACCTTCCGCTACCGAGCGGAAAGTGTACTCTCCACAGCCCACCCCATACGCTCGGGTGTCCCGCAAGGCTCCATTCTGGCGCCTTGTCTCTTCAATCTGTATGTCAGTGACCTACCTCGTCCTCCTAGGGTCCAGGTAGGTCTATACGCTGACGACACAGTCATCTACGCGTCGAATAGGAACAGACTTAGGCTCAGACACAGAGTCCAACGCGCAGTCACCACTCTCGGTGAATGGTACACCAAATGGCGCATAGCCGTCAACCCCTCGAAGAGCGCCGCGATTATCTTTGATCCTAGTCGAAAAGTGCACCCTGAGAGTGTCAAAACTCTCAAACTCTTCAAAGACAATATCCCCTGGGCCACCAAGACTAAATATCTCGGGGTGACCTTCGATAGAAAACTTACCTTTGATTCTCATGTCCGTGCCGTCTGTAAAACAGCCGCAATGGCCATAAGTCGATTACAGTCCCTGATCATAAGCAAAATGTCCCTGAGACATAAGCTTACTCTCTACAATATGTGCATACGTCCGATTATGACATATAGCTGCGCCGCATTCGCACATATGTCAAAATTGAACGTACACAAATTCTAAGTCCTTCAAACTCGAGTACTGCGTAAAATCAATAACGCCCCCTGGTTCGTTCGACAGGTAGACCTTCATAGAGATATGAAACTCCCCTCGATCGAGTCTTACATCAAATACCTCTCACGATCTTACTTTGACACCGCGTCAAATCACGCGAATCCTTTGATCCAAGCCGCCGCGAATTACGTTCCAGTCCCAAACGCCACCCGCTTACAGCGCCGACCGAGTAACATCTTTACCGATCCCGATGACGAAATCGAGAAACAAATCGCATATTACTCAACCGTCTCTCTAAACAGAGCGTGTTTTCGCCCACGCCCGCGTAACCACCGTTCCCTCCGCAGGGGACGGGCGGCTAATTTCGCTCCCGCACACCCACCGCCGCGACCTCCCTCTCCCGCGGCAACTCAAGCCTAGGTCCGTTCCTCGGGGTGAAACCCTTGAGTCTGGCAGCCGCCGGCGCGATACAAGTGACACTTTACGTGCAACACTTAGCTACCCACATACAAGCATCACGTACACACATATGTGTACATACGTGCACACCTCACAGGTACATAGGTTCTGTAAGGAACCTTTTTTTTTCTTTTTTTGCACTAGTTAGTGTAGAACATATTTCAGATCACTAAATACACGTACACATGTTCCTTCCTTCCTCCCAGGAGGAAGGAACATGTATATCTGTATATGTTAGTTTAGCTCGATTTTACGGATAGGGTATTAGACAGATCGCGACTTCATTGCAACCGCGGCAACAGCCCAAGCCGAGGTCCGGCCACTGTGGCACCCTTGCGCGCTGGTTGCCCACGCTTACGCGGCTGAGTGCCTTAAGCGCTCGCCCCCAAGCCCGGTAAAGTTGTAAAAGCCGCAGCGGCTCTGTTTTCGGATAGGGCCCCTAAGGCTAACAGCAAGGTCAGACATAAAAAAAAAGAACTATCATGCATTCATTCTCAAGAAGTCGGCAAGAAACTACATAGCAACAAGTGCATTCATTCTCAAGAAGTCGGCAAGAAACTACATAGCAACAAGTGCATTCATACTCAAGAAGTCGGCAAGAAACAACATAGCGACAAGCGCATTCATTCTCAAGAAGTCGGCAAGAAACTACATAGCGACAAATGCATTCATTCTCAAGAAGTCGGCAAGAAACTACATAGCGACAAGTGCATTCCTTCTCAAGAAGTCGGCAAGAAACTACATAGCGACAAATGCATCCGCTCTCAAGAAGTCAGCAAGAAAATAAATAGTGATAAAGACATTGTCAGCAAGTAGATAGTAACAAGTGAATATCGTAAATAGTGATCAATAAAAGTTGAAATTATAGTCATCGACGTATTTTTACTCGGCAATCCAGTAATAGTTTTCAAAGTGCGGAAACCACGGAATCAATAGTCCGTAGTATAGACCAGAGCTATCGTCTAGTCACTTGATAACCCGCACAATAACAATTTGTACGGCCAGCGTCCGCTCGTTACTTTCGTAGAGTAGTCTTGAAAATCTACCTGGTCCCGGGACGCGTGGGTCTTAACAATACCCTTTTTTGTCATTTAGAGTTTTCCTTGGAGATTCTTTTGGACAGTAATCCACGTAACGGTGATAATGTTTGTACTGCATACTTGGAAAGAATATAAATGTCTGTATTGCGTGATTTTGGAGTTGCTATATCGTGATTGTTTGATAAACCGTTGTTGCCGTTGGAAGTGACGAGTAAGGTGCGCCAGCCCTCCTGGTCAGACCTACACACCCACTTAAACACAGATCACTATACATACACCACTTTACATGATCTACGTCTACGGGATTCGTGGCTAGAAAACCGCCCGCGCCGAGTCTTGAGGTAAACTTGGGGCATTTTGAAAAGGCGCAGTGTGCTGTGTATCACAGCTTCACTATCGGTTAACCACGACTCGCGAACAGTTTTTTTTACGTTCACGTTTTGCTGGTCGTGGTTATCTCGAACAGAAGTTATGGAATATAATATTGTAAGAAATAACACAAGGCCATTTTTCACAAAAAAGCAAAACAAACTTCAATGCTTTTGAGGAGTTTTCTGGTATAGCTTCGAAGTTCAAGATCCAATGCCCATGACAATGGGACCTCCCTGGAGGTATCCTCTTTCCAACGAAAATAGAATCATCCAAATCGGTTCATAAACAAAGAAGTTAAAACTGAACATCAATTTAAAAAAAAACATTCGAATTGAGTAAACTCTGTCTTTCTTTGAACTCGGTTAAAAAGAGAAGGAGAAGCTTTGTATAAATAAGACATGTAAAGAGATAATGCATTAGAATAGAATAAATAGTATTAGAATAAGAAACTGTAGTAAATGAGGGAAGCATAGAACTAGGAATGCTTATAAGAAAGAGAGAAAAATTATGGGGTAGGTCGGAGGATTACATAAATAAATGGAACAACTTACTAAATCTCCGATTTCTGTTAGAGTTAAGTAAGTGTAAGTAAGTAAGTGAGTTAAGTAAGTGTGGCGTGTTTATCACCTCGTGTATGCTGGTCACCACCCAGTCTGACACAGAACTCTACCACCAGCAGCGCATGGCGAACCCTGGAACGCGACGCGCGGTACGTCCAAGCATACGACTACGGGAAGTGGTATTGTACATGGTGTATGGTGGCCATGAGCCAGTCTGACGCTGTCATGTCCTAACACCCTGAAACTTGTCTTCTATTTGTGAAACTTTTGAATGGCCTTCGGTATGACCTTTATTTTATCCTAACATAACACACCATCACGCCTGTTTCCCCGAAGGGTTAGTCAAAGGTGTATTAATGTACACTGACAGTTCGTCAGGTATGTTTTTAGGTCCCATGTAGAGGGGGCGAGGCGGGCACAAAGACAAACTCCGAACTGCTACTGAGAATTTCATAGAAAACCCCAATAACAGTTTGCTCGACCTGGAATCGAACCCAGGTACTCTAGCATAGCAATCTCGGTATGACCACTAGGCTAAACCTACTGTTTTAAAGTATCCCTTTTAGTTAAATTTACAGTTTCTTGTAAATTAAAATAAAATATTTATAAACATGGCGGTTGGCTGTTAAACACATATTTTGTTGTAAATTAACTAATCGCAGTATATACAGAAAAAGATTGAGATAAGACTAAAAAAAATTAAATATAAACAAGTTTTGACACAGCATCGAAAGTAGAAACTTAAGTGATTATCACCACATCCTATTATGTAAAGTTGTATATAGACAGTTGGGAGATCGCCTTGACCCGCTGCCGAGTGCCGAGGTCCGCTCCGGGCTCCGGCACACGTGTGCTTGCGACCTCACTGTTAACGCTACACTATCGCAATACATTACAAAAATAAAATCATTATAAACGAAATTATGTAGTAGGTCATATCAGTCTTAATATGTGCCATACAGGACGTTTTCAAACAGGCTGATTTCAAACATAGAGAGCCAATAGCGACGCTCGATCTTGCGGCCAAAAGTTCCCCCCCTGCCCTCCCCCGGAAATCGGGTACGGTAGATCCTGCCGTGAAATAACCCCTTTACCATTTCAATTTTTTTTTTAGAACTGACTATACTGTTAGCCTTAGAGACCCTGAAGCTGCTGCGGCTTTTATTACAGCTTCACCGAACTTGACTGAGAAACCTTCAAATGAGGTACTAATATAGTACGGTGACTTTCAAGACATTAGAATTTTAAAGAGTATTTGCTTATGATTAAAAGAGATTTCAACCTTTTTTGAATAAAATCGAATTGAGTTTTCAAACATGTGTCAAAATAAAATGAAATTTAAATCAAAAGCACTAAGAAGTATTGATATCAACTTCTAAGCAAATCACCGCCAAAATAACTTTCTACCCATTTTTAATAAAATGAAAAAAGGGGGTTTTGGCGGGTTCTTGAAGTGACATGTTGTGTTTTTATTTTTAATTCAATAATTTAGGTTTTTGACCCGATATTATCTAATATTGCTGGCGTTTTGCGTGATATAGTTTGGTTTTTGTGCATAAGTGAAGTGGAATAAAAATATAAAAGCATTCATTCTGAGATCCCACAGAAACTTCCTAGAAAGTTCTAACAAGGGAGCCACCATCTTGTTAGGATACTGAATCGTCATAAGTCATAACACATGACACTATATTTCACTCGATAATGGCAGTAATGGTTCTCATTAAAGAGTACCGGTTGCCAAGTTAGGAAGAAGAATACGAAAAATACGAAACACGTCTTCCATCAATTCTGTTAAAAAAGGTTTATGCAAAATTTGAAGTAGATTGGACCAAGGAATCATGTTGTCCCATACAAACTTTGCCCCCCTTTTTCACCCCCTTAAGGGTAGAATTTAGGGAAAATCCTTTCTTATCGGATGCCTACGTCATACAAAGAATACACCCTCCAAGTTTCAGGTCTCTACGATCAGCGGTTTGGCGGTGCGTTAATCCGTCAGTCATTCAAGACAAAGCATTTTATATGTTTTTATGTAAACAATCTAACAGCTGTCATGGTTGTTATACAAATTGTTAATAGATGGCGCCGCCTGCATGATAATTGAATATATTTTCATTAAAATATTTGGTAAGATTTATATTAGGAATACCATCTATTTATCATTTTTAAACACCTTTGAGAAATAATGGATATACAAGAGATAGAAATGCAATTCATTAGGATTTTTTTAATCTATTTATTTAACGAAAAGATTCGGTATTTTTATAATATTTGGAGGTATATTATTTTTCGGAAATAACTAGGTTTCAGCGTCAAAATTATGTTTGACTAATTCATTTTGATGAAGAATTATCGGACATAATATGGTGTTGCCAGAAAAACAAACATTTGAGAATAAATATAATTAATTTTTTAACATTTCGTAGTAGATAGTTGTCATCATCATTTTCTTTAACTATCATTTTTATTAATAGGAGCTAAATGAAAATTCGAACACTATATTAGTTCTGTACATGGACATATTTTTATTAAATATGTTTTTAATTTATATAGATAAATAATAACTAATATAGTTGTAAAACCTATACATAACAGAGTACCTATAAACAAATGTACAACGCAACGTTTTCTTCTTAGACCTAGAGAATATACTTTTGGTCTGAGTTATTAACATATTGGCAACGAATGTTATAAATATACACAATTCTGCCAATTTCACGTGAATAGAATATATTTTTTCTAATCTTCAAAGTTCAAACAAATCTTTAACAAGATGGTGGCTCCTTTGTTACAACTGAGAAGTGTGATTTTGTGACAACATGAAATATATGTTTCTAGTTATTATTAAATAGTCTACCTACTTCACTTGTGCACAATATCTAAACTACATCACGTAAAATGGGTCCAATACATAAGTTTATGAATTAAAATAAATACCACACGTAATATAATAATATGCCAACAAAAACTGGTAGAGTGTCTTTTCATTACGGTTTCCCTCCAAACAAGAAAATAATAATATATCGTCTGTATTTCACCACAGATAACGGCACTAAAAGTTTTGTAACTAAATTGGACTCAACCCTTTTTTTTTTTGAGGAGTTTTTGACGGGATATCATACTCTAATTTGCCTAGTGGTTTTTGTTTTTTTTTACCTTGTATTTGTGTTGTGTAACCCTATATTGTATAATACGTGTGTGGCATTTTGTATAATAAAGTTTCGTTATTGTGCAAAAGTGAAGTGCATTGGAAATAATAATATGGACCATTACATAATTCTGAGATGCCACAAAAACTCCCTAGAAAGTTCTAAGATGGTAGTCGCCATCTTGTTAGAAAACTGAAATCATAGGACAGGCCACTCTATATTCCCTCGATAATTACAGTAAATTTAATGGTCTTTTATAAAGAGGTCTAGTTGCCGAATCAGGAAGAAGAAGAACTCTTTTTTTAAAACGATTGGTCTCTAAAGAGGAAAAAATAGAAAAGACAGATTATGAAACCCGACGTATTATTTACTTCGTCTACAGTACACAGATATTTTTAAATCACCAAAAGGTATATGTTGCTCGTTTTATTTTATTTTTTTCTATGATATATGATTCGGAGGACGGAATGCATATCAATGCACAGGAATTCAAAAAACGAGCTACTTTAAAATTTTAACTATAGTCTTTAAACCAAAAGTTTAAGGTTTAAAATGCTAAATAAAATCAAATAAATATGTTAAAAGAAATATTTAACTTCATACTTCTCTACAATATGAGTAAAAAGAAAATATCTTTTGCCATGCGTCTTAAACTCATAAAGGGTGTTTCGACCGAATGGTTACATATTTAAGCTCGAAGTAATAAATCTAAAGAACACTTTGTAACAGACCCCTGACTTTATTTTGTACTAACAATGACTTACATTTTAAAAGTTCAACTTTCGGAATACTTTATTACTTTCTTGACATTTATAACAAAGGAATGTGTGTTATTGTTGGTCCAAACATTTATCAAATTATCAAAGTGATTAGGAAATGGCAAACCAACTATAAATTAAATGTAATTATTATAAAACAAGCGTGCCTAATACATAATTATGTCAAACAAAATGTCCAAATTGGTTATGAGCTTTTTTTACAAAAGAAGACGTAAAGAAAAAAAATTTGTTCAATTTTTTCTCAATAGATGACAGTACTCGTAAAGTCTTTCTGACGACGAGACGTATTTTTTAGTAAAATAAATGTACATGGCGAAGGCAGCAGTTGTCGGACTGTTATATTTTTGAATAATTTATTGGACCAATGTTGGCGGCTGTTGGTGTCGCGACACTTTGGTTCCAATGTTGATGGTGTGAAGCCAAGTTCTTTTTTTCATTGTTCTTTGTTTCATGTTAAAACATGGATCGATTAAAATCGGTTGGTAGGGATCGCGACCATCATACACATAGTACATAATAAAATAAACATCTTCAGATTGATTTTCTTTTGGTTTGTCGTGTTTCGGGATCACCCGGTGTATATCCAGCAATCAAGTGGAGTGGTAGGGGTCACGACCAACATACACATAGTAATAAAATAAACGTCTTCACAGTGATTTTCTTTTAGTTTGTTGTGTTTCGGGATCACCCGGTGTTTTTTTTTTATTCACTAATATGTTTTTCATCTGCCGGACGTCCCGAGACAGCCAACTTTTTTTAATCTATATACTTTTATTTTTGAAGACAATCTCACCTGATTATAAGCTTAGAGGAACTTAGGAACTTACATTAAGTTCATCAATTCATCAAATAATTATTTAGGTCTTAAAGTTAAACCTGAAACATTTTCAAATGACTAATTCGTGTAAATATTTAGCGTACCTGGACTTACTTTACCTGTACGTTTTGTGTTATCAGGTGTGTAAAGTACTTATTCAGTGGAAGGAAGCGGTATTTGTGTTTATATAACCTGAGTCACATTTCCGAGTAAGTACTCACTGTGAATTAATATTCTGCAACAACTAGGCACACATACCTATCTACTTAATACATTGATTAGGCTTTACATAAAGGACCTGTCATAAAAAGGCCAACCTTTTCTCTTGTTGACACTCACATTTACACAAAGTAAAAAGGAGGTTGTAATAATTTAAAAAAAAACAATACACGGCGCGGCGCGGCTCGGCGCGGCGCGGCTTCGTGTGCTGTATACAGTGCAGTAGATATTATTTACAGCTCTATACCATTTCCATTTCTTTATTTTCTCGATGACAGCTCCTGTGAAAACTTTAAGGAGCGTCTTTTTTACATTATGTATGCATTATTTTATAAAAATATGACGTTTACACACGTACAAGGTTATACCAGAGTCGGAAAACTGATAGAGATGGAGCTATATCGATAAACGTAACACGATAACAGAAGCGATATTTTTTTACAAAATGTAAGAAACTAATCTACTGGCTGATACTTACAACTTGTACTTTGTACAAATTCATTAACTAATATTATATGTCATTACAAGATGTTACACGTAATTTATTCTTGATAGATAATGCCAACTTCTTGAAATTTTTCGAAGCTGTTGTAAAATAAGTAGGCATAGGTAGGTTATTCGACAATGAAACGAAATAATTATAACGACAGGTAATCTTTATTTATTTATTTTAATCATATTCTAATGAATCGTCATCGACATCGACATATGCGATCGATATCATTACTTATTTGATCAAAACACTACAACTGCCAAGCATATGAAGCAGAAGAGAGTGATGAAATGTATTGTATATACGAAATTTAGTTTATGTAGTGTGTAAAACACGCTAAACACGCGTAGGAACGCAATCTTTTTTTTGTTTTTAGAACTGATTATACTGTTAGCCTTATAGGCCCTGAAGCCGCTGCGGCTTTTACAGCTTCACCAAACTTGTGGAACGCAATCACAACACGCAGCATATTTATATTCGGGTGGTCCTTCATTTTATTTTTATTTTTTTTTATGCTCAGAGGGCCTCGAAGGCCTGATATTTTGCTAAAATATAAGTTTTAAACAAATCGAAAGCTGTCGCTGGACTCCTGGTGGGAACAAAATTCCTTTCGCTATATATTATGACATATATTATTTAGCCTGCCACATTGAAATTGCCTATGTTCTGAAGAGCTGTTCAATGTAATTCCCTCCTCCTCCTTCCACAACAGAACTGGGTTTCGGAGTCACAGTTTTACGGTAACCTCCATCTCGACAAGAACTAAAAAGTTCTCTATCACTTATCTTTGTCGTACCGTGAAGCTGTGGAACTTTCCCCCGGCCAGTGTGTTCTTTCCTTCTTACATCGCGTCCGTCGAGCGTAACGTGAAGAGATATTTATGCAGACCGATGGATTAAGATCTCTTGGTGGTCGCCGTTGTTTTTGGACTGTACTGTGCTTATCATCAGGGACAGTACCGTCAATGTGCCGAGATATTATTTTTAAAAAAATGTCAGTAGCAGCTCGGAATTTGCCCTTGTGCCCGATTAACGGCAATAGGCTCGTCCCTTATTGACGACGCCCATATTACTAGGCGCTTCGATATGAACACTACATTTGGATGATATTGAACTAATTGCCGAATTTTGGGCTTACGGCAAACGCATGACCTCCTCGCAGAAGGAGGCCATCTCCGTCCATGCGGTCTCGCTGCCGACCGTGACTTTAATCACGCTCGGCAGCGAGAGATCTCCTCCAACAGCTACGGCCAGAGTGCGGCGCTGCTCCACCCACGCAGCACACTCAGAGAGTACTGTGAATGTACATTAGTGCACCTCTGCCTAACTGCTTAATCCTTCGGGAAGTACAGACACCTCTGCCTAACCCTTTGGGGAATACAGGCGTGATGATATGTTTATGATTGTTTGTATTAAATAACAAGCACAATGAAGGAATGGTAATAAAATTCTATTTAAAAAAAAAATCAATTACTTACCTACTTTTTAACCGATATAAAAAAAGACGGAGATTTAAATGGTTTTTTTTTAACCGATATCAAATAAGACGGAGATTTAAATGGTTTTTTTAAACGATATCAAAAAAAGACGGAGATTTAAATGGTTTTTTTTAATGGATGTTCAGACATAACTTCTATGTTTATGAGCCTATTTAAATGATTCCTTTTTTATATGATAGCGGATATCTCAAGGGTTTTAGTTTCAATGGCATTGTACCTTCAACTTCGAAGATATATTAAAAAAATGTTCAGAATCATTGAAGTTTGTTTTCTTTTTTGTTAAAAATTGTCTTGTTGATTATGAAGTTGTGAAAATATTTTTTTTATATTATTAATAAAATTGAATGTACTGATTAAGTTTATAGTCTATTTATATTTTTTTAATAATAATTAAATAATAAATTACTTATTTGATTTAATAATTTATATAACAAAAACGAAAAAAAAGTTTATTTTAAAAATCCTAAATCACAGGGAAACGAAACATCGACCACTCATACTATATGTACATAGTATAACTGTGCGTACAAGTCTGGTCGAGATACGAGTACGAATAATCTATATTCGAATTGACTAACCGCCGTCATTTTTTGAAGCCGTTTAATAAAAAATACCTACTCCGAAAAAATTAAATGCCTCTGTTATAATTTTAAAATATGCCAAAGGAAATAAATAAACAAAAATTTTAAATTAATATAAATATTCAATCACTAAATGTTAAGTTTATTCAGTAAGATTTAGATTTATATTTAGATAGGTCATTTAAATTATATTTTTCCCACGCTATTTACGTTAATCTATCTCGTTCTTGCCCGTGGGAAAACACATGGCGTTAAACGAGCTTGCTTCTGTTGGTTCTACAACAAAATAGTTCTATTATGAATGCGTAGATTTTTACAACATTTCTTTGAATATCCTATTTCAAACTATCGATTAACATGCAGGTGACGCGACTGAGCAACCAACGCAAGAAAAAAAGTTTCATTCGCGTGGTCTCTTGGGAATTAATCATCGTTGTTCAATGTACACTATCTATTACTTCGATTGCATTCACCCAAATATTTTCTTTGAAGGAAAGTTCTACGATAAAACAATAACATCGAGCGTTTTTTTATACCTGAGGCTAAAATATATCGATAAATATAACTTATTTCAGTAATACAATTTCAGTATTACCTACAGTGAAATTTACTAGGTTCCATTTTGTTTCCGCGCTGTACTTAGATATTTGGAATGTATTGTTTGTTTCCGCAAATTTAAATTCTAAAGTTAAGCCTTAGACTGTAGTTGAAAGGATTATAATAAACCTTTTAAAGGTTGGCCTTGTATTCGTCTATTATTAAATCAAATATTGTCATTAACGAGCCACGAAGTTAAGTATTCAATCTTGACATTGGGCTAAAGATAATTCTAAAACATTCCACGAGTTTATTGATAAACAACTTTACATTCTCGTTCTGCGCGAATTCAGATTACAATCAGATCTTAATCTTTTTTAAAGTTATTAATAATATTGTGTAATGATAACTATATAATAATCCAAAGATAAAACAATTTTCCTTCTATTAGCGCCGGAGATAGATTTGCCAGTGTCAATGTAATACTTTATTTATGGTCACCACAGTTTGTAAATACATAAGCCAAAAACAAAATACAATAGATCAAAAAACATAACACATTCTATTCTAGTAAGCCTATACTACCAAAATTAGTAGATTTCTGCATCCATCATCCGGCTTTTGTTGTTTTACAAAATTTTGCCTTATTCAGTTAATGCATGCTGACCGATAAGATTTATTTTCCTTGCTTGACGCTACATAAACCAACTGCCTAATCTTAATAAATGATAATGGAAACAATTTTTGTAGCCACCCAGTGATGCTTTATAGGCAATAAGTACCGCCTCGTATCTTCTTCTGGATGCAGTCTGTATCATAGATATTATAGGGCCGGATAGTGTAATAAGAATTTTTGTAGTAGATCTAGTCTGTTCTATTTTTTGGCTTAGGGACAGTATTATCAGTCTATGTGGTGCAACCCGTTCGCACATCGACTGGGATTTTACGCAAGAAGTGCTTTGAAATTTCGTCCACACTCCCCACTATTACAGAATCTACAATCTTCAGACCTCTGGGAACTGATGTTAAAAAGACATACTAATTATGCCTGTTCAAAGAAGTATCCGGTTCTAAACATAACTGATTTGCGTCTGTAATATATCTGTGTGTCTGTCTGCATATGTAATTTTTTCCCCAATTTTCCCATACGCATCCTAAAGGAAACTGATCACAAATATGCCATCAATTTTTTGACAGTTTGTGTTTTTTTACATCCTGTATTAACTCAACAAAGGCTTGACCTATTCTAATGAAATTTTGTACTCGGGAAGCTTGTAACATTGGTTATTTGATAGGCTATATAAATTGTTATGAATATTTTCATCAATATTTACCTCAACCAATTTTGATGAAATTTTGTACACAAGGATGTATTTTTTACCTCAAAATTGATAGGCTTTAGGAAGCGTAACAAATAATTTTAGAAATAACAAAGAAAAATATAGTTATGTACAATAATTTATAATCGTTCGAACCGATTTTGATGAAATTTTGTATATGGGAAATACACAGGGAAATACCTATCATATAGGTATGTTATTCCTCACTTGATAGATTATAAGAATTTTTAATAATAATATGGGGAAAAATAAAACTAAGGGACGAAAATAGTAACTGTGTGAAGTATGTGCCGCGGTTTCGCACGCGTTTTACCGTAGTTTTTACGTATATAAATGTCAATATTTCAAAATTAGTTTTTAATAACTCTTTAAACTAAAATTAATTTCTTAATCTTCTCAAGATGAGACAGAAGGTTGGTGGGCCATGAACCAAAGCAGTTTCAGAGTGGTGGCCCGGTGATGGAAAACGGTAGCTGGGTAAACTAATAAGAATACCTAACAGTACTAATATAATAAAGCCAAAAGATTTTTTGTTTAAACACACTAACATCTGGAACTACGGATTCGAAAAATCCTTTTTGTATATGATAGCCAGACTCACGAGGAATAGACTATCTAACATTAGGCTACAACTCTCAGCTAGCCTCAAATATTGATTTTTGTTACGTAAGTCGAAAGTCGAGGCACTCCCGAACTGCCTTATCCGCATACGGTGGCGTAATCGTTAATGATAATGATACAGAAATAAAATGTTCTACAAAAATTGGTCCTTAGTATATAAAAAAAAAAACAAAAAACAGCGATAGCATATACCTAGCTCTTACACATAAGCCACAATAAGGTATTTTGAGACAAAGATTTGTTGAAAATTAAAAATTGATTTATGAGCATTATTTTTAGGTTTGCCAATTAATCCTTACGAACAAAAGTGACTTCATTACAAAAACCATTTTATGAAGTTAAACTTTGCCCCTTTATAGCATGTTATTTGGATAGTTAGTTTAGGAGATAATGAAAAATTAAAATAATTTAACACTCGGCTCCGGTCTATGTTATAGTAAGCTACACGGGAGCGATGGGCGGCGCGTAGGCGTAGCGATGTTTGTCGTATAAAATTTACACGGGTGAAACCGTGGGGCACAGTTAGTAACTATATAACAAACGAAAACCAAAATTGTAAAGGTAGAGACAAGTGGCTCTCCATTCTTTCTGCTAAGCCTAATAAAGACATAACGTGATAATAAATGGATAAATACATTAAGAAAATATAATACATTAACACTGAAGTGTACTGAGTAGATGCTGACCTCGTATTCAATGCCACTAGATTATAACCAAGTTTAACACTCAGAATACAGAACAAACCAGAAACCGCGAACGCACATAAAACTGAAGATACAAAAACCACTCTTAAATAGAGTGGTTTGACGTTGTTGCGATTAGTCACTCCTTTGTAAGTAGCGCGTCGTGACGTATTGTACAAGTGCCAATTTTAATTTTAAAATGCCGTCTTGTGTTGTTCCTACATGTAAAAATGCTGCAGGGATTATAAAAAAACAGGATGGGATCACATTTCATCTGTAAGTAGCGCATTCTAAAGTATATTTATTTAATTGTTTAATTTATTTTACATTTAGAAAATTACGCGTCCATTTTTTAAGTGTTGCCATTTTATTTTCATCGAAAATTTTACCCATTTTTTTATTTTTTTTTTATACTCGTGTAGAATACTTACTATTTTTGTGTATATAGAACCTTTGTAATTTTAGTTTCCCTGCTGATGAAAATAGAAAATCGGACTGGATGAAAGTCATACAAAGAGCACGGCTAGATGAGTTTTGGAAACCATCAAGCCGGAGCGTACTTTGCTCAATTCACTTTGAAGCGCAATATTTTTATGATACAAAAGGTGGTTTGAAAAGACTGAGGAAAGCAGCTAATCCAACTAAGGTAGATATAGTCATAATAATTACTATATTTATATTGTATCTCTCCTGGTGAAAATGTTTGTCATGTATTTTGAAGTAAGGTTTTGGTCCACACACATATATATATATATATATATATATATGCTCACGCCTGTAATCCCCGAAAGAGTATGCAAAGGTATAACAAGTATGCCCACTTTTCGTCGAGCTTATCCGTCCCTCATCGTGATAAGGGGCGAGCCTAAACCGGGCGCAAATTTCAGATTCCGGGCTAATGAAACTTCGGTGAATTAAATATATGAATAATACTAACGTTCTATTTCAGTATTTGGCCTTGACACCAGAATTTTCCGAGTTACACATAGAAACGTCTAAACCTTCGACATCGGACAATGTGCGTACCCACCTATGATAATAATGTTTAATTTTTTTTTTAAATATTGAAAGGCAAACAAGGCACTTAATCGATATACTTAGTTACAAGTAAACTAATGTAGTAAATAAACACTAGTAGTAACAGTAATAAATGTAAAATAAACTAAGTAAGGCCCATGGACATTTGCAAGCTTAGGCACAAAGTGCTATTACTAATGCGTTTCCATCCATGAGGACTGAAATGTCATGCCTTGTACGGCAGAAATATTCTGTATTTAATTAAAGTTTTTGTTAATCTATTACATGATACAACAACATACAACTTAAGGTTTTTCATTTCAGGTTACACAACCACAATCTCCTGCGCGATCGAACTCAGAGATCGGTGATGTCAATATTTCTGATTTGGAATCTGTGTTTGATACGCCGAGAAAGGTCAAACTTAAATCTCAATTACGACGAAAACAATTATTTTGTGAACAACATGTTCGACGAATGAAAACATTACAACAAAAATACAACAGACTTGCCAAGAAGTACGAATCTTTAAAAAGTACATTAAAAAAATTAAAAAGCAATCCATATAAATAAATAAATATTTTTTTAAAAATATCTTTTCTTTAGTGTTATAAGACTACCTCAAAATGTGGGAAACCGCTCCCGAGTTAGCAACATTATACGTATGGGAAGTGGGGCAGGTGCGGGACGTACGTATCGTTTTGGACACAGTGCAGCGTATGTAATTATTCATGAACGCGGCTTCTGGTTTGTTCTGTATTCTGAGGTTTAACAATAAAAAACAACTAAATTTCCTTTACCGATAAATAATTGCAAACCTTATCCTCGATACGTAAAGATTAAAATCGCTTAAACAACGATTTCGATCGTAAATACGCTCCGAAAGATAAAACCTAGACGGATTACAGTTAAATAGATGTAAACTTAGATGATATAATAAAATTCGCAGTGCACGAAACGTCTCTAGAATAAGATTTTAAAAGACTTGATTATGAACACACAAAATATTGAACGAATATTTCAACGTAGCAGATAAACAAAACTTGTACGCTATGACCCAAGACCCACATTTAAAAGGACGCCCCAATGGGCATTATGAAATTATACAAAACTTCTTGCTTAATTGAGTAGTTACTATAGATCTGCAAAACAATTTACTGATGTCTAGAATTCACGATGTGGAACACAGTTTCATAGACTATTTGATTGACGAAAGCATTACTTTGCGGAAATCCATTGTAAATATTACTTCCACCTGAAACAGATTAAAAGCTGTTATATCTTTCTGCAACAAAAAAAACTTATTATAAAATTATATTTATTATTGCTATTTATTCCTTATAGGTTAATAACATACAGGTTTACGGGATCGACCGCATCTCTTTTATCGTTTCGGCTAATAACATTTAACTAATTTTCTTCTTTTTCACGATTAGTTTCATATTTAACCTTTTTTGGTTCACATAACCAATGAATATCAAATGGTTTTTTGTTGCAGAAAGAGGTAACAACTGATAAAGAGAAAAATAGAGTGGTCGGATCAGAGCTAACGAGTTGTTTCTATCAGAGCGTCGCGTCGTGTCGTGTCGTGTCGTGTCGTGTCGTGTCCCGTCGAGTTCCCATCGAGCCGAGTTCGTTTCTTGTTTACTAGTCAAACTTTAATTTACTGGGAACTTTCGACATTTTGTAAAGTGGATCTTGACTTCAATTCATGATATCCTAAGTCTTAATATAGTTTCATATTATTTTTGATATTAATCTGTTTTAGGCGGAAGTAGATAGATAGGTATAGAAGATACTAAGATAGAAGATAATTATTTACTCAACCATAGACTGTCGTTAAAGCACCACTAGTAAACTTTTTTAACAATAGACTTGACAGACATTTAATAACTTTATATACACAAACAATTAATAGTGTTTTTATGTATATACATCAGCTCGAACAGCTGATATAGTCCTAAATAATAATATTTATTATTAGTAATTAACTTTAATTATATTATACACTGTAATCAAAGGTAATGCAAAGAAGTACACGAATTATTTTACAATTTCAATTAAATGTTTTAGTAAACATCACTCTTTGGAAATATTCGTCAACTAATCGGATTTTTAAACAATCGGAGGCGAAAGTCTCTTTAGGAATAATATCAAGCGCTTCATCAACGTCGACCATATTTAAAAAACAGTTATGGACATACAATTTATATTAACCCATCGACTGAATACACAAGCGTGATGAAATCATAAAATTAAAATATTAAATGAACAAGAAACTTATTAGCTTTTAAGTTTCACAACGTGTGGGTGTTTATGATACGGTTATAGATAATATAGATAAATCGAAAACTTTTGTTATGCAAATTAATTTTTTATCGACATCGAAATGTTGAAGATCACTGACACTGCGCAGTTCTAATAACAGCGTAATAGGTTGATAGAAATAAAAAAAACTAGAATGAACGTTGTCCATAACATGATAAGGACAGTATATTTGAGAAACTTTTTACTCGTAACTAATTTGTGCAAAAAATCGTAGATTCAAATAATTATTAACTAATTGGAAAGAGTTAGCAATTTGTTTTGTCTTTTGGATTTATAAAATGTTACAACTGCTAGTTTTTACAAGAATTGAAGGGCAATGGTAACCGGGAGCTACAATTATCTGTCGGTAATCGATGACATGGAGACCGAGTAGCAACATTATAGTAAAATCCGTCAGGTAAATGAACCATCTGTCGTATTAGACAATTAACAAAATATAATTTGGAAAAGATAAGCCGAGAAGGGAATACGAATGAGAAATCAAATAATTAGATAATAGTATAATTCCAGGACATCTCACAACCTGGTTTATAAAAATATAAACAGGTTTACAATAACATAATTAAAATTAGTTCTGTTATTAGAGTTCCAACAATCCAAATGTTCACCACACAATAATCAAACTAGACAGGATTTCAACACAGGCAGCTCCGTGTTGAGACCACGATCCACGTTCCCATGGTCTTAATTGATCAGCTCAAGAAAACTCACAGCAAGACTCTTCGCCTCCAGGAGACCGTACCAGGATATACACCGCTTAAGCAGATAGCGCAGCATCAAAAATCTCGGCCATCGAGATTCCTCATATTCATATATAATTCAATAGGAAAATTATTTCATTAGTATTATAATTATAAAGTTCAGGCGATACTTCTCCGACTAAGGTGACAAACAAGCAACAAGCATGGTAAGCGGGTATCGCAGCCTATGGATGCTTGTAACACTAAAGGTTTCACTAGCCCGTTATCGACCTTGAACTCCCCATCCCCAAGGAGCTCTGGGAACCCTACTCACGACAGGAAGATAACACAAGGTTAATTGGCTGCGATATCTGTGCCCTAATTCTCTTTGCGTAAGAGTAAGCCTATAGAATTTCGATTGGTCTTGCTAACAGTTAAATGTGTTTATATATAAAAGGCGGACATGTTGTAATACATAGGTAATGTCGTAGCGTAGCCTAGACGGGCAACGAGATAGCACTCAGGAACATTTTTTATTGTAGTTAACTTATTAACTGATTCACGAACCGATAGTTCGAGCGAGAATGTTAGTACTCCACTGGTCAAGCAAGAATCCCCTCCAAGCTAATCGTTTCCTGCTTATAAAGTCCGAACGGTCGCAAGTTCGGTGAAACCGACAGCTATCGCCCTATCAGTTTTGTTAATACGTTAGGTAAAATTTATTACCGGCTCCTTCTGAATCATCTCAAGTCCGTGATAGAGGAGAAAAACCTCTATCCGTCTGAGCAGTTCGGTTTTCGTGCTAGACATTCTTGCACTCATCAAGTGCACCGCCTCACGGAGCACATTACGTGTAACATCTCTTAGTTACGTAAAGCTCGCCGTACACTTGCAGTCATTTTTGACGTTGCCAAGGCCTTTGGTAAGGTTCTGGCACGAAGGATTAGTCTACAAGTTGTACTGTCATGAAATCCCCGATTGATTAGTCCGCGAATACCTCACAGATCGCACATTTCGCTACAGAGTGGAAGGTGAGCTAACAACACCCCGCCCCATACGCTCAGGCGTCCCCCAAGGTTCCGTCCTGGCTCCTAGCCTCTTTAATCTGTACGTCAGTGACCTACCTAGTTTCCCCGAGGTCAAGGTAGGTCTATACGCTAACGATACAGTTATATACGGCTCTAAAAGGAACAGGTTCCACCTCAAACATAGAGTCCAATGCGCCGTGACCACTCTCAGGAAGTGGTTTAAAGACTGGCGAATTGCCATAAATCTCTCTAAGAGCGCCGCGATGCTCTTCGACATAGACTCCGGATACCGAAGAAACTCGAATCTCTAGAACTCTTCGGTAATCCGATCCCCTGGGTCAAAGAGACCATATATCTAGGCGTCACTCGAGGCTATCTTTTAAACCACACAAAAACATTACACAATGTACCTTTGTACACACCTCACAGGTACATAATAGGTTCTGTAAGGAACCTTTTCTTTTCTTTTTTTTACCTTAGTCAGTGTAGACCATATTTCAGATCACTACATTCATATATATATACAGATGTTCCTGAATTGTTATGTGAACAGGTATATGTTAGTTTGGCTCGAATTTACGAATAGGGAATTAGGCAGATCGCGACTTAATTGCAATCGCGACAACCGCCCAAGCCGAGGTCCGGCCACTTTGGCATCCTTGTGCGCGAGTTGTCCAAAACTTTCGCGGCTGAGTGCCCTAAGCGCTCGTCCCCAAGTTCGGTGAAGCTGTAAAAGCCATCAGCGGCTCTGTTTTTAGATAGTGCCCCTAAGCCTAACAGTATAGTTAGTCAGAAAAAAAGCACACCTGTTGCTATCGCACCCAGAAAATAGGATGCGGGTCAATAGTAGGGATACTAAAGTCATTAGTACGTATTTCACAATCACATCGGATTCTTGACATATTAAAATTAAATGTTCTTTTATGCCCTTGTAACAATGTAGGTAATAGAAGGAAAATGTGGTCTATCTATATTATTATAATTTTTATTACTATACACTAATCTAAAAGCGCAAGAGATTGCTTGTTTGTTCGAACGTGATTAATCACTGGAACTATCAGTCAGATCTGAAAAATTATTTTAGCATTTTATAGTGTATTTATTGACAACGGGTAGGCTATATAAATTGAAAAGGGCGCGCGCGGCGCGGTCAACACTTCGTTCAATTGGTTGGAAAAATTCAGCACGTGTGAAACCGCGGAGCACAGCTGGTATATATTCTACAGTAGTAAAATATAGAAACTGTAAATTTTATTATTACATCATGGCGCGTCGACATATACATAGTTGCTAAATATCCTTGAAGTTCACAAACACACGCCCACGCGGGTCTCTTTGCTTCCTATTGTTATAACGTGAAGTAGATAATATTTGTAAAAATAAATCGTTTCTTGCATGTGTCAGTTAAGTGAATACGTTTCCTGTTTATTATAATTATTTTTCGCTTGATTTTTTTCTTGAGAACCGATGAGACAAATTATACCTATTTTAAAGGGACGTTCATTAATTACTTGATATCAACATGGGAGAGGGATTAGGTAAAACTTATTTATTTTGTTTGTTCGATAAAAAATTCCTATTTTTTTTTTCAGAGAATATATATATTCATATATAATTCCTATATAATTCTTTATAGGTTTTAGCGAAGACTGGTTTTAAAGTGCCGCTTGGCGACAGATTTTCAACTCGAAGCGAGGGTGGTAGCTATCTAGGCGGGCATTAGAAAAAGCCCTACCACCATGTTATGGTTTCATCACGATGTTTTCCTTAGCCGAAAGCTCAGACTTATTGCAGAAGTTCGAACTCATCATCATCATCATCATCATTTCAGCCGCAGGACGTCCACTGCTGAACATAGGCCTCCCCCATAGATCTCCAGAGCGACCGATCTTGTGCGGCCTGCCTTGTTCGAACTCACTATGTATATATTAGTGTGGTCCTTATTTTTATGTATCCAGGGGTTTATATAATACGAAATAAATAATAATAATAGGTAAGAGCAACTTAAAGTTTAGAAAAAAACTAACATATACATAGTCACCAATGTATGGATAAAATTGCCAAGTTTCGGAGAACACGTAACTGTGGACATTGAGTAGGTACTAAATACCGTAAATATTTCGTTGGACTTACTATTCCTCCACCACGGGCTATTGTCGAAAATTAAGTAAATAAAAAAAAATGATCGAAATATTTTATAACAACAAAGAGTAAGATGTATCTTTTTATGGGTTATTCTCCGGTATCTACACCGAACATTTGGCAACTAAATTCTATAACGTGTATTTGTCACACTTGACATTGGCAAAATTGCCTATATATGTAGAAAGCCAAAAAAAGAGTAAGATCTAAACAAGCTAAATTATTAAAAGAAAAACGTAATCCCGGCTGCAACAAAACACAACCAAAATTTTTGACGTGACAACGTCTTATAAATTGGTTTGCCGGGTGACACTTCAAGAAACTGCGTTACGCTCCGCTCACGTTATGCGCTCACAATGAGAGCGAGTGAGAGGCACGCGTCCCTTCCACTCGGGCATGGTTAGCCCGCCTAAGAGCGAGAGAGACAGACATAAAGTCGTTGTCACGTAAAACTTTCGCCCGTATACCGACTTTACAGGCAACCAATTTTTTTCTAGTTTTGCTTATTATTTGATTCCTAAATGTCGTACTTAAATACTATACTTATATCTTATGTCACTTCCACAATTAAGACGAATCTAACGACACCTCGTATGCTGAAATACATCAAGCCTTTTAGGCTACAGAGCGCGCCAAAGAAATAGACATACATACCTACGTACATACGCTCGAAAAAAATAACCCTCCTTTTTCGCAGTCGGCTAAAAAGGACAAATACTAAATGTAAAAACTACTACATATTGTAAGCCTAGTTACTGTTTTGATTATTTCAATCCCGGAATGTACTCGAAACATGCCATTCTTTGTTAAAAACAAAGGAATTCCATAGATAATATTATCAGTAAGTCGACGTAGAGTTCCACGCAGGCATGCGATACTATTTCGAGGTCATCCCTCCACTAACAGACCCCTTGCGATGTACACTGTTATCTTATAAACATGTTTAGTATACTCGTGTATAGAAACGACCTAACAGGAACTTAAATAAGGAAATAAAATACCTCAATCCAAAAACTATATGCAACCTTTTTACTATTGAAAACATTTGCAATACGATGTAAAGATTGAGCAAAATATCACGGAATAAAAAAATTGTAACCAAGAAAAGTTGACAATAAACTCAAGTAGGTTTGAAAATATTATCTCTTTCGTTGTATTTTTGTACTTAAATGCTTCAGTAATAAACGTTATAGAAAATAAAATGAACTTGTCTTTAGGGATTGTTTTCTAATAATTACCAACATGTTTTAAATATATTAAATTAACATATTAACATTAATATGAAAGTATACCTATACGGCAATTATTAAAACAAAACAATTTATAAAAATTTTTGTGTCTGTCTGACTATTTGGCCTGGCTTATCCGCGTAACGGTTTGACCGATTTCGACGGGACTTTCACTGGCAGATAGCTGATGTTACAAGAAGTAACTTTATTTTTGTTTTAGATAAAAAGAATTAGGGTTCCGCGTAAATAAAATAAACAAAACGTAGCAGTGTGGTGTAGTATAATAAATTATTAAAGTGAAACATTTAATGCGGCGGGTCAGACTGATTGTTGGACTCAATGGTGGTGAATGTTGGCGTGGCGAATCTTTAGCTAAAGTTGGGATCGCGACCACCATACATATAGTAATAAAATAAATATCAAC
Organism: Saturnia japonica; assembly: GCA_033032175.1. Lineage (NCBI taxonomy): Eukaryota > Metazoa > Arthropoda > Insecta > Lepidoptera > Saturniidae > Saturnia > Saturnia japonica. Next base: position 16,992,405 of record CM065318.1, read on the forward strand.
ACAGTGACTTTCTTTTAAGTGAACAATTCTTGTATATATTTAAATGATGTTTGTAATTGGTTTCTCGGAAACGGCTCCAACAATTTGGATGAAAAATCGTATTTTGATTATGTTTTACATTCGAAGTTTGCCTAGATAGTTGTTTTTCTTTCTATTTCTTTTTTTGGAAGACACCGAGTGCAGCTCGATCGCCAAGATATTGTTATTAATTGTTATATTGTAATTAACATTGTAGAAAGTTATGGATCGTTGACGTAAAAACACAACAAAGGATACAAAATCCTCTATTATTTCACGAATTTCAAGACAATATTGGCTGTACGGAACATACACACAACAATTCAAAGTTTAGGTTTTAATAATATTTCTTAGCAACTTAATCCGTTGGTGGTCCGAACGCATCTCGCATATCTTTCGACTCGCTAGTGATGGAGTGGTACCTTTAGAAGCACTTTGTCGAAAGATGTTTTGACACTTTAGCTTATCTAATGAGGTAGGAATTATGTCTTGTCAAATATTCACTCTCTGTTTTTTTAATCGATTTATAGATTAGCGATTGCCTTCAAATATCACTCGGTGTGATAAGCCTAGAAAAGTAGCTGTCTCTAAATTGCCTCTAAATACTTTCTCGGGTTCAGTCCTATATTTATCTGAAAACTACTTTAAAACCGATTTAGTAGGTTTCAAGTAAATCTAGTTCTAATAAACAGACACGATCATCCTATTTTTATTCCACTATTAACTCCGTTAAGGAATAAATTTTCTTGTCTTAATACTAATCTATACTAATAATATCTATATGAATAAATCTGTAGTCATGTCTTTACATGTAATATTTTTTCCAAATTTCCCGATAGACATACTATATAAAAGACACTGATCACGTATATGCTTTTAATTTTTTTTTGTCCTATCTGTGTATTTGTATGTCCGGATTTAACTCAAAAACGGTTTAACCGATTCTTATAAAATCTTGTACACGAGAAGCTTATGTCATTGGTCAATTGATAGGTTATAGGAATTTTCAATAGTACTTTTAGAAATGGTAAAAAAATATCAAAATAAGAAATTCATAAAAATCTTAACCGACTTTGATGAAATTTTGTACACGTAATAATTTTTGATATTATTTAGAAAACTCGCAAAAAAAATATTTTAGAAAATTAATTTCCCTTAATTTTCAACCGATGCTGATATAATATTTTGAAAATGGGAAGCATACGTCATTCCATAATTAATAGGCTATAAGAATCCTCAACAATAATTACAGAAATATGTGAAAACAAACAATTTTGATAAGTCTTACTTAATTATTACTGCGTAACAAACTCGTGCTGAGCCGCGGGCACACCGCCAGGTAATATTGAAGTTCAAGAGATTGGATCTTTTGTTTGAACGCACTAATCTCCGGAACTAACAGACAGATTTGAATAACTATTTTTTTATTTCATGACCCATTTGTTGTGAAAGGTTATAGGCTATGTAACTTCACGCTATCACCCTAAGGAGCGGAATAGTAATCGTGAACGTCAAGAAATTTGGCAAGGTGTAAGCAAGGATGGGCAGTTAGAACAACGGTAGGTTACACGAGGTACACGCTCAGCCAGTCTACTTTAAATAAAAAGTCCTGTTCAAAATGTCATGCTTCTAAACCTAACGGCTGAAGCAGCGTGTTGTGTGCGTTAAAGCCGCTCTAGACTTACGCCGTGAACTTCCATGAAAGGGTATGAACGCGAGTGTGGATGGATTTCACGCCTATTCACGCCTCGGTTTCCGTTCCGAGTCGGTTTTTTGTGTCCGCGTCAAAGGGTACGCGGCCGCACCTCGCGAACAGTGCGAACACTTATCCACATTCACTGCGTCGCAGTTCGATTCTTTATAAATTAAATATGTTAAACTAACACCGTATTGTAATACTTCTATTAAATGTTTAAATTATTCAACATTTATGATAATATTGCCATAATTGACGGTATTTTAGCTATATCATGTTAAAGTGAGCATATCTAAATCATAAATAACTCGTTTTGTTGCGATGTGTACTCGTTATCCACCATTTGCTTTTTCTTTGTTTGTTTTGTATCTTTATTAAGCAAATGATTATAAGATGCCTGTGCACATAAATTCAAAGACGCAGCAGCAGAAGTTACGTCCATTCAATACGAGTGCATGAACCCGACTGTGAACATTGCGAGTGTGGACAGTAGTTCGAATTTAATTATCATGATAATATACAATTTTCTTGCCATCAACTACGATTACATTGTGACGAAACGTCCATATTATACATAAAGGTTAATAACTTTAATTACTTTTGCTGTTCATAAATTGCATTTTGTTGCATCATTCGTTTGCAACAATATACTCCACACGTGCAAATAAATAATCACTTTACAGAATCGTCACGGTGATTTAAGTAAATCAGTCAATTACAAATTTGCCCTTGTTTTTGACACAAACTCTATGTTATTTAAGAATACATTGTTATAAGAAGTAGTAGAAAAAGCAAGTAAGAGATGAAAGTTTAATTATGTTGTACTTTAATGATAAACAACGAAATATACCTATAAACGGTTAGTTTTGTTAAATTTCAGTTTCCGCTAATTAGAACCGTACTTTGACAACCCAAGTTGGTCCTGGCCTGGTCATTTCTTCACCACTTCAGGGACTGCGCCTTGTGCCTAGGCACCGCTGGCACTGACCTAGTTACTGCACAGTGCACTGTTTGATCCGCGATTTACATAGTTAAACCATAACGGAATTTGTTTTAAAAGTACTAATTTTTCAACATACTACTACAACAGCAACTACTACCTTTTAAGTGTGCTGACCATACAACAATCAGGTCTAAAAGTAAATGTTAATCGTGTGTCCACAGATGGCATGTTACCGGATGAATGGAATATGCAGGTGTTCAGACAAATATCATGCTCTTGTCTTATAAGAAAAGATAATTCTAGTAATAAAGATATTATTATGGAATGTTGTTTAATATTGTAAAAACCATATAACTAAATGATTGTTTGTTGTCAGGAAGTTAGATATGGGAGAGAATTTATGTTAAGCGATCACTACATACCATTTTTTGGGGGAAATCCATTATGGATGATAAAGTTTACTCACTAAAACTTCATGATATACCACCTGCCATAATGGGGTGACATGGGATTGTGCAAGCGTGCCGCATGCATCGACGTTCCAGCGATAAAGCCCATCGTATGACGCACAAAATCCAGTACAATACAAATGTCTTCCCGTCCGTCGAACCAGTGCATTGGGAAGATGGCGCACCGATCCGATTAGTTAAGCCTAGCAGAAGAAGGAGTCGTACGAAGGCAGATCATCACATATCCGGCAGTATTTTTTTTAAAAGGGATTCTTCTCCGTTATTTTTTGATGTGGTTTTCTTCTCCAATCATAACAGACTATGCTTAAATGTAACCGACCTTATTTAGGATAGTAGTCCCATCCAAATTTAATCTACATTCTTTTTTATTCTAGTCTAACCTAAACTGGAATGGTTAATTTATCAATGCGATGTTCTAACCACACTCTTCAGACGGGAACGAAAAGTTAGGAATACGTTACGAATAATGATTTACGGTAAAGAAAGGTGTGGCAGAGGCGCCACCTGAAAAAAATTGGCATGTCTATATTATTATTGTTTAAGAATCTATCTCTAAGAGGAAACGCGGTCAGTGTTTTATCCATACAAAATGCCCATTCTCCTGTTTTCTCCCTGCATAATGGTTGTAGAGCAAATACACCGTAAAATCTATATCTACCAATACCATGTCCCTATGTTTTGTTTTTTTTTTTCATAAATGAATTATTATGAAAACTAGGAGCCTCTTAAAACGACGAAAATTGCCCTTTTTACCGACATATTCAGACGTCCAACAAACAAATTTGACGACACAAAAATAATGACAAAAACATACAGACATATACATAGTCCTTCTTATATTATTCTTGAAAAAAATTATTAAAATCGGTTAAGTTTTGGAAGAGGAAACAGGGAAATACGAAACTATGATTATGACAACTCTATTTAGGTATAATCAGTCCGAACTGCAGTTGTCACTCTCGCACTCTATTCGACAGCAATAGATTTTAGAAATACCTATTCTTGAAATGTTTCTTAAACCGCACATCCTCTCAAGGTCATAGGGTATCTAATATCTATACTCGACTAAGTCGCGACCACCACAGATATGGTGATAAACACGTCACACTAAGTTTTTTTTTCAGTTGAAGGGCCCGCATGATAGCGAAGACCAGCGATTGATTATATATCTCTTAGATATCGTCGTTTTATTTGTCCGTTATTTTCCATTGTTACAATTTAAAAAAAAAATTGCAGCCATCAACGCACTAAACAGAATGCGATGGCTGTCAACGAAAAATAAGTTAATTTAAGGACAATGTGAAGATAAACCTTATCAGGGGATAATAAATATGGTTACTTTAATCTTTAAAATTATCGCGTTCTTTAATGTACTCGATATGATGTGTTTACATAATACTTATCTTCTAATACCGACGCGGCGACGCGCGACGCGACGGAGAAGATAAGCGAAACTCGTTAACGACTTGCTTTTTCACGATTACCCGTACGTACGTGAGATTACGCCTTGAAGATTTTAAATTTAGAGTTCCGCCCCCAGAAAACTAAACATACGCTGGCAGTCCTACGTTTAAAAGGCTGTTTGTATCTATTGAACCGTTATGTTATGGCGGATAAACTAACAAATAATAATTGACAAATAACGAATTGTAAAAGTGTGTTTTTATTGTTTTGCTCTATCGTAAAAACAGTGATACATGTATCAAAAACTTCGTGTAATTATTTATAGTGTCGATTTAGGGTCAACAAATAGAAAAGAAACACTGGCCATGGGTGATTAGGGCTTGCTCGAAGGATTCCTGATATGAATAAAAGAAAAAAAGTTTTTAAGCAAATACATATCAAAATTGTGTGTTGAAATGGAACGGCATTAAGAAACCCTCAGTGCACGAGTCCGACTAGTACTTGATCTTTTTTCTGTCAGTTAACACGATATAGCTAGAAAAAGGACTGTCTCCAGTGCGGGAGCCGAAACACTCCGCCAGGTCTTTCATTTAAGTTGGTAGCACAATCGAGGAGCTCTTCAAAATGCTAATAAGAGGTAGTGCACAGAGAAATATCCTTAGAGATTTCTTTATATTTAGTGCAGCCTTATTGGTGGAATTATTCCACCCCTACAAAAGACCGTCGCCAAATAACCTTTTCTTCTGTTCGTACGGTGAGTATGGTTTCCAGACCTTCTTTGGGTATGGGTGTTCAAGATCGTCAACGTGTTTGTGATACCTCCAGTTAATATGAGTTATGGCTGTATATAATATATTAATGCAAGGTGCTTTGCGTAAGTTAATGTTTTGTATCCATTTCTGTCAACTGCATAAAAAAATAGTCACAATGGAACTGCCGAATAAGATTGTCTACAAAAAAAACAGTTTTATAATTTAACTGTAACACAATTAGTGGGTTGATCTTTATGAATGCGATACCGGATGTTGATCGAAACAATTTTTGTCACTAGACTCTATTCTGTTTTCTGCGAAAATGACTCACAGTTTTACAATATGATACAAAATTAAATCGGCCACATCATCTGTTTACTGTCCATTCATATTCACGTGGGTATTACACCTTAACTAGCTGACCCGCGCAACTTCGTCTGCGTCACATAAGAGAGAGAGAGAGAGATAGTGGATCGTAGGCACCCATAATACAATTCTAAAGGAGCTGAAACTTTCTTTATTTTGCTGCGGAGTTATTTTATTAGTTAGGATATTTATTGAAATCAATTGATGTCAAGGGCAATTTAATCAGAATTAAATACTTGTTGCGAATATTGTATTTATTTCGATAACGATTAATACCATGTTTATAAAAACTGCTTCGCAAATAATGCATTACTTTAGAACAAATTTTATTACCATAAAAAAGGTTATAGTGAGTTATCCTTAGAAGATATACGTATGCTATCGCGAACTTTTTTTAGAAATTTTTTTAAGAAATAATTCCATCACACATGATTATTGCGTAACTTTAACCATTTACGCAGCGAACACAATGGAAGCTCTAAAAGGAATACTTTTTGCTGTTTTTGCAACATTTTTCATTGATGCTCCGCTCCTATTGGTCGTAGCGTGATGTTATATAGCCCATAGCCTTCCTAGATAAATGGGCTATCCAACACAACAATACTTTTTCATTCAAACCCGTAGTTCCTGAGATTAGCGTGTTTAAGCAAACAAACTCTTCAGCTTTATAATATTAGTATAGATGTATTATTAAAAACAGAACATTTGTGAAGTTCACACGCAGCAGAAGTGACAACATTCAGAAAACATAAAAATATCTTTTTTAGATCTCTTTTTAAAAATCCTAAATCAGTGGGATTCGAACTATCGACCACTCGTAGTGTAAATACTAGAATGCGTACAAGTCTGGATGTCACACAGCTAGGCCAATTCGACAACGATCTTAGCCGTGAAAATCAGATTTGAATTAACCGTGTATATTGTCTCGCAGACTAAATTCTATAGATGGTTGTGTTTATCTTTTTTTAGTGTCGCTTTTTGTTTAACCTTGTGGTGTTCCTATGGTGAGTAAGGTTTCTAGAGCTCTTTTTGGAGTAGGGCGTTCTACAGGCTTCGGTAGCCGCCAGCCGTCGGTTATTTGAAAGACAATAATGTTTATTGTAAGTGACAGTTAAAAAATAAACATATGCTGTTGCTAACTTTGATATGTGTCTTTTAAGATTTACAAATATGTAGTACATTAATTTGAAATATATCTTATGGTTTACTCAGCATTACTAGCATACTTAGCCATTTAAACATTCCAAAAGAGTCTTTTTTTCCGCATGTCTTTACCGTCATTGTCACTGTTAGTCGGAACCTGGTCAGATAACATAGCTATGAATTAAAATTACATCCATGTACCTTGATCGGATAAGTGAATTTTACGCGATAAGAACATAAATGGACAGACAGGCAAAAAGACGTTGCGTTTTATATGTATATGTATAGCTTATACAGCTACAAATGTAGTAGGAATTTCAGAAATAATATGTTATTGATGGTAAGATTGTGGGTAAAACACTGCTTAAGGCAATCATATTTTTGATGTTTATATAATAATGTGCTTGATAATCGTGTGCCTATTTCAAAACCTTTAATTTTCAAAAATCCGTTCGCAGTGCTCAGATGCTGTTGTATATAATTATAAGGGATAAATATACTTATTTTATGCTTCTAGATTCGAGACCCACAGGCTGGTTGGTGTGCAGAATGCATTGTCTGTCAAACAGTTCCAAGAATTTTATTATGTTGAGGGATAAAAATGCAACGGTCACAAATATTACAAAACAATGTACATCTCCAATTTTTCTTAGTAAGCCGCAAAGTACCTGGGTTATAGAAAATTACAATAATATCTATATAAAATACAAAATATAAAAAATCTGTTGATCACCAGTAGTGGGGCGAAGACCCAAGCAGCCGGTGGCTAGGGCTCCAGAGAGAGGAACTTCTCCAGAATTCTCGTCGTGTCCAGAAGAACTGTCTTCTATGTCTTTCCCTTGATCCAACAGCCAAGCGAGAGCTTCCTAAGATGGTGGTCGAAACTCTTCGCTATTAGACCATATATTATTATTATTAATTATTACATCGCAAAATTTATTGTCTGCAGGTAACAAAATTCCATCTATTTGTGTTCAAGTGTCGCCTAAATATTATAATTTAAAGAGAAAACTCATTTCACTGGTGACGTAGTGGAATCCTTTTAATATAATTCAGTTTTCTTATTATTTCACGATTTAAACGATAGACAACGCTTTACTTTTTCATATTTCATCTCACTAAACATAAAAATAATGCAATGCTCGTGAGTTCAAACTTCGAATGATCTATTAGCATGTTTATCTCATATTACACGGTGTTCTCAAAAATATGCAAAGGATTTTAGATCCTATATATTTATAAAAAGATTCAATATAGCTCTTAGACTTTATAATTTTATAGGCGAGTTATAAATACAATGTATAGCGATTGGTTTTTATACAGACTCGACATTTAAATAATATAAAAGTACGCTCGAATACGCATGCGCAGTCGGCTAAAAAAGAAAACAGAGTTATATCCATAGCCGAAACATATAATTCTTAAATATCTTATAGGTATTATAGTGACTACTTTCGCGTTAATCTATACTAATAAAGCGGAAAAGTTTTTTGTTTAAACTACCAGTCGGATTCGAAAAACTCTTTTTGTATATGATAGCCAGACTACCGAGGAATAGTATAGGTTATTTAAGATTACACAACAACTCTCAGATAGCCTTAAATATTGATTTTTGTTACGTAAGTCGGAAGTCGAGGCCCTCCCGAACTGTTTTAACCGCGTGCGCTGAAGTAAACCTTAATGATACGGAAATACAAAGTTCTACAATAATATTGGTTCTTAGCATATCTAAAAAATGTCAGCGATAGTATATGCCTATCTCTTATACATAAGCCACAATAAGGTATTTTGTGACAAAGATTTATTTAAAAACTAAAAAGTGATTTATAAGTATTATTTTTAGACATGGCGTAATCCTTACAAATAAAAGTTACTTCATAATAAAGACAATTTTATGAAGTTAAATTTTGCTCTTTAGAGTATACTTTTTGGACATAAGTCTACATATGGGTGCGTTGGCGGCGCGGTGTTTCTCGGATAAAATTAACATGGGAATTTTGTGGGAAATTTAATGAAAATAAAAAATTGTTTTAGATGTCGCTCGGGCATAATTTAGCTCCTGTTATAAAGAAGTAAGTATACATAATAAATCTATGTATAAATTCTTACATATGTGTAGATATTAAATCACTTACGTCACCACTCTATATTTTTTGAAAATCTTTTAAGAAGTTCATAGACCTGTAAACAAAAAAATGTATGCATTAATGTTAACATACTGTAAAAATATATTAATATGCCTTATCTGTTGTTTGCCTAGTCGATGTTTACAGACACGCGCAGAAACGGGGTTGAAAAAATTAACACGTTCGAACTTCTAATTCCACGTTCGCGCGCTCGAGACTTACGAAATTGTACATTACGTAGGGTTGTCAAAAATTGTGTTCTTGAAGTGAAAACTTCTTTGGTACCGTTGCTTGTGATTTCAGCCATGTCATAGCGCGGGCGCGGGCGGTGACTTTGGTTCTTTTAAATCTAAATATGTATATATAAAAGGAAACTGTGACTGACTGTCTGATCTATCGAGACAGAGCTCAAACCACTGAACAGATTGGGCTCAAATTTGGCATTTGGTATTCGGTAAGAAACGATTTTTGAAAATTCAACTTCTAAAGGGGTGTAATAGAGGTTCTAAATTTGTATGAAATGGAAAGTCGGTCGAAAAAATTGAGCACGGTTGAAACCTTGGGGCACATATCCCTATAACGCGGGTGCAATGGTGTGTAGTGGTGAGCACAGATGGCCGGGACCCTGGGGCGAAGATAAGTGATCAAATATGATAACGAATATAGTTATAAAAATTCCAAATTAAGTTTACTTTTACATTGACACAGTGTATTTTTTTCGGATTCTTGTGGTCCCTAACAACAAGAAAATCAAAGAGGTCCTCGATCCAAGAAAGCTGGTTGGTAACCACTAGGTATTATTTCCTCGCGACCGACAAGTTTTTGTACTAAACGTAGCTGGTTCAGCAGAGAATGTCCTGCTTTTCTCGACAACCGCCAACTATCACTTACCAGATCCTAACGATACAAACCATTGAATCGACAAAACAAATGCATTATGCGAATATGAGCTCAATCGTTCAAATCGTTCAGAATCATAATCCCTAACAGACACAAGATTTTATTATACAACTAGCTGTAACCGCGGTTTCGCTCACGTGGATTACAGAATGCCCGCGCGAATATAGCTCCCCCGCTCCCGGCTATTTTAAAGACAAAAATGCTTATTGTGGGTGTTCCTTAGACGTATTCTTTCCGTAACTTTTTTGCAGGTCTTTTTAAAGCCTACAATTATGTAGTACATTAATTTGCTATATCTCTTATGGCTTACTCAGCGTAAGCAATTTAAGCGCTCAAATTGATTCACCATGACCAGTTTTTTTTTATTCGTGCTGAACCCTAATTCTTTTTCTAAAATAAAAGTAGCCTAAGTTACTCCCTATAAAATCAGTTATCAACCAGTGAAAGTCCCGTCAAAATCGGTCCAACTGTTTCGGAGATTACCCGGAACAAACAGACAAAAAATGTATAAATGGGGTTTTTATTATAGGTATCGTATAGTACACTTTCATATGGATTTATTAAAAAGCTGTTAATTGTACATTACAAACAAACAGACACTTCACTTTTACTTCTGATTGAGTATCAAACAAACTCACTTTCGCTTTTACATTTTCAAAGGGATATTATTATTTTTGTATTCAAATCATATTACTTAAAATTACTTCATATTGCATTTAATACACACGTATAATTCAAAACTCAACACTTCATTTGCGTTATTTTTACTTCTTCTTCCTAACTTAGCAACCAGTCCTCTTTATTGTAACTGTCATTATCAAGAGAACAAAGAGTGTTGTGTCTTATGATGATTTCAGTATCCTAAGAAGATGGTGACGTGGCTCCCTTGTTAGAACTTTCTAGAGAGTTTTTGTGGCGTCTCAGAATTCATGGTCAATGTTATTATTTTCAATCCACTTCACAATAACCATATTCTTTATTATGCAAAATGCGACAAAGGGTCTTTAAACGCAAATTTATGAATTAAAAACCTAAAACCCGCCAAAAACTTTTTGTGTTTTTAAGTGAAAACTTCTTTAGCATCGTTGTGATTTGCAAGTCAATGAAAAGAAAAAACGACATTAAAAACAGACAGACACATAAATTCATAAGATTTAATGTTTTATGCAATGGTTAAATGGTACAAAAGAGGTTTGTTGCCACGCAATAATGAATTTTATTACCTCACCAAAAAGGCACGAAACAAAAACTTTTTAGACAACACTTATGTCATTCTGTTACTGATTGATATTGTGTTAGGTAACTTGAGTCGTAGAAATGAAATTATTTCGGTTAGCGGCTTCTGTACAAACAGTATGGGAATAAATTTGAATGATCAATGATGAGAAATTGAATCATTTCCAGTTCGTACAGAAGTAACATTAGTGGGCGTTAAAATGAGTAGTCTAATAAAATGAAATTATGGATTTTGCAAAATACAGTGTAAACTCTTTATAACGTTATCCTTTAGAACGATAAACTCCCTATAACGTTGAAGTGAGCCCAACTTGGTTGGTTTGCGTTAAAACCCACATATTGAAACACTCTTTATAGCGATACGCCATTCTCTATTACGAAGAAATGTGTTCATATTTTTAGACAGTAAATATTTATTATCGGTATTATTGTTTATTATCAGGTAACAAATGAATTTGAAGCTCCGAAACATCGGAGGTCGGTCTAGCTTTTGTTATCCTTAATTGCCTTGAACACGTGCAGTATGACGCATTGTTTTCTCGGAAGTGATGGTCTTGGACCAAGCATACTGGGTACCTATCGTATTATCAGTCGTAAACCTACTTTGAAAGTGTTAACATGGCCAGTAAACGGAAAGCGATTAGTGTTGACGAAAAAGTTTGATAGAAAAAGATATGAATAGAATACATAAAATAATACAAAACAAGTACTGGCATAGCAAAAAACGTCAGACAAAGTTATCAGACTATATGTGTAAACAATAATTTATAAGCATTTATTATCTAAGACATACATATTAAAAATTCTTGTTAATTTGGTTGTTTTTTTTTTTTGTTCACTCCATATAACGATAACTCTCTATAACGACAAAAAATGCTCATTCCCTTGAGTTTCGTTATAAAGAGTTTACACTGTACTTTACCAAGGTACAAGTTTGCATTTTGCCACAAAAACTCCCTAGAGGGCGCTAAAATAAAAATATGTAAGTTGCAAATTCCAACACTACAAAAGTTGGTACGAACAATGAAAAGTGCGAATTTGGAGATTTCATACAAACTCTGACAAGAGAGCGAAAATCTTGTCTGAAGATCCCACATTGTTTAGTTATTAATTGTGAAAAGGCATCACAACAACCAGGAGTTCCGATTTGGTCTTGATCGCGAACGGACGTGTCGCTCCGTTTGTGCTCTCGACCATCACGTGACTTAATTGTTGCGATCTTATATTTGGAATTTATTTCGAATATATTGTTGCAATAACGACGTAAACCAACTGGTGTCTAACGCTCGCGTGGTAAACCGCACTTTTCGGTGCGACTTGCTTGTTTTTTTATAAATCCACGGTTTTGTGGTCGCTCACTGGATACCTGACGGTGTTAACTAAAGTGAGCGGGGCGTGACCCGAGCAGCCCGCTGGTTGTCTCCTTCAGAGGCAAACAGCCAGACTCGGACGGGCCTGGGAATCTAGGCCTTTGCGGTTATCGCATAGTCTTGCCCCAGGTGTCTCCTGCCAAACCTTCCGATCCTGCACACTCCATCCCCGGGAACCTGTTTGGGCCTAGCCCGGTTTAATTACCGGTCTGCGTCCTCGGCCCCGGGCTTGTTAGGGCTCCTTAGGGTTGATAGGTCCTTCCTGTGTGTCATTGCACCTTGACCACAGGTCTCTTGCCGACTCCGATAGTCTTTTTAAGTTTTTGGCGCACCCCCCTGCCCCTAAGGCAGGGAGGCCTTTAATTTAAAATAAAATAAAAATGTCCCATTGTCCTCCCTCTTCTGCCGTCATGGCAAATAACGTTACCGACCTGGCCACTTGCATAGGTAAGTTGCAAGCCAGGATGAAAGCGCTGGAATTTCAATACCAGCGCTATCAAAATTTCGTCGTATTACGGTGTCCCTCCCTAGACGAGGAATACCGTAATCTACCTGAGAACGCCTGCGTGCGTCGCACCGCTGCGACCGCGACCCGTCATGAGGCCGTTTCAGGTAGCGAGGCGGCCGCTTCAGGTAGCAAGGCGGCCGATGACGTCACGGCCGCGACCGTTATACCGACTGGCGCCGCGCCAGTCGGCGTCGCGCCTAAACGTCCCGCGCGCAGCGTTGCGCACGTCCGCCGCGTCATCACAGTCTAGGGTTGCCAAAAATAGCCCGTACGTCCGTCCCGCGCGATCCACGGAAACCGCGTTAAAGACGAAAAATTCGTTTTCGGCCCTTCCGGTCGAACAAGACTCGCCCGCGAGGCCGGATCCATCTCCGGAGATGGATACCGAGAACGACGGCTTCACCGTCGTGGCGTCGCGTAAGCGAACGGCGCGTAGCAGTCCGACTGCTCAACCGGCGCCTAAGGTAATAGTTAAGGCAGCAGTCAGGGGCGCCGCCGCCCCCGCGTCCTCCCAGCTCCCCGCGCCCGCCGGCGGGAAAAAAGAGCGTGCCCCACCTCCAATTATAATCCGGGACAAGGCGGCCTGGATGGGAGTCTGCAATGAGATGCGCAGACTCAAACTCGAGTACCACAAGGCTAGAAATATAGTCAACGGGATCTCTATTTCGATGAGTTCTTCGGAAACTCACCGTAAACTCACCACCCTCCTCCGGCAGAAAGGTCTGCAATTTTATACGTATTCCCTCGCGGAGGAGCGCGTCATCCGCCGCATTCCGGTGGAGCTCGACCCGTCGGAGGTGTGCTCCTCGCTCAAGGAGCAAAGTTATCCCATCCGGGAAGTACACCGGATGTACAGTAAAGATAAGCGGCCACTACAAATGGTAGTGGCCATATTGGACCTTTCCCCCGAGGGAAAGGCCATCTTCCAGCTAGAGACGGTGTGCGGGCTCTCCGGGATTAACGTGGAGCCCCCATACAAAAACCACCAGCCTGCGCAGTGCCACAACTGCCAGCTGTACGGGCACGCTGCCCGTAACTGTCATTCTCGTCCGCGGTGCGTAAAGTGCCGAGAGGACCACCCCACACGGGAGTGCACGCGCGAGCGTGACTCCGTCGTCCCCCCGAGCTGCGTGTTATGCGGGGAGGAGGGGCATCCCGCGAATTATCGCGGTTGCCCCAAGGCCCCGCGTACCACGCGGCCACGTACACAGAGGCAGGCGGCCCCCCGGGCGGCGCCCCCCGCCTCAGCCATCAAAGCGCAACCCCTGCTGGCGTCAGGGGAATTTCCCGCGCTGCCGGTCCCGCGCCAGCTCCCGGCCGCCGCCGGCCCCTCCGCACCGCGCGTGGTGCAACCGCAACCCGTGCGTTCATCGCAGAACGCATGGGGCCCCCGCCGCCCCAATCCACAGCCTCTTATGGCTATGGATATTCCCGCGCCCCGCCCTCCTGCGCCCCGCGCGCCCGCTAACACTGTCGTCAATAGTAACGACCTAATGATACTGCTCACCCGCGAGCACGATATCCGCGAGCTCATCGAATACAACGACCATTTGGAGCGCTTCGGTCTCATCAAGACCGCTTGCGCGTTCCCCCGCCTCGTAGAGACACTACAACGTCTCGATCGCGAGGCGAGTAATAAAAATTAGGGCCTTTCAATGGCTAAGTTTAAACCGAAAGCGTTAAATCTTTCATTTTTTAACGCGCGAAGCCTACTTCCGCAGCGTGATCTCGTCGCGACCTTTCTTAAAGATCACCAAGTAGATGTTCTTTTAGTGCAGGAGACGCTCTTAAAGCGTAGTAAACGTGATCCTAAAATCGCGAACTACAATATTGTAAGAAATGACCGGGCCGGCCGCGGGGGCGGCACTCTCATTTATTACAAACGATCGTTATATTGTACGCCGGTAGATCCTCCGATACTTACCAATATGGAAGTATCCGTGTGTAGACTAGGAATGACCGACCACCCGTCCATAACGTTAGTTTCAGTTTATCTCTCGCCGAGGAAAGTGCCTCTCAGGTCTGACCTAGAAAAGCTACTTTCGCTCGGTGAATCGGTCATTATAGCGGGTGACCTCAATTGTGGACACACTTCGTTTGGCAATTGGAGAGACTCCAGAAATGGTGTTAAACTCGAAGAGCTAACGAACGTGCTAAACTTTGATGTCATAGCGCCACCCACTCCCACCCACTTTCAAGACAACTGTATGCCGACAGTGCTTGATGTAGCTCTCATTAAAGGTATCGCGCTTCGGTTACGACTCATTCGGGTCGTACACGAGCTCGACTCCGACCACCGTCCGGTCATCATGCAGCTAGGTCAACCAGACGACTCTAGCCCTCCTTCGGTCCAAGTGGTTGACTATGCTAAGTTAAAACATTATCTTGCGGACAGGCCGTCCTCGTCCAGTTTAGATAGGATCCCGGACGTATTGGGGTCCGTTGCAGATGTAGATCTCGCGATCGATTCCCTGGTCGACCACCTGCAGGTCGGCATCGGAGAGGCCTCGAGAGAGGTCGAAGAGGCGAGCGATCGCCGCTTCGTACTCCCTGCCGACGTGCGGGCGTTGTTGACGGAAAAGAACGCGGCGACTCGTGCGCACGACCACTATCCGACCGAGGAAAACCGCGCACGCTTACGCGCGCTTCAGAGAGCGGTTAGAGCCCGCATATTAGAACTCAGGAGTCACAGATGGGACGCCCTCGTCGAAGGGCTAAGGCCGTCGCATCTGGCTTACTGGAAACTAGCTCGCAGCCTCAAAATAGAGGCTTCTTATCTTATGCCCCCCCTCGAGAGGGGTCCCGGTATACCACTCGCCTTCGATAGCAGCGACAAGGCGGAGTGCCTCGCCACTTGTTTGGAGAGCCAGTGCTCTCCGAACAGTGTCGATGCAAATACCGACCGGGTCGAGGGTATCGATGGATGCGTGCGGGAGCTGGATAAGCTCCCCGCGACAGCCTCCCTGTCCCCAGTCACGTCTGAGGAGGTTCTTTCCATTATAAAAAGCCTTAAGCTCAGAAAAGCACCAGGTCCCGACGGGATCAGGAATGAAGTACTTAGGCTTCTTCCTGATCGCCTCATAGCTCTATTGGTCTGCATCTTCAATGTAGCCATAGTCCACTGCCATTTTCCAGCCGCCTGGAAAAAGGCAATAGTCATAGGTATCCGTAAGCCCGGCAAGAGCGCGTCGCTTCCCGACAGCTATCGCCCGATCAGTCTCCTAAATACGTTAGGGAAAATTTACGAGCGGATCCTTCTGAACCGTCTCAAGCCAATAATAGAGGAGAAAGACCTCTATCCGCCTGAGCAATTCGGTTTCCGTGCTAGATATTCTTGTACTCATCAAGTGCACCGCCTCACGGAGCACGTTGCATTTAATTTTGCTGAACTTTATAAACCACGCCGT
This sequence comes from Saturnia japonica, assembly GCA_033032175.1. Taxonomy (NCBI): domain Eukaryota; kingdom Metazoa; phylum Arthropoda; class Insecta; order Lepidoptera; family Saturniidae; genus Saturnia; species Saturnia japonica. Next base: position 17,008,744 of record CM065318.1, read on the forward strand.
ACACTTGCGGTCTTTTTCGACGTGGCCAAGGCCTTTGATAAGGTCTGGCACGAGGGATTGATTTACAAGTTGTACCGCTTTGAAGTCCCCGATAGGCTAATTAAAATAATTCGCGACTATTTAACAGATCGCACCTTCCGCTATAGAGTGGAAGGTGAATTGTCCACGCCCCGTCCAATACGCTCAGGCGTTCCCCAAGGTTCGATCCTGGCTCCTAGCCTATTTAACCTGTACGTCAGTGACCTACCTCGACTCCCGGAGGTCGAGGTAGGGCTATACGCTGACGATACAGTCTTATATGCCTCAGATAGGAATAGATCCCACCTCAGACACAAAGTCCAACGCTCCGTGACCACTCTCGGGAAGTGGTTTAACGAGTGGCGTATAGCCGTTAATCCCTCGAAGAGCGCCGCGATGCTCTTCGATGCGGATTCGTCACAGATACCGTGGAAGCTTAAACCTGTTAAGCTCTACGATAAGCCGATTCCGTATGTAAGAGAGACCAAATATCTAGGGGTAACCCTAGATAGTAGGCTCTCTTTTAGACCCCACATCCGTAAGGTTAGGAACAGGGCCGCGTGGGTCCTGGGCCGGTTGCATCCTCTGTTGTGTTCGGTGAGTAAAATGTCCACGCGACATAAGCTCACGCTCTACAAGACGTGTATTCGACCAATTTTGACATACAGTTGCGCCGTGTTCGCACATATGTCCGAGTCGAGTTTCAAACGGTTACAATCGATACAGAATAGGTTCCTCTATCGTCTCACCGGGGCCCCGTGGTATGTTCGAAGCGTAGATCTCCATAGAGATATGGAGCTTCCTTCGATACATGCCTACGTTAAACAGCTCTCCCGTTCGTATTTCGACACCGCGTCGAACCACGCGAATCCGTTAATAAAAACAGCCGCCACTTATGTTCCGGCACCCACGGACATCCGGTGCAAACGCCGGCCGCGCAATATTTTTATTGATCCCGACGATCACATCGAAAATTCGAATAAATATTACACATCCGTCTCTCCAAACAGAGCGTGCCAGCGCCCACGCCCGCGTAACCACCGTTCTCTCCGCAGAGGGCGGGCGGTCAATTTCGCTCCAGCACACCCGTCACGTCCACCCTCTCTAGCGGTAACCCAAGCCTAGGTCCGTTCCTCGGTGTGAAACCCTTGGGTCAGGCAACCGCCCGCGCGATACAAGTGACACTGTACGTGCATCACTTAGCTACCTACATACAACACTACACACGTATGAACATACACACGTGCACACCACACAGGTACATAGGTTCTGTGAGGGACCTTTTTTTTCTTTTTTTACGCTAGTTAGTTAGCGCTAGTTAGTGTAGAAACATTCCGATTACTGAATACACATACGCACGGTTCCTTCCTTCCTCCCAGGAGGAAGGGAACGTGCCTATGTGTATAAATTAGTTAGCTCGAATCGTAGGTGTAGGGATTCGATTAGATCGCGACCTATTTGCGAACGCGGCGACCGCCCGAGCCGAGGTCCGGCCACTTTGGCACCCTCGTGCGAGTCGTCTACAAAACTTTCGCGGCTGAGTGCCCTCTGCGCTCGCCCCCAAGTCCGGTGAAGCTGTAAAAGCCGCAGCGGCTTTAGGGCCCCTAAGGCTAACAGTGTAGTCAGTTCTAAAAAAAAAAAAAAAAAGAAAAAAAAAAAAAAAAAAAACACAACAACCATTATGTATTTTAAATGTGTACGTATTATACGTTTGTATTTTTTTCAGATGATATTCCCATGGATATTTCAAATGTGCAAGGTGATTGGAAGGAAAATTATATTGTGAATAATGATTGTGAGTACTTGTATGTATATTTTCATAATTAGTGTGTAATTAATCATTTTCTGAATTTAAAAAAAACATGGATATGAAGGTTTCACTTCTACCACGTGTGAATTGCACACATGATTTTTTATTTTTTTAAACAAAGTGGAGGTTTTGGCGGGATCTTGAGGTGACATGTTGTGGTTTTTATTTTTAATTCATTAAGTTAGGTTTTTTGACCCGATTTAATGTAATATTAGTGGCATTTTGCATGATATAGTTTGGTTGTTGTGCATACTAATTATGTGAAGAGAATTGTAAATACAAATTGGAAACATTCATTTTGACATGTCACAAAAACTTTCTAGATAGTTGTGACAAGGGTATTGTCTTGTCAAAAGATCCCACTTTAAAACATTGACACTGGCGAGTGCTTTTTGCGGCGCCAAAACAAGGAGAAGAAGAAACAATGTGAAATTTAAAAAACATATAGGTACCTACCTAAGCAAAGGAACTAAATACATACAGCCAAATGTCTCCCAGGTGTTAAATTAAATTAAACTAGGCGTGTCATAGTTTCATTTTGTTATGTATGAACTTTGAATAGACAAGCTGAATAATCTTTAATAGATGCCTTTATAAAATATTCTATGTAGAAACAATGTTATAATTGAAGGCAAATAATACTGAGTCACGCGATCGCTGCCGCGCTGGCAAAATGACATTAACATTCGCGAAAACACGTTTCATGAAATTTTCGTCTTAACAATTAATGGTTAAAGAAGATAATTGTATGGCAAATTCGAATTTAATTTTTATTTTTATTTTTGTAATTGCTTAAATTGAATTTTGTAACATTTGACCTATTTCACGCATAGCTACTAGCTCTCTGATGTATTGCGTTGTTTATTATGATAAAAAATGGGTACTAATTAATAATGAGGTGATACCAGTTATAATATCATATTTGGGGTACTTTTATACCTATTACTGTTCATGACTAATGTCAAAACATCATATTATTATCTATTAGATGTGCCCGCGGCCCTGCTCGCGTGGATTACGTTGCGTTATGGTACGTTTGTGTGATATAGTTTGGCTGTTGTGAATAAATCGAGTGGATTATAAATATAAAGAGGAAACATGCATTTCGAGATGTCAAAAAAATACCCTAGATAGTTCTGACAAGGACACCCCCATTTTGTCACGAGACCCCACTTTGTTTAATAGAAAATTTTACGAATGCTTAGAAATATTGACATTCAGGTGCTTTTTGCGGCGCCAAAACAAGAAGAAGAAAAAGAAGGGTATGCCCGTGGAGTGAAATGACAGATTGGGTTGTACTCGGACGTGCTTTTTATAAAAGTGCCAAATAAAAAAGTAAATCTATAATTTTCACATTTATTTTATCTCCCAAATAAACCAGCGACAAATATATTTAACTAGCTGTGCCCGTGGCTTCACTCACGTGGACTTCAGAATGCCCGCGCGAATCTTTCTCCCCCGCTCCCGGCTATTTTAAAGATAAAAAAATGCTTATCGTGGGTGTTCCTTAGAAGATAGATGTATACTCTCCCGGACTTTTTTGTAGGTTTTTTACGCCTATGATTACGTCATACATTAATTTGCTAAATCTCTTATAGTTTACACAGCATAAACCATTTAAGCACTCGAATTAATTCACCATGACCAGCTTTTTTTATTTGTGCGAAACCCTAATTCTTTTCTAAAATAAAAGTAGCTTAAGTTACTCCCTATGTCATCAGCTATCTATCAGTGAAAGTCCCGTCAAAATCGGTCTAACCGTTTAGGAGATTACCCGTAACTAACAGACAGACAGACAGACAAAAATTTAAAAAATGGGCTTTTTGTTAATGGTATCGTATATACTTTCATATGCATTTAGTAAAAAACTGTTATTTTGACATTACACACAGACACTTCAATTTTATTAATTGTATATAGATTACGTGTGGAACAAAGACATGTGCCATGTTAGTTCAGCTAAATCTCACCTCAATTGGAATTCGAACCCACGTAATTTGACGCTTTATGTCCGAATACACTATCACTGGATTATCATCAAATCAATCAATCGCACTAGCTTGTATCGCGTGAATTGATGGCGGGGTCACGTGATTTTAAAAATGCACTCAACGCTGATTGTAATGTATTCTATCGGAGCCCGCGGCTGCACTCGCATGGACTATAGAAAGTACAGAATGCCATCGATAGGGCACACGCACGATTCGTGCTAACCCTCACTCCCGGTTATTTTAAAGAAAAATATATTTATTGTGGGTGAAGAAATAAACATATGCTTTCGCTAACTTTTGGCCTTTTTAACATCTACAATTGTGTAGTACATTAATTTGATATATCTTAGGCTTACTCAGCGTAAGCCAATTATGCGCCCAGTAATCGTCGTTTTCCGAATTGATCTTTATTTGTGCGGAACCCTAAACCTTTTTCTAAATTAAAAGTAGCCTAAGTTACGCCCTATACATCAACTATCTGCCAGTGAAAGTCCCATCAAAATAGGTGCCAACCGTTTTGGATATTACCAGGAACAAGCAAATAGACAGACAGACAAAAAATTTAAAAATGTTTTCTTTTTGTGTTATGAATACCGAACCTATATACTTTCATATGCATTTAGTAAAAAGTTGATTTTTGACATTACAAACATCATCATTTGAGCCGCAGGACGTCCACTGCTGAACATAGGCCTCCCCCATAGATCTCCAGAGCGACCGATCTTGTGCGGCCTGCACCCAACGGTTACACATACAATTACAAACAGACACATATAATTATTTAATTTTGTTTATTTCTATAGATGAATGAAACCAAGAAACATCACAGACGAGAAATGATCAGAATTGAACGTGCCACTTCCTGCATTTGTACTCAGTAATTGTTAAGTTGGATGTAGTTTCATAAAAAATCTATTAATTTGATGTCGATATATTGTATACTTACTTCTATCAGTATTTTTAGCTTTGACGATTTTCCTATAAAAAATTATTATAATTTTTTTATTTCAGACATAAGTCATTTCTTTAGTATACATATAGCTTAGAAACTAGTGTTAGTACTTACATCTACTATGTAAACAGAAAATAATTATTTATGAAACGCCACATTTGCGTGCAGGCGTACACAATGTCCCAGTATGCTACAGCTTTCAGGATACTGTTTGGGATGGCGCGTACCCTACGCATGAGTGAAGTAAGTAAGAGATGTAGCGAACAGAAAATTTTCTTGAAATTTTTTCCTTCTTGGGGCAGTTTGACTGGTGGAATACTTCCACCCTGCAGAAGATCGTAGTAGCAAAGAGCTTCTTCACTTACTCTTTACGTATAAATACTTTTTTTTTTCAAAGGTATATAAATATAAGATTTCGTATGAAAACGATACCTCATGTTGTTAACGTCGCCGCTTCGTAATAAGCTATTAATCAAATGCAAGGATAAAAATAGACAATTATATAAATGTATAGACACGTATATAAATGTGTACCCGCTCAGTCAAGGCTCAAGGCGACGCGCGCGGCTATGATGAGCCTTTATACGCATGTGTTTGTGTGACGTCACTGAAATATGTTAATCCAACCTTGCTTTATGTACCCACAAGAGATTGGTAATGATTATTTACAATGTTTCGTTTTCTGTTCTGATCTATCAAAACAACAAGCAAGGTTATCTTCTGTTTGTACTCGTACAGTCAACCTTTGTAGCGATTAAGTGAGATTTTTTATTTCATAAATTAACCTCGCTTTGAAAATAAACTTATTATACACAAGCTATGCCCGCGGCTTCGCTCACGTGGATTAGGTACAGGATGCCATCGATCTGGCATCTGGCGAAATTTTCTCCCCCATTCCCGGCTATTTTAAAGACAAAAATGCTTATTATGGGTGTTCCTTATAAGATAGATGTATACTCTCCCTGACTTTTTTGTAGGTCTTTTTAATGCCTACAATTATGTAGTAGGTTAATTTGATATATCTCTTATGGTTTAGTCACCTTAAGCCATTTAAACGCCCGAATTGATTCACTATATCCAATTTTTTATATAAGCGCGAAACTCTTTTTTTTTCTAAATTAAAAATAGCCTCAGTTACTCCTTATGACATAGTTATCTACCAGTGAAAGTTCCGTCAAAATCTGTCCAACCGTTTCGGAGATTACCCGGAACACATAGACAGACAGACAAAAACGTTAAAAATTGCTTTTTTGTTATAAGTTCTATGCATCGTTTTCTTACCGAACCTGGTCTTCTTTTGACCGAACCGGTCTCTTGGTATCGTTACCAAGTCCTCTGGACAGTTGAACGACTCTGAGACACATAACTTTGGAAAAAACCTTCTTCAAGTAGGGCTATAATTTTACCGGTCCTTATCGCTTTGTCAGTCCTATCAGACAGTGGTATTTAATGTGGAAAGAAAGATTACATTGTTTAATTTGCAAAAAATATCCAAAAAGCTTTTAATTTTTAATAATCAGCAAAAAACAATTCCAGCAATTCGCGCCACTAATAAAGCAATTTTACAATAATCACTATTTCTCTTTTGTTGTTTTCAAAATTTAAATTTGGAACGTAAGGAATGATGCCAGGATGCTAAATACCGTGCCGATACATCATCAAATTAATAAAACCTCTTTCTTGTAATATTCATTGAATTAGAGAAAAAAATCTAAGTGCCCGTTTTTTTCGCAAAAGGGCTTCTAATAATGTTAGTCATTTAGTAGGCCTGTACTGCCGGTAAATGAGGACGAATATGCGTTGTTATTTTCAAAAAGTTCCATAAAAACAAAACTTGATTAACTTATTTGTAGTGTTTGGTGTAAATATCGATACTTATTATATTATCAGGAAATATTACAAAATTCTAAAATTAGTCATTTATTGTAAAAACATAATACATATCTGTTAAAAGATCAAAAAAGTTTTACTTTAAACGCGAATGAAGGTTAAATCCGCAATTAATATTTTTATTTATTTATTAAAAATTAAAATAAAATTATTATTAGTGTTGAATTAAAATATAACAATAAATAGAAACAAATTCCATTGTAGATTTTACAGAACGTTATTTCAACAAATTAAACATTAAATTTGGAACAAATAGCCTATAACCTGGATTAACATATAATATAGAGTACTTTTTATCTCGGTAAAAACAACTTTTTGTCGTTCAGTGATCGGAGTTGGGGCGCGCTGCTTTTGAAGCTGTCACAAAAACTCCCTGGACAATTTTAACAAGATAGCCACCACCTTGATATAGCTTTAACCTGAAGTCTGAACATAAGAAAAATATTATATCAATGGTGACATTGGCAATATTGTATATAGAGTATTAACACACGTTACCATTAAAAGAAGGGAGATTTTGGAGGAATCTTCTCCCCTATGATTATGTATAAAAACGTCTAGATTCCTACTCCGGCGCGCCGCGGCGTTTCAAAGGAGTATTTTTCAAGCTTGCAATTATAATTAAAAATTACATTTTGTGCAATTAAACTTTGCAAAGACTACTTTCTAAAAAAAGATAAGAATGAGTAGATTACATTCCATAAGTAAGTATTATGATTACATTTAAATAAGTCACTTAAATTCATTTAAACGAATATAATTTTTTCATAAAAGTGAAGACCTCATTTCTTGTCAGCGTTGCTGTTATAAATGCATTGCAATTCTCTCTGATGGCTGTTAAAATTATAACAATATAGTATAATAATTTTAATGAACAATATAAATACTATTCCACTGTGCATATTGTATAGGTTGAAATTGCGTGGATAAATGTACTTTTGGAGTAGTTGGTCATATCGGTAGGTGCTGATAGGAACTCCACACTGCTTTAACGTAAAACCATCGAGTTTTTTCTCTTTAGGTTCATGTCGATGAGTAGTTGGCTGACAGTAGCTGAATGGAAACATATATTTTTTTTTTATCTATATCAGATCCAGTACTTGCTAATCGTTTCGTCGAGTTACTATTTCGTCTCGATAACTAAAGCTACGGGACAAAGATGAATAGCGTTTGTTCGTCGCATTGAGTATACAACTATGTATTTGAATAACGAAAAAAAACGATACAAAAAAATATATACCTAATTTCCTGTTAGCTACAATATCCTGCTAATTCCTAGTGATTAATAGATAGCCTCAATATTACTGTCCTTCTTTAATCCTACTACAGACTGTAAGTTTCACGCTGCGGTTAAGGAGTCAGGGGCATTCAAATAGTATAAGGGAAGGGTTTAATGAGCTGCAGCTAACTTGGTGAGTAGCACACCAAATACATTCACTGAGCAAGAGACATGATGAATTCATCGATATTGAATTTCAATAAAACTACATATATCTGTAACTTTTTTAAATTGCCTATTGATTTTTATATACGAAATACCACGCGGACAGGGTCGCGGGCACATCTAGAAGATAATATAAAACCGATCAATCTCTATGCACAAATTCCCCCACATTTTAAATAAAATGTTTTAACTTGGTATCCCCTATACAGCAAACAAAAACAGCTGACGCGCGTGTACAACAATGCCCCTTTTACGCACACTAGGTTAGCGAAGCTGCGCCACAAAAATGACATCGGTCTCAATCTCAAGGCGACACTGTATCTAGACGTATATATAATCAAAGCCTGTCCCATTGATCCATGTTATGTTTTTTATTTTATTAATTATCTTAGGATTTTTCACCCTATATTATGTAATATTTGTGGCATTTTACGTGATATAGGTAATTTGGTTATTATGCATACGTGAAGTGGATTTTGTAAATATAAAATGGAAACAAGAAACATGCATTTTGAGTTGCCACAAAAACTTCCTGCCCTATATGGTTTTAGCAAGGGAATCGCTTGTTAGAACACAGTTTGAAAATTAAAATTCTAATATGGCTTAAACATTGACATTGGCATATTGTGCCGCTGCGGCGCGGCGTGGCGCCAAAACAAGAAGAAAAAGAACAATAGATATGTAGGTATTTCTTTCTATTATAATTTATAACACAAGGACAGTCAACGTCTTTCATAAATATAAAATTACATACAGTGTTGAAATATAATTATATTGAATTCCCTGTATTTAGTTACACTCAGCTCGAATGATAAATCTTGAATGTACATTATTACATAATTTCACTCAACTATTACAAAATATTGTTACATTTCATCCTCTAGGTTTAAAATGTAATATACTTATCATACCATTACGCCTCTATCCCCGAAGGTGTTCGGCAGAGGTGTACTAATGTACATCTACAGTTCGCCGAGTGTTTCTTAGCATTATCATTTTTATTCTATTTAAGTGCGACATATCAAATTAAAATGTTTCACCCATATACCTTGAAATTATTTTTACATATTTAAATATAAAATTAAATGTGGTAAAACGAATAAATTACATTATTATCATTGATGGGTGTACGCGGAATAAAAATTTACGTGTCATTTTTGTTTTGTTACACACCAATCAAGTTTTATACAGGCCCTGTAAAGTCCAGTCTAGACTAGAGCGTGTTCTTGTTCGACGGAATGGGGTCACATCCGAATAGAGCGTTTCAATTTAATTTGGAGCTTATACAAATCTGACCTTTATGTGTTAGAAATACAAGGTTCAATTTACAACATCATAACTCTACTTAATTTCTGAAAAGATATCGAATTCGTTTATTATTTGAGCAGTCTTTGAATTGAAGTTTATTACTTTATTACCAGCTATGTCCCCGATAAGATTTACTATCGGCAACATCTTAGGAATAATTCTACTTTTTTAACCACGTAAGGGGATGAATTTTCAAAAATCCTTAATGCTCACCTAATTTATAAGGGAATTTGTGTGAAATTTCATGCTTGTAGATCTACAGACCTTTGGTTTAACCGGTACATTGTCTCTCAGTCAGCTTTACGAATTTTACAGCTCGAATGGTTTTTTTTTTCTATAACACAAATCTGCGGACTCATGGTCCAGACCTTTTTTTAAGTGGGTGATTTTATAATATTAAACATTAAAAATTGCCCTGAAAAAAGATGCACTGGCAAATGCAGCTATTTACTATAACTAAGTGAGCCTTATTTTAGTATAACTTAATATCGAAACTTATCACTAAATTACATATAAATTGTTATACACTGTTGCTTATTAATATTACAGAAGATTATTGTTGTAGTATGTAAATGCTCGAATGTGTTCGGACCGCCATTCTTAAATTGCATAATTTTGGCCAAAACCTTAAGAAATGGATTATAGTATAAGATAGCGGCGGCAATTGGAGATGAATAATTGTTTATCTCGGTGTAGTCGTGATAGCACTGTACTTTGGACCTTAAAAAATTAGATGATGTTTCATCACCACGCCAACTTACGACGTATTGGCGATTTCAAGCGCAGAGGGAAACAGCTTCTCTTTTCCTTACTATACATAGCTTATCTTCCTAAATATTCTAATCTAAACAAATAAATAAAATTGAAGTGTCTGTTTGTGATGTCAAAATTACAGCTTTTTACTAAATGCATATGAAAGTACAGTAGGTACGGTACTAATAACAAAAAAAAAACAATTATCAAAATGATTACTCTGTCTGTGTGTTTATTCCGTCATATCTCCGAAACCGATGGACCGATTTTGACGAGACCTTGACTGGCATATAGGTGATGTTTTTTAACATAAGCTACTTTTATTAAAAAAAAAGGATTAGGGATCCGCGTAAATAATATAAAATAGTAGCGCAGTATCCAGTACTGCGCGCGCCCCACGCACACGTTCTTCTTCGCAGCCGTCGCCGGATACGAAATTCCCCGCAGACGAATTCGCAGGCAAAGCTAGTCAATACTAAATCGAAAACTCAAGAAATTGTATCTTTTGTTTGTTTGTTTGAACGCGCTAATCTCTGAAACTATAAGTCAAACTTGAAAAATTGTTTTTGCATTTTATACCCTACTTATTGAGGTAAGTTATAAGTTATATAACTTCACGCTACTACTCTTAGGAGCGAAACAGTAATCGTGAACGTGAAGCAATATAACAAGTTTTAGGAAAGTATGGGAAGTGATAACGGCGGAGCGGCGCGGCGTGATGGACAGTTAGTAAAATAAATTTAACACGAATGAAACCATGGCCCATGTAATGGCCCTAAGTATATACTATAGTGATGAAGAAGGTCAATGTGTTTTAAAGTAAAAGTCAGTGAAGGCGATAGGTATCGTACGATGCCGGGAAGTGGACGCATTATCAGATAACGCAAAAGAACCAGTGAAATTCATAGAACATTGCTAAGTGTTTGCATAACTACATTTAATACAGTTCTCGGTAAACTTTGAGGAAAAATTTAATTTCGTTATTATAAACTATACGTTGCTCTTGCAATAAATGGTATTTATTTCACAATTATGTAATGACTTGACGAGGAAATTAGTTACCCAAATAGGTGCCAATTAGTGTAATGATTTCGAGCTGCTTTATTAAGGTCTGAAGCGTACGGCTTTTAACACTTTTTTCCTATCATTCTGTAATTTTTTTTTGTATACTACAAAGGTGGCTAACTAGCGTACAACCCGCCTGATGGTAAGAGGTACCCTGTAATACTTATAGGTACCACTAGCGCGTTGCCTACGCCAAGGAGGAAACCATCGTCGCAGGAATACAACACAAGGTTATGAGGCAGCGATCTTCTGTAGGATGATAGAGCTGTTTTGCCCGACTGGGTCGCGACCACTATGCGTATGATGAAAAGTCCATCATAGTGACTCGCTTTTGCGTGTCGCGCTTCGGGACCAGCCTGTGCACATCCAGTTAAATTAATGCAGGCCGGAGTGACAGCAGCGACCGTCGACGAATTACGATCTCTCGGCAGTCGCCGTTGTGTTAGGATTGTACTGTGCTTACCATCAGGACAAGACCATCAATTTGCCGTGCCACTATAAAAAAGAACTCCAAAGAAATTTTGTCTGACCTCTCTTAATAACAATTATAATTTATAGACGTTTTAAAACATATTGTCAGTTGGTAGGACATGATGTAACACAGGGATCTGGAAAGGGATTAACTGTCTAGGTCGCGAACACCATACACATGGTAAAGAATCCGTCACAGTATGTCTAATTTCGTTTATCGCGTTTCGACATCATTATGTGTATGCCCAACTGCCAAGAGGTCAAAATGACAGCGACCAACGGCGATGAATTGTCAATCTCTGGATGTTCGCTATAGTTTTTGGACTGTGTCGTTACTTTTCCGATAAACTTAATTTAAAAAAAATGGATGGAGGATAAATATGATCAGGTTCATATGTTTTATACAGGCAAATAAATTAAAATTAAATAGTATTTTGTATTTTCCCAACTTGCGGGAACTTTGATGCGGATCCATAATAGTATTTCAAAATTTATTTTTGTATCGTTTCTGATTAGCGGTTTTAGTTTCTTTACTTATTAATTTAATCATAAACAGTTGATGTCCGCGGTTCTGCTTTTGCTTTTGATGTTTCACGAGAACTAAGGGGGTCGAAAGGGGGTTTCCATTTTTGAAGTGAAATCTTCTTTAGCATCGTTGTGATTTGAAAGTCGATGAAACGAAAAAGCGAAAGCGACAGTAAAAAGAGACAGACACATAAATTCATAAGATTTAACATGGGAGAAAATGAGATAGGAAAGTTTTAGGCAATGGTAAAATGGTACAAAAGGGGTTTGTTACAACGCAATAATGAATTTTATTACCACACTAAAAAAGCATGAAATAAAATCTTTTTAGACAACACTTATGACATTCTGTTACTGATTGATATTGTGTTAGGTTACCATGGATATTTCAAATGTGTATTAACTGAAAATTATATTGTGGATAATGTATGTGAGTACTTGTACATATGTACATTTTCATAAACTTTAAATTAGGTATTTGATCATTTTCTTAATTAAAAAAAAACATAGATGTGAAGGTTTCACTTTTACCACGTGTGAATTGCACACATTTTTTTTATACTAATGTTATAATTAGTGCTTAGCCCCTTTGGTGTAGCGTAATGGTATATAGTTTAGTTCCTTCCTGGGGGTCCGTCGTACACACCCATTTAACCAAACATCCAGAAGATGTCTACTGCTGAACATATGCCTTGCCCAAAAATCGCCACAACGACTGGCCCTACGTTGCCCACTTACAATGGGTTTGCGCAACCTTCATCAGGTTGTTAGTCCACCTTGTGGCGGGTCGTCTGACCACGCTGCGTCTGAGGATACATGGCCGCCACTTCAGAACTCTACGGCCTCATCAACCATCCGTTCTGCGAGCTATGTCCTTCGCCAACTGCCACTTGAGTCTAGCAATTCTGAGAGCTATGTTGGTAACTTTGGTTCTTTTGCACTTCACTATAATTCTAATTTGCTCACTGCCACTTGAGTTAAGCAATTCTGAGAGCTATGTCGGTAACGTTGGTTATTTTACGCCTCACTACAGTTCTAATTCGCTCGCTGCCACTTGAGATTAGCAATTATGAGAGCTATGTCGGTAACGTTGGTTATTTTGCGCCTCACTACAATTTTAATTCTCTCACTGCCACTTGAGTTAAGCAATTCTGAGAGCTATGTCGGTAACGTTGGTTATTTTACACCTCACTACTGTTCTAATTCGCTCGCTGCCACTTGATTTAAGCAATTCTGAGAGCTATGTTGGTAACGTTGGTTATTTTACGCCTCACTACTGTTCTAATTCGCTCGCTGCCACTTGAGTTAAGCAATTCTGAGAGCTATGTCGATAACGTTGGTTATTTTACGCCTCACTACAGTTCTAATTCGCTCGCTGCCACTTGAGATTAGCAATTATGAGAGCTATGTCTATAACGTTGGTTATTTTGCGCCTCACTACAATTTTAATTCGCTCACTGCCACTTGAGTTAAGCAATTCTGAGAGCTATGCGGTAACGTTGGTTATTTTGCCCCTCACTACAATTCAAATTCGCTCACTGCCACTTGAGTTTAGCAATTCTGAGAGCTATTTCGGTAACTTTGGATCTTTCGCATCTCACTACAATTCTAATTCGATAACGCAGTAAAACTCCGTTATAGGCTTACTATAGTCAAATTGATTCTGTAACTAGCGTTGTAACACGGAAAATTAATGGTTTTATCATTTATACATACATATTAATGAGGCGTAAAGTTAAATTTACCTGTTTACGATGGGTTTTACTTGTATTTTATTGAAACAAAATTAATTACAATAACAGTCACGACAGCCGAAAGATAAGGATGTACTAAGAATTTTTAAATGATTGCATCTGGGCGACCTAGCTGTGCTCGGTGTCTTTTAACAAAAGAAGAAAAACACCTATCTAGGTAAACTTGGAATGTAAAACATTATCTAAATGCAAAGTTTTATCGAAATCGTCGGAACCGTTTTCGAGAAACTAATTACACACATATCTATATATACAAGAATTGCTCACTTAATATAATATATGAAAAGGCAAAGACAATACGGGTTACGGGGCTCAAAAAATTTCTTAATAATAATAATACTAATTGAACACTGCTTAATATAAATCGTAGGACAAATGCAATGGATAATTGATGCATGAATAGTTCACCTAAATCACTAACAATCTTTAAATTGTACTGTAAATCATAATTATAAATATTGTTATGAGTTTTTAACAAATTACAACAAAAGACGGGAGGTTATTCAATTCGAATGTATTATTTTATGGATGTTCTGCTATAACTTCTTTGTTCATGAACCGATGTGGATGATTCTTTTTTTGTTGGATAGGGGATTTATTTTGATTTAATTAGCATTGGACCTTCAACTTCGAAGTTACACAAGGGAACTTTTGAAAAGCATAGATTTTTTTTTTTGTTAGAATTGGTCTTGTACACAACGATAGCTACTTCCTGCGTTCCATAATACTATAATGCAAGGACTCGTTGTACCTATACTTTTTAGACCGCTTAAAAAACCGAGAAGTATAAAAAAATTATACTGCATTTTTGTTTTTCGATCTGACTGTACTGTCAGCCTTGAAGGCCCTGGAGACATTAAAGGCTTTGACAGCTTCACCGGGCTTGGTCTGCTTTTTAGTGTTTTGTCAATTAAATAATATTGATATCGATTTGATATCTAAGTTAATATAATATGACGTAAGTTAACGAAAATCTTTTAAGTAAAAAGAAACCATACAAGATAGTTTGTATATAAAATGAAGATACATATAACACTATTTCAATCTCTCGGCGATACGCACAACAGACAGCTAAGATCTTCTGATTTTTGAATTCTCAGTATACCAAGTCATCATACTAATTTCCGCGACCAATCGTTCGCCATAACAGCAGCACGACTGTGGAATTCGCTTCCTATCAACATCCAACTGACCAACTCTCGGGATTCCTTCAAGTATTCGCTACGTAGATTTTATTTGGAGCAATTGAATATTGTCTAGATTTTTTCTTTTTTTTTTTACTAAATATTATGCACACCTTGCATATACCTTTTTCTCTTGCTCCCCTGAAACACTAGTAGAGAATGTTTTTTACCATTAAGTCCTCCATTTGTACTTTTTTGTGCAATAAAGAATATATAATTTTACCCTACAACTGAAACAGTAAAGCCATCTACCTTATTTCATCAAATAGAAACGTTCAATTCCATCTTAAACTTAGTATTTAAGTATGAAACGTATCCACGAACCCATAAAAGGTGGTGGATATCATGCGATTTCAACTAAAAATTATCGTTTATTTTCTAAAGTGACTTGACAAAATTAACATAAAAAGTTTATAAGATGAGCGCAGATGGCGAAGAGAAAGCGAGTTTCAAGTTTCCTTGCCGGCCGCGGCACGGAGCTGCACGGAGCGGCGCGATGTGACACCCACATGATGCGATATCAATACTAAGCAATAAGGACAAATAAGCATTTTATTATTTTGTTCATGCTTGAAGTAAACACGAAGTTTCCTTTTCAGATACATACCTAAATAAATAATATTTAAATGGTAATAATTATTTATTATCGTATGTACTTACTCGTATTATTTAAAATATTTAATTATATTAAACTTGTATTTGTATTTATTAGGAAAATAATATAAAAAATAATTGATTGTCAAATAGGAATATATTTACAGACATACATACATCACGCCTCTCCACGTCCTTCCACTTGCTACGGTCCTGGCATACGTTTTTCTGTTCTTCAAAGTTCATCAGTCTTTTGAAGCACGCTCGTCGGTTTTACGAGTACTTTTGACCTGACCTTTCTTCAGAACGTCCCCGATTTTATCGAAGAACGTTCATCTTGGCCTTCTTCCTCCAATGCTACAATTTACAATCGCCTTATAAATTTGTTTATTCATTCGTCTTTCATTCATTCTCTCTACTTTCTCAAATGCTTAGGTTGCTTACATCCCTTTCTCAATCCTTGTGAAAGTTCTTTTTAAGCAATATATTTACATATACCATAAGACTGAAGTTGTGAAACTAGGGTTGAAATCTATGAAACTACCAGTTGGATTCGAATTTTTTTTTGTATATGATAGCCAGATTCACCAGGAATAGTATAGGCCACAATTCTCAGTTAGCCTTAAATATTGATTGTCGTTACGTAAGTCGGAAGTCGAGGTCCTCTCGAACTGGTTAATCCACGTGCGCTAGCGATACGGAAATACAATCTTCAACAAAAATATTGGTCCTTAGTATATCTAAAAAAAAGTCAGTAATAGCATATACATACCTATCTCTTATACGTAAGCCACAATAAGGTATTTTGTAACAAAGATTTGTTGATCAATTAAAAGCATTATTTTTAGTCATGACATATTAATCGTTACGAACAAAATTTACTTCATCATAAAGACAATTTTATGACGTAACATTTTGCTCTTTATAATATGTTATTTAGACACATAGTTTAAGAGATAATGAAAAAATAAAATAATTTGTACTTGCGGGAAAAACAATTATTACGATAAACTACACGGAAGCGTTGGCGGCGTGGTGTTTGTCGCATAAAATTAACACGGGTGAAACTGTGGGGCTCAGCTAGTTATTTAAATATATAAAAGGATCATTGGCCAGAATCATCGTCCCTCAGGGATCGATTTTGGAACCATTTCTGTTTCTCGTTTATATAAAAGATCTACCGCTGGTGGTTGAGAACAGCGCTGACATGGTTCTTTTGCAGACGACACTTCCCTTATATTCAAAGTGAAAAGAATAGATTCGGAGCTTAGGCAATTAAACAATCTCTGAATGGTTTGCTTTAAATAATATACTGCTAAATGCAAATAAAACCAGATGTATGAGATTTGTCTTGCGCAATGCCGGCGTGTTGATAGTAGTATCAAGATAGAAGGGAACTTAGTAGGCTTAGTTGATAATACTGTCTTCTTGGGCATCACCCTTGATTCAAAACTACAGTGGGGTCCGCATATTAAAACTTTTGCGGGAAGATTAAGTTCTGCAGCATTCGCAGTACGCAAAATTCGCCAGTTAACAGATATTGCCACCGCTACGTTAGTCTACTTCGCTTACTTTCATAGCTTAATGTCTTATGGTATTTTGCTGTGGGGTTCAGCAGCTGAGGTAGATACCATATTTATATAATTCGTGCAATTTACAAGCTGAGACCTCGTGTATCATTAAAGAACAAATTTCAAGAATATAATATTTTAACTTTACCCTCCCAATACATCCTTGATAAATTAATGTATGTTCGTAATGTATATTAGTAAAAATTTAGTCAAGTTAGATTATGCCAAAGATCAGCACAATGTCAATACTAGAAATAGAGATAAATTAGTTGTACCGTGTTTTAGACTAAGTAGGTACAATAAAAGTTTTTTAGGTAATTGTGTTAGGTTCTATAATAAGACTCCGAAGCAGATTACTGATTTACCGGGCAGCAAGTTCAATGACCATGTCAAGCGTGTTTTACTGTCAAAAGGTTGTTACAGGGTGGATTATTATGTAAATGATAGTGATGTCTGGAAGTGACTCCCTCTCTGTGCATCCACTAATATATTATTATTGTTTTGTATTGACACTTTTGGAAAAAAAGGGTAAAACAGATCGAATTTCTTACCGATTCTTCTCGATGTCTGGGATATTTTCCGAACCGACACTAGTGTTTGCCGTTCATACGTGCCTTTTTAGGACCTAAATTGAATAAAGATTTTTTGATTTTGATTTTGAATAATAGTTTCTACCCTTGAACATTAGGTTAAAATTCAAAAGACATTTAACGAACTTAATTTTTTTAAAGTATAAAGTTTTAAAATTGCTTATGATTATTCATTGGTTTAACTTACACCTCAGCTATAAGCGTGAAAATGTATATACGTGAAGGCACAGTCATGTGTTTGTTTTTATAATTCTAAATCAGAACACCCAATAATAAGATATTATGTTCGAACAATTTAATTTAGTGTTTCCTCTCTACATGGCTTTAAATATCGATAATCAAGTTTATCGATAATAATAGCAAAATTTATAACCCAATAAGAAAATGCAATCGGTTTAAAAAAAATTGCGAACAATTTTTAATAAACAAGGAAAATCAACTTCAACGATTTTGAAGAGTTCTCTTGTGTATCTTGAAAGTCGAGGATCCAATGCAAATGAAATTAAAGTGCGACCATCCTTGAGGCATCCCTTTTCCAATCATCTAAATATACTGAATATACATAAAAAACTATATATATATATACACTACATTTACACAATCGAATTGAGAGCCTCCTCCTTTTTTGAAGTCCATTAAAAAGTCCATTTTGCAAATATGTATTCTATTTGGACAATATTAAAGTTATATTTCGTAATTCTCTATTAATCAAACGTTGACAATGAATTATGAACAGTGTACTACCCATTTAATGTAATACATGGACGCGTCAGACTCTTGACGCCTAGACCGACAATGGGCGGGCCTAATGTAATAATTAGTAATAACTGAATCGTTAGCACACTTATGCCCTCGCGTTAATTAGTACAAGACTTACAGACAAACCTTTTTAGCGGAACGATTTTTTTTTAGGGGAAAAGCGATCAGCGATACATTTTGAAGAATAAACTATTTATTTATTTGAACACTTACATAATAAACACTAAAACAAGAAAAGAAAAATAGACAGAGAACATTTCTTAGTGCTACTATAATTAAAAATGTATACTACATAACAGAGATAATATAACAAGTAACAAGAAACAGAAGAGAAATCAAATTCAAAGGTAACAAATAAATAAAAAACTTAAATTCTAATAAATACTAAACTACTGGTTCAATATTACTCTTCTAACTGAGCAAAATATTTTTTGATTGCAGGAACGTCGTCATGTAAAATGTCTAGCCTGTTTAGTTTGTATAAAATAGGTTAAAACGTAAATCTATTACAGTTCGTTTTTCTTTTTCCCTTTCTAATATTGGACCGATTACAATGTTTTTTTTAGGAATTATATCAGAAGAACTTTTCTATGCCTATAGTTTTTATTTTTTATATATACCTCAAATTTCTTTGCTGGAAATCTGTTAACAGTGGTATGACTGGAAATTTTTGTAATTTTAGAAGGCTCCTAGTTCTTATAATAATTAATTTAGGGTAAAAAAATAAACATAATTATGCCTGTGGTAGATATAGTTTGTAGAGTATAAAACATTTGCGTTAGTACATTTATCCAAGAATAAAACGGAGGGTCCCGAATGTATGAACGAAATTCCTCTTAAGAAAACAAATTATAATTCCAATGATATCATTCTGTTAGATACATTATAATTAGGATATTTAGATATTAAATAACAGGTTATAGGTTAAATTGTAATAAATGATATAATATATTTTATTATGTTACCTTATTTAGACACTTAATCGTTAAAGTACCAGTGAGTTAAAAAGGATTAGTTAAAATAAAATATCGATATGTATTTAAAATATATTGTAACTTACATCTCTAAATAGGTATACTTCTTTAAGGTCGACTCATTAGAGTTCCCAGAAAAAAAGCCACCTGTGTGTCGGCTTCGGAGCATCGACATACATCAAGCTGCGATAGGAAGATAAATAGCATGAGATCTGGCACACGGCACAGTCATGACGTCTGATTACTGTCAGGGCTTTCAAATTTATTATGAAAGTGGGCGTTTGAAACTTCCAAGGGGCCGTAAGTCGTACATTACCGTAGCAGATAAGTTACTTATTTATTTGAACTACTGGTCGCCCAATGATCGAAATTCGACCAGCGACTTTTTAATCATAGACTATTTTCTATTTGACATTTGCAATATGAACCTAAACAATGAATATTATATCACCTGCTGTCACTTTTTATTGAATGACAATGTAATATTTTGATGGGTCTAAATTCAATGGTACTGGTCAGGATAGTATTCACAATATTATTTTTAATAGACAAAAAAAGACTGAGCTGAGGTTACTCAATTCGAATGTTTTTTTTCAGCCATTTCTTTGTTTATAAACCGATTTGATTTATTCTTTTTTATTGAATAGGGTATACCGCAAAGTGTGGTTTAATTTTAATTTCACTGGCATTTGAACTCTTCGAAGATACACCAGGGAACTCTTTAAAGTCATTGAAGTTGATTTTCTTTTTTATTAAAAATTGTCTTGTGTTTAATGTATTAGTAGGTAGCACATTATAAATTTTAGCTTTCTGCACTCCTTCTCCATAAACTTTAACTATGCCAAATCTCACAGTCATCTGTGCAAACGATACGCTTAAAAAGGTGTCCGAATTTTTCTTATCACATATTATTTTATTATTTGAATTTCGTAGGGCGTAGTATTACTTGCTAGCTGCGCCTCACGGTATCATTCTTCTTAAATTCGAGTAACTTTCCACCGTGCCTTCCTTAACGTACCCGTGTAGCTCAATTGTTGTACATACTCATTTACCATAACTATCTTGCAAAGATTTTGAAACAAAAAAAAATATCGGTTATTTTTTGCGCGTCCGCTTCGACCTATCAGGTCGAAGAGTATTTTAAGAAGTAGGTAGCTTTTGGCTCCGTGTAGGTTGCGACGTGCTTCCATTACAGAACAGGCAGGTGTGCTCTCTGCCTTTACAATAACCCGATAACAGTGTGGCCAGTATCAATCAACTTTTTACTAACATTTTTATAGCACATTTAGCTTTTTTTGGTGTTTCGGATTCTTCATATATGTTTTAAAGTAGTTGTGTTCCGGTTTCAACCGTGTATCCTATTGTTGCTCTCACTTGCCGTACTTGTCTATATCTTGTCAGATTACTTAACATTCATGGATACTGCTCCGTTTCTTAGAGTCATAGCGTGAATTTATATAGCATATAACATTTTTCAATTAATATGATATAAAACGAAAAAAAAAATTGTAAATCTGACTGGTATTCCCCGAGATAAGCACGTTCAAACAAACAATGTTGTGAGTTTTCTTTTCTAAATATTTGTATAGAATTAATACTTCAAACGCAGCTTCTCTGTCCAATCAAAAGTGGGTGCCTGCGCCACTTGTTAGTTACATACTCTGTGCTCTCATATGATTGTTTGTTTTTCACGTGCTCTAGCAACACTGTTTAGGTTTCAGCTACATACATTTCAGTTACAAGTAAAATTATATAACTAACGTTTTCTAGCTGCTGTTTATTTGCCTTGTAAATTATAACAAAAATATAATATCAACCACAGACTAATGTGAAAAATAAACAATTGAAGAGGAAAACAGTATTTACTATGAAACAATCTGTATCAAAAACCACATTATTCTGACAAATAGGAAATTAAAGAAAAAGCTGATTGTAGGAATTTATGAATTCTACGAATATTTTAATGTATTTCTTTTAATACTTTCATAAATGTTTAGCTTTTGTTCCGGCATTGCAAGCGACAATAGGCCGCAGTGACCGCTTACCATCAGGCGGACCGCACGCTTGTTTGCCACCGTCATGGTATAAAAAAAAAGTTTATAAGGCGCGCATTAAAAAGACAACCGAAAGCGCAGGCTCGTAATGAGATTCGAATCTACGTCGATGGAAGCGGTGTCCGGACAAGCTACCTACCACCAGGCCATCATCGCATAATTTATTCACTTAGTTTGGATTTTATTAAATTTTATAATAAATGAAATAGTTCATTTTTAGCTACTTCTACTTCCAGACACGCAAAACGCTAAATTTTCACGTTTACTTTTTGTGTTATAAAATTTAGCTTTGAATTCAAATTTAGCCTCTAAAATTATTTCGATTCGTGGAGACGTTTTGACAACAGCTATTCTTAAGATTTTTAATTATTATACTCTGTTATTATATACTTTGTAAAGTGTAGCTCAAAAAATAGAAATGAACAAAAGAGTTGTTTTTTTTCCATCAAGTTTGGTTGTTATCGCTGTTTTTAGATACCAAAACACTAGAAATAAAATTAATAATATGTAGCTATACAATTTTAAATACATTTGATGACTTTTTTTTAATCAAATTGAAAAGTTATATATTTTTGAAGAAAAAAAAATTTTTTTTACCATATCGCTTGTGGAATATAATATCAATAAAATAAAAATTGTAATTTCATTCCACCGATACATTGGTTATACATTAACTTTATAATATACTTTGATAGGTTAATAAAGGTAGAACAAATATGGTTCGTTGTTTACCTGTCGTTATCTTAAGTTATCAGCGGTTATCTGTTTAAACGTCTTCTGCAATGTTTGCATCGCGGACGGTTGAGCCCACGCGGAACTTATATGGCCTCGTTATCTAACCCATTTATCAGCAAGTTCATTGTTTCACATTGTGTTAAAAATCTTTGTAAAAAGAATATGAATACTTATCACATTTTGAGTTTAGTTACAATATTATCACAAGAGTCTAGTCTAGTCTAAATTGGTTAGGGTATTTTATATAATATCTTGTAGAAAATTCGTTGAATTGGTCAAAATAAAAAATGTAAGTCTTGAATTGTGAGTCTGGGAGGAACAATTGCTCCTTTAAACATCTTCATTTACGCCCTGCATGCGCTCTTGGTTAAGGGTCAGTACATATCTGACGGAAAATGCGTCGCATATTATCGGTCGCGTAACGCCAAAACAGACAAATCTATACAAATAATAAAATTGAAGTGTCTGTTTGTAATGTCAAAATAACAGCTTTTTACTAAATGCCTGTGAAAGTTTATACGATACCTATAACAAAAAGCCCATTTTTTAATTTTTGTCTGTCTGTCTGTTCCGGGTAATCTCCGAAACGGTTAGACCGATTTTGACGGGACTTGCACTGGTTATAGCTGATTTTAAAGGGATAAACTACTTTTATTTTAGCACATATTTAAAAAAACTGGTCATGGTGAATCAATTCGGGTGCTTAAATGGCTTACGCTGAGTAAATCATAAGAGATATAGCAAATTTATGTAATAAATAATTGTAGACATTAAAAATACCTACAAAAAAGTCAGGGAGAGTATACATATATCTATCTTTTAAGGAAACCCACAATAAGCATTTTTGTCTTTAAAATAGCTGGGAGCGGGGTAGCAAGATTCGCGCGGGCATTCTGTAGTCCACGTGAGCGAAGCCGCGGGTACAGCTATTATATAATAAAACATTTAACCTTTCACACTCAACCGATGATGCGTTAAGTGCTTTAGTTAGTACGCTCGACGCATTTTCCGTCAGATATGTACCGACTGCGACCCTAAGGCTTATAACGAACTATTCTAAAAAAAGGCCCCATTGTTTCTTGTGGACTGTTTAGACATATTTTATATATTAATACGTGAAGCAAAAGCTTTCTACCCCTTTATAAGCGTATTGCGTGCACGGAAGACTGTGAGATTTATCATGGTTAAAGTTTATATAGAGAAGGAGTGCAGAAAGCTTCAATTTATCTATAATATTAGTTACTAATATATTCAATAAAATAAATTAATACTGCGAATTCTAACCCGACAAGTGCCATTGAACTTAGACCCCCCAAAATATTGACATTGTCACTCAACGAAAAGTGACAGCAAGTGATGTAGATAATACTCATTGTTTATGAATACTGTAAATGTCAAACAGAAAATAGTAGTTAGTCGAATTTCGATCATTGGGCGACCGCTATTATATATAATTCTCTATAAAATAAAATTCGGGTCAGTCACGTTATCGGCCATAACTCGCTAAAGACTATCGGACATTCATAAGTGAATTTGCATTACTGAGCTTATTTTAATAGCCCTTTCAATAAAAATTAAGAAAGTTTGCTATGACCATTAGACGATAAAAAAAAACCTCAGAAACATAAATTAAGGACAACACGACCCGTGTAATTCAAAACGTTTGCGAAATACTATCTGAACGTCATAAATGAGTTATAACACCCTATCATCAAGGATCAAGAACACTCACTATACCCGTTAGACTTATAATAAAATACCCCTTAGTAACACATATTAAGGACAACACGACTGACGACCCGTGTAATTCAAAACGTTTGCGAAATAGTATCTGAACGTCATAAATGAGTTTACATTACTGAATCTCTCGTAATAGCCCTATCATCAAGTATCAAGAAAGCTCACTAAACCCATTAGACTTTTGTTAAAATACCCCTTAGTAACACAAATTAAGGACAACACGACTGACGACCCGTGTAATTCAAAACGTTTGCGAAATAGTATCTGAACGTCATAAATGAGTTTACATTACTGAATCTCTCGTAATAGCCCTATCATCAAGTATCAAGAAAGCTCACTAAACCCATTAGACTTTTGTTAAAATACCCCTTAGTAACACAAATTAAGGACAACACGACTGACGACCCGTGTAATTCAAAACGTTTGCGAAATAGTATCTGAACGTCATAAATGAGTTTACATTACTGAATCTCTCGTAATAGCCCTATCATCAAGTATCAAGAAAGCTCACTAAACCCATTAGACTTTTGTTAAAATACCCCTTAGTAACACAAATTAAGGACAACACGACTGACGACCCGTGTAATTCAAAACGTTTGCGAAATAGTATCTGAACGTCATAAATGAGTTTACATTACTGAATCTCTCGTAATAGCCCTATCATCAAGTATCAAGAAAGCTCACTAAACCCATTAGACTTTTGTTAAAATACCCCTTAGTAACACAAATTAAGGACAACACGACTGACGACCCGTGTAATTCAAAACGTTTGCGAAATAGTATCTGAACGTCATAAATGAGTTTACATTACTGAATCTCTCGTAATAGCCCTATCATCAAGTATCAAGAAAGCTCACTAAACCCATTAGACTTTTGTTAAAATACCCCTTAGTAACACAAATTAAGGACAACACGACTGACGACCCGTGTAATTCAAAACGTTTGCGAAATAGTATCTGAACGTCATAAATGAGTTTACATTACTGAATCTCTCGTAATAGCCCTATCATCAAGTATCAAGAAAGCTCACTAAACCCATTAGACTTTTGTTAAAATACCCCTTAGTAACACAAATTAAGGACAACACGACTGACGACCCGTGTAATTCAAAACGTTTGCGAAATAGTATCTGAACGTCATAAATGAGTTTACATTACTGAATCTCTCGTAATAGCCCTATCATCAAGTATCAAGAAAGCTCACTAAACCCATTAGACTTTTGTTAAAATACCCCTTAGTAACACAAATTAAGGACAACACGACTGACGACCCGTGTAATTCAAAACGTTTGTTGTCCGCGTTGTATAAGTTAAAAACATCATTCGATCCGGGCGCGCGGTTGTCGCCGTCGCCGGGTAATGAACCCCGGGTCAACATACCGTCAGGCATCAACTGTTATGGATTTACCTACGTGGTTATTATATTGTATTGATGTTTAAACTTCATAACACCACTAAGGGAAGTCCTTGATGATTCACAATTATTGTTTTTAAAGGAAAACACTAACATAATAATAATAATAACTAGTGATCGCCCTAAGGTCGAAATTCGACCAGCGACTTTTTGATCATAGACTATTATCTGTTTGACATTTGCAGTATTCATAAACAATGAGTATTATCTACATGAATGACAATGTCAATATTTTGGGGGGTATTAATCTATTTTATTTAATATATTAGTAACAGATATTATAGATAAATTTTAGCTATTTGCACTCCTTCTCCATATAAACTTTAACCGCGTCAAATCTCACAGTCTTCCGTGCACACAATACACTTGAAAAGGTACCGAAAGCTTTTGCTTCAGGAATTAATAATAATAATTTTTACCCGACTGCGAAAAGGAGGGTTATGTTTTTCGAGCGTATAATATGTATGTATGTCTATTTCTTTGACACGCTCTGTATGTAGGCTAAACGGCTTGATAGATTTTAGCATACGAGGTGTCGTTAGATACGTCTTATTTGTGGAAGTGACATAGACTATATAATATTTAAGTACGACGTCTGGAAATTAAATTAAAAAAAAAAAAACTTTTTTTTGTCAAGTGTTTTTGTCACCCTACTGAAGATCGCAGCCAAATAAACTTGTTGTTGTGTATTCCTACGAGAAGTAGGGTTTCCAGAGGGGTTCATGGTGCTAGTTATTAAACTACGGTAACGGTACGGTACGCAAGTTTCCCACCTTTGTTATATTTAATTACTAGTTGTGCCCGTGGACAAAGACAAAAATGCTTATTGTGAGTGTTCCATAAGATAGACGTATACTCTCACTGACTTTTATGTAGATATTTTTAATGTCTACAATTATTTATTACATTAATTTGCTATATACATGTCATATGGTTTACTCAGCGTAAGCCATTTAAGCACCCGAATTGATTCACCATGACCTGTTTTTTATTTGTGCGGAACCCTAATTCTATTTCTAAAATAAAGGTAGCCTAAGTTACTACAGATAGACCCAAGTCCGGTGAAGCTGTAAAAGCCGCAGCGGCTTTAGGGCCCCTAAGGCTAACAGTGTAGTCAGATCTAAAAAAAAAAAAATAAAAAAAAAATACAGATAGACAGACAGATAGAAAAAAATAATTAAAATGGGTGTTTTGTTATAGGTGTCGTATATGCTTTCATATGCATTTAGTAAAAAGCTGTTATTTTGACATTACAAACAGACACTTCAATTTTATTAATTGTTTAAATTTAAAAACATTTGTACCAGCATCACTTAAACATTTATCTACATATTAACTAACCACTTTAAAAATAACAAAGTGTCATATTAGGTACATATATAAATCCAAACATAATTTATCTAGACAAAACAAAACTACACGCGAACTTTTACAATAGTGTGGGTAAACTATACAACCATATGTGTTTTAATGTAGCATACAAAGAAACATGGCGGCCGACGCGCTTGGTGTCAACGACATTGGATTCCGAAAATATTATCCAAAAGAATGGTGACATCGCTCATTGTCAGATATGAATGGGGGGCCTACAGAATAGTGGTTCGAACCAAAATGGTGTACAATGTTGTTTCAGATCGAAGCGGGAATTATACGAACAAAAGGATTTCTATCACTGATTTGTTGAATATATTAAAAAATAAATAAATTGAAGGCACGCTTGGTCATCTTTATTTTGTAACGATTAGATCTAGCATTAGTGTGAAATTACTATAATTTACTTTGTTCTTGTAGTTTTTTTTTAATGCGCTTAATATACTTTCGAATTTACAACCAGGAGGTCTCGTACAGTATCACGATAGAATGTCACAAGTGTGGACCCACATTTATCAACCAAAAATGTAACTCCATAAATTTTAAAATTAAATCAAGTAAAAATAATCATGTTATTTATCATTAATTGTTTCTGGCAGCTTCATCGTGGCGCTTTTCAGTTAAATAATGCGCGCGCAGTTCTCAACTTTACCCTCCACCAAACGTGCCACAAGTAGTATAACCTAACATAATTATTAATTCAAAAAAACCTTTTAAAAACAAGCCTTTATTCAATATTTCAGTTGTACTAATTTTATTTTTGTATTCATCTCAGCGACCCCTTTCATTTGATATCCATATCATGGGGGTGCACAAAAATAACTAGTCCGCCATTTCGGATTTAGAATGACGCTAACTTCGATATCCATACATTGTCATCCAAACTAAACGTGTATGCAAAACTTCAGCTCAATCGGTTGGGGATAACTGTTTTATAATTCAGTTGCAAGACTTGACCCCACACTAACAAAGCAAGTTAAATAAAAAAAAACCTTGTAGAAACACATATTTAACCAATGTATATGAAGATTTGCATCTAAAATTAGCTCACATAAACATACGTATATTAAAAGTTACAAGATTGTTGTATCTATTCATTAGAGAGGTAGCACTTCCATGCAAAAGCATTGTTATGGTCTTATTAGTACGTAGTGTATTTCTGGTTCATTTTGATCCGCGGCGCGGCGGCCGCGACCTGTTCTCATGATCCTGATAAAATAAATTACTATACCATTTCCATTTCTTTATTTTCTCGATGACAACTCCTGTGAAAACTTGAACAAGCGTTTTTTTACATAATGTATGCATTATTTTATAAAAATATGACGTTTACACACGTACAAGGTTATACCAGAGTCGTAGAAACTGATAGGGATGGAGCTATATCGATAAACGTAACAGGATAACAGACCCGATATTTTTTTACAAAATGTAAGAAGCTAAATTACCGCCGGATACTTTTGTACAAATTTATTAACTAATATTATATTTCATTACCAGATGTTACACGTATTAATTCTTGATTAATACAGCCAACTTCTTCAAAATTGTCGAAGCTGTTGTAAAATAAGTAGGTATAGGTAGGTACTCGACAATGAAACGAAATAATTATAACGACAGTTAATTTTTATTTATTTATTTTAATCAAAATCTGATGAATCGTCATCGACATCGACATATGCGATCGATATCATTACTTATTTGGTCACAACACTACAACTATCAAATTAGAACTGTCATCGAGAAAATAAAGAAATGGAAATAGTATACTAGTCGATTTTTACTGTCGGGTGATTTTTTCGAAAGTGTATTATATCAAAATCAAAAACGCTTTACTCAATTTAGGCCCTAAGAGGCACATATGAAACTCAAAACAGTACCTCCTATGCCGGTTCGGAAAATATCCCTGACATCGAGAAGAATCGGTAGATTTTACGTCCATAATTAATTTATATACATAAAACTATTATTATATGTATGTACATTTTTATATTTACTAGCTATGATCCGCGGCCCCGCACGCTTTTATTATAGTGACTACGATTACAATTATTTCTGTTTTTCCATTATATTTACTATTATCGTTAAAATACTAATATTTATTACCATAAACTAAATGAAATAATGTTTGCTGAGAATTAAGAATAAAAATGAAGGAATTTAATTAAAAGTATTTAAAGTATATTTATCAAAAATCTCTGTGTATGAAAATGTGTCCCTCAACAAGCATCAAATTAAGGTGATGCCACGGTAGCAAGTGCGTAAATTTTAAAGATAGATAAATAAAAGTTATTTTTTTGCCCACTTGGCTATCTTTTTACTCCACAAACTTTTCCCATTATTGTTCAATTATTTTTATAAGTTTTACAGCAGTAAAAACTATAATATCACGTAAAAGTATCATTTGGATTTGGTAGATTTTTGGATTGTAATTTGCTGCTTACAGCTGGTTACTTTTTCAACTTGTCTCCCATAATATATGATTCTCTTTGCCTCTACCCTCCATAGGTATTATAAAGTATAGTTGCCAACCCTAGTTCGGATACATGATAAACAAAAGATTTACATTGTGTGCATTTGCAAAGTATGTTACATTAACAATAGGAAAAATCTTTTGAAAATAAAAGTCATAGATGATCGCTATCGCAATGATAATCGACAGTTACGATTAATCGTGGAATGTCCATAATCGTCTATTACGATAAATCGTAATAGTTTTATTACCTTGTAATTTTCGTCTTGTAATTTGGTTTTTACTCATATTATTATTAGCAATTCATATAACTTTATACAAATTGAGTAACTGAGTCTACTTCTCGTCTATAACATTTATAAGAGTTTTTGGCGGGATCTCAAACTGTCATATTTTGTATTCACAAAGTGTCGTTTAACCCTATATACGGGAGGCATTTTGCATAATGAAGCTTGGTTATTGTGCTTAAGAACCATGAATTCTGAGATGCCACATAAACTCCCTAGAAAATTCTAAAAATGCAAGGGAGTCACCATCTTGTTAGGACACTGACGTTGTCATAGGACAGGACCGCGAATACTGGAGACAGGACACTCTATATTCACTCGATAATAGCAGCAATAGCCCAGGAGGACTATAGAGGACTAGAAGAAGAAGAAGAAGAAGAAGAAGAACATTTTATAAAAACCGAAAATTCAATTTTTCAGTTCAACCCAGATATACAATTTTGTAATTGTCATTTTTGCGACCGGTAACTTTTATAATAGGTATCTATCACAAAATTTGGAAAACATAATACATGTAGGTCCAGACTGAAGACATTATATTTATTAACTAGCTGGTACCCGCGACTTCGTCTGCGTATTATTGGATACACAGATAGAACTCGGAACACGACAAACCAAAAGAAAATCATGGATAGGATTGTCACTATGTGTATGGTGGACGCGATCCCTATCACCCCGCTATTTTTTGCTATTAGTTTTTGCGTGATTGAGTAACAAACATCCAAACATCCAAAGATACACACTTTCACATTTATTATATTAGTAGGATATAGATTAATAGTGTTATTCATAGGGTCGCAATAGTGGTTGATTAACGTAATTCACTACGACATTGTAATAAATAATATTAACATTTATTGTATAATGTTGGAAATATAGTAGAGAACAACAAAATTGCGTTAGTGTGCGTACGGGCGTGCACGTGTGTGACGTAACAACAGAACGACGCGACGCGTCGCCGTCGTATTGACAGAACGTGCGCGTGCGCACGTCGCGTCGCTCTTTGTCACATAGAACAAAGAGCTACACTTTGTAGCTACGTCGTCGTTTAACTTATTATACGCTTTAGGAAAATTAATTTTATCTGGTATAATGTCGCCTCCACTTATTGTATTTATTTTTAACTAACTTCTAAAAAGGAAGGTTCTCTGTTTTTCTCAATAGGTACCTATCTATATATCTATATTTCTTATGTGCGCGATTTTTTCAGAAGCTACCTTTTTGTGATTCTTTTACTGGAGTTATCTATAACTTATGGGAAGGTAGCTATTATGAAATATTTCGGTACCATTCTTAATTACCTACAGACATTTGAATCGAGCATGAAATCGGTTCATTTTTCCAACTATTTAAGGGTCAAAACTTGCCATGCCGTAGCGGTTACGTCGCTCCGGACAAAATGGCCAATAAATAGGTTATTTCAGTCCCGCAAATCCAGCGCATCCCGCATGTGTAGTCCTGCATCACTGATCAGTGATCCTGCAGAAATGGCGAGAGATCCGGCACTTGTGGGATTGGATTTCCTAATCGCGACCATTATTCACCAGGTGTAACGCACGCTTAGGCGCGTCACGATCCGGGATAAGCCAGTGTGATAGGTGTGTGAGAGGTGTTAGGGATCTGCGACCACCATGCACAATATGCTGATAAACTCTTAACAATTACTCTCTATTAGTTTGTCGCGTTTCAGGATCACCCTGTGTATATCCAGCTAGCGAAGCTTTCTGGACAGCATATTTACTTACTTGGTATTTGGTGAGCGGACTGGTTTCCGCAACTAGGCCTCTGATGGACTCTTTTTGCGTGACGGATGGGTTTTGCTAGTCCAGCCACCCGATGTCCTCCAGGAATGCCAACAACTCGCTTTTGCCAACGCAGGCCTCTCTGGTCGTCCTCGGTGTCCCAAGGTAGTGTGCTCGCTGAGACGCCACGTTACTGGATTCCAGGAGCACATGCGCGGTTGTCTCCTCTGCAGTCATGCACCCTCTACACAGAGGACTATCCCAATATATATAGATGCTTATTAAGTGAGCAGTGTCCTGTGACAATACCGATTATTTCTCGGAGTTTGTCACGTTTCAGGCTGAGAAGTTTTCTCGAGTACCTCGGGTGTAAAACTAAGAAAGCCACCTTCGACTGCCTACAGTCCTCTATACTTGCCAAATATGTAGTCTTGCAGCTCGTTCCCGGATCCAGGAGCGGACTTGGCTAAATGGTAGAGGGATAATTGGCTCCTGTCCTGGGATATGACGCTGTTGTTTTTGGATACAATATTTACCATCAGACCGTGACTTGGCCGAACATAAAAAAAACTCTCGAGCTGTATATTGAAAGATCCCGAAACATTACTCAGCGCTGCGAGACCTTGTGACGTCGGGTTTTTCACGATGATGTTAGTGGTGACTATTATTGATATTTCCTCGTTTGCTGTCCAAAAGGGGTGCATCACCTGCAGGTAAGGAAGCACGCATATTTCATCATGTTTTTGATATAATGCGCAGCTGCATAACCACCAAAAATACCTAATTATTTTATTAATTCACTGGTTGACCCGCACAACTTTGTCTGCGTCACATAAGAGAGAGAGGGGGGGGGAGGGGTAGAGAGAGTGGGTTGTAGACACCTTTAATACATTTTGTTCAAAATTAAATACTTGTGATGAATAACGTATTTATTTCGATAAATAAAATGTTTTTTAAAAACACCCTCTGCAAATAATGCATTATTTTATAACAAATTTTATTACCATAAAAAAGATTATATTGACACAACCGTGAAGGATAGACATAATTTTTTTTGAACTTTTTAAAGAAACAATTCCTTCCAACATGCTTCTTACGTAACTTTAACCATTTACGCGGCGCATGCAATGGAAGCTCTCAAAAGGAATAAATTTTCCCCGTTTTTGCAACATTGGCCCTCGGCAACCTCGGCTTGGGCTGTTGCCGTACATGCAAATAAGTCGCGATCTGACTAATTTCCTATCCGTAAAATTCGATCAAACAAAACTACACACATTGTAACTATACGTATATGCATTTAGTAATCTGGCAATGTGGTCTAAGTCTAAATAAACAAAAAAAAGTCACTTACGGAACCTACGTGTGGTGTGCATTAGCGAAGTGCAGTGGTCATGCGTGTATGTCGATAGCTGCATCGTCATGAGTGCAGTATCAAAGTATTTTGCGAGCGGTTGCTGGCTCAAGAGCTCCTTGAAGAGCGTGCACGTCAGCGAAGTTATCTAAACCGGCTCAGTGGTAAAGTGTAGGACACCTCGTCGATCAACGTGAATTCGAATCTACAATCAGTCTGATGAAACTCTACTATCATGGTGGTATGGCATTTTCTAATGCTCGCCTGGCTAGCTAATTACCCCCAAGTTGAAAATCTATCGCCAAACACATAAGGGTGTGTTCAGGCTGCTGCATTTAAGTGCAAGTCCTCCACTATTCTTAGGCTTGTTATTGGGCCAAATTATCACTTAGCATCCCGTATCCCGTAAGATTGTGGTCCAGCGCTAAACCAATAAAGAATTAAAAAAAAAGGATTTTTTCTGTAAATCCTTTGTACACTAGATGGCATGGGATACGTTTCAGTACGTGACGTTAAATTGAAAACCAAGCAAACAAAGTCGTGTGGTTAACAGCTTGTAAATAAATTCAAACGACTACTTTCAGTTTCGTAGAGACCTTATAATTTTCTAATAAAATTTACAGATAATTAATAATTTTTAACAAAAAGTAAACCAACTTCAGTAATTTTGAGAAGTTCCCTGGTGTATCTTCGAAGGTCAATTCCAATGCCAGTGAAATTAAAATGGGACGGACCACCCTTAAGGTATCCTCCTTTTAACAAAAAAAAAACATCTAAATCGGCTAATAAACAAACAAAGAAGGTATGGTTGAACAACCATAAAAAAATGCATGCGAATTAATAACGTCATCGTTTTTTTAAAAAGTCGTTTAAAAATTCATAAATATTAATCTAGTGTGCCTAAATAGGTATACTAACTTTAAAATTAATAATTTTTGTGACAAATATTAATAAATTGTTTGGTTTATTGAAATGTTTTATAAATGATACAGTGAAAATATGAGTAAAAGAAACAAAAAGATCTCGATGCGCTTATCTCAAATAATCATTATCATAATTACCAACAATTATTTATACTATTAAACGAGCACTGTTTCTCGGAATCTGCCGTAACGATTTCAGCGAAATTTTGTATTTAGCTAATGATATACTTTGAAAGTTTCTTTAGGTAGTGTGTTATCTCTGAGAATTCTTAGAAGAACGCCGAGCAAGGCTCAGTCTCTCCCAGGTACTTTTTAACTAAATTCTAAACGTATATTATATATACATAAACATCTTGTGTGCGTCTGTTAGTGTGAGTACAACTTCTGAATGTCTTGACTGATTGTGCTCATGTTCACACAATATATTTGCTTTATCAGAGACGACATCTGGTAGAAGAGAGGGGAAGAGAAAACCATGTTCTGCT
The DNA here is from genome assembly GCA_033032175.1 of Saturnia japonica. Classification (NCBI taxonomy): domain Eukaryota; kingdom Metazoa; phylum Arthropoda; class Insecta; order Lepidoptera; family Saturniidae; genus Saturnia; species Saturnia japonica. The sequence goes on from CM065318.1 coordinate 17,042,971, forward strand.
AACCCTACTTATGGTGTTGTATTTGAAATATTAAAAAGAAATCGCAAATAAACATTATTTGTAATAGATAAAAGTGCAATCCTAAACTAATATTACAAAGTTCAAGAGATTGTCCGTTTGTATACACTATCCTCTGAAAATACCGGCCAGATTTGAAAAGTTCTTTATGTATTTCATAACCTATTTATTGAGCAAGATTATAGAATCTATAACTTCTACGACTTTAGGTTGCGGAACGATAACTATGAACGTCAAGCAATATGATAAGCAAGTACGGGAAGTGAAAGTCTTTTTTTTCTGTCTGACTATACTGTTAGCCTTAAGGGCCCTGGAGCCTTAGAGGGCTTTTACAGCTTCACCGTGGCTTGGGGGCGAGCGTTTAAGGCACTCAGCCGCGAAAGTGGGGCAACAAGCTCAAGGGTGCGCAAATTACCGAACCTCGGCTTGGGCTGTTGCCGTAGTTGCAATTATGTCGCAAACTTGCTCATTTCCCTATCCGTAGAAATTTTTGTTAACTAAATATGCATATGTAAATGTTTCTACATGCTGGGAGGAAGGAAGAAACATGTGTGTGTGTATTTAGTGATCTGTTAATTTTTGTCTAACTAGTACAAAAAAAGAAAGGACAGAACCTATGTAGGTACCTGTATGGTGTGCACGAGTGCGGGGTGCAGACTGCAATGTAATGGTGTTTTTGTGTCTGTTAGTAGCTAGTGAACGCAGGTGCAATGTCACTTTTTTTTGTTTTTTTTCTCAATCTGACCTTACTTTTAGCCTGAGGCACTCAGCCGCAAAGCGTGAGAAACAAGCGCGCAAGGATACCAAACTGGCCGGACCTCGGCTTGGGCTGTTGCCGCGATTGCAAAGAAGTAGCGATCTGACTAATTTCCTAACAGTAAAATTCGACCTAAACTAACATATACATGCAGGAGACAGTGGACTTGGCGGGACAATGGTAGGTCACATGGAGCGTTGGCAGCAGCGCGGGCGGGGATTGTAGTCGGTAAAGCATAACACGGGTGAAACTGAGGATCACCGTTAGTTTTAAATATTTTTGCAGACACCCGTTTTTTGCTTTGATATAACCTTAAAATACGTGTAGTTTACAATGGTTTAATCATGTCTCAAAGTATTTTTCCTTAAATGACTGTGTCAAGGTGTTATTTGCCAATATAGTTTTGCGGTTTTCATGTCTTTCGAGTAAAATATTCATATAAAAATTCCTGGAAAACATCTGCCACGGTTTATCTATACTTATTGTATTATTTGTGTATATATTTTTCATTCCAGTTTTTTCTACCTTATTGTAAATATATTTTTGTTTGGAGAAATAGTTGCAATGAATGAATGTATCGGAAAATTCGGTCGTATATTGGCTAGGCAAAAATGTAAGGCATTTTCTTCCAAATAACCAGAACACGGAGGTCGTATAGAAAATTTGACAATTTTGAGAATTTTTTAGTCTATCACAGTTTCGATCGATAAACGCCTTTAAGTGTGTATCGACAGCTGCACTTGAGAGCCATTTCCTTTTAGAATTAGCATGTTACTACCTCGGGCTGCATCGTCTTTAACATCAAATAAGATTGTGACCAATCTCTAAACCTGTTTGGAGATTTTAAAAACATAGTAGATTGTGCTGTTTGTTAAGAGAATTGGTAAACTATACAAAGTATAATTATATGTATGTGTTAGAAATTTAATAATTAAATATTGGCAGGAGAAGCTTTGCGTTCTTCTGCGTTTGTTAATAATTTTTCTTATATAAGTTAGGTAGGTAGGCGCAGCGCGGCGTTCGCTCAATAGTTTCATATAATAGTCTTGTAAAATTACTACGAGCTGCGACGTGTGGGTCTTTATAAAACCCTTTTTTGTAATTTTGAGTGTTTTTTGGAGATTTTTTAAGACAGTAATCCACGTAACGGTGATGTTGATTGTATCTACTGTATTGTTGGGAAGAATATAAATTTGTGTGTTGCGCGATTTTCACTTTGCTATATCGTGATTATTTGATAAACTGTTGTTGCCGTTAGAAGTGACGAAGTGCGCCAGCCCTCACACCCACTTACACAAAGATCACTATACATACACTGATACACCATTTTACATGGTCTACCTCTAAGGGATTCGTGGCTAGGACACCGCCGCGCCGAGTCTTGAGGTAAACTTGTGCCATTTTGAAAAGGCACAGTGTGCTCTGTATCACAGCTTCACTATCGGTTAACCACAACTCGCGAACAGTTTGTTTTATTTAGGGCTCAGCTCAAGGTTCGCGTTTTGCTGGTCAGGTTATCCCGAACAGAGAGGTTATAGAGGTAAGTACCAGATTAATTTGTTAAGTAAACTCATTTACATCAACCCAAAAAAATTGTATTGTACTTGTAACGTATGTACTTATGTAATTATAACAACACTAGCTGTGCCCGCGGCTCCGCTCGCGTGGATGCTGCCCCCGCCCCAATGCACGTTAACTTGTAAAGACAAGAAAATCGCTTACTGTGGGTGATTTTAGAACATGACATAATATGCTATTGCTAATTTTTTTGATTTACAATGATGTAGTACATAAATTTGACATATCTGTTATGGTTTACTCAGCGTAATCCCCAAAAGCACCTTTTAAACCAATTATCGTCACTGCTTATTTCGGAAGTGACTTTATTTAAAAAATATATACTATAACCTAACCAGATAACATAGCTACGAAACATAAATATAACCATTGAATTTTGATAAGTGGTTTTCACGTGAAAAGAATATAAACAGACGCACAGACAGAGAGACGTAGAGTTTTATATTATATCTAGATAACAATTGCCAATTTTTTTGACGGCCTGCCAACAACAGTATGAGTTATAGACGGTGTACAAATACACATTATTTTGCTTTGATTAGAAATAAGTTAAATTATTTGTACGCAATTAATAATGAAAGTTAGTAAAATGATGGCTAATTTCATCGTGCGCACAACTTTCAATTTTACCCTATATAATTAACGCGCCAAAAGAAGATATATAACATCAAAAACGTTTTATCCAGTTTTGATATTATTTTAAACTTTTCAAACAAAACAAAGAGAATAAACTAGTCGTCTTTAAACAATGGAAAGTATGCGACGACCATACCAACTACATAGCTACCACAGTTGATATATTGTGAAACGTAGAAAGTGGCTCACGATTTGTTACCTTCTGCGCGCTGATACAACGTACAAGAAATTACATTTACGGTTTCACTCGTTTTCATCTAGAATCTATACTTATATTGTTGGTTTTTTTTTTTTTTTGAACGAAGTTCCATAATGCGTTTGACGAATGGGAAGTTACAAGGGAAAAAATGTCCGACCGAAACTTTTCAGTTTAAAAACAATTGTTTTATTATTATATAGAATTTTATTACCATTCCTTCATTGTATCGTGCTTGATAATTAATAATCTATACTAATATTATAAAGCTGAAGAGTTTGTTTGTTTGGTTGTACACGATAATCTCAGAAACTACTGGTTCGAATGGAAAAAATGTTTTACTGTTGGATAGCCCATTTACCGAGGAAGGCTATAGGCTATATAATATCACGCTACGACCAATGGGAGCGGATCATCAATTAAAAATGTTGCAAAAGGGGGGAAATTTATTCCTTTTCAGAGCTTCCACTGTGTGCGCTGCTGAATGGTAGTTACGCAACAGTCATGTGTAACGAAATTGTTTCTCTTAAAGAGTTCTAAAAAAAGTTCGCGACAGTATATGGTTATAACAGTTTTAAAATAACTCGGCAGCAAAATAATGATCAAGTTTCGCGAGCGCATTTTTATTATGCAGATTAATGTGGGAGGCGGGCTTCACCTAATAATACAGTGCCTACGACCCACTCTCTCTCTCTCTCTTACATGATGCAGACAAAGTTGAGGTCTAGATAAATTTAACACGGATGAAACCGTGAGGCACAAACTTTTTTAAGATGAATATTAAAATATTAAGCTTAACCTTTATTCATATTCTGTTCATAACTCAAAGCTTAGGACCAGTAATTTACAAATGAAAAAAAAATGGGAGATTTTTTTTAAACAGAAAAAACGCGGTCGTCAAGGCATTTGAAGAATAGGTTGTAACAGAAAACTCTTGCTGTCGCGCTATACTCGAACGATTAAATAGAGCGCGAGAGAGACAACTGCAGTTCGGACCTGTGAAAAATAGACAAAATCATAATGTCATATTCCCTGTTCCCTCCTCCAAAACTTAATATTTTTTTATTAATAGTAAGTATTAGTGCTTTGCCTATGCCTATGTTATCTTTTTTTGTTTTATATTCATCAAATCTATTTAATGAATGTCTGATAAAGTGATAACAATTATGGTTATAACTGGGCAATATTATCAACAAATTCTCGAACATCTACATTTTCTGAAAGTAAAAAAATTGGTTGCCTGTAAAGTCGGTATACGGGCGAAAGTTTTACGTGACAACGACTTTATGTCTGTCTCTCTCGCTCTTAGGCGGGCTAACCATGCCCTAGTGGAAGGGACGCGTGCCTCTCACTCGCTCTCATTGTGAGCGCATAACGTGAGCGGAGCGTAACGCAGTTTCTTGAAGTGTCACCCGGCAAACCAATTTATAAGACGTTGTCACGTCAAAAGTTCGTGTTTACGTTTACGTTTTTAATGCGAAAATAACGTTAGAGAATTTGAACATCGTTATCACTATATAGTGGATAATCTACGAAATAGATAATAACTAAGCCCACAGATCATAAATATCTTCACGGGATTTAAATCTTTATTCTGTTTAATTTAAGTATGTGCTACGTAAGTCACCTAAATACGGGCAGTCTCCAAACTAAGTAGTTTCGATTGCGTCACGATTATTAGTTACGCCAAACAATATTTTGAAAACATTCATCAAATAAACGTCATTGATAAACGTCACTTTTTTCGATTTACGTCATAAGAATTTACAGGTCGAACTTACCGAATTTGAATTGATACGTTCTTGAAACCTAAGGTTTAATATCCGAAGTGAAATCTTCTTTAGTACCGTTGTGATTTGAAACTTGATGAAACGAAAAAGCGTCACTAAAAAGTGATAAACATATACATCTATAGGATTTAACCTGCGAGAAAATGAAATGGAATACATTATACACGGTTAGGTCAAGTCTTGATTTTCACGACTATGATCGCCGTCGAATTGGCCTAGAGGTGTGGCGACTAGACTTATACGCACTGTTACGCACTTGGTACGCACTTCAAAAAGTTATTTTAAAGATGATATTTTTATGTTTTCTGAAGGTTTCACTTCTGGCGCAAGTGAACTGGCAGACATGTTTCTTTTTCGTTTCTCATATTTATGTCCATTTACGTTTAACCAAAAATAGTTCACCAATAAATACCTACCAAAAATAATTAATAATTCGATAAATAGGTATTTTGATAATTTTCTTTGTATAATAAAGCATATTTTTTAATTAATAAATACAGTAGAAAGTACTTGTTAGAACATGACCCTTCGGTTTTGTATGGAAATGTGTGAGAAAAAGAGAGAATTACGTCGATTCGCATATTTCGAGAACCTACCATGCCATAAAAGTAAGAAACTCTCTTTATTCCAGTGCTCATGGGGTAGCTGCCTCAACTGCAAAGTAAGTGCGTAGCAACCACGCGGATGTGGATTCATGCAGTCTACGTGCTCCCTCCTTCCTATGGTATTGGGTCCTTCATATGAGGTGTGAAGAGGCATTTTAACAGGTCGACTGTCGATAGAATCAGTCACCGACGGTCGCCGTTGTTTTTAGCATTGGCGTTTTATTTACGTACTAGAAACGATGCCTCGACAAGATTGTTTGAAACACACGTTCGAGTGCATACACTCGCACTTGCAGTCTGTACCGGGCACTTGTTGCGATAACACGTTTGAGTGATAAATAATTTACTTCATAAATATGCCTTCATATGCACTTAAACAACTCGAGAAACACAAGTAAAGTCAAGGAGTAACATTTCATTAGTAAGATATTGATCTTACTGCCCGCCTTATCTTATCTTAAGATCTTATCTTGAATACATTGGTATTTACGGCCGTTTTCAATACATATACAACATTACATAATATCTAAGTTTACCCCGATTAGTACCTACATATTTGTTATATGTACTATCTTTAACTTAAAACAGAGAGATATCGGCTTCTCTTTTATCTGTCCAGGCTATAGAATATGGATAATGGATATATATTATGTAGATACGAAAAACTATTCATTGATAGGTTAATGAAAACGGCCGTTAGACGCGCGTGCCCCGCTCCCCGTGGTATCAAATGGAGCACAATTTTTGTTCGTAATAGGTTCCCAGTACGTACATAAATATAACATAACATAATACCTTATCAGTTTTTGAACTGTACCGAACTTACAATCAGGTGTTGTAGATTCATTGCCGGTTTTTGCGGGATCTTGAAGTGACATGTTGTGGTTTTTATTTTTAATTCATTAATACTTAGGTTTTTAACCCTATATTATGTAATATTGATGGCGTTTTGCGTGATATAGTTTGGTTTTTGTGCTTAAGTGAAGTGGATTATAAATATAAGGTGAAAGCATTCATTCTGAGGTCCCACAAAATCTTTCTAGAAAGTTCTAACAAGGGAGTCGCCATCTTGTTAGGATACTGAATCGTCATAGATTCATTGCAAAATTAGTATTTAAAAAAAAACTTGACATTAATTTGTCCTTCCCTGCACATGACAAAAATCCTGATTTATGGTCTGCGCTACTTGTATCTTACTATTGTATTTACACGCTTGGGGCTCGGTAGTCAATAAATTACAAAACACAAACTGAATTCATTGTGCAACATTGCTACTTTAGCCGGGTTCTTATCGACAAACGTGTTTTCTGTTAGTCATCTCATAGATTCAAGTGTGGTTTATTCTTGTGGTTGTTGACGTTTCTGTTTACTTCTATAATGTTAATTTAGTACATAACATTATATTGAAAATTTCAGAATGATAATTCTATTCATTCAAGTATAGTTCCGTTCCAGGAATTATATAAATAATTTTAATTAAAACTGTTAAATTCACAAACTCTATGATTCAGTTACACAACTCACAGATTAAATTATATAGTACGTCTATGACACAACCAAAGATCAAGACTTTGTTTGTTTGGATTTGTTCATCTTTGGCAGAGAGATTTGAAAAATTCTTTTTGCATTTTACTTTGTTGAAGGTTTATAGACTACAAAATATAATTTCACGTTACGACTTTAAGAAACTACACGGGTGCATTGGCATCGCAGTGGAGAGTTCTTCGAATAAATTTAACATAGGTACTGTCAAAGTATGCAAACAGAACAAAACTTACACGTTCCAATATGGGCCGATTTGATTGGTGAATCGCAGTTGCTAACCATTTTGGTGCTCCTTTCACCCCTCAACCCCATCCTATTGCAACTGCCTCTTCTCTCGCACGCGCACTGGCACGAACACCGTTGTCACAATAAAATCGGAAAATAATCAAAACTTGTGAATCTGGTGGAATCGAAGTACCCTAACATTGACCACATCAAAACTGGTAAGTAATTGTGCTATATCCAACAATGGGTGAAACCGTAGGGCACAGCTAGTACTTTTATACTGACAAAAATAATAGATATTAGGATCCTCTATTGATTAATATCTGGGCAGACGAGCTTTGCTAGTCTGGAGAAAAAAAAAGACATTGAGTGACAAAAAATTGAGTTATTGATTTTTTTATTTTTAGTTAATGTGATTCGATTACAATATTCGTATCAATTTACCACTTTTATTAACTATTTGAAGTGATTCTTTAGCATCGTTGTGATTTGAAAGTCGATGAAACGAAACGAAAAAGCGATAGTTTGTTGTTGCCACGCAATAATGAATTTTATTACCTCACCAAAAAGGCACGAAACAAGAACTTTTTAAGCAACACTTATGACATTCTGTTACTGATTGATATTGTGTTAGGTTACCATGGATATTTCAAATGTACATTAATTGAAAATGATATTGTGAATAATGATTGTGAGTACTTGTATGTACATTTTGATAAACTGTAAATTAGTGTGTATTTGATCATTTTCAATTTCAAAAAAAAACATAGATAGTTATGGTTTCACTTCTACCACGTGTGAATTGCACACAATTTTTTTTTTGTTAATTAAAAATACTTACTAAAAATAGCAATAATATAATATCGAGTTATGATGGCGGACATATTGCTTATCGATAACGTCATGCTTTTATATTATCGATATTTCTAAAAACATGCATCTCTAACCGTAACACGTTTTTCGGAGTATTTTTCGGGTCAATAAAAAGCCGACCGTATCGCGCCAAGTATCCTAACCTAAAACACATGTGGCATTTATAGATACACATCTGGAATATTAGTTAGTGGGATGTAATATTACTTACAATTACATAAATTGTTCGGGGTATTATGCTGGTGTATCTACATGATATTAATCATATCGTAATATTAGGTCGGGGAAAAAGTGTTTTCGCATAGCGTAGGTATAAACTTGTTAATATAAAATTTATTTGGCTATATTATTTATATCTGGCTGGTTTTGGTAACACTAAAATGGTTACATTAAAAACAAAAAATAAAAAAGGAAAAGTTGTCTCCCGCTATTTTTCATGTGTGTTTCTCTCTGTAAAAATGATTGAATCTAATGAAGAAATTCGATACATTTTCGAATATTATTACAAAAAAGGCAAAAATGCAACTCAAGTAGCGAAAAAAATTTGTGATGTTTATGGATCTAATGCAGTGTCAGTAAGAGTAACACAAAGTTCGTTCAAACGTTTTCAGTCCGGAAATTTTGATGTTAAAAATGCACCTCGCTCTGGTCGCCCTCTTACAAATAAAATGGACGCTATTTCTGAAAAAGTGGAGCAAAGTCGGCATATCTGTAGTTACGATGTAGATGAAGAACTGGAAATTGACCACAAAACAGTTTTAACCTATTTCAAGAAAGCTGGCTATACCAAAAAACTCGATATTTGTGTGCCACACGAGCTCACTGAAAGAAACCTATTGAACCGTGTACTCATTGTGATTAATTATTGAGACATAATGAAACCGAGCCGTTTTGAAGAGATTGATAACTAGCGATGAGAAGTGGATCACGTATGACAAAAACGTGCAAAAAAGGTCGTGGTCTAAAGGTACGCCAGGCTGCACAGACTGTGGCTAAACCTAGGCTAACTTGAAATAAGGTGATGCTGTGTGTATGGTGGGACTGGAAGGGCATTGTTCATTATGAGCTTTTACCGCCCGGCAAAACCATCGATTCGGATATCTAATTTCAACAACTGATGAGATTAAAGAAAGCAGTTGAGAGAAAGCGGCCGAAATTGATCAGCAGGAAGGGTGTGGTCTTTCATCACGATAACGCTAGACCACACACATCTTTAGCCACTCAGCAAAAATTAAGAGAATTTGGCTGGGAGGTGTTAGTGCATCCACCATATAGCTATGACCTTGCACCTTCAGATTTTCACCTGTTTCGGTCTCTTTCAGAATTCTTTAGGTTCTGTAAGGTTAACATCAAAAGAGGACTGCCAAAACTATTAATCGCGTTTTTTTTATCAGAAGTCCCTTAGTTTCTAGAGTAACAGGGTCATGTCTCTACCTACAAGATGGCAGAAAGTCATCGACCAAAACGGCACATATTATATACTGTAAATAAATGTAAATAAACTTTGAAAAAAATGTCTTGAGTTGTCATATAAAAATGAGGATATACTATACATTAATAATTTCCAAGGGCGTAGTTAAGGGGCGGTAATGGTGGTCACGTACTAAACTGATTGCCCACCCTAGAAAAATCTACGGTATTGAAGAAAATTTAACCATTTTATTCTATACATATTGAGAAAAAAAAAGATTCTGGATAAAGTTCTAACAAGGGAGCCACCATCTTGTTAGGACACTGAAATCATCATAAGACAAGACACTCTATATTTACTCGAAAAAATTACAGTAAATTTCTTCAATGAAGAGAACTAGTTGCCGAGTAAGAATGAAGAAGAATTTAAAAAAAACCACCACATAACAATTTAAGATCCCGCCAAAAACTCTATCACTTTTAAAGACTTTTTTATACACCGAATGGAAAATACAATTAATGGTTATGACGATAAAGGCGCGTCAGTCAGTCAGTGTCATCAAGCGACAGTAAAATGGCTACAAATCTTTCGAATTACATAATGGTGTTTATTTATAGTGGGGTTTGGTAAGCACAATAGTGCAATGAATCTTCTGTCACTAAAGACTAGTTCACACGAAGATACAATTTGTAAATTAACTAGTCTACATGTAACTTTTTTTTCATAACTTTTGGATAGTTATGTAGGTATTATAAAAGCGACTGAACATAAATATGACATTTTTTTTGTCTGTTTCCGTCAGTCTGTATGTATTTCTGGATTCAACTCAAAAACGGCATAAATAGGTTTCTAATTAATTTTGTAAACGAAAACTACCTATTTTTCATACCAAAAGTGACGGGTCATAAAATAAACAATAAAATATATATGCCCCTGTATGTCTTTCAAAAATTGATAAGCTTATACGTAATAAATGCGTGCGAAGACGCAGTACACCGTTAGTATGTATATAAAATAATAATTATGCGGGATGTAGAATGCTTGCGTGAGACATGCATATTAAAGTAATTATATCATTAACCAATATATACATTTATCATACACACAGTATACTCACCTATTAAAAAAAATTAAAGTGTAATAAAGTAGTGAACTCGATTACTATGTTTTTATATTAGCGCGGCACAATGACGTTACTGTCCCTGACGGTAAGCACAGTACAATCTAAACACAACGGTGACCACCAAGAGATCTAAATCTACCGGCGTGGCGGCCAATGCTGTCATGCCAGCCTGCATAAATATCTCTTCACGTTACGCTTAAAGGAGCCGATTTAGTAAGAAGGAGGGAACACACTGATCGGGAGATGGTTTCACAGCTTCACAGTACGACAATGATAAGTCATAGAGAATTTTTTAGTTCTTGCTGAGATGAAGGTTACTATAAAACTGTGACTCCTAAAGCGTGTGATTCTCTTGTGGAAAGGAGAGGAGGGAATTAGATTGAATAGCTATTCAGAATACAAACCATGATACAGACAGTAGAACACGCTAAGCGAGGCGATGCTCCTAGCTGCGCTGGGGAAGCGGCTCGATGTATTTAGTAACGTCTGTATAATTAACAATGCCAACCGCCCTTCTCTGCAACCTGACTAGAGAATCAAGGAGGTATTTTGCGGTTTCATCCCAGAGATGTCCAACCTTATGTCTGTCAAGTTGTTTTCCTTTTATATTTATTTTTATTTCTTTAATCTAAATTATTTCGGGATTTAAAAGAGAGTAAGTACCAATCTATGTTGCTTTCTTTCTCGAAGTGTAGACAAATGTACTTTATCTATTCCGAACTATGCTAATCAAAGTCCTCCAGCTATAAAGGACGTTAAAAAAACGATCGCTTTAATTTAATCTTACAATTCCAATAGTTCCCTTCAATTCTAATTAGAAATTACTCTAGACGTCTTATAAGTTATAATATATCTTATGTTCTTCTTCTTGTATGTTATGCTGTATGTTTTTTTTTTTAGATCTGACTACACTTTTAGCCTTAGGGACCCTGAAGCCGCTGCGGCTTTTACAGCTTCACCGAACTTGGGGGTATGTTCTTCTAAGTTAAAAGAGTACTTAACCAATTTATTAAAACTTTTTAAAAAGTTTTTGAGGCAACTTAAAATTGACTCTCACTGCTATATTGTTTTCCATTCACCCTAGTTATACAAAATAAACACGAAAGTTGTATAAATTAAAATAATATACCACGAATTTACACGAACTAAAAGATCAATGAAATTCCCGACATAAATTCTCCGGCTTCATTTTCTCAATCTAAAATAAAGAATTGATTAAAGATTTATTTATATACACACCAATAACTGTTTACGTGTAAACGGATCATTATTAGATCGCGAGACGAACGACTACGATGCGGGGCTGGGCGGGGCGAGGCGAAGCAGACACGTGCGGAGATTGGAGGCACGCCAGTCGATTCCCGAATAAATGTAACCGGGGATACCACATACAAAAACAATTTGATTTTTTAAGTTTATTTTTGAATGGTAAGAACAACGTAATCATTCAAGTCAGCATCATATTATAATGATTTATTTCTGAAAAAGTCTTGAGTTAATTGATTTCAATTTTTTAAAGTAAAAATTTCCTTAGGACTATTGTATTTAAAACGCGATGAAACGAAAAAGCGACACTGAAAAGAGATAAACACATACATCTATAGGATTTAGTGTGAGGGACTGTTGGATAGAATACATTATGCACGATTAATGCAAGTACTGATATTCACGACTATGATCGTCGACGAATTGGCGTAGCGGTGTGACAACCAGACCTGTACGCACTGTTTTATGTACAGTACGTACAGTACGAGTGGTTGATAGTGAGTTCCGCTAATTTAGGATTTTATTATAGAATTTATTTTTATGTTTTCTGAAGATATCTCACTTCTACCGCGTGTGATTGCACACAGGTTTTTTTTTGTTAGCTATATTTAACTACATTGCAGAAGGGTGACTGTTTGTATGTGTATATTTATTGTAATCGAATGCGGTTTATGGTACACGTTTATCTACTATTGATTACTTTTAATAAGTATACTATAACTTAATTAGTAACACAATGTATAATGGTGATAGAATAGAATATATTGTAAGTAAATTATTAAATATTTTTTTAGTTCCTAGCTTATAACTTTTTAAATGCCTTGTTAAAGCCAGCGTGATAAGATTAACACCATTAATCTCTCTTCTCATACTTATACTAGATGTGTCCCACGGTTTTACCCGTGTTAAAATTTTGGATAAGAACCCTGTTACACCCCTTTAGGGGTTGAAGTTTTAAAAATCCGTTGTTAGCGGATGTTTACGTCATAATAACTATCTGTGTGCAAAATTTCAGACTAATCCGTTCAGTGGTTTGAGCTATGTGTTGATAGATCAGTCAGTCAATCTCGAATTCCTTTGTATATTAAGATAGTATTTATAAAACTCAAAAGATTGTTTTTTTATTTTGTTATTTTAACGCACTATTTTCTGGTACTGCCAGAACTATTTTTTCATTTAATACTTAGTCAAGATTAAGGGAGCGATGTATTACTAAAAAAAATACGAACTTTTTACTTATCTAATTTCAGATTTAATCAAATACAATTATGATTTAATTAATCAATAATTTTATGAGCGTACGGACATATAGTGATGCCCAGCACGACTGCTATTACTTGCTAAACTTCTCTTTAAAGCTTAACTACTGTTCCCATGAGGTACGAGCATTACCGGGAATCGGAATGCTTACGCGGCATTTACGTGGGAACGTGTTGTTATCGTTTGTCCCGGTGACCGCTTAACTACTTTTTATACTCAATTTACTGGTGAATGTTTGTAGGCTACATAACTGCACGCTACGACCCAGAGGAGTGGTGCAGATTGTGCAGTAACCATGAGTGTCAAGTAATTTGGCAAGCTGTAAGCAAATAAGGGAAGTAAAAACAACGATAGGCTACTTACACTGGTGTTGGCGATGAGGCGCGGTGGACGGTTGATCGAAAATATAAATTGTGAAACCGTGAGGCACAGCAAGTTTAAAAACAAAATAAAGTCTGTAACTTCGTATAACTAAATATGCTAAAAAAATGTTAGTAAAAAATTGATTGATCCTGGCCACACTGTTATCGGGTTATTGGAACGGCAGAGGGCACACCTGCCTGTTCTGTAATGGAAGCACGTCGCAACCTACACATAGCCAAGGTGACCCTACACGGAGCCAAAAGGTACCTACTTCTCAAAATACTCTTCGACCTGACTGACAGGTTGAAGCAGACGCGCAAAAAAATAACCGATATGTATTTTTTCTGTAACAAAATTTTAGCAAATTTATTTTGTATTTTTTTTAGGAACAAAACTTTATACCTATTCAGATATGTTTGTCCCCAATACGTTCCTAATCCGTTCTTATTTGAATTGCTATGTGTTGGATGCACTTTGTTTTATTACTAAGATAAAGAGAACAAAGTCACTTAGAAAAGTTAGTAATTCATTTATAAATATTGTAATGCAGATGGATCGGTCATTAGTTACGTGACGTTTACTGTGAACGTTCATTCACTATGTCGCGGTCGCAAACTTGAATGGAAATATCTATTTCATTAAACGTTTAGTTCTGCACTAAAATAATGATCGTTAATTATTTAACAAATAAAATATAGCAATTACGCGACAAGCGACAAGAGATGATGTCTATTAGAGATGCGCTAAATATGAGCTCAACCGAATACGAATATACGGTCAAAAATGTACCGAACCGAACATTTGACTGAATTATTCCGTTCATTTTTAATAGGTTTATAATTACAAAAGGAACCAAGTAAAAAAATTCAGTTACAAAAATATTTAAGAGAATTTATTACAACGCCATTTGAAGTCTTCTCAATTATGATGGACAAAAACCAAGAAAAATAATATGAAGACATAGGCTATTTACTCAGAATATTCGGCGCATCTTTAGTGTTTATGATATGAGAATATCGGCTCCGAAATCTAGAAAATACTACTTATGTCGTAAATACTAATAATCAGTTATTCCCATTTGTCGCCATTAAAATACATATATGGGTCCCTAACTTTTTTGAAACTTATAATACGATACATTTTTTTATAGATAGAGGTGGCTAGATATTTGGTTAGCATACCTAACTTGCAAAAGTTGCAAGGGCAACAAACAAGGATAAATAACAATCAACACCACTGTAAAAACCCGCCGTCACATTGCCTCGCATCAGTGAGTAATGTTTCAGAATCCTTTACTATAACGTCTTGAAAACTTCTACTTCTAACTTCTATAATAAACTTCTACTGAAAACATAAAAGTCATTGAGAAATCTTCTAAATAAATATATCCTACAAATAATATTACTAGCTGTGCCCGCGGCTTAGCTCAAGTGGACTACAGAATACCCGCGCGAATCTTCCTCCCCCGCTCCTGGCTATTTTAAAGACAAAAATGCTTATTGTGTGTGTGCATTGTGTGCGTTAGAAGATGGACATGTACTCTCGCGGTCTTTTTTGTAGATCTTTTTAATGTCTGCAATTATTTAGTATATTAATTTAATATACCTCTTATGGTTTACTCAGTGTAAACGCCATTTAAACGCCCGAATTGATTCACTATGACCAGTTTTTTTTATTTGTTCGGAACCCTAATTCTGTTTCTAAAATAAATGTAGCCTAAGTTAATCTCTATAAAATCAGTTATCTACCAGTGAAAGTCCAGAAAAGGACACTTTACTCTAAAAAATTAGAACTTGAAACATTAAGTTTTATAGTACTGCGACTTTAAAGTCTGTTATTTTTCAAATAGATCACTGAATCGAAAAATTATTTTCACACACCCACAATATTTTTCAACTACAACCCACACCATGGGATAGTACAAAGTACTACTAGAACTAGAATAGTACTAAGAATCTATGAGCTAAGCCGCGGACAGACAGACGGAACACGGCGAAACTATAAGGGTTCCTTGGTGACTACGCAACCCTAAAAAAAGACATGCTCACTTTTAATTACACCGATATTTACAGGACTGAAAGGTTCTGATTTACATTATTTGTATTTATAATATTTATGTATTATTGTTTGGTCTATACTTTTATTACTATAGTAGCAATGCCCGCGGCGTCGCTCGCGTGGATGACAGAAGGACGCGTAATGCTTATAAAAATCGTAGTTTCTTAAAACTTTGATAACTTTTTATTTAATGAAGATATCGTAACTTTTTTTGATAAGGACCACTAGGGAGTAAAAACAATTTATTGATCAAATCTATGTAGTAGTTATTGCGTGATGCTTGCACAACGGCAAACCTCTATAATTTTATTTATATATATGTATATGTATAAATATTTGTACTTGAGTGTTAGCAAATCTTTACCCGACTGCGAAAAAGGAGGGTTATGTTTTTCAAACGTATGTATGTATGTCTGTCTATTTCTTTAGCACGCTCTGTAGCCTAAACGGGTTGATGGATTAGTATACGAGGTGTCGTTAGATTCGTCTTAATTTTATAAGAGACATAGGCTATATAATGTTTAAGTATGAGTCTGGAAATAAAATAAAAAACGACAATAGAATTAAAAATTAGTCAGGTGTTTTTGTTGCAGTCGGGTTTTAGTCACTTTTTAATAAATTAGCTTGTTGCTAATTTATTACAAATCCTTTCATTTGCACTACCTACTTACAACAGTTCATTTTTGTCCCTCAATACCGCTGGTTAGCTGGAAGAACTTGCCTTGTGGTATAAAACTCACCAGTGTACGACATAAGTGCCAACAAAGTATTCATTCATTTATTTAGTCATGTAAGTTTATAGTTAACAATGTTCCACGCACCCATATAAATATTCTGATCCCTCCTAAACCACCTTGAAATGGCGTATGGCAACATAAACAACACTACGATATTCCGAAGTCGAATTCAAGGTGACCCAAAAATTTCGAAGCCAAAAAGACGCTTCTTAGAAGTTTCCATTGCCAGAACACTGAAGCCAAAATACAAATTTCCATGTAAACTGTATTTATAATTTATTGGAAAGAATCGTTCCGTAGCTGTGATGTTTAATTATTATTTAGGTTTATTATAATTAAATTGCACTTTTGTAATTAAAAATCGTTTTACAATTAGATATGAGTTACTAGTAGAGCTGGGCGGTTATGAATGATGAGTGGTACCTATTAAAAACGAAGAGTGGAAAGCTAAAAAAATGGTCGCGCGCAGTCGTAAACAAAGTTAAGAAAACATATAACAATTATTAGCTAAAAAATGAAAAAAAAGTCGTTCGGTCGTAATAATTACTAATTTTTACTAATGGTACTTCGATTATGAATGATTTTTTTTTTCTATCTGACTACACTGTTAGCCTTAGGGACCCTATCCAAAAACAGAGCCGCTGCGGCTTTTACAGCTTCACCGGACTTGGGGGCGAGCGCTTAGGGCACTCAGCCGCGAAAGTTTTGGACGACTCGCACGAGGGTGCCAGAGTGGCCGAACCTCGGCTCGGGCGGTCGTCGCGAATGCGAAAAGGTCGCGATCTATCTAATTTCCTACTCTTACAAATTCGAGCTAACTAACATATATTCATATTCTATAGTTGTTTGACTCTTTTTACCCGACTGGGAAAGAGGCGGCTATGTTTATAAAGCGTATGTATGTATAATAAATTATTATGCACGTTCCCCTCCTGGGAGGAAGGAGGGAACCATGCGTATGTGTATTTAGTGATCGGAATGGTTTTTCTACTCTAACTAGCGTAAAAAAAGAAAAAAAAAGGTCCCTTACAGAACCCAGGTGCCTGTGTGTTGCACGTGTGTGTGTGTTCATACGTGTGTAATGTTGCATGTGGGTAGCTAAGTGTTGCACGTATAGTGTCACTAGTATCGCGCGGGCGGCTGCCTGACCCAAGGGCTTCACACCGAGGAACGGACCTAGGCTTGGGTTGCCGCTAGAGAGGGTGGACGTGGCGGATGTGCGGGAGCAAAGTTGACCGCCCGTCCTCTGCGGAGAGAACGGTGGTTACGCGGGCGTGGGCGGTGGCACGCTCTGTTTGGAGAGGCGGTGGAGTAAAACGCGTTTGCTGTTTCGATTTGGTCGAGCGGGTCTGTGAAGATATTACGCGGCCGGCTTTTACTCCGGCAGGCATTGGGGTCCGGAACATAGGAAGCTGCCGCTTTGATTAGTGGATTCGCGTGGTTCGACGCGGTGTCGAAGTACGAGCGAGAAAGGTGTTCAGCGTAGGCATGTATCGAAGGAAGGTCCAAATCTCTATGAAGATCTTCCATACGAACATACTGAGGGGCCCCGGTAAGGCGGCGAAGAAAACTATTCTGGATGGCTTGTAACCGTTTTCAGTTATATCTTGACATATGTGCGAACACAGCGCAACTGTATGTCATTATCGGACGGATACACATCTTGTAGAGCATAAGCTTGTGTCTCGTGGACATTTTACTTACAGAACATAACAGAGGATGCAATCGGGCCAGGGTCCAGGCGGGCCTTTTCCTAAACAGAGTGACGTGACTTATAAATCACTCATCATCAAACTACTAATTACTAACCACTAATAGCTATAATCGAGATATCTCGAGATATCTTCATAATCGAATGATTACATTAGTATATCCATGGATGTAGTATAATAAGTATATCTCATAATCGCCTACCGCTAATTACTAGTTGTCAGTACCGTAACTAGCCTTTTATGTGCCCAGTGCGAGCTTCTTTATCTGCAACCTTGAAAATTTTTATTATATGTATTGTTTGTGGTCTTAGTGTGGTCATTTTTGCGCCCCTTTAGAGTCTGTGGTCTGTGCCTGGGCACTGCTGGCACCACCCTAGTTACGGCACTGCTAGTTGTCACTAGCTTTGCTCGCGTTGTTTTCAATAAAATTATATGCCACAAACTACCAATAAACTGACATAATATGCCTAACAACACAATCACAAAGAGTATGTACACCTCATTATAATGGCAGTGAATTTTGAGAAAACGATTTTTAGACCTCGATTTTTTTGTGAATTGATTCATCATGGTTCGATTCGAATCGATTTAAAACCGATCTTTTTCTGAATGAATCGCACATCGCCATCCCTAGGGTGAAACCGTGGGGCACGGTAGCGTACACAGGTGTACAATGGTGAAGAAAAATCTATCAATTAGTTTCAACGTATTTCGTTACAAACTAAAAGAAAGAAACAGTGTACAGCTAGAATTTTTGAATAAAAGAAAACGGTACCTACAAAAGGTATTACACATTGTACTTTGCGATACACATAAAGGGCGTTTACAACTGTGTCCTCTATTCGTATTTCTACGCACAACTTACAATGGATTCGTTTTTTTTTTCAGTGTAAACGCGCGTGAGTCATACTATGCTGCCGCCACACCGCGTTGGGCCGTAGGTACAATCACAAAAACGACTGGGCACCTCCTTTCCATTGGAAGTTGGAACTATTCCAATAAAACCTCATGGTTTAAAGCACTTGTTATTTTGATATGTCTCTATCATTACGGCGTCGTTTCACCGAGAGGCGCTACAAACATAAATCTTAATCGAGTTCAAAAAAAGGTTTTCAAATCGAATGTATAATCATCAATACATACTTTAAAATAAAAGTCGCTTCCCGCTGTTTGACCCTAATCCCTATGTATGTTTAGATCTTTTAAACTACGCAAAGGATTTTAATACGGTTTTCACTTTAATTTAGCGTTTTTTTACGGAAGGTTTATATATACAATACATTCCAATAAAGGTTTTTGTATAGTAGTAAAAATTCAATGATTTGTAATGAAGTCAAAACATGATTCCGGGCGCTTACATGGCTCCCGCATAGCTAAATCTTATGAGATACATCAAAATAATGTAGTAAAAAAATGTTGTTTTTCAAAAAGCCTAGAGAAAAGTCCGCCATGACATATGTCTATCTCCTAACTCATACGATGATACTCATAAGTTGACTCATAGTAACCATTTGTACCTTCAACATAATCATTAAAAATATTACGATTAATGCCAAGTTATTTTCTCCACTTCAGTGTTAATCTTTATATTTACAGATAAATTTGTTAGTTAACTTGGGCATTTAATGTGGATTAAAATTGTCTTTTACAGTTTTCCGTTGAAATTTATACCGTAGAAGATATCACAAATTCAAAATTATGCGCGATCAAAGAAATTCCTCTCACCAAGACGGTCGCGGTCGGTTGGCCGGCACTCGGCATCTATGATGAATTGCACGTCGAGAGCTAAGCGCACTTTTCGTAACTACCAAGTTACAAAACATGCCATCACGTCTGTATCCCCGAAGTGTTAGGCAGAGGTGTACTTATGTACACCCACAGTTCGCCTGATATGTAATAGGAGGCGTGCCTATTGCCATTAATCGTGCACAAAGCCAAACTCCAAGCTGCTACTGAGAATTTCATAGAAATCTCAATAACACAATGCTCGACCTGGGAATCGAACCTAGGACCTCGAGCATAGCCATAGCGTTTAGGACCACTAGGATCATTATCCTCATTGGCAATTATGAACTATCAATATTAAAGCGATAAACTCTAAATCAGACCCGTTTGAACAAAATACACCACTTGTAAATCACGGAATAAAGAGTAATTGTAAATTGTACTCGTGCGAAGCAGGGGCGGGTCGCTAGCTAATCATAATAAACTGCATAAAAATATTAGGGGCCTTACCTATGAAATTGTCGTTTTATATAGAAATATAATAATACGAAAGTATAAATATTTAATTAGTAGAAGTACTTATTGCCTATTATTGTGAATGCACTTTTGACATTTTATTGGAAAGTTCTCTGAAGACGTTAATCGATGAACTCTTTGAAGGCGTGTTTCACCGCCACATTGGATTTGTATTTTTTTCCCGTGTAAACACCTTTATTACCCCCGCGTGTAATAACCACCAGGTTCGTAACCCAGGGCTTAGGGGATTTAATTACATTAAATTATTGGGTACGATACTGTCTACGACGCGGCGACGCGGAGACGTGTATATATCGGTAGGTGACTGTGGTCATGCGCGAGAATTGAACCCGCCATCCACCTTCTACCTCAGCGGTAGAGTGCAAGGAAGCCTATTGCCAATGATTTTTCGAAGTTAAATATGCTATGTTTTTTTTCAACTTACTAAGTATACTCATTTAGCATTATGTTTGATTTAATTCGCATATTTATTGTATAAAAATATTGCACAACATACGTCAGACTTGTGTAAAACACGATTATTATTATTATTAACTAGCTGGTACCCGCGTCTTCGTCTGCGTATTATTGGATATACACAGATAGATCTCGGAACAAGACAAACCAAAACAAAATCTTGGATGGGATTGTCACTATGTGTATGGTAGACGCGATCCCTATCACCCCGCTATATTACTGTATATGCACCGGCTGATTTCGGAACACGACAAAGCAAAAGAAAATCATACATGGGTTTATAACTGTTTGTACGGTATTATCATTATATGCCAATATGAATCCAACACATTAACCGTCTCAATGAAACTTACAACAAATATACAAACTTTACATTTATTATAATTGTAGGATAACACTGGTTAAACTATGACTTTTACCGGGATAAAAAGTACCCTATATGTTATAGGTTATAGAATATCTGTCTGCCAAATTTCATTCAAATTTGTTCAGCAGTTTTTGCGTGATTGAGTTATAAACATCCAAACATACCACTTTCACATTTTTATATTAGTAGGATAATTGTCTTTATTTAAAAATTTTACATAATCTTTAACTAAACGCTATGAATAATACAATATGTATATTAATTATATTTGAGACCAGTACGTGAATATTGTTTTGTTTTTCATCATGGACCTCCCCTAGATTTTGCCACAGTAAGCGGTTATGTGCTTGTCTTCACCAAGTAACACCAGCTGATTTTCTAACATCGTCCTCCCATCTTCGACGTTGTCTACCTTTCTTTCTTTTGTATTGTCTTGGGTAGCACTCTGTAATGTCTCTGGACCATTTATCCTTTTTGCTCCTAAACATATTAAATGACCTGCTCATATCCATTTTAGTTTTTTAATACAATATGTAATATGAGTAATTCTAGTTTGGTTTCTTATAGTATCTAGTTTTATTTTGTCTTTAATTTGAATGTTGAGTACGCTTCGTTCTGTACTGTGTTAACCGGTTTCCAGTTTGCTTTTATTGTGATTTGTTATAACTTATACTCCATGTTTGGCATCCGTACGTCATTACACGAATCGAACATTTTTCTTTTCGCTTTGAGCGGCACGTGAGAGTTTTTCATAATCTCCTACAGAGACTTTCCATGCCAAACTTATTCTGTTATTTATTTCTTTATTTATAAGGTATTTTGAAGATATAATCCACTATTGGTACTTTTCCTAAGTTTGTCATTACTTTATTCTTTTTAAATCTGACTACACTGTTAGCCTTAGGGGCCCTGAAGCAGCTGCGGCTTTTACAGCTTCACCGAACTTGGGGCATTACTTTAGTGTTTGCATTATTTATTAATAGTCCCACCTTATCATTTTCATAAATAAGCTTTTCTAGCATCTCCTGCAAACTTTTCGAATCTTTAGTAATTAGTATTAGATCGTCTGCAAATCTTAGGTGGTTTTATCGCACTCCTTTAATATTTGTTCCGTAGCTGTCCTACTCAAGACGTCTGAATACAAATTGAAAAACTCCTGAGAATATTTTGGGTGACATAGGATCTCCTTGTCGCAGTCCTTTTTTTACCGGAAAATATTCCCCTTAATATTAATAATACTAAAGATTTTTTTATAAACTTTGATGGAAAACTTTTTCTCCGGAAAATAATTTTAGAAGTGTCTTGTGTATTTTTTCTGTCCACTTTTCCAAATTTTTTGGAAAACCTTTTTTTGGTGTCTATGAATTTTTGAGTTTTAGGGATAATATTATTGATTTTAACAGGTATTCTGCTTTAACACATTGGCAACCCTGATTCAACGGTCTTGTAATAACAGCACCGAGGCTAAGTATACACACGTACAGTCTACAACGGGCTAATGTTAGTAAATATTGCGTTGTTTTTAAATTAACAACGCGTAGGTTTCGCTTCTAGGCGATATTAATTACAGACGCAGATCACAATTAAAGTTTAATATCTGAGATGTTCTTTTAACGGCCGTTTTCAATAACATATCTGAGTTCACTATCTCCGATTAGTAGTACATATTTGTTATAAATACTATCTTTAACTTAAAACAGATATCGGCTTCCGTCTTATCTATCCAAGCTATAGGATATGGATATATATTATTTAGATACGAAAAACTATCCATTGATAGGTTATTGAAAAAAAGTAAGGACAAAAGTTTATATTTGTCGATCTTTAGTAACTGAAACAACGGATAGATAGGTTATTTATTGAAAACGGCCGTTATGGACAGTCAATCTTTTGTATCTTGCATGTACGTAGGATGACCAAAATTCTTACAGGACTTTTTTTGATTGTAAAAGTTTTTTTAGTAATTTTCTACAACAATATTTATTTATCCTTTGCGCAAGAGACCTATCAATGGAAAAGGAATGGAAGTAAGAAGTATGTTGTATTCTGTCTTATGTTATACTTACTGGCTATGAATTTAAATCCACTCTACTATAATAAAATACTTGGATTTGTTTTGATAACAAGTTTTTTTTATTATAATAATCTCTTATCTATAAGTAGTAAGACTAACATAATTAGCTTAATTGTTGCTGTAACTAGGGAAATCGGTTTTTTTTGGGAGATAATATTTAGCAATTATGCCTCTGTGGGATGGTAGAATGAGCCTTAATTGCGCCTCGGAACGGTTGGAACACGTGGGTTCGAGTACACACATTTTCTATCATGCAAGCTTTAGGCTAAATGTGCTACCATATTCCTAGTAATTAGATTACGAAAATAGAGTTTTTAGCAGGATCTTGATGTGATGTGGTGGTTTTATTTCAAATAGTACATTTACGTTATTTGGTAATAGTGGTAGCATTTTGCGTGATATAGCTCGGTTATAGTGCATAAGTAAATTATAAATAATAAATTAAAAAATGCAATTGATTTCAAAAAACCTGTTCCTAACAAGAGAGCGATATATTATGATAAATAACAAAATTAAAAAACCGGCCATGTGCGAGTCGGAATCGCGTCCGAGGGTTCCGATATTGTACAGCCACATTCACCAAAATAATTGGGTAACATTACTAAAGAAAGCACCGAACAATTGTAGCGAAAAGGTAAACTATATTGAGGGACAAACTTAACTTTACCGTTGGAGAACTGTTGTCCCCATGCCGCAGTCAGTTTAATTATTACAAATAAGGTTGTAATCACAAATTTACGGTTTTCGGATTTTTTTCTTTTACTTGTGCTATAAGACATTATTACGACTTACCAAATTTCATGGTTCCAGGTCAACTGGAAGTACCCTATAGATTTGTATCCTCTTTACGATTGTTAAAATATGCGGCATAAACGGCCGTATCTTTTGATTGCGTTGACTTAGAAGTTTGATTTTTTCATAGCACCAAAGGTTGCATTTCAACTTGAAACCTCTACGCATTCCTCACAAAAAGGGTCTTACAGACAGATGGACAACGAAGTAATCATATAAAGGTTACTTTTTTCCTTTTAAGGTACGGAACCCTAAAAACAACAAAAACATGCAAAAGGAACATATTTATTTACTGTATTTGTACAAAATATCACAAGGAAAAGTAAATAAATATATAACATGTACCTATATATTATAAATCTGTTTACATTCCTTATTATCCTTGTTATATTAATTATAATGTTATGAAGCTAGGATTCTCGCATTCGTATCATATTTAGTATTGAAGCGAATATATTCCTTAATAACAAGGGAATTTTATAATTCAAATTCACAGGGATAATTAACCTAAAAAAATATTTTTTAATTGTCCTAAACACTTAGCAGTTTTAGAAATTAATTTAATACCAGTAGAATTCTAAACATTTAAAAAATATTTTGTAGAAAAGTTAGTTAAAGTTTGTTAACAGATGGCACCTTGAATACATTTTCATTAGCATCAACAGATGACGTTCCTAATGAAAAACTTTTTAATCTTTTTTTAAAGAAAACATTCATTTTAAAACATCTGCTTTTTCGTTTCTAAATGAGTTTTAATTTCTGTTTCGCTGTATAGAGGAGAACATAAACTTGAAAATAATATTTGAATTATTAATTTTGATGAAGAATAACAGAGTTAAAGCATTACCAGTAAAAAAATACATCTAAAAATAATATGTAACTATTCGTTATCATCGAAGTGTAGATACGGTAAACTGTCCATATTGCGAACTTTTTCATTTTGCTATATTGTAGGTCAATACATACACACACTATTACATACGTAACATGCATATATGTAATATTTAATTTCATCTGCTTCGTAAATATTTAGTCACGTGATGACGGAATACGTTACCTTATGTAATATCTGATAATCATGTCATTCGTTACATATTCAAATTAGGTTTCAATGTCAAACTTGTTTACTTCTCACGGCGGCTTAGATAACAGGTAAATAAAAATTAATCTGGATTCCCAATTTTACCATTGTTTAGTTTGGATCAAGCAATTAAATGCTTCATGTGTTGACTTCAACAGTTTGCAGTTAAATCTACGTGTATTATTAGATTTTAGCTACATTTTGGTTACAATTTTAACGGTGCATTAAGGCGAAAATTGTTTGATTTTTTTTTTCATTACGTGCGTACAATTATAACGTTAACATATGACCCACTTATTATGTTCTATGTTCAGGCCTTAACATTTGTACTTTTAAGTAATTTTATTTGTTCAGAAACGTAGGCTCTTTAAATGTTGTGTGTATTGTGTACCATTCATATGCGTTAGTTTGGTGAGGTGTAGAAATTAAAAGAAAATATTAAATGGTATAATAATCTTTATAATTTATTTTTCTTTTCATAATTTTTTTTCCATCATACAATATGTATTCAGTATAAAACAATATTCTTTGTTAAATTTATAGAAATATATTATTATAGTATAACTGTTCTTTATTATTTATAAACTTACATATTATTGTTAACATTCTGAAGAATCTGTTTGTATAAAAAATAATACACAGAGGCGCAAGCCAGTCGAGTTTCGCGTCACACATGAAGTGAATTAACACGAAGACTAGCCCTCCCCTCGCTATAACAATTCAACTTATTAATTGATATTAAAAATTATCTTACAATATAAACCTATACAAGACAATGGTACAGAACAATTTACTGCACATTTATGGTAACAAAAACAATTATTAAAACATAGGCTTTAGTTTTTTTTTTTTACAAAGCGTAGGCACTCGAGATTTCTTCTTCATCCTATAAGTAAACATTCTCACTAATAAATACTTACATCACGCAATCATTCGTTACATTTATTCACCGACAGTCAATCAATAACTCTCTCAGATACTAGGTTTAGAGGACGGTCTCGCAATCCCGGTCAGGGTTACAAAGGTCACGTCTCCCACATTAAAGCACCGGTTCAGTTCCAATAAAATCATGTTTACCGAATTGGGGAAAAATACTTTGCACAGAGCACTCTCTCTTATACAAACAAGGCACACACGCGACCAGTTTCACACAAGCGCGTAATTAATTACAAATTCGCCTGGAAACATTCAAGCATAGCGAACGGCAAAGTTCCAGCTCGCGGCTCGGCCGCGTCAAAACGACATCGTCCCAATCAAAAACTTAACCTTGTGCAACAAAACGTGATTCGGAACGTCCGACTGTTGAACACATGGCCGCCATTCCGCGAGGGCGGCACAGGCGGAATTTTAATTAGCAGAACATCCGCTCGTGACTTGGTTCCACGCGACGTTGCCATTTCTACAATGTCTCTATCTCTTTCAAACGAACAGCATTTCAGGCCTGTCAAAGCCCGTCTCTGTCTACAATGTAAATTACGACCAAATTGAAAATAATTATGAAAATAAGATTCTGTTAAACACAAGTCACAGAACAATAGAAGGCACCTTATTATTTTAAACAATGGAAATCCCGGTTCAGCGTGTCTGATACGGCAACATCGCTGAAACGGGAAATTCGCTGTAAAACTGGCAACGTCGCTTCAACCTCGTTCAGCCCAGTCTGCAAACTAAATGACGTAGCACGATTATCCTTTCTAGTTTCTACATAATTCTAAACAAAATGAGACAACGCAATACTGATACGATTAAAACAATATCTGCAACTTACAATGGAAGCTAAAGCTTTCGTTGTGACTCGCGCTAACTACGTCCTAATTACACCGATAATATAAGGATCAATAATACCCAGAGCGGAGGTTCTGCCGCGAGTCCGGCGTTCACTGGTGACCGACAAACTTAACAAATACACCCCACAGCATGAACGTGGCGAATTAACACCTTAAACACTAGTGTTTATTAACTATATATTACACAGTAAAATTAAGATCACAAATCGCTTTGTATGCTGCGTCCTAACGGGCGCGACTAGCATGGAATGTGGAGGAAGGCGAAGGCGACGGCGACGCGATCAGAAGTGCGACTCGATGTGGCAGCCGCCGTTCGCGTGCTCCAGCACCTGCTCCTTCAGCCTGTGCACGTGGTCCTTCAGCTTCACCAGCATCTGTGCGAGCTCCGCGTTCTCTCCCTTCAAGATTTTCACTTTATCCTCCAGTTTTGAAATGCGTTCGAGTTTGCGACGTCTGCATTTTGACGCCGCGACTCGATTCCTTTGCCGTTTGCGTTCAAGTTTGATTCTCTCTTGCGTGTCCATGTCAATAGGGGAGAGCGGTGGCGTGCTGGCCGCGCTGGGGACAGTCTGAGGCTCGTCTTTCACGATAGGCGTCGGGTACCGGTCTAGCGGGCGGTCGAGGTCGGCGTACACTCGCCGACCGATTGGCATAACAGTTTCACCGTGATGTAACTTGTCTAGTGCCTCAACGAATGGCCGCGCGTACATTTCCTGTTCCTCCGTAGGCATAGCGGCCGGGAATAAGACCGGCGCCCCAGGAGTGGGGGTCGCCGTCGTCACCAAGCCGTTCTGGACGATAAGTTTCTCTAGCTCGGGAGAACCGAGCTTTAACATCTGCAGGTCTGGTGAGGAGAGTACCGGGGCCGCGAAACGAGACCGTTTCCCCCCCCGCCCCACATCTAACGTGAGAGGCCGTTTGAGGTTCTCAATAGGGCCGCTGAGGGGATACTGCTCGTCGTAGAAAGTGGTCTCCATGCCGTGGCCGGAGTGCCGAACCATGTGTTTGAACCGAAAGCTTCGGTATCACTAAACTCACTGTGCGAACTAAAACTTTCCCGTGCGACGTCGCGCGTCCGCAGCGTTCAACGTTCCACTTGTTTCTAAACATTGTTAAGATACAACCACTGCTTTTATGCCGTGACTCAGATAAGCTATTTTTAGAAATGTCGTGATAAAGTCGCTCTACCATTGGTTGAATATGACGTGATACAATAAAATGTTGTTACGGGATTGGTCGTTGTGTTAGTAGCGTAGCGCGAGGCCGCAGCGGGCTGTTTACGACTTCGTGCGATTACCGAGAATCGACGACCCTGTTTCCATTATACCAAGAATAATTAAATTAAATGTTATAATAACATTTCCATTAAAATGTACACAAAAATATTTTAACTTAAATGCTTTAACGAAACTAATTGGTTAATAATGCATGGCTGACTAATGTGTTTTTGGTGATATTAGTATTGACAAGATATTTACATATTAATACCTAATTCAATAAACTAAATCAATATACTATTTAAAAAAACTAAGAAAAAATAACTACATTCTTAATTACATAAAAAAAAATTCATAATCATTTTTTCAGGTTCATGTCTTGAATCCCTAGTCAATTAGTAACATTTAAAAATCAAAACTAATACTGTCTAGGCTAATGTAGGCAATAGTAAGTAAAACTTAACAAAGTAAACCAAGCACCGAAACAAAGATTAATTTTGAGTAAGATCTCTTGTCAGACTTGAGGAAGCCTAGAGAAGAGTTGGGAGTAACTGGCTTTGAGGCTTATAGAAAATTTCAAAACAATTAACATAAAACTTAACATACGAACACGCTTGTATACCCTAAGAGTTAGGCAGAGGTGTACTAATGTACACCCACAGTTCGCCGTGTATGTTTTTTAGGTCCCATGTAATAGAGGTGAGCCTATTTATCTGGTTTTTTAATTTTATCCTCTAAATGTTTATAAATAAAATAATAAAGGCAACGATTTAAAATTATTTCATATCATGTGAAAATAATAATAATTAAGATTAACTTTAGAATCAAGACCCTTGCAATCAATAGCCATGAACTTTGAATAATTTTAGCTAAACTGATATATTAATAGGAAACATAGTTTATAATACAAACAAACGCCCGCGTCAAGCAATAGAAAATTTTACGAAGTTGTTGTAATAATATACTTACTTAAATTTATTTTGTATTACGTTGTATATAATGAAGCTTGAACGTTTTATTAAAGTACGTAAAACACTATGTTATGTTATTTACATAACCGTGTAATTGTTTTTTAAGGGTTCTATGCAGGATTAAGGGATAGAACCGCTATACTCAAACTAATAAGGATCTTCAATGAAGTCACCTTGTAAAATTAAATAATATTACAGGAGCAGCGTGTGTGATACGTTAACGATCTTAGCTGCGATTTCTTTTTCTTCGTAAGGTGTGAGGGGAAACAACTAATATGATTTGATTATGAGACGCATTCGACCACACAACAAATATTAAAGATCTCATTACAGTGGGAAATTTCGTTCGTTTTATTCAGCATGATTCGGTCTGTTTATGATTGTGATCTCCATGTTCACAATTTCTATACGGGAGGTCGGTCAATTTGAAACATACAAAGGTCAGACTCGAGGTCATAACGTATAAATTAACAACATTCAATATACAAATTAACGAACCGAACAACGGAAACAAACTAATTTGGGCGAGGCGTGGAGGCGGGGTAGCCGCGCTCGCCCGATGCAAGAAAATATATGCGAGCGACGTGCGGGGGAGAGCGGTGTGATAGGAGAGTCGCGTGAGTGCGACCGAGCACACCTATACTTACCTCTCGCTCGCCGCACAAGATAATTCAACAACTAAATAGAAGGAAAATAAAAATGCACCTTAAAATTATACTTCGTTTTATGAGGACTCTTTATTGTTTGCTTTTGTGTTATTATATTATTGACCTTCATTTTTTTGTGTGACGATAACTTTTTTGATGCAATTTCTAGAAGCTATAAGCACTATAGGTAGCGATAATGGAACGGTAATGAAGCATCTGTTTTATTTTCAAATTGTCAGGAACAACTGGCACGATAGTTACTTACTTTAGGGTTGTTCTTTTTCAATTAATCTCGATACAATTGCATTACGTATATTTCCATTTTGATTTGAAACTATACTTACATTAGGTACCTACATTATTTGCGCCGTAACAACTAAATAGATAAATACATATTATGTTATGCATAATTATAATAAATTAAATATCGACCAAATATATTAATATAATATCTATGGTATCGACACACAGGATCACATAGTGTGGTCACAGTCAATATTCATAATGTGTAGTGCGGAACTATCGTACAAGGGAACGTAGAATTAACGAATTTTGGACAATTTGGTTCAGAATTATCGTTTATACCGAATTCCGTTCCGGAGGACATTTTTTTAGCTCCTTTGTGAACAAAATTAGCCAACGCCACAGATCTTATATCCCCTTGGTACCTATGACCTTTTTTAGCCCCATAATGTTCCATCTTCCACTCCGTACTACCTTTTTAGATGAATTTTACTGTGAACCCCGATCACGGTACTAACAATCGTGTTTAGAAAAAAGTCGTCTGCCCAGAAGTTCAAAAGAATTGAAGGTATGCATAATAATATCAGGTAGCGCGAAACCTTTTAATCTCAGCCCAAAAGGTTTGAGCTTTCAATTTACCAATTGATTTTGAAAAACGCATATTTGAAGACTTTGTTTCAAAGTTATTTTTATTGTGATTATAATAATATGAAAAGGGGTAGTGTATACAACTAACAATCTATCTAGTTCAGGTTTATTAGATCATAAATGTCCAAGCACGTTACTTTTAAAAATAAAACACTTCGTAGCATTAAGTGAAAAATAAACAAAAATGCATCTAAGTATGTAACTTATAAATATTCTGCTAAACGTGAAATATTCAATGGATATCTTTCAGCTGAATGGATGGATGGGTAAAAAATCGGTTTAAATACTAAACACGGCTAAACCAAAAGTTAGATATATGTACTTCAAGATCGATATGGAGAATCCGTCGGCCGCGTAGTGTAAACGTGGTGAGTTTGAAAATCAAATAAATAAATTACATTATTTTACAACTGACTATACAATATAATAATACTGTTAGCCATAAGGGCTTCGATACCTCAGACAGCTTTTACAGCTTCACTGGGCTTGGATAAAAAAAAAATGTATATTGAGAATTTTGAGAATACCTAAACGTATATCTTCCGATAACAATTCTCATTCGTTTGTATTATTTAATTAATGGCTGGAGCCGTTAATTTCAAATGCAAATGTGGAAGTATAATTATCTAGCCGTGTTAATTATACATTTTAAAATTATGCTCAATTCGAAGAAACATTTAAACTCGGTCTTAATTACACGTAATAATTGTAATTAACAAAATTGTTTTAGATTAGTTAATGTTGTTTTTATACCAAAGTTGTGCTTTAATTTCGATAATAATTTTCGAAATCCATCTATCTAATTAACGATTTTCGTTTGATTCTATTAAATATTTCTCAGAATGGAAATTAGCAAAAAACTTGAGCAAATCTATGGTACCAACTAATAAAATGTAATTGTTTACTAATATGCAAGTCAAATTTTGTATTTATTTCATTAATATTATTTATATTGAACTGAAAATCTAATAAACTTATTGTAAATAATATTTTATTGACCACGTCCTGCCATCTATCGTCACTGAAATTCAGCGGTTCAGTAACTTGTCAAAGGACGTCGTCATTAATGATTACACTCCGCTACTAGCTAATAGATGGCACTACAAAATATATAACAATTATTTTACTCCAAAATATATTTTGTGGCGGTCACGCAGTCATGTTGATGTTTTAATTTAAGTGTAATAGTTCATAGCAGATTATAAACTTCTATACCCTTTTTTCACTTGCCCATAAACAACCGAAATAACCTAACATCCTTGCAGATTAACATTGCCGCTTTAGTAAGTTTTGTACTGATAGTTTTAGTTACATCGGTTTTTCGTTTGAGGCGCTGCTAATCTATATTAATAAGTCTGGAAATGTAATTTTTCTTTCGAATGTCCTGATAGACATTCTAAATAAAGGACACTGATCGCGATTGTGTCCTTAATTTGTAGTCTGTCTGTTTGTTTCTGGGTTTAACTGGAAAATGATTTGACCGATTCTTATGGAATTTTGTATACTGGAAGCTTATGTCACTGGTATAATTGATAGGTTGTACGTAAATATGTTCCAATTCCTTTTAAAAAAACGAACTCTAGATCTTCATCAGCTCTTATCAGTCCACTGCTTGACATAGAAACCAGTCACTTCCAGCTGCTTCTAGGGCAGTGTTATTGGCGACGACAGAAGAGAGGTGGATAACAGAGAAGTTTCTTTGAAGACATCTCTCGTCCGATTGAAGTACCATCCATCCTTTAGAAGTTTGCAGCTAAATAACCTTGTACTGGGTTCCTGAGATCAGCTGATTCCGCGTAATGACTTCTTCTTCTGACCAACAACCATTAAATTCTACGCTTAATTTAGACTTGCAACATA
Source organism: Saturnia japonica (assembly GCA_033032175.1). Lineage (NCBI taxonomy): Eukaryota > Metazoa > Arthropoda > Insecta > Lepidoptera > Saturniidae > Saturnia > Saturnia japonica. The sequence continues at coordinate 17,075,529 of CM065318.1, forward strand.
AAGAAGTGTAAAAAATAAAAAATCGTTCTTTTATTATAATTATATTACATATTATTTACATAAAAGTTTTATTTTATAGTGATTGATATTATCCGTATATCGTCGTAAGGCTTGTCCGTCTTCGGGTTTGTTTTGACGCTGCCGATGTTTTGAACGACTTCCATCCCTCGGACAACTCTACCAAAAACGGTGTGTTTGTTGTCTAACCACGGCTGAAATACAAATACCAACATATGTATGGGAATCAAATAACATCAGAGACACCCAATTCCAACTACGTCTGTGCGTGCACCCTGCTGAGTAACGAAGGATAAAAAGGAGGTAGTGGGGTGTAAAGCCCGTCATATCCAGTTTCTATTTACGCAGGTCGGTATGACAGCGGCGACATTTCGATCTAACGGTGGTCGCCGTTGTTATTGCATTGTACTGTGGTCACCATCAGGGATAGTTTTGCTACATGATGCGATAATGCTTTAAAAAAAAGTGCCTCGACAGTTAACCAAGTACAATGACGTATAAATAATGACGTCACTATTTATACTACTGAAAACAACAGTTATTTATTTATTTTACAGTTACAAGGAAACGTACAGGTAAAAATAAATAAATAAAGGTAACACTGAAGGCCTTTACGCAAATAATGTTACTCACGAGTTCCACGGCTCTATATATATATATATATGTATTTTTGAAAGAAATGTTAAATCTGGTATTCACCTACGGTCATGTGATGAGAGAAAACGAACTGTCTAAAAGCATTCACGATATTTAAGGAATTAGCAATATGATCTTGCAGATAACCTAAATTTTTTTTTTAATGCGCCTATTTTAAGTGATAGTGCTAGGTTCTGTAGAACCCAACATCAAGTAAGCTGGAATTATATTATAACAAATAAAACATCTTGTATGGGTAATGGAAAAAAAATCTTTATATTTTTTCCAAAAGATAAATATACAGGGCGGAAATACGAACAGGGCATGGAGGAAAAGTTATTTTATTTTTTTAAATAATAATAACGGCATTCACAGGTTTTCTAAAAAAGTCTACCTATACCGGGAATCGAACCAACAAAAAAATACAAAAACCGACATAATCTATGTTATTGCACTAATCGTTGGGGTCTATGATAAGGATAAAATCTCTGGGAATAAACATTGTGTCTCACAGTTAAAGGAGACCATGAAATTTAACAATTAGTACATATTGTCAGGCATTCAATAATTCGATTATTACAAATTACGATACCACGCAAGATGTCTCTGAATAAGCGATATGGATCGGTACCTACCGTAGGCGTTAGCGTGATGAAGAACTGGCTTCCGTTAGTGTTGGGTCCCGCGTTGGCCATGCTCAGCGTGTAGGGCCGATCGTGTTTCAGATGCGGCCGGAACTCGTCGCCGAATTCACCGCCCCATATGCTCTCGCCGCCTGTTCCGCTACCTAGTACGTATTATAAAATTAACTCAATGAATTTAAAAAAGCTATAATATGCCTTAATACAACGTCATTATTAGGCTGCCTGTCCATTTAATCGGAGCGGTGCAAATTTCGATCAACAGAATAACATAAAAATCTAGTGATGCTCTTCTTCAGTGGACAGGCTACATAAACCTACGTAAGTAATTTTGTATAAAAAAAGATGCGAGTTTTTTTTGGCAGTATTTTGAATTGGCATGTTGTGGTTTTTCTTTTAATTTATTAACTTGATTTCTTTAGCCCTATATTATGTTATATCGGTGGTATTTCGCATGATATAGTTTGGTTATTGTGCATACGTGAATATGGATTATAAATATAAACTGGAGGCATGCAATTTGAGATGTCACAAAAACTTTCTAGATAATTCTGACAAGGGAGCAACCCTCTTGTTGGACCCACTTTGAAGATTAGAAAATACTACGAAGGCTTAAAAAACATTTACGACTGGCAAGTGCTTCTGCGACGTCAAAACAAGACGAGGAAATAAAGATTTGATTTAAATCCATTGCTCCGCTCTACAAGCTATATAACCCTACCTTGTCCACTGACACTTAGATCGATCAATTCTGAAAACCAAGTTGATGGCTTTGATTCTTCTGTAATATCTTCATTTCTAATTCGCTCGCATAAAGAAACTCTAAGCAGAATCTCTGTTACCCTTCAATTGACAATAGAGCTCCCTTATGAGACAAATAGTCTATAAGTTTAATTAAATTCAAATTAATAAATATAAGCGAACCCCTGAAATCTTTATCAGAAAGGCCGTACGCTTGTAGTATATATACTTTTTATTTAGGTATCTTAGGTATGAAATTAGCGTTTTATATGAAAAAAGTAAAACGAAAAAATATGAAATTATACATTTAATCAATCGAAGTATGTACCATTTATCTATGCACTTTCGCCATTTTATATGTAGTTAATTGATTCCATTGCTGAAAAAATTGTGGGAGCGAAAATCAATAAAATCTTTGAAAGCGGTTTGGACAGCCTCATCAGAATTGAATTTTTTTTTCTTGCAAGAAATTGTCCAAATTCCAAAAAAAGTGGGAATCTGTTGGAGCAAGGTCCGGGGAGTATTGTGGGTGTCGGAGACATTCCAACCGCAGTTCCTGTAATTTAGTGACCGTCTGTCGCTAGTCTGGGTCTAGTGTTGTCCTGGAGCAGCAATGGGCAGTGAGATTGACCCGTCTTGTTTATTTAACGGCTAGCTTTGCCATCACGGTTTACAACTGTTCAGATACAGATCTATACAGATCAGTCGTTATCTTCTGGCCAGATCTTAGGAAGCTGTAGTATATACCACCAGCACTGGTCTACCAAACACTCACCAGTACCTTTTCTCAGTCAACTTTCGCTTGGGACAGAATTTGGCCGGTTCTCCTGAGTTCAACCACAGCGATGAGCGTTTTCAATTGTCGTAAAGAATCCATTTTTTGTCACTAATAACAATAGGATTCAAATTTCCCTCATTATTGTGGTGGTTGAGAATTTAACGTAACAATCAATGCGTGTTTATTTGTGTGCTTCAGTCAATTCTTGCGGTATCCGTACTCCGAGCTTTTTCTTTTTTTTTTTTCAAGTGAATTAAAATTATTTTATCTCATACACCGAAGCTTGCCGCTAACTCTGACGTGGTTTGCGATGGATTCGCTTCCAAAATCACCTTGATTTCTTCATTATTAACTAGGGTCTACGGCAGTTCATGGGGTTTTACAGTAGCTTCCCCATACACATCATTAATCTTTCGAGCAGTTTATGCAGCACTGATGCCATGGTGAAACTCATATTCGTAAATAACGCGATATTTTAAGATTTCCATTTTGTGGAAACGAACGATGTCAAAGAAAAATCAAATGATCAAAGTGGCGAGTTCAACAAAATGTCAAATTCATAATGTAAGGACCAAATATTAAGTTAAGTTATATTAAGTTTGATTATTTGAATGCGCTAATCTCTGGAAATGCTTTTGATTTATTTTGCCTATTTATTGGGGAAAGTTATAGGGTATATAACTTCATGCTACAACTGTAAGAAGTAAGAACTGCGAAAAGTGAGATAAACAAATATTTGACCTTAATTCAGCAGTAATATTATAAATGTGCAAGTCAGTATGTTTGTTACTCAATCACGCAAAAACGGCTGAACGGATTTGAATGAAATTTTGCACACGGATAGTTAATAAGCTGGATTTACACACATAGGATACTTTTTATTCAGATAAATGACATATTTTTAATTCCTCTTTGTATGTAGTTGTAATGTAGTTTAAAACAATAAAGTCACCTGTAGGGTCACCGGTCTGAACCATGAAGCCCTTGATGACTCTATGGAAGACGTGCCCGTTGTAGTATCCGTTACGGGCGTGCACGCAGAAGTTCTCCGCGGTCTTCGGCACGTCCTTCCCGAACAGACGGATGTGGATATCGCCCAGTGACGTGTGCATCACCGCCTGCTCATATATCCGCTGAACACCTGTAACACGTGCAGATGATAGTAAACCAACCGATGGACAACCGGACAAATTTACAAAAATCGTTAATTATTAAACACTAGCTGTGCCCGCGGCATCGCTCACGTGGACTACAGAATGCCCACGCGAATCTTGCTCACCCGCTCCCGGCTATTTTAAAGACAGAAATGCTTATTGTGAGTGTTCCTTAGAAGATAGACATATACTCTCGCTGACTTTTTTGTAGGTCTTTTTAATACCTATAATTATGTAGTACATTAATTTATTATAACTCTTATGTTTTACTCAGCGTAAGCCATTTAATCGCCCGAATTGATTCACCATGACCAGTTTCTTTTTTATTTGTGCGGAACTCTAATTATTTTTCAAAATTTAAAGTAGCCTAAGTTACTCCCTGTAAATTCAGCTATCTATCAGTGAAAGCGCCAAAATCGGTCCAACCATTTCGGTGATTACCCGGAAGAAACAGACAGACAGACAGACAATTTTTTTTAAATTAGTTATTTTGTTATATGTATCGTATATACTTTCATATGCATTTAATAAAAAGCTGTTATTTTGACATTACAAACAGACACTTCAATTTTATTAATTGTATAAATTATAACTGCCTAAATAGTAAATAGCCTATTTATTGATCGTAAGCGCGACTGCTAATGCTCAAGGTCCAAGTGTTATTGGGTTTCTCTTATGAAATTCTCAGTAGCAGCTCGGAGTTTGGCTTTGTGCCCGATTAATGGCAATGGGCTCGCCCCCTATTACACGGATCCCGGTACAAACATACCCGGGCGAACTTTGGGTGTACATAAATGCACCTCTGCTTAACCCTTCGGGAATACAGGCGTGATGGTATATTATGTTATTAATCATTATGGATTTATAAAGTTATGAAAAAATGTTATTTCACATAAACGATGCATTATAAATACTAAAATTAACATCCACGCGTATACATTTTTTAATTGCCGCGCAAACTATATCGTTCAGCGTGTTACGTCATAGATAGAATCAATTCTGAATCGAAGCCAGCACCTCGAATATAGCAGTCGCGCTTACGACCACTAGGTTAATGAGGCAATTAAAAAAAAAAAAAAAAAAAAGCAATTAGTAACGTACCTTGTCCTTCTGTAGCAGAAATGATATCCTCTTTAGAAGGTTTCTCGTTGAAGATGTCTCGGTCAGCGTCCGGGCTCTTGATGTCGTCGGGGCTCCGGCGCGAGAACAGATAAAACCGGTTCTTCTTGTACGCAGAGCAGACGAGCGTCGGGTCCGTCTTCACGTTCAACAGCGTCGGATTCTCAGAGCCCTCCATCTCGAGGGTCGTCGCCACTTTGGACTGGTTCGGTCGACCCTGAATAATATGTTCTCGTTTTTTAAGCGCCACCACCACAAGCGAGGTTATCGCCGCGATGGTACGAGTGACATTGACGAGGAAAACGCGAACGAATCGCTGCCCGACCGCTTCGAGAAGCTATGTACTCGTAGCACGTTCGCCGCAAAACAGAACTATTGACACGTTTGATTTTGTCTCTTGCCGGTCACAAAACCGTGCTCATTTCAACAAAGCAACTGTGCAACTAGTTATTGCAGTCACGCGGCGAACTATCACGAGTCGCAACGATATGCAAGCGGAAGAATATTAGTTGTGGCGATACTCTCGCTTGTGGAGGTAGCTCCTTAATGTGATTTCTTTGAATGTGACCAATGACATTTTCTGTTTTATTTTCTGCTGCTCCAAATAATAAATTAAATGATTTGTAGGTAATATTTAAATGACCCTTACATTTGCCCCGAGCCCGAGTTTTGAGGTGAAGGAAAACGTAACGTAATGAAAGCTCGGCAAGGTCGTAGGGCATTTTCTAGTGCCCTTCTGGCTTAGCTAGCACATTATTTTGATAATCTGTTCGAAGAACTTATAAAAGCTAAGCGAGAAAGTATCGAAGGGTACATTGTAACTTAACGTTCCTCACGGATAAGTGACAACAGTGTAACTTTATTACATCCACATGATCTACAATACATCGACAGTCACTACTGCCATGCAAGCCTGCTCAAATCCCCCTTCACGTTAAGTTTGAATGAACCCATGTTGTAGGAAGAAGGGAAAACTCCTGGGCATTTCTTTTTTAAATTATCCAGGTCAATAAAAGCTTTTGTACCTGAAAGAGGGCGAGATGCAGCGGTCGAAGGTTCTCCGGTTTCCCGAGCATGCCCATGCAGCGGTTCGTGACCAGATTGACTATCTTCACGCCCAGCATAGTCGCGTAGATGACGAAGTAACCGCTCGCGTCGAATAGAACATTCGCGAAGTGCACAGCGTCCGATTTGTCGAGATCGCGCTCCGACGCCATCCTGAGATAATAGATAATCAAGGTTTTATTATTAAATGGAGAAGTATAATAATAGGACATTTTTATTAAAAAAAAAAAAATTTAAACCAACTTCCTTCGAAGTAGAAGGTTCAATGTCAATGAAATTAAAATGGGACCACCCACCCTTGCGGTATCTCTTTTACAACGAAAAAAGAATAATTGAAATTAGTTCATAAACAAGGAAGCCATAGCTGAACATCCATTAAAAAAAAAAACATTCGAATTCAGATCCTCCTGCTTTTTATGGTCTAATTTCATCAGCATTGGACCAATCGACTTCGAAGAAACATCAAAGAAGTCCTCAAAATAACTAAAGATGGTTTTCTTTTTTGTTAAAAAATTGTCTTGTTATTGATAAATATTGTTTTAAGCCAGCTTCAAAAAAGGAGGATTCTCAGTTTTCCTAATATGTCTATACTAGTTATGCCCACGGTTTCACCCGTGTTAAGTTTATTCAGCCAACTACCAATAGTACACCGCACCGCGCCGCCGCCAACGCATCCATGTAGCCTATTATTGTTATCACTTCCCATACTTGCCTACAGCTGGCTAGACAGCTTGACGTTCATGCTTAATCCTGGATTACTTAAGAGTCGTAGTGTCAAGTTACATGATCTATAACCTTCCTCAATAAATAGGCTACAAAATTCAAAAACATTCTTTCAAATCTAACTAGTTTTAACGGAGATTAGCGCGATCGAACAACCAAATAAAAAACATATTATCTCTTAAGATTTATAATATTCCATCATCGAAAGCTCAACACTTTGTGCGGATTCGAACTCACGTCGATCGACGCGGTGTCCGTAGACGCTACCGCTGAGCCATCACTTCCCACTATAGTGGCAACACATGTACCAAGTGTGGTATACCACATGCGTATTACCTCCGACCGAATTCCATATTAGGAAGCTGCTGTGTCTGATGCTGTAACTCCTGGAAACGCTGGAGACTCTCGTCCAAGACCTTGTGTAGCTTGCCAGTCGCAAAATGGAAAACACGGACCTAAACATAAAACAACAGAATGATATACAATCTACTAATATATTACGTAATTTTTTACAAAATTTGTCTCATGACGTCATCAGTATAAAGTCACCGCTGTCATGACGTCATGGGTATAAAGTCACCGCTGTCATGACGAGATGAGTATAAAGTCACCGCTGTCATGACGTCATGAGTATAAAGTCGCCGCTGTCATATCGACCTGCATAAAGAGAAACTGAATATGCACCGACTAATCTCGAAACGCAAGAGAATCACTATGAGGGGCTTTCCACCACATGTATGGAGGTCGCGACCCTGCTATCGCCATTCCCTTGTTTCTTACTCAACACGGTGGGTATGTAAGTTCTTAAGATGTTATTCAACACCTTATACACCCTTGCTCCGTAGCTTTAAAAGTTTAGGAACCGCACGGTTTCACCCGTATTTAATTGTTGAAGCATTAATGGCTCAGTTGGTAGTGTGTACGGACTCCGCATCAATCGACGTGACTTCGAATCCCTGCAATGGGCCTCAGAGATTAGCATGTTGAAACAAACAAAAATGAAAACATTCTCTTAGGCCCTTAGGTTCTTCTCCCACGAACGACGCAAACCATAGGCCACCTATTGGTATGCTACTCTATTTTCGCACACGGCGCTACCTAAGTTCGGACTACATTTATCCTTTCTTGCGCCGCGGCGTTGATTACAATGACAAAAGTGACTGTAGCGATGATACCTGCTTCTTTATATTTACTACAAGAACAAGAAGAATACAAGAAAAGGGTGATTTTGGGTGTTCCCGTATATCGAGCGGAATATTAAATGTAGAGCATTTTGTTGCTGTCAGAGAACTTCATAAAAATGACGATAAAAAGTTTCATACTTTTTAAACGATTTAAAAAAAAAGATGGAGGTTGTCAATTCGAATGTACCTATATATATATATATATTTTTTTTTTTTTTTATGGATGTTTAGTCATAACTTCTTTGTTTATGAACCGATATACATAGATGATTCTTTTTTTGTTAAAGGTATTAAACTAGGTATGTTTTTATGATACTCATTAATATTTTGTAGGTAATTAATAGAAACTTTATTAATGAAGGAGGTAGTATTCAAATATCGAATAAAAATCAATTGAAAACAAAAAATCGACTGAAAACATGAATCGCTTACAAATAGCCTCGTGGGCGAAGGACCTTTAGCCTTATAATATTGATACGAATAAATGAACTAACCTTTCTATCCAAGCTGATAGAAGCCATCTTCTTCCCGTCAGGCGAGAAAGCGAGCGCAGTCGGGTAAGTCTTATTCTTCACGAAGTCAAACAGATCCGTATCCAGTTTGGACTCGAAGGAGACGTTCCTCGGGAACTCGTACTCGTGTTTCGGCCCGGTCCAGTACTCGACGATGCCCGCTTTGTCCACGGAGACGGCCGCTTCGAACACCGGGTTGTATTTCATAGTGACGACTGTGTTCTGGTGTGTACAGAACGTGTGAAGCGCGGTCCCCGAAGCTTGTGTACCGTCGAATATATAAACTTTACTACTGTTTTTTTCTGATCTGTGTATGAGAAATTATATATTTAGACTTGTGATAATTTTTTTTTTCAATGTTTTAATACTAGAAATCGGCATAAATTAGTCGTAGGTACCATGTACTTAAGACCAATAAAAGTTTTTTCAGTAATATTTTGTTAGGTTTATAATAAGAACCGGAAGCACATTACTGATTATAGACAATGAGTTCAAGAACCTTATCATGCCGGTTTTGCTGTCAAAGGGTTATTATAGGGTGGATGATAGTGATGATAGTGATGTCTGGAAGTGACTCCCTCTCTGTGCATCCACTATAAATTATTATTATTGTATTTTATTAATACTATTGTACAGTTGGAAAAAAATACCGATCGAATTTCTTGCCGGTTCTTCTCGATGTCTGGGATGTTTTCCGAACCGGCAGTAGTGTTTTGCCGTTCATAAGTGCCTTTAAAGATCATAATTGAATAAAGATTTTTTGATGTTGATGTCGAGATCCGACGTCCCACTGAGGTCTGCGACGTTGTAAAAGCGATTACGAAACTGAAATGGAGTCGGGTAGGATATGTTGCTAGGTAGCGTGACGGCAGGTGGACTGAAGATTTGAGTCGCCTATGCCCAACAGTGAAAGTTTACGGAATTAAAATGGTGATGATGATGATCTTTTTATAAGTATTTGAGAAAAATATTTGTTAATAAAATTTATCATTGACATTTTAAGCCTTGTTCCAATAGCGAGTGCTTTCACGGGCGAACCCGTGGGAACTCAAAACAAAGTAATCAAGTACCTAATCAAAATTTTAACAATATTGTTTGCATAGATTTATATAAAAAAATATCTCTAAAACTATTAATATTACATATTCAGCATGTAACTTTTGGTTGAGAATTCAATTATGTATAAAATATTCCTTTAATTTTTTCTGTAAGTGTAGTCAATTACGAAATAATTGCGGGAAAACATGTGCTCGCAGTACACATGAGGTAAAAGTGAAACCTTCAGGAAAAATAAACGTATCTTCTTTAAAATCCCTGTGAAACTAGAGCTATCCACTTCTACTGTACATACAACAGTGCGTACAAATTTAATCGTCACACTGCTAGGCCAATTCGACGACGACCATCATAATCGTGATTGTCGTGAAAATCAGGAATTGCATTATCTCATCCTCTCGCAGGCTAAACCCTATAGATGTATATATTTGTCTCTTTTTAGTGTTGTTTTCTCGTTTCATCGCGTTATAAATCACAACGGTACTAAAGAAGTTTTCAGTACAAGAAGTCCCACAGATTTAGAATAAAAAAAGCGATTTTGACGAAGGTTCTTTTTAAGGTTCATATCTTTCGCGTGTGAACATGTTTTTAAGGCCCAGTAGTGTATGTTATGAGAGAGTTAATATTAATACTAACACAGCCAAGGCTGATATAGGATCGCCCGCGGAATGCACCCACTCCACTCGGTAAGGTTCGAACTCTATTGATATCATATTGATCATATCTGTAACAAATTATTCCATATAAATTACACAACAACTGTTTTCTATACTAATATTATAAAGAGGAAAGATTTGTTTATTTGTTTGTAATGGAAAACTCAAAAACTACTGGACCGATTTAAAAAATTCTTTCACCAATATAAAGCCCCGGTATCAGCGAGTAACATAGACTATATTATAATCTGAAAAATTAATTTATTGCTCATAAAAATGTCGATAGTTTTACACAAAGTATAAAAAGTTGCCTACACCGGTGCGTTGGCGATTTTTGTCGTATAAAATTATCACGGGTGAAACCGTGGGGCACCGGTAGTTTTATATAGCTCAGTACGTTGACGGTACTGTCCCTGGCACTGTACAATCCAAATAGAACGACGACCAACGAGAGTTCTAATTTCATCGTGCTGGTCTGCACAAATATCTCTTCACGTTACGCTTAAAGGATCCCATGTCGTAAGAAGGAGAAAACACATGGCCGAGAGATGGCCCCACAGTTTCATGGTACAACAAAGATACATCATAGAGAACTTTTTAGTTTATGCAGAGATGGAGGTTACCGTAAAACTGTGACTTCGAAGCCAATGCCTGTGGTTCTATTGTGAAAATGAGAGAAGGGAATTAAAGACATTATAAGCTCAGTGTGTTCCCTCCTTCACACGATATCGATTCCTTCAACGTGGCGTAAAGAAGCATCTCTGGTACATAGAATAGTTTCACTGATGACCACCATTGTTTCTGGATTGCTCCATACTTCTCATCAGGCACATTCATATATCTGAGCTACTCCAAAAAGTCATCGATACAGCTTAAAACAAAAAAGTACAACAACCCAGCGCAGTTGGTTTGATAAACATTCCTATATTTTTAAACCAAATTACTGAGTAATATTTATTGTGCATTTTGCCACGGAATAAAGCTCAAATAACAGAAGCTCTACAGTTTACAAGGCTAAGACCATACTGCTCTGAAACTTAAATGGCAGTGGATACTGAACCGGTGGTTTATAAACAATCTAGTGAGTTTATAAACTGTTGATATTATATTGTGAAAGGACACTATGTCCTAATTTTTGATTTTTAGGTCTTATGCGTCTATTAAATAATCAAAATCATGCATGCAAAATCATGATAAAGAAGTTCGCAAAATATGAGTTTCCAATGACTAATTTGTTGTGTTGATAATTAGCAGCGCATAACAAGCTAAATTATTAACAAGGAAACAAAAAATCGGACTACAACAAAAAACACCAGTAAATTTTTTTCTTCTATTCTATTTCATTCCCAGTCATCCTACTTAGATATTATATAGTCTATGTAACTCCCAGTCATCCTACTTAGATATTATATAGTCTATGTAACTCCCACAATTAAGAGGAATCTTAGACTACAGAGCGGGCCAAAGAAATAGACACATAGGTTCGAAAAACATAATCTCCTTTTTTAATTAGCCATATGCCATCATCAAAAGTTACATAATTTCAATATTAATATTGACTTAATCAGTGAGATAAGCTGAAGTCCACTTACAAACCGCAAATCCTCAAGGTTTCACCACCATTAAACTCTCCCGTTCGAGAATACTAACCAAAGTTAACAACATCAAACACCTTGATAGTCTTCTCTGATGATGCAGTGCAGAGCAGGGACCCTGTACTGTTGGTTGCCACGTCACTGATCGGTGCCAGGTGACATCTGAAATGCTTCACAAACTCTATACCTTCATCCTGAAAAGTTATAACTGATTTTATAAAGCCTTCCTTTTCTCTAAGTGTATCCTTTGAGAAAAGATGATTGGACACTTAAAGTCAGGAAGAGGGAAACCTAGACGAAGGATATTCTGACAAATGAAGGATAAAATGGGAGTGGAATCATATCGAGAAGTCAAAAGAATTCACATCATAAAAAACACACTTGTGTTTCTCCACAATGCACTAAAAGCAGTATAAGTTAAAAAACAATTTAAATACAGTCACTGCAGTATGTCTAACATTAATGAATACTAACTTATATCAGTTTATAAAAGTAAGCCTTAGATCCCAAATTAGGTTCATACGGTAGGATTCATTGTTAGGTGACTATTATGTAATTAGTTGTAATGAAATAATTTTATGAGATAAAAACCTGTTTCTTCCAAAATTTTAGATGCCCATCTTGACTGGCTGTGACAATAAAGTCTGTGTTGGTGACAACCACATGTGTGACCACATCTCGGTGCATATAACTGTGCTCATATGTTTCTGATGACGGCAGATTCTCCAAGTATAAAGATTCGAATTCCAAAACTGAAAAATAGAATAATGCGATTATTATTTTTAATACTCACTGAAAGAAAGTTACGTAAAATTAAAACTACAGTTGTAATATTTATGTAAAAAGTATACTAAAATCAATCCTCATACTCAAAAACTAATTACATTTAAATAACTACTTTAAAACACAATAGTTGGGCCCATGGTTCCACCCATATTAAATTTATTCAAACAAATCTCCACCACTCCACCAACATGCACCCCTAAAGAATATCCTTGTTCTCACTTTTCCTACATGCCTACAGCTTGGCAGATTGCTTGACATTCATGGTGACTGCTGTGCTCCTTAGAGTTGCAGAGTGAAGTAATATATCTATACAATTAATAAAATTGAAGTGTCTGTTTGTAATGTTAAAACTTTTTACTAAATGCATGAAAGTATATATGATACCTATAACAAAAACCAATTGTTCAATTTTTTGTCTGTCTGTCTATGTTTGTTTGGGGTAATCTCCGAAACAGTTGGACCGATTTTGACGAGACTTTCACTGATAGATAGCTGATATTACAGAGAGTAACTTAAGCTACTTATATTTTAGAAAAAGAATAAGGGTTCCAAACACTTAAATAAAAACTGGTTATGGTGAATCAATTTGGGTGCTTAAATGGCTTACGCTGAGTAAACCATAAGAGATATAGCAAATTAATGTACTACATAAGTGTAGGCATTAAAAAGACCTACAAAAAAGTCAGGGAGAGTGTACATCTATCCTCTAAGGAACACTCACAATAAGCATTTTTGTCATTCAAATAGCTGGGAGTAGGTGAGCTAGATTTGCACGGGCGAAGCCACGGGCACAATTAGTCCTACATATAATAAATAGGCTATAAAATGCAAAAATAATTATACAAATCAGACTGGTAGTCCCTAAGATTAGCACATTGCAACAAATAAAAAACAAACACTTGGTCTGTATAGTATTAGTATGGATAACTTTGATAGACATTTTTTAAATGAAAAATATTAGATCTTAAAACTGTAAATAATATTAAACAATATATATATATATATATCTAAGTGTGAAAATCCCCACAAGTCAAAGAAAAAGTTTGAGGTATATTTAGCTCAATAACGGAAACCAACTTCCAATTATTATGAGGGATTCCCTGGGGTGCCTCCAAAGTCGAAGGTCCAATGCCAATGAAATTAAAATGGGATTACCCTTCAAGTATCCCCTTCCAATGAAAAATGAATCATCTAAATCATTTCATAAACAAAGTTATCCTTATTTTAGATAAGTTAAAAATAAGCATAAGTAGTTGTGAACATATTCATTAGGTATTCAAATTTAAAACATTTATATTATGGTAATCCATTAAGTTGAGAAATTAGGTAAAATATTACATAACAAACAAATTGGAATTCAGTATAGTTTTTAAACAAGACCAGTAACTGATTACAGATTTTCACTGCACCTGGCTATTTATCTCAATACAAGCCATTCAGATATAAGAATCGTGTTAGTTTTCATTATGATGGTAAAACCTATTTAACTCAACCCCTAAGACATGCCAGCCTATTTTATCTTTGAGTTCATTCTTCCCTGAAGACCACAACTTCCCAGTCTAAACTCGACTTCTACCATGAACTAAAGTACAAATAAAACTGAAATAAATGGTTTTTATGGATTAGATAGTATATATAATTTTTCTATCTTCATTTTAACCATATAATTAATTATCGAATGTTTTATTTTTATACAATAACACTTACCCTTTCTTTTTTTAGTTTTAGGTTTGGAAGCCTCCGAGGGCATTGGCCCAATCCAACCCTCAGATTCTTCTGCATTATCATTGATATCTTCGCTTACTGATCTCTTCTCAGTAGTCATACTTACGAATAAGGACGTATTACGATTATTTTATTTATTATTTATATTTTATTTTACAATAAATTATGTACTATTTCTCAAAATTCTAACATGACATACAAGAAGACTACTAAACTATTTAAAGTTAGCCACGATCACAGACTATTAGATGTACAAATGCCACGATCAATTTTGTAGTGCTTTTCAGAACAAAATAAACAAAGTTGAAAGTTCTAAACATTTAGACATTTAGAATTGGTTGTATGAAATCTAAACTTCATAGAGCAAAGTAAAGCCTAGCGTCGACTACAGCTTAACAGAAGCGAGTCGAGTCGAGTCGCGTTTGTTCAATTTTATTACTATGCGTCCATTTCAGAGGAATAGAATTGAATAAATTATTCATTCATCACGACTCGTTATCAAAATGGATTGTTTTTTGTGATGGACAGCTCGAATTATTATTAATTGAATTTATTTGAAATACGTTTTGATATACAAATTATATAATTGTATATATTTTTGAAGAAGTCATATAATGAATAAATCATTTTGAACGATACATACATATACAGCATAGTAATAAAAGTGGTGCGACCGTTTTTCCTTTACGAGATTCTACCAAAAATTATGTTGAATTCAATTAAATCTACTAACATCCAATTGAAAATGCTATTATGACTCTAACACAGATTGTTAACCACTGTTGTTATAACAGTTTGATATGTAAAATTGATATAAATTTCACTATTTTTAATTACTTTATGCAACCAAAACAAGTACCTAAGTATTTTTTTAAGTATCGTTATTATCATTCTCGATTTTTTATATTTTTGTTAATGTTGAATATAATAATATTGCAAAATTTATAATTAGGCATTTCGTCCTATATTACCAAAATCTACTAAATTCTACTTAGGTGTTTTCACCTACTAAAATTGTAATGTGATTGGCCCAAATCTATCAAAAAAGTAGAAAATAACTAAAAGTGGACAACCTTGTAAAAAATACGTTGGCACGAATCTGCTTCCTCGCGTCGGTTTGAAGTGCGCCGACTCTATGCATGGATAACTTATAAAAATTTCTTGCGCTAACTAATAACTCAAGCTTACTTACGCAGGCGCGGCGCATTGAGTTAACTTAAATAGTACGCGATGCAAGCGAGTTAGAGAAATCTATGAGTCAAATGACCATTATAGCAGCGCGGCTTGACGCTTATGCCGTAGCCGGCTCGCTGCACTGAACTGCGCTGCGTGCCAACACATCCTACTAATATAATGAATGTGAAAGTGTGTATGTTTGGATGTTTGTTACTCAATCAAGCATAAACCACTGCACAGATTTGAATGAAATTTGGCAGACAGAGAGTCTATGACCTGGAATAACACATAGGGTACTTTTTAACCCGGTAAAAGTCATAGTTTAACCAGTGTTATCCTACAAATATAATAAATTGAAGGTTTGTATGTTTATTGTTTGTAAGTTTTATTGGGCCGGTTAATGTGTTGGATTCATGTTGGCATATAATGACAATACCATACAAACTGATAAACCCATTGTTGGCGACAGAACTGTTATTTTCGTTTCTTGTGTTAGGTTATTATGTTATATTATTGTGTTTATGTAATGTGTACTATGTGTCATGATAGAATAGATAGTAATAGATAATATTATAGAGAAATGTTAGCGACTACGCTACATTATAAGTTGCATGTTATGTATTAAGTTGTATATAAATGCTTATGTATTGTGTGTTACATATATGGAAATAGAATTATTATAGAATAGGTAAATGCATAGAATAAGTCAATACAGTAAGAATATTCAATGTTATAGTAACTTTACGAACGGAAAGCGGTGATGTCGCTCGTAAATTACATTGTTTTTGGCTTATATACGGAATATGTACCTGATGTATATAATATGTGAATGCTCAATGGATAGCTATTATAATAAGGATTTTTTTGGTATATGACATGTGTACACAATGTATATAAAGAAATAAATACAGAGCAATTAACAGGGTGATCAAAGTGAAAACAAAAATAAAAGTACGAATTAAAGGGGGGCTCTCATTACGGTCACTCTCCGAACTACTCGAGAGTTCGAAGCTCGAAGAGGCGCCGTATGGGGCACGGCGCAAAACATCGAGTACAAGTAACTACAAGAATAAAGCTTTGGTCGTCTTGCGAGCAGTAAACAAGAGTTCGAGTTTCATTGAAGACCCGGCACCCCCCGGACCCCTCACTACCATCTCGTCCCACTGGTATTCGTTCGGCGTCTACGAGACGGGCATCCGGCACAACAAAAACGCCCGTCCAAACCGGGGAAGCGTCACACCCCCCCTCCCCCTCCCTCACGCAGAGGGGAAGTGACGCGTACCCAACACTCATGTATGATTTTCTTTTGGTTTGTCGGGTTCCGAAATCAGCCAGTGCATATACAGTATTATAGCGGGGTGATAAGGATCGCGTCCACCATACACATAGTGATTTTCTTTTGGTCCGTCGTATTCCGAGATCTATCTGTGTATATCCAATAATACTCAGACGTAGTCGCGGGTACCAGCTAGTTTTTAATAAGTGTGTTTACACATATGACGCAATAATCTGTGTTAGCGCAATTGCGCGGCTTTGCGCAGTGATAACAAATACTAGCAGAGTCTAATCGAAGCTCATCGGAGAATAATTTCGACTGTCGAAAATTGCGCACGTACGATTTTATTCGGCGATACTCGACACTTCACTAAGGATACAGTTTCATAGTAAATGTATAAGAGGAGAATAACAGGGAATCGATTCGACTCCGCTAGGATAGTGGACGCGAGCCATAATACATCGAGAATGCTTCTTCTTTTTTCAATCTTGGCAACCCAGTCCACTTTAGAGACTATTACTGCCATTTTCGAGTTAAGCGATTTCGATACTTTAGGCGGATGGAGGGAATAGGCGGGTAAATGAAGAAGTGGCAATAAATAAATACAATTAAAAATAATATTAGAAACCTACAATGACAATTTATGATGATTAAGAAATTTTACTAATGATTTAATAAATATATTATTACTGAGAGATAAGATAGATGACAGGTCGCAAGGAAGAATAACCTTTTAATTACACAAAATATCATACAGTGGTAAAGAGTTATAAAGAGAACAGTTGAAAAGAATATGCATAATGTTACCCTCTTCCAGACCACACTCACAGATAGATGTATATCTAATTCTTAATTTGTTCAGGTGAACTGGCGAAGAACAGTGGCCAAACCTTAGCCTCGAAATAATAGTTGTAATTTTCTTACTAAATCTCCATTTGGAGAACCACGGTTTAAGAGCAATTGAAGATTGAAATCTTTATTTACTTTTGCTTGAATGATCCCGGTGCATATTCCACCTTTCAACCAAGTCTTGACGAGGTGGAAAAGAAAGTAAATCCTGGCTATATAAAGAATTATCAGGAGCACCTTGAAAAGTTGCCAATTTAGCCAAACCATCAGCATTTTCATTAACATGGATACCTGAATGACCAGGAATCCATATCATGGAAACTTGTAAATCTAGTTGCAAACAATATTTCAGTTTGTTTTTAATTACAAGAGAAATCGGTGACCAATTTTTTTTTTTAAAGGATTATGTAAAAGAGATTGTAAACAACTTAAAGAATCCGTAAAGATCACAGTCCTAGCAATTTTTTCCGTGAAAATAAGTTAAAGCTGATACTTATCTCTGGCTGATACATTCCAAAATAGCTAAACATTCGGGAATGCTTGTTCTTTAAAATTTGTTGTTAAGTAAACAAATATAGTATCCCTTATTGGTTGAATATTATTGCGCCATAGCTATTGGTTGCTAGAGACCTGTGATTGGTCTACACTCATTTATCCATAGAGGAATTCGATTTGTTTTCATTGTTAATTTGGCGCAATTTCAGAAATAGTATTTTTGATCTTAGTTCTTTTTATTATATGAAAATATTTTTTATTATAAGTTTCTATGCATCTTATTTCAACTTAAAATATAACTAACTCTATTTTTCTTAATTAAATATGGATTATTAGCGAGTCATGCTGAATATAAAAAACTTTTTAATTGTTGTTGTCTATGCTAAAAATGTCTTTTACAAATTTGTAGTGATGGTGGCTGGCTTTCTTGCGAACGAAGCGTCATAAATTACATCTTATTTGTAAATTTCACTGATTATTTGGTCGTTGAACGATCTGTAAAATAGTGATCTAAGTGCTCAACAAGTTATACATCTAATCGGTAAGTTGAAAGTGCGACTTTGATTGTGAAATCGCGCGCTACCGGTACCTCTACACGTGGTTTAGCTGCTATACGGCGTACATTTATTGCAGTTGTGTTTTGTTATAACTATCAGTTTATATTGCCACGACGCACATTCTCTTTGCGTTTTTGAGTGAATTTCTATAATTTCTATGTTAACGCCCCGTGTTTAGGTTGTTTAGTGAACGTGGTCTCAACCTGGCGCGGTTGACTCGTTGGCCGTAGCTGACACATTTAACGCATTGAGGTAAATGTAATTTCAGTGCTATATACATTTTCTTTGTCCTGTTCTAATATAGTTTAAACCTACCGAAGACGCATCATCGGTATTTGCTCGGATGTACTTACAATATGTAGGTTGATCTCGTTTTAACTCGATTGTCATTTGACTTTATTTCTGCTTTCCTTTTTTTACTCTGTTTGTATAGTATAAAGTACGTGACGCATCGTTATAACGTAAAGTGTATGTTAGAAAACTTACTGTTAGGCTTAAAAATCAATTTTTGTTAATGTTAGCGACCTGTTACATAGTAAATACGATGGTTTGATTTTCAATGATAGAATGAAGAATAAAACGTTTTTATTACAGGAAATAATAAGGAAAAATATTGTCAGGAGTCAAAATTTTTTAGTTGCAATATCTTACCAACTGCTAAACTACATGTAACAATACATAAATCAGATAGGTATACAGATTACATATTGTACAAAGTACTTTGTAAAGGTCATCATCATTATCATCACTTATTGTTTGATATTCTCAGAAAAGAAAACTGCATATAACATCTGTCTCAAATAGCAATGTTTCTTGCGATTTGAATTTAAATACATTTTTATTTATCAATCTCTTTTACTTTTGTCTAACCTAAACTCAGAATATATAATTAATTACCAATATGGTGCTGTCTGCCAATATGGATAAAATTGCCTACAGAAAATACCAAGCCCCGTGAAGCTGTCAAATACTCTTGGGGCTCTAGGGACCTTATTAAGGCTTATAGTTTAGTCAGTTTGCAAAGAAAGCCTACAAAAAAAGTATTTGTGAAATGACACATTTGAAATTTGCCTATATGGAATCCAAACTCAATGTAATGTTATGAAATATGGTAAGGATATTATTTTGTAATATGTTACATCTATTTCACAGCAATTTTCGTTTACTCCAAAAGTTTTCAGCTCTTCAGATGTCACTGCTGCATTACCCAAAGTAACCTTTAGTACTATGTCAGTGACCTGTGTTCTCTTGGTAGTTATTTTATTTTGAATGTTATTAGAAAAAACCTTTGGTTATAGCATCTATTGGTTTAAAGAAGTTCTTGATTGCAAACCATACTTACTTAAACCTTGTATAGGAAGCCCAACTCTTTAACTAAATGAAGCAACAATGTTAAATAATGTAAAATGTCTGGATGAGGTACTGTGGTTCACATTTGGACAGGTCTGTGTTTATCATTGAACTAAGTTGGGCTAATAATGACTCAACAAATAATATCCTTTATTTTAAAAATAAATCTTGCTCATTATTTTCTCTGTAAACAAGTAAATTGTAGGTAAAATAGGTTTTAATAATAGTTAATGATTATATTATCACTAGGGTCAATGTTTGTCATAATTGGTCAATAATATAATTAGGTATTGTTTGTTAGATTGATTACCTTCATGTTCTAAAGGGCACAACATATGAGTTGATCAATGCTATAGTATACACACTGAGAATTCAGATTGGTTAAATATGGTAATGATGTTGTGATAATCATCATTGAAGCCACTTAGAGAGAGTTAAGTGCATGAATATTTATGAATTAATTTTAATAAGCACTAACACTTTTATGGATTCTCTTATTGCCTCTGTAAGTTTATCATCAAATTTTTATGGTTTGTTTAATATCATCATTGTTAGATTGATATTATGTTGATTAACTTTACTTCAGAAGAAATTGATTCTTTTTGTTTTAGGGACTTCTTTTCTACCGAATATTTTAGCTTTTTTTATGTTACCAAGTAAAAAGAACCGAATAAACAGGCTTACATTGTTGATGTTAAGTGGTCACTGCAGCTTATGTTTTCTTGCAAAATGTTACTGAACCCACAATGTATGGGAAAGTTTTTTCAATTTCTAACATTTTAGTACTCTAACCTCAGTTAGTCCTTTAGAGTTTATTGATCCCTATAAGAAACAGGATCGATTGGCATGAATAAATGTTTATAAAAACTGTAAAAGCAAGTCAATATTCCTAAAAAATTAAGGACAGTCTACTCAATAAGTTTTCTGTAGCTACAATGGTTAGGGTACCTACCCTTACTGCCCCATCTCAAAAATCCACCCTGTATTTATTATATCATATATAATATTGCTCCCTATTATTGCTGACTCTTGACTACTGAGTACTTTGTGTTTAAATCTCTAATATGTTACTGAGATGGAATGGTGATCAAAATTTGTGATGTCCATTGTATAGAGAACTTAAATAGAGGCATTTACAACCAGATTTTGTCATAACATATTAATTGTTGATTTACTTATTTGGCTATAAAGTTTCTCTTCAACTGCCCCTCTGTCTATATTTTTTTAAATGAAATGAGTTCCTAATTTGAAGATGGTCCAATATAAAATGCTTTCCTACTCTTGAATATGATCAAAGTCTTAACTATAAATCACATCTGTTATAATATTGTCATGAATGGTATTTATTCACGGTATGAAAGCCAATTTATGCACTGAGCATCTATAATTATGCGTTTTCCTGGAATTGTCATACAGTTGCATTAATATTTATGTTTCTACCTAGAGTATCTTAAGTTTTTCTTATTATTTATTTGCTCTCGACAGATAAAAGTTTGATGACGCGCGCACCGAACGGTAATGTTTTTTTATTTCCATCTCATGATAGAGTAGTAATTGTAACATTTGTTATTCCTTCCAATAGTATAATAAAAGCCACTTAAATTATGGTTAGGTTTCTTGAATAGCCTCTACAAAAAGCATTGATCATGGAGTATCTGATCAGTAAAGAGTATTTATTACATTTGATTAATTTTATTTAAAAATGTTCAAAAATATTTTGCTGACGCACGGCAGCAAAGCCGCGTCGTGACTGGTTAGTTCCAATTGGTGTGCAACAATTAGTTGAATAATCGTAGATAATCTCTATGAAATAGTTAAAATCATTTTAACGTAAGTATGTAGAGTAGTTATTTCAAATAATTGTACTAATAATTATTACTGTCCGTTTTTATTTTATTATATGAAAAATAAAAATATATTGAAATGACACGACGCAACTAACACCAACTCCAAACAATTCTCTTTTTTATTACGTTCGGAAACGACAATTTATCACTACATATTTCACTTGTATTTTAGGGTTCTCTATTTAAGACAAATGACAGCTAAGAAAATGGGACATGAATTTAACAATCCGTCTGTCTTGTGTTCACTCCTTAATAACAATATACCTTCACGCCATTATTCCCAAAGGGTTAGGCAGAGTACACCCACTATTCGCCGAGTATGTTTTTAGGTCCCGTGTAATAGGGGGCGAGCCTATTGCCATTAATCGGGCACGAAACCAAACTCCGAGCTGCTACTGAGAATTTCATAGGAAAAACCCAATAACACTGCTCGATCTGGGATTCGAACCGAGGCCATCTCTCGTAGCAGTCGCGCTAACGACCGTTAGGCTAACGAGACAGTCACTCCCTAATCCTTGGCATTAATAGAGATTTTGCTGAATATATTTTTAATTTTCTATTCAAAAATCATAATATTAATACAAAAAAGAACTTATTAAATCTACGTGTTATATATTATGATAATTTTTATTATACATACACATTCAGTATTTTATGTTGTTTCCGACTGAAGTTAGTTTTTGTATAAATATTAAAACGAAACTTTAGGTCGAGGTTCGCGGTCTTACCGGAAACCGCACCTCAACATAATTAAGAAGTGTATTTATTTAATGCGATGTATTTATGTAAACTTGCTTACGATCACTGTTGTTTCCGTGCATCGTTTTCGTTGGAAATATTCAAACTCTAATATCGAGTTCAGGTAATTTTCAAATTAGATCAAACATTTCTTTTGTTACTTACATTTTTAGTAGTAGCGCCCCTAGCAAAAATGGGGTGAAACTAAAATTGTACCTAGAGGATTCGATCCCGGCTCTATTCTGTCATACTGGAATTTCGGTTTGTCTAAAGATAATCCCGGGATTGTAGAACGATAATGAAAAGTCAGAGTACTATATAAAAATCTGCTTTTTAATGTGTTTTGTATTCACAAAATAATTAAACGTTCATAAAATAATCAGTTAAGAAAGTAAGAAGTTAAAATTCAAGGCATTTTTTGTTAAATAAGAAAACCGACTTCATTTATTTTGAAGAGTTTCCTAGTTTATCTTAGAAGTCTAAGATCCAATGGCAATGAAATTAAAATGGGACCACCCTTGAGGTGTGTTCCCTTTCCAACGAAATAGAATCATCTTAATAGTTTCATAAACAAAGAAATTACGCCTGAATATCCATAAAACAAAAACATTCGAATTGAAAACCGCCTCCTTTTTTAAAAGTCGTTAATGTCCATAAACACTTTAAGTTCGTAAAACAAATATCAATTTAATTAGACTTACAATTCTGTAATAACATAGGTTATTCTTTTTCTCAGATCAATATGAATCATTAAAAGAAAATGACCAGATAAATTAACTTGAACAAAATTAAACCATTTCAAACTTCCCTTAAAATATACCGACTACATCTGTCTATAATAATACTTTGATTTTCTAAAAGCACATTTTTAGATTATGAATTTGTTAATAAGTAAATTGATCAAAAGAAACGTATAGACTTCTCTGGTTCTTGTGGCCTCAATTTACCTCTTTATAATAATAATATAGAAGTATAGACACCATTTCATATCTGCACATATTCTTTGCTTTCTTCATCTTCAAGTATCCTTTCTGTTTTCAAATAAGTTTTTTTAACTCGATTTGCTATACCTAATAAAAAAAATATGATAAACTAAACACTACATACGGTCCAATATCGTAAGACCGTACAGTCTTACTACCATACGTTAATAAAACGCATGAAAACGGGTTTTCTTAAAAACCTGGCACACTGCGTGCTGCGTAACCGCGGCCATTGCTACCGTGCCAAAGAGAAAATCTTACAAGCGAAAGAGATCTATGAAATAAAGAATACACAAAGGTTTATTTATGCATGTTGTTTCTTATCGTAACCATAATCGAATCTGACTCAGTAAACAGAGTCCATTCACAAATAAGGAAAAAAATTCTTTACGTTAAGAGCAACACTTTCATTGAACCATAATATTACGGTTAAAAACTTTCGAGTTATTGCCCCACTGACCCCGTCCGCTGTAAACGTCAATTTTGTTTTAGAAAGTAATACATACTTTTTATTTCATTATTTTAACTAAATCTCGAGTCGTAGCCATTTCGATTTATGCAGTAATATCATTAGATGGCAATTTTGTTTTTGAATTTGTACATTTTTTTTTGTGAATAAATATTGTATTTTAGGAATGATGGTCATCTTCTCTATTCGGTGAGTAGAAGATATTTGAATGTAACTCTATGTTCCTTGGTTAAATGTCAATAATTAGCTGTGCCTCATACACCCGTGTTAATTTTTTTTATAGGAATTGCGTAAAAGCCATTACTACAGTTTCGTAGATATTGTGATGAGTGAGTGAGCGAGTGGTATTTCGCTTGTATATATAAAAGCAACTTGCCCCGGCTTCGCACGAGTTGCAGAGTAATAATACATATGCATTATACTTTATTATGTCTCTATGTATGGTATATTCTATTGGCTTACCGGCATACGCCAGTCGACATGTTTTTTTTCCGACTTCTTCAAGAAGCATCGTCATATTTCAGCCAATTCACACAAAGCTTTAATGAACTATACAGCTAAACCTTCTCCATGAATCACTCTGTCCATTGCTGAAAACCGTATAAAAATCAGTTCGGTAGTTTTTGAGTTTATCCCGTCCAGACAGAGACAAACGCGGTACGTGGGACTTTGTTTTATAATACTTATAGTAAGATACTGTATTTGAAGAATACAATAATAAATAATTAGAAATATATACTATTCTAGTAACGTTAGCAGAATTATGGATGAACACACTTGCACAAATAAAAAAAAAAATAAGGCAGCCGTGTTATATAATACTTAAATAATAACATATTTTATGGTATTCTTTGAGTAGTAGGTACATTTGCTTTTCGTTTGTTCTCCAATTCGTCTAGTTTTAGAGTTCTACAACTGTCACTGTGCTCCAGCGTTCAAAAAGCGTGCTTTATTTTCAATGCAATTGATGAATGCTACGAATCTGAGCCATTTTTGCCGCTTTTCAACAGGTCTGATTGAGTCGAGATTTAGTATTCTGTTACTTCAATGGTTTTAGAAAAACCTTGACCTTGATGCTGCAGCGTCATGTGGAATCTGTAGAATACCTAACTCCTCACCAACTTACACCAGAGATATCGTGTTTGGGCTAATTGGAATGGTCTCAGTGAATAGGTTACTTGTGTCGGGGGTTTATTTAATTTTCAATTTACTATATCAAAATAGTAAAATTATACTCTTAACTCGGAGTTTGTCTAGCGTGATACTAAAAGCCTAAATCCATATGCATACGTTTTTATAACCTTCAGTATTTTATGCAATTATGGAAATAGAGATTAAATGAAATTACTCTTGGGAAATAAATATACGTGTTTTTTTGTTAGGTGCGGCCTCGTACTGTGTTTTAGTTGGCTAATGTTCGTGTACAAAACTTGTCTTTTGCTGTATTATAAATGTAAGTTCCTCACGTATCCAGTAGACGAGCTATTAGTAGATGTCTATTGCGAAAGTCCACTTTAATATAACGGACATTCTTATACACTCATTATGTTATGTATGTTTCAACTTGAATGTAATGGACCAAGGCATCTTTCACGGGATCTTGGCTACGCTTGCATTTGAGGTAGCCAAAGTTTTATGGAACTTTGTCATTATTGGAATAAGATAGTTGTGTGACGCTATGTTTAGGTTATAATGGGATTGAAATGTTCTTTTTGAACCAAAGTCCCTAAATTAAAAATAGATTTAAAAAAAAATGTTATGTACTTACAAAATTAATAATAATCAACATAATATCTATATATGAATAAAATGATACGAGGGTTGCCGTTGTGTGCGCATCACGCAAAAAAAAAGATAGATTTTGATCGCTTTGATATTTCTTGACCCCTATAATATAAAAAAAAAAATCTAAATATATCTTCATAAACAATAATCTGTAGTTAAGGCGTGCAGAGCCGCGGGCGCCGCTAGTATGTTAAAGTCTGGATGGATTTAATTCCAGTTCGACTGTTCCGTGTGTCGACTAAATTTAAAAGTTCCATTCCATTTTATAGATACCAACGTAGTATATAAATCACTAAAAGTAAATTAATTATCGACATGAAATAGAAACTTCGTCTTATCGAGTTCAGTTTTCGTCGGTGTTACGCGTGCGGAGCCGCGAGCACAGCTATATGAACTATATTTTTTGTAATCTTCCTTCGATGCATGTAATTAACGAAGCATTGCTCGCTTGCAATGTACTTTCTCAAGCGCTAGCACTCTGGCATCCATGTGGCGTTTGACGTTCAAAAGTTTATTGTCGTTACCACCTTAGGACTACATAGCATAATTAATACATTAATAACAAAGTCTATGTTCCCAGATATTTTTATTCTTTGTATAATGATAATAAATGTAGACAAAAAGTCCTTCATATGCATGTAAAGGTTAAATATTAAATAATCTATTGTTTGGTCTTCGTCTTCGTGACGAAAAACTCCTTTCCCGATATATTTGCTGGATGGCTAGATATTATTATAATAGACTATTTTAACTCGTATCAAATTTGGTGCAATAAATAAATATTTTATGTAGTATTTAACTTTAGAAACCAATATTTATCGATTTCAGATGTTAAAAGTATAATATGATTAATTACGTCTGAAAACGCTGTCGGCCATGTTGTGACATCATAGGACTCTAAGCAAAGTTCGTATCGGATCTTATAATTTTTGACATAAAAAGTATAGATTTTTATTATTATACTAGCTGTACCCGTGGCTTCGCTCACGTGGACTTCAGAATGCTCGCGCGAATCTTGCTCCCCGCTCCCGGCTACGTTAAACACAAACATGCTTGTTGTGGGTGTTCCTTAGAAGATAGATGTGTATACTCTCCCGGGTTTTTTGTATGTCTTTTTAATGCTTATGATTATGTGGTACATTAATTTGCTATATCTCTTATGGTTTACTCAGCATAAGCCATTTAAGCGCCCGAATTGGTTCACCATGACCCTAATTCTTTTTCTAAAATAAAAGTAATCTAAGTTACTCCCTATATCGTCAGCAATCTATCAGTGAAAGTCCCGTCAAAAACGGTCCAACCGTTTCGGAGATTACCCGGAACAAACAGACAGACAGAAAAAAATTAAAAAATGTTTGTTTTGTTATAGGTGTCGTATATACTTTCATATGCATTTAGTAAAATGCTGTTATTTTGTCATTACGAACAGACACTTCAATTTTATTAATTGTATAGATGAACGTTTGCTAAACGTCAAATGTTTATTTTCGACCCGTATGACGTCGCAGTAGAGATAATATATAGACTAATATGACTAACAGCGTCTTCGCCTGTTTACGAGAAGTAAACTTTTAAAATAAAATTTTGCTGTTTTCTAAGTTGTTATCAATTTTTTTTTTCTCTAATCGGGTAGACTGACGCAACCACCATACACGGGGTAATAAACCCATCACACTGTGGCTCTTTTGGTTTTTCACTTTTTGAGATCAGCCGGTGTCTATCCAACTGCTGAAATGCTTGCAGGCTGACGTAGCAACGGCGACCTCCGATGGATTTCCGACCCCTCGGTGGTCGTCGTTGTGTTTGGATTGCACTGTGCTTATCATCAGGTAGTGTTGATTCATTCCCGTGCCTAAAATAGGAAGGAGTATTAAATCGCGACTAATATATATATATATAAATCACTTGAAGTAATAATGGTTTTGTGATAGCGTTTTCGGAAATCGTGTCAGTCGACGTGAGTTTGAATCCCTATAATGAGCCTAACCTTTCTTTCGGTGAGGGAAAACATCGTTATGAAACCATAGCATGGTGGTAGAGCTTTTAGCATCTTATAGGTCTGTTTGTTCACGAGTTGTACCACGTTTTACAGGGCGAGTCCTTCAGTCCATCCAGGCTTATCCTTATACCATCTAAAGAGTGCTAAAAAAGGGTATTGAAAATGTAGTGTGAATCGGCTTTTATCTAAGAAACTGAACTGCTTTCAAACGTGCAGTTATATCTACGACCAATCCCACTAAACAACAGTAAACTGCGCAGATACTAAAGGGCAGCTACTGACATTTGTACGAATCTGTCTTTTATAATTTTGTCCAGTAGAACCGTAAATTCTGTTGTACCGTTTTCATCGAATCAATATTTAATTTTAGAATGTAGGTTGGGAATTTGATATGGTTTGTTTTATGGCTTTTTTAATTGGTTCATTTCTTCTTCTTTTTTTATTTAATGGCAATTGTGTTTATCCGCAATTCTGCCAATGTTACGAGAATATTTTTTTTTTCTAATTATTCTTGTAATAATCTAACATAGCATTCATTTAACAAGATGGCATGGCGGCTCTCTTGTTAAAACTGTCCAGGGAGTTTTTGTGTCATCTTAAAATGCATGTTCCTAGTTATTATTTATAAATCCAATTCAATTGTACACAATAACCAAACAACATCACGTAAAGTGCTGCCAAAATTACATAATATAGGGCCAAATAGCATAAGTCTATGTATTAAAATAAATACTACCACATAACGGATTGATCCCGCCAGAAATTCGGTGTCACTCATGTAGTTGCTGGATTTATCAACTAAAAGGACTGGCCCGAGTCAACTTAGAACTAAAAACACCTTACTGCGATGTAACTGTTTCAAAAAGTTCTAGTCGTGACGTTCGAACCCAAGTCCTTCGAAGCAACGCCTCGAACGCTCTATCATTCAGTAATTACTTTTAAATATCTTGTTATATATGTAGAATCTCTGTTTTTATGTTAACTGATTATTATTTGATTCTGAAAATCAAATATACATGTCGTATAACTTTAAAAGTACATTTAATATACCTACCAGTTTTCCCAGAACTTTACTTTCAAAACAAACACGGGTAAGTAATTTTATGGCTTCATAAGATTATTGGAATTCTGCTCCCGCTTAATTACTTAGTATTACTCGTTGTTTTTTAAATACAAGTATTGTTTGTTAAAAGTTTTTTAGTTAATGTTTTCATCGCTCGATATACATTAAACTTTGAACAAGTATGGAAATTGATGCACATAAATTAGACTAATTCTACCTATATTCATCCTGACGTATAACTTTTTAGAATGTACTAGAAGGAAATTGAATATATTGCAATGTGGACAGTACAATCTAAAAACAATGGCGACCATCAATAGATCAACAATGCATCGGCAGTCGGTCTACAAGCCTCTGCTGCTGGATTTAGAGACAAAGCAAAAGAGAGCAACTTTGATGGGATTATTACCATGCGCATGGTGGACTCAATATACGCGGATACAGATCTACCACCCAGCTTGTAAGCTGGCTGATCTAGGAACACGATACGTCTAAAGGTGGCCGCCTCCCACGGTTCGTGATATTGCGGACGGACGCGAACCAGCCCGCATCGACGCACCATGGAAACAGTGTCGTCTGTGGAAGCGCAGACAATTCCGTAGCCTTAACGTTCGGTGCGTGACTGTCCATAGTGTATGTCATTGCGGTATTATGTACGTTCTACATTCTAGAGTATTTCGAACAAAAATTGAGCTTCACTTGATACCGCGGGGTACGGGACTTACTAATGAAATGTCACTTGTGTTTCCCGAGTTATTTAAGTGCACACGAAGGGCATATTTATGAAGTAAAATTCAACTCTCAGACGTGTAATCGCAAAAAGTGCCCGACACAGACTAAGAGTGTGAGCGTATGCACTCGAACGAGTGTTTCAAAAATGTGGTTGAGGTGTCGTCGTCTCGTTAATACCGTAGTACATAATAATTTAATGGTGTATGTACGGTGGTGGCGAACCTGTTTCCTACCACGCTAATTATAATTCGAGCTTCGGAAAAATTAATGCAGTTTACTTGAATTAGCAAAAGTAGTATTACAACATCGAAAAATGGGACTTATCCGATGGTTTGCATTCATATCGCTTGGTAATTTTTGCATCATTTCTACATTATTAATCCAATTCAATTGGCGAAGAGCGTTTGCAATTTGCCTTGCTCTTGTCACTTGCGTTATCGTATTCAGGGTCATCGCGTAGCGTCAGCGGAACTTACGTATATATCGCAAACACATTATTATATCTCTCGCACGTATCTACCGGTATCTACGTTTGAAAAGGATAGCCGAGGGGAATGACCGATGTTGTCGTTTGAGGTCGTCCGTAACAAGGTCAGGGTTGCGAATAATATATTGTATTTCTTTTACGAATTAGAACGATTTGGACGTCAATGTGAACTTACAAGATCGTGATAGCCCTAGGTGGTAACAAGCAGAGGCCTACGTGCTGCGATGCGAGTGTGATAAATTATTATTATGGCGATAAGTACAAAAGTACCGGTTCTTGGATCTTTTTAAAGATAAGTGATTTCTTCATGTCTTGAACTGCAAAATTATGTATACTAAAATAATAGATCATATTTAATGGATTTAAAAAATAATGTCTTTGTCGGTCGTAAGTAATAAGAACTAGTTTTCTCATATACTTTTTCGTAATTAAACTAAATATAAGCTAACCACTAAAGTCTACTTAGTTTTATATTTATACGCTATAATATATAATTTAATAATATAAATAGGTTTAAAAACTGTTTCTCGACAAAAATCTAAATCAAAATCCCCTACTTTTTGGATGTAACGTCCGTTATATTGATTTTGTTCGTAAAAAAAATGTAGCTTGTGCCACACGGATAATATTAACGAATCGATTGAAGCATTTTAATCAAAATCTGGTAAGCAGTTTAGGCGCTACGGTGGACCATACGTAAATACATATACCGTTAAAAATATACCCATCCTTTTTGGTATTGCCGTAATCGGGTAAAAATAAACTCATTATCATAACAGCCGTTTATGTTATATGCATTTTTTTTCGGTCTGACCTTACTATTGGCCTATCCAAAATAGCTTTACCGGGCTTGGGGCGAGCGCTTAAAGCACTCAGCCGCGAAAGCGTGAGCAACAAGCGCGCAGGGGGGTGCCAAAGTGGCCGGATCTCGGCTTGGGTAACCGTGATTGCAAAGAAGTCGCGATCTGACTAATTCCCTACTCTTACAATTCGAGTTAACTAATATACACATATCCCTGCCTCCTGGGAGAAAGGAAAGAACATGTGTATTTAATGATCTGAAAGTTATATGCATATCTGATATGTACAATGTGGTGTACATCAACTTACAATGTTTTTTGGCTACTTTGTTGTGAAGATTTCTCGAGGTTTGCAATTGCGTCACGAGTTGGCGGCGCACCGTACTTAGTAAATAATTTATAGAATGCAGTGTTTTCATTACACAAAAGTGACATTTTGCTAAAGTCGTTTCCAACGGTCTGAATTTTATTTTTGCAATTGTTAATATTTATAGGGGCATTTTAATTCAGTTCGACTGTTCCGTTTGTTGAATTAATTTAAACTAACAACTCCCATTTTATAGATACCTTACATAGTGTATAAATCGCTAAAGGTAATTTAAATATGTACTTATTTAGCGACATATAATAAAATTTGCATTTATAGCGATTTCAACGTTTTCGTCGGTTACGTTTTTAAGCTTAATAAAAAGTTCCATTTTAGTAACATGTACTGAAATAACTTAATATTAATAGTGTTTATAAGCCGTCCCTATATGTATCTGCAGCATAGAAACAAGCTCGTAAATTAGAACAAAGTACACATTTCTAAGTTACATAGCACAGTTACGAACCGAGGGTATCTGCTGCCGGCCGCGGCCACCTGGTTGCTAAATATTATCTGCCACCCTTGTAGCCTAAAGACATAAATAATATTTCATTGTAAAATTCTGCAGTTTCTTGATACGTTACAATGCTTGTCCACATTAAAATAATGCAATGCTTTCTATTTTTATTAAATTACCTGAAAAAATTATACAAATGTGATATGAATACAAATATGTATTTAATTCTTCTAGCTTTTAATAAACAAAATTAAAAATAAACTGGTAATTTAAAAACCAAAGAACGATTAGTTATAGCATTTTCAATTCTTTATTCGTAAGGCCCGATTTCCGATTTTTTCCTATTTTGTCTTTCGGGTGACTTGACTACTCGGCGACCCTGGTGAGTTCTGTTCTTCTGATTCTAAGGTAAATATGTTATGTTTTTCACAGAAAATGAGTTCAAGCGTTTGCTACAAGTGCAATAGGACGGGGCACTTCGCCCGCGAGTGCACGCAGGGCGGCGTCGGCGCCCGCGACGCTGGGTTCAACCGGCAGCGGGAGAAGTGCTTCAAGTGCAACCGCACCGGGCACTTTGCGCGCGACTGCAAGGAGGAAGCTGACCGTTGCTACAGGTACAATGTTGTCCCGCCAAATGACTTTATTGTTGTCAAAACATGTATTTTACGGTTTGGTTCAAAGTTCGAATTCACTCTATTATCTGAGAAATTCATTTATTAAATAGGAGTGACATCTGAGGCAAGCAACTGTTTCGCCCGACCGGGTCACGACCACCATGCATGTGGTGTGAAGTCCGTCATAGTGACTCACTTTCGAGTGTCGCGTTTCGGGATCAGCCTGAACATAACCAGTTAAATTAATGCAGTCCGGCATGACGGCGGCGATCGTCGACGGATTACGATCTCTCGGCAGTCACCGTTGTGTTAGGATTGTACCGTGCTTACCATCAGGGACAGTATTGTCGATTTGCCGAGCTACTATTTAAAAAAAACTGTAAATGCTTTTAATGCTTCCAGTGCCCTTGAGGCTAACAATCTAGTCAGTTCGAAAAAAATTGCAAGCAACCATAATGGAGCGGGTCTGGGAGTCTGCATACCAAATCAGTATACTGTCTTTCTCCGACATATACTTTATTCAAGATTAGCCCAACTGAGTGAAGTTAGTATAGTTGAGGACATGAGAGAAAAAAGGATGCAACTGTGATTGACAGCTACTCCAGCAGTGATAAGCACACAAATTTCTGCTGCAAAGCAATCGTGCTCGCGCTGCTGTATTCTGGTCTCAAAGATGCTGTTGGTAATATGAGCACATGGCACATGAGAATTCCCAAGTCAATTCTCAGATGTAGTAGTAACTTATTATGACCATCCTCAGGACTGAGTTCAATTTGATGTTGGTTGTACATAGTTATAGGCTGCAGTGACCACTTAACATCAGGTGGATTGCATACCTGGTTGTTACTTCATAAAGTAAAACAGTTCACAAGCCGACAACTGATCTGATGGTCTGTAGAATTGCCGGCTTACTTTTGACTTATAAGAGATTTGCGTCGACAGAAACCTATTCTCTGTTATTGTCATATAGCTATTGTGGAGGGTAGATATGTAGTCGCAGTTAAGTCAGGAATTTGCATATACATTATAGTTTTGATGTGAACCATCTAATGCGGCGGATTTGACCGGCTATTGGCGTGGCGACGTTTTGGTTCCAACGCTGGCGATGTGGAGCAGAGTTATTTTTTTTAATAGATACACTGGATCGTTTCAAAGTTTCATGTTAAAACATGTATAGATTTAGAGAGGTGGGCGGGGATCGCGAACACCCATACATATAGTAATAAATTAAAAAACTTTACAGTGACTTTCTTTTGGTCTGTCGTGTTTCGGGATCACCCGGTGTATTTTTTTTTAAATCTATACCAATATTATAAAGAGGAAAAATTTGATTTTGTTTTTTTTTTTTTTGTAATGGATAAACTCGAAAACTACTGGACCGATTTAAAAAATTATTTCACCAATATAAAGCTATACAGTATCAGCGAGTAACATAGGCTATATTATAAATTAAAAAATTAATTTATTCCTCATAAAAATTTCGATAGTTTTACACAAATTATAAAAAACTACGTGCACGGGTGCGTTGACGAGGTTTGTCGTATAAAATTTACACGGGTGAAACCGTGGGGCACAGCTAGTATTCATTAAAATGTTTCACCTCTGCCGGGTGTCTCGTGACGGCCAACTTTTATTTTACGGAGTCTAGAATGTAGATTGAAATTAAGAATATCGTTGAAAAATGAACATTTTCAACACAAGATGTAAAAGAAAAATCATGTAACAAAAGTTTATAATGGTAAGGAGGTCAAATAATAAAGACTTACTATATCCAAGGCCAACGTCACCTGCATGTGGTGCACCGTGCTGAGGTTACGAAAGAGGAAATGGCGATAAGCAGGTACAGCCAAACAGTGTCTCGACCACTATGTGCATGTGATGAAAAACCTGTCATAGTGATGCGCTTATGCGAAACTTTTATATAATATGTTGTTAGTTCAGCTCAAATTTTACGGATAGGGAATCAGTCAGATCGCGACTTCATTGCAATCGCGGCAACAGCCCAAGCTGAGGTCCGGCCACTTTGGCACCCTTGCGAGCTTGTTGTCCACGGCGCTCGCCCCCCAAGCCCGGTAAACCTGTAAAAGCCATCACAGCGGTTTTGTCCTTGGATAGGGCCCCTCAGGCTAACAGTGTAAAGCACCTAGTTTCATTACAAGCCGGTCCATATCCAATTTCTATTTACGCAGGCCGATGACAGCAGCGACTGTCCACGGAGAAATCTCGATCTGGATTTCTCTGTGGTCGCCACCCTTTTCGGATGATATTGTGTTTACCATCAGGCACAGTTTCGTCACTAAAACATGATACAATAAAAAAAATTGCGATATAAATTATTTTTATTATAAAAGACTTGTGTTATTTTTCACGATACCGTGCGATACAGACAAAAAGAAAAGGTATTTCACAGACAAATGCAATGCTATCGAAATATTATTGATTCTATAGCGAGCTGAATCCTCCATTTATGTATATAAAATGCTGCGTTCTCCTGCATACTCAATGAACAGAGTTGCGCAAGCATTGACCTAGATAAGCAGGGTCACGAGGAGATTATAGATTAAATACCTACAAATGTTCCAACGTCATTTAAAGTCCCCGTTATTGGCTTCCTAATTCCTCTTATAATCTCAATAAGGAACATTGTAACAGTACATTTTAATAAAAATTTAAACAAATGTATATGAACGAGGAGAGAATTAATACATTACTATATTTTATTTTACTAGAAAACCTATGATACATAAAAATGGATTTTGTTATATTTTATAATGTGTATGATATTGATAAACTCCAAACCCTTTCACTGATTACCGTGAAAGTTTGTAGGATTTAAATGTTCTTTTCACGGAGAGGCTGTTTATACTGACGCTATAAATGGGTGCACCCAGGTTAAAACTTATGAGTGAGTTACCTAGTTATCACTCATTGAAAACGAGTGCCGGGTGAAAACAAATACATATTATTAATTTTTTTATATTTAAAAATGCAATATTCTTCTACCACGCATTGGGGGCAAAATGCGCAGCGGAATTGTTTGCCCCGCGCACATTCATTCCGCGCATCCCGTGTTCTTTTGTAGTAATAAAACTAGTTGTGCCCGCGGCTTCGGTCACGTGGACTACAGAATACCCGCGCGAATTTTGCTCCCCTGCTCCCGACTATTTTAAAGACAAAAATGCTTATTGTGGATGTTCCTTAGAAGATAGATATATATACTCTCGCTAACTTTTTTGTAGGTCTTTTTAATGTCTACAATTATTTAGTACACTAATTTGCTATCTCTTATGGTTTACTCAGCGTAAGCCATTTAAGCGCCCGAATTGATTCACCATGGCCAGTTTTTTTATTTGTGCGGAATCCTAATTCTTTTGAAAAGTAATATGTATCGTATATACTTTGATATGCATTTAGTAAAAAGCGTTATTTTAGAAAAATATTTACAAACAGCCACTTCAATTTATTATTATTATTATTTATTTATTTAATATATATTTAATTGTTGTTTCGTATGTACAACAGATGTAACGGCACGGGGCATATAGCGCGTGAGTGTGCGCAGAGCCCCGACGAGCCTTCCTGCTACAACTGCAACAAGACGGGGCACATTGCACGGAACTGCCCCGAAGGCGGTCGCGACAACTCCAACCAGACCTGCTACAACTGCAACAAGTCTGGACACATCTCGCGCAACTGCCCCGACGGCACCAAGACCTGCTACGTGTGCGGCAAACCCGGGCACATCTCCCGCGACTGCGACGAGGAGCGGAATTAACACGCGCCTAGCGTCGATATTATATTATTCAAATAAACAAACTATGTATATTATGATGCCACGCACGGACGATAAGCAAAGGACGCGAAACGCGCGACATACACTAGACCATAAGATCACAGGACTGTAAGAAATTAATAAAAAGCAAAGGAATTACAAATCAGATGCAGAGATCCAGAAGGCGGTACGCGCGCGACGCGACTGTGCTGTCTGTCAGATATGTTGAAATGTACTGAGGCGAGGACCGCGCCCATCTTCGGCAGCGGATCCGACAGCCTCCAAGTTAATGTTTGTTCTTGCACGACGTGAACGAGTTATTGTGTTTTTTAAATCATTTAATAATAATTAATAATCGTGATTGAACTATTTGATGAGGTAGCGTTACAGTTTTAGCATTACAGAGTATATATTTAATATATTTTGTACAGATTTTTTTGTCAAAAGATAAATTGGGATGCTGGCGTACGAAGTGAGTTTTCAATGAAGAGAGAGAGAGGAGAGACCCTGGAGCGCCCTGAACCCCTGCGGACTCTTGTATGTTCGTGCAGTACACTTGCCGACAGCCTCACACCTATCCTATATCATTACTCTTAGTGATTTATTTTTAATATATTCAATTCCTTTGTTTATGATCCTGCTGACATGTGGACCGTTCAGTGGTTAATTAGAATTTCATCAATCAGAACATTTTTTATTTTGGTAACCCTTGTCGATTTGCCTCCGTCTTACAGATGAATGTAAACGAGTCACTCGAACATACTGGGACAGTTAAGTAATATATGTATATACACCAAGCTCTAACTTAACATTCATTTACTGAGATGGAGCTAAACAAATCGGAAATATCTATCAAATGTATCTCAAACAGTTTCAAATAAATATTGAATAATTTGAATCAAGTATTAGAGTTTCTATCTGAAACCTTCACAGATCGTACAATAGGAGTACTTAATACTTATCATGGGCATAGTTAGAATTTTGACCAGGGGGGAATGACAAACTAATGTTCAATGTAAAAAGTTAAAAACCCACACTCGGAGTGGATAAACGTGGGCTAAATTGCGTTCAACTTAATTACTTACTCTTCTTTCTTTTATTCACTAAAACTACTATGTACCATCCGCCGCCATAATGGGGCGACACTGGATTGCATGAGCATGCACTGGGTTAGGGCGGCTATATTATGGCCCCGGTGCTAAAAAGAGACAACATCTCTCAGACGATTGAACTTACGCCCTTGGGATTTATTTTGTTTCTAAGTATATCTCATTAACTCGATATCATTTAGAAAATACTCTAAATAATCTGGAGCCGCAATTTTATAATAACATCATCTTAGCACAAGTAATATTCTCAATGCCATCTTTACCGTACCTTGAAGCTGGAACCACCTCCCGGCTAATATGTTCCCTTCTTATAACATCGGGTTCTTTAAGCATAACGTGAAGAGATATTTTATGCAGGCCGGCAATGGATGGATTGCCAATCTGTCGGTGGTCGCCGTTGTGTTAGGATTGTACTGTTTTACCATCAGAGACAGTAGTACCGTCAAATGGCCGAGGTAGGTACATTATTTAAAAAGAGAAACACGAAGTTAAGAAGTTAGTCCGATTCATAAATAACACATCAATGTAAGTTTTATTTATATCTCCCATACAAAATGTGATAAATTATTAAATGTGAACCTATTTTGCTAGACCACCCTGAGAGGCCCTGCCCGAAATGCAATGTTTTGAATTTTAGGGGCAGCCTGAAGAAGGGTTATATACAACCGGCCGCGCACGATGCTCATCTGCTCGATACTTGCGCACACAACCACATTAGTATATATTAGAAAAAATTGCACGGAGGGAGCATAATGTTATGTCTATATAAAAGTTAGAAATATCCAACATCAGTGGAGACTGAGGAGGTTTGTTTAAGGATCTATTCAACAGTCTGTCATTTCGGTTTATAGGTAGCAGTAATGTACAAACCAATAAAAAAAGTTATTACTATGTACCTATATGGTATTTACTTGAAAAATATGATTAAAAATGATGCAATTAACGGTATCTACCCTTCATAAATAATCGTAATAAAAAAATCTAAAACTTCATGTAGTCATATCTAGGGTTGCTTACTACAATAAACTGCATAGTTGCTTTTCGTTAATAAATTTACGATAATATTTTACTTTTTCATGAGGAATCCTATTTTAGCTTATGTAAGACTCTTACTAAAACCGCAGGGAATTCCTAATCTTCGACTGTGTTTAAGCGAGCTCATTCGCATTCGTCGTCGGTATCCGGCAATATCGGCTCTATCTCGCGTTCACTTCAAGGTCTGAGTACCTATTTGCTGACCCAGAGAGGCGCATGCAGAGTACCTACGAGACGCCCGCCTCGAGCCTGCAAATGTGCGTAAGTGACCAGGGTTACGCTGTTATACGCCAAGCGTGTCTGCCACCCGGGATCGCAAGATACAATTTGCCGCTCCAATAGACTAAACATAATTCATGTTAATTTGTAAAAATCTACGTTTGTTCAATACCTACATAGCGAATATAACTCCACTTTAATTAAAATGAAAACTGGGTACCGCCTACTATAGGACAGGTCAAGATCCCCTCTAAAATTTCTTTTAATTTTGTATTATGCAATAATTTCTGTATTATCTGAAAAACGTCCGACGGTTTTTTTTTCGATCTAACTATACTTTTAAGTATAAGGGCCCCAAAGCCACCTCAGTTCAGTTTCACCAGACTGGTTGGGGGGATTGGTAATAATGTGAATGAAAAGGTACTTAAAATAGGCACCATATTTAATACTTTTAACGTTTAGATACTACATGCTTAGGCAAAACTATAGACATTTCTGAAGTAATCAAGCATGTAATAAGCATTTGCCGCTCTTTATTATCAACTTTGAACCGATTTCTTTTATGTAGGTACTGTTTTTGCTATTTTGCCGACTGGGTGTTACGTACCCTCGGGCCTGTAGGTGAGATGGACTTACCTAAATCATCACGCGTAAGTAGGGTTGTCAACTTTAGTGCACGGATATGCGGGACGCGGCTAAAAAAGCAGGACCTAGCTGCCAAAGTATGGGAAGCGATCATACATCAAATGCAAAACGCATCTTATATGTGTCTAGAAACGACATGTCCGCCTCTCTCGGGACGGTTGGTAACATTACACGCAAGACACTACGGCGCGGCGCGGCGGCCGGAGGTCGACACGTGCCCTCCAGCGACTGGTTCTTCAATCGCGGGAGTTGGAGAGCTAGGTAGGCAGCTGGCTCCCTCTGAACACTACCTGCTCGCAGTATCATGCGACGAAGTCTCATGCGCTTTCGCTCTCCACCATGGATTTTACGACGGCCGGAATCGCCAAACCCTCTTCCGTCCATATTCCTTTATTACATAGGCCTCGTGGAGCAATGGTATTAAGTCTTACTAATGAGCCGAGATGTGGCGGGTTCGATCCCCGCATATTATAACTGACATTTATTTATTTTTTTGGATCGCCTGCCAGTGCAGTTTTAGTTAAACAAAAAAACACTTTCACGAATAGGAATGCACTAGGCCTTTTAAGGCAATCACAACGCGCACCTAATGCGTGAATGTTTGAAACAATACAAAAATTTTAACAAATTGTAGATAACGCAGAATTATTACAGATTATGTCAAATTAACTAGATAAGTATTTAAAAAATATGAAATGTATAAAAAATCATCAAGGTCAAATACATTTGTATGGTGAGCATAATTGATATTAGTATGTATGGGTATTAAATGTCAATAAATGTATGAATATCAACATAATACAAGCATGCTTAGTTTGAAATCGTGTCCACATATTTTTTTATATAAATACTTATTTATGTCAACGTTAATGACGCTGCAGATTTTTTTTATACACAACTAAGGTGGCAAACAAGCTTGCGGGCCCTCCTGATGGTAGTAGTTATCGTAACCTATGGACGCTAGCTTGTAACACCATATAAGTATCACTAGCGCGTTGCCTACCATAAACCACCTTCTCCAAGGAGCCTTTTTGAGAAACAAGATTATTTGGCTGCGTTCTCACTTTTGTAGGGGGTAAGGTACGATAGCGTCCAGCATTTCTTTACAAGCTCATTTGATGTACCTAGTGGAAGATGGTAATACGCTAGGAATAGGACTGGTAGAATGTAGGTATTTTATGTAAATCCATAAGTGCAATCCCGAAGCGCACGGGCAGATTATAATTATTTTTACTAGCGGTCGCCCAATTATCGAAATTCGACCAGCGACTTTAATTAAAGACTATTTTCTGTTCAAACAACTTTCGGACTGCACTGGTTGATAGACACAACAGCACCATGTCATCAGCATAACTAATATTATTAACTGTCGTACCGTCTAATGAACAACCGACTTTGGTGCTGCTCAGCTTCTCAATCAGACCATTAATATTTAGCGGAGGTGAGGAACAGAGAGTAAAGTTCCTCATCCGCCTTAGAAAAGGGAGGATCCTCCGGCCAGACGGGTGCTATGTCTGGCTGGCAGCTGCCCCGAATGTTGTAGTCGGGATAATGTATATATACTTTTTTTAGAACTGACTACACTGTTAGCCTTATGGGCCCTAAAGCCGCTGCGGCTTTTACAGCTTCACCGGACTTATATATACTCAACGATAGAGTGAATTTATATAGCGCAATGTGGGATAGTAGGATGCGTCCTATGTGGCTCGATAGATGTCGCTACGTGTAGTTGCGTCGATGCGTTGATGCGTCAGTT
Organism: Saturnia japonica; assembly: GCA_033032175.1. Classification (NCBI taxonomy): domain Eukaryota; kingdom Metazoa; phylum Arthropoda; class Insecta; order Lepidoptera; family Saturniidae; genus Saturnia; species Saturnia japonica. Next base: position 17,116,498 of record CM065318.1, read on the forward strand.
GTGGCGAGAGATGTCGCTACAAATATATTAATTAAAAAGTTTAGGCGAAGTTAATCCACCCGGTTTAACTCCACATTTCAATTTGTACATATCAGATAGCTCGCCACCCCATTTAACATAATTGACTTATTCAGCGTACCAGAACCTAAATAAATAAATTATTTCTCTAAGTAAGTCTGTGTGCTTAACAGTTGCCATAGTACACTCACCAAAAAAGTCTAAGCAACATGTACTAATTTAAATTTTAGGATGGTTCTTCACATTATAACGTTGTATTTTATTTTTAAAATAACATCTTTAGGGTTCTATGATGTAAAAATAACAGCTGTTGTCTTTATAAGTTCTTTTAATAACAGAAATGAACAATATTAGAATATACTGTAGAAACTAAGATACATAAGAAACTAAACTTTTTTCTTACAAAATGAAATTTCTAAAGAAAATGTATTTATTGTGAAAGAATAGAACAATTTAATACAAAGTATGGGCTCCTCTGCTATTCAGAACTTGTCGGCAATGATTATTCATTGAATTAATGAGACTGTTTATGTCATCTTGCGGTATTCGCTCCCAATGGAATTGTAGCAAATCCTTCAGCTGTTGGGTTGTTGTCGCTCCGTCCAAGTCCTTCAAAGCACGTCTATGGAGCATGTCCCATGCGTGCTCGATGGGGTTGAGATCTGGCGATTGTGCAGGCCAGGGCAATACCCAGATGTTCTCCGTTGCAAAGTATTCACTGGTTCGCCGAGCTGTATGTGAACGCGCATTGTCATGCATTAACCTAAAACCGGAGCCAAAGGTTTGTGCAAATGGGTAGACATAAGGTCTGAGAATATCCTCAATGTAATTTTCAGCATTCATGTTTCCATTTACAAAAACGAGCTCAGTTCGCCTGTTCTTCATAATACCCGCCCATAACATAACTGTTGAGCCGCTGTATGGATGAACTTCCTGAACGCACCTGATCCTTTCAGTATTTCCGGGCCCACGATACACTCGCACCCTTCTTGTATCAGGCTTAAACCCGAATCGCGACTCATCGGAAAACATAACTTTATCCCATTGTTCCTGGGTTCATGTTATGCGTTCTCTACACCATTCATATCGACGAGCGCGATTCCCGTGACGTATCGTAAAATTTCGTACCATAAAAAGTGGCCAAAAATTTGGCTTGAAAACAAACACAAGATCATAATTTAAAAACGTTTTATTTATTGATTAAACACTGATTTAACTTATCACTCATTAGACGTTGATGGTTCTGATTTTTTTTTAACAAGGAAAGCAGTTTTTAAATGATCTCTTTTTCTTACTAAACAATTAAGTGCATGCAAATTTATCTTATTTCTATACCTACTTTTTCTTTACTGCTCTCGGGATGCTAAATTTTAATAATCTTGACCCCTTCAGTATTTGAGATAGAGGAATAGAGCCGTCAGAGGCAAATCATGAAATACTGATTCTCCACTGGCATTGTAGATGTATGAAAACATGTGCTATGATATGGAAATATAAAATATTGTGTATTATTATAAGAGTCGCTAAATTCGTGGCTAAAATATTTATTAATTTATAATATTTTTGGCTAAACCATTGTTAAATGTTGCCAGAAATAGCCACAAAATGGCCAACTTGGCAACACTGACATGTGTCTTCCTGTCAGTGTAGTATTAAAATGCTTTTTAAATTTAACAGTAACAGATAATTTAGATAAATTTTCGCTTTCTGCACTCCTTCTCCATACAAACTTTAACCATTCCATATCTCACAGTCTTCCGTGCACGCAATACGCTTAAAAAGGGGTACAATGTTTTTGTTTCAAGTAATAATAGAATAATGTACATACTTAAAAAAAGTAAAATCTTTGTAATGATGGTGCGGTACGTCACAAAAGCTTTTTCAATGTCAGTATTTTATTAGATAAAAACATTTTTTTTACTTCTTCGATGTTCGGTATCTCTGTAACATTCGTGTAATAAATTAATAGTATATTCCATTTAGTTTCTTGAAGCTTGTTAAGTTTTAGAACCGATTTAAATGTTCAATTTAAACGAACATCTTTATTTATAGATTTTCATTTTGAATTTTACATCCCTATTCTAGTATAGTAATTTGTAGAGGCGGGAGTTTTGAGTGATTTACATAATCGAGACATGTGATTTTGAATGAGATACATAATGAAGACATTTGTTTTGCTAATGTTTATTAGTAATTATACTAATTTTCATAATCGAATATACCATTACTAATTCTCGTTCTGTAATAAAGTAAGTTTTTCTTTATAAGAACTTGTATGAAGAGCTAAAAAAAAGTTCCTTAAGTTCTAAACGAAGAAGATCTTTACAAGAACTCCTATACCGATGAGGTAAAAAAGAGTCTTCTTCCCGAGCCCGACTACCACACCAAGTTTGAAGTTAGATACTGATCCTATTATATTAGTAGTTATTAATATTAGTAACATTAAATTTTAGTAATTCCTAATGGTTATAATCAAGATATTTCGAGATATCTTCTTATACAATTGCCTTCGTATATATTATAATCACGCTAGTCATTAATTGTACAATCAGTTAATCGATTGTTGGGGGTTAAACAATTCAAAGGTAATTACATAATATAAAGTTTCATTTTGTGATGGCGACAAAGTGTTACGAGGAAGATATATTTTTTCGCCGTTGTCGTTACATGGGCTGATATATTATCATACATTCCATAGTATATAGAAACAAACGATGGCCAATCAATTAATCGATAGTTTTTTTATAAAACAATCTAAAATCTAGCTTGGGAGAGCTTTTATTGCAGAACCAGTACTAATATTATGTATATTGTTTTGTAGAATGTTACCAATAAGTATTTTAACATTAAAGTATACAAATAAATAAAACTGAAGTGTTTGTTTGTAATGTCAAAATAACAGCTTTTTACTGAAACAATATATTATAAGATACAAATCACCATTTTTTTTTAAATTTTTGTCTGTTTGTCTATTTGTTCCGGGTAATTTCCGAAACGGTTAGACCAATTTTGAAGGGACTTTCATTGGCAGATAGCTGATGTTATGAGGAGTAACTTCGACACGTTTATTTTCGTCAAAGGTTCCGCCTTAATCAGGTTTCCGCCAAAAAAAACTGGTCAAGGTGAATCAATTCGGGCGCTTAAATGGCTTACGCTGAGTAAACCATAAGAGATATATCAAACTATTCTAGTAAATAATTGCAGATCCTAAAAAGACCAACAAAAAAGTCAGGAAAAGCATACCTATTTTATCTTCTAAGGAAAAACCCCAATAAGCATTTATATCTTTAAAATAACCGGAAGCAGACGTAGCAAGCTTCGTGCGTGTACCCGATCGACGGCATTCTATGGTCCAAGCTGTGCATACAGCGTAGTACTTTATAATTTGTGGTCTAAGCATGGACGTATGAGATTGTAACTGTAAAAAAAAAAATATATACTTTACTAGTGTTTGGTGAACATCGATATTTTTTTTACTTGTTTCAATTAGTAAGAACTTTTGTGATCAATAATAATCGATTTAAAAAGTACACTATTTTTGCGCATGCGGCATTCCTACTAAACTGAACAGAATAAAACGTACCGGTTTTTCACTAGCCGGGCGTGGTGCGGCTGCGCGACAATCGTTAATCTTCAATGAAGTGAGTAATATGACGTTGGTAACATAGTAACAAACCTACTTGTTTATTTTAAAAATTCGTTTAATTTTATATATATTTTCGTCATTTAAAATATCAGGAAGTGTTCAAACTGTGTGAAGTGATAATTAAGTGCAAATGTTATTGTTATTTACACTAATAACAACAAAAAGGAAACGTTTCAATGGGCGTTAACTTCAGGTTAAAAGTTTAATGCATTGTTAAACTTTTTATTAAATTAAAATTAAGGTTAATCTTGTTTTCGACGACTTTTCCTATTAAATTAGTTGTTTAGAATTGATATAAATTGTCTAAATTATTTTATTTTATTCACAAAAAATGCTTGCTTTTATCAGTGAGGAATGTTTTTTAAAACTTGAGACAGGTAACGCATTGCGAAAGGATTTCCAAAAATATATATAATAGACTAAGTGCATAATTATAGTGATATATTTCTTATTATTATATAATATGTTGTTCTTTACCCTACAAATTGCCTCATTAGCCTAGTGGTCTTATGCTCGAGGTCCCGAGTACGATTTACAGGTCGAGCAAAGTGTTATTAGGGTTTTCTATGAAATTTTCAGTTGTAGCTTAGCTTTGTGTCCGATTAAAGGAAATAGGCTCGTCCCCCTATTAGATGGGACCTAAAAACATACTCTGCAAACTATGGATGTACATTAGTACACTTTTGCCTAACCCTTCAGGGATACAGGAGTCATGGCATGTTGCCCTACAATACATTCAACTATTACAATGAGCAGCAGGTTTTCTACAGAGAAGAATTTTAAACTTTTACTATGTACTATACAAACCCATTGCTAATGATTGATTTAATATGGTTCACTATTTTATCAGTTGCAGGAAATTAAACCTAGATCAGTATGAATTATAATTCATTTACTCAAAATGTTATGTACTTATACTTAAATATATAATGAATATTCAGAGGAAAAAGTTGTTACTCAAAGTTTTTCACAAATATTGCTTCAGTAGACAAGAATACTGCTCAGGCATTAAGTACAATTATAATATACTTTAATTTGTGTTTTTATTTACAGAAATTGATTGTAAAGATTGAATTATGAATCTCAGATTAGCTTTGTGTATAATCACTGCTACAATATTGCAAGTATGTACATCACAAGATTATGTACCACCAACCTACAATCCAGATGTATCAAGGAATACAAACGATTACTCAAATACCAACAATCCAAATTATGACAATCCATATGACCCCACAAGAAAATATCAGAACCGAGAGAACATTGATAATAATAGGAACCAGTATGATGTTGATCAAAGGTATAATCAGTATGAAAACAGGAATGAACCAAAGTATAACCAGAATCCGTACAGTCCGGAAAATACACCAAGGCCTTCATGGGACAGTGGTAGGTCATATAGTGGTTCATACAAATCTGCATCATTGGAATATGATAGTGTCATCATACATGAAGCGTAAGTATTTTTATTTGTTTTTTTTTTAATAATTATATTGATCTTTATTTATCTCAAGTATTCCCATAATTTTCATATGATAAATTTTGAGAATTTGATGTTTCTAACAACAAAAAAACCTTCAAGTAATTATAGAACATTGAGATAATTTAAATTGCAATTTATTAGCTTTATATTTTATTTAAGTCCTACAATAGGCATATCACCTAGATGCACCAGTAGAAATATCAAATTAATTATGAAACAAATAGGTAATTCTAGAGTCAACAAATTGTATAAATATTTTTGTAAAATTCAATAAAGTTTTAAGTGTAATAAAAATAATTTAAATTATGAAAATTTTACTGAGTAATTTCTGCACCCTATTGACCTACCATCAGAAGCATATGCACTCTTGTTTTAGATAGTTATTGGATAAAATTTAAAGTGCTGTAGAGGTGAATGAACTGCATAATTATAACCACAAGGTGGTGGTATAAACTATAAATATATCTGTAGTTCAAGTGCTCTGTTTATTGTAATAGGTTTGTTTATTTTAAACCAACTGCTAAGACTCTGGGAGTAAATAAAAGGTGTACTTGTATTGAAAATATTAAAAACTTTCATAGTTTACATTACTTTGAAGATATTGGATAATATAAACACTATTCATATTACACATTTTAATGCCCACAATCTATTTCTGCAAAGAAGTAGTACTCACTCTTCTGTGTTCTAGTTTGAAGGGAGTTTGGCCCTCATATTATGTGGCTAAACTTACTTAAGATTGTTCTACTGTTTGAATATTGTTTATATCTATACAAATAATAAAATCCAAGTGACTGTTTGTAATGTCAAAAGAGCTTTTTGCTAAATTCATATGAAAGTTTACCTGTTTTTTCCTGATACTCTCCAAAATGGTTGGACTGATTTTGACAGAACTTTCACGGGCAGATAGCTGATGTTATAAGGGGTAACTTAGGCTACTTTTATTTAAACCCTAAAAGAATTAGGGTTCTGCGCAAATATATATATTTATTTTTTTACAATAACCAATGGGCAACTATCTCGTGGGTGGAAGCGGTGTCATCACAATACTGACTGCATTCTGTAGTGCATATGAGTGAAACCGTGGGTACAGCTAGATATAAATAATATTATTGGCAGTAGTGCACACTTAATATCAGGTTGATAACTAAAAATAAATCCTGTTTTTTTGACCAAAAACAAATATTTTTTCATTCAAGTAACTTTAAAATCCTGATAATATCAAATGAAAATGAAATTTGGGGTTATTGACCTTTAATTGCAATGTTGATTGTGGAGACACATCATTATGTTTTGTTTGACAGGTTAACAAATTCTCTGTAGTTATTACTGTTAGGATTAGAAAAAGCATTGTCACCATACTATGGTTTCATCATGCTGTGACCATTTATTCTAATTATTCACCAGCTGAAGTCCTTGTAAAAGTATAAGGCTCTTTTAAAGTTAATATGTTGTTTAATAATCTGAAGTCTTGTTTGTGTTAACACAGCCCTTAAAATATGGCTTTGTTTATTCCATATTATTTGTGATGGAGAACTGTGCACAGGATAATAATTATTACTGATGTGATTATTTTATCTATCTGTACAATTAACAAAATTGAAGTGTCTGTTTGTAATGTCAAAACAACAACCTTTTACTAAATTAATATGAAAGTATATGCAATACCTATAATAAAAAAACAATTTTTAAAATTTTGGTCTGTCTGTTTGTTTTGGGTAATCTTCAAAACAGTTGGATCGATTTTCACGGAACTTTCACCTAGCTGATGTTATAGGTAGTAACTTAGGTAGTACTTTTATTTTAGAAAAAGGATTAGGGTTCCATACAAATAAATAAAAACTGGACATGGTGAATCAATTCAGACGCTTAAATAGCTTACACTGAGTAAAACCATAAAAGATATAGCAAATTAATGTACTACATAATTGTAGGCATTAAAAAGACCTACAAAGAAGTCAGGAGAGTATACATCTATCTTCTAAGGAACACCCATAACAAGCATTTTTGTCTTTAAAATAGCCAGGAGCGGGGTAGCAAGATTCGCGCGGGCATTCTGTAGTCCACGTGAGCGAAGCCACGGGCACAGCTAGTACTTAATAAAACTGTTGTGTTTTTGACAAACGAACATTCCTATAAATAATTAAATAAATGTTGTCCACAGTACATATTTCATAGTAGCCTCACGAATGGTACGACCCGGGCAGATATACAAGATATCGGCGAACATCCTCCAGTCTCGCTTGCAGATGACGATAAGAGCTTCCATCTCTTGCAATGGTGTTGAGATTACCGATGTCACGCAGAGGGTGAAGGAGGGTGTACCAGAGATATTAAATATGAGGGTAAGTATAAGTTATTTTTTTTATACCTCGACAATAGTAAACAAGAGTGTGGTTCGCCTGATATTAAACAGTGTATTTTCTTAATTATCTTCTTTATTTCTATGATTCTATTCTAGTGATTTCTATTCTTTGATTGCAATATTATTTGCCTTCACTAAAAGTTAAAGACCATTGTGAGTTCAGAATCGTATGTAGATTGATGGGATGTCGATTTAATTTTCTAAATATTAATGTAAGGATAGACTCTACAGTGATAATCAATTATATTTTGTGTAAGTATTCTTGTTGATATTTAAATAAAAACTATATCAATAACTGAGGGAGTTTAAAGCCAAAATGACACTGTCTACTTTTATAAAAAAAAAACATTAATACTTTACTTTACATCATTCAAATAAAATTTTCAACCAACTTAAAAAAATGAGGTTATCATTTCGAATGTTAATATTTTATAGATGTTCAGGCATAATTTCTTTGTTTATAAGCTATTTAGATGATTCTTTTTTCGTTGGAAAGGGGATACCTCAAGGTTGACATCTTTTTAATTTCATTTGCATTGCATTTTCGGCTTTGAAGATACACCAGGGAATTCCTCAAAATCATGGAAGTTGGTTTTCTTTTTTCTTAAAAATTGTCTTTTAGGGTTAATATTATAACAACTGATTTCTCTCAACAGTATTTTTCTTTTCTGGGTCCAGTCTCTTATAAATGTCGGCCAAAACTTAAAAGCTTTTCACTTGATGCTAAATGTAGAACAGGAACAACTATGACAGTCGAGAGACGATAATTATGTACGAACATTTCTGGCAAATTTCCAATATTCCCAAAAATGAGGGATATTCTTTCTCGGAAAGTCGAGGGAGTATTCACCTCTAACGCTTTCATACATTCCGGATCTGGGAGTAGAAAACGTTTATAAAATAGTTTTGAATACTTTATGCTGAAAATAATACTTGTGAATTAATATAACAAACATTTTTTGGGTTTAAAAAGTAATATAGAAACATTTTTTAATTGCAATAAAAATTGTCCCCTAAAAGCGCGGCATTATAGTTACTTAATCCCCTATGACGTCATCATTCAATAAATAAAATTAAGGTTAAAGATATTGTAATGTACATATCTATGGTTAAGTGTCACATTGACGATTGTCTGATTGTCATGATTTAAAATTATATACTTATGTGTAGATCTAGTTGGTATTTCTGTCTTTTATCAATTATTATGAGCAAAGTTGATTTTACTACAATTTCTGTTGTTTTCTTCAGCACATATATAAAATTTAAAGCTACTTTTTCCACACTTAATAATAACATTTTAGAATCATTATAAGATCATCTAATAACTAATACCACAAGTCTTTTTAATGCCTATGAATATGTAGTACATTCATTTGCTATATCTCTTATGGTTTACTCAGCATAAGCCATTTAAGGGCCCGAATTGTTTCACCATGACCAGATTTTTTTATTTGTGCGGAACCGTAATCATTTTTCTAAAACAAAAGTAGCCTAAGTTACTCCCTATATCATCAGCTATCTATCAGTGAAAGTCCCGCCAAAATCGGTCCAACAGTTTCGGAGGCTACCCGGAACAAACAGACAGACAGACAAAAAAATTTAAAATTTGCTTTTTGTTATAGGTATCGTATATGCTTTTCATATGCATGTAGTAAAAAACTTATTTTGACATTACAAACAGACACTTCAATTTTATTAATTGTATAGGTGAGTACATACTGACGCATCGATGAAAATTTAAAAGCGGTAAAAGCGTGTGGGTTGGGAGAGGAGCGCGCATTTCACTCGGGTTTCAAGTTAACTCTAGGGAGTTGTATGTTTATTGTACGATGACGTCACTGTTTCTCCATGGCGCGGCGTATACAAATATTTCTTTAAAAGTATAAATAAATTTAGTATATTTCTTTTTTCACATTTGTATTGTTTTAGGCTTTTTATCAATAAACCAGTATCATCAAATAATTAACTTTAATTATTAAACACACTGGTTAAGTCGCTGATTAGAATTCTGTATGAGTTTTTTGTATATTAACTATATTGGTAGGTACCATCGACAACGGTCCCCGGCGATTACAAGCTGCGAGTCGAAGGCCTCTACTTGGACACGCCTTTCGGCGGCCGGGCGTTCGTCAATGAGACTCAACTCAGTTTCTCGAAAAGATTCATGACGATATTCATACAGATGGACAAGCCCGTGTACATGCAGGGCCAAACTGGTGAGTCCATTAAGTAAAGTTTAATCACCGGTTATTCTACAGTGCACTAAATATTTGGCAACTAAATTCTGTAATATGTATTTGTCATACTTGACATTGGCAAAATTGTCTACATAGGCAGAAAGCCAAAATTAAACAAAAAAAAAGAAGTATAGTTTGGCTCCAGGGCCACAACTTTAGTGTAACCTACATATCAGGTATTAATGCGATTGTAGAAGCCATGAGACTTCACTTTAGTGCAGCAGTTTACATTTGATTTATTACGATTATCTCTGAATAAGTAGGTGATTGTAAGTTATTATAAAGATTTGGTCAATCAACTAATATTTACACTTTTACTTTTCGTTGAATCTGTTAAGAGAACCGTCGCGGATGGATACTTGTGACGAAAAATTCAATCTACATGTGTACGCAAGGTTTTTTGGTAAAAATGTTTTGTTTTATTACTTATAGTTCTTTGTGTGTAGATCTTATTTTTTAAATTAAATGCAAGTGACAAGTAACTCTTAATTTATAAGGAAGTTTAATATAAGTTAATGTGGTTTCGAGAAGGAATATTTTGTATGCTGAGTTACCATAAAATTTCATAGAAACAAAAGACATTTGAGAACGTAATCAAGTTTGTCGTGGTTCTTAATAATCTTAGATACAATTATTGTGATATTATTTTTGTGTGTGACTATTATTAATTAGTACATATTTTTAATAATATTGTTACACCCGTGGGTAGTAAAATGCCGTTATTTTTCGCGTCGATAACTTATTCGTACTCAAAAATACATATTCAAAACAAACTCACAAATAGCCTCTTCAAATGTAGTCTTGAGGTACTTCCAGTTTCTCCCTCTATGGTCCTGTTATAGAGAGATGTCTCATTTTATATTGCTTGATGTTTTTACTTCGCTTGTTGAAATAGAACTGTCTCGGGTCGAGATACGGCTCGATTATACAGACGATCTCGAAATCACTAGAAGGTACTCGTAAACAGGTTGTAAACAACAAGAGTCATCGTTTTTAAAAGAACAGGAATAATATATTTATAGATTATTGTTTGTTGGCCCAATCCAAGGGAAGAGGCCTTTGTATTTTTGAATAAAAATATAATTTTTTCTCTAACCTATGACAACATACTTTCTCGATGTTTCGAGTACATTCTAGACAGTTCCAGAGATTTCAAAATAATGATTTTTATCACATCGTAACGATATGTCAGGTGACAAACTGTGAGTAAAATAGTTGATTGACCCGATTCATGAATGTTTACGTATTTTTTAAAACTTCATCATGTGTAGTACAATTAGTTTGTTGAGTAACTGAAGCTGACATATTTTTGCAGTACGATTCCGGGTAATTCCTATCAACACTGAATTAAAAGCGTTCGGGCGCGCCATCGACGTGTACATCTTGGATCCCAACCGACGTATCATGAAGAGATGGCTCTCTAGACAGGTAAGAATATATTTTAGTTCAGTAAAATAACAATACACTTTAGTACATACATCAATATAGTCTTCCCGAGTAGTAACCTATCTGTGACCAGGTTAAATACATCAGTTTCCAATCGTTTTCCTACTTCGCCTGAGCTTCCTTAATATTTTTTTTATCTGAGGCCTCATTCACGTATCAACGAATCGTTATTTTTCCTGGATCGTGATTTGGATCCTCTAATGGCCGTATTCACACGCTCACGACTCGTAAAAAAACAACGAATACGTACAATTGCTTCGTAGGTACATCGCTATTAATAACAAATCTTTAATGGCGGATGTATGTGAGAACATGATGTAAAATTCTCATTCCGCAACGTCTTGGCGTTTGATAGGTATAATAATGTAGACATATTTTAAATAATAAAAACTTTATTTTATAAAAATATTAAAAACCACAATAGCTTAGTAGGTAGGACACGGGTCCGATTGTATCGAGACTACCGTGCACTTAGTGAAAAACCTGTAACTTTCTTTTGGTTTGTCGCATTTCAGGATCAACTATATTGTGTTTTTTTGTTGCTACGGAGTGAGTTGACAATGACTAATGTTATGCTACCGTATATTTTACGGTACCTACAATTATTTGAATCGCAAGATTTTAAATACATACTGAATTGAAGGTTTTTATTTATTAATTTAATTATTTCGTGTTATTCAACATACCCAATAATTTACTATAATCATTACATAATTCAAGAAACTATAAAATGAATATATTACGGTGAACGACTGCAAACAAAAACTAAAAAAAAAGAAACGCTTTGGTTGACCCACGAGAGATGCGAATTTATCTCCTTATTCGAGCTTCACATGTGAAGGGTTCAATGTTTTTTTGGAAAAACTTATCAACATATAATATCTCATACGAGTTTACAATTAGTACCGATTGGGGACATCACTATTTTAGAAACACAAAAACCAGCAACACATTAAATGTCATTTGGGAGTTTTTGGCGGGATCTTAAAGTGACATGTTGTGATTTTATTTTGAATTCATTAACTAAGGTTTTTAACCCTATATTATATAATATTGGTGGCGATATGCGTGATACAGTTTGGTTTTTGTGCATAAGTTAAGTGGATTATAAATTGAAAGCATGCATTCTGGGAACCCACAAAAACTCCCTAGAAAGTTCTAACAAGGGAGCCACCATCTTGTTAGTATACCGAAATCATCATTCGTCACACTATATTAACTTGATAATGGCAGTAATGGTCTTCATCAAAAAGGACTCCTTCGTCAAGTTAAGTCAGTTAAGTCAAGTCAAGGAAGAAGAACCCACCATCTTGTTGGACGGCGCTTTTTATGAAATATCAACCTGTTATTAGGAATGCTTGAAAACATTGACGCTGGAAAATTTTACGAACGATTCAAAACAATGACACTGGATACTGAAATCGTCATAAGTCAAGACACTATATTCACTTGATAATGGCAGTAATTAACTTCATTAAAGAGGACGAGTTACCAAGTTACGAAGAAAAAGAAGAAGAAATGTCACAACTCCGTGGGAATAAAAAACGCACTATAGTGTATATATACAGGTTGCGAGAGCCCAGCAAGTCCGATTGGTAGCGGTCACCTTCGATGGATTACTGATCTCTGGACGGTCGTCGTTGTTTTTGGTTTGTACCATACCTGTGTAGTAACCATCAGGAATTGTGTTCCGTCACTTAGCCGTATTACTATGCAAAAATTTGTACTGTACTTTTACGATGCGATATGTAGTTTATTTATTTGGATATATTATGGTATGGATATTATAATTTTTATATATATTAAAAAAAAAAATCTGTTCGTAAGTTATTTTGTTTAAAATTGCTTTAGTAACCCATAAATCACTTTTACCATGTCTTACTATAACTCTTTACGTACTAAACGAATTTTTAATTTACCAGTACCAAGAACACTTTTGGTAAGCGTTTTGGAGATTACTTATGAGCTTCACAACATATAACGCCATCCTTAAACACGGCAGTACTTTTAAAGATTGTTCAATACATATATGAAGCAATAAAACTAATTTTTGATTTTCTGCTATCGTTAAATTCTGCTGAGACAGAGACGTTGGTTAAAGTACTCTAATTTTTAAGTTTTTACAGGCGAAGCCTAGTGCGGGGGGACCCTTGGTAATATTGATTTAAATTGTGTTACTTAATAAACGTTATCTTTATCTTTAAAAAGTTTTGACGCCACCCCGACAGCTGTAGCCCGCGTCTCTCCAGTTTGGAAAACGCGTATTTATTAGGCAGTTTTGTTTGGGACTAATTGAATAATAAACGCTTTTTCACTGTAGTAGCAATAATAATTTCTAATAAGGTATTTAAAAAAACCATTTTAGAAAGAAAATCATTTTCAATGATTTTGAAGAGTTCCCTGCTGTATCTATGAAGGTGAAAGTACAATGCTAATAAAATTAAAATGGGACCACTTTTGAGGAATTATCCCCTATCCAACAAAAAAAAAAAAATCATACAAATCGGTTAACAAACAAAGAAGTTATGGCTTTAATAACCTCCCGTCTTTTTTTGTAGACGTTTAAACAATCGGCAATTTAATACTTTAACACCTATTTCTGTATAGATTAATCTAACATCATCTCAAAATGTTTAGTAGCATATGTGATTATCCGATTTGTAAACACTAGAATGATAATGTCGTCTTAATGTTTTGTCAGGGTACAGTTACCATTTTATATTCTATTGTGTTTTGTGTAACATAATAAATGATTCCATGTACAATGCTAAGCATAAACACTATCCTGCACTATGTAATGTATGTTGATCGATTCCGATTACTCATAAATTATATGACATTAACACATGCATATATGGCTTGTGGATATGTATGACATTGACATGACTTGTGGAACAAAGTACAGAAATATAATCCACAGATGTAAGCTCGACATTCTTATCTGAATTTAAAATAAACAAAAAATTGTGTAATTTAAAAGTTAAGTCTTTTACACTTAGTTTAATTCCATATAAACGTCTCTTTGCCTAGGGAACAATGTACCAGCGTGTAGCCGTTAATTAATAATATTCCAAATAAATAGGATAAATTTTAGAAAAAAATAAATGTATACATAATGTATTATGTTTTTTCAAAATATGACTATTTGTTGATCTATATATACTACTTTGTATGTATGTATTACTTTGTAATTAGCACTTTGAATTATAACTTAAAATATTTTCATATATTATGTGTTTAAAATAAATAAATAAATACTTGCGTTATCTTTAACAAATTCATTCTCGAATATTCCATTTCTAAATGACACGTAAATATTTCTTTGCAGAGTAACTTCGGAACTGTGAGTCTGCAGTACCAGATGTCAGATCAACCTCTATTCGGAGAGTGGTACATCAGAGTGGAAGCTTTAGGACAGATCGAGGAGACCCAGTTCCTGGTTGAAGAGTATTATCAAACCAGATTTGAGGTAGGATTTTATTTTGGTTCAATGTTAAACTAAAATTATAAATTACATTATTGTATATCTGTATCTATACTAATTTTTTTTTTAAAATGTACAAAGGCTTTCAGTTAATTCGATTTATTAATATTTTATTTTAGTTTACTCTAGTTTTAAGGATTATAAAATAGAACACTGCGATAGAAAGAAAAATACATGAAAATTAAAAAAATCATTGCATTGAGACCATTGAGGAAGCTATTTAGAGTTTTGTTGTACAAAATATTTTTCTAACGTTTATCAGAATCATATATTTATAGTTTAAACCTGGGGGCGGTGACGCCGCAGACGCATGGTTGTACTGTGCACAAAAAAATATCACAAGTTTCCACCCACGACTTCGTCTCTGCTATTTTTTTTAACGTAGCGAGTGTTGTACTCGGTACAACGCCGCCTTATATTTATTATATCAACAGGTAAACAACTGTTTGTTCCGTTTTTCGTTTTCAAAAAAGTCCAACACATTTAAAACGAGATTTCTGTCTTCACTATGTTATGTTTTACCCTTCATTATAACAATAAATTTAACACAGAAAATAACAATATAATATAGCAGAAACTATTAACGAACTATTAACGAAACAGTATCAAACAAGATTATAAAATCGCAGCGCGTCGTCGTTGCGTGACGTAAGCTAGTACGCTTAAAGTAGCTAGTATAAGCTAGTATAGCTAAAAAAAATGGCGTTGCCTACAGTACAACACTGGAGCTTAAGAGGAAGTTTCAGAGTAGCGGGCGGAGGGTTGCATTCCAGGCGAGTCTCAACTTATCGTGCACGGGTAGTATTGATAGTCGAAATGCATGTTTTTAGGTTGAGTAGAAATTTGCACAACGTAACAATTTACGTTCCAGGGATGCTTAATGTGTAACTTTTCTTACGATGAACATGTATAGTACAAAGCTATGCTTAAAGGAAGTGAATCTAAATTATAAGGATAAATAAATGAATGAATGAAACTTATCAGGTGAACGTGACAATGCCAGCGTTTTTCTTCAATACGGAGCCGTACATACGAGGGCGGGTGATGGCTAACTACACGTCCGGAGCACCGGTCCGCGGGAACCTCACTCTGAAGGCGACCATCCGCCCCATACCACAGTACCGGCCGCAGTACTATGTTCAAGGGCAGTTCAACAACCGAGGACAGGCTGGTGTCCCCGGTTTCGCAAACACGCAGTACACTAGAGGTCAGGATTTTACTCAATTTTGAGGGTTTTTTTTATACAAGATGACAAAGAAGCCTGCCTGATGGTAAACCTTTGGAAGTTTGTAATATCATAGGTATCCATAGTGCGTTGCCGACATGAAACCCCTCTACCCCCCTGGTTTTGATACCCAAGGGTTCAGGGGCGTAGCCAGGAAGCAGGCAAGGGAAAAGTAATGTAATTTTTTCTATATTGTCTTAGGTTATAGGAGCACTTCTACCGACAAGCGTTCCGTTTAAAAATCTCTGTGATTCAGTGGAAATGTGGCGAGAGTTCCGCAAGTTACATTTGTTATTGTATCGTAGAATTGTTTTCGCTGTCAAATAATTCCAATGATACACATTCTTTAATTTATTAATATTATGTGTTCCGTAGCTTTTATAAACTGCTGGACTATTTTTCCATGAATTTCCCTTTCACACAGTTCGTCCAAACTACAACCCGTACTTGTACAACGAGAGTGGTTACCAACCGTACGAGTATCCTGGTCAGACGACGGACGAGTTTGGTCGCGTGACGTCACAGCGGCTTCGTCCCGGCCAACCTAACCAGGTCGACCAGCCCGACTGGTGGTACGATCAGCAGAAGGTTGTTACGAGAATGTTTAACTTCGTAAGTTTTTCGGTCAATATAAAAATTTTCCCATGTTATACTGCAAACAAAACACTTAGTGAAAAAAAAATGTTTTTCTATTTTTGCTTTTTATTTGATTCCCAGGCGTCGTACTTCAATATTATATATCCTATGTCACTCCCACAATTAATACGAATCTAAAGACATCTCATATGCTAAAACACATTAAGCTGTTTATGTTATAGAGCATGCCAAAGGAATAGAATTATAGTATAAATATATAGTAGATATTTAACAGCCAGACTCACAAATGATAATAGAGTGGTTGACCCTTTATCGAAGTAGTTTTTTTGTCCGATTAGAGGTAGACCTAGAAAACCGCAAAACTTTATTTTAAAAGTTTACTTTTCGTAGAATGGTGAAAACGCTGTCAGCCATTAATTAATATGACTAATGTCTATACATTATCTCTGCTGTGACGTCATACGGGTCGAAAACAAACTTGACATTTGTCAAACGTTCATCATTATAAAAATCTAGATTCTTTTTATGTTATAACTAATAAATGTTAATGCTACAAGCACAGACTACACAGTGAATGTCACTTTTATCAGATCTGACATGAAATTTGTTTAGAGTCCTATGATGTCACAATATGGTTGACAGCATTTTCATAATTCAAAATAATAAAAAAAGAAACAATTTTTAAATTAAAAATATGTAGCCATCTTGCACTTTTAATATCTGTAAACGATAAATATTGTTTTTTTTTAATGTTAAATACTATAGAAAATATTTATTTATTGGGAATTTTCACATGGTCAAAGTTACTTTTTAAGAATTTTTATTTTTATGCTTGATTATTAATATAAATTGACATTATTATTGGCAGGATGAAAAATACCCATTCTGGATGCAGAAGCCGGATCCTACGGAGTATGCAATTCAACAAGGCAACACTAATACAAACCCTACTTACACATCAACCTCCACTTACAACTATTATGGCACCCAGTACAACGATAAGTTGCCTTACTTGAGATTTGTGAGTTTATTTTTTTATACTAATGTTTAAAAAAGGGTATAGTTTGTCTGTTTGTAGGAGGTAATCTTCTCCAACTACTGATCCATCTCTGAAAATTCTTTCTCTATACTAGGTTCATCATAAGATTGTATCCACAAAACATAAAGGGTATGCATTTTACTTATAGAGAATTAAAAAAACAAATTATATCTTCAACAAGACAATTTTTAAGAAAAGAAGAAAACCAACTTCAATGATTTTGGGGAGTTTTCTGGTGTATCTTCGAAGTTCAAGGTCCAATGCCAATTAAAATAAAAAGGGTACCCACCACCCCTGAGGTATCCCCTATTAAACAAAAAAGAAGCATCCAAGTAGGTTCATAAACAAAGAAGTTACGGCTAAACATCTATAAAAAATGTATTTATACATTCGAATTGAATAACCTCCGCCTTTTTAAGTCAGTTAAATATTGCTTTAAGTTTCAATTATTTTCTATAAATAGTACTAAGTTAGTGAGATATTTTCTATGTAGGCGTGTCATAAGCCAACATCATTGCAATAAAAAACAGCGTAATTAAACTACACATACATACTTTAAATAATGCTTCCAGTTATATAATACGCAAAAAAAGGGAAAGAATATGAAAGACATTATAATTCATTTTTGTTGTTAGAATGATATAATTAATTATATATTTGAGTTGTATAATAATAACGTGCAACCGCGACACTGGATAATACGCGAATAAGAGAATGTCAGGCAATTACCTGACTTTAATATTGCCAAAATAGAGCGCGGCTAACGCATCTACACTTATAAAAACATCTTAGACTGTAGTACATACTTTTCACAGTTCAACGGGACTTATGATTTCAAATTCCCAATGTCGGAGCTGTCGCAGCTGGTACCGACGTTGGACGGCGTGGAAGTGATCATCACTGCTGCTGTGGGGGACCCATTTCTCGATGACGTCATCGAAGGCTACAGTATCGCGAGGATCTTCAATTCCTCACTGGCGCTCACCTTCCTTGGCGGTTCGCCGCAGGTGTTCAAGCCAGCAATGCCTTTTGATGTTTATGTAAGTTATTATGTAGACCACTTTGATTTACCAATGATACTCTGTTGTAAATCGTGAAAACATATTTAAGGAACAGATGTAATCTTCTGTGCCGGAACGCCAAACGTCGCTATATTTATAAGCAACTTGAAGTATCCACACCTGCTTGCTTATGGAAATTTCTAAAGTCGCTCGGACTATCCAAACCCTTGAATAGGGACGATAAAATTCCTATTGACTTGAACTTGTTAAATAAACATTTTGCAAGTGCTACTAAGCTCACACTGAATGTTAAAAATCTTACTCTTAAATTTCTTGCTTGTTTACCCCGTCCTCAGATTGAGCAGTTTGAGTTTTCCCCTACTAGTGAAGATGAAATTACAAAAATATTCCTAACTCTCAATTCTAAAGCTGTGGGTTGTGATAATATTGGTTGTGTCATGCTACAATATATTTATAAGCTTATTCTCCCATGTGTGACTTCTATCATAAACTTTTCTTTAACCACGGGGATTTATCCAGCTTCTTGGAAGAATGCTTATATTGTTCCGCTTTCTAAAGTTACCAATCCCACAGCTCCTAATCATTTTCGACCTATCTCTATTCTTCCCTTCCTTTCCAAAATTTTGGAATCTATTGTCAATAAACAAGTTACTTCTTTCCTCAATGACAACAATCTATTAAATCAATTTCAGTCTGGCTTTCGAACCGCCCACAGTACTACTACTGCTCTGCTTAAGATCACGGAAGATGTTAGATCTAATATGGAAAAAGGTATGGTCACAGTATTGGTCCTTATTGATTTTAGCAATGCATTTAATGCTGTTGACCACGATCTTCTGATTGCCGCTCTTTCTTGTCTTCAGTTTTCACCCTTAGCACTGGAATGGTTTTCTTCTTACCTCCGAGATCGTCACCAGGCTGTTCGCGTCTATGATGGCGAATCAGATTGGTGTGCTCTAGAAGCTGGTGTTCCCCAAGGCGGCATTCTTTCTCCGTTACTTTTTTCTATTTTTATAAACTTACTTACGCCTATTTTACAATCTCACTACCATCTCTATGCTGATGACCTGCAATTGTATCTGCATTGCGAAATTAAGAATCTTCCTTCTATAATCAATAATTTAAACAAGGACCTCTCAAGTTTACTTTCCTGGTCTGAATCTTACGGAATTTATGTTAATCCAACTAAGTGTCAATCCATTATAATTGGTAGCTCAAAACAGCTTGCTAAAATAGACTTTAATTCATTGACTCCTCTTCAATACAATAAATGTACCATACCTTACTCAACTACGGTGAAAAATCTTGGAATCATCTTCGATACTAAATTATGCTGGGCAGACCAGGTCAAGGAAGTTAGTAGAAAATTTTATGCTTCTCTTCATTCTCTCATGCGTTTGAAAAACTTTCTTCCTGTTAATACTAAGATTTCCCTAGTGAATACTCTTCTTCTTCCACTTCTGGATTATGCAGACGTTGCTTACTTGGACCTCTCAGAAGATCTCTTAAATAAATTTGATCGTCTACTCAATAACTGTATCCGTTTCATCTTCCGTCTTCGGAAGTTTGATCATGTTTCTGAATACCGAGCCAGGTTGAAATGGCTACCTATTCGGCAACGTAGGAATATAAGAATACTTTGTCTTCTTTTCTCCGTACTTAATAATCCCAAATCCCCTAAATATTTAAAAACACTTTTTCAATCTCTCGCGGATAAGCATAATAGACAGCTAAGGTCTTCTGATTCTTTAATTCTCAGTATACCAAGTCATCATACTAATTTCCGCGACCAATCCTTCGCCGTTACAGCAGCACGACTGTGGAATTCGCTTCCTATCAATATCCAACAGGCCAACTCTCGAAATTCCTTCAAGTATTCGCTACGTAGGTTTTACTTGGAGCAATTGAATACTTCTTAATAATATATAATCTTAATAATCGTTAACATTATGCACACCTTGCATATACCTTTTCCTTGCTCCCTTGGAAGACTGGCAGAGAATGCTTTTTAGCATTAAGTCCTCCATTTGTACTTTTTTTTTGTGCAATAAAGAATATAATAATAATAATATAGTCGTAGTAATTTAAAAAGTCGCTTTTGACATATTTGATATTTCACGATGCGATAATCTTGATCGCACGGTTTGATGTCAAACAACCAACCACATTTTTTTTTTAATTAAGTAAATTAGTAACAAAAATCCAATTTATTTCAGCATTCATATTTAGATTTCACCATCGTATAATGTTATGTAAGTCGGAAAAACTTTATAACCACTTTGTGAGTGTAATTGATTACTGGAACGAATTTCCTTAGTGCACGGTACGAACCTGGTGGATGGGGGCTAGGCCAAAAAAAGTGTATGAGTTTTCCGTCACGAACCTGTAGTGTAGACATCCATAGCGCGTATGCTATTGGTTCGTTCCAACCGAGTGTTCCACGACACTCGCGCATTTTTTTATCCTATCAAATGAATTATTGTTATTATTTTTAATCATACTTCATGTAAATTATATTACTACGTTATCTTTTGTGGAAAAAGTTGTTCAATTTTATATTGAATCATGACAATTTTTTACAAAATTGAAGTTAGTTAATTTTCTTAAATTGAAAACCATTGATTTAGAGTATTTTATGGTTCATATAATCGGATCGTAAAATAAACGATAGGGCAACACTGGAAAAATTATTGTGGCGATATTATATTAAAGATTAACATAAGTGTTAGTCAATATTACAACGGTTTTTGGTTGGTTAGATGGCGGTGTCGTACCACGACGGGTCTCGTCTGCCGGCGTGGCAGGCGGCCGGGGTCGCTGTCACCGTGCACCTGCAGGTTGAGGGTCGCGGGTCCGCAGTCGAGCCGCTGCGACCCACCCTGGTGCCCGGACACGAGGCCGTGTGGCATCTCCGCATCGATCTCTATAACTTGCTTAGTTAGTATACACATTTTATATCACAAGATTTTCTTGTAATTTGTAGATCTTTACAATTAATAAAATTGAAGTGTCTATTTGTAATGTCAAAATAACAGCTTTTAAATGCATAGGTACATAAAAACGACACATTAAAAAAAAACAATTTTTAAATTTTTTGTCTGCCTGTCGGTTTGTTCTGGGTAATCTCCTAAACATTTAGATCCATTTTGACTGGACTATCACTGGTAGATTGCTAATGTTATAAGGAGTAATTTGGGCAACTTTTATGTTATGTTATGAAAGAAATTCAGTAAGTGTTTTCTGATACGTAGTTTGATCCTAACTGAGATTGAAATTCTTACATAATGTTGGTCTAGATCAGAGGTTCCCAGATTCTTTTTCTCATAGACCACTTTCAAAATTTAGCTACATTTTTACCATATTCCTAAAACTCGAAAAAAAATGTAAAGATTAGATCCAACTATGGAAATTTGCTTTGCGGCTGAGTTCGGCACAAGTCTCGACATGTTGTACTGAATATGGATAATGCAAAGTCGCTGAGCTTCTTCAAATATTATCTGCCTACATTGATAGGTGAAGCCAATCCAACATTTTAGTTCTTCACTATCGAAAGCAGATAAATTTTCGTGGATCCTCGAGTCTCCTGTGGATCACTTTAGGAACTAAGGGTCTAGGCTGTCTAGAGTTAAAGGTGCTGATTAGATACCTATTCATCAATAGTCAATACTATATAGGGATGTAATAGCTTGCTTATATATTATTTGTATTCCAGAGTTACAAAAGGATCCGAATTACCGCGAAGTTCTGAACAGTATAACCGGTGTGCGGTTGAGCGCTCAGCTCGTGGACGCCGTGGGCGGGCGGGCGACAGCTGACCTTCAGTTCGTCTCCCACTACAGCGTTGATAATCATCACATAAGGGTCTCTACAAGCACTACTGACGCAAGGGTGAATCAATTTTTTTTTTAATGTCGTAATTTATGACGGATCGTTTTTATTTTTAAACTAGCTGGTACCTACCCGCGACTTCATCTGCGGTGTTTATTATACAAGGTGTCCAGAAAGGGTATCGGGTATTTGTAAGTTCAATGAAACAAAAATTATTTGTATGCAATAAAAAAGTTTATTGTTTATTATTAGCATATGAATTGGAGAATTATTTGGAAAAGATGATGTTATCCAAATGATGACCGTTACGTTGCTGGCACTCTTCTAAACGGAAACGAAGATTGGCGATAACACGTTGACACATAGCTATCGATATTGCTGCCATTTCTGACTTGATGTTTTGCTTTAACTGGGTTAGATTCGTCGGATTGTTTTGATAAACCTTGCTTTGTTTACCCATGCAAAATAGTCAAGCGGGCTAAGGTCGGGGCTTCTGGGAGGCCAGTTGATGTTACCCCTTCGCGAAATGACTTTATTAGGGAATAATTCGTTAACAACTTCCATTGAGTCATTTGAGGTATGGCAAGTGGCCCCATCTTGCTGGAACCACGTTCTTGAGTTGAAACCTGCAAACTCCTGCAACTCTGGGACCAAAAAATTTCACAACATATCGCAATAACGGTCACTATTCACATTAATTGCTCGGCTTCGTTGATCTTCATGAAAATAAGGACCAATTATGCCTTTAGCAGACATAGCGGCCCAAACAACGACCTTTGGGCTATGCAGGAGTCGTTCATGCTTTCGTCTCGGATTCTCCACTGCCCAGTACCGACAATTCTGCTTATTAACATGACCATTCAGGTGAAAATTTGCTTCGTCACTGAACAGTATGTTGTTAAATCGCTGCAGCATTTCTTTCGCAAAATTCAGTCGATTAGCATAGTCCGTATCCTTCAATTCTTGAACCAATTGAATTTTATAGGCTTTTAGATGTAAGTCTTTCTTTAAAATCGAATGTAAAGACGATTTTTTGATGTTCAACGCTTGGCTTCGCTTTCGGATGGATAAAGACGGATTTTGACGAACCGACGCCTCAACTTCTTCAATTGTTTCTTCATCGCGAACTGAACGAGGACGACCAGAGTTTTGAATTTTAACTGTCGCACCCTGTATTCTCGATCATCCTGATCCATTTCCTAATGTTATCGTCACTTGGCGCGTGGCGTGTACGATATTCCGCACGATAGAGACGTTGAGCAGTCACTATTGAATCACCATTACGATAATACGCTCGTCCGCAAAATGCGCGATGCGTCCCCGAGTACTGTTCCATCGTGACTAAAACTCCACAAAATGGCGGACGCCACGAACCCCTCCCCGCACCCTTTAGACGCCCCGTTTCGAATATGGCGCGAAAACAAATACCCGATACCCTTTCTGGACACCTTGTATTAACACCACGGCAATAAAACACATCGCTGAACGCGTAGTGCTTATAAAAATCGTAGTTTCTTAAAACTTTAACTTTTCATTGAACGATATATACTTTTTAGACAAGGGCCAAGTATATTAGATGTAAAACAAAAAAAGTTATTGATCAAAATTTACCTAATAGATTTTGCGTTTTACGCGCATGACGGCAAACCTCAATCATTTTATTTATATAGATTGCTTATAAAATCCCTTAAAGAGTGTTCACACCCTAACAAATCATGAACAACGTTAAAAGTGATCGCTTATAGCAGGACACGGTCGAATGGACAGAGTAGATAAACGTCAACGGCGGTAGGAACAATAATAACGAATTACTTTATCAACTTATTCGATTTTCGTTTCGTAGTTATCACAGAGAAGTGTTTTCAAGATATTATTATTCTTATATATACCTTACAAGACAATTAAAAAAAAAAAAGTAAACCAACTTCTATAATTTTGAAGAGTTCTTTTTTGGTGTATCTTTGAATTTGAAGATCCAATGTAAATGAAATAAAAAAAATCATTCAAATCGATTCATAGACTAAAAATATACATTCGAATTGAATAAGGTCTACATTTTAAACATGAGGGGATGATATAGCTAGCCAGGCGAACATTAGAAAATCCGCTACAATCATGCTATGATTTCAAATGATGTAT
The DNA here is from genome assembly GCA_033032175.1 of Saturnia japonica. Lineage (NCBI taxonomy): Eukaryota > Metazoa > Arthropoda > Insecta > Lepidoptera > Saturniidae > Saturnia > Saturnia japonica. The sequence continues at coordinate 17,141,027 of CM065318.1, forward strand.
TCTTTCACCGAAAGCTCAGAGTTTTGAATCTGGGCCATGACAACTTTTGGAAAATTGATTTAAACACTATATGATGAAAATAATACCTATGAATACATCTTTTTCATTAATACACCATAAACAGTAATTGAAAAATATTAAATACATCACAAAAACGCCATATTATGGTCCCGTGACGTTATTGTTCATTTTATATGTCATTTTGTATGATAACAGTGACAAGTGTGACAACTCATGCAAGAGTGTAACGTTCATATTTCCTGAATGATGACGTCACGTTTCTAAACTGCTTTTCAAATCAATGTCTTGCAGACAAAAAATATTAATTTTCCAAAGGGAAAATAAAATAAACAATAATTACTTTTTCCAGATTTGTATTGTTTTAGGCTTTTTAATTACTGAATAATTTACTAAATTTTTTAAACATACAGTCAACTCGCGGATTGAAAACTCTAGTCTCATTGTATTATTCGAATCTGCGTCGATCGTCGCTGTGTCCAAACTCACTACCACTCAGCCATCAACGCTTAGGATAAAATGTATATTTTCAGGTTGGCGAGTATATAATATTCCATGTGCAAAGCAACTTCTATATGGAGTCGTTCAACTACGTCGTTATGTCCAAGGGCACTATCTTGACAAGCGCCCAAGAAAACATGCAGGTAAGGACCTTTCGCTTTCGGGACATTCGTTAGTTGTATGTTTTTTTTTTCAACCCCGCTCACCCCTCCTATTGGCGACATTTAGAAAGATGTCCCAACCCATTCCCTTCCACACGTTATGAGGTTTACTCCGTAGTTTTTGAAATAATGAAATTGATTTGACATTATGTTCAATAATAATGCATTTTGTTTCATGCTATTAAATGTGGATTATTCAATTTATGGAAAACCTAAAATGTCACGATATTCTTAGATGAGATCCACTCACTATCATTGACCCCTATTTATATCTGGCAGAGCCGCAGTTTTTTTGTTTTCGCCATCGTCCCCTGGGGGTCGATATAGACCGCCTTAGGAATCACGGGTTAAGACTATGAGCAATGTATATATGCCCCCTGGTTTGTATGTACAGGAGGGTGTGCGCACGTTCGCGGTGACCGTCTCCGCGGAGATGGCTCCCGTCTCGACGCTGGTGGTGTGGAGCGCGGACCGGCGCGGCAGAGTGCTAGCTGACTCGCTCACCTTCCCCGTCAACGGCATCTCCAGGAACAACGTAACTACTTGCACCATACTTCTACAAACATTACACTATATTTTTTTTTTTTTAAATTAGTAGTATGGGTAAGTGAAAGTGACTGTACTGTCCATGTTGGTATGCACAGTACAATTCAAACACAACGGCGACCACCGAGTGTTCGTAATCCGTCGACGGTCGCCGCTAATATGCCGTTCTGCATAATTTGGATAACTGGATAAGCCAGATTGATACCAAAATGCGATACGCAGAATCGAGTCAGTATGACGAAATTTTCACCACATGCATAGTGGTCGCGGCCCAGTCGGGCAAAATAACCCTACCTACTCTTGGGTTTCACCCTACTATCGGCATTTTTTCGTCGTTGCTCAGGAGGGTCCACAACGTGCAGGTGAGGTTGGCTTTGGATGTCTCAATTTTAAAGATGTGATTCGACATCCCTTACAGCCCATTTTTTTGTATACGATACTAGCTGACCCGCGCTACTTCGTCTGCGTCCATAATAGAAGCTCTAAAAAGGAATAAATTTTCCCGTTTTTGCAACATTTTTCATTGATTTTTCGCTCCTATTCGTCATAGCGTGATGTTATATTGCCTATAACCTCGATAAATGAGCTATCCAACACTAAAATAATTTTCCCATTCGAACCTGTAGTTCCTGAGATTAGCGCGTTTAACCAAACTAACAAACAAACAAACTCTTCCGTTGTATAATATTAGTAAGATTCCAGAGGTTCATACATTTTTAAAGCTATGGGACAGTCTAATTTTATGGGCAACAATATTTTTTGTCACCAATACGCGTATCCCTCATTATAATAACTATGCCCAGCAAATATTTCTGTCACAGTACTAATGAAAACGACCTCCAAAGTGAGACCATAAAGGAGGAGGTTTGATCAAAGTTTGAGATGTAACAGTTCACATAATAGAATTACAAACGTTATTATTGTCCGGTCGCTGAGGGAATGCACATTTGACAGTGCGTTATCGAATGTCCTACATAACTTTGAAGTGGCGAACAAAATATTACGACGAAAATATTTTAATCGTACATTGACATCAAAAACAAGAAAGGTTAAATAATTATGTAAATTTACAATATACGTTTAACTCTAAAACTGTTGGTTAATCTGTCATCATTGTTGATTAAATTTTAATCTGTTAAACGTCAAATGTACATTATCTCAGCGGCCGGACTGTAAATCTGCAGAACCCACCTTAAAAATCACTACTTTTGAACTTGTAACTGCAATTTAAGTAGTCCATTATTCACAGTGATTTTTTATTTGTTTTTATTGACGTTTCAAATACTACAACGTATGTGTTATAATATGTTATTGATGTGTTATTAGTTCACGGTTTACATAAATAACCGTAAGCACCGCACTGGGGAACGCGTCGAGGTCGCTATTTACGGCGAACCCGGCGCCTATGTCGGTCTGTCCGGGATAGACAACGTGTTTTACACGATGCAGGCCGGGAATGAACTCACCTACGCTAAGGTACTGTTGTAATAACCACCGACCATTCTTATGTATGTATGCACTTTTGCCCATCATTTTATCAGGTTAAGTCAAACGGTATTTATATTTTACAATTAAACTACATTTACAGGCAGTTCATATATTTTTGAATATATGTATAACAGAATATACACATATAAAGTTACCAGGTAGTAAGAACAATTAAAGACATAAAACTATTTAAACTCGGAGTTGTAATTTCAAAATCACCAACAACAAATAATAACAGTATTTACATGTATAGGTTTCTTGAAAAGATATAAATTTAGCTACTTTACTATTGAGTAAAATCGTGAGGGACCTATATAAAATGAAATATTAACTTAAAAATTACAAATGAATTACATGATGAGCTAAAAAAACTCCAATTTTTAACAAATTTTGAATGTTTAAAAAATTTGACTACCCTTTTTAATTATTTTCTTTTCGAGTTGATTTTTGTTGAGAATTCTTAAAAAGTGTTAAAATATCACGATGTGCTAATGAACAACAGTAAAAAAAAGATTTTATGTACCACTGTTATTTACAATATTAAAAGTAAATATAATTTCAAGAGAATGAGTTCCAATGTAAATGGAACTGTATCAATAATTAATTTATATTTTCGTTTATAAATAGGTGATAACGAAGATGTCCCACTTCGACGAATCAACGAACGGTACGTTCGCGTACACGTGGCGCTCGCATTTCGGTGACCCCGACGAGCTCGTCTACTTCCCCTCTTCGACCTTCGGTATCGACGCCAACAGAACCTTCGAGTCAGTATAACAACCATATCCCTTCTTCCTTGTAACATGGAGTCCTTGAAACATAATTTGAAGAGACATTTGAGCAGGCAGGCTTGACAGCAATGACTGAATATGGATTGTAGTTGATCCCACGGTAGTCGCAGATGTTATTGGGATACACTGTGCTCACCATCAGATAGTATGAGTGTAGTCACTTTATTCTTCAGTATACCGAACATTTGGCAACTAAATTCTATTTATTCATTTATATTCTATTCATTTGTCACACTTGACATTGGCAAAATTGCTTACATAGACAGAGAAGTCATCATAAAAAAATAAAAAAGTGGTTAGTCACTATCCCTTGTAACTGACATTAAAAAAAAGAGGAGGTTCACAATTCAATTTTTTTTTATTGGTGATTCAGGCATAACTTATTTGTTTATGAACCGTTTTAAATGATTCTTGTTTCGTTAGAAAGAGGACACATCAAGGCTAACTTAAGGATTTGGATAAAGCGACAAACTCGTGGCAAGTGGTCGCAGTAAGCACTTACTAATATTTAATAGTATATTCAAATTGAGCCTCATCAAGACGCTGTATAGTCCCAACATCTTATGTGATAATGATTTGGCTCCCGACGTCACAAAAATGTACGCTCTTATAGGTATATCTGTCTGTATGTCCAAGTGTCAAGAACCTAACTGTAAGAAGAACATAATTGTTACTCTGCATATGTATATTTGTCGTGTGGCAGGTTCGCGGGATTGGTAGTGTTCAGTGACGTGCCGGTCGCGAGGAGACCCAACTCTTGCAACGAGTCGTTAGGGCTGGCGGAGTGCCTCGTCGGGGGCTGCTACCCCATGGAAAAGCGATGCGACGGCGTTCTCGACTGCACCGATCATACCGACGAGTCTAACTGTTAGTGAACATTACGTAATTTAGATGTATAAGACTCATATACTAATTATGTCCAATCCGGGAGTAGATATCTTTTGAAGAATTATTTTAGACTTATAACAAAAAAGAAATCATTATTGCACCCTAACAAGGGATTTAATTTTTTTATTTATATAGAAAATACGCCACAAAAACGCGGCGTTATGCTCCCGTGACGTCATCATTCATTTTATATGTCAAAGCTGTCAAAGGTGACAACCGGGTAACAAGTGAACTGCCAAATGTGATAACTCACAAGAGTCCACACTATTGGGTGCCGCATACTACGTAACTATCAGGAGACCAAATCTTTACTTACGTATTGTACTTAGGCGAGAATGAGGACTCTTTCGAGCTGAGCCACTTCCGTAAGTTCCGTTTCAACCGTGTGCAGCGCCAGTACGACAACGTGTGGGTGTGGCGTGACGTCAACATCGGACCGCACGGACGTTACGTGTTCACTATCGACGTGCCTCAGGTTACTACTTACTATATTATATTAACAATAATCTATCCATATTAGGACTGGATTAGCTATATGCCTGAACTATCATAACAAGATACAGGTCCCGCGCCTAAAAAAAAAAGTAATATGTTTGTGCCTTTTTCAGGTATTTTCTCTGAATTTGTCGTTTTATCCGTATCTGAGAATAGTATTTTACGTGATATATTGTACTAACTACATTAGTTAAAAACTAACTAAATCCACAATTTTTATCATATAGGAAGCTTTTTTTATTTCATATTTTTATATCATAATTATGTGTTTTACTGACAGGTGCCCGCACATTGGACAGTGTCTGCTTTCAGTATGTCTCCGACACTTGGTTTAGGAATGCTCACAGAAGCAATACATGTAAGTCAATTTAATATAAATGTATTAAGAACTATTAATCCTTTTACACGGTCTCACCATTCTTGGTTTGGACTTTTATATCACATGATGAGTGAATGTGTATAAATAAACTTATACCTAGACGTCCTAGATAATTGAAAGTGACATATGCAATTTGATCCTCATAAGAAATGTAGGTACTGTCTGTGGGGATTAATGAATTGAATGGAGCATAACAAGGATACAGAGGAGTGCTACTTTCTACCTATCCTAGTAGAGGTATGGTGTGATGGTAGATGGATAAAACGTGATTAAAATGGAAACAAATATATCTTTGATACAATTAAACATTTTCTTTCTCTATGTAGTTTTCTGTCATTTTTATCAGTGGAATGTGTTTTTCTGATCCTTACTGGGTGCTGTTCCACAGAGAATTTGCTATAAATTTCTTTCTCAGAGATAAAATTGCTTAAAGTTATTTGGTTTTGATTTTTCAAATTTGATGTAAAGGATGAAAAAAAGGTAAAATGTGGTAGTCACGGGGTGGCGGGAGATTGTGATTATTTAATATGACGTATTGCTAGAGAAGACCGGCCTTTATAACATTTAATACAAAATTGACGGATACATATAGGGTTGCCAACTTTGAAAAATAAATAAAACAAATACAATACATATTTTATTACCAAGTATATCAATTATAGTGGCTATTTATTTGAAACAAAAAATGGTTTTTTTTTGTAGGATTCAAATAAATATTTTATATTTTTAACCGAATTAAAACAAAGATGGAGGTTACTCAATTCGAAAGTTTTTTTTTTATAGATGTTAAGCTATAACTTATTTGTTTATGAAACGATTTGGATTATTATTTTTTTGTTGGATATGGGATACCTGAAAGGAGGTCCCATTTTAATTTCATTGGCATCGGACCTCCAACTTCGAAGATACACCAGGGAACTCTTCAAAATCATTGAAGTTGCTTTTCTTTTTTTGTTAAAAATTTTCTTGTAAAGGAATATTTTTTACTGCGTGATGATAGGCAGATAATGATGATAATGAAAAATAATACAATTGACAATGACGTACCAAGTCTCATTCAGAAAAAAATAAAGTTCAGATTAAGAATATACTATACTTACTGCGAGAGAACCTTTTGGTATAAATAACGTTGAATAATTTTTTATTTTTTTTCAAGTAGTAGTTTCGCCTACTATTTTTTTTTAAATATAGTCGTTAATGTTGTAAGATACTAACTATATTATGTAGTAGGGTTGGCACTTTTAACGCAATTAGATGTTTCACTTGAAAATATGAATATCTGAATTTATGTTCGCAGTACGTGGGCGTGTTGCCGTTCTTCATCAAAGTGGAAGGTCCGGATCAGTGCCGGCAGGGAGAACAGGTCGGGCTGCGCGTCGTCGTCTTCAACTACCACTCACAGAACGTCGAGGCGGTCGTCGTCCTCGCAGCCTCACCTCAGTACAAGTTCGTGCACGTCGAGGAGAACGGCTTCGTAAGTTTATACACTATTTTATATTCATGAAAAATTTTTTTGGTTACTATATCTACTAATGACATAAGCTTGCTGTGTACAAAATTTCAGGAGAATCGGTCAAGCCATTTTTTTGTTAATTCCGAACATACAAACAGACAGACAAAAAATGTTTTAATTGCATATTCGTGATCAGTGTGCTTTATGTTTAGTATATCAATCGGCAAATTTGAAAAATCAAATAGATTACAGACAGAACTACAGATTTTTTAATATAGATAGTAAGTGCGCGAGTTGAATGCAATTGGGGCCTGAGGCTAAAGGCGGAAGCGAAAAACATAACCCTCATTTTTCGCAGTCGGGTAAAAACTCAACCTCGGGGAATTGTAACATGAAAAACTTGAACAGGTCCGCTCGTACAACCCGCGCACGTCGTTCGGCGAGCATCAGTTCTTCGTGTATATAATGGCGGGCGACGCGGCGACTGTGTACGTGCCCGTCGTGCCCACGCAGCTCGGTGACATACAAGTACATCTACACGCGTCCACTCTCATGGGACAACATCATTACACTAAGAAAATTACCGTGCTCGTAAGTACTTTTTTAAACACACATTATACTTAGAGGTGAGACATTTAAATAGGTCGCAATTTTCCTTATACTAAAGTGAGTTTATTCAATTTCTTTTTTTTGTTTTCCTAGTAGATATATTAGGTCCTTACATATGAAATTGGCGTTTTGCTGAACTGGTCACTTTGATCTCAAATATCTGGCGTCTGGTTAGAAATTCCAAATTTAGACTTGTGTATTTGTGTTTCGAATTTAGTGATTCATTTGATTTCGCACCATTTTATTATTCTTTGCCATTGTTCTTTTCACAAAATAGAAAATTTAATTTATCGCCTTATTTACGAATATAAGTTCCATTGTAGCATCAGCGCTACAGAACTAGCTCGAAGGATTAATGATGTGTATGGGAAAGCTACTGTTTCCGACGTTTTCGATCTGGAAATTTTGACCTACGAAACAAACTCCGTGGACGGCTGGAGACCCTAGTTGAAAATGAAGAATCAAAGGTGATCGTTGAAGCGAATCATTCGCAAATAACATCAGAGTAAGCGGCAGGCTTTGGTGTGAGTGATAAAAAAAATTAATTTACTTGAAACAAACAGGAAAACGGAAAAAGCTCTAGAAATGGGTATCGCTTGAATTGACTGAAGCACACCAACAAACACCTATTGAGTTCTACATTACTTTACTCAACCATCACAATAACAAGGGAATTTTGAATCGTATTGTTACTTATGACGAAAAATGGATCCTTTACGACAATCGGAAACGCTCATTAGTGGTTGAAACCAGGAGAACTGGCCAAATCTGTTTGGTGGACTAGTGCTGGTGTCATACACTACAGCTTCGTAAGATCTGTCCAGACGATAACAGCAGATCTGTATTGTCAACAATTGCAAACCATGATGGAAAAGCTAGCTGTTAAACAACCGAGACTGGTCAATATCTCAAGCCCACTGCTGCTTCAGAACAACGTTAGATCCCATACTTTACGACCGACGGTCGCTAAATTAGAGGAACTGCGGTTGGAATGTCTCCCAACCCCACCATATTCTCCGGACATTGCTCCAACAGATTACCACTTTTTTCAGAATTTGGACAATTTCTTGCAAGGAAAATTAATTCAATTCCGATGAGGCTGTCCAAACTGCCTTCAAAGATTTTATTGATTCTTGCTCCCACAATTACTACTACCTTTATAATGGCGAAAGTGCATAGATAATAATGGTACATACTTCGTTTGATGAAATGTATAATTTCATATTATTTTTTTCATTTTATTTTTACCATATAAAAAGCTAATTTCATATGTAAGGACCTAATAAGTACTAACACTAGTTTCTAAATTGTGGTGCACTAAATTTATTTTTGTCTGAAATAAAAGACTTTACTATTTTTTTAATCTCACGAAATAAAATGACATTTCATGGGTTTGTTAATTTATTGTATTTTTAATAAAATGATGATGTCGCCAATCGAAACTAATCGTAAAACCGAACAAGATACGATTTTGATTGTCTTATTTGGTATTCACATTTGGAACGTCGAATGTTTTTTTTTTTTAGAAAAACTTATAAATAGTTGTATTTACATGTACGGTTTTACGGTTAGTTTCTTTTGGTAATATCACTATTCTAAAACCACAATGAATTAGCAGCACATGAAATGTCATTTTACTTCATTTGAATAAATAAACCGCACTGTATTTTATTTTTACAGAACTGCCATACATACCCCTTGAAACTGTCCCAACTATAGCTGTTACCATTTTTTATTTAAATTGTTGTTACACTTAAGTAAAATAAGTATAATATGTAAAATTTTGTAATGATCAACTCTTCGGTTGGAGGGTCCAGAACTTCCATTACAAAGTTTTAATTTTTTCTGCTTTAATATTATTGTGATCAGATTTTTTATCTTAATATGAGGTGTTATATACCTTCTTTGAATCTGAAGTATTAAGTAGATAATGAATATGAAAGGAAAAAAAAGAGATTTTTGCAAGGATATAGAAAATGTATAACCTCTCCACATATCTACCTACTACAGTAGTAATATGGCGTGATAATAGATTGATTAAAATGCAGTTAGAAGGTGTAAGATCTAATTGTATTAAATAAACTGTTTATTGCCTTAACACTTTACATTAGTGACCAAAAACATTGGCCTAGTGATAACCTGGCAATGTAACACTGTACAACACTAGAAGTAGACTGCCCAGCACTCGGCACCCCAAGCTTTATAGGAATATCGCCGTAGCATCGAGAGTGATTAAAATAAGAAATTAAAAAACAATTTAGCCCCTAAGACGGTACTTATGAATGTCAAAACACTACTACCGGTTCGGAAAATATCTGTCATCGAGAAGAATCAGTAAGAAACTCAATTGGGTTTATCATATGACGTCACATGCTATAGTGTCAATTTAGTGTCTTCTAATGTGTGATGTTACAATTTTTTTATTGTCACTTCCCTCAGTCTGACGGTCTGCCTCAGCATCGTCACCAGTCCATCCTGCTAGACTTATCGAACCGCGCTTACGTGTTCCAATACATGCACGTGAACGTAACTGAGACGCCGATCATACCGTACGAGGCGGACCGCTACTACGTGTTCGGTTCGAACAAGGCCCGCGTGTCGATAGTAGGGGACGTCGTGGGACCTCTCTTCCCCACCATGCCGGTGAACGCCACCAGCCTGCTCGACTTGCCAATGGTAAGTATTCAAAGAAAAAAATATTTTTATTATTGAAACTGATCTGTGGCGCCCCTAGCGGAAATTGAGGAAGTGTAATCAATACAATAACTTTGTCAACACATTTACTAAGCCTTTAAACATTGTTTGATGCATAACCTTTAGGTTTTTTTTTAATATCCAAAAAAAATACATGTACAAGTATTCCACATAGGAGTTTCCCATTACGAGAATGAAAAAACCGAATTATTGAACCTCCTTGGAAGCGCTTTTGATCAATACATTTGTCTCGCTTTAATAGTAAAGAGAAAATGAGACGAAAGATGTAGTTCTAATTTTAATAATAGAATCGTCAAAGATACTCGATACTGACTTTCCAACTGATATTTATACAAAATAATAATATGAGTTCAAGCTTGGAAAATGTTGTACTGTTTACTTGCAAATGTGTTTAATAACGTATGACACACGTGCGGATGTGTTTTGTACAAACTCATCGACTATGGTAAGCACTCTACTTGATCTCGGGCTTACATGTCTACTCACTTGTAAAAACCGCACTAGTATCATACATAACTATTACAAGAAGTAAACATTTGATTGTATAAATCCATGTGATGTATTTGTCTTCTACATTAGTAAGTTTTTGTTGTATTATTATTTTTATTATACAGAAAATAAAAATCATGCATATTTAAAAGTAAATGTTTTGTTTATAGATTCCAAAAAATATTTATATTGATGTTATACTACATCACAATGCATTTAAAGGCTGGGCCACAACTACTTAAGTGAAAATTTCTTTCTAATGACCAGCTTCTGTGAGCTGAATTCTAGAGATGGCTGCTGTATGCCAATCTTACCTTAGACTATCATCGTAGTAGGTTCATAGGTCGGCATGGTATGGGTGACTGTTAATAGATCCACATCACTCGACGGTCGTGACCGTTTTAGGAGCCTAATTTACTTGCCATACGGTCGAGACAGTAGAATCTTACTTAACTCGCCAAACGGTCATGACTGTTCTCGGATCCTACTTTACTCACCAAGTGACGTAGAGTTTAATGAGAATTAATAACTCCACAGGACTCGGCGGAACACAACATGTTCAGCTTCGCGGCGAACATGTACCTGACTCTATACATGCGGCTGATCAACCAACGCAACCGCACCCTCGAGCGCGACTCCTTCTACCATATGAACATTCTCTACCAGCGGCAGCTATCCTTCATGAAACCAGACGGATCTTTCAGCCTATTCAGAAGCGACTGGTTAGTGTCAATTCATTTGTGCATATCTCGTCATGTTGGATTGAACACAATAGGCAATGGGATAACTTTTCAAAAAGCGTTAATTATTAATTACTAGGGGTCGCCCAATGATCGAAATTCGACTAGCGAAGACTATTTTCTGTTTGGCATTTGCAGTATGAACCTAAACAATGAATATTATATCACCTGCTGTCACTTTTCATTAAGTGACAATGTCAGTATTTTGAGAGGTCTAAGTTCAAGGTCAGGTTAGGATTCGCAGTATTAAATTATTTAATTTAATATATTAGTAACATATATTATAGATAAATTTTAGCTTTCTGCACTCCTTCTCCATATAAACTTTGACCATGCCACAGTCTTGCGTGCACGCAATACGCTTAAAAAGGGGTACAAAGTTTTTGCTTCACTTATTAATATAATGATTATGGATTTATAAAGCTACGAAAAATATAATTTCACATAAAGCATTATAAGGTGCAAACGACACCGCAGATCGCGTGACGTCATACGTAGGATCAATAATGAATAAACGCAGAAAATTATGTGGAAACAACACTATGTCGGCTTAACACACCAATCGAGTGACGTTTACACACGAATGACGTCATGTGCTGTTATTGGTGTTTCGTTTGAGAGATTGAAATACATTGGATCTTGAAGAAAGACATTGGCTACCTTATGTCGTGAAAATAAAAGCTTAACGGGTGAAATAGCAGATAAAAGTTTGTAAGAAGAATCCACTATTTCTTAATTTAGGGTGTATGAAAATTCATATTTATGCTTTTAGGAAGAAATAACAGTTTTTCACATTTTTGAAGAATTATCCCAAAGGTCCATCAAATAAGGGATGACTTACAATACGTATATGATTTTCTTTTGATTTGCCGTGTTCAGAGACTAGTCGACGTATATGCAGTAATATAGCGCAGTGGTAGAAATCGCGACCGTCATACACATAGAGTGATAAAACCATCTATCCACCGACCGCACCTTCCGCTAACGAGTAGAAGGTGTATTTTCCACATCTACCCCGTACGCTTTGGCGTCCCACAAGGCTCCATTTTATGAAGTTAAATTTTACCCTTTATAGCATGTTATTGGGATGTGTGTGTAGGAGATAATGAAAAATTAAAATAATTTGTACTCTTGGCGTCGCGTTGGTGACGCTGTATTTGTCGGATAAAAACACGGGTGAAACCGTGGGGCACAGCTAGTTTGTAATAAAAAGTATATTCATTATCGATTGATTGATCCTAGTTATTAATTAGTCCTGTCCTGTCCTGTCCCAATACTTTAATTAATGAATTAAAATAATGACATGGTATTATTATTCCAGGAATCAGTCTGCGTCGAGCGTGTGGCTGACGTCATTCTGCGCTAAGATATTCCAGGACGCTTCCTTCAACGAATGGGAAAACTTTATATACATCGATCCCGACGTGAGTATATAACCAGACAATTTTTAACAAAAAGGAAAATCAACTTCAATTGTTTTGAGGAGTTGCTTAGTGTATCTTCGAAGTCGAAGGTCCAATACCAATGGAATTAAAATGGGACCACTCTTGAGGTATCCCCTTTCCAACGAAAAAATACCATCTAAATCGGTTCATAAACGAAGAAGTTATGACTGAGCATCTATAAAAAAATATACATTCAAATCCTCCTCATTTTTCAGACAGGGAAATTAACAGTAAATAATTTTTTTGCGATTTACAAGTTTTTAAAATCATTTCATATAACAGAATATTAGATGTAACTATGATTTTTTTTTTCAATTATTATCCTAACACAATAACAATAAATGAATCCTCCAATAAGTACTTTTGTACGTGATGTCGATCGATCCATTTTTTTTTTATTTTCACTTATATAAATAGCTATCAGTACATATCATGCATAAATTACTATTTTCATTTCAGTACAAATGAAATATTGAATAAAAGCTTGTATAAAAAGTGTTCGTTTTATTAATCAGTTTATTTAATTCTGTTTGCTTGTTACATGACGTCACTATGAGAACGTTTTCTTCAAAAGAAACAAAAAATACGACTGCAAAAAATTCTTGTCTAAAACAATATATTTTCTATTATTGATTTTTATCTGATTCCCAGACGACATACTTAAATATTGTAATAATATAGTCACTCCCACAATTAAGACGAATCGAACAACATCTCGTATGCTAAAATCCATCAAGAAATGCCAAAGAAATAGATATACATATATACGCTCGAAAAACATGACCCTCCTTTTTCGCAGTCGGGTAAAAAGCAAATCATTATGCTCCTATCAGTAACAATTTTGGCATTTGATTAATATTATCACTGTGTTACTGTTCATCCAACATGATGATAATGAAATTGAACAAACCAGGTGATATCGATGGCAGTCTCCTGGGTGCTGGACCACCAGACCCCGCAGGGGGCTTTCTACGAGGTCACCTGGCTGCCGAACAGAAACGACAACTCAACTATAGTGGTGCCGAAAAACAGCTCCCTCTATAGGAACGACTATCAGGAAGCTTTAGGGAACACGGGGTTCAATGATCCGAGCATGATTGAAGTAAGTAAGAAAAACTTACCCCCAGAAGTCCAGTAAAGCTCTAAAAGCCATCAGCGGCTCTGTTTTTGGATAGGGCCCCTCAGGCTTCAATTTTTATGTTAAACAACTAACGCGACGGATCAGACCGACTGTTGGCATGGCGACGCGTCGCCACGCTTTATGATACTATGAAACATAATAGGTACGATGTGGTGACGCGTCGTCATGCCCTTTAATAATTAATTATCTTTTCCTTTAAAAAAGATCTTAATTTTTGATTTTGCCATATTTATTTTCTTTCATAAACTATATGAAAAGTGACAGCAAGTGATATAATACTCATTGTTTAGGTTCATACTGCAAATGTCAAAAAGAAAATAATCCATGATTAAAAAGTCGCTGGTCGATTTTCGATCATTGGGCGACCGCTAGTATTTATTGAACGGAGACCACACGCCGCGGTTTCGCGGATCTTAATACAGATGCACCTTTACCTCTTATTTACCAAGTTAAAATGATCATATAATAAATTTTTTAACAACTATCTCTGATTTAAGATTCGGTAATTGGTGTTTGTAATTATTTTACTATCTGGTTTGTAAAGAATTCCACTCGTTCGTCTAGTTTGCTTGGTCACGTTGTAACGTGCGAGGCCGAAATCCCATTTATTATGGAATTTACATATCTCAACTTTAAAGCATGTGTGATCAAATAGGTCAATTCAATAAATTTTTTGGATTCCTGTTAATGTTAAGAATTGTAGAAAGGCAACATGGCTAGGGTCCAAGGTAAGTTTGTGACACAATTGACTTGAAAATTATATTAAAAAACTTTTCAGGTTAACAACAGTATTATAATGCAACGGAACATCACACTGACGGCGCAGGTCCTCATCACTCTGGAAACTGTTAAGAATCTCAAAGACATCGGGATTCGAGAGGTAATTCAGAATCTTTTTCTGATACTCTTATCCATTGAAGTCACAAAGACTACAGTTGTACAAGTTCGTGCGCGACCGTTCTATGTTTCCGATAGACGTTGGCGGGACGAGGTACCACCATTGACGATAACGAGGGCTGGTAATGTAGCGGGGAAGAGAAACGCGTGTAATTGCGTGACGTAGACGCGCAAGTCACAGTACACGTAAACTTCAGTACACAATAGCCGAGAGTACGGAATTTATAACTAACTAGCTGTGTCCCACGGTTTCACCCGTGTTAATTTTTTACGACAAACATTGCCTACGTACCTGTGAAGGCAATTTTTTATACTTTGTGTAAAACTATCGATATTTTTATGAGAAATAAATTAATTTTTGAAATTATAATATAGCCTCAAACAAAATATCAAATCTTTTCTCTTTATAATATTGGTATAGATTAACGACATGCCCCGGCTTCACACGGTTCAGTAAAGCTCCCGGTCGGGATGATTATTGATGTCTAACGTCTAATGAACGTCTGACCCACCAGACCGATTGTTGGTTCCAATGTTGGCAGAGTGGAGCCGACTTCGTTTTTTTAATAGACAGTCAAGATCCTGTCATTTCAATATTTCATGTTAAAACATAGATAGATTGACATGAAGCGGTTGGTAGGGAACGCGACCACCATACACAGAAATAAAATAAAAATATTCATAGGTACTTTCTTTTGGATTGTCGTGTTTCGGGATCACCTGGTGTATGTTCAGTAATTACTTAGCAGTGACTTCTGTTGGTTTTCGTATTTCGTGTTTCATAGCAGTCGCGTTTAGGACAACTAAGCTAAAGAGACCCATATAAATTTATGATCTGTCACTATTAAAGCAATAAACTCTAAATCAGGCTTTTTTAATTGAACCCGTGCGAAGCTGGGGCGGGTCGCTAGTGATATTATAAAGCACAAAGAATTGTTTTTTATTTTATTGTATGTGTTAAACACGCTAATCTCTCGAACTACTAGTCAGATTTGAAAATAACTATATGAATTTGACAGCCTATTTATTAAGGAAGGTTATAAGCAATATAACTTCACGCTCCGTGCCCAAGGAACGAAGCAGTGACCATGAATGTTGAGCTATTGTGCAAGCTGTAGACATGTACTGGAAGTGATAACAACAATATGCTACACGGATGCATTAGTAGGACACGGGTTGTATATAAATAAAAAATTATACACCGGAGCACACTGTGATTTGACACATACGAAGACAAGAGAGAGATACCCAGTGTTTGTACATTGAAATAAGGCTGAATATAATTATTACTTGTGTGTTTTAAGTAGACGCTATTGTGCATGTAGTTTGCGCTCAAAATCCGCGAGTTGACTGTATGATAAAAAATTTAAGTGATTTATGAAGTAATATTGTCCTTTATATAAAAAGCCTAAAACAATACAAATCTCGCAAAATAAATTGTTTATTTATTTAATTATTTATATATCTTGTCTGTGAGTCACGTGATTTGAAACGCAAATTATAAAACGTGACGTCACCATGCAGGAAATATGAACATTTTGGCTTTTGCGTGACTTCGATAAGATTGTCACCTTTGACAGCTTTGACATGTAAAATGAATGATGACGTCACAGACCATAGACCCGCGTTCATGTGGCGTATTTTTCATCTAGATAATAAATATTTTTAAATAACTTTTTAGAGTGTAACAATGACAATTTTTCAAAAGTTTCTTACTCCCGGATTCCATGAAAGATCTTGCTTAGAACTCCATGTATCGTATCTACAGGGTCTGTCGGCACGCGTGGCGCAAGCCCAGCAGCGCGCTGTCTCATGGCTGGAGAGGAACCTGAAACTGCTGGAGGACTTCGGTGAGCCGTACGCGCTCGCGCTCGTTGCGCACGCGCTCACGCACTGCAAGGCGCCCAGTTCTGAGCACGCGTACCGTATGCTGAAGCGCAAGGAACGCTCAGAAGGTACAGCACTATGTTCATCACAGACCCTAGATATAAGTAGATGTAGGAGACACTGAACTTTCTTTGAAGACTTCTCTCTACTTGGTCAAGCGGCTCGAATACTCTGAAGGTACAGTAACAACACTCATTCATGACGAATCTTTACTAATATAATAAAGCGGAAAAGTATTTCTGTTTCTTTGTTAGTTTAAACACGCTAATCTCTGGAACTACCTGTCGGATTCAATTTTTTTCTGTATATGGTAGGCAGACTTTCGAGAAATAGTATAGGCTATTTAAGATTACGCTAGAACTCTTGATTTTTGTTACGTAAGTGGGAAGTCGAGGCCCTCCCGAACTGCTTTAACCGCGTGCGCATGCGTAATCTTTAATGATACGGATATAATGTTCTACAATAATATTGGTCCTTAGTATATCTAAAAAAAGACAGCGATAACATAAGCCTATCTCTTACACGTAAGCCCATATAAGGTATTTTGTGACAATGATATGTTGAAAATTAAAAATTTATTTATAAGCATTATTTTTAGACGTGGCATATTAATCCTTACGAACAAAAGTTACTTCATCATAAAAGGAGTTGTAGGGAACAGAGATCTTTCAATTTGAACACCAGAAGCATCACATTAGGTTGCTGAATCTTTAAAAACCTATTTAAAAAACATAACATGGTTGTAGGGTATTTTGTAATGCCCGTCTGGTTAGCTACCACCTTCAAGAAGACCTATAGAAGATCGCAGCCAAATAGCCATGTGTTGTGTTCCTGAGGTGAGTAGGGTTTCCAGAGCTCCTTGGGGTAGAGGGGGATTCAAGGTCGGCAACGCTTTAGTGATACCTATGGCATTACAAGCGTCCATAGACAACAGTAGCCTTTTACCAGCAGGCAGGTCGTAAGCTTGTTTTCTACCTTAGCAAAAAAAAAATGTTTCCAGAAAACGGAAGATAGATTATTTTCTTTTTCCCACCAAGGTAGAACTTGAAAAAAAAAACATCACATGTAATTCACATGTAATTTTTTAAATCTCAGGTGGACTAGTCTACTGGGGCAAGGAGCCGGTCCCACAGTCTCCGTATAAGATGGAGAACCAGAAGCCGTTCCTGTTGCCGCGGCTGCCTTACAAGTACGACTCGAATAATATCGCGACGACAGCGTACGCATTGCTCGCCTGTATGGACCATCAGGACAACAACGAACCGATTGTCATGTGGCTCAACTCGCAGCGGCTTCGAGATGGTGGCTGGGCCTCCACTCAGGTATTCATATTTTTTATTGTAGTGCAACTAATTGCCGGGACTGTACTTAATATACTTAATTTATGCAATGATAGCTCACGGGGTAGGCAGAGACCACGTCCTTCCACTGGCTTACTATCCTGGTATACATATTTCGCTTATTCAACATTCATCAATCTTTTCTAGCACGCTTGTTGGTTTAGAGTACCCCGACCTGACCTTTCTTCAGTACATCTCCGATTTGATTCAGGAACACTTCGTCCACTTCCAAATTTCCCATTCACCCTCCCCGCCCCTTTAAATTTGTTTCGTCATTCTTATTTAATTCATCCTTTCCACATGCCCAAACCATCTAAGCATCCTTTTTTCAATCACTGTGACGATATCTTTATCTCTTAACCTGTCACTTAATTTCTTACATACATTTTAATTTTTATTTTTGGGTTTGTACTATTGAATGCGTTTTGTTTGTGTAGGACACGTACATAGCCCTGCGAGCGCTGATCGAGTACACAAACCGCAAGCGGTTGCGTGACGTCAGCTCGCTCACCGTCCACGTGGACGCGGTCGCGCTCCCCTCCACCCGCACGCTCCACGTACAGAACGACAATCTCGCCACCATGCAGTACATCGATGTGAGTCAACTCAATAGTTACATAAAAATTTATACACATGTATAGAATCTAACACCCGTTATGAGTGTTAAATTATTATAATTTTCTAACTACTAAAATTGCCTTAGTAAAGGAACTTTCGTTCGTAAGGATTGATATGCAATACTTAATAATAATGCTCATAAATTACTTTTTAATTTTCAAATAAATGTTTGTCACAAAATATGTACTTTATTGTGGCTTATGCATCAGAGGTAGACATATGGTATTGCGGACTTTTTTTTAGATGTACTAAGTGCCAATTTTGTTGTAGAACATTGTATATACGTATCAATATTTAAGGTTAGCTGAGAAGTGCATTTTAGTGCATATACTATTCTTCATGATTCTGGCTATCGTATACAACCTGGCAGCGTAACAAAACAATACAAAACTGGAAGTAAAATGCCCTACAACGCTCAACTCCCAGCACTTTATAGGAGCATCGCCGTCGCCGCCGCACAGTGAGCGATCGTATGACGTCACGTGCATAGAGTAAATTATTTGTCTTTTAACCTCTTAAGGAGTAAACTTCAGTCATGGTCAGAGCTGACAAACTAACAATTTTTTTATTTATATAACATTGCACATTAAGCGGAACCACAACCATGATGGTCATGGAGAAAAAATGAGTTATGAGTTTCGACGACCATTTCGGTCTTTTCACAGTTGCTTGTCTTTGGACGCTTAGTGTATTCATACTAACATTACTATCCCTTACAAACATATTTATTATTAAAGCTAAAGACAAGGACAAAATGTTAAGGCCAAAATAAAACGTCATACTGACGCCATTATATTCGTAGTTCAGTCCGTTGCTAACCGCTGGAAGTGGCGAGTGATTGTTGTTTTAAAATTGACTATTTCGGTGTTTGTGTTTGTTTTTGTGCGGAAAAATATTACAAAGAAATGAATAGGTATGTACTAAATCATTGTAAGATAATACATTTCAAATTTGAGAAGTTTTTAGTTCATTTTTCGTCAAATTCCCACACCAAGTCGAGTTGTAACCTAAAATTTTTTCCAGTTTTTTTTTAATAAATTTAATAAAGTAGCTACATTTACAGTAGGAATATGATTAATATCTATAGTATAACTAATCATTAACGTAATAAAAGTGTCAATTCGTTACATTCTTTCCCTATTTCACAAAAAACGCGCATTTTTAACGGTCGAAAAGCACTTGACGCTTGTTCAACGGTTCTGTCAAACATATGATGGCGATCGTGTTGGGCAAGATGGAAACGGTTTTCAAGTTAATATTTATTGTTGATATTTTGTGATTGGTTTTTTTTTATTCTTATTTTTAATGCTAATAATATCTGATATCACTATTATTTTACATGTATTTTATTATAAATAAAAAACTTTCAAGTTCATAATTATTGTTGATATTGTATATTTCTTGTAAAAGTTTTATCTATACTTTTCCTACTCGCCGGCAAGTTTAGGTATGTAAACCAAGTGCATTTCGGCAAAAAATGTGAACGTTTAGCGTCGATTTATGAAATGTTCTTGGAAGATAACATGGTATTATATTTTATAATTCTGTTAGTAAATTTAATCTAAATTGAAAATAAAAAGTTTGTTTCACAAAATAATGAGTAGAACTTACTCTAAACTGGTGATGTTCGATCATACCTTTTTTCTATAGATTTTAACGTCTTTGTTTATGTTGCTTGTAAATAAAAAACTATACACTTTTACAGTGCTAAGCTTTTATGAGCCATTGTTTATGAACCCGACTTTAAAATAAACACTTGACAAAGGGCTTCCGACCGTCGTTGTTCTCCGAATTTAATTTTAAACCTTTGTTTATTTTACTGAGCTTGACCTTGGGGTCCCTTGAGAGTGTTATCTTTCGAATGTAATAATATAAAAAATTGCTACGAGAGGTGCAGGCATTTAATTTTATGTTATAGTTATAGTATTTGTAATGTTAATAAAATAAATATTTCTGACATTAATTTAATTTTTTTTAAATTATTGGAATTTTTTTATGCAATTCTAACAAATATTCTCAATCTTATTTTTAGTGTAGGTTTACAAAATAAATGAAACACATATCAGTTTAAATTGTTTATTTATCAGTTAAATCAGTTCATAAAGAATAGACAAACTATAGTTTTATATATAGGTACTAAACAAAATTATTGCTAAATAATTTAATTACTCCATGCCCGCGAACTTTAGCGTTTCGCGGGACCCCCTGTGGCGCTTAACCCTTTTTTTTTCAAAATGGCGCGCGCCGCCTAAGAGGTTAAGTACGATTTTCATGGAATAAATATAAAATGATAATAATATAAATCGCGTCATTTTTCAGCAAAAATAATAAGGAATAAACAAAATTATATGTAAATTTGAAGTAATCAAAAAAGTAAAATTATTCTTGCATTAGCTACTAGATTGCACATAAATCTGATAGTTACTAAGGAGTAATTACCTTTTGACAGAAAACATAACGCTTTTGAGTTAACGCTTTTATAAATTTCACTCATGGAATTTCCATACCAGAGTTCTTATATGAAAAACGATTGTTAAAGAGTAAACTCCAAAAAATCCCTGGGTGTGTAGATCCCTGAAGCGTGGGGCACGGTGAAGGTGACAGCGAGAGGTGCTGGTTACGCGATCCTGCAGCTGTCGGTGCAGTACAACGTGGACATCACACGCTTCCAGACCCCGCCGCCGACTAAGGCGTTCTCCCTGATCGCCTCGCAGTACTACTACGGAAGGAATCACTCGCACATAAGTTTCCAGACTTGCGCCAGGTATATATAATATATCCACATTTTTTTACTCGACTGCGAAAAAGTAGGGTTATTTTTTTCGAGCATATGTATATTTCTTTGGCACGCTCTGTAGTCTAAACGGCTTGATAAATTTCAACATACGAGGCGTCATTAGATTCATCTTAATTGTAGGAGTGGCATAGGCTATATAATATTTAAGTAGGACGTCTGCAAATCAAACAAAAATAGAAAAAACTTTTAGTCAAGTGGTTTAGTTGCGGTCGGCTGTTTGTTTCCTATTTAATAATTTTGCTTGTTTTATATAGTCGTTTGGTAAATTGACGACACTTTATAATCCCTTGGAGTTCCTCGCTGTCATGCCGATCTAAGTAAATATCTCTTCATGTTACGCTTGAAGGACCCGACGTTTGTGAGGAGTAATTAATTGATCCAACTAACATTATAATCAGCTCGTCTAAATTAACCTGAATGTGAGATTGTGTATGACTTAAATATCCATATAATTATATACTAATAAAAATTCATATTTTTAAATAAAGAATAGTAATTTCTAATTCAACTAGTACCAGTATCGACTGTGACGGTAAAGGTAAAAACCACTACGAGGAAACCTAAACGTTTTGAGAAATTAAATAAACTTGTAGTGCCATTGTGTAGCATTATTGATGTTTAAAGTTGTCAGTATGCAGTCAGTTGTCGTGACGATTAAAGTCGTATAATATATAAACGTGGGAAAAGACCTTTTATCCACTGGTGAAATATTTTGTTTGTTGTGTAAAGTTTTTTTTTTTTTTTGACCCCACAGTTATCTTACAATTTACTAACACATTCTTGACACTCTACATACATTTTATAATTCATACTACACATATATAACTGATATATTGATACCAAAATACTCACAGTTAACTCGCATTGCTAACACACTACTCACCTATAACTCATAAATTACTACCAAACTACTCACATTGCCGACACGCTATTCGCATATAACTTATAAATTACTACCAAACTGCTCACAATTAAATCGCATTGCTAATACTCTACTCACATCTAACTCATAAATTACTACCAAACTACTAACAATTAATTCACATTGCCAACACGATACAAACACATAACTTACACACTTACACATGACTTATACAGACTCACACATTCACATCTTATTCACGTATCTTTAAATCACTATAACGATTATAGAAATAAGTTTTATGAAATGTTGGTTTTAGCTGGACATTGTTGGAAGAGTCAGTCCGGTCGGGCATGGCTGTGCTGGAGGTGGGCGTGCCCACCGGCTATATGGTGCAGCAGCAGAGGCTCGACGCGTACGTGCTCTCGAGGCGAGTGCCGACGCTGCAGCGGGCTAAGTACCTCCCCACCAAGATGCTCTTCTACTTCGATTACGTAAGTCTCATTTACATACCATTTTAACTAAAATGAGTTATTTATAACTGTTTCATCCATGTTAAATATACTCTTTTAAAGTAATCATTAACCAGCAGCCCATCGGCAATGTTTCAGGAAATATTTTATTTTTAACTTTCTTAGGAGATGAATTTTCTAAGCCTTAAACTTATATTATGTGCAAAATTTCACGCTTCTAGAACCACCTGTTTAATCCATGCGCTGTCTGTTAGTCATTCTCAGTTAATAGAAATATAAATATTGTTATATCCACAGGCAGAGAAAATG
Organism: Saturnia japonica; assembly: GCA_033032175.1. Taxonomy (NCBI): domain Eukaryota; kingdom Metazoa; phylum Arthropoda; class Insecta; order Lepidoptera; family Saturniidae; genus Saturnia; species Saturnia japonica. The sequence goes on from CM065318.1 coordinate 17,164,069, forward strand.
CCGTGAGCTTTTAAATAATAATTTAATAGTACTAGTGAAACAAAATTCAAACATAATCATTATACTGTAGTTGTACTCACAATATCTCTCTCTATGGTTCTCTTGCAGATTTATTTATTTTTATCACTTGTTAACTTCACTTCGTAATCTAAAACAGACTGTCCTAGCACAGGAACAAGGTTCGATCATTAACCAAAAACAAGTTTCAAAATCACTACTATTTCCATTTCTTTATTTTCTCGATGCCAATTCTAATTTGATAGTTGTAGTGTTGTGACCAAATAAGTAATGATATCGATCACATATATTTATTATATTTTGAACAAACAGATTTTGATTAAAATAAATAAATAAAGATTACTTGTCGTTATAATTATTTAGTTTCATTGTCGAGTACCTACTTATTTTACAACAGCTTCAAAAATTTTGAAGAAGTTGGCATTATCAATCAAGAATTAATACGTGTAATATCTTGTAATGAAATATAATATTAGTTAATATATTTTTATAAAAGTATCCGGCAGTAGTTTAGTTTCTTACATTTTCTAAAAAAATATCGGGTCTGTTATCGTGTTACGTTTATCGATATAGCTCCATCCCTATCAGTTTCTCCGACTCTGGTATAACCTTGTACGTGTGTAAACGTCATATTTTTATAAAATAATGCATACATAATGTAAAAAAGACGCTCGTTCAAGTTTTCACAGGAGCTGTCATCGAGAAAATAAAGAAATGGAAATGGTATAGAAAAGTATTTTACTTTAGGACATTGTTAAGAAGGGGAAGTGTTCTATTTTTAGACTATTGTTTGTTGGATGATGAAATCGCAGTAAGCTTTCAATTTGTAAGTGCCCTTAGTACCTACAACCTACCTAGTTTCTAGATGTTTCCAAATATTTCGAAAATAGTGAATTTTTTCTCAGATCGTAAAAATATCTTGTTTTATTTTTATTAAAGTGAAAATTTTATTAGATCGTCTCAAACTTTTTGGTCTGTGTGTTGCATGTCGCGTGACGGTCGGCCGCGGAGTAGGGATAAAGTGAAAGGCGCCCGCTATTTCGTTTGTTTTTGTTAGTTAATGTGAAAAAAAGTTTCACTTTTACCGTGGTTTCATAAAACCACACATTACATTTTTTTCATTTTTTTAATCTATAAACATTTTGTTGAATAATATAGTACAGAGATTTGAATAATGTTTATTTTTCCTTGTGTAGCTGAGTATGGAGCCGACCTGTGTGAACTATACGATAGAGCGATGGTATCCGGTCGCGAATATGTCGCGGTATCTTCCCATACGTGTATACGATTATTATGCGCCAGGTATGTACATTATTTAGTTATTCAAGTGAACGGATATAGAATTTGAAATACTTATAGAACCAAAAATTATTACCTATATCTTTTATTGATCTTATTAAATCTAAAAAACGGAATTACTAATTTATGTCTATTTCTAGTTTTAAAACTATGCCGATCTTTTTTATATTTAAATTATTATTACTATTTAACCTGGTATTATAGGCTAATAAGTAATTAAACTGTAGCTTAAATTGCTAACAACACTGGCTAAGATTACATCCACAGTTAGTGTTACAAAATGGCGGGCCATTGCGCCATTTGTGATTGCCTACTTAATATTTTCTGTAAAAGAACTGTAAGTATATTGAGGTCATAGAAAGTAAATAAATAGTATTTTAGAAAAAGAAAAAAAAACAGTTATCTGTTTGCATTCTCTCGGCGGCCGAACTGTAGCTCATATGACCTAGTCATTTTATTCTTCTCACCATACTTGTACTATCAAGGAGCTGGATAACAGTGGCATGGTGATGAAGCAGATATTCATGGACCTGCCCGGTTTTGACAATACTTATTAACCTACATTATTATATAACGAAAATTAATATCTCTTAGAACGGTTCAACGAGAGTATATACGACGCTCTGCCGACTTACCTGCTGAACATCTGCGAGGTCTGCGGCTCCTCGCAGTGTCCCTACTGTGCCATATACAACTCTGCGCTTCGTTCAGCGCTCGCACTGCCGCTGTTACTGTTAGCGGTCGCCGTCACTGCGCTACGCTACCTCAGGTCTACGCTGCACGTCACTTAACAGTACCAAACTTATCAAAACCCGCGGCCAGGCCCGGATCTAATGAAGGGGAAGTAGGGTTGCCAACTTTAGTACATGGATTTTCTGGATATTTGTAATCACCAAGCGGGACCAAACTTGTCATCTTTAACGTGTGTTCACTTAAACTTTTGCCAAAAAGTTTAACCATACTATATAAAGTGAGATAGTTGGCATATCCGCCTTTCACGGGTGTTTGGCAACCTTAGTCATAGCGGATATAGGAAGGGAACTGTCATAAGGGTTGTGACGTATCCCAATACCAAATATAATTTTCAATTAACGTAGGAAATTGTGTTCCTTTTTTATTTTTCACAATGTGTTCGATGTTGAATCTTCGAGAAAGTTCAAGCAATGATCCGCGCCTGACCGCGACTTGTATTTATATTTTCTTATATATCGGCATCTATTAAACGACCAAGCTAAGAAGACGATTCACAAATATGTCGTCTCTCGTTACAATTACGGATTGCAAAAGAAATACAAATTTATAAAGCATTATGTTAATATATTAACTATCACTAATTTAAGATTTGCTAATCGGTTTATTGATTATTTAACTATTATATAATAATTTTGAAAACAAATTTAATGGGAGTTGACACGTGGTAGAAGTGAAACTTCTCTTTAACAGAACTTAAGCGAAACTATATAGAAACGAATTTTATGTCATTCTCTTACAGCCTAAAACCTATACATACATTTATAGCTATCTCTTTTCGTTACACATTCTCGGTTTCATAAAATCCAATTCACACCGTCTCGAAAGCAGTTTCACTTCAAAAATAAGTGTCAAGAATAACATTTAATAATAACAAAAATTATCAAAAAATATTATCTGAAGCCGCATTCCACGCACTCATCTAGTTGGCTTGGTTGATTTGTATCCTGTTTATAGTCTATACTGGTTTTTGACACACTTTTCAAAACTCTTGTAATGAGATGGGTGAGTAGGAAAATATATCGCGCGGACGTTGCACGTGTACACTAAGGTCTTTTTCATGTCTTGTTTGTTCTTGCGTATTTTTATACTTGTAAAAAAGGGAGAGAAAATATATGTAAGATATAATTAAATAGTAATTAGTTTATCGATATCAGAATATTTTTTAAATTAATATAGCCAAAGCGAAACGCTATGATCATTGCAGAGAGTGCCCTGCCCGGCATTGAAATGCAGAATAGTGCTGTTATGTTTTCAAGCCAATATAGAAAAACATTGAAAAAAATCGGTTTTAAACTAAGGAAATGTTTTTGCGAATACAATTTCATTAAGATTGTGTCGTATTCACATGATTCCCTTTAAGTTTTTTAAGGTTAAAATTAAGATTCACCCACAGGTAAGGTTCTGATTCATCATTTAAAGTGTAAATCAGCATTCATTTCCTTATTTTATGGTGAACTGGTCAATAATGGTTAACATTTTCATATTTGCGAAAATCTTCATTGTTTTATCAGGCAATATCTCTAAGATTGTTTATCTTATAGAACTGTATCGTTGTAATATCCTTATTATCGACTATTAAATAATAATAGAAATGACAAATAAAATAAATAGAAATATCGATAGTACATTTCCACACTTCCTAAGTGTCGAAAGTTTTATCTCTCTCTAACATACGTATGGTTCTACCAGTTATCTAATGAGGATATTTAATTGTCCCAAAGTATAAAACCAGAATCTGTTATGTCCTTTATATAGTATCGCTATATAAGTAGGTACCTTGTATGTACTTATCGAATATATTTATGTATATAATACACTATTTAAAAAAAACCCTTATCGATAGATTAGTGATGTGTTAATTGTAGCTAAGATGAAAATAATGTGTGACATATTATAAAGTTTTTAGATTTAGTACTAAACTGTTTTGGACAAATCTGTATGAATCACGGTGCACGAGTGATTTTTTCATATATAGAAAACTATACAGCGTGGCGCTACATTGGTGACATTAATAAAGTATACGGGATGGGCTAGTGGTCAGTAATAATAAAAAAGAAAACAAATTAGTTTGTAAAATGAAAGAAAATATTTCAAACAGTAAGTAATAAATGAGTTATTGGCTAATCAAATTCGCATCACTGTATGCATCCCGATTTATTCATTCGGAGCGGAAACGCCTCGCCGACATATGGCTGTCTCTTTCCTCCATTATGCGAAAGTGCCAAGTGTTTCATTCTAATAATATTTCTTTATGTTTTCATTTCATTGATTAATACTTACAATTTATGATCCCGGCATATGACATGTGCGCTACAGCTGTTATTGCACAAGGTTTCAATATGATAATTTAGAAAATTGTAGATAATTCAGTTAATAAATAATGTTAAATAAAATTAAAATTACTCTTCAACTCTGAAATCGTGTACCCGGAGACGTGTTCTTTTAATGTCGCCATTCTTGTAGTGCCATATTGTATATCGACACAGCCTACCCTAGTGTATATATGTAATTCTCCCGAATATTTAAAAAAATATAGATTGACTGTGAACTTATGAATTCATATGACATTTAAAGTAGAATTAGTTTCGTACACATTTTTTTTTGTTAATAACAACCACCGTTTAGTTAATTTTTTTTACATTTTTTACTAATACTAAGCTATTTTTAATAAAATATATTACAAAGAGTTGACTCTCCGTAGTGATGAAAAACATCTCCAATAACCCCATATGGTAGCCAATTGACATCAAACTGTACCGTAAATTGTCGTTTAGTCGATGTCATTTATACACCAAAAGTTGGAGAGTTACACTTCTAACCGAATTAGAGGTATTAATTACCCTCCAGTCTGATCGTAAATGAATAGATGTGTATAATGTTATTAAATTAATAATTTTTTGCTAGTTATTTTGTCATCACGAAATATACATTTATAACTACTCAATCTTCTATATAAAAAAAAATTAATTGTTGTTTGCCGTTGTGCGCGCATCACGCAAAAACAACTGCGTAGATCCTTGTCAAAAAAAAAAATTACGATATTTTCATTCAATAAAAACTTATTAACGGTTTTATAAGAATTACGCGTTCTTCTGTCGCCCACACGAGCGAAGTCTCGGCCGCAGCAAGATTATCTTAAAAAAGAAAAAAAAATCGCTCTCCAACTATTCGCGACCATTTGTGATAACATGTTGCTGTCAATTTGTTTTGCAGTTTGACGTCGTCTAATTGGTTAGTAGCAAGTGTCGGAAGAAATATTTAGACAGAAAATTGTGGCTTATTGGGAATGGTTTTTATTTCGATGTCTAAATTGAACCTTACATTAATTATTATAGACCTTTCATGTTTATTTTGAACTCAAATCTTACCCTTTTAAATTTTACTTACGAGAACGTTTCATTTCATTCGTTATCGCAATGTTCTTTTTTTAAACAATTTATTTTCTTTGCTAATTTTCTAATTGACTTGTCTGTAGTAATAACTGTTGTTTACCATAAATTGTATTGTAGTTTTTTTTAAATCTTATTTCACTACTTAAATCTTTAATCAGTGAGACGTTAGTACGGTTGGCAGCATTTTTAGTATAGTGTTAGTTTATTAGAACAGTATTTCTTTACCCATTCCACGTTTATATTCTTAGTTTTTAGATGAGTAGTGTTCACTTGGATTTAAGTAGTTTAAGATAAAAATAATATGACGCCTACTCTCTTATTGTCGTTGTTTTTTCATTAAAAATTCTTATTACAATTTATTTACATAGATCGCACCCTTCCTGGAATATTGTCATATGTGAAATTTTTTTTTTTTTTTACGGGAGCGTCAAAAGACTTCTAGAAATTAATTATTTGTAGTTATAGAAATAACTTTTAATCATGAAATGCTAGCTAAAAACAATTGCAAACTACGTATTTTATTATTTTTATTTCATCCAGTGTACTTCGACAAAACCTTAAAAAAGAGCGTTACCTCATTTACCGAAAAAGTAACTACGTTTGTTTATTGATTTCAATAAAAATGGGCATAAGTATTACTTATATCTTTACTAGCTTCTGTTCGCGACGTCGTCTGCGTAGACTTTATAATTTGTGTCCAGAGGGAAATGTACTATATGTTAATTACCTGGATAAAAGTATCCTATGTTGTAATTTTGGTTGTAAACTATCTGTGTACCAAATTTAATCCTAATGCGTTCAGCCGTTTTTGCGTGATTGGGCAGCAACAAACATCCAAACGGACTTTTTCACATTTATATTATTAGTATCATTAGTGTGGGGGGGGGGGGGTTGCGGTATGTTAGTTTTGAGTATTTTTTATTCTTTTATCTTATAAATTATCAATAGATATAGGTATTTTCATCGTCTTTTAACTTGAAGTACTAAGATGTTGAAACTTCATTATTATTTGAGATGAAACGAATATCCGGTATCCGGCCTTGTTTTCATTATCCGTCCGGATTCCGGATAGTCAAGTTAAAAAAATTCACATTATTTTACACAAGGCAAATCATACCACGATAGGTTATGGACACCGTTTATTTTTATAATCGCACGTCAAAAATGTTTGTTATTTCCCATCTCTTTCACCGCACCAATATTCAAATCAAAGTGATCGCGTCATGTAACGCGGATAAAGGGCCGAATAACCGGTATCCGACCAAACCACTATCCGTTTCATCTCTAATAATTATATTATTTAGTAAAATGTTTAGTATTCTCAATATTTGTGCACCATGTTACTTAGCTAATAATGTCTCGTTCTCGATGCTTCTCTTTTCCGGTTCAGCCAGTGTATACTTCTATGTTCTTCTGCTTAGCATGAACAAAATAAAGAATAAAGTATTTGGCCCTCATACTACTTAGTTGAAAGTTTATGGGACTTTCTATTATTTGTCTAATATAACACTATTTCCACTCTGAAATACTTCATCTATTTCTCCTTGGTGCTTTGTATTTAAATTTCCTTTAATGAATTCAATGTTAGATAGACAATTTGTCATATCAAAATATTTAGAATGTAGCATTGAATGCATATCTACTTGCCTTTAAAAATATAATTTCATTGACGATACACTACATTACAACTCGGTTCTAGTTCTATGTAAATAACATGATATAGTGTTTAGGTTTATATCTACTTTATGTAATAATAAATGCAATAAATTGTCAATCATAACGCCTTATTCGTAAAAGACAATATTATATTAGATAAATTTTAAAAGGCATTTTATTTTATATAATTTAACTTGTGAAGCGTCTACGTATATATGTAGTGTTGTAGGTTAGTTTTGTATTTTCTTTATTTTATTGAGTTCTATAAAAAAGGTTTTAACGATATTTTCAAATATTATGATAAAGGGTTGACATAACCGCAAACGGTTTTATATTCCTTGTGTTAGCTATGTAAAATTAAGGTACTACTGCAGTTTCTAGTAAGAGTTTCTAATGTGTAACAAAATTTATTGACAAAAAAAAACTGGTATTTATTATATTACTGGTAGTAATAAATTTGAAAGTATTGTGTGAAATGATTATTAAGCTGTAGACACATGTGCCCAAATATATCGCAACTTACGTACAGATGTTACAAAAGAGTTACAGTGACTGTGTTAAATGAACAGGTAAGACAAATTTTTGTGAAGTTTCTGATGTATATAGAAAAAAATGCATTTATGAGCTAATTCGCGTTCATGTACCTAGCCGTACGCTGTTATATGTTACCGTTCCTTTTGATGTATCAGTTTGATGTTTTAACAGGTGTGATGTACAAATTTCGAAAAATTCCCGTCCAAAACTCAAAGTAATATATTAATTATACAGACTTGAGTAGTTAAATATGATATTTAAATTTGAATCTCGAGAGTTTTTACCTTATAAGCATGTTACTTATGTAGTTTCCGTCCAAAATTTACCAAAATGACTGATTTTTTTTACTTTTTATAAAAATACGCGTGTATATTATCTTAAGTTGTTAATGAAGTATGTCGATGTAATTAACAAGTTGTGAACATTTTATTGACCCTTCATAGATTTATTTCTAAATAAAATATAAGAAAAAAATGTTTGTTTCAATTCTTAACAGACTTCAAAAAAAGGAAGGTCAGGTACTCAGAGTATTCATAGTATGTTACTATTTGCTCTATATTTTTCAGAAATTACATGACCCACTTTTTGTTTGTTTACTGGGGTCATCTGTACACTTATGGGATGGTTTTAGTATATAAAATAAGTAAATAGAAATATATAAGACTCGAGTTAGTATGTTTTTTTTGCTTGAGTATGTACCTAGTCAACAAACAAAATCATTTCATGGTGAATTTAACATTACTCGCTTGTAATGCATGAGAACCATCGATTGCATTGTTATAATTACGGATAAGTATTGCGACATGCGGACCACCGCCAGCGTAAGGCGTCGCTACGAGGAACTGCGACTCGTCACCAACGTGGGAATTGCTTGAGATACGGAGTCTCACTCTGGCCACTATTTGATCATACTTCGATCGGTAGACACGTTTCTTAAATTAAGTTTAATTGTATTGTATGATTGAAATAAATATTAATTTTAAATAGTATTTTTTTATATCTCTCGGTCGCGCCACGCATAATTGGCGCAGTCGGTAGGATCTCGTAAAATAAATCGCGGGATAACGAACCTGTCCGGGAGTGATCTGAAAATCGATCTCGCTGATACCAAGATGTACATTTAAGTACTTTAGATTTTATCTGGAATTGCATATTCCTTTTCTTTCCTTTTTCCTATAAGTGTTATTTTTTATTACCAAGATTTTCCATCCAAGGCAATCTCGGTCCCCTAGGTTAGATACAAATAGATTTAAACGAATAAATTTTCAAGACACATTCAGAAACTTAGATAATAGTAGTAGTATAATAAGTGATAGTGAAGTAAAAATGGCAGACACTATGGTTGAGCAAATATATAAAGCCCTTCGATTGTTACCCGAATTCGATGGGAACTCAAATGTGCTTACAAGATTTATTAATTTATCTGACCAGTTAGTCGCGCAATATATGAAGGAAGATATTGCATACGAATTAAGTAACCTATCTTTAGTGAATGGTATTTTAAATAAGATTGTAGGGCCCGCAGCTCGTCTTATAAATTCAAACGGGATACCAGATACCTGGCAAGGCATTCGATCTGCCTTGATCAATAATTTCGCCGATCACCGCGATGAAACATCGTTATATAATGATCTCGCACTACTGAACCAAGGGTCATTAAGCCCTCAGGAATTTTACGAAAATTGTCAAAATCTTTTTAGTACCATAATGACATACATCAGTTTGCATGAAACGGTCCCGAGTACCATAGAGGCGAAACGCCTTTTGTACAAAAAATTAACTCTTCAATCCTATTTGCGTGGTTTACGCGACCCCCTGGGATCTCGTATCCGTTGCATGCGACCTGACACAATTGAAAAGGCTTTAGAATTTGTACACGAAGAAATGAATACCTTATTTATACTTACAACAGCGCAACGAACACCTTCCCGAGAGGAAAATGCTGATTCAGCCTCAGGTTAGTCATTCCAGTAACAACTATGATTTTATGCCGTCTCGAAATTTTATGCCACCTTCGCGTCAATTGCCATTACAGCTACCGCGTTTTAATAATATAGCCCCACAGCCCTACAAACCTGTACCGATCTGGACACCACAACCACGACAGGCCTTACAGGTTAGAGGACCGTCACGTACCCAGCAAATATTCAGGGATCCACCACTTAACTATAATCCGCGAAGTAACATGTTTCGATTAACCCCTCGAAACTTACCGCATAACGATGTCCCTCAGCCAATGAGCGGGATCCAACATTTTACCCCTAAACCTTTGCCACTTAAGGGACATGACTGGACGAAACTCGGTAATCCACCGCCAACAAATTATTTTAAAACCCGTGAAATGAACCGTTTATGCGGCAGGCCGCCATTTTGGAAAAAACGCTAAAGTCCGCGGGCGTGCAGTAATTTACTTATTTAGCAGTAATTTTGTATAGTACCTATATATAAAACTATAGTTTTTCTATTCTTTATGAACTGATTTAACTGATAAATAAACAATTTAAACTGATATGTGTTTCATTTATTTTGTAAACCTACACTAAAAATAAGATATGAGAATATTTGTTAGGATTGCATAAAAAAAAAAAAAAATTTAAAAAAAATTAAATTAATGTCAGAAATATTTATTTTATTAACATTACAAATACTATAACTATAACATAAAATTAAATGCCTGCACCTCTCGTAGCAATTTTTTAAATTATTACATTCGAAAGATAACACTCTCAAGGGACCCCAAGGTCAAGCGCAGTAAAATAAACAAAGGTTTAAAATTAAATTCGGAGAACAACGACGGTCGGAAGCCCTTTGTCAAGTGTTTATTTTAAAGTCGGGTTCATAAACAATGGCTCATAAAAGTTTAGCACTGTAAAAGTGTATAGTTTTTTATTTACAAGCAACATAAACAAAGACGTTAAAATCTATAGAAAAAAGATATGATCGAACATTACCAGTTTAGAGTAAGTTCTACTCATTATTTTGTGAAACAAACTTTTTATTTTCAATTTAGATTAAATTTACTAACAGAATTATAAAATATAATACCATGTTATCTTCCAAGAACATTTCATAAATCGACGCTAAACGTTCACATTTTTTGCCGAAATGCACTTGGTTTACATACCTAAACTTGCCGGCGAGTAGGAAAAGTATAGATAAAACTTTTACAAGAAATATACAATATCAACAATAATTATGAACTTGAAAGTTTTTTATTTATAATAAAATACATGTAAATTAATAGTGATATCAGATATTATTAGCATTAAAATAAGAATAAAAAAAACCAATCACAAAATATCAACAATAATTATTAACTTGAAAACCGTTTCCATCTTGCCCAACCACGATCGCCATCATATGTTTGACAGAACCGTTGAACAAGCGTCAAGTGCTTTTCGACCGTTAAAAATGCGCGTTTTTTGTGAAATAGGGAAAGAATGTAACGAATTGACACTTTTATTACGTTAATAATTAGTTATACTATAGATATTAATCATATTCCTACTGTAAATGTAGCTACTTTATTAAATTTATTAAAAAAAACTGGAAAATTTTTTAGGTTACAACTCGACTTGGTGTGGGAATTTGACGAAAAATGAACTAAAAACTTCTCAGATTTGAAATGTATTATCTTACAATGATTTAGTACATACCTATTCATTTCTTTGTAATATTTTTCCGCACAAAAACAAACACAAACACCGAAATAGTCAATTTTAAAACAACACTCACTCGCCACTTCCAGCGGTTAGCAACGAACTGAACTAAGAATATAATGGCGTCAGTATGACGTTTTATTTTGGCCTTAACATTTTGTCCTTGTCTTTAGCTTTAATAATAAATATGTTTGTAAGGGATAGCAGTATTAATATGGCAGCACAAATCGACCAAAAACAAGCAACCGTCATCAGCGTTGAGAGCGCTGCTTGCCGCTCAAGGCAAATTTTGAAGCGACGTTGAGCGGTTCGATTGCCAGACCGGAGGTGAATTTTAATGAAAGCACGGGTGACGACTATTGTGAATTTTCTGACTATTACTGTTACGAACCAGATTTCTTTTACTCAGGTTATGATTACGCACCAGGTTATGGCTATAGCGATCAGAATTATTATTATAATCCCCAGTTACCTCAATCGTATGAATATTCTAACGATAATGATGTGACTGAGGAGTCACAACCATCTACCAGCGATGAAAATTTTCAGAAAGGCCCCAAGTTAGACAAACCAAAATAGAAATTAATCTTCAAACCCAAAGGCAATTACCATACATTCAAATTTTAAACCCTCCTCTTAAACTTCTTATTGACACAGGAGCAAATCAATCTTTTATAAGCCCAGAAGCCGTTCACAAGTACTATACAGATATTCAGTTAGATTACGATCCGTTTGAAGTCACAAATGTACACGCTATAACTAAAAAACATTACTCTATAACAGTGCCATGTTTCTTTGAAATTAACGATAAGGACCCAATAAAAATTTTTGTTTATAGATATCATGACTATTTTGACGGGTTAATTGGTTTAGACTTATTAACCAAATGGGAATCAAAAATAGATTTAAAGAAATTAAACTTGAAAACTAAATCTGCAGTAAACTCAATTAGATTATATAATGCCCGAAATGTAAATTTTTACGAAGAGATAATTCCAGCACATAGTTCGAAATTGGTGAGAATACCTATTAACGCATCCGATGGCGAAGTTTACATCCCCGAAAAAGTTACGTGTAATTGCATAATTAATGAGTGTATAACGAAGGTAGTTCAAAGTAGGGGTATATGGGAGATTAATAACCCGACCGATAATGACGTAGTATTTTCTCTAGACCACCCAGTGTGCGCAGATTTGTTCAATATTGAGTGTTCAGAAACTAATGACTCTCGAGCTAAGGACGTCATTGCACAGTTAAGAATGGAACATTTGAACATCGAGGAAAAAAGTAATCTAATAACTCTTTGTTCAAAATACTCGGATGTATTTTATATTGAGGGAGAACCATTAACGTTCACTAATAAGATAAAACATAGTATTAAAACTTTAGATGAATTTCCAGTGTACTTAAAAAGCTACCGCTATCCCTTTGTACATAGAGAAGAGGTTAGGAGTCAAATTGAAAAAATGTTAGCACAAGGAATTATTAGACCTTCGGAATCCGCTTGGAGCTCACCGATTTGGGTGGTACCTAAAAAGGTCGATGCTTCAGGAAAGCAAAAATGGCGCCTAGTAGTTGACTTCAGAAAAATAAACGAAAAGACTATTGACGACAAATACCCTATACCAAACATTACTGACGTGCTTGATAAATTAGGCAAGTGCCAGTACTTTACAACTCTTGACCTGGCATCTGGATTTTATCAGGTTGAAATGAACCCTGATGACATCCCTAAAACAGCATTTAATGTAGAAAACGGGCATTTTGAATTTTTGCGAATGCCCATGGGACTTAAAAATTCTCCGTCCACCTTCCAGAGAGTAATGGATAACGTTCTAAGAGGTCTTCAAAACGTAATATACCTTGTATATCTTGATGATATCATTGTTTTTAGTACTTCCCTACAGGAACACATGATTAACCTTGAAAAGGTATTTAACAGATTACGGGAATCTAATTTCAAAATTCAGCTAGATAAATCAGAGTTTCTTAAAATGGAAACATCTTACTTAGGACATATTATAAGTAATGAAGTTATAAAACCCAACCCTGACCAAATAGTAGCAATTCAAAAGTATCCTCTACCCAAAACTAGTAAAGAAATCAAACAATTCTTAGGACTTCTCGGTTACTATCGGAAATTTATTCCAGATTTTGCCCGCGTTACCAAACCTCTTACGATGTGTCTGAAAAAAGGTAGCAAAATTACATTTGACTCGGATTACATAGATAGCTTTGAAAAATGTAAGACTCTTTTGATGAATGACCCAATACTTCAATACCCAGACTTTGACAAGGACTTCATACTGACTACTGACGCATCTAATTTTGCAATAGGTGCGATACTTTCACAAGGTACTGTAGGATCCGATAAGCCTATAGCCTTCGCTTCACGAACCTTGAATGATAGCGAAATTATTTATAGTACTATAGAAAAAGAGTTGTTGGCCATAGTATGGGCGACAAAGTACTTTCGGCCTTATCTTTTTGGACGTAAGTTTAAGATAATAACAGACCATAAACCACTCCAGTGGGTTATGAATCTGAAAGAGCCAAACTCTAGACTGACGAGATGGCGACTTAAATTAAGCGAATATAACTTTACCGTTATTTATAAGAAAGGCAAAAGTAATACCAATGCCGACGCTCTTTCTCGTGTTGAGATATTTAATGAGGAAACTAGTTCAATAATTGTTAACACCTCGGAAAGGACCCTTTCTCATTCTGATTCTAGAACCGAAAGCATAGATTCTAGGACTGATACTGCACATACTGATGCAGAAAACCCAATTTTAGAAGTACCTATCACGGACGACCCTTTGAATAAATTCAGCAGACAAATATATTTTCATGTTAAACCAAAAGCAAACCTAGAATCAGTAAGCCTTTTGAGACACACACTAGAATTTGTATTCAACTTTCAAAATCAAATTTAGAGCAAGACGTAATCAGTGCAATTAAAGAATACGTGAATCCGAAAATAAAGACAGGTATTTTCATTAATCCTATGATAGAATTTTATTCTATAATACCAATAATTCAGAAAAATTTTCTAAATTCTTCAATGGATTTGGTTTTAACAAAAATCGAAATTGAAAATATTAATGACTATTTAAAACAGCAGAATACTATTAAAAATTACCATCAAGGCAAAACGAACCATAGAGGTATTAATGAATGCTATTTAGCATTGTCACGGAGATATTACTGGCCTAAAATGAAGGAGCAGGTAGCAAAGTACATTAATGAGTGTACCATTTGCGGCCAAGCTAAATACGACCGTAATCCTATAAGACCGCGGTTTCAGATTGTGCCCCCACCAACAAAACCATTTGAAGTGGTACATTTAGATCTGTTTAGCGTTGAATCACATAAGTATCTTACAATAATTGATGCGTTCTCGAAATACGCACAAGCATATTTTTTGAGAGACGCTACAGCTGTTAGTGTAGTTCAAGCTTTGTTAAAATTTTTCACTCATCATGGAGTTTGCTTGACCTTGATAACCGATAACGGCCCTGAATTCACCAATCAATTATTTTTAGAATTCACTAGATTACATAGGATTCACCATCATAAAATCTGTCTCAACACCCCAAACGAAAACGGTATGGTGGAACGGCTACATTCGACCCTACTCGAGCATTTACGTATTCTAAGGTTAGAACATAAGAACGATTCAGTTTCAGATCTTATGGCGTATGCTGTATTAGGATATAATAGTTCAATACATAGTTTCACAAAATGTAGACCAATTGATTTAATAACTGGACATTTTGATCCTCGCGTTCCTTTGGACATTAGTGTAACAGAACACCTTTTGCAGCAATATATTCAGAACCACCGTAATCGAATGTTAAAAGTATATGAAACTATTAACGAAACTACACTTCACCGCCGTACAGAAATAACTGAAAATATTAATAGAGATCGCGAACCTGAAAACGAATACACACCAGAACAACAGATTTTTATTATGAACCCTGTAGCGAATAGGCAAAAGTTAGCACCACGCTATACACACGACACAGTTTTGGCAGATTTACCCATACATATCTATACTAAAAAGAAAAAAGGCCCCACACCTAAATCAAGGCTTAAGCGTGTCCCTAAATCTGCAAAATTGTTACAGGAAAATGCTGACCCTACTGCTACTGACCCTACTGATACAACTGACTCGAGGACAAGACGTAGTAATTGACTCCCTACAAGACAGTCCTGGCTTACTTCCTTTCAAATTAGGACCCACTAAAATGATTTCCCACTATCATTCTTTTTTAAATTATATTAACCTCACTGTCATTCACTCTTAGATAAAATCAGTTAATGGCCAATTACTTGAAATTAGACCTCAGCTGAATAATAGGACGTCATCCCTTTATGAACCTCACATCGAATATCTCAGCGCTAAATTAGAAAGAATATCTGATCAATTACAAACTTTCGAACCGGACCGTAAGAAAAGAGCGCTCATTGACGGACTTGGTTCAGTAATTAAAAGCATTTCTGGTAATTTAGATTATACTGACGCGATAAAATATAATAATGCTATCAAAATTCTCCAAGGTAATGAGAATAAACTAAAAACTGAAATTAATAATCATATTAGTCTAAATAAAGAGTGGACAATTGAAAATTCTAAGATACTAAAAAATATTACGTCTAATCAAGATAAAATAGGAAAAATACTCGGTCTTATAATGAACAGTGATAGTACTAGGGAAACTGAATTAGTGAAATACGCGCATTTGGCACAACATTTAGTAATTTTGGCGGATAACATCGATAGATTATCTGAAGAACTTTATAAACTTGAGAACGCTATTGATTTCATTAGAACTTCAGGCGCTCCTCATTCGATATTAAGTTTAACAGAGTTTAAGGTAGTTTTAAGTAAATTAAAAATTTTATACCATAAAGGCGAAATCCCTGATGTAGAACTTAGGTACTTTTATGATATTATTAAATTAGGATATTTCTATATAGATAGCCAGATAGTTTTAGTTTATAAGATACCGATTGCCTCTTCCCTAATTTACGATCTTTATAGACTATCCATAGTTCCTAACAAAAATCACCAAATCCTTATACCTACCCTACCTTACATAGTAATTTCTGGAGAAGATTCTATGTACATGGAGACAGAATGTCCGAAGGTAAAAACATGGTATCTCTGCGAACGGAAGCCCAACTACAACATTCAAAACAACCCTGACTGTATTCATCAGCTGATCACCAGGCAAGAAGTTAACCAATTTTGCACGCTGACTTATGTTACCCTAACAAAATATGCTATGGAGCAACTAGATGGCAAACATTATACTCTAAGTTTTCCCAACCGAACTAAAGTCAAGATATCCTGTGGGCAGGAACAATACAAAGTCCTCCAGGGGAGCTACATGGCCACCATTCCAATCAACTGTTATCTCAAGACCGCTGACTTTACTATTTCCAATATGGACGACCGTATCAAAGGTCACCCTTTGAAAATTATACAAATACTTACACACAAAGAACAGATACGTAATGAAGTTTCATCTATAATCCTGAACACGATTGATCTTGGAAACCTTTATTCAATCAATAAGAAGGTATCTCTTCAAACTTCAGCTAAGCTTGATGACATGTCGGAAAGAAGCTTGTACCATACTACGATTCCTGTCTACGTAATAATATTGGGTGCAGCTGTACTTGCAATCGTTCTTACATCCCCACAACTTCGAACAAAACTTACTCAAAGAAATCGCGTTCAAGAAATTGAAGCCACTACACCTGATGTAATGCATCCTGAACTGCCGCAGAGAAGATCCAATCCACGCGACATAAGAGTCGACCACAGCATCATCTCAGCGACTCTATCAAAACCAGTTTCAACATAGTCACTGAAGTACGGGGGGAGGTGTTACATAGTTGTAATGCATGAGAACCATCGATTGCATTGTTATAATTACGGATAAGTATTGCGACATGCGGACCACCGCCAGCGTAAGGCGTCGCAACGAGGAACTGCGACTCGTCACCAACGTGGGAATTGCTTGAGATACGGAGTCTCACTCTGGCCACTATTTGATCATACTTCGATCGGTAGACACGTTTCTTAAATTAAGTTTAATTGTATTGTATGATTGAAATAAATATTAATTTTAAATAGTATTTTTTTATATCTCTCGGTCGCGCCCCACATAATTAACAATATTTTATTCAGTTTGTTTCTCTTTTTTATCATATTGTACTTTATTTATACTATCAGTATTTTTCTCTTTTAGATATCTAAGACACATTTGATTCCAAGGTAACCATAGAGTACATTACAGCAATTAAAAAATTGTAAGGTTTGTTAGACTGTTGTTATTGTTTTGACCCTTATAAGCTGTTTTATTTCAAGGTTCGCTCACCTCATAATACAACTAGATGACGAAGAAGACTAAAATATATAGAAATAAAAATAATGTCAAATAATTTATCTAAACATATTTTAATTCTTTTTATAAATAATGAGCTATTTAAGTAATTTCTAGTTTTCTAGAAATATGTTACAGAAAATGAAATTGTTCATTCCTATTAATTATATATTATCAATAGATAACAACATCTAAATAAAGAAACAAAGTAAAACAGATTATCTATGCACAGCCATATTTACTGATGAAACACCAGTGCTGTCAAATAGGAGTATAATGATTTTAATGTGCAGAAAATAATGACTTGTAACTATATAAACAAAAAAATAATTGTTCTAAAAACATAATTATAATACATATTGATGGAAAGACTAATTGACACGCATTTGACAAACTTCACAATTAGTCAATTAACCTTCCCATAACATTATTCATTTCGTGATGTAAATAAGGGAGCCGTTCACATATTATTTAAACATTTATTATTTTCCCTAAATATACCTTTATTTAGTGATAATAAATACTTAAAATTAAAATAAATACTACTGTCTTTTCTTCATTTGTTTAGCCTTTGCACTAGAAGCTTTGGCCGATGATCCTCCACTAAATAGATTTGTTATTACTTCTGACATTTCTGGCATCTCACCCATCTTTGTTAAGTTACTAATTTGTTTGAGATCTTCTTTAGTTTCCGGATCATTCATCATCTTGGGCAGAATCATAATGAGAAGGAGCGGAAGCACCATCATGATAACCATGGGGTTAAACAAGAAGTCCGTCAGCCGCCATTGTTCCCTCATTTGGAAATATCTAAATTTGGACAATGGTTTCATTCTTAGTGGATAAGGTACCTGTATGACTTGAGAAGTCTGTATATAGTTCACTTTCCTCGCCCTGTATTTGCCTTTAGAGTTGATTTCTACCCTCACGGGTTCATACATATAATCGGGGTGTACTATTTCAACAACGTATGACCCTGAAGGAATATTATTAATCGTAAAAATACCATCGCCTCTAATGAACCCGATGTGCTCGCCTCCGTTTACGTGAACTCTAGTATTCACCTGCCAGTTACTCGTTTCTTCTTCGTCTGGCGGAAAAACTTTTCCTTCGATGACATATCTGCCGTTTCCTCCGTCTTCTTCGCCACTACTCACTGCGCCATAGGTTCGTCCGTAAGCGCAAATAACAATAAAAATTGTTAATATTTTAATCATGATAAATTATATTTAAGAAGAATTACAAGAAAATCGTTAGGGCTAACTGCAATATATTTTACCTATAAAAATATCGGAAAACAGGAAAACAGGTTCTCGAAGTGACAGTGACAGTGAGCAACTCAACCACAGATTACTGAGAGCATAATAGATAATACACTAATATGAGAACAGAGCATTTTACGTATACCTCAACGGTATTGCCAGTAGCGAGTATAGCCTTTAGTGATTACTAATATTATTAGATGATGAGTGATCATTCATAATCAAAGTACCACTAGTAAGTGCTAATGTTATGTTAGTGATTTTATAAAATTAGTAATTATTACAACCGAACGACCTTTTTTTTGTTTTTTAGGTAATTGATTTTATGACTGTGCGACCTATTTTTGTAGGTAATTGTTATAATTATGTGTTCTTGTACAGAGCTTTGGTTACGACAGCGCGACTTTTTTTCTTGTTTTAGCTAATTCTTTTAAGTGTTCTTGTAAAGAACTTTGTTTACGAGTGCTCGACCTTTTTTTAGCTTTCCACTGTGGCTCACTTCTGGGTATTACATCCAAGACTCCATTGAATGATCATTCATATTTCTAATTCGATTATGAATTATGAATTATCACTCATAATTGATGTATCTCGCTTAAGTAAATCATTCATCATTGAAACTCTTGATTATGTGCCCACCTCTACTTTCCAATGGCCGATAGTCGAGCAATGACGTAAGGCACCCGTGCTGGCAACGTAAAATGTCAAGTTCGGTGTGTTCTGTGCTAAGTTGGCCATTTTGTGGCTATATCTGGCAACATTTAACATTGGTTTAGTCAAAAGTATCAAATATTGGCTAAATATTTTAGTCAAGAATTTAGCAATTTTTTATTAATACACAATATTTTATATTTCCATATCATCACATCTACAATGCCAGTGGAGAATCAGTTTTCATGATTTGCCTCTGACGGCTCTATTTTTCTATCTCAAATGCTGAGGGAGAAAGATTATTAAGATTTAGCATCTCGGGAGCTGTAAAGAAAAAGTAGGTATAGAAATAAGATAAGTTTACAAGCTTAACTGTTTACTAAGAAAAAGAGATTATTAAAAAACTACTACTTTCCTTGTTTAAAAAAAATCAGAACCATCAACGTCTAATGAGTGTTATGTTGAATCAACGTAAATATCAATAAATAAAACGTTTTTAAGTTATGAACTTGTTTGTTTTCAAGCCAAATTTTTGGCAACTTTTAGCCACTTTCTAGGGTACGAAATTTTTATCATTCTAGCAACGTCATCAAAGTGGTTGGCCGCTTCTTGTTTCCTTGACTTGGCAACACTGAGCACAGGCTTTAGGGCTTCTAAGGCTAACAACAGAGATAAATAATAGTATAGTCAGTTCTAAACAGTTCTAAACCAACGTAAAATGTAGAAAATTGGTAGATAAAGTTCCAAATACATATTATTAGACTGTAGAATGAAAATTCGGTAGATCTATCTACTTACAATAGCACAGCCAGTACCTACTCTAGTGAAGTAGATTTCGAAGTTTAAAAATATCTAAATTGAAAACTCTTTAGAAGACCTTATATAATTATCTCATTAAGACAATAACTTTTAAATATTCTGAGCTAGGATGCCCGTTTCTTCAGCAATTAATCTTACTGTACCTATGCAGCAATCCCTCTGAGTGACTGTGCAAAATCTATTTCTCTGACAGGTTTTTTTATTATTGTTAGAAGAAGTAAACAGTCTCTCAAGGCTGAATGTTGGCACTGCTGTATTGGAAGGCGAGTCATTTTCTTACAAATTTGCATAGCGGGCGTTTATTGGTTACCTACTGGTTTTATGAAATATAATTTCAGAACTCTTTATGTGTAGAATCTATAATTATTTCTGTGAAGGGGAATAACATGTACACCGTACACATGGGGCTTAATTCAAATGTTAGTAAAAAATAACTTTCAATATTCAGAAAATAGGTAGATATATGGGTCATAGTGGTAGATAGGGTAGACTGGAAGCAAAATAGGTAGACATACCAAAAATTTAGTAGAAATTAATAAAAAAATATGAGGACACAATTTCACACACGGCCATTTAACTTCAAGCTAAGCAAAGTTTGTAATATGGTAACTAAACAGCTGATATACATACATAATAGATATTAACACCCGGACACACAACTGACATTTATGCTCATCACACAAAGTCAATCAGGCGGGTATCGCACCCGCGACCTCTCGGCTCAATAGTGGCGATTACTACCACTGCGCCACGAGGCCTGTCAAAATGACAACACTAATGACTTAAAAACGGAGACCACGAGAAAACTTCATAGATCACATCCTCTGGTTATTGGTCTATGGATCACATCACATCACGATGTTGCCGGAAATGAGTGTGAAAATATAATAATCTTTAGTGCACAATGGAAAGACTAAAATATACGAAATATTTTAAATTTTAAAATTCTTCTTTCTCGCATCACGTAATATATTATTATTTGTTATTCCATTGAGCCTCTTTAACTTTTCATAATTATGTAAATTCTTTAATGAACACTGATTCGTGAGTCTTTTTTTTCTGTTCTGTAAAGCATATACTCTTTATCTTCAACACTTCAACTCAGTGTACACGTGACTTTAGTTTGACATCACATTCCACAGAACAAAGACAACTCTTTATTCCGTATCACATTCACATCTTGTATTTTTAATTTAAAATGAAATATAAATATTTATTTATAATACAAACACCGTCATTTTGTACTCCACGTAAGAGAGACCACGGGCACAACTAGTCTATGATAAGATCGGTTGGTAGACTGCGCTACGAGTATTTATTTGTTTTGTAATATTAGTCACTGCTAATACAATATTTAAACATGAATAGGGTAGCCATAAATGGTTAAGAGACATTAAGAGAAAAATATGCGATTGTTTAATTATAATAATTATTGACAAATTATCATTTATGCAGTGTTATAGAAATAGCTTGATCTTATTTTGCTGAACGCTTTACTTTCGTACAAGGTTTTATTTAGCTTGCTTGTTAGTGTCAGTATTAACGATGTAACAATCTAGTGTGTTTGTTCACACCATAAGCAGAGTCTTAAAAGAAAAACACACTTTTAGTAAGGAATCGTGTACTGTATATATCTATGGATAAGTGTCACATTGACGACTATCTGATTGTCATGATTCAAATATATAACTATGTATAATTCTTTGCTGAATAAAGCCAAGATTTAGTTGGTATTTCTCTCTTTTATCAATTTATTCAGCAAAGAATTATACATAGTTATATATTTGAATCATGACAATCAGATAGTCGTCAATGTGACACTTAACCATAGATATGTACAGTACAAATCATATGAATACTATATTTCATTCAAGCAATTAATAATATACACTTTGGAATAGGTAACAATATTAGTTAATTGATATGTTACAAAATTAATTTGTTTCTCAAAAAATTTATTATATTTTCTCACTTGACATTCTCAGACAACAAAATTCAAAATTGCTTAACAGTTAGTTTAGCGGAGGTGAGGAACAGAGAGTAAAGTTCCTCATCCGCCATAGAAAAGGGAGGACCCTCCGGCCAGACGGGTCATGTCTGGCGGGCAGCTGCCCCGACTGTTGGAGTCGGGTTCTTGTATATATACTCAACGATAGAGTGAATTTCTATAGCGCAATGTAGGATAATAGGGATGCGTCCTATGTGGCTCGATAGATGTCGCTATGTGTCGTTATGTATAATGTCGATGCGTTGATGCGTCAGTTGTGGCGAGAGATGTCGCTACATCACTCCCCTCCGAGACCGGAGGTCGATAGCAGGTTGAGTCGTCCATTTGTGATGTGATATGTGACGTCCTTCTAAATACAATATGGTGGATTCCCAAAGACAGCGATCTCATTATTTTTTATGGACCCCCATGATATGGGTGAAGCAAAAGTGTTTGTAGAGAAAAATACGAAAATATTATTTATTTAATTTTTTTTTTAAAAGAAGCATTCAACATTTAATAAACTTGTAGCATAAATAAAAAAGATGAAAGGGGAATTAAAACTATATTAATTAAATTTATTGCGAGTTACGAGTTTTTAAAAGTATCTATTGAAATTTTGAAAAAGCTTGTTTTTAAGTAAAAGGTTTTGTTTATATTAATATTTTTAAAGTAATTATTTATACCCTTTTACATTTTTATAAAACTTCGTGCAAATCATATTCACTCCATATTTTTGCAAGTCAATAGCATTCAACATTCTCCGCAACCTTCGGTAGCAGGCTGTTACACAATATTAGGTGTTGACATTTAAAACTGCAGTAATTATACTTAAAGCGTATAAATTATTGCTATTGTTCATAGTACTGATATCCCATGTCAACTAACACCTAAACTGGGATACAAAGTATAAGTTATTGCCCTTGTCCATAGTACAGTTAGACGATTTCTGTTAAACTAATATAATGTGTTGATTGACATAGGTATTAAGTAGATATATTAAGTGCATAAATTATTGATTTTGGGTCTTGTACTATTTTTGAGTTGAAGTCATAAAGTTTGTAACTTATTGCCTTTTTTCTTTGCACTGTTACTGTACATAAGCCATAGCTTCATGTTCGTTATGTCACTTCAGATTCTTCCGTCCTTAATTGCTCTCTAGCGACCTGACTACGGACCTGGTCTTAGGCCTGCCGGTCAACTTGAATGGACAAAGCTTCTATAGGGAGTAGGTAGGAGTAGACATATGTAGGCGTAGGTGCAGGTCTTAATTTAATAAAATTGTAAAGGTTTATAATAAATTCGACTATTAACATAATCAGTTATTTTTATTTAGTTGTCTAAAAGGGTCCCGTAACAAGGCGAATTATTTCATCAGGCCACTGGTTTGATATTAATTAAATTAATCTTACCACAGTGGCCTAACCTAATATCATAAAATTCTAGCTTAATGGAATTTGTTTTATGGATTTTTTTGTTTAATTTAAAAAGTTAAAGCCTATTTCTACTACACAATTTTTGGCCTTCTACTCTTCAGATCCAACTTATTACCTCAACTTTTATTGTAAAAGCTACCATTGCTCAAAATATCCTCAACATTTTACTTTTCCCACAGCGCGGCCATGTAGTTTAGGGCAAGTTTTTCAAATGCCGGCGGAAAATCGGGGCGTAATAGTGTTTTTTCGGGAAGTCGGGACAGAGGATGTAATAACGGTAACGATGCCGATATATCGGGACGAATGGCAACTTACTTTTTAGTTCCAACTTTATAACATTGTTATTGTTACCGTTAATTATTATTAATACGCGTTGTTACTTTTGGCCGACGAGAGAGGTCTCTATTTCAGTATAGCATAAAGTAGACTTTTATGCACCACGTTTTTTTTAATTTGTAGTTTTCAGCATAGACGTTTTCAGTTTCATAAACTCACTACAACATTCGGAAAGGATAGACATATGCGTATAGCAATATGCGTGAGAGAGAGAGTAAAAAAGTCAACAGGTTTCATTAATTTTTATTGATCTCTAGGTTTCATTCCCGCCAGCGTTGCCAAAATTTATCTTTTATTCCTATTTAGAATATTTTTAGTCTTTAATATATTATATAATTTTGGAATTTTCAATGTTGGCGAACTTTTTGCGTTTTGGATTGTTTTAGAGAAAAGACAAAAATTAATAATCGTAAAAGCAAATGAAAATTATCCTTCAATGTTAACTAGAAAAAGCACTGGGTTAAATAACGTTTTTTTGATATTCCAGATTTTTTTGTCAAACTTCACAGTTCATATGAGACCGACTCTTTCAAATCATTTTTGGAAACTTTTACATTTTATTGCGAAACTTTTTTGCATTTCACGCGAGCAATACTCGACGATTCCGATACAGATTTTTTTTCCAACAAAATTACTTAGATAGTTGTTTTCTTTTATTTACCTATTTTTTTAAAATAGTAGAAAAATAATTTAATGTTCGAATTCTAAAAGAGACTAGAGTTCTTTTTCGTATGTAACACAAAATTGTTTTAATTAATTTAACAAAATATATAATCTTAAATAAACGAAATACTACAACATTTTAATAACTAGTAATCAAAATTAAAGTGTGCTTTATTTAAACGATATAGTTCCGTCCATTTAAATTTAAAATGTGTTCGATAAGTGAGAAACGGCACCGGCTTTTAACCGTAACATATTATTTATGTAATGTTATCATGTGGTCGCTTGTCGCGTTATGTGTTACAACATTTTTTATATTTTACCCGCGTTCTTCTAACAGCTACATTGTGGAGCCAGGACCAAAATATCCCCCTACAGACGGTGAAATCTGGCCTAAACCGCAATTCGAAGCCAAAGAAGAATGGTACTACAGATTTCGGATTTCTTCCTTCAATGTTACGGTAGGTTTTTTTTCTCAATTTTTCTATAGTATCTGTGGGGTAAATAAATTTAAATAAATAACTGTTTTGGTCGGTCGATATTATTAATATTTCATTTTGTTTGCGGATTTGTATATTGGTATATACATAAATATGTAAAAAGGATTTTCAATAAATTCATACGTTATCTAGTGAAAGTAATTATTTCTAACTTGACATCAACAGGCATATATAGTTGTAAATACTACATAGTATATATTTTCGTGATAAAAATAATGGTCATTAATAACTACATAACCAGAACCTATTTTATTTATCATATGTATACTAATTAATTTCCTGTTATTTATATTTTACTTATATGTAATTTGCCAGATATTTTTATGAAGAATCCTATGAATAGAGAAATTTTAAATTTTGTTTAATTCGGAAGAAATTTCATGATATTCACATTAGATACTTTTATAATAATATATAATAAGTACGTACAGTACATACCTATCTTGATTTTATGACGGAACCTTTTGTCATGTAT
This sequence comes from Saturnia japonica, assembly GCA_033032175.1. Lineage (NCBI taxonomy): Eukaryota > Metazoa > Arthropoda > Insecta > Lepidoptera > Saturniidae > Saturnia > Saturnia japonica. The sequence continues at coordinate 17,189,910 of CM065318.1, forward strand.
TTTTATTTGCGTTTTGCGTAATTTTAATCTGGAGTTTTAATTATTATTAGCGGTCGCCGAATGATCGAAATTCGACCAGCGACTTTTTAATCATAGAATATTTTCTGTTTGACATTTGCAGTATGAACCTAATAGTCCGGGAGCTACGGGGGACCTTTTTCATGAATAGCAATATACATAGTAGAGCATGATTTTGATATTAAATTTATATATTGTTTAATGATAAACCGAGCGTCAGACCGCGCGACCTCACTTAGTTATGGAGTAGGAGGCTGACGAAAATGTAAAAAATTATTATCGAAATTGTAGCAGTATACGTGATAAAAATTATCACATTACTTAATTATAATGTTAATTTAAGAAAAATAACCGTCCGATCTCGATATGTTGATAAAATCGTCGTCAGTTGTGTATATACAGGGTGTCCGGTAATGAATGGATAACCTTGAAATGGCTTATAGCAGAACTTATGGCCGTTCAGAAAAAAATGCGAAACAAAATATATCCTAGGTAGTACCTAAGATATAATTTTTTCAAATAAAAAACTACAAATTTTTACCTTGTTTTACATTATTGTACACTGCGACCACAAATGACTGAATTCTATCGGTTTTTTGTTATTCTGTTATTATAAGCTAACTATGCCAATCGATAAGCAGTAAATAGTTTGACTAGCTATGTGGTAATATAAAAAAAATTAATTAACTTGTATTAAATTTTCAGTGAAAAATTTGCAAAAATTTTTTTTTTACTTAGTTTAAGCATCTTGGGTATAAAAAAAATGTATGAAACATGAGTGACCAATAACTTTAAAATAATGTCGGGTTTGAGTAGATTTTCATAATGGTATAATTCATTATTATATCATATGTAAATAGTGAATTATTGCTATTATGGTAGAAAAGGAGCAAATTTCACTAAATACCAAAATATTTATTAAGGTAATATTTTTTACGTTAAATTGTTTAATGTTATATAATTCTTTATATAACAAGAAAATGATCGTCAGACTGCATAATAATGCTAAAAAGTTCGCCCACCAGTTCGTCGACCAGTGCTACTGAACTTAGACCTCCAAAATATTGACATTGTCACTCAATGAAAAGTGACAGCAAGTGATAATACTGCAAATGTAAAACAGAAAATAGTCTATGATTAAAAAGTCGCTTGTCGAATTTTGATCATTGGGCGACCGCTAGTTATTATTATTATTCAGAGTGTTTATTTGAGCATTATGATATCGATGTTTAAATATCGTGAGGAAACCTAAACGTGCTTGAAAAATGTTGAACTTTGAATTTCTCGGCGTTTGAAATCGCCAATTCGTCGTGGGCTTGCGTGGTGATTAAGCCCTTCCCTTTACCCAGCAGCGGGAGACTTACAGGGTTGATCTTATTATTATTATTTGTACCGTTTTGTTTTAGGTGGTAAATAATGACTGTGATATATTAAGAAATGCAATAAATCGGTCTATATATGTTTGGCGAACCCTATGGTCAACCGCCAAACGGAATCGCGTCTATCAATCGCCGGAAAACAACAAGAGGCATATGGATCCGAACTATCAAGGTTTTATAAAAGAATTGAGGGTTGATTTAAAAAAACCCTGTGAAAGTTATCCACATTTCGATATGGATGAGAAATGTACGTAGGTATTTGAATTATTACGTTATTTATCTTGTAAACAAAAAATAACGGTGTGCTTAAGAGCACACGATCGAAGCGAAAACATCATCAACAACATCATCATATTAATACGAAAAACAATTAGTCGACTCGAGCCGACTTTACCCGAACGAGCGTTACGTAGTCGAGCGTGACGGCTCAGTCTCATTCAATACCCACAAAATAAAATAATCAAGGCGCTTAAATAAGTTTTAATTTCAAAATTTTGTATATGTTAAGCACGATCAATGTTTTCCGATTGGATCTCAACCACCATACACCAGGTGTTAACCGTAGCGAGTCTCGTTTCGGGATCTGCTAACCCGACGTATATCTGTTTACCTATCAAACGGGGAGTATATGTAAGTAAGTGTATATATATGTAAGTATATATATTGGACTGGAACACCACCAACATAAACTAGTCGTAAATTAGCTATTTGTAATTCATTGTATATACTAAGAGTTTATTAATTAAACGAGATTGAATACTGTATGGTTACAATAATTATAACAAACATGAAAGTTAAGTACTAAGTAAAGCGGATGCAAGCACAGCTGATGAGAATGTCGCAGATCATATCGCTTCGGTGATCCGTGCGTTTATGTAGCCCGTTGCAATGGCGCGTCTATAGCGATAGCTATACTGACACTATTGATCATCATCATCATCATCATCTCAAAGACGTCCTCTGCTCGACATAGGCCTCCCCGAATAATCGCCACAATGAGTGGTTCAGCGCTGTTTGCAGCCCGTGCGTTCCCGCAATTTTTACCAGGTCGTCGGTTCACCTTGTGGTGGTTCTGCCCACGCTGTGTCTTCCGATACGTGGCTACCGCTCGAGAACTCTTCGGCCCCATCGGCCATCCGTCCTACGAGCAATGTGCCCCACTTACACTTAAGTATAGCTTCTTAGAGCTATATCAGTTACTTTAGTTCTTAAGCGAATCTCATCATTTCTGATTTGATGTGACTCTTTGGTTTGCCACGTTTCGGGATCAACCTGTGTAAATCTAGCTGCAAGCTGGCGTGACAGCGGCGACCGCTGGTAGGTTTAGATATCTCGGTGGTCGCCGTTGTGTTTGGATTGTACTGTGCTTAACATTCGGGAAAGTGACGTCATTTTGCTGTGAAAGTATCTAAAAAAAAAATTTTAAAGGGGCTGTCAATTATTTTATCCAAACTTTGCTGTGCCTGAATTGTAATATAAATATGTACTAATTGATAATAGTTATAATGAAAAGTAATAACACAATCGTTCTAAGATTAATAAGCGCTAGCTGTGCCCTACGGTTTCACCCGTTTTAATTTTATACGACAAACATTGCCAACGCACCAGTTTAGGCAATTTTTTATACTTTGTGTAAAACTTTCGACATTTTTATGAGGAATAAATTAATTTTTCAAATTATAATATAGCCTATGTTACTCGCTAATACCTGTAGCTGTATATTGGTGAAAGATTTTTTTAAATCGGTTTAGTCGTTTTTGTGTTTATCAATTATAAGCAAAAATACAAACAAAAAAACAAATCTTCTCTCCTTTATAATATTAGTGTATATATTATTATTTCAATTCTTTCTACGTGACTTTATGTCTGGTGAAATGCAAGCGTGTTTGTTATTGTTAATTCATAACGTAATATCCATCGCGGGTCGTCGCTTTCAATTCGGTCTACCACCCTCACAACAGCTGGATGTGCATTGGCAGATCTCGAAACGTGACAAACCAAATGAGAGTCAGTTTGATGGTTTTTGCGCTTAATGTACGGTGTTAGTGATCCAGTCGGGTACTGATCTCAGATACAAGGTTTCATCCAATTGTAACCTTCGAATACATTTTTTATCTAACAGAATAGTCACTTGCAGAAATTGTAGTTAGAGCACCATCAGAGAACTGATTTCAAAATAGACTCGACGGATATTTAAAGTCTTAAATGACACGAGTGCAGTGATAGTGATAAACACGAGTCAGTTCGAAGAGCTCTTAAATAAGTACTATTGTTTTACCCAGGAACCCTCCACTGAATTAATATCGATCCATATCTTTACAGACCATCTAAAGGTAGCAAAGATATCATATTTAAATAGTGAATCAATCTGGGGTATCATCAGAGGTCTGGAAAGTTGGTCACAGCTTCTATATTTAGCTGAAGATTACCAGGTGAGTTTGTCAATTCAAGGCCGGAATGGTTACCCCCTATAATATTGAAAATTGGTGTTTATAACTGGTAATTCACGGAACAAAGTATAAAATCCAAATGTCAAAATATATATTCTTAGGTTTTTAGGGTTTCTGCAGGGTATCTGTATCAAACTACGTCGCGTTGCGGCAACCATACACATAGTGGTTTACCCGCGATAGTTACCTGGGAGTGATTTTACTAGACCTAGCGAAACAATCACGTTGCAATAGATGTTTTCAGATGGAATGGTAACCGATTAGAATATTCGAAATTTTTCGTGATTTCCTGTTATTTATAACTGCGAATTCCATGTAAATCCCGGCTCCCTGATTTTCTGTAACATTATATACCTATAAATCTAAGATCTATAATACCTCGTTCAAAATAAGTTAATAATGTGACGCTATGTTAAATAATTCCCTTTAATATATTGAAGTTTATTAAAACCACAATGACGTGTGTATCATTAAATATCATTACAAAATACATACCTACAGTGTCCGTTATCAGCAAGTAAAACTGTTATATTTTTCCTTAAAAGTATAAAGTTCTCTGTACTTAAAAATATGTTTGGCAACGTCTCATTTTTGATAATACGTGAATCCAGGAAATTGCTTACTTGGTTTATTTCTAAAATTGAAACACAATTATAAAAAAGTTGGCCGTCATACCCGGCAGATGTGAAACTTCTTACTGAATATTTAAAAAAAAAGTTTGTGTGTGTCAGCTCGGACGCAAGACTAGAATTTTTTTTTTTTTTATTAATTTGGGCACACATTACAGATTATAAACAACACAAGAATACATGAAAAAATTTTACATAGCTTTTATTCCAATACTTAATAATGCACACAAAGTAGGTACATCAGTTGTAATCATTTCACAAAAATTTGTTACTTTAATACAGAATTACGTTATCTTATTATATTAAGTGAGCAATTCTTGTTTATATATATGTAATTGGTTTCTCGGAAACGTCTCCAACGATTTCGATGAAACTTTGCATTTAGATAATGTTTTACATTCCAAGTTTACTTAGATAGGTGTTTCTTTTTTCGTTTATAAGAAACCGAGTACAGATCGTTCGCCCCGCCAAGTTCAGTGAAGCTATAAAAGCCGCAGTGGCTTTAGGCCTCCTAAGGCTAACAGTATAGTCAGTTAATATAAATAAATAATATTAAAATAAGGAAAAGTAAATTATGTCAATAATTAAGGGTGTTCTAGTGTTTGATATTGTTGTACGAGTTTACTTCATAAGTACGATTGTCTTTGAATATGTAATAGGTAAAGAGGTGATTGATTGACTGACTAACTGACTACATCTGTACCTGATATATAAATACACTGGGTGATTTTGAAACATGACAAACAAAAAGAAAACCACTGTGAAGATGTGTATGGTGGTCGCGATCCCTACCAACCGCTTTTAATCTATCCATATTTTAACATGAAACGTTGAAATGATCCAGCCTGCCTGTTAAAAAAACGAACTAGGCTCCACACCGCCAACGTGAACCAAAGCGTCGCCACGCCGACACCCGCCAATATTGTTCAAACAACCGGTCTGACCCACCGTACTATACTATAATATGTTTCACATCAATAAATGTGTAAACATGCGACGTTGCGAAACCTATATATTTTTTTTACTTTTTAATAGCTTATGGTAAAGATGACTGTCAGTCCCTTATTAGTGTCTTATCTATGACTGTCAGTGTGAAAACAAGCACGATAAACGAGAGGTTGCCAATGTATCTGAATATTTGATTACGTGTGTTACTCATCTAAGATAATTATTCCCTTAATACCTATTTGGTATTTACTTCATCAGTTCACAAGAAAGGTTGAATATTTATATTTCTTTAGGCGTGTTATGAAAAAAATATGCGAGTGAGTTTAAAACACATTGTAACAATATGTCTACATCATGAAGTTTCTTAATTATGTGGGGCGCGACCGAGAGATATAAAAAAATACTATTTAAAATGAATATTTATTTAGATCATACAATACAATGAAACTTAATTAAAGAACCGTGTCTACCGATCGAAGTATGATCAAATAGTGGCCAGAATGAGACTCCGTATCTTAAGCGATTCTCACGTTGGTGACGAGTCGGAGTTCCTCGTAGCGACGCCTTACGCTGGCGGTGGTCGGCATGTCCGCAATACTTATCCGGAATTATAATAATGCAATCGGTGGTACTCATACATTACGACTGTGTAACAGCTTCATAAACATCTTGTTTTATTGTGGTGTAAACACGGAACAAACAGTAGGTAAGGTGGTGAACCACTTGATGCAATTATTTTAAAATGCCTTATCAGTGTAATCTATAAATAAATTACGATTATTAATTTTGAAATCAATTACATAGGCTGCACTAAAAGTATCGAGAATGGAATATTTCCACTATTCCTGTCATATTAAAATCTTTTTAATTGAAAACTCCTTGGTTTTAAAAATCGAATACAATTTATTTATTTAAAAAAAGATTCTCGGTCTTGTCACAAGGTTTTGCCAAACTTGTTTAGTCGTTGAGTAAATGGAATTGACTCGAGAAAATTCAAGAGCGATGATTTATTATGACTTTCGAAGTGGTTTAACACAAAAACAGTGTGTTGACCGTATGCATGCTTTCTGCATTTGGTGATGAAGCCCCATCTAAAACCACAATTTATCGCTGGTTTGCTGAATTTCAACGTGGACGTGTCAAGCTCACTGATGATCCTCGTCAAGGTCGTCCAAAAACTGCAGTCACCCAAGAAAACGTTGATGCTGTGCGTAAGCTGATTGAGGAAGATCGACATGTGACATACCGCGAAATTTAGGCAACTTTAGACATTGGCATGAGTCAAATACAAATAATCTTGCATGAACAATTAGGTGTAAAAAAGTTGTTTTCCCGATGGATACCGCATTCGCTTTGTGAAGAGCAAAAAGCGGCTCGCATTACATGGTGCGTGAGAACTCTCGAAAAATTCCACGCAGGATCCTCAAATGCTGTATACAACATCGTATCAGGTGACGAATCCTGGATATATGCGTACGAACCCGAAACAAAAAACCAGTCACGAGTTTGGGTGTTCGAAAATGAGTTAAAGCCAACAAAAATTATTCGTTCACGGAGTGTTGCAAAAAAAATGGTGGCCACGTTTGTCTCCAAAACCGGCCATGTTACGACTATTCCTCTTGAGGGACAAAGAACGATTAATGCAGAATGGTATGTTAACATTTGTTTGCCACAGGTCGTTTCTGAACTCCGTAAAGAGAACGGCAACCGCCGCATCATCCTCCATCACGACAATGCGAGTTCTCACACCGCGCACAGAACAAAAGAGTTTTAGAGCAAGAAAACATAGAATTATTAGACCATCCGCCGTACAGCCCCGACCTAAGCCCTAATGATTTCTTTACTTTACCTAAAATAAAGAATAAATTGCGTGGACAGAGATTTTTATCACCTGAAGAAGCTGTGGACGCCTACATAACGCCATCGTATGGAAAAATGTGTCAAATTTCGCGGAGAATACTTCGATAAGCAATGAATACATTTTTAAATAGTAATGTTGTGTCACTTCCTTGATTCCCGAAATTTTCAGTGCCGCCCTCGTATGTTTATTTGTTATCCGTTTATTGTTTAATTGTAATGAATTAATTTCGTGTCTATAAAAAATCTTTAGCATCGAATCAAAAAAGTATAATTTATAACCCACACACACACCATTATATTTGCATAAAAGAACTAAGAACCCATTATATTATTTAATTTTTACAGTATAATATATAGTTGATATATAGTTTTACAGTATATTATAATATTTTAAGAGGTTGTTCGTTTGTTTTAAAAGTTTATTCTAATTTAATACGACCCATAATGATGTATTACTTAATTATTTTCCGTTTCCATAGGAAGTTTATATAAACGCAACGAAAATAAACGATTTCCCCCAGTATAAGCATCGTGGCTTATTGTTAGACACGGGACGGCATTACCTGTCTTTGGAAAATATCTTGGAATCCTTGGACGCGATGGCCATGAATAAGATGAACGTTTTTCATTGGCACATAGTAGATGACCAGAGTTTTCCTTACCAGAGCAAAAAATTTCCAGAATTAAGGTGAGATCAATATAGAGATTAAGAGATGTTGACAGGTCTCTAATTGGAACAGCCCGACTGGTGGAATAACTCCACCATACAGAAGATCGCAGCCAAATAACCATATTGGTGTTCCTGAGGTTAGTATGGTTTCCAGAGCTCCTTGGAGAAGAGGGGATCAAAATCGGCAACGCGCCTTTGATACCTGCAATATTACAAGCGTCCATAGGCTAAGGTAGACGCTTCTCACCAGGCGGACCGTATGCTTGTTTGCCACCTTAGTTGTATAAAAAAACACTTATAATATCAACAGTATTCAATATGGTTTTGAAGAGTTAAAAAATTTGAGTGTAAGTTTACACGCGGTAGAAGTGAAATTTCTTTCTCTCTCACTCCCTCTCTTTGTATATATTTCGAGTACATTAAGAATAGACGAAGGATAGGGAAACTATATAGAAACGCATTCTATCTCATTCTCTTACAGTCTAAAACCTATATACAAATACTTATAGCTATCTCTTTTTTGTTAAACAATTTTCGTTTCATAACATCGAATTCACACCGTCCCAAAAAAGTTTAATTTTATTTCTTACAGCGAGAAGGGCGCTTTCCACCGCACCATGGTTTATACAAGAGATAATATAAAAACTATTATTGATTACGCAAGAGATCGCGGGATACGTGTGTTGCCAGAATTCGATATTCCTGGTAAGTTGCTATTTAAGATTCAACTTTTCTAATTCTCCATACATAGGTTTCAACGTTTCAGCAACATCTCACCTGATATGTAACGATGTGGCCTAGGATAGTAACACGCTTGGGGGAACTAGCTCTCAAGTGCAGCTGCCGGAACACACATATAGGTATTTGGCGACAGATTTTCAACTTGAGGGTGATAGCTAGCCAGAAAGCTGTGGAACTGTCTTGGAACACAGGAACACATGGAACTTGCCTGTGAAACTTTTGATTTTCAATGGTAATTGAGTGCTATGAAACTGTATAACTAAAACTAGACGAAACAGAAATATATCGCGCTGGGCTCCGGAGTCATAGTTTTACGGTTACCTCAATATTAGCACGAACAAAAAAATTTGCTGTCTTATCTTTGCCTTGCTGTGAAGCTTTGGATCTGTCTCAAGGCCAGTGTGTTCCCTTCCTTTCTACAACATGGAGTTTCAAACGTGACGTGAACAGACATTTGAGCAAGCCGGCTTCATAGTGACGACTGACGGTGGATTGTACAACCCACTGTGGTCGGCGATTTTGTAGGACTACACTGTGCAAGTACAGTCGGTAAATATCGATATTTACATTAGTCGGTATTAAAAATCGGCAATTTCATACTTTAACATATGATATTTTGTTTCAGGTCTACTTAATTAAATTATTTTTACCTCTCATAATTAACTAAACCAGCGATCTAAGCTAAGCTAAGCTCGAAATTTGACCAGTGACTTTTTGACCATAGACTATTTTCTGTTTGACATTTACAGTATTCATAAACAATTAGCTAAAACGCATAAAAAGCTAAGCATTAAAACGCATGCAACTAACTGTCCACATTAGTCGTCAAGTTTCGGTCAACTTTTAAAGATGTGTGACTATTTTCCGGAATATGGCAGCTTCCTTGGTTATAAGAAACAAAAAATAAGTTAAAAAAAATAAAATTGTGGATGAGGGACTATTTGAAAAAAACAAAGTAATGTGATTATGCGTGAACTGAGACGTGTTAAAGATATTCTTTTTAAAAACTTTACACGCATGTCCAAAAAAACTTCGATCTACTTTTGAAATTAGTTGGACCGAAAATCACAAAGCAGTCAACCCATTTGCGAGAAGCAGTACCTGCAGAAATTAAGTCAGCAATAACTCTTAGATTTTTAGCCACCGGTGACAACTCCATGTCCTTCATGTATCTATTTAAAGTGTCCAAGCAAGAAAAATAGGACCAAAGACTTTTTTTTTTAACTTCATCAATATTCATGCTACATTTCGTCGCCAAAACTCATAGAGCATCTTGTCTTTTAATTTTATTTGTATAAAGTTTACTATTTTGATCCCGAACTTGTGGGAAACTTTATAATCTTCAATAAACTTTAACGTAAATTCCCTATGATTGTCCGCCATCTTGAGTTGTTGAAAGACTTATTGCAACGAAACCCACCGAGCACGGGAACGCGTGCTGTTGCACAGGCAACGAACAAAACGAGACATGCCTCAGAGGCATGCGTCACGTGCGCTGTTGAATGCGCTTTGACACATGCCAGTGACGACCGAAAAAAGGCAAAGTGTGGACATAGCTAATGAGTATTATCTACATCACTTGCTGTCACTTTTCGTTGAGTGACAATGTCAATATTTTGGGGGTCTAAGTTCATTAGCACTGTTTGGGTTAGGATTCGCAGTATTTTTTTATTTTATTTAATATATTAGTAACAGATATTATAGATAAATTTTAGCTTTCTGCACTCCTTCTCCATATAAACTTTAACCATGCCAAATCTCAGTCTTCCATGCACGCAATACGCTTAAGAAGGGGTAGAACGCTTTTGTTTCACGTATTAATATAAAGATTCTATAAATTTCTACCTTTTATATATACATTTCCTTTATTAAAAATAAGATGAATTTACTATCCTATTCATATTTTTGGTCTATAACAAATTTCATATCCAAACTAGCCAAATATTGATTTTATATATCTTAAACCCATTCAGGTCACACCCGTTCTTGGGGAGTTGCACACCCAAACCTCCTGACCGAGTGTTACAAAAATCTGGAGGTGATCGCTTTGGGTCCGTTAAATCCAATCCGAAATGAGACGTATCAACTACTCCATGATTTGATTCATGAGGTGCAAGATTTGTTTCCTGATAGATACATACACGTCGGCGGCGATGAAGTTGATTTGAGTTGCTGGTGAGTAAGGAAATATGACTTTATTTACATGTATTTATTAATTAAAATTGTTCTTGTGTTAATTCGTCCGCAAGGTTGTACATGCCTACAGGCCCTGTCAGAATATCAGCGCTGCAGTGCTTGCGCTTGTAGACCTGCAGCATTATGCTAAGACAGGGACCTATTCGACCCCATGCAACACTTTATTTATTGTGTCAATTTGTATGTTTTTGTTTTTTTTTTTTAACTAGTTGTACCCGTGGCTTCGCTCACGTGGACTTCAGAATGCCCACGCGAATTTTACTTCCCCGCTCCCGGCTATTTTAAAGACAAAAGTGTCTTATTGTGGGTGTTTCTTAGAAGATAGACGTATACTCTCCCTGACTTTTTTGTAGGTCTTTTTAATGCTTACAATTATTTAGTACGTTAATTTGCTATATTTCTTATAGTTTACTCAGCGTAAGCCATTTTAAGCGCCCGAATTGATTCACCATGACCAGTTATTTTTTATTTATGCGGAACCCTAATTCTTTTTCTAAAATAAAGGTAGCCTAAGTCACTTCCTATAAAATCAGCTATCTACCAGTGAAAATCCTGTCGAAATCGTTCTAACCGTTTCGGAGATTACCCGGAACAAACAGACGGACAAAATTTTAAAAATTGGTTTTTTGTTATAGGTATCGTATATACTTTAATATGCATTTAGTAAAAAAAAAACTGTTACTTTGAGATTACAAATAGACACTTCTATTTTATTAATTGTATAGATTACGGACTGTCGTTAACGTCAAAATCTTTGTTATATTAAAATATATTATGTAAAAAAACATCACTACCTATGTCATGTACTACAATTATAGATTTTTATATATGTCCATTAAAAACGTCAATCGATTGATTTTTTAGTTGATTCTAAACACAAAATAATAAATATTTACATTTGAAATTCTCAAAAATATATAGATAAGATAAAATGTATGCAATCACAGCTAGTTAGTTACAAGGAACTGAAGGAACCGCTAATACAATCCGAAATATCAATAGATACCTAATACAAAAATTACAAACTAATTTATGAATATAACTAATATCCCTATTAGCTAATGCACTGATATTCGTTTAAAACGGTGCCTAATATAGTGATTATGTTCTCATTGCTTCCTTACTGTGCTACCAACCCATGCAGTTTTCATACGAAGCCCGACGTGTATATTGATGTCTTGACTGGCCGCGCGGATCGTGAATCCCGTGCCTATTATTTGACTAATAATTGGTAACCTATTATTCTGTATTCGTTTATCATAATATATTAGTCCGTGGCGCGTATTATAATCCCTGTACCTATTACGAATATATTCGTTACACCTCTAGTGCTTGTAATGTTTATAATTCAAACATAACGTGTTTATAGGCTGTTTTGTGTTGTAATATTTAAAGTTTAATATTTACGAAGTTTACTATTCCTAAATGTTATATTGTGTGTATTTAGGTAGATATTAATGTTCTTAATAGATTTGAATAGGTTTTGTAACATTCCGATAAGAATCTTGTGAGATATTGGCTAATTGTGTGAAATTGTAATAATAATAATAATAACGGAAGGGCCGCGGCACGCCGCGCCACAAGCCGTGTTACTAGGCAATGTCAGAGTAGGAGGGGATTAGACGCCATCGTTTCGTCTCGCTCCAACACCGATATAAATATGAGGCTATTGCGACCAACCGGCACACAGGAGTGTCAAACGCTATTCAAGACAAGAAGACTCAAGTCCCTGAACACTTGCATGAAACTCGGTGTCAAGAAACTGAAGCACTGGATAGTATTAAGAATCGTCCCTTGAATTGTAACCGGCCGTTCTGCTTGTGAATATTGAATACAGAATTCGTTCTTCGAGAAATCTTACTCCCGCCAGCGACCCAGTCTACTTAGTTCTCCATAGCTACGCCGACGCAATGCCTTCGTGTAGGTACCTCACTGCGTGTATGCCTTTGATGTTTCGCTTTCTTCACGCCTGGTAGGTTCGGGTGTGAACAGAGTTGGTCACACGTAGTGAGTTGGGCTTGCGTACACTGGTTTGCAGCTCTCTGCTGCCTACCGTAGTATGTATTCGCCGTGGTACCAAGTTCGAGGGTTGATCGGGCGCCACGCCGCACTCGGGTGCACTCTCGCTGTGCAGGCCCGCTTGGTACTATCATCGTTGGCGTAGCACATTGTTACGAGCAGACCGTTGCGCCCGTTTTAGTTTATGTAAACGAATTGCAATTTTATTTATTTGTCTTAGATGTATGTGTGTTGTGTGGTGTTATTTTCGAATAAATGCTTTTTTTTTCTTTATGTATAATACTAGCTGATCCTCGTAACTTCGTTCACGTGTACTTTTCGAACTTTTGATTTTTTACGGAAACAGAATCATCTATTGGCGCGCTCGGGTAGTAAAATTTAACCGTATGCCATGACGGCAAAAGGCATGACGCTTTCTCATGCCGTCACGCCCCCTCTACGCCACAGTTCTCGACTCCCTTGCGTATGTTGCGTGCGCATACTAGACACTCCGTTTCTTCTCTTTGTGAGCTGTTTACTATATCTATCCGACTATAGTATATGTACTCGACATTATCATTTTACTTTATATTTTTTATTGGTTTTTGATTTCATTTATTAGACATTTGAATATTCACTAAGATGTTTCAAATCTCCCGGGCGTCACGTGACGGTCAAGTAGTTTTTTACAGTAGCTCGACAAATTGACGATACCCACTGTCCTTGATGGTAAGCACAGCACAATCCTAAGACAACGGTGACCACCGAGAGATCGAAATCCATTGACAGTTGCCGCTGTCATGCAGGCCTGCAGTAATTTAACTGGATATGTGCAAGCTAATACCGAAATACGACACGCAAAAGCGTGACACTATGTTGGACTTTTCACCACATGCATGGTGGTCGTGACGCAGTCGAGCTGTACGTACAGCCCTACCACCCCGCTATGAGCATTTTCTCGTTCTTTACTCAGCAGGGTGTACCGCGTGCAAGTGAGGTTCGCTGGAGCATCTCAGTGTTGAAGATGTAATTTCGAAACCCCAAAATAAAAGTGGGCAAAAATATTTTTGTTGTATATTTTTTATTTCCGCGACAGAAAAGCGTAATAATATGTAGTTAACCTACATTCTTCCTTGGGTTCAGTTCTGAAAACTACATTTGAACAAACAAAGCAATTACTTATATGGAACAATGACATGAAACAATGACTTTGTTTGTACGACTCGTGTATACTCGTGTGTATTCGTGTACGTTGATGGTCGGTACTTACGTCATTAGGTACTATGTCAGTAACCTTCGCGCAACTGCCAGCAACAAATCCAACAGTACAAAGTTTATATTTATCTGACCAACTAGAAACAAGTAAAATCTAAAAACAATTAGGGAAGAAGAGAGAGATCAAATAACCGTAATAATTTTTTCAACAAATTTGCTCATAAAGTGGCTCTAATATCACCGCAATTAGGCACATAATGACACCTGTAATCAAACTGTGACTTTTTCATTCCTATTATTCACAAGTGAGTTATAGAGTTTTTTTTTTTAATTTTATTGGTCGAGTTGCTTTGTTCTTAAAAAAGTTTCGATACAAAAAAGATAATGATCAATAGAACAAATAAATTAATGTACCTATTGCTTGCTCATTTCATACAACTTCGTATTTAAATAGATAATTTCAACTTGTACGTGTTTAATAAATAAAACTTTCACTCAAATATAACTTGTTTTCTCTGTAATAAACAAAACTTTAAATTCTCCATTCTATACGTGGCTAAAACGCTATCTGCGGAAAGCCAAAAAAAAAGAAACCTCATTCCTTTAGTCTACGGCCGATCGCCATTGTTAGATGCGCGCGCAAATTGATTAATTTTTCCCGCCATAGCGAAAAAAAATTCACAACTCGTTGTCACTGTTGAAATTTTAGTTATTTAATAATTAAAATGTCTACAAGTACTAGTTATGAAGAAAATGATTTATGTTGTACACCGCCCGATATAAGATGTGAAGCCCTTAACGTTATGCAAAGTTTACTACATGAAAACTCCAAGGAAAAATGATTTTTTATTATTATTTTCTTCACAAGTGTGTTGAAAAACGTCGTATGATACACGTGTGTATTGGTGATTACCGTCCTCGGCTCTCTTATGACCCTCACCTGACGGCTCGGGTCTCAATGGCGCCTCAGCGGTAATCACCAGCATTACACACTTGTACCATAATGTACTATTAATCGTCTTCAACAAAAGACGGGAGCTAATTGTGTGAAATTGTAATAATAATAATAATAACGGAAGGGCCGCGGCACGCCGCGCCACAAGCCGTGTTACTAGGCAATGTCAGAGTAGGAGGGGATTAGACGCCATCGTTTCGTCTCGCTCCAACACCGATATAAATATGAGGCTATTGCGACCAACCGGCACACAGGAGGGTCAAACGCTATTCAAGACAAGAAGACTCAAGTCCCTGAACACTTGCATGAAACTCGGTGTCAAGAAACTGAAGCACTGGATAGTATTAAGAATCGTCCCTTGAATTGTAACCGGCCATTCTGCTTGTGAAGATTGAATACAGAATTCGTTCTTCGAGAAATCTTACACCCGCCAGCGACCCAGTCTACTTAGTTCTCCATAGCTACGCCGACGCAATGCTTTCGTGTAGGTACCTCACTGCGTGTATGCCTTTGGTGTTTCGCTTTCTTCACGCCTGGTAGGTTCGGGTGTGAACAGAGTTGGTCCCACGTAGTGAGTTGGGCTTGCGTACACTGGTTTGCAGCTCTCTGCTGCCTACCGTAGTATGTATTCGCCGTGGTACCAAGTTCGAGGGTTGATCGGGCGCCACGCAGCTCTGCACTCTCGCTGTGCAGGCCCGCTTGGTACTATCATCGTTGGCGTAGCACATTGTTACGAGCAGACCGTTGCGCCCGTTTTAGTTTATGTAAACGAATTGCAATTTTATTTATTTGTCTTAGATGTATGTGTGTTGTGTGGTGTTATTTTCGAATAAATGCTTTTTTTTTCTTTATGTATAATAACTAGCTGATCCTCGTAACTTCGTTCACGTGTACTTTTCGAACTTTTGATTTTTTACGGAAACAGAATCATCTATTGGCGCGCTCGGGTAGTAAAATTTAACCGTATGCCATGACGGCAAAAGGCATGACGCTTTCTCATGCCGTCACGCCCCCTCTACGCCACAGTTCTCGACTCCCTTGCGTGTGTTGCGTGCGCATACTAGACACTCCGTTTCTTCTCTTTGTGAGCTGTTTACTATATCTATCCGACTATAGTATATGTATGTACTCGACATTATCATTTTACTTTATATTTTTTATTGGTTTTTGATTTCATTTTTTAGACATTTGAATATTCACTAAGATGTTTCAAATCTCCCGGCCGTCTCGTGACGGTCAATTAGTTTTTTACAGTAACTCGGCAAATTGACGGTACCTACTGTCCTTGATGGTATGCACACCACAATCCTAACACAACGGCGACCACCAAGAGATCGAAATCCATTAACAGTTGCCGCTGTCATGCAGGCCTGCAGTAATTTAACTGGATATGTGCAGGCTAATACCGAAACACGATACGCAAAAGCGTGCCACTATGATGGACTTTTCACCACATGCATGGTGGTCGTGACGCAGTCGGGCTGTACGTACAGCCCTACCACCCCGCTATTAGCATTTTCTCGTTCTTTACTCAGCAGGATGTACCGCGTGCAAGTGAGGTTCAATGGAGCGTCTCAGTGTTGAAGATGTAATTCGAAACCCCAAAATAAAAGTGGGCAAAAATATATTTGTTGTATATTTTTTATTTCCGCGACACAAAAGCGTAATAATATGTAGTTAACCTACATTCTTCCTTGGATTCAGTTCTGAAAACTACATTTGAACAAACAAAGCAATTACTTATATGGAACAATGACATGAAACAATGACTTTGTTTGTACGACTCGTGTACACTCGTGTGTATTCGTGTGCGTTGATGGTCGGTACTTACGTCATTAGGTACTAAGTCAGTAATTTTCGCGCAACTGCCAGCAACAAATCCAATAGTACAAAGTTTATATTTATTCGACCAACTAGAAACAAGTACAATCTAAAAACAATTAGAGAAGAAAGAGATCAAATAACCGTAATAATTTTTTCAACAAATTTGCTCATAAAGTGGCTCTAATATCACCGCAATTAGGCACATAATGACACCTGTAATCAAACTGTGACTTTTTCATTCCTATTATTCACAAGTGAGTTATAGAGTTTTTTTTTTTAATTTTATTGGTCGAGTTGCTTTGTTCTTAAAAAAGTTTCGATACAAAAAAGATAATGATCAATAGAACAAATAAATTAATGTACCTATTGCTTGCTCATTTCATACAACTTCGTATTTAAATAGATAATTTCAACTTGTACGTGTTTAATAAATAAAACTTTCACTCAAATATAACTTGTTTTCTCTGTAATAAACAAAACTTTAAATTCTCCATTCTATACGTGGCTAAAACGCTATCTGCGGAAAGCCAAAAAAAAAGAAACCTCATTCCTTTAGTCTACGGCCGATCGCCATTGTTAGATGCGCGCGCAAATTGATTAATTTTTCCCGCCATAGCGAAAAAAAATTCACAACTCGTTGTCACTGTTGAAATTTTAGTTATTTAATAATTAAAATGTCTACAAGTACTAGTTATGAAGAAAATGATTTATGTTGTACACCGCCCGATATAAGATGTGAAGCCCTTAACGTTATGCAAAGTTTACTACATGAAAACTCCAAGGAAAAATGATTTTTTATTATTATTTTCTTCACAAGTGTGTTGAAAAACGTCGTATGATACACGTGTGTATTGGTGATTACCGTCCTCGGCTCTCTTATGACCCTCACCTGACGGCTCGGGTCTCAATGGCGCCTCAGCGGTAATCACCAGCATTACACACTTGTACCATAATGTACTATTAATCGTCTTCAACAAAAGACGGGAGCTTACTCAATTCGAATGGTAACTTCTTTGTTTATGAACCGATTTTGATGATTCTTTTTTTGTAGGATATAGGGATACTTCAAGGATGATCCTATTTTCATTTCATTGGCATTGGACCGTCAACTTTGAAGATACACATTAGTAAAATTAGTTTTAGATGAATCGTTTCCTTTCAAATAGCCCAGTTACCAAGACAAGATATATAGCAAGTACATTTTTATTTCGATTATGTTATATGTATGACTAGCTGTGCCCGTGGCTGCGTTTGCATGGAATACAAGATGACGTCTATCGGACACACGCGAGAACCATGCTACCCTCCGCTCCCGGTTATTATATGGAAATAATATGGTCTCAATAACATTTTGTAGGTCTTTTTAAAATCTACAATTATATACTAGGTTAATTTGATATACTTATCTTTTATGGTTTATTCAACGTAAACCATAAGTGCCCATTACTCATCGTTTTTCCCTATTAATATTTATTTCTCTAATTCTTTTTCTAAAATAAAATAACTAAATCAATGAAATTAATTAAATCTATACAAATAAATGTACAGATATAATCTATATCTACTAATAAATAAATTTAAAGTGTCTGTTCGTAATGTCAAAATAACAGCTTTTTACTAAATGCATATGAAAGTAGGTATATACGGTACTTATAACAAAACACCAATTTTTTATATTATTATCTGGCAGTCTGTCCGTTTGTTGCAGCTAATCTTCGAAACGGTTAGACAGATTTTGACGGGACTCTCACTGGCACATTGCTGTTCTGGGAGTAATTTAGGCTAATTTTATTTAAAAAAAAGAATTATAGTTCCGGCAAATAAAATCTATTCGAAAAAAGGCGATTTTGAGGCGCTTAAATAGCTGACGCTGAGTAAACCATAAGAGATATATCAAATTTATGTACATGTTCTAAAGATTATCCAGAACAAGTATTTTTGTCTTTAAACGATTCTCGCGTGTCGCGATTATCGACGGCATTCTGTATTCCACGCGAGCGCAAACGCGGGCTCAGCTAGTCCTTTATAATTGGACGTATTCGTGGTTTTTACAAAATACGATCATAAAAGGCTGTACCACTGGAGAAATAAAAACGAAGCGTTCCAAAAATATAGCACGTTCAATTAAGTAAACAATATCTAGGCCTTCATAATATTAGCAGAGATTAAAGCGTAGGTACGAAGTCGTGAGGCGGTTGCTATTTATAATAAGAAAATATTCTTCGAAGACAATTTTGTATTTCAGGCAATCGAACCCTGAACTGCAGAAATTTATGTCGGTACACCAATTGTCCGTGAAACAGCTTCATGCTTTGTTTATGCAGAACGTCATACCGTTGTTGGAAAATAAATCGATTCCGATGATGTGGCAGGTGTGTCTAATACTTCTATATTTATAGGCTGAGGCAGTTCAGCCACATTGTCACTTATCATTAAGTAATACCTCCACCCTACAGGAAGATCGTAGCCAAATAACCTAGTGCTGTGTGCCTGCGGTGAGTAGGGTTTGCAAAACTTCAGGGTAGAGGAGTTCAAGGTCAGCAGCGCACTGGTGACACCTACCTACCTAAGGGTCCATAGACTACAATAGCTGATTACCATCAGATGGGCAGTTTGCTTCTTTGCCACCTTTTTTGTATAAAATAACAATATTTTGTTAAAAAAGTAAGCCAAAAAAAATTATTAAAAAGTTAGATGTTTCCTACAGATATTCTGGTAAGATCATTCCTGTCACCAAGGTGACCATCATCTCGACAAATATCAATAGATTTATATAAAAACAAAAACACAAATAAGGAGTATTTAACCAACCAACAATGATTTCAGGAGGTTTTCGATGAGAATGTGCCCCTGTCAAAGGATACATTGATACAAGTATGGAAGTATGTGTGGATTGATGAAATGGTAAAGGTATGTAAATAATTGAATATGGTCCAGCAAACTTTGAGGTTACAAAAAATCTTTATTAAAAATGCAAGTGAGTTTACTGCATTATGTATCAGAAAAAAAATTAAATTGCCAAATAATACTGCACGACCGTACCGTTAATGCAAACAGAGCATTATATATATATTCAAAAAAGGAGAAGTTTGGATCTTCAGTTAAATTTAGATGATTCTTTTTACGGTAGCAAGGGGATACCTCAAGGGTGATTCCATTTTAATTTAATTGGCATTGGACCTTGCCAATAATTATCTTGTCTAATAATTATTAATTGTCTTGCCTTGACTCAAAGTACAAATAAAATCAAAAGTACTTTATTGAATTAAAGCTCTAAAAACAGGCGTAACAGGGTACTTTGCTGTCTCACCGAGTGCTAATCATGTTGTAAGTAACGGTGTAAGTAATCATTTGATTATGAAGATATCTCGATTATAGCCATTCGTAATTACTAATATTAGTTGTTGCTAAGTTGATAGGATTAGTAATTATTACGACCGAAGTACTGAATTACCTTTTTTTAGCTTCCCTAATTCATAATCGTCCAACTCTGAGTACCTATACGTAAATGGCTCGATGATGAGTGATCATTTATCATCGAAATATCTCGACTATGTAAATCACTTATAATCGAATGTTTCAATTACGTAAATCATTCATAAACGGCCACCTCTAGTTGTAAGTGATTCTTCAAACGGCGGGATCTCGAAGTGACATGTTGTGCTTTTTATTTTTTATTAATTAACTTAGGTTTTTGACCCTAATATTGGTGGCGTTATGTGTGATATAGTTTGGTTTTTGTGCATAAGTAAAGTGGATTATAAATATAAGCTGAAAGCATTCATTCTGAGATCTCACAAAAATTTCCTAGAAAGTTCTAACAAAGGAGCCACCATCTTGTTAAGGTACTGAATCGTCATAACACATGACACTATAATTTACTCGATAATGGCAGTAATAGTCTTCATTAAAGAGGACCGGTTGCCAAGTTAGGAAGAAGAAGTAGAGGTGTGAAGAGGCACTTCATCAAGCTGACATCTACAACATTTAACGCACATCATATATCTAATAATATAAGGTTTTTTGATAGATCCTGTCTGCAGGGCACCGCGTCGTGTTCTCTTCGTCGTGGTATTTGGATTATTTGAATTTCTCCTGGGACATGTTCTATGTAGATGACCCTCGGCTGATGGTTTACAATGTAGAATGGACTGCCAACCTCACCAACATCGTGGGGGGTGAAGCTTGCTTGTGGGGGGAAATGGTTGACAACTCCAACGTTATAAGCAGGTGAAATATACAATCAAATAACCGTGCTAAGGATAAGAACAGTAAAGGCGTGAAGTAAAGTTTCATGAAAAAGAATATTAAAATTTGTGTTGTAAAATAAATTGTGTGGTTTACTGTACACATGGTTATTAATAAGTAAAAATGTGGTAAATTCAGTGACTTATTACATGTATATATATGTTTTCACTAGTGATTGACTTTACACAGTTTACAACCAAAAACCCTTTTAATAATTCAAAATTCTTTAGTGTGCTTATAAAGTTTGATTTTTTAAAACTGGAACTGAAGTAAATAGAGTTATATAAAAGAGTAAATATTCGAAATCTGTACATTGAAGATATTTAACAAAAAATAATACGGACACAACACATTTCAATAGTTTTTTAAACATTTGTCTCTCTGTCTGTCGATATATTTCAACGTCAATCACACAAAAACTACTGGACCGAATTTAATGAAATTTGTTATTAATGTAATAAAAAAGAATGTATATAGATATATGTTATTTTGTAATATATTTAAAATGTTTAGTGAATCAAAGTGAAAAGATACCAAATTAATCAAAATTATTTTATCTTTACATAATTAAAAAAAGAGCAATAAATGAAAACGTATGTTTTTTCTTTTTCCAAGAGTATTTGTAGATGGCACTGTACGGCTTAAATTATCATGAAATTGATTTGATATATATTGTCACACTTAAGCATATTTTCTGTAAGCATTTATATTAATAATTTAAGTCTTGGCTTCGATTATTATTTTTAAATGTTTTTAGATAGATATTAAATGTTTTAAATGTTATTATAAACTGGATATTAACGATTCATAAAAATAAATTATGAAATAAAATTACCTTTTCGTAAAGGTCGGTTAACATTTCAAATGATTTTAGTTGGGTATGCCCAAAGCTTATACCGGTTAAATACCGTAAGGTGAGTTTGAGGTGAGGGGAGGTTTTTTATTTAGTTGCCGTTTTTTATGTATATATACTGAGATAGTCGATGTCGCGAGCGCAGCCAATATAGTATATATAAGAAAATGTCTTTATTTTCACATAATATTTATATTTTTACAGAACTTGGCCCCGTACTAGTGCTGTAGCAGAAAGGCTGTGGACCGGATTAGACTATACGAACCCACCTAAAAATCTATTAACGCCTTACGTCCGGCGACGTTTAGAGGAACACACATGCCGTATGAAGCGACGCGGAATATCAGCGGAACCGCCAAACGGTCCTGGATTCTGTGTGGGTGTTATTTGATTTATTGCACTGGTAATTGCACCTAAATGTGATAATAATTTCCATTGTAAATATTTGTCCGATGTCCTCTGACTTTAAGTTATACTGTCTATCAGTAGGCAGTTCTTTGACTGTCTCAGGCAGTTCACTAGAAATAACTTTTTACCAATAGGCGTTATGTTTCATATGTATCTAATAACCATAGATCGGAATAGGTAGAGAGTGGATCCTACCTCTCTAAAATCCTGGAATGATAATATTTCTAAAAAGTTAAAGATTTTATTTGCTTATATGTAAAACAAAACACTCTAACTATCCTAAAACATAAAGAGATTCCTCGTAATAACAATTTGTTGTTTGTAATTTAATGTACACAAAATGCAATTAATATTTCCAAAAACTTAAAGACTTTATTTGCTTATATGTAAAATAAAGCACTAACTATCCTAAAACATAATGAGAATCCTCGTAATAACAATTTGTTATTTGTAATATAATGTATACAGAATGCAATTAATAAGATGTATTTTCTTATATCCCGAAATGAAAACGTTATTATTATCATTCCGGGGTTTTAGATATTTGCAATATCCACCCTATATATCCTACTTCTTTCCTCAAAGTTTTATGTGAAAATATTCTCGGTCTAGAGATTTTTGTGAAATCTTGTGTGAGTTTAGTGATGGTTATATTTCAATTTAAAAAATTTGATTTTTACTCGATGTAGTTTGATTTGGTTTGCACATGTGAAGTAGATTATGAATTTATAAAGTTCATTTTAAGGTGCTTTGTGCCACAAAAATGCCCTTTACATTTTGAACAGAGTTGCCAGTAAATAAAAAGAAGAAGAATACTCTATTCCGATCTATAATTATTGCATAATAAATGTGACTCATGGGAACAATATTCAATATTATCATTGAGGTATTATGTAATACGTACTAGAGACGACACCTCAACCAGATTGTTTGAAACAAGCGTTGGAGTGCATACACTCGAACTTACAGTCTGTACCGGAGACTTGTTGCGATTACACGTTTGAGTGCTAAACTTTACTTCATAAATATGCCTTTATGTGCACTTAAACAACTCGATAAACACAAGTAAAAGTCAAAGAGTGACATTTCATTAGTAAGTTCCGTACCCTGCGGTTTCAAGTGAAGCTCAATTTACCTCAAATAATGTTATGCTATTTTGTAGGTACTAGTCCATTTCTAATAACTAATTATTAATTACAATATACATTAATTTTGTCAGTCTTTTAAAAATAAAGGAGACAAGTATAATAGAAAGATATAAATATTCATTGCTGGCTTAAATGCGTTGTTTGTTAGTAGATAATTGCTATGTGCAGACATGGTTAGTGCGCTTTGGGTGTTACATGAAACGCATGTATCCAAATGTATATTATTAGATATTTTGCTATGCATTTATGAATTATAATAATTGGAAATAAATTTATAAGAAATGTATTGCCGATAATTATGACTAATGACGAAGATATGTTTTTAATAATCAAATCTGGGACCAGTGACGACAGTTCGTATGAAACAGATTCCCTTTTACTGATAATTATTATTGCATTGATTTATGATTCGCCACTGTCAGGAAATAATCGAAATACAGTTGAATATATCATATACGCATGCGATTTCGGCCTTAACTTTTATATAGAAACAGCAGGTGTGCCACTGCATCAGTGCCTGCTCTAGGAGAGGGCAACCCGGACATTTGCCCAGAACGCCAAAATTTGACCTGGCAATTTAGATAATTGATAAAATTATTTATGTGTTGAATACTTACCCAATTATTACTGGCTGCATGATTATCTACTTTATGTTGTGTTAAATTTTTCCTTTTGTGATAAATATTTGCTTTTAAATTAAAAGTAAAATGATATAATTTTAATTAAAAATAAAAAGTCCTAAGGGAGCGGCAATTTGTTTTATAAAAATGACGTAACTGCTGCACTGGAGCGGGCGCTAACTGCATTTTTACATTACAAAGTGTGGCACTGAATCTTAGGAAAATGTCCGTGTAGTAGTTGATCTTAGATACATGTTAGACATGATAAAAATGCCTTATTAACGCCTTAATATATAAATAAACGGAACAGAACTAATTTGCGTAAATAAGTGTTAAATACAATTGTTAATCTATAAAAAATGTTTTTGATTTGTGACTTGTTAAATAATTAATAAGACGAATAGGTGTATTGAAAAGATACTAATTTTCAATACTTTCCTTTCTTACGTCCAGTTCACACTATTGCGGTTTATTCGATTCGGTTTTCTTATAAAAGGTTTAGCCGTATATGTACGTTGAAAATTCTAAAACGTTCACATTTCCTTTGCTTTTTGCTATTTTTGCGGATCGCTACTGCAACCGTTTGGGCCTACAACCGTCACTGACTAACATTTCAGTAAACCGTAATGTGTGAACCCGCTCTAAGATTATTCAAGGAACACCTGTGCAAGATTTAATGCTTCTGGACCAAACGGTTTAAATTGTTCTTTGTCTCTAAGTTTGTGTTAAGAATTTTATTACGTAGAAAGTAAACGTTAATTAATAAATGAATATATTATATGTACTAAGCATAATATTTGATTGACGTTCATTGGTTATTTGGTTGAAACCAATTTCAAAATATAATTTTATTCGTTACTATAACTGTGGTGACTTGACGGCGGAAATTAATACTTTTAATTTTGGATTGATAGTACATCTATATATAAGATTATTTTCTATAAAGGTTTCGTATTTATAGGTAGTGTTACAACCGTGGCTAATAAAATCCAGTTGCAGTAAAAACACTCGTTCGTACAAATAAAAATAAAAGTATGTATGTTGCTTCTCAAAAGATAGCATTCCTTATGAAAATAGGAAGAGTTTTAGCCAGGATTTTGAAGTGACATGTTGTGGTTTTTATTTTTAATTCATTAACGAATGTTTTTGACCCTATATTATGTATAAATAGTTTGGTTTTCGTGCATAAGTGAAGTGGATTGATTGGAAACACCCACAATAAGCATTTTTGTCTTTAAAATAGCCGGGAGTGAGGGAGCAAGATTTGCGCGGGCATTCTGTAGTTCCACATGAGCAAAGCCACGGGCACAGCTAGTGAATAATAAAATTGTAAGAGCTTTATAGGTAAATTATTGGACACTGCCAGAAAGCTTAACGAATCATTTGCTACAAGAATTTACAATATTTTTGTGAATTTTAATAAATAATTTTATATTGGAACGCGTAGTTTTATTACAATTGTATGGTTCTTATAGTTGCTTCAAGTGGGATTCTATTTTACAGTTTGGATGGCCCTAACTCCTTTTCCTAGAATCTACTATAGATATTGGCTCTCAAACGCCATCCGGAAGTAGACAACTTTTGAATAATTACAACTTAACACTTTTTATGCGAAAACAATACCCGAGAATTAATATTAGGTCGGGGAAAAAGTGTTGTCGCATAACGTAGGTAGGTAGGTATAAACTTATTATAAAATTTTTTTGGCTATAGGTACTAATTGTAACTGGCTGGTTTGGTAACATTAAAAAGGTTACATTATAAATTAAAAAAAGTTGTTTCCCGCTCTCAGAATACAGAACAAACCAGAAGCCGCGTTCATGAATAATTACATACGCTGCACTGTGTCCAAAACGATACGTACGTCCCGCACCTGCCCCACTTCCCATACGTATAATGTTGCTAACTCGGGAGCGGTTTCCCACATTTTGGGGTAGTCTTATAACACTAAAGAAAAGATATTTTAAAAAAAATATTTATTTATTTATATGGATTGCTTTTTAATTTTTTTAATATACTTTTTAAAGATTCGTACTTCTTGGCAAGTCTGTTGTATTTTTGTTGTAATGTTTTCATTCGTCGAACATGTTGTTCACAAAATAATTGTTTTCGTCGTAATTGAGATTTAAGTTTGACCTTTCTCGGCGTATCAAACACAGATTCCAAATCAGAAATATTGACATCACCGATCTCTGAGTTCGATCGCGCAGGAGATTGTGGTTGTGTAACCTGAAATGAAAAACCTTAAGTTGTATGTTGTTGTATCATGTAATAGATTAACAAAAACTTTAATTAAATACAGAATATTTCTGCCGTACAAGGCATGACATTTCAGTCCTCATGGATGGAAACGCATTAGTAATAGCACTTTGTGCCTAAGCTTGCAAATGTCCATGGGCCTTACTTAGTTTATTTTACATTTATTACTGTTACTACTAGTGTTTATTTACTACATTAGTTTACTTGTAACTAAGTATATCGATTAAGTGCCTTGTTTGCCTTTCAATATTTAAAAAAAAAATTAAACATTATTATCATAGGTGGGTACGCACATTGTCCGATGTCGAAGGTTTAGACGTTTCTATGTGTAACTCGGAAAATTCTGGTGTCAAGGCCAAATACTGAAATAGAACGTTAGTATTATTCATATATTTAATTCACCGAAGTTTCATTAGCCTGGAATCTGAAATTTGCGCCCGTTTAGGCTCGCCCCTTATCACGATGAGGGACGGATAAGCTCGACGAAAAGTGGGCATACTTGTTATACCTTTGCATACTCTTTCGGGGATTACAGGCGTGAGCATATATATATATATATATATATATATATATATATGTGTGGACCAAAACCTTACTTCAAAATACATGACAAACATTTTCACCAGGAGAGATACAATATAAATATAGTAATTATTATGACTATATCTACCTTAGTTGGATTAGCTGCTTTCCTCAGTCTTTTCAAACCACCTTTTGTATCATAAAAATATTGCGCTTCAAAGTGAATTGAGCAAAGTATGCTCCGGCTTGATGGTTTCCAAAACTCATCTAGCCGTGCTCTTTGTATGACTTTCATCCAGTCCGATTTTCTATTTTCATCAGCAGGGAAACTAAAATTACAAAGGTTCTATATACACAAAAATAGTAAGTATTCTACACGAGTATAAAAAAAAAATGGGTAAAATTTTCGATGAAAATAAAATGGCAACACTTAAAAAATGGACGCGTAATTTTCTAAATGTAAAATAAATTAAACAATTAAATAAATATACTTTAGAATGCGCTACTTACAGATGAAATGTGATCCCATCCTGTTTTTTTATAATCCCTGCAGCATTTTTACATGTAGGAACAACACAAGACGGCATTTTAAAATTAAAATTGGCACTTGTACAATACGTCACGACGCGCTACTTACAAAGGAGTGACTAATCGCAACAACGTCAAACCACTCTATTTAAGAGTGGTTTTTGTATCTTCAGTTTTATGTGCGTTCGCGGTTTCTGGTTTGTTCTGTATTCTGAGTTCCCGCTATTTTTTTTATTTGTTTTTCTTTCTGTAAAACTGAGTGAAACTAATGAAGAAATTCGATATATTTTAAAATATTATTTGAAGAAAGCTGGCTATACCAAAAGCTCAATATTTGAGTGCCACACGAGTTCACTGAAAGAAACCTCATGAACCGTGTACTCATTTGCGATTCATTATTGAGACATGATGAAACCGAGTCGTTTTTGAAGAGATTGATAACTGGCGATGAAAAGTGGATCACGTGCGATGAGAACGTGCGAAAAAGGTCATGGTCTAAGGTCGGCCAGGCTTCACAGACTGTGGCTAAACCTGGGCTAACTCGAAATAAGTTGATGCTGTGTGTATGGTGGGACTGGAAAGGCATTGTTCATAGTTTTTATCGCCCGGCAAAACCATCGATTCGGATCGCTACTGCCAACAACTGATGAGATTAAAGGAAGCAGTTCAGAGAAAGCGGTTCAGGAAGGGTGTGGTCATTCATTGCGATAAACTTAGACCACACATATCTTTAGCCACTCAGCAAAAATTAAGAGAGTTTGGCCGGGAGGTGTTAGTGCATCCACCACATAGCCCTGACCTTGCACATTCAGATTTTCACCTGTTTTGGTCTCTTCAGAATTCTTTAGGTTCTGTAAAGTTAATATCAAGAGAGCACTGATAAAACTGTTTGTCGCGTTTTTTTAATCGGAAGTCCCAAAGTTTCTACAGCAACGGGATCATGTCTCTATCTACAAAATGGCAGTAAGTCATCGAACAAAACGGCACATATATACTCTAAATAAATGTAAATAAACTTTGAAAAAAAATGTCTTGAGTTTTCATATAAAAATGCGAAGAAACTTTTTCCGCGATCTATTATTATTTTATTCATTATTACACATTTATTACACATTTTTAAATTTAAATCCAAAATATGATACAAGAACGCGGCATTATGTTCATGTAACTGCGTATGACGTCATTATTTATTAATTAAAGCTAAGGTTTTCTGCAAAGTTAAGTTTCCTAGAATTTCAGATG
The DNA here is from genome assembly GCA_033032175.1 of Saturnia japonica. NCBI lineage: Eukaryota > Metazoa > Arthropoda > Insecta > Lepidoptera > Saturniidae > Saturnia > Saturnia japonica. The sequence continues at coordinate 17,218,621 of CM065318.1, forward strand.
AAACTTATCAAATTATTTCAGCAACTATATAATTTTAAAGTCAGTATTTCTACACTTTTACAGTTTTCCAGTAACTTGTTACAAGATAACCTAATAATAATAGGTACCTAACACTGAACTGTGTATAAATAATTATTATAATAATAAATATTGTACGATGACGTATTATACGTATTACGTAACACGATTTTTTAAGATTTTATACCACCCCTCTCCCCCATGTAACGCGCCGTAACATTTTTCTGAAGCCCTCCTTAAATGTTACGTAACACCTAAATTAGCAATAGCAAGTTAGCATGAGAGCTTTTATAGGCCAAGAACAGCTGATGATGCAAATCTCCCTGTTTTGAGGACATTACAGTATGAACTCACTTTAACAACACTGAATACAGCAATGTGTTTCTGCGTACACGCTAACAAATACTGAGAATGAAAATAAAATTAAAATAAAGTAGGCGGCATAATACAGTCGCGGGATTCCCCGTAATACATAAACGAAAATGGTTGCTTATGTTGTTGTTATGGTTGGTTAACTTAGTTTATTGAAAAAAAAAAAATCAATGTTACGTAAAGCTTTGTTAGAACCGACGCGACGCCCCGCCCCGCCCTTGTAACGCATCGTAACGTTTTACAAGATTCCCCCTTCCTCCAAATTGTGTTACGTAATACTTGAACACCCCTATAAATTATATATATAAAAATTGATGTTTGTGTGTATGTACCCTATGGATTCGAAAAGGGTTGGAGTAATTTCGATGAAATTTTCAGACAATCTTCTATTAGCTCAGCGAATAATCATGTAAAGTTTGTTTTAGCATTCGCCAATCAGATCAATGTACCCTATAGGCTCCAAATTGGCCGAGCTACGCGTGGCCGGGCTGGCTAGTCTAATATAATTTTCCCACTGCTGGGTGGGAATCCTGAGTAAAGCCGTGGGCTTAGCTACTATGACTGCCCACGACGCGGCGACGTATTGGCGATTGCAAACGTTGATAAATCAATGTTTTTCCCTATTACACGTCGAGGCAAGCTGTATTATCGAGAATTCTTATGGTTTAGTAATATCGCATTTGGGCGTTGCCTCAAAAGACAGTAAAGTTAACCGAAAACTCAGGCTCATTGTAGAGATTCAAACTCACATCGATCGACGCGGTGTCCGTACCTACACGCTACCACTGAGCAATTATTGTTTGCAATGATCACGTAACATCTAGTGATCAGCAAGCTTGTTTGCTGATCCACGTCTTAGAACAATCACCTTTGTTTTTTTTATAAAGCATAAGTTAAACAAGAGTTATTGAATGAATGCCACATAAACCTTTAAGGTTTGTGTATGACACCTTACAAATAAACAACATAAACATAAACCTGGTACAAGTAGAACACTATTTCATTTTATCAAAACCATAAATTCATAATTCCGATAAACATTGCTCCTTCAACACATATTTCAGATTCTTACTAGTTATAATATTGCGAACGGAATACAACAACTATATATTTTTGAAAATTATAACGGTTAGTAAAAACCAGCGGGAAAAACCTGTTATCTGTATGTATCTATCTATTGATTTTTAAATTACGAGTTTACAACGACTGTTCTCTATTTACAGACTATAGGTATATAATTTACTGGTATTGCCAGGCTCTAAAACTTTGCACGACTCATAGGCTCAATTTGAATTTGTAAGTGTATAAAATCATGTATTTTAAATGACACACTAAGTAATTCTTTTAGTTACTCTAAATATTGAATCGTGTATGCTATTTATTAAAATAGCTATAATGTGCGAATATTTCGTGCATTATAGAATTTTAACAGTCTAACTAACAGCTGATATGTTAGTTAAACAGTTTGTTAATAAATGACGTCTTCAGAAATGATAAAGATTTTTAACAAAAACACTATTTTAAACTATTTGTCGTTATTTTGATGAAGAATTAAGAGAGATATGGCGTTGCCACAGAAAACTCTTTTGAGATTGTTAAGCAATGCAATTTCAACATTTTACACTATTATAAAAGAACTCTTATCACAAAAGAAATAGCTATAAGTATAATCAAGTAGTTTTTACAGTAGGTAGTATACCTAACTATATAAGAACTTTAAAAGAAATGTCATATAAATATGCTTAAGTATCTATTTACTTAAACACCGTAATATTTTTTGTTGATTAAGTCTAGCGCTTACCTACATTCGTACCGTCCTGTCGTTTAGTAGCTATATAGCCAAAGATAATAACGAGCTAAGCTTAAAAATAAGGTCTCTGTACTGTAGCAGTCATGTCATAGTTATAACTGAGAATAACATACTTGAGGATTTTTTCACGACAAATTTAATATCGTGTAGGTATGTACGGGAGATTTAGATTTGAAATTTTCACATTATTTTTATTAGTTTTTATACTTTATTGGCTAAGGAAATGTTTCTTTAAATATCTTAATTATTTATTTTTAGTTATGTTAATTATGTCATTAGGTGTTCAGTCTTAATATACTGTCCCAGGACATGATATGTAAAATATACCTGTATCAATTTTTAGACATCGGTAACTTTATAAATAAAATTTAGATTTCAAGGTTAGCTTGGGATAATATTTAAAGTTATTTAATATTTTGTGCTATCATAGTACAAAGTTAGTTACAGTTCTCTCATGACGTGTAGACATTGCATTAGCACAAAGTCTACATATCAAAGCTACGTGTTAGCATTACCGTAATATAATCAAGTAACCCAAAACAAATTTACAATTTAAATATAATGAAAATGTAACACACTTTGTGAAATGAAATAAAGCAAGGTTAAAATATTATAAAATACCCACAGAACAAGGAATCTTTATTCCGTGGAAATACCTATCTATGCGTTTCCACTTTCTAGCCATAAACAATTTTATACACCAAATCATAGATGTATTTAATACTACATTTATGCACCAAATTCACCCAATTTTTCAATTGTCTGGTGCAATTGTATTAGAGCGTTCTGGCTACACTTGTCGTTAGTCTATGAATTTTTGTAAACATTTATTTCGAACATAAGCGTTGTGTTTATTTTTTATTTTAAATAACAAGGGACATGTTTGATTTCTTTTGTCTAAAATTAGAAAATGTCAGGCTATTTGGAAGTAAAATATCCTTTCAGATCAAATCTAGGCTTGAATCCATTTAAGGTGAGTTTTATTTGGGGGAAATCATGTCGGACTTTCGACATAATATTTGTATTTGTAATTTTATTTTGTAGTCATGGAAGAGACAGTGGTGTATTTTGAGGCCGAGTCCGACAAGTTCTGGTGGATCTTTGGCTGTTTACTGTAGCGAAGCTGGGGCTGCTGCGGGCTGCGTTGAGCTACCGTTTGGTTGTGTGGTGAGAAGGGCGAAGTCGCGCTCCCGCCCTCATGCTTTCGCAATATTTTCCGCTGACGAGCCTTGCAAGCCGCGAGTATTACTCGCATCCCAGACTTTCCACGACGCTCAAATTTGGATGGATAAAATAAGAAGTTTATTAAACGACAGTAAATTGTTGGGTGAGTCTGTTTACTTGTTTTTGTCGATATAAATACCGTCAGTGTTTTTTCCGTTTGCAATATTTTATTACAAAACTCATTTAAACTAATCTACAATTGAGTATGAGCATATTATGAATCAACAATAAAATTATTAAACTACATCAATATTGCAGTATTTTCATGTAATTTTATAAAAAAACGCTGTACAAGTCATATGCTTATTGTTATAATACTAGTCCAACTTCCATTAAATTTTTTGTACTATTAAAATAAATTATCTTTGGCTAACATATTTAATTATCTATACAATTAATAAAATTGAAGTGTCTGTTTGTAATGCCAAAATAACTGCTTTTTACTAAATGCATATGAAAGTATACACAATACCTATAACAAACACCAATTTTTGATATTTTTGTCTGTCTGTTTAAACCGGGTAATCTCTGAAACGTTTGGACCGAATTTGACGGGACTATCACTGGTAGATAGATGAATTTATAGGAAGTAATTTAGGCTACTTTTATTATATAAAAAAAATTGGGGTTCTGCAAAAATTAAAAAACAGGTCATGGTGAATCAATTTGGGGGCTTAAATGGGTTATGCTGAGTAAACCATAAGAGATATAGCAAAATAATGTACTAAACAATTGTAGACATTAAAAAGACCTACAAAACAGTCAGCGAGAGTATATATCTATCTTCTAAGGAACACCCACAATAAACATTTCTGTCTTTAACATAGCGGGGAGCTGGGGAGCAAGATTTGCGCGGGCATTTTGTAGTCCACATTAGCAAAGCCGAGGGCACAGGTAGTTATTTAAATAATTTTTGAATTAAGAGATATTATATTTGTAAAATATAAATAAATTATTCCTAAAATAGTTATTAACAGAGTTACCATTTTTGGGCTAGTTATGTTTCACCATAAAAGGACCTTCAGCTGGTCATGAACAAATGGTGAGTTTTAAAAGACTATTAAACAGGTTAAATGACCTAAAAACAAATTAAATCATATGGGCCTAAACAAATTTAAGGTTAAAACTGGAACATGACATGTCACATGCTTTTTGCATGTTTGTTTCCAGTAAATTGATTTTCCGTATTAGTTGGTGGTATAGCCTTGTGTATTTCTAATTTCCAAAATTGTTACATGGTGATATAGTTTTTTTGTTTTGTTGTTGTTTTACATTTCTAGTTGAAATTCTGTTTTCAAGCACCTATTGGGGTATTCCAGTGGCCATATTTGAGACCCAGTTCCTTAAGATTTATGTATTACCATAATTGGGTATACTGCCACTGTATAACATCTAACATTATCAATAAAAAAATTATACTGATGCTTTTTACAGAAGTGATTATAACAGAGCAAACTTTGATACTGGATTTACTAATAAAAAATATTTATTATGTACATGGACATGCTGTTAATTGAACTCAATTTAAATAATATCTTTATAGAGGACCATGTCAGGTAGATTTTGCTGAAGTTTATTATATTGTGAACCATTATGTTAATGATAGTGATATCTGGGAATTACTCCCTCTGTACATGCTTTAATAGTAATATAAACTGTACACATTATTTATACAGTAAAAAAAATAATTGATAAAGCAGTTTGTGTTTCTTGCCCACTCTTCTTAACTGGGATGTTTTCCGAACTGATTGTAATGGTTTATGGTTCATAAATGCCTTCTCAGGGTCTAGATTGTGTAAAGTATATTTGATTTTTAGAGGAAAGTTACTAATTTCATATATTAATACTAGAATATACTTCAAGGCTTTTTTGCTATGGGGACAACACCAAGGTTAAAAATTTATTTATTAGAAAAATTTAATGTTGACATAGTGATCTTTTTGGCATGCTAGCATCTTTTTAACCATTACAATAATTGGGTAGCATATTATAGCTGTGTGACTCACTTGTTTATTACTTTCCTTGTTTGTTGTTTATTCTTGAGTCACATAGTAAACTTTGTTTACTATATTTATTGGATTGTTTACTTTGAAATTATTGACCTCAATGTTTTTACAATAACAACACTACCTAACCTATGGTTTTATAATATTATGTATAGATCACACCTTCAGTAAGCCAGGCTCACAATCCTGAATGAAGTGTGGCAGTTATCATATCAGAAACAACAAAATTACCTTATTGTTATATATTGGACCATAACTATCGTATTGTACTGATTTCTGCTCCAGAGAACCTATTTTATGAATTGTTAAAATGATCATATTTTCATATGATAATTTGATAATTATACTATCATGCATGGTAGGAAGGCATACAATTGTCATACAGTTGTGAAACCCTGTCAGTAAGACAAGGGCATAACTGGACTTTTTGTATTTTTTCCTGATAGAAATTTATTCTAAAGTTATATAGGCATAAACTATGCTTTAGACTATTTAGAAGAGCCTTTGTACCTCCAAATTACAGGATGTTTATAAAGAATTTATGCATACTTCACTCATTTTATGTATGTTTTATAATTATGCCCTTGTGTTAGTTACCAAAGGTGCAATGCAATATACTAGCTATCTACCCTCGTGTTCGCTTGCATAGACTTTAAGATTTGTACAGTTTTTTTGATATATTTATATCATGTTGTTTATTTATTTATTTATAAATCTGAACCAATAAAATTATTTTTCCAAACAAACTTTACCACCACATTTCATGTCTTAGGAGGGTTGAATTTCGAGAAATCCTCTCTAAAAGGATACATATAATAAAATAATTTCTATAACTTTTCTAAATTTCAAATTTATGTCCTTTGTAGTTTGAGCATGAAGATGTTGAGTCAGTCATGACATTGCCTTGTATACAATTATGTAAATTGTTGTATATATTTATTTTGTGAACTATTCTGTTACTTCATAGTTCATAACAGTATTATGAACATTTTCATAGAATAAAAAGTGAAAAGATGTGGTCCAGCTTTAAATATGTTTAATTTTGTTCACTTTTCCTATCATACTTGGATGACTGACATACCTATATTGTTGTGATGATAAACGTATTTTTTTATTAGTTTATTTATTTATCTAGGCACACATTATAAACAGAATACGAATAATACGAATAAATTTCAAAATTTTACATGTTTCAACTAGCTTATAATCCAATATATTAGTGCACATAAAGTAGTTAGTATATCAGTTGTAATTAATTCAAGAAAAATAAAAAAATAAGATTTGTCACTTTCACGCAGAATTACATTATAGAGAATACATTAAGTTAAGTTAAGTATTTTTGAATGACATATCGGAATCGATTTAGATTGAAGTTAATGATGTCAATAGGATTCGTATTAAGAGCGTCATAATGTTCGATATTATTGTACGAGTGACACATCATTGCTATTGGGCGGTTGAAAGAGACATTGTTTTTTATAAAAACGGATATGAAATAATTTTGTGCTTCTACTACGGTAACGGATTACCTACGGATTCGTAATAAATTTTTTTTACCATTCTACCACCCGCGTCATTGTATTTCGTCATTAGATGACTGTCCTACAAAGCATGTTTCATGGATTCGCCCATATCAAATTTATTTGACCTAATCTCAATCGTGCCACCACCCATGCACCGGTGTAGCCTACCGTTGCTTTCATTACCTGTATTTGGCTACAGTTTGCCACATTGCTTGACGTTCATGGTAACTACTGCGCTCTATAAAGTTGTAGAGTGAAATTATGAAGCCTTTAAACCTTCCTCAATAAATCTATACAATTAATAAAATTGGAAGTGTCTGTTTGTAATGTCAAAATAACAGCTTTTTACTAAATGCATATAAAAGTATATACGATACCTATAACAAAATACCAATTTTTAAAATTTTTGTCTATCTGTCTGTTTGTTCCGGGTAATATCCGAAACGGTTGGACCGATTTTGACGGGACTTTCACAGGTACTTAGCTGATTTTATAGGTAGTAACTTAGGCTACTTTTATTTTATAAAAACAATTAGGGTTCCGCACAAATAAATAAAAAACTGTCCATGGTGAATCAATTCGGGCGCTTAAATTGCTTACGCTGAGTAAATCTTGAGATATAGTAAATTAATGTACTACATAATTGTAGACATTAAAAAGACCTACAAAAATTCAGCGAGAGTATACGTCTATCTTCTAGCATCTTTGTCTTTAAAATAGCCGGGGGGAGCAAGATTAGCACGGGCATTCTGTAGTACACGTGAGCGAAGCCGCGGGCACAGCTAGTATGCTATAAAATGTAAAAATAATTTTTATAATCTGTCTGGTACCGATTTATATAGCCTATTAATTATGAAATCACGTAAGCATTCCGTCTACGAAGTGTCAGTGGTTAAGAATTAATATAAATTATTTTTCGGTTTTTTGTTATAATTTAAATTTTTTTTTGCCATCCTTATAGCCTATTTTATAGAATAACTTGTACTTCCCGCGTACAAAACTTTATCAAAATCGGTAAGAATTAACGAAAATAGTTTTTTTTTTTTTTGCGGTTTCTAAAAGTAATATTGGAAATTCTTACCCTATCGATTTACTCCGGTCAAAATAGACATTTCAAATAATAAAAATTCCGACAGAACTAAATTTTGGTAGATACCTTGGGTACACCTGTAGAAATAAAGTGCCAAAAGTCCCCATTGATCCCATGGGTGCTAAAAAAGTTATTCAAGGTCAAAGTCAACATTTTCGGATTTCTTTAATTCACCTTTTAAACGGAAGTTTTATCGAAATTATAGCCCAAACAAAAATTGTAGGCCATAAAATTATCCACAAAAATGTTCCTTATACTTTTTTCCTAAAGATCACCATTCCTAAGATATCGCTATTCTAAAAGTTATATAGCATATAATTATACATATAAGTTATATGCACTACCTATGAGGTAGTATATTTGGCGCTTTTTTTTAATGTGGTTTTCCCGGTAGACCTTTTCCACGATCTGTTATAATGGAGTTATATGGGAAAATACTGTATTAGCTGCTTAATGATTAGTGATATTGATATAGGCGACTATTTTAAACTGTATAGTTCTAATTTATGTTAATATTATGAAACTCTTCAAATTCGACTTCAACAGTCATGTCTTCTTCTTCTTCCTCTTTTTCTTGCTGGGTGTCCATAAATTGTTCAACTGAAGATGAATCAGCTATCTCTTCATCGATATCACACGAACCTTCGTTTATAGGATTCGATTGAACATTTAGTACACGTTGGTGAACACGACAACTCTATTCTACACTACTCTACTACAGCCACATTTAGCACTACAACCATTTTTAGAATTGCAAAAAATAGTGTTTAGGTGTTTTTCCGGTTCCAAAATATTGTCTGTTAATTTCCAGCCCCAGTCTTCGGAGTTTAATTGATTGCCAGGCCATGCCTGAACTTCATATAATGCTCGATACAAGTGTTGATAAGCAGAAGCCGATGATGGAGGAAGACAAGATAGTTGTACTTGTTTCTTGTTCCAACAGTTATGATAGTGATGATAGATTCGGGGATGATAAATAAAACTTCCCGAATGAGTGTCGTCGATGCTATATTCAAACAAACACTGAATTAATATAATAACTAAACCTGGCTTAAAAGGAACACAATGTGCGGCGTATGCAAACGCTGCAGTTTATGTATACCAATATTGTAGCACGGTGCGTTCCGTACAATAAGATTAAATCCTAAATCTTTATAAGACGAAAATTCGACCCCACATGGAGTATTGTTCTCATCTCTGGGCGGGAGCAAATACCAGCTTCTTCCTTTTCACCGCATTCGGCATAGGGCGGCTCGAGTTATTGACGATCAAGCTCTTTTCGATCGGCTTGATCCATTGGCTCTGCGTAGAGATGTTGGTTCTCTGTGTATTTTCTACCGCATTTATTATGGGGAGTGTTCCGAGGAATTATCTGGATTGATCCCGGCTGCTGAATATCACCATCGGACATCGCGTCAGAATCGTAAATTCCATCCACACCACCAGATGTCCAGCGTTCAACAGTGCGTTTCTTAAGGCACTTTCTGCCTCACACAACCACTCTGTGGAACTAGTTGTCGCCTGAGGTCTTTCCGAGCCGTTATGACCTGGTGACCTTCAAGAAGATAGCTTATTCTTCTCTAAAAGACCGGCAACGCATCTGCGAGCCCTCTGGCGTTGCGGATATTTGTGGGCGGCGGTTATCACTTTCCATCAGGTGCGCCACATGCCCGTTGGCCCTCTTTAACGTAACCCAAATGCGTAAGCAAATACAAATACGCAAAAAGCAAATACTTTAGTCAATTGAACCCTTTATTTTCAAATAATTTTAATACTGATGTTTTACCCCTTCTGAATTTGCTGATTATGCATGTAAAAATAACCTATGGTTTTCTGGTTTTGGATCTGGCTGTAAACTTTTTAGGACTTTCTTGATTTGCTTTCTTCTACCGTGTTCGAAAGTTGAATGTTTCTTAAGAACTTTTGGTCTTGGAACATAATAGGACCTAGTTGTTCATATTCTTTGACTTATGACCGGTACTTCAGAAGAGCTTACTTTCAAAATGCAACCCTTCAAGCCTTACTGGTTACGGCTATTTTAGTCAAATAATCGCATTCCTACCCGTTCATAATCATTGTGGCCCCTTTAATAACCAAATTAATCGTAAGTCAGATTATGTAGTAATAAGTTTACAATATCAATTTATATGATGATTAACTTAATTTAATTATGAATTTTATATATGGTAAATACCGTAACATTGCGAGTAATTATTATAAATCACAATCCTGACGCTTATGTTTTACTTGCTAACATATTTGTATACCACCCACATTCATTCTGCAAAACGGAAGGTAGTCACGTTTTTTCAAAGAAATGTTTTTGAGTAACCTTACAATTTTATCAATTGGAGTCCCTGCAGTAAGTAGTATTAACAAATCAACATCTTTTGATTTTAATCTTGAATAACTTTTTTAGCACCCATGGGATCAATGGGGACTTTTGGCACTTTATTTCTACTGGTGTACCCAAGGTCTCTACAAAAATTTAGCTCTGTCGGATTTTTTGTTATTTGACCACTATTTTTATGTCTAATTTGACTGGACTAATTGACCAGTAACATAATCATCCCGTGTAAAAATTTCATAAGAACCAAAAACCAATTTTTGAGTTAAACCCGGACATATAAACAGAAAGATAGACAAAAAAATATTTAAAGGCATATTCGTGATCAATATCGTAATTAATAGTATAAATGTCGGCAAATTTTGGAAAAATATTAAATATACGGACAGACCTACAGATTTATTAATATAAATAAATAGGTATCTTAGCTTATAGTCCCGAGAGTCATGGTGGGCTCCAGATCTCAGAATTTGTTTTACTTAAAATGCTTAATAAGTTATAGGTGCTAAGGAATAATGATGAGTAACAGTATTTTGTTAATAATCAAGACACGGGGCACATTATTTTAATATGAAACATGATTCACCTACAGCTGACATCTGTGGAGTTAGTTTTTATAACAAGGTTCATATTTGTCTATAAATAAGTTACGGTTTATGCATTCCACATACCATTATAACAATTAACACTCATTTAAACCTAATTAGGGTAAATGCTTCAATTAACGACTTTTACACGGAATTTCTATGCTCATTTTAGTGTATACGATAACTTTTTAACTTTGATGGTAAAGGGAACAATCTCAAATGTAACTCTTAAAATACAAAAAGCGAAATGCCTCGTGGTGTCAGTGGTAGTAAAACCTACTATTGAGCCTAGAGGGCGCAGGATCGATTCTCGCATATATGACTTTTGTGTGATGAGTATAATTAACGGGCTGGCAGACTTTTGTTGTGTTACAACAATTAGTAATACATATAATTTGGGAAAAGATAAGCCTAAAAGGAAAATGGAATGAAAGAAAAATAAAATCTAATATAAATATAATTCCAGGACATTTACATAATATAGAAAATTATTATTAATTAATGTATTATAATACCTAACTATGGTCAATACCTCCTATAGAAATAAAAGTAGTTTATACTATACCGAGATACAAGATAATTTATATTAAAGTCCTTATTCAACGTACAAATTGAATGTCATAAAATTAGTAACAATCCTCAATGATAGACAGCTCCGCATCGGGACCATGGCATATTATTCCACGTTCTTGCTCGATCGGCTTATTGTAGCTCGCACCAGGAGCTGACACCTCAAGCCACCGGATCATGCAGGCTCGTACTCGGAACCATCGCCTCAGGTAGTCAGCACAGAGCAGGGATCCCATCAGCCGAGATTTATGATAATATAAAAATTAGATATATTTTATATAGTGGATTATAAAATATAGTAAATAGTTTCTTCGGTAGTTGCAAGACTACCCGCCATTGTATATACTTCGTAAAACATTTACCAGAAAGTTCAACTATATAACATTATAAAATATATTTTACTTTCTGAAACGTGACCGTAGTCTCTAATCGTCTATTGTATTCTCACATTCGTTTTCTCTATAATTTTCAAATACTCGAACCCGCCTTCAATATTGAAATTTATACATTCAGACATCGAACTACCTACAGGTTTTATTTGATTAAACAAAAACTTGATAGAAAAACATTATCTTTAACTAACTCCTAACAGCGCATGCGCTAAAACTATCAGACGTAACAGAAATTGGCATTTTCACAGTCTTTAAAAGTAAACAAACAATGTATTATAATTAAATATGATAAAATTAACATTCTATATTAAACTAAAAGGATCGTATTATAAATGATATCTGAACGGACGAATACATCAACGTAACCGATGCCTTGGAAATTTGACAATAAACAATACATAATATAGACGAAAATAATATAAGGTAAATAAGAAAGAGTATTAAGATATTACAGTAAATATAAGCTAACCACTAGACCTAATATAACACTTTGTTCTGACTTTTGCGGTAGTAATGGCTCGACAACAGCACCATCTATCGCATTTTTTTTTTTTTTTTTTTTTAATTTATTTTCCAAAATACAAAATACATAATATATTATTTTCTAGAATCGCCAAACTGAAAAACAGTTTGTTGGCGAAAAACAAAATGCACTCAATACAGTATTACATAACATTTAAAACATTATTATATTAAATATTTATTTCAAAAAATGGTGTCTAGTATGATGGTCTTTATTCTCTTCTTAAATGTATTTACACTTTCGTAGTCTTCTGTTCTCAACATTTTATTATTATGTATTCTCGGTAATATATACTCTGTTGTAATAATCTTAACATAGCCATGAAAAATATATTCGATAAACCAAATTATATTTAACATATAGCTGTGCCCCACGGTATCACCCGTGTTAAATTTATACGACAAACATTGCCAACGCACCCGTGTAGGCAATTTTTTATACTTTGTGTTAAATAAACATCGACATTTTTATGAGCAATAAATATTTTTTTTCAAAATATAATATAGCCTATGTTACTCGCTGATACTGTAGCTTTATGGTGAAAGAATTTTTAAAATCGGTCCATTAGTTTTTGAGTTTAGCCAAACAAACAAAGAATCAATTCTTTCCTCTTTATGATATTGTTATAGAGGTATAATAGATGTATATAGCTAATAATTAGCTGCTTAGTTAACATAATTTAAGCTTTGCTTAGAAATTAAATAGGCAATTTAATGTTAGGATACGAACCTACTTCGATGGACGCGATGTGTGAAACGCTACCAATGAACCCATTATCGCTTACAAACATGCATTATTGCTTTAAATTTTAACGTAAGAGAATATTTTTAATATTTACTACATTTATCTACTCAGTAAAAACATCCAAAGGTCATGGGCTGACATAACAATTACAATTATTTGTTATCTCTTTAAGAATAGATAGTTAGTTGTCCAGTAATAAGACATTGTTTGTGTAATTTAATTTATGGGGTTCAAAGAGAAGTGGACCACAGATAAATGTCTTTGGAGATTTCTCTCTACTTGGGGCAGTCTGACAGGTGGAATTCCTCCACCCCACAGAAGATCGCAGCCAAATAACGTAGTGTTGTGTTAACGTGGTGAGAAAGGTTTACAGAGCTCCTTTGGGGCAGGAGAGAGTTCAAGGTCGATAACGGGCAAATTATACCTGTGGTCTTATAATTTACAAGCGTCCATAGGCTTCGGCAGCTGCTTAGCATCAGTTCGTATACTTGTTTCCCACCTTTGTTGTATAAAAAAAATTTTTTTTTACCTTGATAGGTATAAAAACTTACGCTTACCACGTACCACAGACATTGACCGCGCGAATTATTTTCCGCGATCTGAAAATGAGTAATAAGAATAAGATTCTTGTTCATTTTAATGTTGCTAAATCTTATTTTCAGTTTTTCCCAGCCGTTTACAATAACTAACCTTTACTTTTTGTACTTTTTTAGGAATCACTGTACAATATTTTCACTTCGTATGGTTTATACCGCAGTGTGTGTACTTCTACTCTACACCATGTTATTGTTGTTCTTGTTGTTACTGTATATTATTTTTTAATAAAAACCAACGCGGTTAAAACTCGGGAGTCCGTGGTAAAGCTTACTCGTATAGAAAGTGACGTCATTGTCTTTTAAATGACGTCATTCTATTCAATGTAAATATAATCCAATTCAACATTGTTATTGTTGTTGACGGTCTACAATATTCCTTTCCGTTGTGCATTTTATTAACATTCCAACTCGGTGTGAACACTTTTTATCCCTCAGTTCTGTGTGGTTTCGATAATAAAGGCTTGGCTGCCAACTCCTGGTGCTCTATCTAGACCGAATACCAACTGTAAAAATGTCACTGGTGTATGGAGTTTGAAGTAATGAAATATTTCGAAATTTTAGCCTCGTGTCTCGATCGGTACCATACACATGATGGAAAACTAATCATTAAAAAAGTTTCAAAAACTGTAACCTGACTGCGGGAATCAAATCCTAACTTGTAATATTATAAATGCGAAAGTGAGAGTGTTTTGTTTACAAAAACGGCTAAACGGATTTCGATTAAATTTGGCACACAGATAGATAGCTTATAATTAGCTTAGATTAATACATAGGATATTCTTTATCCGGGGTTAAAAACGTTTATTTGTTCACATGAGCGAAACCCCGTGCACAGCTAGTAAAGGAAATTTTTTTTCTGTTGCTTGATTTTTTTGCTATATTTCTATTTATGAACTCAGAATTTTCTCTTTAATTTGACATCCAACTCGAAACGATAGCAAAAAAAAATAAAAATATTCAGAGACTTTTTTGGATGTAACATCCGTAATATTGTTTTTGTTCGTTTAAAATATAGCCTATGTCACCCGGACCATAATAACGAATCGACTGACATCTCGTTCAGCACAATCGGATGAGTGGTTTAGGTACTATAGTGGAACATATGTAAATACAAACATACTTAGGCTGCTAAATTCATAACCTGCCATTTTAGTTTTACCGTAGTCGAGTAAAAACTCGTGTTATTTTATTTCCTATAAACTCACTTGATGTGCAAGTGAAGATGTGTAGATGGTAACACGCTAAATCAATGTGCTAACAGTGCTTGGCTCTCAAGTGTAGCGGCAGGAATAAACCTGAGTGCTTGGTGATAGATTTTTAACTTCGGTGATAGCTAGCCAGGCATGCGCCAGAAAATGCTCTACCACCACACAGAATCCATGTTTCAGGATTACCTAGCTTTTAGTATTAGCGCGCACGTGTGACCCTTGTCCGGTCCTATGGATATGAACGGAGGTGGGCGCACGTAACGACGTGACAGAACAGTTTTATACGTAGACTTGACAAGGGTGTTGAAACAGACACGGCGACGACTTGATTACGGTCATGGTCATTAATCACGTGTGTCAGTCGCCATTATTTTAAAATTGTAGTGTAATTTTGCAACATGGTTATCTGATTTTTTTTTTATTAATAAATTAATTACATTAATGTTATATTCAATTCTGATAAAAACTTAAATATTATAAAGAACTATTAATATGTTCATATCAATAAATTTATAGTTTTGCTTGTTATATATTTATTTTTCAAATTTCCCGATAGACTTCCTATATATAGGAGCAGATCACGAGAATATGACGTCAAGTTAGGTGAAGCTGTAAAAGCCGCAGCGACTTCAGGGCCCCTAAGGTTAACAGTATAGTCAGTTCTAAAAAAAAAGAAAAGGATATGGCGTTAAAAAAATTTTCTTGTCTGTTTGTATTTTCGAAATTAACTGAAAAACGGCTTGACCGATTCTTATGACATTTTATACACAAAAATGTTATTTTATTGGAAATTCTATAATGATTTATGTTATAAGAATTGCCAATAATACTTTTAGGAATAATAAGAAAAGGAATTACAAAAAAACTAAATTGTATTAATTCTTAACCGATTTTGATGGAATTATGTACACGGGATGTACATGTCATTCCTCAAGTGATAGGTTATAGGAATTGTCCAACCAAAGTATATACAATAAATATGATTATTTTATCATATACATGCTTCTAAATTGAACTTTAATTATCATCTTATAGGTACAGAGACGCCGGTTAAAGATTCATATTCGGTGACCGTGGTCGCGACCGATTTATCACGCAAATGCGGCCTTAGCGGCGCTGACGGAACCGCGACCGTCTCGACGAGTGGGCTGCTCGTCTCGCGGACCCACAAGCTGGGCGTCTTCGTCGACTGGAAACACGTTTCGACTGTGCAACAGTCCGAACAAGAAGATAAAAGCAAGATGTGCGTCGTCTGTGTTGATAGGTTGGTTGGTTTTTATTAATAGTTTTGATGAGTTGGTTGGACTTTTTATGTTCTTGATAAGTTGGTTGGTTTTTTATTAATAGTTTTGATGAGTTTGTTGGTTTTTTTGTAACGGTTTTAATAGGTTGTTTTGTTTCTTGGTAAATGATTACTCGCTCACATTTAATATATTGATTTCATCTCCTGTTATCTAAGGTTGTAAACTAACTAGAAACGGATGTTTTTTAATGATTATGTTCAGTGTTAATTTTTCTTTACAATGTCATAAATCTTTTAAAAGCTTGGCTTTGTAAACTTGTAGAAACTTGGCTAGGTCCCCAGATATTAAGTGACGGTGTTGTTGAATGTGGCAACACATTAAACCTAGTAAAGATTAAGGGTAGTTTTCTATCTAAGGATGCAGATACATTGTTAGATGAGTATTAGAAAATTCTTATTGGATTTCGGGAAAACTATCCTTGAGAAAATATTAGGGTTGATTTATAGTAAAGCAAAAAAATCTGACGATAACAGTATCATAGCTGATGTAGAAGGGACTGGAAGTGTTAGTAAATTTTATTCATGTTTGGAATATTCTCAGTGATTTCTCAAGTGGCGGTGGTGAATTGAAATTTTCGTCGCCTCTCGCAGCCGAGCTAGTGATAGCTTTAAAGCGAGTTATTAGCAACACGACTCGTGGACGCAAGAAACTAAGCAAAAGCGAAGGTGATCTCCGCAAGGCGAAATGCAGCAACGGTGAGAATGATTTCCATTAATCAGCACTGCGGTTATAAGTTAAAATCAATCACCAATATACATAAATTATATATATCGTTTCTTAAAGAAAGAATTAGATAATTAGACTTTTATCGAAATTGACTTTATTGCTTTGTCTTAAAGTCTACATACAGTACGATGCGTCTTTTTTCACCCACGCTCTGATATCTTACTTCGTCTCAAAAATATTCAAAAAATTTTTTTTTTATTAAATTAGGAATTTTTGAATAGTTTCCTGGTGTGTCTTCAAGGTTGAATGTCCAATTTTAATTAAATTCAAATGGGACCATCCTTGAAGTATCCCCTATCCAACAAAAAAAAATCATCCAAATCATTTCATAAAAAAAGTAGTTATGGCTGAATATCCATAAAAAAAAAAAACATTCGAATAGAGTAACCTCGGTCTTTTTAACTTCTATAAAAAAAAATACAAACAGAGAATCTACTCCTTTTTTTACGGTCGGTTAAAAACACCGATAATTTATTTTTCATGTACGTAAAATCGCCATCTAACTGCCACTTTTAATGAAAAGAATTACTAAATCGGCGTTTTCTCGTTTAGCGGAGGCGAGGAACAGAGAGTACAGTTCCTCACCCGCCATAGAAAAGGAAGGAACCTCCGACCAGACGGGTGTTATGTCTGGCGGGCAGCTGCCCAAAGATTGTTGTCGGGTTCTTGTATATATATTCAATTGTTCGGATAATTTCTATATCGCGATGTAGGATGTCAGTTGTGGCGGAGATGTCGCTATGTGTAGGATGCGTCAGTTGTGGCGAGAGAGGTCCCTACACTCGCAAATCAATTATGTTAATCATGTAATTCTCGCTGTATAGCAGCGATTTAAGTACTTTATTCAGTATGCCCAGGAGTTCATCAAGAACACTGCCATTGATTTGAAAAACTTTCCAGATACTATATCCATAGACTTTAGTTTGAGACTATCACAATTGAGTTGATAATAAAAACAAGATATTTTAGAAAACGTTTATCCCATCAGACGACCACGAAAATTATTTGATGGAACAGTTCACAAAGAAAATGTCGCCGCTACTACATACTGTCCGGCAGTTGTTTTGGGAACCATTACAAAAGTAGCGAAAGGAAGTTATCATGCAATATAAATAGATTCATATAACAGGGTTACAATAATTGAATAGTTCTGTACCGAATTGAAAACAAAAAAAAATAAGGAAACATTACTGATGGTGCTTTCCAGTCATATTAATTTTAATTACCTATTTAATATGATTAATAATACAATTCCCACAAGTTTGTTATTTATACAGTCAGTCTCAAACAAGGAAATACGATTAAGTAGCAATTAATGATAACCTTTTCTTCTAACCCCTTATCCTTCTTAAGTAGGGTCGCCACAAATTTATTTTCTCTACCATTCTACCCAATGAACTGTTCTCTCTGTATTTACACTTTTAGGGCCGAGTTTTCAAAGTTTTTTTTTTCGTTCTGACTGTACTTGTTAGCCTTAAGGGCCCTGAAGCCTCAAAAGGCATAAACGGCTTCACCGGGCTTGGGGTCGAGCGCTTAAGGCACACAGCCGCGAAAGTAGGGCAACAAGCTCAAGGTTGCCAAATTGGCCGAATCTCATATTGGGTTGTTGCCTTAGTTGTAATTAAGTGGTGGTAATTACCTGCACATAGAAAATTAGATCTAAATAACTATACCTGCCTTCTGTCTTATGGGAGGATGGAAGAGACGTGCACATATGTAATTAGTAATCTGGTAATTTGGTCTAAAATTAAGTAGCCAAAAAAAGGTCCCTTACAGAACTTATGTACCTAAGTGATATTTAAGGAATAATGTTAGCGTTTTGACAGATAATGTATAGAAATCTGTCAACATTTAAAAATTATTCATCAAAAAAAGTTATTTGTTGATAAAAAAATCGATCTTTAGATAGATAGGTTCGGCAATAGGTTAAATAAGACGAGATCAAAAATGGAATTCAGTATTGTTCGTATTATTTTGTTTGTTATAAGAGTTACATCTAGTTACAGTACATGTAACAACAATTAAATACTTCTATTAAACATTAAATTACACTTTACAACTTAGATTTTACAAAAATAAGCGGGTTTTGTTTTGGACACGATTTTCGTAGGCCGATACAGGCTGATAGCACATACAAAAATGCTGTCTTATCCCTATCTCGTTCTAACACAAGCGTATACTACGCTCTTTCCCTTTCCGAGTTGCTGATCTATATATTAAACTAGCGGTGTGCCCGCGGCTCTCGACGCCTATATAGTTACGCAGTAGTTATTTACATCTCATAATTTTATTTTTACCCATATTGTTGACAATTCATATTCCGTATCAATTGAGGAATTGCGAGTATGCCATGTCATGTCATGTCATCAAATAATTCTTTTTATTTCTTTTATACCAAAAGCATAAATATGAATATCCCTAATTTGAGACATGACGGGTTCTTCATACAAGCTTACACCCAAGTTTTATTTTCACCATATGTGGAATGACACAATGAAATAATTCACTTGTAGCAAAACTGTATAATCCAGATAATTTACAATAAGTATATCGCTTAGAATATATAAAATCTCGCGATCCGCGACTGACAGCGCACGTCATATTTCTATCATAAAATAAAACAGTAATTATGCCGTTCTGCGTAGTTAAATAGTTTAAAAACACTTCAGCCAATCTTAAAAAGAATATTGAACTACCATTTTATAGGTAAGTATTAGAAATACATTTCTTATTAAGTATAACAATGTTAATAAATCACCTAACCAGTTGCCATTGACAATGATTTCATTTCATAATTACTGCACATGCACTTAATAAACCAACAAACCGGTTGGCGTGTTAGCCTACATTACCGCGCATGTTCTTTGGTGTTCCCATATTTTGTTCTTACAAATTTTCATCCCCTATTTTGTACCCTTAAAGTTTTATTTGCGCGACAAATGTCCTATGTCCTTTCTCAAGGTCCAATCTATCTCTATACCAAAATTCATCAAAATTGGTTCAGCGGTTTAGGCGTGAAAACGTAACAGACAGACAGCCAGGGTTACTTTCGCATTTATAATATTAGTATGGATTTATACTTTCTATACGCATTTCATTCTTCACACAATCCATCCATACATTCTTCGGTCTTACTCTACTATTAATAGTATTATATTAGAGCTTATTAATAAACTACACTATTGTGATTACATTATTGATCAATATCAATAATAATATGTACAGATGAGCTCCAACGCAGCATTTGGTATAGTGGCCCGTCAGAAGTGTCACTTGATGATATGGATCTTGTCATGTCGAAGGTAATTCTATTCTATATTATTTATTTGACTAAGGACACCGTAGTTTTTTCTCCATTATGATCAAAGTCACAACTGATTTCAAGTGAAAGTGTTTTGTAAGATGGTTCTTTAAGTAACTAGCTAAAAGAGTGCTAGAAGTATCAGAGGAAAAGCTATGGGTTAATTAACAATTTTGAGGAGTTCCCTGGTGTATCTTCGATGTCGAAGGTCTAATGCCAATGAAATGGGACCCACCCTTGAGGTATCCCGTTTCCAACGAAAAAAATAATCATCAAAATTGGTTCCATCAGGTATTAAACGGCTAGTCTAACCGAAAGAGATTGCGTGATTGTTTGTTTGAATGCGCTAATCTCTGGAGCTATTAGTTAGATTTGGAAAATAATATTTTTAATTTTATAGCATATTTATTCAGGAAGGCTATATGTTATAACTATAATTTTTAACTCCAAGGAGCGGAGCTGTAGTCATGAATGTCAATCGATCTGGAAAACTGTAGGCAATTATGGGAAGAGGGAATAATAACAGGCTACACGGGTAAAACCGTGGGACACCTGGTATTTTATAAATTGCACTATATCTGGAAGAAAACTTGGTGTTGAGCTGCTCACTTTGTATAAAATATCATTGTTTAAAATAATTAGGATTCGAAAAGAATAACTTCGGGGCAGCTTTCCCGGTGCACCGGCGCTGGAGACCTCGCTCTACGACCCGTGGCGGCTTCCGCGCCGGCTTCAGCATTCACACTCACATCCTCACCGACTTCAGCATCCGCACTCGAATCCACACCGACTTCAGCATCGACACTCGCGTCCACAGTACCGCGCATGGTTTCTAATGAACTGCAGCCATTAGAAACACACTGTGATGACAGGTAAATGGTTATATCTCTTGCGTCATTAATATATTTTTTCATAATAATAAATATTAGTATAAATTCTGACTGTACACTTAAAAAAACTTAAACGCCAGTCAAAATGTTTGAGTAAGGTAAGGACAGTTTTTGTGTGGCTACATCTCAAAAAAAAATCTTGTTTAATAAGAACTTACCACCTGATGATGGATTAAAAAAAATTGAAATATGTGTGGTTTTTTTTTAGTTTTTCTGATCGTCGCTCTATGGTGTCAGTCGCTTCGGGCATCTACGAGGAGATTCCCGACATTCCAGAGGGACAAGCTCCCGCTGAGACTCTCTATTGCAAAATGGGGAGGGACATACCTGATTCACCAAGGTTCAAAGTATGTGCACCCTTTCAAACATGTTCTCGACGCTTTCTATTTTGAAATCCTAGACATTTATTGATTTTTGCTATGTGTATGTATTATGTATAGATTAGAGATACGATTCTGTGACGATCGTTAATGACAATAATGACTGTGCACAAAGAAGATATGGCTGAACATCCATAAAAAAATACTTTAACCTCCGTTTTTTTTTTTTAAGTCGGTTAAAAAAGTATGATGCAGACGAGTGAATGTGTTTTGTTTGTGTCAGATGTCGGAGACGGAAGCGTTAGTACGGCTAGAGGAGCCCACGTACGAGTCGGTAGCGGAGTGCGTGTATGCGACCATGCGGAGAGCCGCGCGTCGTCACCCGCCGCCGCTACCTCCGCGGATGCCGTTCGGGTACGACACATTTTTTCCAGCTAAGCGTTTATTATTAATCAATTTCCATCTGTAGTGTATGTAAGTGTATTGCGGCCATGTCTCTCGTGCGACTGACGCGATGCACTCGAGATAGTCTATTGTAGGTAAGGATAAACTGAGCCCACGTATGATACGTATGAAACGCATTATGACACCGAGACTCTTGAATTTGCATGAAAACATGATATGATTTAGGAACATACTCATCATGCGCAACGTTAGATCTGTCGATCCAGATCGGCGTATCCCAGCGTGTTTCTAGAACTCACGTTCGTAGCACGTCAGATACGATGAGAATCAAAATCGAAATAATCTTCATTCAATTTAGGCCCTAAGAAGGCACCTATGAACGTCAAAACACTACAGCCGGTTCGGAAAATGTCCCAGACATCGAGAAGAACCGGTAAGAAACTCGATCTGGTTTATCTTTTTTTTTGTCAATTGTACAAATGTTAATATAACAGGTACAATAATAATAACTTGGTGGATGCACAGAGATGGAGTCACTTCCAGTCATTATTATCATTCACATAATGATCCACCCTATAATAACCTTTTAACAGTAAAGCCCGCTTGACATGGTCCTTGAACTTGTTGTCCGGTAAATCAGTAATATACTTCGAAATCTTATTAAAGAACCTAACACTATTACCTAAAAACTTTTATTAGTCTTAATTAGTCTAAAAGACGGCACGATTAATTTATTTCTAAAAACGTCATTATACAGTTCCGTAAAGCTGGGCGAGTCGTGGAACAGCCGAGTGCACTGCTGCCACGGTAACGTGACGCGGCACTCCTCGCTCTGCTCCCTGCCGCAGTGCTGCCCCCACGTGGACAACATAGACAAACCGAGGAGTCTGCCGCGGTGGGACAAGTCGCGACAGGCCTTTAGTGTATTCAGGTAACTCGCAACTATGATTAACTTATAGTAGAAATGGGAAATCCTTTTGTCTTGTACTGGGTTGTGTTTATGTATAGTACGGTACGTATAATAGGGATAATAACGCCCTTTAAAGACACGGAGTTTATTAATAGTTTACGCACTAAAACTGTAAACCCTATGATAGTCAAATATAATAGATACTGAGTGGAGTGGGGCGACTTCTAGCCTCTTTGACGGCTAGCAGGTAATAAACAGGACAGGAGAGAAGGGCTGATGGTTACCGTTCTGAATGATAGCGCCACGTTAACAGGACTCCGTCTACCTGAGCTCGGACCTCTCAGTGCTTACAGACATATTTTACAGTTAAGCCTTACATAAAAGCATCACACAAAAATCTATACTAATATTATAAAGCTAAAGATTTCTACTGGTTCGAATGGAAAAAAATGTTTTATTGTTGGATAGCCCATTTATCGAGGAAGGCTATAGGCTATATAACATCATGCTATGACTAACAGGACTAGAAATTTATTCCCATTGAGAGCTTCCACTGCGTGTGCCGCGTGAATGGTTAAAGTTACGCAACAATCGTTTGTGACGAAATTGTTTCTCTTAAAAAGCTCTAAAAAATTCCATGATAGCTTATGGCTATCTTTTAAGGTTTACTCTTTATAACTTTTTTTATGGTAATAAAATTTGTTCTAAACTACATAATCCTTATCGAAATAAATACTTTATTCATCACAAATATTTAACTTTGAACAAAATTGCCCTTTACAGTAATTAATTTAAATGAATATCTTAGGAGATATCACAGTTTTAAAATAACTCTGGAGCAAAATAATGATCAAGTATCGCGAGCGCATTTTTATTATGCAGAATAATGTGAGAGGCGGGCGGTGCCTATAATACAGTGCCTTCGACCCACTTTCTCTGTCTCTCTTATATGAAGCAGACGAAGTTGCGCGTGTCCGCTAGTGTTTATATAAAATGTCTACGCCACATCTGGTTGCCACAAACATAGATCCCTTGAATGGGCACGAGATGTTGACAAGCAAACTTATACCTACATAGACTAACTGTGCCTCACGGTTTCACCCATACAAAATTTATTCGATCAACTCTTTACTGTCAACGCTAACACAGCCTATCGGTATTCTCACTTACCGCAGTTGGCTTAACGTTCATGGTAACTGCCCCTCTTCTTAGGACATAAGCGCGAAGTTATAACCTTCCTCAATAAGTAAGCTATAAAAAGAAAAAATATTTTTTCGTAGCCTAAACCAGATCAAATTTAATAATTCACAGAAAAAGACTGAAAAGTGACTCGCGCATCGCAAGCTCACCGAAATCGGAAACATCTAAAGAGAACAAGGACGTCGAGACAAAAAAGAAAAAGTTCGACTTCACCCCGACGCGCGACATCTTTAAAAACTTCAAAGTCAGTCGCAAGATGAAGAACCTCAAGATAACTAACCTCAATAAAGGTGAGACGAAGAGCTGTGAATTTTTAGACGAGACCGAACATGTCACCACTGACCGCTGCTCGAAATCCGTCGAGTGTTTAGAAGATAACCACGAGTTCTCGAATGAATACAACGCTGACTTGTCGATAGAATTCAACGACGACGCGGTCGAGGCACTATCGTTGCCTCAGGAAATCGTACAGTTGTTATTAGCTAGTGAACAAATCACCAAAGTGCGTCTGAAAGAGGACGAGAGCGAATATATACCCATGTCGCCGATAGTGCCGTCTCTGCCTATGGAACACCATTACATTGCCATGTCGCCGATAGTGCCGCCGCCGCCTATGGAACACGATTACATTACCATGTCGCCGAGAACGAATATCGCGTGAGTTCTAGTCACTTAGTAGCAGCAAACGTTGTAATATTTATTATCGACTTACGAGACTCTTTGTCAAGTGTATACAAATTGTTTAGACCTTCAGTAACCTCGTCGTTTCGAGGAATATTGGCTAATAAATGTACATTGTACAGAATTCGATAATTACAGTTCTAAGATGGCTATGTGATCTAATAACGATATGATTCTGCGATTTTGTTGATTGTTCAATCGATTTAACTAGTCGATAAAAAATTAAATTACAATTATTAAAGTCGATAAACTTTTCATTCAAAGATGTGAATATTCTCTAGAAATAGTTAGACTATATTTTTTAATTATTTAATTGGAAATGTGACCGCTTACAATTCATTTTGTATTTAATAGTAATTTATAATTTAACGATTAGAAATCCTATTTCTATGAACAGTCGTAGTGATTGGAAAGTATCAATCGAAATAATTATCGATGTGCTCTTCAAAACATGAGTGTATGTATCGGAGTATAATATATCCATGTACTACTGTTGTAGACATAGCCAGTCAGGGACAACGAGGAAATTTCCTCCCGAGCAGGGTGTGGGTAAGCCGAGTGCTTGCTGACTTGACCTACAACATTATGTGTAACATTCTGGTTGGAAAAATATAAGTGTTATACTATTCTACCGTCATAAAGAAATGTTGAAATGTGTGTATGTAATTTATAATATGTTCCTTGAAGTAGGTGGATGGTTGCTCGACTGTTGTTGTTGTCAGCGGCGATGTCATCGTCGATAATCTGAGGAATTGACGGTTACTTTAACCAGATCCCCATAGTTTATAACCGTCGTATAACTGGCCCATTTCCGCAAGTGTTCTAGATCACTCTCGTGTTCGGAGCTAGTCGTACTAGTCAGAGCTACTGTGACTCCTACAAGAGAGGCCCAGCACTCATATATTAAAAAAAATGTATCTTACTTTAGACGGTAATA
This sequence comes from Saturnia japonica, assembly GCA_033032175.1. Taxonomy (NCBI): domain Eukaryota; kingdom Metazoa; phylum Arthropoda; class Insecta; order Lepidoptera; family Saturniidae; genus Saturnia; species Saturnia japonica. The sequence goes on from CM065318.1 coordinate 17,244,305, forward strand.
TTTTTAACTAACAATTTGAAGATATTACCAATGGAGTTTCAAATATTTCTAGAGATGGCAACACTGCAGCAACTTATGCATAATATTAGCTACCACTTGCTTACCTACACCACAAACAATATCCTGGCTACAACCTTGACTCTACTTATAATTACAATGAGTATTAAATGATTTACTATATGGAACCAGCATTTATAATCTATTTAAATTAAAAAAAAAAACAACTCTTAGGACGTTTGTTTATTAAACCAACTAAATATGACAACAAGTAATTCATTGAGAAGAATTTATTTCGAAAATTAAATAATTACGTAGTCGTACGTAATAAAGATTTTAGAAAATACAGTATATATTAATTCATAGATCACATTTCTTTATTTAGCTGTATGAATATACATATAATCTCACCATGTTATAAATTTATGTGAATAATTTCCAGTATTTTCTCCCTAAAGTAATAATAAATTTGATACAATTCCTATGATTCTCCACTTTCGTATCTCAGATAGTTAATTTATTGTAATAAATTGATAGTTCGATAAGTTGTGTATATATTTTGAACGATATGTTCCACTGCCATTAGGTTTACGGGTTAGAAAAGGCTTGCAGCCCTAAGTTTTTGAAACTGTTACACGTTTATCTTTTTTTTAAATGTCACCCCTAGTGCAGACCAGAGATTTTTAACACAATTTTTTTCTGTATTTTCTACTTCCTGGAACTCACTGTGCCTCAATTTTTATTTATCTCTAGTAATCTCACACTATTTTCGCTCATAATATAATTTTTCTGTTATATACACTCATTTATTAATTAGTAATTTATTTTATACTAGCTGTCTCGAACACACTGCTATCTCGAGTTTTTCCCCTAAAAATTTTTCCAAGACCCGTAACAAACAAAACAAAATAAAAATAACGCATTTCCATCGGAAAACAGCAATGTCAATTTTTCGGTATAAATTTTTGTATCGTCATCGTAACGCACAACGCTACGGTACGCGTTATGCGGCACCAGACACACAATAGGTACTATGAAAAACGTCTAGAATGGTCTTTTTTTCCGTCACAGTATACGTCAGGGATGAGGGCCAAGTGGGGTGAAGTGGGTGAGCGCGATTATTTGATAGAATGAATCCACAATCACCCTTTTTTATAATCGATATAGACAGAAAATACATAAAATTTTCGAATCTCCGTACTAGACAGCTACACCGCGTCATGACGCTGCGTTTTAGCCGCGTAGGTACCGTAGTGTTATACGTTAAAAAATACCGAGACCAAAGCTTTCACTTTAAAAACAATTTCCCCTTAAAAAACCTTATTTGGACTATTCCTAACATTAAAAAAAGAATTAGCCAAATTGGTCCAGCCGTTCGCTTACCAACGGGCAGCATTTCATTTTTATTTATATAGATAGAATTGTTAGGGCTTTAGGGCCGTGATGTATTTTTACGTACGTGAATTTTATATTTCGTTACGTATTATCGAAAATATATTATTCGCCGTCTATTTTAAAGTAAACTGGTATTTGGATATTTTTATAGTAGTATAAAAATAATTTCCATTTAATTTTTTAAGATAAAAATATCATATAGTTTTGAAAAATATTTGTTTCCTAATTACAAATCATCACCTACGTCAGTGATTGTCAAACTTTTCTGACCAGAGGCCAATATTGACAATATCAGATGCCATCTTCGGGGACCCATATATGAAGTCTTTACTCTTATTAGTATTATTATAATTTAGTCAGATGTTAAGTTGATAATGTAATTACAGCTAGAACCCCACGAACCGTAAGTTGACGATCACTGACCTAGATGTCTCTTTACAGTTAGTGTATTAATATTATTCTTTTTTTATCGATATTCATACGAGTTTAATTGATAAAACCCACGGCTCGCACAATTTTACGTACACGCGGGCTGCAAGTCTATAGGATGGAGGTCCAAATATCATTCGGTCATAATATGAAAGACTGACGGACAAGACTACAAGTATTTTATAAAATAGTTTACAAATATTTAAGCACAATGGCTTTAGAGTGTGTTAAAAATATTAAGGCACCATAAGTATCGATTATATTATATCGATATTAACTCTGCTACTTATATCGATTTTATGAAAGTTTCGATGTTCTACAACCTTTGTTCGATGTTTAAGAACCGATGTGTAATTATTTTTTGGGGTTTGCTTAAATTTTAAATCTGCATTATTTTCATTTACAGTTATTTATCGATGTCGCGTGCCTGTTGAGCGTGAATAATTACTTTAATTAAAATAGTTGTTTTTTTTGAAAAATTATCGGTACTATAAAGATTTTCAAAAAAAAAAAATTACAATTACATTAATTATTGTAGATTACAAATAAAATGTAATACCACGTAAGGACGTTCGGAATTTGATTGATTGATTTTGTACGTTATTATAATATAAAACGGCTTAAATTAACTTGGAAGTATTGATTTTCCAAATCGTTACGAGTAACATTCTTTGTAGATGTAAATTTTATAAATTACGTAATAATAAGACTGCATTTAATCATAATAATTATGTAAATATTGCTTCTAGAATTTGTAAGTTTGGGAAATGGAGGTAAAGTCAAAATTATTCTTTTCACTTGACATTGGTAAAGTTGCCTACATAGGCAGAAAGTAATTTTTTTTTAAATCTAATTTATTTGTTTCTATAAGGAGTGAAATTAATTTAAACTTAACTCTTATAAAAAAAAAATTGTGTAATCTTTTTGTATTTGAAAGCTTTATGAACCCTTTACACAGATGTATAAGAATTTATTAGTATTATATTATGCAGTTGAAGAGTTTCGATCGTAAAATATTTATTTAAGGGCGATGCATACGTGATAATTTGTTCCATCTTTGTACGAGGCAAGCTTAAAGAGAGACGAATATTTTTTTTTTCATCAAATAAATCCGATTAAGGGACAAAAAAATCGAATTTGTATTATAGTTGTTTCTTACCCGCCTTGTACAAGATGCGATTTGAAATATCAACGAGTCGTTCGAACTAACTCGGTGTTTGATTCAGTGACGTCATTAAATGGATTGAATGTACGTGTGTAATAATGATTGCGTATTCGCAATGATTTACCTATACGGTTAAAGTACTGATGGCTCATTGTAAAACCTTTTCTATAACGTAAAGGATGCATTTTAGTGTATAGATAAAAAATATATCTAATTTAAAAATTATCATTAAAAAAAAAATTCCATGTCACTCTTTTATGTACCTACAACTCGTACTCGTTCAATAGATAATTTCATTTTTATTTTTACCTTTACGTTAAGAGTAAGCTTGCACGCGGTAATTGTACTCAAATTTTAACCTCTACATGTACGTGTTTTTGTTTTCATAAAAAAGTTAAATGGTTAATAAAGGTTATTATTGGGTATTGTTGGATATAAAACAATCGTTCACCGGTTTTGATGAGGTCAGCGTCAGGATACTTGGATTCCACCAGATTCACAGTTTTGATACTTTCTCGATAGTTTATTTCGGCAACGGTGAACGTGCCGCGGCCGGTGCGCGCGCGAGTGTAGAGGCTGTTGGAATAGGAAGGGGTTGGGAATGTAAAAGGGACGTCGAATCAGCGAAATGTTTGACAACTACGATTTATAAATCAAATCGGCCCGTATTGGAACGTACTGTATATTGTATTGTAGAACGTAACGTATTATAGAAATACATCCCAAAGTATTTAAGGGTTAAAGCAGAATGAATCAAATATTGAATGTGTTCGTTCGACTTAACTCGATATGATAACGTTATGCAGCTTCATTAACGCTAGTGTGTTGTGATATTTAATTGTTAATTATAAAAATGTAAGCTTCAAAACGCTTTTGTTGATTTTCTCAATTTGTTTATATGTATATTAATATCAATAGTTTTACGGCTCCATGGTAAAAAATATAATATATTATTATAATATTATGTTATACGAAAATTACTCTTAGAATATGATTGGTGATCGGTGGGGACGGAGGGTTGGTTTCTGTTTTGTATCTCTTTTATGTTTGATGATTATCAATAATTATGATTAAGAAAGCGTATAAAAATATGTCATAAACAGCGTTTCTTGATACTAGGCGTCCGAAATAATGATGCTTTGAAAATCGATATTACGAATGACAAATGAAGAATATAAAAAAAAAACGGCACTTGAAGAATTTTATTTTCAATACTACGACAGCTATCGTACAAACCTAGTAAATACATAACTTTAATGACACCACACACATATTGTCTATCTATTATTTATATAATATAAACAGGCAATGACAAACAGATCAGTAACTCTTTCTTTTCTGTTTGTCAACCGATTTTTTTTTTTTTTTTAAGAAGCTATTGGCTAGCTTTAGTGTTATCAACAATGATGTTTTATAAATAGACGCGATATCCTGTCACTAAAAGCAATTTGAACACGGTACAATATTTTGTTATCAGCATGTTGACACAAAAGAGATAGGAAATCACAGCGTAAACTGGAAACTCTGTTGTCAAAAAAGGACAAAGGTTTCTTCGCGCTCACCTCGGTATCAAGTCAAAAGTGAACTGAAGGCAATAATTGCCCACCATTCACAATGGCATGTAAAGAGCTTCAATGCCGTATCTACATAGAAAACGTCATTGGTGATCAATGAAAAAAAATTTTGATACAATTTTTTTCCTCAATTGTTCAATTATGATTATGGTTGAATTTCGATCAATCGGCGAACACTAAGTTAATATAAATATGGTAAACATTATGATATATTTGTGATGTGTCGAATTAAAGGTTATATGTTTTACTGGGAAGTGACCGAAAACGATACGTGGCATAAACCGTACCATTGAACTGTAATTACTTTTATTTATTCAATTCTATTATGCCGTCCATAAATAGTATTATATTATTAGATTTAAGAAACGCTGTTTGTTCCTAATGGACATAAAAATATGTATATGATCACATCGATTCGTTTAATAAATTTTTAATTAAATCCAACCAAATGTTCAGTATGATTGTTATGTATTTGTGATTTCATGCTTTTTAACAATAATCTAATTTAAAATACGCTTTGTAGTTTTATATATATATAAGTAACGATTTCAATTATCCATTAATCAGTTCACACATTTAGCGATTTGCTTTTTTGTCACATCCAAGAGAATTAAATAATATTGCCGAATTTAAAATAACTTTGATTGATTTAGTCAGTCAGATGGAGAACGAATTGCTATAATGTTATGTACAGATTAAAAATTGAATACATATCAAAGGCTGCGAGTAATATTTTATTTAATAATTATATTTTCCTTATCGAAGTTTTTTAACTCGTATTGTTTCCTTATTTAATAGCAGATTTTTGATCAAACGTTGCCTATTTAGTCAAACTAAGAACCGTCACGGAAATTTATGTGGATAAAGAAAATAACTTTATTGTATTTATTTTTTTCTGTGAATTTTATTGATTTGTTTGAGTTTTGTCTTCAAGATTGTCAGCTCATATTTTTTAAATTGTTGTATTTACTATAGTTTGGTTTAGGTCGTAGTCATTCTTATGTTTTAAGAGACTTATACAGTATGTTTTTGTTTGTTTTTAAAACAGAATTTAAATTATTTTCATGATACAAGATATCTTTCGTAATAAATACACACTACTCAATCAAAAACTGTAGATGGCGTCACGCCTTGGTTCAAACTACAATAGACAACATTTGGTATTCTGTTAGTAAATTTTTTTTGTCAGTTTTTCTTATATCATTGTTTAATATTTAACAAAATCAGATGTTTAATTTTCGGCGTCTTTAGTATGTGTGTCAAAAATAAACAAATTTTGGTTTTGTACCAATAAGTTTTGTATAATTGGAATTGTTTTGTTTGCGTCTTGATTTTAAGTTATTTTTCGGGTACCTACGATGATGAATAAAATATGTTCCTACAAATTCCATCACGAATTTCGTTACCATAATTTTTTAATTTTTAAAATTGTGTAACTAGATATTTTTTTAGACTGATTGATTAGATTAGGGATCGTTCGGGTCATTCTAATGTGACTCCTCTTGAGTGGTTATAAAAACATGTCCATTTTGGGTTGTCACAAGCGTATTTGCTTTAAAATGTACGCCTTTTTTGTAATAAAACTTGCGTTTCTATGTTTGTTGTTTTTTTTATCGACTTCAAAAAAAACTAAGGTTACTAAATTCGATTTTTTTTTTATGGATGTTTAGCCATAACTTCTTTTTTTATAAACCGATTTGGATGATTTTTTATTAGATAGGGATACCTCAAGGGTGGTCCTATTTTAATTTCATTGGCATTGGACCTTCAACTTCGAAGATATACCAAGGAACTCTTCAAAACCATCGAAGTTCGTTTTCTCTTTTGTTTAAAAAACTTCCAATAACAATAAGACACCGTAAACATTTCAAGATTAAAAGTATTTTTGATAAAAACAGTTACACTTTTTAAAGTTCACCATCAAACATACCTACGTAATATGTGTAACGAATGCGAGCGAGTTGAATGCAGAGTTAAGGAATTCGATAGTGCTGTGACCTAATTATAATTATTGCTTTCACTTGTCGATAAATATCAACGTCGTTTTAAATTTAACATTTACATCTCAGATAACATAATTAAAAAAACAAGATAATTTATCAAACATTTTTAATCAATTATTCCACATAGTATTAAACTGAAATCTATACAAATAAATAAAATTACAATTCGTTTATAAAAATAAACTCCTAACACGATGTATAAAATCAAACGATTCTCAGTATAAAATCGTGACAGGCGCCATCTCTTAACAATACAAAAATAACCATGAAAATATTTGATTTATTCATATATCAACTGATCTATATAATTAAATAAAATTGAAATGTCAAAACAACAGTTTTTTTAGTAAATGGATTTGAAAGTATATACGATACTTAAACAATTAAAAAAACATTTTTAAAATTTTTTGTCTGTTTATTCCGGGTAAACTCCGAAACGGTTGGACCAATTTTGACACCAATTCGGGCGCTTAAATGGCTTACGCTGAGCAAACCATAAGAGATATAGCAAATTAATTTACTACATAATCGTAGATATTAAAAAGACCTACAAAAATGTCACAGAGACTATACGTCTATCTTTTAAGGAACACTCACAATAAGCACTTTTGTTTTAAAATAGCCGGGAGCGGGGGAGTAAAATTCGCAAGGGCAATCTGTATTCCAGGTAAGTGAAGCCACGCGCGCATCTAGTATCAAATACATCTCTTAAATTTAATCACAATCATATTCTTTTTTCGCCATTTCCCGTGCTTAGCGGAGAATAAAACATGTTTTCTTGTAACATAAGTTGATGGATTCGAATCAGTCACTATTAAAGCAAACCAAAAAACACGGGGTTGCAACTTGAGCATTAACGCGATCAGTGAACGAACCACAACCCACATGTCTACAATAAAGGCGGGTGAAACGAGTAATCTATACTATTATAAAGCTGAAGAGTTTGATTGAACGCGCTAATCTCAGGAACTACTGGTTCAACAGGAAAAATTATTTAATGTTGGATAGCCCATTTATGTGGGAAGGCTAGGCTATATATAACATCACGCTACGACTAATAGGAGCGGAACATAAATGAAAAATGTTGTAAAACGGGGAAAATTTATACCTTTAGAGTTTCTACTGCGTGCGCTGCGTAAATGGTTAAAGTTACGAAAAAATCATGTGTCGGAATTGTTTCTCTTAAATAGTTTAAAAAAAAGTCCGCGATATTACATGTATATCTTTTATTACATGTATATCTTTTAAAGTTGACTCAATATAACATTTTTTATGGTAATAAAATTTGTTCCAAAATAATGCATTATTTGAGGAAAGGGTTTTTATTAACATCGTAGTAATCCTTATCGAAATAAATAAGTAATTCATCACAAGTATTTAATTTTGAACAAAATTTCCCTTTCCATCAATTGATTTCAATGAATATCGAGATATCACAGTTTTATAATAACTCCGCAGCAAAGTAAAGAAAGTTTCAGCTCCTTTAGATTTGTATTAGAATTAGAATTGCCTACGACCCACTCTCTCATAAGTGACGCAGACGAAGTTGTACGGGTCAACTAGAATTTTATATACTAAAAACCTTCCCATAAGTGTATATGCTTAGATTACCCCAACAATCGTAAAAATCAGTCTTGTAGTTTTTTTTTTTATAAAATCGCACACATACAAACACAATGGGGAAACGAAAGACCATCCATCCTTTTTTTGAAGTGTTTTAAAAAGAAAACAATTAGCGTGATCAAATAGTTTATTGTGTAGCCAAAAACAGATACAAATATAAAAACAAAATATCACATATACCTTCATAATGAGAGCCTCAGTTGTATTTTTACATTAACTAATCTAAGATTAATAGCTTACTAATTACTGTTTTTCTTCATAATTCTTGTTTTCATTATATTAATCGTTAATATTACTAAAAAGTCATTTTGCAGGAAAGTGTTCTTCTTCTTCTTCCTAACTTGGCAACCGGTCCTCTTTAATGAAGACCATTACTGCCATTATCAAGTGAATATAATTGTCCTGTCTTATGACGATTTAAGTGTCCTAACAAGATGGTGGCTCCCTTGTTATAACTTTCTAGGGAGTTTTTGTGAGATTCCGGAGTACATGTTTTTAGTTTATATTTATAATCCACTTCATTTATGCAAAAAACCAAAATATATCACGCAAAATAAACCTAAGCAAATAAATTAAAAATAAAAACCACAACATGCCACTTTAAGATCCCGCCAAAAACCCCCAGGATAGTGTTTTGAAATGCATAGACATTGCGGTCTTACTTTTACAGTAAGGTTTGATTAGGTTTGTTTTTATAGTGTTGCCTATCTCAAAAGTGCAATAGCCTCTACGATCGAAACATCAGCTTTATAAGTGGAAACTTTGGAAATGTCATGGTAGGTATAGTTTTCTTGTTCATTTCATGAACTTCCGTCCCCTTTCTTTTATGAAAACCCCATATTATCAGTATGACTCTGAATAAAAGAACACACGTAAATCAGGTAAGCAATTGAAAAAAAAACATTGCTAGTGTACAAAATCAACTAACTAATTTTGTTTAATCATGCATCTCCTTTTAAATACAAGTCACAATTTCTTACGATTTATGTAAAATGCAATGCCAACTTTATTTTCGTAAATGTAGTTCATAAAAATATTATATTATCTATAATTAAAAAAGCAATGGTCTTTCAAATTTAAACTACAAAATTTGGTTTAATTATATTACATTTTGTACCATATAAAATTTACCCGAAAAGTTGCAATATTATTTTAACTGGCAATACCAAACGTACTAATTATATGTTGGCAATATTATATTCATTTTTTTCCGAATTTTATAAAAATATCCTACACCAGCAAAAACTAAAGGATATAAGTAAATGGATCATTTAAAAAAAAATCGAATTATCATAGATAATTAAATAATAACTTTCAAAATACTACAAAAAAATTATAAATCAGTTTAAAACTTTTCAATATTCATGATTATAAGATAATATTTTAATTATAACTTCGCCGAAGCATACGGAAATAAAACAACAATTTTTTTTTGCCGTTCCAAATAAAATATTTAAAACCTTGATAATTAATGTAATAATATGGCGTATCATAATTAGTTACGTATACTTACGTTAAAAAGGCGATAAATTATCTTTAAATTGCATTATCTACAAATTCAGCAAATATCGTTTCGATCGGTTTGTTCAAAGAATGTTTATTAATAAGGGCACCAAAAGCTGCATGCACTAAATCACTGCCTAATATCAGTTACGTTTCAAAAACTGGCTTTTCTCACCTAATTATAATTTTTGGGTGTATCTTTCTATTGACAACATTAAAAATCTGGTACCGAAACCATTAAAACAAGATATTTTTCGACAAAAATTTGTTCAGTAATCACACAACATAATCGAGTTATGTCATATAGTTGCCATACACTCGTATCTAAAAAAAGGTTTACATACGTCATCAGTTTATCATATCGATTTTTATTCCGAATCGATTAAATACTATGATATCGATATATCACCAACGATGTAGGGAAGTTAGTTAAGAGATAAAAAGTGCCACAACATACGGGGTTTTAACTGAAAAAGTATCCAGAAAATAAAGATTCGAAAAATGACCAAAATCGTGCTATGGACCTGAAATTAATAATAAATGATGAAAATGTAACCTTTGCGATGGTAACGCCGCCATCTTTAATTCAACTTGATTTCTCTGACACTTATTATACGTAGTCGGGGCACTCCTTATAACTATCTACACTTCATACAACATACTTAATAATCTAAAAAACATCTTATACATACCTACATAAATAAATGCATCTTTTAATGTTTTGGTCTTCACTCGAAGAACTTCTCCGCTGCTAATTAAAGCTTCTTTATGACAACTTATATCGTAAATACGTATGTAAGGGTTCATTACACACAATCTGCTTATTTGGAAAGCAAGACAGCTGCATAGTTGCAGTTTGATCATAATTTCTCCCTTTGTATGTCAAGTCCACTTCCAGAGATAAGTCAAATGAATGTCATGTAGGAATGACATTAAATACACGATATTTAGGGGAGTTTCACTTTTCATATCATAAAGGGTCATATCAAAAACTATGAGAAAATGTACAATATAATTGATTGTAGAAATCAGATATTTTTTTTAAATAATACTCATATAGTTTTGCTTCAATACTTTTGTCCTTATATGTTAAAATATGACATGAAAAAATAAATAGACCTGTAAATCCCCCCTACTTTGGCTGCCTAGATCAGATTATTTCCCACTCGCTATCTAAATTGTCATCTGGCGATATTACACGATCGATAAATCCATTCTTCATATCAACTTTTAACTCGATGTCTTCCAAATTCCAGTTATTTGGTAACTTTACCACTTTGGGTACCAGATCGACAGGTTTATGTTCTTTTTTAACGGTCAAAACCGGTTTCGGTAGATCGATAAAGTCTATAACAGGTTCTATTTCGATCTGCGTCGGCGGCAGTTCGTCGTTATCTTCCGGGACCGGTTGTGGAGCGGCGATGCTCAAAGATTCCAAGTTGAGCATTTTCGCTAATATCTTCTCTTTCTCTTCTATTTGCTTCTCGAGTAGTTCATCGTCCTGTTGCTCAATATTTCTGAAATTAAATAAAACAGAGTTATTAAGGTTTCTGTTAATATAAGAACTCGGAACGCGTCAGAGCATTAGGCACCTAAACAATAATATTTAAAGAAAAAGGGACTTATACAAATATTTTGGATGTCTGTCTGTTTGATGTCCAAATTTAATTCAAAAGGCTAAAACGTTTTTTGTAAAATTTTGTAGACGAGAGCTTATGTCGTTCCGCAAATGATAGGTTATTAAAATGTTCAGTAAAAATAGGTTTAGAAATCCTAAATAATAAATTATTTTTAAAATGGTTAAATTTTTATTAATTCTCAACTGATTTTGTGAACGAGAAGTATACCGTAATTACTAATTACTCAATCGTAAAATAAGTATTAATAAAAATAAAATTACGAGGCGAAGAAATTACCGCGTAATAAACGCGTACGGATTTCGCGGGTACAGCTAATATAATATGCTTAATTAATAAGCTTTTAACGTGACACTTTATGATCCAATAAATATAATCCATATGTATCCAATACACATAATTCACTAAAAACAATTTTTAACAAAAACGAAAACTAACTTCAATGATTTTCAGGAGTACCCTTGTGTATCGTCGAGTCAAAGGTCCAATGCGAATGAAATTACAATGGGACCAGTCTTGAGGAACAAGAGGTCAAGGGGATCCTTGCCAACGATAACAGAATCATCAAAATCGGGCCATGAACACTGAAGTTATGGCTGAGAATCCATAAAAAAAATATACATTTGAAAAAACATAAAAATTTGAACTCACCCGTAAACACTGACGTTCATAACGCTCGAGTTCGTATAGGTGACGTCTCTCCTAACGGGCGTGGTGCGACGCGGCGTGCTGCCCCCCGAGCTCGTCGTATCTCTCCTCCTACTCCTCCGGCTGTGGATCAGCTCCTCGTCCCATTTCCTCGCCATTATACTGTTATAAACCTTCAGTTTACGCTGTAGTTCCTCCGCCCTTTTAACTTCCTCCGCGTCGCTGACGTCTCTGAACTCGTTAACGATCGATTCCAAAACGTTTTCGGATATATCGCTGGGCAATTTTCTGATCGGCGGCAATTCGAAACATTCCTCCGCGCTTGCGACGGGATTGTTATCGATTGTATCATGTTTGGTAAACATTGCTATCGGTTGCTCCAATACGCTGGTTATGTAGGGGACCGTCTGCTCGATGTGGGTCAAGTCTCGGACAGTGTTCACGGCGTGTTGTAACGATGTCGTTAGTGATTTTGTCATTGGGTTGATTGGTTGTTCTGTGGGATGTTAATAATTACAATTAGAGAAGTTGAGGTGTAATAGGGTAGCGTGGTATGGGCATTGTCAAGAGGGAGGAAGAAACTCATGTAACTCGAAAAGTGTTATATAGATATAGTATTAGAGGGAAACCGAAGTAAGTATGGATGGGTTTTCTGAAATGTTTTTTTTACTCGACTGCGAAATAGGAGGGTTATGTTTTTATATGTCTATTCCTTTAACACGCTCTGTGGAATAAACGGCTTGATGGATTTTAGCATACGAGGTGTCGTTAAATTCGTCTTAATTGTGGGAGTGACATAGGTTATACAATACTTAAGTGCAAGGACTGGGAATCAAATAAAAAGCGATATTAGAATTTCTGTTGCAGTCAAGTTTTTAAGCACAGTATATAAACCAAAAATAATAGCGGCCACTGAGACACCGGGAATTCATCCTAATTATTTGCTGCAAAGTTCTCGGGGTATATACTGGCAGTTCTCGAAAAGCGACAAACCAAAAGAGTCATTATGACAGGTTTATCGCCCCGTGATAAATTGATACTCTACCACTCCGTTGATTATTGGATATACATCGGCTGATCCCGGAACGCGATATACCTAAGCGTACCATTATGGAGGATTTTACACTTGGTGTATGACGGTCGCGACTTTGAGTCCTCGTGGCGCAGTGGCAGTAAGCCGTAGTATTGAGCCGAGAGGTCGCAGTTACAATCCTCGCATATGACTGACCTTTATGTGATGAGCGTAATTGTCAGTTGTATGTCTGGGTGTTGAATATCTATTTGTATGTATATCAGCGGTTTAGTTACCATATCACAAGTTTTGCTTAGTTTGGAATTAAATGGCCGTGTATAAAATTATCTACAAATTTATTTTTAATTATCGCGCCCTACCACCCACCACATCTGAAGAGAAGAACTATACTATACCATTTTTTATATTGAGATACTGTATTATTGTAGTGAACCTTTTTTTTAACACAACACGCTAGCCCCGATCTAAGATTTTTTGGAACCGGGGCAAAAACTTGATATTGGCCCCCTCTCTCAACCGTTTGAGATTAATTGTTTAAGAATTTTTTTTATAATTTCAGAATGAACCCTTAGGATGTGGGTAAAAACCAACTGGGCGTTTTAAAATCAAATTAATGATAAAATACTCGTGCTCTTTTTGTTTTGGTTCTAAACGGTGAATATAAATATTTCCCAATTTCATAATAAATATGTCTAGATATCTGGTATGAATTTAGGAAGGAGTTTCTGCAATCTTTACAAATGAATACATCCAATAATATGAACCCGTTTACTTCCTTCTAGAACGACCAATGGCCTAAAAATATTATTTTTTTTCTACTCTATAGTAAAGGATAACGGGTGAATGCGTGTGCGACGCCAAATGACATTTTTTTCTTTATGTAATTTTATTTCTCTTCAAACTGTCTGCTTTTGAAATATGTCCTCTTCTGTAGCTATCAACAATATATTTAAAATGAACTAAAACATGTACCTAGACAGATATTTGATAGTAATATGCGAATTAAAAAAAAAAACAGTATATATTTTTCTGTGCTTGAAAATTCAACAAAGTCATCTCAAGACGTTGTCTCGGATTGTATTGTCTATCCGTTAAAAACTAATATATAGAAATACAGAGCCATTGCTCGTATACACGAATATACAGACGGAGTGGGATGAGTATTATTGTATGTAAGAAATAAAAATACTGAAAAAATTGTATATAATAATGTATATTCATATATAAGTACAATGGCCATGCTGACATCGAGTCACAGAAGTCAAAACAATTGTATAGCAAACAAGAACAAAGTACAATACAGCAGAATTAAATCATGGCAACTGTAAAAGTGATTACAATAATATAGAAAAAAAAAAACATAAATAGTCACAACACAACATTACAAATCGAAAAAAGCGTAATATATAAATCGGCCAATAGTTCTACGATAGTCGTAAAAAAAAATTAGTAAAAGTAGTTAACACGATATGCAGTCGGAATAATAAACTCCCAAAGAGAACATGCTTGATTGCGGCCATTGGCTGAGACGCGTTTCCTTGTGTGTCGTAAACATCTTGTAACCAATCACACGTGCGCTACTAAAATTTAAGTCATCGTTGACCAAAAGCATCTGAGAATTAGTTTCTTTGGGTGTTTACTATTTGGAACAGACTTTAATGCGTAATAATCGAAACCGATAACTAATAAATATTATTGTGACTTATTAATAAATAAAACGGTGTATGATAGATTTCTTTAAGTTTGATTAAAATTTAATTCCATATTATCGTTACATTTACGTGATTTCGAGAATTTAAGAGTTGCTAATACATACACTGTATAAGTGGAATGTGTGAACGAATGATTGAATGAATAAAAATGACAAAAAAGAGTGTCTACAAATAACAGAAGTGAAATTTCTTTGGAGATCACAATTTATTCACTATAATCAATGTACAATAACTGCTTAGTATATAAACAATTATTAATTAATCAATAACACACATCACGTTTTTCTAATACTTTAGTCGTCTTTGTTGTTTAATTAAGAACATGCGTAACATTTGTTTTATTCCATCGCACTTATTTATCTCTCTCGGTTTATAGCATAGTTCTTTCTTTTTTTTCTCTTCGACCAAGAAGATACCATCCGTCCTTCTTTGCGTCAGAAACATTACGTTGCTTAAACCTTGCAGACCTTAGAATTTTATTCTAATAGCATCCAAAGAATTTTCACTTCTAGAATCGAATATGTTCGGATTTATAAGTCTGGGTCGAATTAAACTTACCGTTGCATATAAGTAACAAAAAAAAAAATGCTGAGAAACGGAATGTAAAAAAGGTATAGCAGTTTTTGAAAAAAAAAAAAGAAGAAAATCTCACCAATTTTGTCTAAACATTTTGTCCAATTATATGGAAATATATATATATATATATATATATGATATGATGATACCCAAAACTAACTACACCCTACAAAAATATTGAAGTCAGTAAGTACCTCATAAATTTTCAATAAACCACTCAATGTCGAATTTTGAAAACATTTTCCCTTCATTTTTCACCTTTTTTACGCATATAAAGTTAAAAAGTTACTACTCTAAAACAAATCAAATGGAATGGTTTATTAACACTTAACCTAATTGTAACTTTAAAAATACATTACAATCGATAACTAATACGAGATAAGTCACAACGCGATCGATTTATTTGTTAATTCCTAAAGCTAACATGATAGAAAAATAAAATCTCTTTCTAAGGCTATGAATTGAATTGGTTTAAATTTGGTATTAGTATTGTATAAGGCACTTTCACAAACACACTAAGTAGATACAAAAAAATTACATAAGTATATATTAATCTCATAATTCTAATCTAATATTTACCCATATCGCAATAAACATATATAATTATCAATAAATCATTGTAAAACACTATACATAGCCTAAATTAATATAGGTAAATGGCACTTAAATTATATAATATTCTAATTGAAAAGTTAACGAGAAAGTAATTCAATTTTTTAAATTTGTGCGTCATTTTGTAGTCGACATATCACAACACAGTAGATGTCGATAAATAGAGATGTCGATGTATTATCGATATGTTAAATTAAGATTATATTAGAAATAGGTTTTCTTGGACACTTTGATATGTAAACTTTTGCAAACATCGTTTTTGGTATTTAAGAAGATATAAATAGTGGAAGTTTAGTATTAAAAAAAAAATTATGAATACAAAGCATGCAAGAACTGTAAGTAAACTATAAAGCACAACACTAAGTAAATTTGTTTAAAGTCAAAATTCATCGATAATATATTTACTTACGTCGATAAGTTCTATCGAGGCTATAAATTTTGTCAACGTTTTATATAAATATCGATAAAAAATTGTGCATATTTATCGATGAATTTCGAGTATATAATAAAATTGTCTAAAATGCTGTTACAATTTAAAGCAATACTTTACTCAATACTGGAAGTTAAGTACGTGCTAAAATTAGAAAAACTTTTTCTGTTCGATCATTTTTTTTACATTATTAACAATGAATCTATAATCACATACCATTAAATGAGTTACAATAGTCATTACATAGTATATTATAAGGTCTAAACGTAAAAAGAAGTTCGAACAGAAAAGATAAAATACAACAAAAGCAAAATTTCGACGATGGAAAGGCTAGGTTGTAGTGAAAACGAGCATTTGGTAAATGTTACACGTTAGTCATTTATCCTTTCTAACGTTAATATAATTTTTACCATCAACAATTAAGTCGGAAAATATATCATAGCTAAGTTAAATACTACATACACTTGGAAGTCAATGTCATCAAAATTCATAAATATAATAGACATTTTAATAATGATTTGAATGGAATAGTGTACTCAAAATTGTTGCACAGTTTTTTTTTTCTTTTACAAACATATTACTATCCTTCATTTCAAAGTACAGCCTGAAATAATACACATAGTCAACAATTCAAAAAATAAATGCGTCAACACAACAAAAATAAAAATATATCGATACAGTAGTGAGGTTACTAAAACTTAAGTACTTAATGCGGAACAATTTTTTGTATAATACCATATGTGAAAAAAATTTTTTTTTTTAAATAAAAATACTTAAACACATAGAACAAAAGTATTATAAACATTTTCAACATAAAATAATATTATCGACTCTTTGAAATTTCGCTGTAATAATTTATATGCAAACCAGAACATAATAATGTCAAAATAAAATTCCCCAAAATACCTTTCCGATACCAACTTTAATTTCAAAGGTGACATAACACAAATGCCATTTTACTTTGAGTCATAGGTAATTTATTGATATAACAATGACCAATATTCTTTTAAACTAAAATTATCTATTTGGCTTTTTTGTCTTTTGCAATATCACTCAATAAGTGACGATAAGCACTGAGAGAGGATTCATCCAAAAATTGATACATAAAATGTTAACCTTTTCGATTTCTGACTATATTGAGATATTTTTTCGATTACTAATAAAGGTAAATTTTTCCCAACAAGAACGGCCACTAGGTTGGTGACATTCATAGAAGACAAAAGTTTAGGTTTGTACTGTTCTCAGAAAAATTGTACCAGAAGAATATCTCCCTGGAATAAAATTACAACGGTGAATATGAGGTCGATACTTTTGAACATTATAATAATTTGTGTAATATATACGTGGATTTCATTTATAACGATCTCGGTCCTAGCGATTTTTTGGTAATAGCGACGCAACATTTAAGTCCCTTGAATTTAAAAAGTGGAATATTATTTGGCTATAGCGTCTTCGGATGTAACGTCGATTTAAAGCGTATTGCGATTAGTTTTAATTAACGATTTGCAATAAGTTCCTAGAAATCCCTTGCAGATATTGCGACCGAGTCTACATTCAAAGACAAAGTCAACAAAAAAAACACACGAAGGTCCATTAATAGAATCATAGCTTTCTTATCTTTTGCTTACATCGACGATGGTCAGCGGTTACAATAACAGGCTTTTTTTGTTTATAAGTGGTAAAGTTAAATCTAGTACGTTAGCACAAAAATTTAAACTAAAACAATGCAATATTACAGATTAAAAAAATATATTATAATAATGTAAAATTTGTATAGTATTATTAAGTAGATATTAGGCGGCTGTATTTTATGTATGCATTGTCTAGCAATGAATATTGTTTTCTTTCTTTCTAATTATGTAATTATAGTCGACCCTTAATCGTCGTTATAACCGAAATCCACTGTTCTAATTAATAATTTAATTTTTAATTAGCCCAATTATTAATTTTTTTGAATTTTAATTAATCAATTATTTAATTTTAATGAATTAATTAACAGGGCACAACGTGTTAAAGGTCTATGAATTTGAACTAGCAAACAGACCTGCCGCGAGCGTGGTCGGCTCCGGTGCGTGGGCAAGTCGAACCAGGGATCGCGGACCTTCCAGTATGAATATCTCATCTTTATTCACGCAAACAGACAGGATCCTGGAAATAGGTATAATAACATTGCTATGGTATTCAACGGCTGCAGAATAACGTATTTACGAGGTAAATAAATAATGATTCGAAATGGTTTCAAATAAATTATTTATTTTTTACTTCATACGTTTTCATGTCTATAAACTCACCTAAGGTTTAGTGACAATGTGGCTTAAGATGGTAACACGCTAAGTCTATGGAGACGCTCTAAAGGTCACCTGCCAGAACACACCTATAGATGCTCGGCGATATGTTTTCAACTTGAGGGTGGGTGGCTAATAGTGGCGGCGTCAGCCGACACTCTCGCGCCTGGTTCCTCGCAAAAAAGCTTATCTAAATTTAAAAATGTATTTTCGAAATTTCTCAATAAACATACTATAACATAAAAGGAACTGATCACGAATCAGTCACTAGCTTTTTTGCCTATCTATCTGTCTGTATTTTCGGATTTAACTCAAAAACGGCTTGACCGATCCTCATGAAATTTCGTGCACGGGAAGCTTATGTCATTGGTCAATTGATAGGCTAAAAGGAATTTCAATATTAATTTTAGAAATTGTAAAAATAATCTATATATCCATAATATTCGCTATGAAAGAGGCCTCGTAATGCGGATGACGCCGACGTCTACTTTAGTCTAGCGCCGCCGCTGGTAGCTAGCATTAGAATGTATCATAAGGATGATCCATATTCATTGATGTTTTGGAAATATTGAGCTTCAAAACAGATACCTTGACATCGATAACGATTTGGTAATACATCGGTTTTCCTACATTTTGAAAATAAATTTCAAAGGTTCATACGTAAGTAAAATATGTATTAACATAAACACAATTTGTTTTTTTCTAAATTACCAAGCCGTAGATTTTAATTTACCGATGTTTTCTCTATTATCACTCATCGGAACAGTAATTAGTCAGCTGACGGGGAAGGAAAATATCGTGAGGAAGCCTGAAAACGCTGGAGAATCACCAATATTTCATGAGCTAGTGCAATGATGAAGCCCTGCCTAACTAAATAAGATAGCAGACCTTCGGAGCTGGTCGACAACGGCGACGGCGGTGAGCGACCTCGGGTCCAAGATGTACAGCAACTGGTCGTCGTGCGATACGAGGAAGTGTTCGCGGAACACGTACAACGGACCCAGCTCGTGGTCTGATACGGAATGTCTCTGCTGCGTCGGGTTCAATAGCTCCGCCACAGTCAGAGGGTTCGATACCGCCTCCTGGAAGTGCATGCTTCTTTTACTCACAAAAGCAATTCAGTGTTTTTTTTTTTTATTTCAATGGCGTAACTGTAGTGCTGTTTTGTAATCACCTCTAAATACTAGCAAACTAATATTAAAGAGTACGCGAAATAAATACACCAACACCTCGCTGTCGGTATTTATCATCATCATCATCATCATTTTTTATTTGTCACGGGTTTTTATTGTCACGGTGATATTCGTCGGTCGTTATTATTTGTCACGGTGATAATACAAATTAATATATGCAAATCCGCAAGTGGACTGTATGTTTAAAAATTTAAATAATTTATTGAGTAATACTGGTCTATAGATAAAATTCCTAAAACAATACAAATCTGGAAAATGTAATTGATTATTTATATAATTTTGTGAGTCACGTGATTTGAAACGCCGATTAGTAAACTTGACGTCACCAGGAAATATGAACGTTAGTCTCTGGCTGAAGCTGTCACACTTGTCAGGGTTATCATACAAAATGATACATAAAATACATAAAATGACTGATGACGTCACGAGACCATAATGCCGCGTTTTTGTGGCATATTTTTCATTAAAAAAAATATATATATTCATAGGTATTGTTTTTAACATATAAAGTGTTTAAGACAATTTTCCAAAAGTTGTCAGCTCCCAGATTTCACTTACATTTTTGTTATGTAAGGGAGCCAGAGGGTTAAAGTTTTATGTAACTAACCCACGCGGCTTCATTAAAAACCAACATTAAACAAGTCAATAATAAGTTTTTTTATAGAAATGGAATCTTAAAATATCAAAATAATTTCTTAAATCTTCCCTTAAGACCCAAATTCCCATAATCACTATTGAAGAGGAAAACATATATGAATTTACATTTTTTAAACACGTTTCTTTTTACTCTTTTACATAAATTCATTGTATGTCTGAGAATATACAATTTCATATGCACTTGTATTAAAAAAACATGTTTCTAAAAATGTTTTATTGATAACATTAAACCTCGTCAAAATTTACTAAACGAAAAAAAATCGTTTGACAAACAAAGGAGAAAAAGATACTGAACTGTTGTTCTATCTTTGCCTATTTATTTAAATATTATCTCTCAGTTGAAGAATCATAATAATCGATCGTGCAGTTTCTAAAAAAATTGCACACATTCAAACGAAACAGAGAACCATATTATTTTGAAGTTAGTTACCCTTTGGCTCCTTTACATAACAAAAATGTACGTGAAACTGGCATATATGTCATCTGCGGGAGCAAAGGTATTAAAAATAAATATATCAACTAAATATGGTATAAATCGACTCTGTCAGCAACAAAGGGCGTAACTCCAAATTACACTCTTTTGACAATGAGCAAAAAAATAAAAACAAACTTTCTTACACAATTCTTAACTTCTTTGTTTATGAACCGATTTAAATGATTCTTTTTTGTTGCTTAGGGAATACCTCAAAGGTGAGTCCCGTTTTAATTTGATTGGCATTGGACCATCAACTTCAAAGACACACTTGAAACACTTCAAAATTGTTGTTGTTGTTGTTTTATTTTTGTGACATTAAATAATGTTCTTTCTTTCAATAAAATGATTTAAAATCAATGTAATTTGTAATCTGAGACATAGACCGACCTTAAATATGAGAGTTTGCAGTACGTCTCCGAACGATCAGCCCGCCATAGACGAAGTCCGGGGCGCGCGCAGAACAGAGCCCCAGCGCTGCCGCTCGCGTACGAATGTCGCACCACCGCCCCAGCGGCGCATAACCTGCCCATCAACACATAATATAGGGCGATAGACCAATCGTGCCTTATTATATCTGAACCGTAACCCACGATTTCGTAAATGTTAATGACAATATAAAACATAATAATAATAATATTTTTTTAAATAGTTATACGTTTAGCGTTGTGGCCACAATATCACCTGATCTTAAATAACGATGTGGCCCAAGATGATAACACGCTAAACCCAGTCGAAGACTGGTTCTCAAATGCAGCTGCCGAAGCCCACCTATTGGTGTTTAGCGTCAGATTTCCAACTTCTCGGATCTCTCTTCGGATTTCTAACTAACCAGGTAGGTTTTAGAAAAAGCCGACCACCACGCTATGGTTTCATCACGATGTTTCCCTTCACCGAGAGCTCACTCACTGCGAGAATTCGAACTCACGTCGATCAATGCGGAAAACTACCGAGGAAAATTTTGATACCGCGATGTAGTTAAAAGTATAGCGCCTTCTATTAGTAAATAAAGTAATTAAAAAAAATCTTGAGGGGAGACTACCGACCGCTTCCGATCCCGTTTGCCCAGTTGCGTGACGTGCCAGGCCGTCCTGCCGTCGGCTCCAGCCCGTCGCTCGCAGATGATGCTTCGATACATGCTGGAGACGACGAGAGTGTTCTGGTAGTAACTGATCTGGACAATCTCGTGCTGCTCGTTCACAATCTCCATTGACTTGCACAGATGCTGTTTAAATTAATATATATATATATATATAGAATATAGCTGCGCCCCACGGTTTCTGTCCAGCAAGCTTCGCTTTGTCAATG
This sequence comes from Saturnia japonica, assembly GCA_033032175.1. NCBI lineage: Eukaryota > Metazoa > Arthropoda > Insecta > Lepidoptera > Saturniidae > Saturnia > Saturnia japonica. The sequence goes on from CM065318.1 coordinate 17,266,557, forward strand.
CACTCGGTGTAGCCTATTGTTATTCTCACTTCCGTATCGCCTTCAGATTGGGGAGCGTTCGAGTATTACGTAACGCAATTTGGGGGTGGAGGGGGTCTTGTAAAATGTTACGATGCGGTATAAGAGCGGAAGGGGCGTTCGAACAACGCGTTACATAACATTGTTTTTTTTTTTCTATTTAAATAAAAAACTAGGCAATTAAAATTTTCCAAGCTCGCAAACCTTTTGGGGCAAATCTTCAAAGATTGCGTTGCATAATATTTGAACGCTCCTTTGCCAGATTGTAGATTGTGTGATTAGAATCGTAGCGTGAAGTTAAATAGACTATAACCTACCTTAATAGATACCTTGTAGGTTTTACATGGACCAGTTGAATATCGGCTAGATTTTTTTTTTTACTTAAACGTGTATACCTTACTCTTGCTCCCCTGGAAGATTGGTAGAGAATGTTCTTTAGCATTAAGTCCTCCTATTCTAATTTGTTTATGTGCAATATAGAATTTAAAAAATAGGCTAAAAAATTCAAAAAGCATTTTTAAAATAAGGTTCCGGAGATTATCGTCCAACATTCTTAATTTTTCCTTGTCTATACTGGTTCGAATGGAAACATTTTTTAGTATTGGATAGCCCATTTATCAAGGAAGGCTATATAACATCACGCTACGACCAATAGGAGCGGAGCATCAATGAAAAATGTTGCAAAAACGGGAAAAATTTATTCCTTTTGAGAGCTTCCACTGCGTGCGCTGTGGGAATGGTTAAAGTTACGCTACAATCGTGTGTGACGAAATTGTTTCTCTTAAAAAGTTCTAAAGAAGTCCACGATAGTATTGGCTATCTTTTAAGGTTTACTCAATATAACCTTTTTTATGGTAATAAAATTTGTTCTAAATAATGAATTATTTGCGAAGGTGATTTTATATACATGGTATTAATCCTTATCGAAATAAATACGTTATATTCATCACAAGTATTTAATTTTGAACAAAATTGCCCTTTACAGTAATTGATTTAAATGAACTATCTTAGGAAATATCACAGTTTTAAAATAACTCGGTAGCAAAATATAGATGAAGTACCGCGAGCGCATTTTTGTTATGCAGAATAATGTGGGAGGCGGGCGGTACCTATAATACAGTGCCTACGACGCACTCTCTCTCTAACCCTTTCTCTCTCTCTCTTATATGACGCAGACGAAGTTGCGCGGGTCAGCTAGTAATATTATATAACATCACAGTTTAGAAGAACCTCAACTGACTCTCAAGACGATGACGCCACTAACGTTTATAGCGTGGCATAGTACGCGACATCATACAATCGCTCTTAGTACAACAGTGGCACGGCGCGGCGCCGCGTCGGCGCACCATCGGTGCTCCTATAAAACGCAGAGAGCCGTGCGATGTGAGGCATACAAGACATGTGTCTGTCCGATAAACATAACATATATTCCAAATCATCCAAACCCAATTCTTACTTAAAATAAACGTTCGACAGGAAGATCTCCATAAAGATACGGAACTTCCCTCAATAGAATCGTACATTAAATTCCACTCTTGATCGCACTTCGACACCGCGTCGAATCACGCGAATCCATCGGTGAAAACCGCCGTGATTTACACCTCAAAACCAAACGCCCCCATGTAAGGCATTTATTTCTACTTCTATTGTTATATTGTAAGTTTACTCTCCTAGTCGGATGTTTAATTATGATATGCGCTAATTATGTAAAGTGTGAAAAGCAATAAACAGTTTGAATAATATTTCTGTATAATTTATCGACCATGTCAAGATAATAAATTGACGGTCCTGACTTGAATCGTGATCACGTTATCATGTGATGTTAAGTGCTGATGTGGTGGAAGATGGTAACACGGTAAGCTTAAAGAAACTGGTTCTCTAGCGCAGTTGTGAGAAAACACGTATTGATCCTTGGCGACAGATTTTCAACTTGAGGGTTGTAGCTAGCCAGGCGGGCATTAGAAACACCCTACCACCATGCTAGGGTTTCATCACGATACATTCCTTCACCGAAAACTCAGGCACATAGTAGGATATGAACCTACGTCGATGGACGCAGTGTCCGAACACGCTAACCACTGAACCATCATAAAACCCTCATTCTCGAAATCTGAACTTTCATTTTTATTCAATTTTGAAATTTATAATTCAAGGCCGCTATTAAAGATGTATTTTAGCATCATAACTATAATTACAATAAAATACAACTATACGCTAAACAGATAAAGAAAAAATAATTAAATTTACAGCCTTAACTCTATGATTAAAAGATCCATTTTTACTCGAATGAAATTATCTTTAAAAAATAATAAAAAACATTGCATGTATAATATAATCATTAATTAAATATTATATAGCAGCATGTGCGCTTCACTAAATAAATACAACTCAGTTAAACAAAATATATCTATTTATACTATAATGGCGGCAAACAAGCATTCTACCAGCCTGATGGTACGCAGCTACTGTAGCCTATGGACGCTTGTAATACCATAGGGATCACTGGCCCGTTCCCGATCTTGAACCCCTCTACTCCAAAGAGCTTTGGAATCCCTACTCATCGCAGGAACACAAAATTAGGTTATTTAGTTTCGATCTTTTATAGGGTGGAGGAACTCCACCAGACGGCCTGCCCGGTGCCCCAAGTAGAGAGAAATCTCTAAAGAAGTTTATATGTGCCTCACCTCTCTTTGAGTATATCTACAAAAAGTCCTCGATAGCATATGCCTATCTGTTACATAAGCCACAATACGCTATATTAATCCTCAGGAACAAAAGTTACTTCATAATAAAGACAACTTCATGAAGTAAAACTTTGCCCTTTAAATACTTTATTTGGACATACAGTTTAGGGGATCATGGAAAATTCAAATAATGTAACTATAGAGACGGCTCGTGTTTGTGACTATAGTACTGTAGTAGTAGTGGCGCGAATGAACCGTGTGACTCATAACCTTGGACCCCCGGAGAGAACCCAGCAAAAATTTTTTTTTGTATTTTATAGCCTATTTATTGAAGAAGCGTATAGGCAATTTAACTTCACGCTAAGAATCTAAGGCTGAAATCTATTGTCACTCAATGAAAAGTGACAGCGAGGGATATAATATACATTGTTTAGGTTCATACTGCAAATGTCAAACAGAAAATAACCTATGATTAAAAAGTCACTGGTCGGAATTTCGATCATTGGGCGACCGCAAGTTGTAATAAATATACGAATACAAGTGTGTGTATGTCATGTAATGAAAGATAAGTGTAGGAAAAGAATTTGAAAACGCAATTAGAGTAATTTTATTTATATTTTTCTTGTACGCAGCACATAGCAAGTCAGTAGAAACTAGAAGTAAAGACGAAACCAGTCTATTCGCACGACGCGCGCAACTTTGCCAACCCATACTCTTCGCATGCTGATTAAATCAGAGCTGAGCGGTAGGCATTCAATTTAACCGTTAGACAGTTTCACTGCAACGTATTACTTAGTTATTGTTTATACCCATTGTTTAAAACACGAAGAGAATAAATACTCAAAATTAATTAGTTACTATACACCAATATTCAATCGAAAGAGATTTAAAAATAGGAATCAATGTATCATCCAATTTACCGACACAGTCATGAATCAATTTTTTTTTAATAATATAGCTTTTTTTTTAAACCGATTTGAAAACATATGATTTATTGAGTTACGATGTTATTCATATCGGGTGTCGATACGATGTAATTTCGGAAAGGCATTATATTTCATAATACTACTACATAGTTATTACTGTTTGGAAAGGTAAGATTGGCACATAGGGGATTTTGCAAGTACAAAGATAATTTACTATTAATTATTATTGTACTGTTTACATTTATAAAAATAATAAAATTGAAGTGTCTGTTTGTAATGTCAAAATATCAGCTTTTTTACTAAATGCATATTCATAAATCATTTTTTTTTTAATTTTGTCTGTCGATTTGTTCCGGCTGATCTCCGAAACAGTTTGCCCGATTTTGAAACGACTTTCACTGGCAGATAGCTGATGGTATAAGGAGTAATTTAGGCTACATTTATTTAAATAATATGCATTTTTATCTTTAAAAAACCGGCAGGCGACCACCGTAGGTGGATTCAGATTCACCACAATACCGACGGTATTCTGTTGTTCACGCGAAGTGAGCCGCGGGTACAGACAGTACATTATAAACGCATATAAACAGATACAAATTCACAAACAGGTATACACATACTTCGATGTCAACGTCCGTAGATAACGTTAATGGAATTTACCTTCAATTCATTATATTAGAAACATTAAATATTACTGAATTATTAATTTGAAATTATTATGATATAAACTACAAAGGTATATGTAATAAAAGTAAATACTAAAATAAATATTTTTATATTTAAATTCAAGGAAATAATTAATTATTTATGAGATTCATATTTTTAATTTTTTAACGTCTTTTTGTTTTTCTCATTATTATTCTTTATAGGTTTAGCGTTATGGCCGCAATATCACCAGATGTTAAGTGACGATGTGGCATAAGATGGTGACACGCTAAGGCCTAGTGGGGGAACTGGTTCTCAAGTGCAGCTACCGGAACACACCTATAAATGCTTGGCGACAGAATTTCAACTTGAGACTGGTAGTTAGCTAGACGTGCATCAGAAAGCTCTACCACCATGATATGGTTTCATCACGATGTTTTCCTTCATCGAAAACTCAGGCTCACTGTAGGGCTTACTCGTTTGCACAGATGTATCTATATTTTTACAATAGCAAAATTACTTATTAGATAGTAACTTATAACCATACTAAACAGAACCGAAAGTTGAACAAAAGTCAAAATTAACTAGACCAAAGAGATGAAAAAGAGATTGTTAACGACGCATAAGCCTAAGCGTAATGATATAAGAATAACATTTGTAAATATAAGTTGTAAGGATGAATAATTTGCACAAACGATCAATAATTAAATGTTTGTAATGTTTTAAATATGTTACTATAGCGCGTAGGTATGTAAAGACAGTATATAAGTCATGAAAATGTATGTAATCTAATAAAAATAATCACGTAAAGTACTAAAATAATATATTGTCAATAATTCATATTTTGTAAAAATTATACATAATGTTTCGCGTGATATAGGTAGAATAGCCTTCCGTATGTATTTTATAACGTGTGTAAGCTCAAATAGTACGTATATAACGAGTCACAAGACGTTTTAAGGTTGCAATGTTTAATGCTTTATATCTCCCGTGTTTATTAACCTATAATGTTAAAGTTAGTGTTTTTGAATAGGTATTTATGTCTACATTAATGTGAAATAGTTTTTATTGTAATTGAATAACTGTAATTAGAGATATTAACAATTTATTGTATTCTGTATACAAGTAATAATAATAATAGACAGAGACAGCAATATTGCAACCACTGCGCATTACCGCGGTTAACGGACCACACCCAAGTTTGGTGATGAGCAGTACGGATAGAGACGCCATCGTCCGTCTCGCTCTCCGGCAAACCATATAAAAGGCGTTCTGCCGGGGCAAACGAGCGCACACGGGTACCACAAATTCAAGAATCAAGACTCAAGACTCAAGAAACTGGAAGTAACCGTACCCAGAAGATATAGTATTAACAAAGTGTATTGTCTTGAAGAATACAGCAAATTTTATTGTGGTGCCTGTGTGTCATTTCTTCGCATCTTCACTAAGTTCAACCCGCCAGCGACCCAGTCCATTCCGCTCCGTGCTACGTCATCGCCGCGCCTACCAGCAGGCACCTCACTGCGTGTGTGTACCTTGATGTTTCGCCCTCTTCACGCCTAGTAGTTTCGGGTGTGAACAGGGTTGGTCGCACGTAGTGAGAGGGGCTCGCACGCACTGGTTTCCAGACAGCTGGTTACCGTAGCGTGTTATCCGCCGTCGGTTATATACAGAGTACGAGGGAATCGTTTCCGTCGCGTTCGCGCCCTCGGTGCGCGGTCCCGCTCTGTATAGATTGACGTAGCACATTGTATAATAGGCGGCCGGCTCCGCTTCGGGTCCCCAGAACCAAGTCCGGTGAAGCTGTAAAAGCCGCAGCGGCTTTAGGGCCCCTAAGGCTAACAGTGTAGTCAGTTCTAAAAAAAAAAAAAAAAAAGCTTCGGGTCCGCGCTCATTTTAGAGATATTTGAATGAACACAATAATAATACTTATGAAAACAGTTTATATCTCACAAGATTCTGTTAAGATTCCAAGCGCAGACGTTTTCACGACGCGTGTAAAAAAAACGTTCTTATTAAGTAAATGCCAACCGTGTTCTTCTTCTTCTTTTTATGTAATGGTCACTGTGTTTATCAACTACTCTGCCAAGGTCACATGAATAGGATAAATTTATCCAGTTATTCTTGTAATCTTTAAACACAGCTCTAACAAGCAAGATGGCGGCTTCCTAGTTAAAACAGTCCAGGTTTATAATAATAATAAATAATAAAGTTTATGAATTTCAATAAAAAACACCACATAACAGATCAAGATCTCATCAAAATTCAAACAAGCCGTGTTGTATGATGAAGTTTCCTGTGAGTAGAGTTCTCTCTACTTTTATAATATTATAGATCAAATGGTTTTAAAACTCCTTCGTTTGTTCAACATCTCAAACAGATTCTTACACACGCGCACGCACGCACGCATGCACGCACGCATGCACACACGGACGTACGTAAGCCTGCATAACTATATTACGATAATATAAAGGGTAACTAACCATATAAAAATCGATTTCCGTCATAATAATAATTCCATTATTGTCGCCGGAGAACAAACGCATTCCATTCTTTGACCATTCTATGGCAGTTATTTTACCTTTGTGCAAATCACCTATCGTGTACCTGAAACACACATTTGAATAAATGGATTTACATATAAAAGGGGTCCTCAAATGGATATTAGGTACCTATATATTTAAAAAAAATGTATTGATAAACCTTATCGAGTTTCTTGCCAACTCTTCTTGATGACTGGGATGTTCATAAGTGCCATCTAAGTGTCTAAATTGCACAAAATATTACGTAGCTAAACCCCTCAAAGCGATAGATAATTTAAAAGTTTATTTTATACGGCCAAGGTGTTTAATTTTAAATGAAGTAACCAAACAACATTGGTTATTGTTTCCAAAAAGATTTGTTCTTTCGATGATTTAATCTCGAACCTGGGAACATCGGATCAATATTCTGTTTGTATTTAACCATTCGACCACTATAATTATTATTATTAATGCAATTCCAAAACTACTTTAACAAAAAATGTAATACAAAAAAATCGACTTCAAAAAATATTTCAGTTATGAAATATATTTTTTATAATATTTACCCAAAATTAACCAACAAAACGAAATAAAAAGTAGGTACGAAACAAATTAGGGACCAACAATTTTTTTTTAGGTCAATGCCAGCATTTAAGAAAAGTACCTATCAAATATGAAATAGAGAATGGGCAAATAATTTTTAGTTTTGAGTAAAAACTGGAATATTTGTTTGTAATAAATAGGATTTGAACAAGGTTTTGAAATATTTTCCCTTTGACACATCACCGCTAGCTCGTATCAATTAGCCAGGCAATCACACTTTATTAGTCCATATGTTGAAAACTACTGAACCCATTTTGATGAAACTTGAACTGTTTCCTAATTTGAACTAAATATAAGCCAATAAAAAGAAATAGTCACGACCCGATTAATAGTTTCTGATAAATGCGTGGATAAACATACACCTATAAAATTTTGAATACTTGTTGGGAAGCCCTAATAGATTATTGAATATATTGCAGTTCCAATAATATTACATAATTATATATGTGTCGAATTGATAACATCCTTTTTTTGAATTCGGTTAAAAAGAATTTAGTAGCGGGTAAAATTTACCTCACCTTTCGACTTTTGGCTCCACCTTCGGTTTGAAAGTATCTGGCACATTCTCCGGATGCTCTTTAGGTATCTGGAATACTGTCACCTGCCCTGCAGCATTACCAGCTCCGACCATATAATCGACTGTGCTCACAATCTTTACATATGTGATAGGAGAGTTAGCTGCCTGAAAGAGTATCAAGTCTTCGACCAAGAAAGAACACACAGTTTCTATAATGTGTGTTGACAAAAAAAAGCATGTAAAAACAAAAAGTGAGTACAATATCATTTTAAAGGTTTGTTGTGTATTATTTGAACTTTAGATAAATAAAGAATTGTTTATTACTTATTTATATTTGTGTATAAAAGGATAATTGAGTGATAGATTCGTCAATGCAGAACCTATGGCTACTGGGGCTAACAAGCTTTTAGAAATTCAACCCCTATGGTGCTGCAAAAGGGGATTAAAGTATGTAGAAAAGTTCTTCAGAATTTTAAATAGATCTATGAAAGTCTGTATTTAGCCATTAAATTTCGGAATCAGTCATCAAGCAAAACAATTTGATGAATAAATATAAAAACAAAAGAATAACATATAGCCATAGGCAAATGTTTTCTTAAATTATTTATGAAAAAAAAAAAACAGACTATTTTTAAGGATGAATCAGGGGATTACGAAAATAAGATTTAATCTCTTTTACATTGGTATAATTAGTGTGAGTCACAGTTATCTCTCTTTTGCTTTATTCCTTCATTCGAGAATAGCACACAACAGCAATAAATATTCCGTAATATAATACTTTTTCTTGATAATAACGTAACATGAAGAGACATTTATGTAGACCCTATGACAAAGATGGCTGTCGATAGGAAATCTCTTATTGGTTGCTCCTATTTTTGGATTATACTGTGCTTAATATCTACTACATTGTCCTCACTTTACCTTGCTACAAAAAAATGCATATTATAACAACCATGTTTTATATTAAATGATTTGATTTTGTTCTGTGTTACTACAATCAGCCTTATATTTAAAAGGAATTGCTAAGTTATTATATTAGTAATTATGTCAACAAAACTTTCCTGTTTTGTACTTGTGTTATATTATTAAATACAAACAAAAGGGACTGCCCCTAGAGATAGCAATAAATGAAAAGTAAAATATTTTATTTCATATTCAATATAAAGCAAAGCAAAATGTATAATAATTAATGTGTCCTATAACTAGGATTGCATCTAATTATGGCTCAGTGAAAGTGTGTATGAACACTGCATCAGGTGATGTGAATTTGAAACCCTGCAATGAACCCGAGCTTTCGGTAAAGGAAAACATAGTGCGGTTTCAAGTTGAAAATCTGTTGCCAAGCACCTTTGGTGTGTTCCCGTAGCTGCACTTTAGAGCCAGTTCATACACTAGCCTTAGCATGGTACCATCTTAGGGCACATAATTGCTTAACATCAGGTGAGATTGCCAAATTATAGAAAAAAGATTAAAAGAACAAAAACAAAATATAACATGGTTTATCCCTTGGTTTCAATTGCTAATGTCAACTTTGTTGGTCACCGAAATAAAAATAAATATATACATTATGACATAACAGATAAATAGTGATTAAGTACAATTTAACCATTTTATCACAAAATAGAAACAAAACTGGCTAGTAAATAATTTAAGTAGAATGCATTTTAAACCTAGCATTTAAGACTCATAATAAGTTAAACTCATAGATAGATTATCAATAAAGATGAACAAGTGAATAGGTAGTACAATAATTTTTTTCTCATGCTCATTCACTCAAGGTAGAAGGAACATAAATACTACTTTAATTAAAAACAACAAAACTTTAATTCCTTCTACAATTGCAATCAACAAAGTAAACAGCATTATCTATTTGCATATAGTGAGGTTGTTATCTTGTTTAGCTTATCAGCTAAACAACACAGAAATACAAAAGAGAAATATTTTATGACACATTATTAACTAGTTACATAAAAATTGTCACAAGATTACTTCATATACACTCTTTAAAACACAATTACTACACAAAGCCTGCTTGACTTACACTACCAATAAATATTATATTTTCTTAACTAAGGCCCTGCAAAGACTTTTGTTTATCCAATGCCAAGCCAAGCATACAGCCTTTACAAGGTTTAAGTTCTGTATATTGATGCAAACCAGTACTAATATGAGTTCTAATTCCTGTTATGAACCTGTGTTTTCAGTGTAGGAAAACATCATGATTAAACCGTAGCATAGAGGTAGGGCATTTTCTAATAACCACCTGGCTAGCTACCATCCTTAAGTTGGAAATCTGTCACCAAGCACCTAATAGGTGTGTTCCGGCAGCTGCACTTGAGAGCAAGTCCTCCTACTAGGCTTAGTGTATTATCATTTTGGGCCACAACACATCACTTAACATCAGGTGAGATCATAGCCGACATGCTAAACCTAGAAATAATCATAAAATAGAATATTAGTCTCAACATTAAGTTTTGCCCTAAATATATAAATATTTGACTTTAATAACATTTCAATATAAATCAATGTTTTAATAAAAATAATACAGAGATAAGTTGTTAAGTAGCACTGTTTAAACACTTTTTAATTACATAAACATTGAAGTACAATAACCCTAATACTTGTGGCCAACTGGATCACCTTGACACAGTTTTTTACTTTCTCTCTAAGTGTTTGATATTCTGCCTATCAAGCAGATGTGATCAGTTATTTATGCATATAATATATATATATAACATTCAAGAGGATAAATTTCTGTTTAAAATTCATATGGACTTATTTAAGTTGTCATATGACAATATCTTAAAGTGTTTTACTCTTTTCTTCTTAAAAATTATTACCTTTAAAGAAACTATTTACTTAGTTCATACTTCCAATACTAATAGTAACTTAAAACAATAGTAGTTGGTACAAAATTTTGAATGAACTTCGGGTATAAGTAGAGAAATACCAGAACAAGGGTAACTTCTTACCTCGCATCTTAGTTTTTGTATGTTCCCTTTTTTCCTGTCATACCAGTAAACTAAGCCGACGTTGGTACCGAGCGCGATATATTCGTTTACAGCATCCACGCATGTCAACATTAATTCATTAGAAAATATGCCAGTTTGTATACGAGGTGGAATTAAATTTAAAATGTGTGAACAAGGTGCCCACTCTCGCACAAAACCTTCCTCCGCACCACCCGACACTTCCATTGTATCAAAAAATAATTGCTCAACTAACAGGTACTTTATTTTCGCCTATATAATCATAGCATGACTAAAAAAAAACATACAAAATTCTTCCGCAAAAAATGTAAAAATACTTTTACACAACAAAACTGAATCCTGCACAGCAGCACCTACCCAGTGCCCTGCCCTGACTGACACTATTGACATTTGACAGTTTTGACATGGACATAAGGCATGCACAGAAATATTATGTGGCTTCCACAGACTATATAGCGTCATGTATGAAAGGCCTAACAGTAGGCGTAGAGAAAAACTGACGGGGATTTTAGTTCAACTATTTTAATACGAATAATAAATGTTAAATCATGAATGATTTACACAATTTAAATCATTTGAGTTTTTGCCGGTATATTGAAGTGACATGTTGTGGTTTTTATTTTAAATTCAATAACTTAGGTTTTTGACCCCATATTATGTAATATTGGTGGCGTTTTGCGTGATATAGTTTGGTTTTTTGCATAAGTGAAGTGGATTATAAATATAAGCTCAAAGCATTCATTCTGAGATCCCACAAAATCTTCCTAGAAAGTTCTAACATGGAGCCACCATCTTGTTAGGATACTAAATCGTAACACATGACACTATAATTCACTCGATAATGGCAGTAATGGTCTTCATTAAAGAGGACCGCTTGCCAAGTTAGGAAGAAGAAGAAGAAGAATCTCGATCGTATGTGTTGAATAACAATGCGCATCTCCTTTATTATAAAATCTATGTCTATGAATTAACAAGAAAATGTATATTGAGTTGCTAAGATACAAACAGTAAGAAAAGAAATATGTTATAAAAGAAGTGTTGTTTTTTTAAAAATCGCCCCGTAATCCTCCTCCTCAACAGTATGTTTTTTTTCAACTGTACAATAATAATAATTTAGTGGATGCACAGGGAGGAAGTCACTTCCAGACATCACTACCATTCACATAATGATCCACCCTATAATTACCTTTTGACAGTAAAACCCGGTTGACATGGTCCTTGAACTTGCTGTTCGGCGAATCAGTAATGTTCTTCGGAATCTTATTATAGAACCTAAGGGCAATTAGCCCCATATCAAAATTGCTAATATGTTTTTCAATATATATTATAAGCCAAAATTATAAACGAGTGTTTCTGACAAGAGTTCTTCTTTTTATAGACATTACATGTTTTATCTTAAAAATATTTTGTCAGTCTCAATAAAAAGTTCATACTTGAAAAGTATGCACGCCACAAACTTAACACTATTACCTAAAAAACTTTTATTAGTCTTACTAGCTCTAAAACACGGTACGACTAATTTATCTCTATTTCTAGTATTAACATTGTGCTGATTTTTACAAAATCTAGCTTAACTGAGTTTTTGCGAATATACATAAGTTATCAAGAATATATTGGGAGGGCAAAGCTAATATACCATATCTGGAATGTGTTATTTAGTGATCCACGAGGTCTCATGATGTATATTACTCGAATTGCCCGCTTTTGTAATATGATTAAGGTTTACCTTTACTCATTACCTCAGCTGCTGAACCCCAAAGCAAAATATCGTAAGACATTAAGCTATGGAAGTAAGCGAAGTACACTAAACTCACAGTGGCAATATCTGTTACCTGGCGAATCTTACGTACTACGAATGCAGCAGAATACAATCTTCCCCAAAGTTTTAATATGCGGACCCCACTGTAATTATGAATCAAGCGTAATACCCAAAAAGACAGTACTATCAACGAAGAGCACTAAATTTCCTTCTATTTTGATACTACTATCAACACAAGGAACATTGGGCAAGGTAAATCCATACATTTGGTCGTGTTTGCATTTAACAGTAAATTATTTAAAGCAAACCATTCAGATATTTTAACTAAGATAAACGAGAAACAAAAATGGTCCCAAAATCGAGCCCTGAGGAACGCCGATTCTGCCCAATGATCCAAAAGAGGTTGTTAAATAAGAAAATTTGCAGGTCGAGAGAAGTTTCACACACACCATAGTGTTTCAGTTTAAGTATAAGCGAACTGTGGTCAACACAGTCGAAGGCCTTTGAGATATCACAGAACACACCGATTGCATTTTGCGACTCCTCCCAGGCCTTAAATATATGACTTAGCAGCGTGGCACCAGCGTCAGTGGTTGATTTTGATTTTATGAAACCATATTACCGACCATCCAAAATCTCTTTTACAAGAAGTTATTCATTCAATCAATCGTTTGTGTTTTGAGCAGGACGATCCTTTTTTTATGTAGCGAGAGTGGTTGCACTTTTTTTATTTGATGGTGTCTAATTACACTTCACAGTTAGTTTTTTGTTTATTAATTATTACACTATTATTACTTACGGAACGGTTAGTTTACAATAGAAAGGTTACTCAGTTTTGTCCAAAACATTATTAATTTATATCCTATTACAAGGCAACATTTTATAATAGAGAAGTTTTAGCAAATCATACACTTCCTATCTAAAGATAAATTTTATACATGATGTCCACATTCCTTTATTCCAGACAGGAGTGTAGGATTTTGAATGTATTCCAAACAAAGGCCCTCTATAAATGTTTTTGGTAAAAATGTGTATGCCATAATGGCAGACATTGTATATGATATTATAAAATAAAATTCTGTTTGAGAACAGTTAATTGTGTTCATTGTGTAAGAACCTACAAGGAGTACTTTGAATAACAGCACAACTGTCTTTTTTGAAGTGAAACTTCTTTAGAATCGTTGTGATTTCAAACCGGATGCAACGGAAAAAACGACAGGTAAAAGACACAAAAGCTAATATGAATGATATACTGTGTAAGGTAAGGGCTATATTCCCATACATTTTTCACTGGTGCTTACGACCGTTTGGAACTGGGTGAAGTTTTTGTCGATTTACTGAAGTTTCACTTCTATCGAGTGTGAATCGTACACACACCTTTTTTTTATTTATTATCTTACAAAATTCCCCTGGTGACGGGGTTTCTTTTTTAGTAATTCGTTATTATCAATGATTATAATATATCGAAACATCTTCAAAAGCCAGACGATTGCATTAGTATAACTATAAATGCCCGTCACTACTCAAAATAAGTAATTTTTCAAATCAATTTGAATTTCGCAAACCAGATAAAGACAATATGGTTACTTAAATAGAAACTGTGCAAAAGCTTTATACAACATATTTACTTTATTACATGAAAGTTTAATCACGAATTGTTTTATGTAGATTTAATTTAAGTAAATACAGTGTAAACTCTTTATAACGAAACTCAAGGGACTGAGCATTTTTATCGTTATAGAGAGTTATCGTTATATGGAGTGAACAAAAAAACAACAAAACTAACAAGAATTTTTAATATGTATGTCTTAGATAATAAATGCTTATAAATTATTGTTTACACATATAGTCTGATAACTTTGTCTGACGTTTTTTGCTATGCCAGTACTTGTTTTGTATTATTTTATGTATTCTATTCATATCTTCTTCTATCAAACTTTTTCGTCAACACTAATCGCTTTCCGTTTACTGGCCATGTTAACAGTTTCAAAGTAGGTTTACGACTGATAATACGATAGGTACCCAGTATGCTTGGTCGAAGACCATCACTTCCGAGAAAACAATGCGTCATACTGCATGTGTTCAAAGAAATTAAGGATAACAAAAGCTAGACCGACCTCGGATGCTTCGGAGCTTCAAAGTCTTTTGTTACCTGATAACATAACATAAAATATGAACTGTCTAAAAATATGAACCCATTTCTTCGTAATAGAGAATGGCGTATCGCTATAAAAAGTGTTTCAGTATGTGGGTTTTAACGCAAACCAACCAAGTTGGGCTCACTTCAACGTTATAGGAAGTTTATCGCTATAAAGGATAACGTTATAAAGAGTTTACACTGTATATGGTTTATATACGTTCAGTTTACCGGTTTTCATGCTCACAAACATAAATACAGTCGTCTCAGCTCTATATGACGTTTGGCAACTTGAGAAATCTAACTGTACACTTGTCAACTTTTTGTCAAAGACAAAGTACATCCGATTTATTGAAAGTGGAGTTCAGATTGAAATCTATATTTAATACGTATTATTGCCAATATTTCAAAAAGAAATGGCAGATTCTGCGACAGATATTCCATTAAATATCGAGGATAGTATTAAGGACGCCATACATAATGCGACCGACAAGCCACCCGCGAGCATAGAAGGTGTTGCGATCGCTTACTTCAGTTTAGTTGTAATGGCTGTATTACCTATATTTTTCGGTTCATTTAGATCAGTAAAGTACTTAAACGACCAGAAGGTAAGTTTGGAAACATTTTTATGTAGTTCCTATTTGTTTATAATACATTCACAAATCATTTGCAGCCACTGATAGTGAACGGGCAAGTACCGTCGTCGTGGCATTAGGGCTTCTTCACGTGCTAAAAACTTCTTGAAATAAGGTCCGATAAATGTTTTGCAAAAAAGTTATGAAAGAAGAGATTAATGATAGAAATTTATACATTAGATTTTTTTTTACCTTAACATATCGCATTACATATTATGGGAACTAAACACATGACGTGTCTATTAAAATATTGTTTTTGTTGATTTTTTATTGTAATATCTTAGTAGTTACTTAGGTTAATAAGTTGTCATATTAGTCTCAAAATGAATTTGGGCATAACTTATGTTTAATTGTCATAATACATCAAGACCAGTATCCAACAATAGTACAACAGGTATTGTATTGATGAGCATCAATACAGTCCTGAAACATTAGATTCACATTTTATGTAGAACCTATTACAGTTGGGCTGAATGAGTTCCCAAGTGGAACCACCTTTAGGCAATAGGTAGTGTAGGATGTTGCTCTCTTAGATGAAGTCTACAATCTATGGAGAATAGCAGAAAGTAATTAGATGTGCAAAAAAGCCAAGAATCCAGTACAGTGGCATGACTTCAGAAAGGCCTATGGACTAACACTGTGATTATGTACTTTAAGAAAATTGTCTAAAATCGAAATGTAATAGTTAAAGAGATAGTCAAAGACTATAAAGGCAGAAAAAATTTGACTATCAACTATCAAATATCAACTGTATAAGGTGATATATAGGCTGTAAATTCAATTTATATAATATAACCACAAGGCAAAATAAATAAGTAGTCCAAAAATTTTTCTATTTCAATTTAATTTAAAATAACAAGAATTTTTCTTTAAATAAATTTATTAAAAGTAATTATTTTTTACAGGAAGCTGGTGAACGACATGAAACAATGACAAATAAGGATGCCCTCATGTTTCCACTTATAGCCTCATGTGCTCTTTTTGCTCTCTATGTCTTCTTCCAATTCTTCTCTAAAGAGTATATCAATCTCCTTCTAACTGGATACTTCTTCTTTCTTGGAGTTCTCGCTTTGAGCCATCTTCTCAGGTATGTCCTCATATAATGTTACTTTATTTATGAAATTACTGATACAATTACTAATTAGAAGGCGATTAATCCCAGCCATTGTACAACCAATTGATGCATTGCAAAATGTGGCAAACAAGTATACTACCCACCTAATGGTAAGCAACATCCATAGCCTAAGGACACTTGAAATACCATAGGTATCACTAGCATGTTGCTGACCTTGAATCCCCTACACCAAAGAGCTCTAGAAACCCTTCTCACCAAAGGAACACGGTTTTTTTTTAAACACAAATCTGTGGACTTCCACATCTTTTCCACATCTTTTTTAAAGTGTTTGTTTTAGTTTTTATAATATTAAACATTAAAAATTGCCAAGTACATATAAATTGTTATACACTGTTGCTTATTACTATTACAGAAGATTATTGTTGTACTAAACTTACAAAAAAATTTTGGGTTGTTATTGTGTCTGTGTATTTACACAGAGGGTGGGATTATTCTGCAATCTTCTGTAGAGTGAAAGTATTTCACCAGTTGGACTGCCCCGAGTAGAGAGAAATCTCTAAAGAAATTTCTCTGTGCCCTACCGTTCTTGCTATTCTATATGTGATATTTTTCTTTGACAATCATTGTTCTTATATTAAAATTTAATTTAAATAAATTAATAAAAGTTTTGAATTTAGTTCAGGGAATAATATTATAATTATATGCAAATTACACAAAACATAAAGCAAATATCATATTTCATAAGTCTTAATGTGCAGAGAATTATAACAAATACATTATTTTTCCATATTATTAATACTAATTATATACAATTAATTTATATTTATCATAAAGTAGATTATATAATGGCCTTTTTGTAATATTATAATTATTATTTCTCTAGACAAATTATTTAAAAAAATTATCCAAGAAATTGCATGAAATGTCCTAAGTAAAGGGTAAAAATGTACATAATATGTAAAATATAAAAATAATGTATTATTAACTATCTAGAAAAAACTCTGGTATATCAAATTGAGGAATTGTGCCAAAAATGTTATTGGAGTCCTGGAGAAATGTAGGATGTATCAATATTATTTTAAGAGAACCCATGTCTAATGTGGCCCTGATAGTTAATAAATTTGTCTCTGTGATTCCTAAATTTAATTAACATTTACATCTTAATCTAATAAATTGACTTCTCATATGAGGCAGACATCGGGGATGTTCTGAAGCCTTGATAAAATAAAAGACTTTTTTTTTAAACTGGCATATGAGGCGTTCTTATTCTGTCATCATGATTAAATTGTATACAACTATTAATAAATGAATGTACATAAACATGTAAAATATTTAAATGATAAAAGTTTTCTATTCTAAGACCAAAATATATAGAGCATATATGTTTTAATCTATAATTAATCTCTTTTTAATATTTATTGCTAGCTTCTGCCGGGATAAAAGTATCCCATGTTTTAGGCCAGGTTATAAACTATCTGTGTTCCAAATTTCATCCAAATCCATTCAATCGTTTTTGCGTGATTGAGTAACAAACATCCAAACTTTCACATTTTTCGAAAATCTGCCAAGGGTTAAGTATAGTCTACTATACAATGATAAATATAATTATGCTGAACACTCTTACCTGATTTCAATATGAAATTTAATATCCCTATTTTTAGAAATGATAGGTTCTCAATACAAACTTTCACCCCTTCATGTTTAATTTTGCGACAATAGGTATCCTATGTCCTTATCCAAGGTTCAATTTACTTTTATATAAAAATTATGTGAAATAGGTTCAGCGATTTAAATGTGAAAACGTAACAAACATATACAAACAACAAATGTAACAAACTCTTGCAATTTTAACAATAAGACAGACAGATAAAGTCATGATAGTGTGAGAAAACTTGTTTATTTTATTATGTATTGTATGTATGTAATATAATTAAATTAATTCATATTTTTTGTTACCCACAAAAAGTGTTCTTGAAGATTAAATTAACTCTCGGGTTTATTGTTTATTAGTTCCGCATAGCGCGCTTTTCATTCCAAAGATAGTCTAAAGCCTAGTTTGTGCTAAAGCAACATCATGCAGCATTGCCACATGCTAAAAATTGTGGTCTACGTCTCCTTGTTACATGCTACAAACAGCAACATCGTGCGACAGATGTGTCATGCGACAATCTATTTTACACCAAAGTAGCATCGTGCCATAGAGTTTGAATATTTTTGATCGACTTGATAGGTTAATGTCACTTGTAAAACCAGTATAATTTTTTTATTACTATTGCGATAGTGTTACCTATGAAATGCGTCATCTTTTCAGATCATATTTTGTTGAAGATTTCGTCAATGTTGAGATACTGTATTCTTCTATTAATAATATAAAAACCTGCCAGAGAAATAGATTCTGTACAAAAACTCTAAAAAGAAAGAGTAACCGTAAAAACGAACGCGCATCCTAGCTGTGAACATTTAAACTGTAGGTAAATCTCCCGAAATGTCATTTTATAGCCTAACAACTTTGGCACTTCATCCACTGATTTACTAAAATTGAGGTTGGCAACCCTTTTGACGCATGAAAATGTCGCACGGAATCCATCGGGTCTGGATGGACATGCCGCAAGGTGCTGTTTCGCCGCATGAGTCTGATGCGCCACAACGTGTGTTATTTTCAATTTTTGTAATATGTCATGCGCCTCTGTGGCATGCTATAATGCCGCACGTTGTTGGTTTGGCATAAACGGGGCTTAAAATAAGTGTGATTTCAAAACTAAATTCGAATTGAGTTAACCGATTGTTCCGAGAATTCAATTTACTATGTATGACAACATACTGTTTACTTTAGTTGTACTGTGTAGTGACGTGACGTAATGAGGTGCAACCTCGTCCCCGCCAACGTCTGTCGGCCACTTTCGACGGTCGCTAACGAACTTGTACGACTATAGAAATTAAAAGAACATCGCTGGCTATACATTCAGATATTTTAGTTAGAACTCTTACTTTAGAAAAAGAACACAACCATCATTTTTTTTACATTGCGCCTGGTATTTAGCACAGTACAAACCACGGTGACCACCGAAAGATCGGTGATCTATAGACTGTCGCCGTTGTCATCCCGGCCTTTAAGCAATTGAAGCAATGATGGTTCAGTTTGTAGCGTGTATGGACTCCTCGTCGATCAACGTGAGTTCGAATCCCTACAATGAACCTGGGCTTTCAGTGAAGGAAAACATCTTGATGAAACCATAGCATGCTGGTAGCTAGCTACCACCCTCAAGTTGAAAATCTGTGCACCAAACACTTATAAGTGTGTTCTGGCAGCTGCATTTCAGAGCCAGTCCTCCCACCAGGTTTAGTATGTTACCATCTGGGGCCACATCCTCACTTAAGATCAGATGAGATTGTGGTCACAAAGCTAAAACCCTATAATGAATTTAAACAAGACAATTTTTAACAAAAAAGATAACCAACTTGGATGATTTTGAGGAGGTCTTTAGTGTATCTTCGAAGTCGAAGTCCCAATTCCAATGAAATTGAAATGGGACCACACTTGAGGTATTCCCTTTCCAACGAAACAAGAATCATCTAAATCAGTTCATAAACAAAGAAGTTGTGCCGGAACATCCATAAGAAAAAAAAATTCAATCGATTTGAGAACATCCTCCTTTTTTAAGTTGATTAAAAAATGTATTTTAATTTATATATAATACATTGGTTAATACTGGTTCAATTATTATAACAATGTATGTGTTACAAGGCTACAACTGGCTTTATTCAATACAAGTAGGTAACTTTTGTTTACGGCCGATTCAAAGGAAGTCGCGATTCTTGAAAATTCAGACGTATAACAATTATTTAGTTGAAAAATACTGCAATTGATAATTTAATGCTTAAAGTAATATTAAATATTGCCATATTCCCTAAAGTAATAGTGAATTGAGTTTTGAAAAAGTAAGAAATTAAAATGGGGAAAAATATAACCTGTAAAATAGATGTAAATCTTTTACTTTCTGTTTTTTTTTATATTTAATATTTACTTTGCTTCTTATGTCTGGAGAAATATAGTAAACATTATTAAAATACAATTACAATGTAATAACATTTTAGAATTTTGTAATGTTTATAATTTTAAACCAGCTATGATACGTAAGTGCATTTAATATCATTGGCTAAGTCAGAGTGGAAGGTCAAATGATATTGTAATATAAAAACAGCAAAAATATTTTTTTTATTTCGAAATCAAATAAAAATAAGTAATTATATTGTCAATAAGGGCCCGGCTACACGCTCCGTCTTGCTTGCTCAGTCATGATTCAATAAACGGGAGCACCGTGTAGAGTGGCCACACTGTACAAACCACAAAACATAGTGTTCTGAGAGCTCGAGTTGTCACGTCACAAATAGGTATTCGAAGGTAGGCGGAGGTTCGCACATCAGTCATTTTTAAAATTTACGTCTATCGTCGAAAACAATTTTGCTGGACTGAAGCGCGGATTGAATAAACGATCACACTCGGTAAACTTGCAGGGAAAACCGTGCACACCAACCCTGCGCAGTTAAATCATCAGCATGTCAACAAATGTCCAAGCCGCCTGCGTAAGCTACCTTCTTGCCATCCAAATGCACACTCTTACCTGCGCAAACTGATTTGTGCAGGCAAGATGGAGCGTGTGGCCGGGTCATTAGGAATAACACTTTGCAATACATAATACACACATAATAATTGAGAATATAGACTTGACTAATAGTCGAAGTTTTTTAAAACAGGCAAATTGTATTTTATAAATAGCAGTTTGGCTTCATTGTCACCATCCAACCTCTTCCTTAGAGAGTGTTATAAATGAAACCAGTTCTGCTAAAAAAATTGTTAGCAAGGTACAGACCTTGGTGGAGCTGACAGTAATTGTAACTTCACGTAGAGAGCGCGCGGTAGCGGTAGGTGGCCTGTCCACTGGAGCGGAGCTGTGCAAATTTTCGACCAATAGAATTGCATCTCTACATTTTTATGCAATTCTATTGGTCTAAATTTGCACAGCTTCGCCCCGCTCCGCTTCAATAGACAGGCCGCTGTACAGCGCTTCTTAGTCGTAACTTGCGACTTTGTTTTGATACATCGGAACCGTAGCCGGATTTGGATGTGTAATTTAAATCAAAGCGCCGTGACATCCATATGAACCTATTTATGTGGATAATATTTTATGTACAAATATGTTTCAGCCCTATCGTATCGTTCATGGTACCCGTGTCGATTCCGAATGTGCCCTACCATATACATTTCACTCGGGGAGATCGTGATGCGCGGACAGACATCATCAACTATAAGTTCACATCGTACGACGTGGTCTGCCTGTTGATCTCGCTTTGTCTTGGTGGCTGGTACTTACTCAAAAAGGTACAATATTTTTATTTTACACTAACTAGTCCATTAGTCAATATCCTGTCCACAGCGCTACCTACATACTTGTTTTATTTTGTGTGAAGATCAAAAAACGAATTATGTTTAATTCATCCATTGAATGCTGAATTATCGGGAAGTTTCGAGTCAAAAATCCTATAGAAAAAAGGACGTTCATTTTTCCTGAATAAAAAAAATACGGGAATTTTTTCAAATTTTTCTTTCTATTAAATCTGTTAACTGACGTTAACAAGACAAATTAAAAAAAAATTTAAGAAACTTCAATGACTTTGAAGAGTTCTCTGGTGTATCTTCTAAGTCTAAGGTCCAATGCCGATGAAATTAAAACGGGACCACCCTTGAGGGGTAACCCCTTTCCAATAAAAAAAAGAATCATCTGAATCAGTTGAGAAACAAAAAAGTTATGGCTGAAAATTCATGAAAAAGTACATTCGAATTGAGTACCTCCTCTTTTTTTTAATTTAGTTAAAAAAGGAATTAGCCAAATCAGCCTACCCGTTCTCAAGTGACTCGCTTACCAACGTAAAGCATTTCATTATTATTTATGTAGAGAAAATAGTGTACCTTTATCATTGTCGAGAAATTGTCGATACGTCAAAATTTGATATCCCGCGAAATCCTAAATTTCTTGTTTTATTATAAATTTTCAAAGCCTATAATAAACGTAATATTATCTTCTAATTCAGAAAATGTACTTTTTTAATTCGAGATATTAACTATTTCTTGACAGAGGTACCAATAATTATTCAATGTAACGCCATAAGGCTTAATTATATTGGTTTTTAATCTATTTTCTTTTATAGAATCCTAACTTTGTAAATATTTCCCCTTAAATTACGTTTTTGCCCATTAAAATTTAATTTGCTTCTTGTGGAGTAACGAATTTTATTGTGTTAATTTTAAAAGCATTGGATAGCTAACAACCTCTTCGGTATTGCGTTCGCTATCAACGGTGTGGAACTGCTACATCTGAATAATGTGGTAACTGGCTGCATTCTGCTCTGCGGTCTCTTCCTCTATGATATCTTCTGGGTGTTCGGTACTAACGTGATGGTGACTGTCGCCAAGAGCTTCGAAGCTCCCATCAAACGTGAGTATTGCTTTCACTGACTAATCGTTCTGGTTATAAAATTACATAAACACTTTTTGCTCGACCTTGGATTCGAATCCAGAACCTCGCACATAGCAGTGGCGCTTACGACCACTAGGCTAACGAGGCAGGTAAGTTAGAAAGTTCAAATAAAGAAGAAGAAGATAGAAGTTAAATATGATATTCTTAGTATTTTCTTTAATATCCCCTCATGTTTGATTCTTTTCGTATTTTTAAAGTTTTGAAAACTACATATTATTGTCTGGTCTGGCCGCCATTTTGCATTGTTTGTGATTTGTGACAAACGTTAGGAACGCATTTTATCAGCCGCCGAACTATGGTTAAAAAAAAACTGTACTTACATAAACCACTTAAGTTTTCGGCAACGACTTCGTGGTATTTATGATATAAACACACTCTTTTGTCACTATTTATAAGCTGAGGTTAACTTTTATGTCGATAGATGTCGCTAAAACGTATTTTATTTTACAGTGGTGTTTCCGCAAGATCTTCTCGTGAACGGATTGAACGCTAGCAACTTTGCAATGCTCGGCCTCGGTGATATCGTAGTGCCCGGCATCTTCATAGCGCTTCTCCTACGTTTCGACAAGAGTCTCAAGCGGAACTCTGAATTCTATTTCAAGTATGTTTATTTATTTCTAGATTATATATTATGCCTTATTCTGGTTACTTGTAGTGTCAACAGAAATAATTTCGGCTGATTATGTTCTATTAAAATGTAGTATACATATAAAATACCTACAGTATTTTAAGGAAAGAGTAAAAAAAGTCAAAGTTGTCTTGTACTTCGCTAATTACTTTAACCCTTTGGCTGCCGACATCACAAAAATGTACGTGAAATTGGCTCATATGCCATCCCCATGAAGAAAGTTATCAACATTTTTCTATCTTTTGATGAACCCGATGTATTTTTGCTATTTGTATTCTATACAATTAATAAAATTGAAATGCCTGTAATGTCAAAATAACAAAATGTTTACTAAATGTATATGAAAGCATATAAGGTATTTGTAGCAAATAAGCTATTTTTACAAATTTTTTCTGTCTGTTCCGGGTAATGGTTTGACCAATTTTATCGGGAATTTCGCTGGCAGATAGATAGCTGATGTTATATGGAGTAACTAAGGCTACTTTTTTTTAGAAAAAGAATTAGAGTTTCACTGATCATGGTGAATCAATTTGGGTCCTTAAATGGCTAACGCTGAATAAATCTAATACGAGATTAAGAAATTAATGTACTACATAATTATTATAGATCTTATAGACCTACAAAAAGTCAGCAAGAGTATACACGTCTTATGATCTAAGCATCACCTATAATAAGCATTTTTGTCTTTAAAAAATCTGAGAGCAGTGGAATTACGAATCACGCGTGTGCCGATCGATGGCGAAAAATAAAATAAAAATATGAAGGAAACCATTCATTTCTTTATTTTCTCGATAACAGCTCCTGTGAAAACTAGAGCGAGCGTCTTTGTTACATTATGTATGCATTATTTTATAAAAATATGACGTTTACACACGTACAAGGTTATACCAGAGTCGGAGAAACTGATAGGGATGGAGCTATATCGATAAACGTAACACGAGACCCGATATTTTTTTACAAAATGTAAGAAACTAAACTACTGCCGGATACTTTTGTACAAATTTATTAACTAATATTATATTTCATTACAAGATGTTACACATATTAATTCTTGATTGATAATGCCAACTTCTACAAAATTTTCGAAGCTGTTGTAAAATAAGTAGGTATAGGTAGGTACTCGACAATGAAACAATATAATTATAACAACAGGTAATCTTTAATTATTTATTTTAATCAAAATCTGATGAATCGTCACTACTTATTTCATATCGATATCATTACTTATTTGGTCACAACACTACAACTATCAAATTAGAACTGTAATTGGGAAAATAAAGAAATGGAAATAGTATAGTAAGATAGGATATGTTTCCCAGGGCGACGTTCTCTGCTTACATCCTTGGCTTGCTGGCGACGATCCTGGTGATGCATATGTTTAAGCACGCACAACCAGCACTTCTCTACCTGGTACCAGCTTGTCTCGGCACTCCGCTCTCTCTCGCCCTCCTCCGGGGAGATATCAGTGCTCTGTTCAAGTAAGTACATCAATTCCATAGAGAAGTTCCACATTCCACAGGGACAGTGCCATGAGAGACTCGTTATTAACTTGAATACCAAAACGAATACAGCTGACTCTGCAAAGTAAAAAACTGTTTGGCTGGTCCTTAACCAGTCATGTAGTGGTTTTTATGATAGGTATTTACTCTATATCTTGTATATTGGTGGTATTTTATGTGATGTAGTTTGGGTATTGTGCACAAGTGAAGTGGATTATAAATAATAACTAGGAGCATATGCATCTTAAGTTGCCACAAAAACTCCTTAGATATTTTAAACTATGGAGCCACCAGTTGTCAGGCGATGTTTGAAGAGCAGAAAAATAGTACGAAAATAGGCTTAAACGACTAGTCTCCAGTGGCCTTAACAATAAAAAAAAACTGACAATGGAAAATAATAATAATATATGCTATCTCTTGGAGCCGAGGTATTAAATAAGAAAGTGATGAAGTTAAAAAATTAGAAAAAATAATTTACAATACATAAACTTAGTGACTCACTTTTTCTAAGTTTTATCTGAGCAGCTGAACTTTGCTGCAAAAAAATTGACTATCTAGGTAAACTCGGAAGTCGGAAGTAAACCTTATCGAAATACAAAATTTTATCCAAATGAATTTACCAACACCGCATTTATGTTCAAAATTTAGCACGCCATTTAGATTACAAACTGCTAAAGAATTAGACATACTACGCTCAAAAGACATTACCCTCTCAGGCAGTCGTCAGGTAAAACAAAAATACGCACAGGCTTCATTGTCGTACGATATGTGGCGCCTTACGCAGATCATATACACTACGGTCTACCTGTACAGGTGTGACTGCGCAGATAAACCGGAGCGTTTATTGGAATAGACCTGTTCGGTTTTTGAAACCTGCATAAGTGACCCGAAATGCAATTCAAAATTCAAAGTTTATTTATTATACACCCAAGATTTACAAACATTTACACAGTGACTTCCAAACTAGGCAGAGCATGTATCTTGGAAGCCGACATACATTATTAACAAAACAGTTTACACAAACACCTCAGGTGGCTGTAATTATTTTGAGTGACACTGTACTTTCCCTAACCTGTGCATATATATACATGGTGCAGTCGACCTGCACAGGTAAAATTCCTGTACACCGTAATGTGTTTGGCCAGGGTTATGCAATGGTAAACGTTATACAAATAATTTGATTATTTTAATTCATCAGTTACGAAGATCAACCAGTAGCGGTGGAGGTCACCGCCGATGCCAAGTCAAAGAAGGCTGAATAAACAGTATCGGCAGACAATGAACGTTAGCACAAAATGTCAGCGCACTGTTTTTAATTAAGCATAATCATAGTCGATTTTTTTTAATAAGCGACCTCACAGTGAGGGACCAGTTGGCTGGTGACGTCTGACAATTCGGTTGTAAATGTTGTTCTAAAAAAATAAAATAAAAATGTATATATATATACTATAAAAAACGTGGGTATGGTGTTTTTGATAAGACTTTATTGTAAAAATGATTTCTTGTATTTTCCAATGGATGTTTTTAATTTTTGAAATTAATTTTGAAGTAAAACTTAGAATTGGTTGCAGGTTTAAAGAACATCCAAAGTAAACAATATTTTTTATCTTTATTCATTTTGCCTCCTATTCCCAATAACGAAAATGCTTTTGACAAAAAAGGCGCGAAAAATTTGCAATAATGCCATCTATGGGCGCCGGTTATAGTTGAAAAAATTTTGCAAGTAAAAAATTAAATGCGAAATTTTTCAAACGAAAATCCGCAATTATCTGATAATATTGTTGTTGCAAACATATTATAATAGAAGCGAAGGAATGGGATTAAAAATAATCTCTGTATGATCACACCATGCCTCTATTAGGGTGGGCAGAAAGGATAGTTTTGTTGTTTTGTTTTATATTGGTCTATATGAGAATTCAGATCCATTTTTACTTTTTTTTAATAACTTTAATGTACTTATTTAGTTATATGTAGATAATTGAAAATACACGACGATATCAAAGACACCATACCACGGATGTTCCTATATGAGGGTATTTAATTAAGGCTTCCTGATGTATCTTCCCTATTTTTTTATTATTATCGAAATCACCTTACCCATAAAATTAAGACTTTCTGCCCGAACACTCTCAATAAAACCACAATTGCCACTTAGAACTCTGATATAGAGTGAATTGAAGTATATAGTTTGTATATAAATTTTGCAAAATTATGTTTTTTTTTATTTTGAAAGAAATATTTCATTTTTGTGGATCTTAAAATATTATTTATACGTTTTCCTTTTTGTTTTCTATATAATTTAAATAATAAGAATTTAATTATTATTATAATTTTTTTTTGGCTATCTCAAACTGGATTCTTCAATGTTACTACTCGCAAACAAGTTTATGAGTATTTTATTATTGTCAATTTTTTTAATGCAAAAATAAATACAATTATATTTTTTTAAGTACAATATAATATATAAATATGTTATTTGGTAATTTTAATTTTTTATTACATTTCCTTAATAATTTGATAAAAGCAATAAATAAATATACACAGCAACAATTCTTAAATAACATTGTTTTTAATTAGGCACATTCTTATTAATAAATCCTAATCCTGTACATTGAATAATGTTTTGTTCACCTTCCGGTTGTATATTGAATTTTATCTGAAAAAAAGGTTTAATGTAATGTATACCTACTCGAGGAAAGTTATTTAAAGTAAGATTTTGACATCATGGCGTAAATAAAACTTTACATATTATTCAATCTGTTTTTCTCATTTTATGAATGCCAAATCCCCTATATAAAGCATTTTTATTTAATTAATGCTGGGGTAAATACACTGAATTTGAACTTGATGGTAAGTGCGGTTGAAGTGTGACAGATGAGGATCCATTGACAGTCGCTAAAGTCACGCAAGCCCGTAAACGCACTACCATGAATACCACTAGCTACCTGGATACAGGATCGAAAAGATGTCGATATTTATAAGATTTACAAGCGATGATGGCACAGTGGTAGTACATACATACTGGATACAGTGTCGATCGTCGTGGGTTCATCCTAAAAAGAGTCTAAGCTTTCGGTGAAGGAAAACTTTGTAACGAAGCTATAGCATGATGGTAGGATATTTTCTATTACCTGCCTGGCTAGCTACCACCCTCAAGTTGAATGTCTCTCGCCAAACACCTATAAATGTGATCTGATAACTGCACTTGGCCACCTAGTCACTTAACATCAGGTGAGATTACGGTCAAACACGAACCCTATGAAGTACAAAAATCAAAAAGGTATCAAAATTTAATAAAGCCCCAACACAAGTAACCTATTCATTGAGACCATTGCAATGAGCCCAAATACAATATCTCTGCTGTAAGTTGGTGAGGAGTTAGGTATCCTACAGATTCCAGATGACGCTGCAGCATCAGGTTAAGGTTGTTTTAATGTCACAGTAACAGAATACCAAATCTCGACTCAGTCAAACCTCTTTTAACTAGAAGAGAGCTATCTTCAAACGGATGAACAGATTTTCTTGAATCATAGCTAAGAACACCCTCAATCAAGTCACTTATAATAGATCAAAATCAAAAAAACTTATAAACACCCTTTATGTTTTGGGGGCTTAAAAATGAATGTATCGGATGTACCTTGGCAATTAACTCTGCTATATATATGGCCGTTTTTGTATGCAATGTGATCTCTCCTGCTCGAACAGATGATTCGCCGTCCGCCAGCGCCATATAAATGATTGTTTGATCCTGGAAATAATGCGAAATTATTTCTCTTCTCTTTTCATTGCATAAATCCTCATCTATCTCTCTCTTACCATATTTATAATAAAAGAGTAAAGACCCGAAATCTACACATTAAAGATATCCGAGAAAAATACTACGGTGTTTAGAATTATGGACAGAATACATTTTTGGACTTTTTTAACACGCTTTTATTAGCTTCACGTAACCGATGTATGTAACCGAGCCCTTTGAGCTCGATTTTGTCCTACTTTGAATGATCAGATTTAATTCAAACTTTGTACACTTGTCAAAAGTCGATGACAATGCAATAATCCGATCAAAGCATCCGATTATCCTAATTAGATTCGCCAGGATTAATTAATTTCTTTCCGCATTCTTTGCATGCGAGTAAGAGAGATAGAGCTAGTGCGCGAACTACGCATGGGTGCAGTTCCACACTTACTCTTTCGGGCATGCAAGGTTGTACAGTTGATCATGCAGTCATTTATTTGGGTCCGCGATTGTTTGCTGCTGGACAAGCTTATGTGGCACTTAGTCGTGGAAGATCCTTGGACGGTATACGAATTCAAGAACTTGATTGCTCAAAATTAACAGGAAGAACTCCATGTCACAGTGAAGCATTGAATGAAATGATTCGATTACGAGATAAACCATAAAATCTACAATCAGTCACAGAGTGAAAATTCACACTCATCCTCATTCTCAGTGCCGCCAACAGATTCACTCCTATGATTATAATATTATGTAAAGTGATTACGGATTGAAAATTCCATACTCAAGCATTAATGTGACTGACTGTATATGTAAATAAGGTTGCACCTCTATGTGTCTCGCTGTTTATATTGGCATCATAGAAATCTTTGAATATGTGTTCTTAACCAAGATACAATCGGAACACATTTGTACATATTAAGGGCGGTTGATAGTTAGCAAATCGAACTAAATAATTTATAGTTTAAAAAAATTAACTAAAAAATGAAAAATAAATAATAGTTAAAAAAAACAAAAAAAAACACGCTTTCATAAAAAATCCAACTAAAAAATAGAAAATAAAATATAATAAATTTGATTAAGTACAGTGTAAAAAAAATGAATGTACATTATTGTAAAAAAAGCGTGGGGTGTATTCAAAGCGCTTTTTAAGATATTATATTATCGAAGTGATGATTCTTCTACTCATTATCTGTCAATAAAATGTTTATAATTATTGACACTATGCACCCCACGCTTTTTTTACAATAATGTACATTCATTTTTTTTTACACTGTACTTAATCAAATTTATTAAATTTTATTTTCTATTTTTTTTGTCTGTATGTTTGAACACCAGTCACGCAAAAACTACCGGACCGAATTTAATGAAATTTGGTATGATTGTAGGTTATAGTCTGAAGGTTTTTTTTTTGCAATACAGGAATGCGTTTGGCCTCAATCTTATCAGATGGAAAGTAAAGATGAGGCCGACGATGTATCGCACTTCGCTTGAAGACTCCCAAGTTATAAGTGGATGGGAAAACAGACGGCGGAAATGAATTCCACTCCTTTGCCGTTCGCATAATGAACGACGAAGCATAACGCTTCGTGCGAATCAGGGGAATTTCCACGACATTAGGGTAGAATCCCTCACGGCGTCTAGTTGTCCTATGGTGTTGGGCGCCATTGGGCGGAATTAAATCATGCAACTCCTGTGCACACTCTCCAAAGTGCAACCTGTAAAATAATGAGAGGCAAGCTACCTTACGACGATGCTCTAGACTGAGCATTTTTGCCTTCATCAGTGCTTTATCGCCAACAAGTCGACGAGGTCGGCGCTCAATGGAATCGAGAGCGGCCGACTGATATTTGGCTGATCCATCCCATAGATGACAGCAATATTCTACACAAGAGCGTACCTGTGCTTGATACAATCTTTGAAGCTGGTTCGGTGAGAAATACCGCCTAACCTTGAATAGGATCCCCAATTTCTTGGCAGCTGCTCTCGCCTTTATCTCGATCGAACGCCCAAAGTTGAGATCAGATGTTAGTTGAACACCAAGGAGCTCAAGGTTGTCAACACCCTGAAGGGAAGCCCCCCGAAAAGTAGGAGTCAGGAGAAATGGACTCCGATTAGCTGAGAACAGACACGCCTGAGTTTTTTCAGCATTAAACCTGACCGAGTTCGCATCACCCCAGTCGGAGACGAACCTAAGGTTCAGATGCAAGCGTTCAACCATGGCCTCTCTCTCATTATGGACTTCCTGTAAATTATTCTGCGGATTGGATAAGTATCTCTCAGTTACAGTGCTGTCATCTGCGTACCCAACAATACCGGGTTTTAGTAGATTGTTGGTGTGCAGCAGGAATAGTGTCGCTGAGAGTACAGATCCCTGAGGATCTCCGGCATTTATAGCCTTGGGGTCAGACGAGCAGCAATCAACAACCACTTGTATTGTCCGGTCCCTCAGAAAATCACTGGTCCAGGATCGCAGGCGATCGGAGATTCCATAAGCCCAGAGTACATTTAGGATGCATTTTACATGTATGGACATTTTTGTATGCCATTATGTCTTTTAGATAATATCAGTATGATTGTTAAACTTTGATATTGGTTAACATTTAAAATGATTTTAGTTGGGTATTACCAAAGCTTATACAAGTCAAATACCGTTGGCTGAGTTGGGTGAGCTGAGGTTTTTATTTAGTTGCTGTTTTTCATACACAAAATATAGCATGTGGACGAAGTCGCGGGCACAACTAGTAAATAATATAATAATACCAGTCTATTCCAAGAAGAAAGACAGGTTTAATTAGCAGCCCAAGATGTATTGGCGTTTTCAAACTATATTTTTCCCATACACAATGGTATTGTACTACCATGATTAACTCTCCACCGTGCCTCTTACTTTTTTATTCTGGCTGACTATACTGTTAGCCTTAGGTGCCCTAGAAACTAGAGCCTCTGACGGCGTTTACACCTTCACCGTGGCTTGGGGGCGAGCGCTTAAGGCACTCAGCCGCAAAAGCGTGGGCAAAAAGCGCACAAGGGTGCCAAAGTGGCCGGACCTTGGCTTGGGCTGTTGCTTCGATTGCGATTGCAATCTGACTAATTCCCTATCCGTAGAAAATTCGAACTAAACTAACTGCCTTCTGGGAGGAAGGAAGCAACATGTGTATATGTAAATAAATAGTGACCTGAAATTATGGTGTACACTAGCGTAAAAAAAAGGTCCCTTACAGAACCAATGTACCTGTGTGGTGTGCACGTATGTATAAACATATTGTGTGTAATGACGTGTGTGGGTAGCTAAGTGATTGCAAGTGCAGTGCCACCTGTATCGCGCGGGCGGCGCCAAACTCAAGGGCTTCACACCGAGGAATGGACCTAGGCTTGAGTTGCCGCGAGAGGGAGGTCGCGGCGGTGAGTGTGCGGAAGCGAAGTTAGCCGCCCGCCCCCTGCGGAGGGAACGGTGGTTTCGCGGGCGAGGGCGCGAACACGTTCTGTTTTGAGAGACGGTGGAGTAAAACTTGTTTTCTCAAACATGCATGCAAATCCTGTCATTATTTTGGAAAAAAGAATACGCGAAGTATTGAATATACGGACATGCCAAGAATTATAAAAGAAATCCAATCAAAGAGTATTTAATAACCCCAGCACACCGTTTCATACAACATTGCTGGAGCGTTGTAATTTTCCAAATTCAAAAAACGCTCCTGCAATGGATTTGATTTTGTTTGTCCGTAAATTCGATACTTCGCGTGTTCTTTTTTCGAAAATAATGGTAATATTTCTATGGATGTTTGAGAAAAGCACTATATATATGCCTCGGCGGAAATGGAAATTGCCTATTTAACAGGCTTTGCAATAATGTACTACTTATTATTGCTTCGATTTTATCGTCGGGATCGGAAAAGATATTACGCGGCGGCTTTCACTAACGGGCGTCGCTTACTTATTTCCCGTACTTGCCTACAGCTTGCCTGATTGTTTGACGTTCATGATTATTGCTCCGCTCCTGTGAAGTTAAAACAGCTTATAGGCTATAACTTTGATCTATAAATCCTAACTAATATTATACATGAGAATGGTTGTACGATTGCTACTCAATTACGCAAAACGGCTAAACGTACTTCGATGAAATTTGGCAGAGATTTATAACCTAGATTTATTAATCTACTAGTATCTAGGATACTTTTTATCTCGGTAAACATTTTTTAGTTCAGGCGAGCGGAGCCTTTAAAATACAACATATTTTTTTTCTGTTTCGTAGTTCCAGAGGTTAGTGCGTTTAAATAAAAATTATTATAAAGGACATGATAATATACCTGTGTGTAATTATCAACGCAGCCGCCTGTACGCAAAACGTCCCTGAGTTGATCAGCGGCTTTCATTCCCACTTGGAACGGATCCACTCCACGTCGTCCTAGGCCGTCACTGCCCAGTATGCAGCCAGATGACAACTCGCTTGTTAAGCTGCAACACCATATATTGACTTTGTACCCTGTTATTCGAACTTAAGAAAAGGGTAAACGGAATAAATTCATTTATATAATCGCAGAAATCGGATTGCAAAACACAACTTCTTATATAACAGCAATGTGTGCAATGTCTTATTCAATAAGCATGGATAGTAAAGAAAAAAAAAATTTAGTTGAACAGCGCATGACGTCATTCGTGTGTAAGCGAAGGTTACCCCATCGATGCGTCGAGCTGACATCTATTGATTCCATATAATTTTCTGCGTTTATTTAAATAACTAGCTGTGCCCGTGGCTTCGCTCACGTGGACTACAGAATGCTCGCGCTAATCTTGCTTCCACGCTCCCGGCTATTTTAAAGACAAAAATGCTTATTATGGGTGTTCCTTAGATGATAGATATATACTCTCCCGGACTTTTTGTACGTCTTTTTAATGCCTATACAGGTAGGCCAAAAAGTCGTGGATCAAATGCAACTACGGGTTAATAACTAAGGTAATAATTAATGGTTTTTGGAAAGTTGTCCGGTTGCCTACTATAGGTATAAAATTCTGCCAATGTCAGGTGGATAGAATTTTATAATAATTATAAGTTCAAAATCAATCTAACTCTGGTGGTTCCCTTATTAAAACTGACCAGATAGTTTTTGTGGAAATCAAAAATGCATGTTTCTTGTTATTGTTTACACTCAATAAATAGCACTTCAATTGTGCACAAAAACTACTGAGCACTATTAGACTATAGCTAAATGCCGCCAATAATCATTATATTAATACGTGAAATAAAAACTTTCTACCCCATTTTAAGCGTATTGCGTGAACGGAAATCTGTCAGATTTGTCATGGTTAAAGTTTATATGGAGAAGGAGTGCAGAAAGCTAAAAATTATCTATATCTGTTACTAATACATTAAATTAGATAAATTAATACTGGGAATCCTAAACTGACCGGTGCCATTGAACTTAGACCCCCCAAAATATTGACATTGTCACTCAATGAAAAGTGACTGTGAGATATATCATTAATATTCATTGTTTAGGTTCATACTGCAAATGTCAAACAAAAAATAGTCTATAATTAAAAAGTCGCTGGTCTAATTTCGTTCATTGGGCGACCGCTAGTATATATTATTAGATCACATAACATAAGTTTATGAATTGAAATAAAAACAACAACATGACAGATTAAGGTCCCGCTGAACTCCTAAAATACAAATACGTCTCCCAAATTGATAAACAAATTTATAAAATTAAATTCTGTTTGTAATCCACAAATGCCCTTAAAACAAAGGAAAAATTATATATGACCTGGCAACACCATACGGATCTGAGTGCCGGGTAATGAAAAAGAGAGAGATGAAAGAAGATTAGATAAAGATGGATGTATGGTGTAACTAGAAAGTATAAATTATGAATGAGTATATATATCGAAACGACATAGTATATAAAATATAGCATCAATGACAGAGAAATTGAAGCATATTGTAAGCTTGGTATGGACATGTCTTGAGGGATGAAAGTCATATAACTAGAACATTGTTAGGTATGAAGGGGGATGAATATAGGAGTAGAGGAAGAAAAACGAAGTTGTGAATACTGAGATAAAACAGCAGTGATGGCAGCTCATTGAGAACAGTGAAAGAGGAGGAGGAGTAGGAGGCGATATCTACATAGCGACATCTATTGAGCCACATAAGACGCATCCTACTATTCTACATTGCGCTATAGAAATTAACTCAATCGTTCAGTATATATACAAGAACCCGACTACAACCGCTGGGTGCCCACGTAACCACCATTCTCTCCGCAGAGGACGGGCGGTTAACTTCGCTCCCGCACACCCGTCACGTCCACCCTCTCTAGCGGCAACCCAAGCCTAGGTCCGTTCCTCGGTGTGAAGCCCTTGGGTCAGGCAGCCGCCCGCGCGATACAAAGTGACACTATACGTGCAACACTTAGCTACCCACATACAACATTACACACGTATGAACACACACACGTGCACACCTCACAGGTACATAGGTTCTGTAAGGGACCTTTTTTTTCCTTTTTTTGCGCTAGTTAGACTAATGCGCTAGTTAGTGTAGAAAAACCATTACGATTATTAAATACATATACGCATGGTCCACTCCTTCCTCCCAGGAGGAGGGGAACGTGCATATGAGTATATGTTAGTTAGTTCGAATTCTCTTAGGATTAGGGAATTAGTTAGATCGCGACTTTTACCGCCCGAGCCGAGGTTCGGCCACTCTGGCACCCTCGTGCGGGTCGTCACAAACTTTCGCGGCTGAGTGCCCTAAGCGCTCGCCCCCAAGTCCGGTGAAGCTGTAAAAGCCGCAGCGGCTCTGTTTTTGGATAGGGCCCCTAAGGCTAACAGTGTAGTCAGTTAAAAAAAAAAAAAAAACAACCGTTGGGCAGCTGCCCGCCAGACATAACACCCGTCTGGTCGGAGGATCCTCCCTTCTCAATAATCGCTTTCTTCTACACGATGTTTTACTGACCATACTTAGCATAAGAAAGGCTAAGAAAAAGTTTAATAATTACAATTTTGCTCCATAGTAAGTCCAAAATATATTTAATTCCCTTTTTAGATAAATTGCACTTTACAGGGACAATAATCCTAAACCTTGCCCTAAACATCTTAGCATGTTAAAATGATTTTACTTCAATTTATGCAACGATTTTTTAATTTTAAATCATTTAACTTCTCTTGCACATAGCTGATTTTACATGCCCAATGATAGTGTCCAGAAGTGGGATACAAAAAATCTCACAGAGAAAAAACTTTACAAAAGAATCTACTAACATGATACTGTTGCAATTATCAGGAGCAATACTTCTGTCTTCTTTGCTACATTTTATATTTATATTGCCATATTCGTTGTGTAGCACCTTCTTCGCGCCGTCCGCCATTTGATAAGCGAGCTAGAAATAGGAAAAATAATTCTACGTATAACCTCTATGTATTATATTTCAAAGGTATAATTTGTAGCCACGCCATATCTCCCTTAATTCTTCATCAAAATTCATGTCCATTCATCGATTGCAACATCATTTTAAAGCCCGTGTCAGCTAGTTTATTTTTAATAGTAGAAACTAGTGCGTGCCAGGAACTGTCATAAGTTTTCACCACAAAGAGTCTCAACTAGTCTATCTAACTTCTGTGCATGGTAAGCTTTAACATCAAAATCCGTAGGAGAAGCACAAAATTATTTCATATCCCTTTTTATAAAAAGCAATATATCTTTCAACTGTCCAATAGCAAGTATGTGTCGCTCATACAATAATATCGAACATTATAACACTCTAAATCCATATTTAGAAATAAATTTGTCACTTCCATGCAGAGTCCATATCCTATTGGTATATCTAACTTGAATCAAAGTCGATATCGATATGTATGTAATTCAAAGATACTTTATTTTAATATATTCTTTATAATGTAATTCTGCATGGAAGTGACAAATTTATTTCTTTCGTTTTTTCCGTTTGGGAAATAATTACAACTTGTGTGCACTATAGTCGACGCAATTTAAACTGAGTCGTCGGGCAATAAATGTCACTGACAGTAAGAATATTTAGCTACCTGCGCACGCGGGGTCGATGCGTCATCGTGACCTTCATTAGCACTCCGACTCCTGATTGGTCGTTACGAGTAGGGGTTGTTGTTTTTCTATAAATATAGGATTTTTTTGTTATGACACTCATTACATTACTTACGCTTCGTTACGCAATACGCACACTTGGAGAATTTATTTTCTAACGTGCTTTTGAAGAAATTAAATGGTGACATCAACGCTCAAGCTCTGGCTGTAATTCACGTGTTCCTGAATTGAAAACTGACCCCGAGAAAAAAACTTGCCTCAATTTCAATAATCCACGAAAGCTTGCAGCACTGATTTGTGGAGTTAGTAGAGCGACCGTGGATCGAATAAAAACCGAAGTATCACAGTCAGGCAAGCCGAATATACCAAGAGCAAATGTTAAGAAGACAGCGACTGTCACTGATCTAGATAGCTTTGATGTCAGCATACTAAAACGTACCATTGATTCATTCTATGACAACGTGGAATATCCATCGGTGCCTAGAATTCTAGAAAAATACCAAGACCTAATTTTAAGTGCGGATATTATTGAATGAGAAAAATTTTGACGAAGGTCGGCTACAAATTAAAAAAAAATGTCGATGGACGAAAGTATAACCACTCGATAAAACGCATGTGGCTTGGAACGAATGATGAAGGTGGTTTCAGGAATCAGCCAGTAGGGAAGAGCCAGAGATTAATCGTGTGTCATGCTGGTTCTGGAAAGACTGGCTTTGTGCCAAAGGCAAAATTTATTTTCAAAGCCGTTAAGTCTAAGGATGCTGACTACCACACTGAAATGAATGGTGATACATATGCGGCATGGTTTTCTGATTTATTAAATGTTCTTGAAGAACCTTCCGTAATAGTCATCGATAACGCCAGCTACCACTCCATGCAATTAGAAAGGATAACCACATCATCTACAAAGAAAAGTGACATTCAAGATTGGCTGACAAAGAAGAACATTCCTTTCTCGAATGCAGACAAAAGGGAAGAATTGTTAAGAAAAGTGAAGGAGAGTAACCCAAAAAAATACATGCCATAGATCAGTTGGCATATGAAAGGGGTCACGAAGTGATATGACTGCCTCCATATCACTGTCAATATAACCCTATCGAACTCATCTGGGCTCAAGGCAAAGGAGAAGTTGCTGCAAAAATCATACATTTAATATTGCTGATGTTGAAATTCTTCTCCACAACACTATTGATAATGTTACTCAAGAAGACTGGGCCAAATATGTGAGGCATGCCGAGGAGCTCCAGGATAAGGACTTAAGGAAGAGTATATTAAGAGATCAAGCACCACCTCTGATAATTAACCTACAGGAAGATGACACAGATGGGGAAGATACGGATGAGGATTTTTGAAGAACTAAGAAATATCCTTCGAGAAGATAATAACGGCCCTTTTCAGGGTCACATTACGATCTATACAGTTTCTCTATGATTACATCGAAACAAACATTTTACCTTACAAATTAAAAACTTTTATATTTAGATAGCATTATCGATATGAACCTCTACAATTTTTACTCACATCACTACACCTCTCCATAAGACCTGTAAGTAGCGAGACAGACAGATAAATATGATTAATGACCCAAAGCCTCAGTTCATAATGCGTCGACTATAATAAACTGGATTATAAGCTAGTTAAAACATGTTAAATTTTGAGATTTATTCTTATTTTGTTTATAATCTATAATGTGTGCCTATATAAATAAATAAATGCAGTATACATGAAAATAGCTTTTTTTCTTATGGATCCTACTTTTATAGACAATTTCGCCAATGTCAAGTGTGACAAATATACATTTTAGAGCGTATTTTAAAATAGTCTCTTTGGTTGTAATGTGAATTGAAATTGATAAGGCGATAGGTCTAAGGTCAGATTTAAAATACTGTACTAGTATATACATAAATGTTATCTTCCATGTAGAACGTAATATTTTTTAAAAGATTCCAAAGATTGAATCGATATTTAATGAAAATCGATTACTCTGGTTCCGATTCTTATTGGTACATCCTTAGTTACGTCACTTCGGTAGCTGTCAAAAGTGACCTATTATTTTGTGATGCCGATAGTTGTCAATTATTCAGTAAAAAGTAAAATACCCAAAAAACATACGTAATAAAAATGTAGTTAGATTTCTTTTTACTAAAATTCTTATTACCTTTATAGGCAAAGTGCCTGAAACAAAACTCCATCCAGATATGATTTTGATATCCCCTCGCTCTGTTAAATCCACATTCTGAAGCTTTCTCACTGGAATGATCTCCACTGTAACATGTCCACCACCTTTAGGGAAAAACCTGAAATATAAAAATATTGTATTGAAAGTCATTTCTTTGTAAAGAGATATACATTCATTAATGACATTTCATCTATTAAGCATTTCAATAGGAACTAAATGATAATACTGTACTAAAGACGGCTGATACCAAGAAAATGGGACCTGATTTGTATGACCAGCTATTTTACGTCCTAATTTGTGAAAGCAATGAATGAGAATGGCCAAAGTATTATGTGCCTATCAAGAGTATGTATAAAACTCTTAGAGAAAAGAATTTTTTGTAAGTTTTTTTTTTAATTTAAAAGAAGGCTCAACAGTAAATGCTGAAAGTAAGCCCTTCTCATTCCTAGGTTCTGCACCTGATTATACTATCTTAGTGGACACATATGAAAAATATTATAAAATCCCAGAGGATGTGGTTGTTTCGTCATCCAGACCAGACATATTTCTTTATTCTCGAAAAATCAAGCGTATAGTACTTGTAGAGCTTACTGTACCGTGGGAGACTAATATACCTAAAGACTACGCAATAAAAATGAATTAATATAACGATCTATGTAACGAGTTAACCAATAACGGCTATACGGTTAACTTATACATGGTGGAAGTAGGAGCGAGAGGTATTCCAGTGAAATCTCTCTATAACTTGTTAAAAGACCTCGGCCTGTCGAGAACTGCAGTAAGTTCTATTTTAGAACGGCTATCTAAAGCAGCATTAACAGGCTCTTACCAAATCTGGTTTGGCAGGGAGAGTATCGCGGGCAGTCAAGGTGAGCGCTGATGTGCATAATAAGGGGCCCCTTAAACCTATACCTGGGTCGCAAGCCCCGGAGACTGCTCGTGTTCCCCCTGTCCGCTACACGATGGACCCGGCACCCGCATGGTGCATCCATGAGAGCGAGAACCAATGATTCCATATTTTTCTGTGTTCTAAATGGTGTTTGCAAATTCACAAGTAAGCAAAAAAACAAAACCAGAAAAACAAGTTTTCTTTAAAAAAAAAGGCTTGTCAATACTAGAGGAAGCATTCAAATAAAAGGTCGCCCCATGTGGGCACCAGAACATTGATGATTTGTTACGAAGTTACTTATCATGAGATGGGAGCTAAGCTGAAAAAAGAACCATACCCAATCGACACTAAAAAAAAAAACACATATACTATATAGGATTTTCAAAACTATGGCAGTCATGGAATTGGCCTAGATATATTATAGCCAGATTTCTACACACTACTGCATATACATATATAGTATGATTACGAGTAGCGCTGATTTGGATTTTTTTTAATAGTATAAAGTTATTGTAGATAAATATTTAATTATTAATAATAATTACTTATTTACTTAGGAATGACAAAAATCATTTATTAAAAAATATATAAATAATAACAAATAAAAATAACAAGATTAATGAACAACTAATATATTATAGCCAATCTCAGCATTAAAATTAAATAGATTAATAGTTAAAATTAAAATATACCTATAATAGAATAATAGACAGAAAAAAAACGTTAACACATAATTTCAAATTATAGATATAACACAAACTTCATATAAATCATAATGATAAAAAAAATACAGGATTAAAAAGTATTTATAGTTAATAAATGAAAAAATAAAAATTTGATATTAAAATAACTTAAAGAAACTAAATATATACATAGTTAAATTAGAAAGAGTATTATTGGTTTTTTTTTAATTGTGTATGTCAGCTCTGACTCCCGCCTCTAGCGCAGTAGCTTCAGGGGAGTCAACATCGATCTGGTTTGCTGGCGCAACCGAAACTAAACCGAAACTAGTTTTTTTACCGAAACTCTACCGAAACCGAATTGTCGGTCGGACACTACTTTCTGCCATTCTGTAGGTAGAGACATGATCCCGTTGCTGTAGTAAATTTGGGACTTCTGATCCAAAAAACGCGATAAATAATTTTGGCAGTCCTCTCTTGAGGTTAACCTTACAGAACCTAAAGAATTCTGAAGAGACCAAAACAGGTGAAAATCTGAACGTGCAAGGTCAGGGTTATATGGTGGATGCACTAACAACTCCCAGCCAAACTCTTAATTTTTACTGAGTGGCTAAAG
The DNA here is from genome assembly GCA_033032175.1 of Saturnia japonica. Taxonomy (NCBI): domain Eukaryota; kingdom Metazoa; phylum Arthropoda; class Insecta; order Lepidoptera; family Saturniidae; genus Saturnia; species Saturnia japonica. The sequence continues at coordinate 17,307,896 of CM065318.1, forward strand.
ATGTGTGTGGTCTAGCGTTATCGTGATGAAAGACCACACCCTTCCTGTTGATCAATTCTGGCCGCTTTCTCTCAATTGCTTCCTTAAATCTCATCAGTTTGCAGTAGAGATCCGAATCAATGGTTTTGCCGGGCGGTAAAAGCTCATAATGAACAATTCCCTTCCAGTCCCACCATACACACAGCATCACCTTATTTCGAGTCAGCCCAGGTTTAGCCACAGTCTCTGAAGCCTGGCCGACCATAAACCACGACCTTATTCGCACGTTCTTGTCGTACGTGATCCACTTTTCAACGCCAGTTATCAATCTCTTCAAAAACGGATCGAGTTGTATTTTTTCTTTTTTTGCAATAATATTTTAAAATGTATCGAATTTCTTCATCACATTCACTCATTTTTACAGAAAGAAAAACAAATGAAAAATAGCGTGAAACAACTCTCTTTTTTTTCTTTTTAATGGAACTTTTTTAATGTTACGAAAACCAGCCAGATACAAATAGTACAACCAAAGAAACTTTATAACAAGTTTATACCTACGTTACGCGAAAACACTATTCCCGGACCTAATATTTATATTCTTATTACTTAAAATGTATTTATTTAAGGATTATTATTTTTAACTTCCCTTAATTATTATTATCATTACGTTACTAATTATAGCCCAGTCATATTAGGTAAAAAAAGGGGTCAACCTCGGAAAGAAAGATAATAAGCTGCAAATTGGTATGAACCTTTGTTTTGTCATTCTAAATGTTGTCTCAAAAGTCACAATCGTTATCGTGTCCGCGTCTCAAGATATTCAAGGTCAAAGGTCACAAAAATCGGTTTTTCGCGAATATCTGGCTTCCTATCGGTTAAATGAGATTTGCATTTATTATAAAAGTTGTAGGCTATAAAATTCCCTACAACTTTTGTTTAAACTTTTTTTTCATACAACCAACCGTTTTGAAGGTAGAGCGCGAAGAGTGCACATCGTACAGTCATATACGGCCTAATGCAAGGTCAAGCGTGAGTTATGGTTATCAGTACGTTATAAAGTCAATTATTTACTTGGAAATTATAATTATTAAACAATGCCTATTATTTATGTACTAACTATTAATTATTTATATTTAATTAAAGTAAGTAACTTGATTATTTATATATAATTATTCATATTTAACTATTTAAGTATAAAATATTATTAATTCTGGATTATATATTTTAGTTTTATTTTAAGTTAAAATGATAGTAAGAGTATATATTTTACACATATTTTTATTTATTATTAAATACGGCATAATATACATTTGTCAAAATGTGAGTTCAAATATCAAAAATATCTTTGTTGATTTTAATTGTAATGAAATTGGAAATGGAAGCTAATTATCTTCTTCTTCTTCGTCGTCTTCTTCTTCTTGTCGCTCAAAAATGTTCGAGTCATTGTCATCATCCTCATTATCTGTCATGTTCATCTCCAAACCTTCCAGAATATCGGGATCATATGTATTTTCTTCATCGGGATTACTTGGATACAGTGAAGCGTTGAGGCAAGCTTGTCCGTTGCACTGGCCGCAAGCTAAAGAACATTGTAGCCCTGATTTTCTGCATCCACAGCGGGAACCACAACCATTTTTGCAATTGCAAAATATTACGTTTAGTAGTTCGGCTGGTGCTGGAGGTAATAACGTTCGTATGGGCTCCAGGGTTTCATTTTCAAGCATCCAGCCCCATTCTTGAGGTTCTAAGTCCTTCCCTAACCACGTTTGAATCTGGTAGTAGACACGTTTTATGTGTTGATGAGCTGCTACACTTGTTGGTGGAAGTGTTGACAGTTGTACAGGTTTATTTAGTTTTGTAAATTTGATGAATTGCGTGTAGCGGAAATGATCAATGTTGTCCTCAGATTTTGGAGCATTATATAATGCCAACAAGATGCGCACTCCATTTTCTAATAATGTTTGTTTTGGGCAGTTTTCTTGTTGAAATACTTCCACCAGTTTATCTAAATCAGGAATTTTTTCCAATGCTCTAGTAACAGTTTTTTTTCCTTTTTTAAATAGCGCAGAAGTCGTGTCACAGCCACTGAATGCGTGTAAAAATAAAATGTGCTTTTTAGTACGAGGATATTGGTCAAAACTTTTAGTAGAATATATTTGTGTTTTGACATTGCCTTTGCCAACTTTTTTCAAAAAAAATTCCTGATGATGTGACTGAGTACGTCCAATTAAAATAACGAGCAAATCGATATCTTCTCCTATGATGACAGTAGTCTTTTGATGTTCTGATAAGGCAATAGCTGTGTCAATGATGAGAACATCAGCATCATCTCTGGCTTGTTTTGTTGTGATATTAACAGTTTTAAATTTTTCAACAAGCATGTCGATAAATTTTTTTTTATTAGACCGATTTGATAAAAAATTTTCTTGACTGATTGGCACAACCATTGTTTCGTCAAAACAAACTTCATATGATTTTGAAAGTGCAGCAGTTCTTCTTTGTTGTTCCAGTGCTTTAATATTTTTACTATAGTCCGAATATCCGTCAAATACAACAACAATTGCTGAGCCATAATGTGTTTGTAAATATTTAATGTACTTATTTAAAATAATAGAGAAAGTATCGTCTTTGCTCCATACGACGCGATGCAGAAGAAATCCACCATCGATGATGTATGTTACATTATTTTCATCAAGATCGATAACGACAGGCATCATATTGTCATATAATGTTGCTTTCGTGGTTTTTCTCATGCCATTACTATCAAATAAAGATGTCGGATACGGGCTTAGTTCATACTGAAGATATTCTTGTAAATTACTTTCAAATTTTTTGCTTACAGTTATTCTCTGGAAAAGTAACATTGGATCTATAGAAACTTTACAATCATTAATTTTGACAGATTTGTTAATGGCTGAAAGCGGTAAAACCTTATCGACGCGTTTTAACTTTATTTCGTTGAAGTTCAAACCAGTTATCTTTACCATAGATTGCAATCCGATTTCATGGGCTCGGTGACAATTAATTTGGTCATTTCCAACGATTCCTGAAGCTAAGGATACCAACTGATTCGTATTTGGAAAGGGATTATGAAGCGTAAACCAACCAACCAGTTCATTTACATCAGTATCATCCCTTTTTATTCGTGAATCTCTAGCATCAACATGTTGGTCCACAGAATCGAAAGAAATGTTACAAAACCGTTCAATTTCTTCACAAATTGTATTCGTGGCATACATAGCATATACCCACTTACATAGAACACTTTCTTGTGTACTTCGGCCTCGAGATACTCCTCCTTCTGTCTTCATAGATTTCATCAGACTTTGCTCGATTACCATGTCTGTCCATGTACCAGAATTGAATTTTTCTGTTCGTTTTACAGTAAAGAATCCGTTTTTAAAGTTCTCAAAAGCCTGTTGATCCATTGTCTCCTCAAGTTTTAACATATCTTGAAGATACAAATGAGCTGATTTCGCATATAGGAAATGACCACCAGCATGAAAATAGGGCAACATTTTTCGCACTGCATCCAAATGTTCTTGAAAAAGTCCCAGCCTTTCAGCGCGAATGAAATCTAGGGCTATTGATACCATTTCAAAATATTGCACCCATAACTGTGCCGTGGGACCTCGAGCTTTTAATTCTTTTAGTTCATCCTGAAATTGATCAATTAACGAGTTGGAGCTGCTCGTACATCCTTCAACATCTTCGTAGGAAACATCGCGACTAGTTATCTGTTCAATTAACTCATCTAACACACAATTTTCAATTTTCATCTCTTCAAAAATCTTTATTGATAATGCAAGTCGTAATAATATATGGCCTCTGATACTTCTTGCATAAGCGTGACCATTCAACATTTTGTCGACCGAATTTGTAGCATATATTTTACTTAAAGCTTCCTTGAGACCACTACCGTCCATTACATGTCCTATGCATCCAAGAAAAGACATGAGCATATGAAATCCTCCAAGTTTGACAACTGTTTTAGACAAGTCTGAGTTTGCATCTGACGCAGCAACCATTTCACGTGCTTTTGAGTACAGGGGCTGATCAAATGTAATTATGCACGTTTTTTGTTGATGTGACTTGGCAATATTTATAGCACTATGTAAAATTGTATAAATTGTGTCTAAATTACTGGCAGGATGATCAATGAAAGGTAGAAATATAACCTGAGAAGTTGAAAAATTTTGATTATTTTTCGTAAGTTGTTGAAGATAGCCATTCCACCCTGGCAACGGTGAAAGATTCTTCCATTTTCCGTATAACCACAATAAATCAACTGCATTAAATTTTTTTTCAATCATTACTTGATCATCATGTAGATTTTGGACTTGAATCTTGCTGTACCCAGGTACAACTGGCTTTTCATATGCTAAAAGAGATACATGTGATATTGCTGCTAACTCTTTTGCACTCGGTTTAGTTGTACATTTTTTTATGCGATCATCATAAATTACAGCATCTTTCGGAGTAATTATTTTTATCATTCCCATAACGTGAAGAGTATTATTACCGTCAAGAGTACTGACATTAATATCTGCATTGTCTCCAACATATTGTACCAACGCACCAGACTCTGATGGTAAAATACGAGGTTGTGGATGGTAAACTGCTGAAACTTCATACTGTATGGTATTACTATATGATGCAGCAAATCCTAAAGATGATAAAACATCCAACAATTTTTTAGACCCATATCTTCTGTGAAGAAATACGGAAAGGCCCAACAGTAGCTGTGATGAAAATGAACGTTCTCGTATCGAAGCCATTATTGCGTGGCTAATAGATGTGCATTTCGTTTTTAAATGATCTACTTGTCCTTTTCTATTTTTTAATATCATTTCTTCCAAAAAATGTGATAATGTTTTTGGTATTTCTTCATTACTACAATCTAGCATTTTATTCGGAGGTGGATACGTTTTTGTTTCAACTACAGATGATCTGATGTCTTCCCTAATAATAGCCGCAGCAGCTTCTACAATCCGTAGACGTTCTTCTACAGGAGTACTTTTTTTATTTTCGTACCAAGCTTTTGATAATACGTTAAGCTGTGTATCACGGAAAGATATAATTGTAAATGATCCAATTTTTTTTGTGATTATTATATCAGTTAAATACTTTTGTTGTAATTTTGTAATAATTGTCTTATCGTCAGGTATGTATTCCGTAGGGACATCTTTAAGTTCTTTCAAAGTAAATTGAGAATCTTCATTATTTTCTATATAATAAAAAATCTCCTTCATTGCTTGAGTGACTTGATCATCTTGGCGAGGCTTTTTATCTGCAGATGGTACTCGGGTTAAAAAGTTGGTATAGCAAATAGTATGATACTTTGCTTCAGCAGCGATCAAATCATACTCGTAATATATACGTTCCTTTACTAATTCTCCTAAGGAATCGTTTCGTTCTTCTGCTCTCTTAATTACGTTGTCTTTGAATGCAAGAGTACTTACATTACTTATTGTCCGTCTATACTTTAATTTTTTTTTTCTTTTCTGCTATTTCATCAGCTTCTTGGCCACAAAATAAGCATAACTTTCCAAAATCAAAGACTTCATTTCGTTTTTTACGAGGTGCACTTGACGTTGAAGGTTCACTCTCATCTGTGCGTCGTTTTGATGCAATAATAACATTTTTACTCGTGTACACTTTTCGACACTCGGAATGCACATTTACAGAACTTAAAGTATTTAAATAGTCTATATGTCCATCATTTCTTTCAATACTTGCAGTTTTTAAAGTTTGTAAACCACGTACGACATTCACAGAAACACCTTCTGAAAGTTTCTTATCACATATAAAACACAAATCAGCCATAGCTCTTAAAACCGTACGTCCGTAGTTGCAACGGTACAATTTCAAACTAACGAATAATCTTGACTCATACAAAGTGGAGAGAGTGGCCTTGAATACTATAGAACACATGTCCCGGCAATGAATAGAAAAGGGCATAGGGTAGGGACAAGTATTTCCAGGTATATAAGTATTGAGAAATTTACGCGTTTTAAAGAAAAGATATATAATGTCGTGTTAACTTAAAATAAAACTAAAATATATAATCCAGAATTAATAATATTTTATACTTAAATAGTTAAATATGAATAATTATATATAAATAATCAAGTTACTTACTTTAATTAAATATAAATAATTAATAGTTAGTACATAAATAATAGGCATTGTTTAATAATTATAATTTCCAAGTAAATAATTGACTTTATAACGTACTGATAACCATAACTCACGCTTGACCTTGCATTAGGCCGTATATGACTGTACGATGTGCACTCTTCGCGCTCTACCTTCAAAACGGTTGGTTGTATGAAAAAAAAGTTTAAACAAAAGTTGTAGGGAATTTTATAGCCTACAACTTTTATAATAAATGCAAATCTCATTTAACCGATAGGAAGCCAGATATTCGCGAAAAACCGATTTTTGTGACCTTTGACCTTGAATATCTTGAGACGCGGACACGATAACGATTGTGACTTTTGAGACAACATTTAGAATGACAAAACAAAGGTTCATACCAATTTGCAGCTTATTATCTTTCATTCCGAGGTGAAAGCCCTAATATGACTGGGCTATTATACGTTTTTATGTTGTAGGAAGACAAAAATTGCTGTTGATCTGTTGTAGGCAGAAGTACCTAAGAAGTTTCTGATTAATTATTAATTCAGGACTGGAGTTTAAAAACAAATAATAAACTTAATCTGTACATTTAAAATTTAATTGAACATACAACAGTGTGAAAAAATCTGACCATCAAATAATATATAGTGAAAGAGACACAACTTCCTTATCCCAAACACCTCATAGAGTTTCTTTTATTTCAATATATATTGGATATAGATGTTTACTTATATAATATATTAAAATCAATGTCAGCATTAATGCTTTTCTAATATCGCTCATCCCGGCTAATCGAAACGAATGAAAAATTGATCACATACCCTCTCCTATGCATTGTCAAGTTGAAATCGGCACCAAATTTCTTCAATGTATGCTTGAAGACGTCAGTCATGAAATCAATCTGTGGTGCCATATCAGCATTGGTTCCACCAATTAAATCAAGAGTGACTGGACCATCGGCCATTAGTGCACAGGGTAGGGCAACTTGAAGAAGAAGACTTATCGACCTGATGGTGAATATGGAAATCAAAATTATTATACTTTGGTTTATGTTAATTTTCTTTATATTATAAACCTATTCACTTTTTTTTTGAAGAACTCCATACTGTAGTCCTCTGAGATAAAATTAGCAGGACACCCATGACACATTCAGAGTGTTTGCAGAAGAAAAGTCCTAAAAATTTAAATAATCCGTATTAAGGTTCTTATTTAAATTTCAGAACTTTGGTCTTTCACATTATAACAAGATTTAATAAATTACTAAAAAAGCGACTACAAAAACACTTAAATAAAAAATATTTTGTTTTTATTCCCAGGTTGTATATCCTATGTCACTCGCAAAATTAAGACAATTCTAAGAATACCTTATAAGTTAATATCCATCAAACTGTTTAACATACAGAACTTGAAATCCTGGCATGTTATAGATGAAAATTAAAAAAAAAATGTTTTATCTAGCTTTCTATATCCTCTCAAACCTATTTCCCTTCAGTCAGATTCATTAATCCCTTTAGGCATCTGCACATGTCCCAATTATTTCTTACCTAAAACTTCAGTAAAAAAAAAAATTCAATTAATATAGTAACAAAAATGAGTCTCTTACTTAGCAATTTATAAACTTTAAACTCAATTAGTGAGACCTAAACCAAATAATTTTTTGGAGTTTTATTTATACCTAATTTTTATAATTATAACAAAAAAATTAAGAATTTATGGAAACAAAGTTACTGATAATATATTGAATATTTACTTTACCCAGCAGTTTGTGTATTAGCTGTATAATGACCCCCACGGATCTTTCCTGGTCTAAACTCGATTTCTGTTGATCCAATGTTATCTCCTTTCAAATTCCCTTGGCACATTTCAGCAACCAATTTTATTCCTGTAAAATATAACTGGTTTTAATAATAGAGCAGGCTATAAATTTATTAAAAAATAGTGACATTGCCTCCAGATCTATAAATAAAAACTTATTATCTATAGTAATATTATTATTATTATTAGTTATACACTAACAGCCTTAGGCTGATGCCTGTATTTTATTTTGTATTGATGAGTGCACTTTTTAATTAGCCAAGTGTTTATCTAGTTGATTTTTAAAAGAGCACACAGAGGGGGCACTTATAATATGTTGTGGCAGCTTATTCCATTCATGTACAATTCAGTTGGATAAAAAATGCTGACGTGGCTTGCTGCTAGTTAATAGTCTTAAAAGTTTTAAACTGTGTCCTCTGAGGTGCACATTGTTACGACATCTGTCGCCACAACTGACGCATCCTACACATAGCGACATCTCTCGCCACACCTGACGCATCCTACATCGCGACATTGGAATTAACCCAACAATTGAGTATATATACAAGAACCCGACAACAATCGTCAGACACAACACCAGTCTGCTCGGAGGATACTCCCTTTTCAAAGATTATCCACATATTGGTGACCCCAAGCATGAATGTCAGCGCAGCCAGTCGCAAAACCACTCTGACGACGACACCATGCATAATTGTTCCCGGACGCACGCCGCGCCTCTTCCGATCTGTACACGCAACTACCCCACAACATTTTCATTTTTGTTGTAAATGTTAGGCAGATCTGATACATTATAATAGACATTAAGTATGTTTCGATTAGATCTCCTCACTTTCTGCTCTTTTCTAATGAATGTTGTATGACCAAGGATCCTTAAGCGATCTTCATAGGGACATTTTTTTAAACCTGCAACTATTTTCGTGGCTCTACGCTGTGTTCTTTCAAGGAGCTTTTTGGATGAAACTTTGCATTTAGATAATATTTACATTCCAAGTTTACCTAGATAAAGTGTTTTTCTTTTTTTTGTTTATAAGACACCGAACACAGGTCAATCGCCCAGATATTTTTATATAATTAGTCTAACTTATGAAGTAAACAAACTTAGTGAAAATTTGTGGAATCTACGCTGTGTGTATCTAATAGTTATCACAGTGTAAGTTTAGTCAGAAAACAATGTCGAAAACACGGAAACGACAGTCTCTCAACAAAGATGATCTCGATGGCAGCATCACACTGTCTCAAGAGAACTTCACCACCTTGCTGACAACTATACAGCAATGAAATGCTGAGGTCTGCAAACGAATGTTGCAACGCTTGTCGACGATTTCCTCTCCTCTGAACGTTCAATCACCGGCACCAACACTGAGTACGACAGAAAAGAGTGGAAATTTTGCACAATGTTCATCTAGATTCTCGGAAGCGACAGAAGAAAACATTGAAGTAGAGTTCATCAATGCAATAGAAGCTTACAAAGAATGCTCAAATATTGGCGATGACCTTGCTATCAAGCTTACCTAAGAAGCCGCAATATGGTGGCAGAGCATACGCGCCGAAGTCACTTCTTGGAAAGAGGTGATACAGTTCCTTCGTGATGCTTTTGGCGATCGTCGACCTCAATACAAAATCTATAGAGAATTATTCAGAGTCGAGCAAGGTGAAGATGAACATACCGATATATTCTTGGCGTAGAGTCGAGCCCTTCTAGCACGTCTTCTAACAAACGATCTGACTACTAAGGTCCAGTTAGACATGATCTACGGACTGTTATGCAGAAAGATTACGAAGAGAGGATATCAAGAATTTTTCAGAGTTGTTGTCAAGGGCAAGACTGTTAGAAGATTCCATAAAGGAATCCATAGCTACAACGCAAAAGGCTCCAAATTATATTGTCACTCATACGAAGAAGCATAATGGTAACGAAATATCAAATCATCCCTCATCCTCAATATATAACACATGATTTTGAAACTCAGCTGCGAGCTACGGCTGCACAGAGACAGGACTGACAGTGCCCGGCGTGGTAGCGCCCCGCACGTCCCGACCTCTCGATTGTTCGAAGAACAACATACGTCACGCGCAATGCACGCACGTATGTTGATCTCGTCACCACGAGAAGAGCGCGCGCCATCGGCCAGGCAACGGCCCTTCTGCGTGTATTGCCAAACTCTATAGACATCACTGTGATCAGTGCAGTAAGTGTGTGAACAAAGATAAGTCAAATACTTTAAGACAGGCTGTTTCGTATTAAAATGTGGTTCAGAAAACGTAACTAGAAAAAACTGTCCAAAATGTAACAATGAACAAAGTTTTTATAGTGTAAACTCTAATTATAATAATGGTCATTGATGATTTTAGGTCTGACACTGTGCCTACTTACTATGAAAATGTTCATACAAATGTTTCTTGTAATAACTGGTCACGTGATAGTTCAACTAAAGAACCTGTTTTACAGTTTAATAAAAACCATCTTACTAAAATATTTCATAATTATTATAGTAATTTTGGGTCAATAAATTGTCGAGTGAACACACTACCAGCAATAATCTATCAAAAAGACGCAATGTCACATTTTACAATTGTCATTCGAATAATGACAATTTTTGTGTTGATGCTGCGAAAGATGAAAAAAAGTTAAGGTTGCATGTTTTAATTTATGTAATTGTAATAAGTTTTGTGATGAAAAATTTTATAATGCAAAAGAACTTGAGAACTATTTCCATGATATTCCTTTTGTTCTTAAAGATGACCGGGATGTAAAAGGGCATAAAGTTTATTTTCATATGATTTATTTTATTATAATGCTATTTCTGAGAATGTGTTAAATAATAATGTGTGTAGTTACATAATATATTGTGTTGAAAATGCGCGCACTGGTGAGAGCTTCGTCCGAAATTTTACAGCTGATTTTTGATATGGAAATTTTAGGTTCATTGGGAACAGCAATGGTTGATACCGGGGCAAAACATTGTATCACGGGACACACACTACACACCCGTCTCTGTCTAAAGAGACATCCTCAGGTTGATGTACTATATACTCCCCCTCTGATCTAGGAGAACACCCTCGTTCCTGGACCAGAGGAATAGTATATAGTAAATCAACCTGTCTAGGTACTATGTTTACTTTATGTAAGTTGTTAGTTCTTTTCTTGAATTTGATAGAGAATAAGAAGAGCTCTAGCTAGCGGTTGTTTGAGTGTCTTTTAGAATGTCTGTCGTGTTTTGTGATTATTTTATATAATTGTGATATACGTCTCCCATCTAGGTACTATGATTACTCTATTTAGGTTGTATATATTTCATAGAGAATAAGAAGTTGTAAATAGGGCGTCGTTTGAGTGTCTTTTAAAATGTCTGTCATGTTTTCTGATTATTTTATATAATTAGCCTAACTTATGAATGTGTAATACATTGTGGTGGTTGAATAAACGTTCCAACTATCTGCCGACTATATTATTTATAAGACTGAGCTAGCTTAACAAAAATATATTTATTTTTGTGAAAATATCTATTCCCCTCAGTATATTTTTTATAAATGATTATAATGTAAGCTTGCCTTTTAAATGTTGCGCTGCTAATCCCGGTTTACTTCGTCTGGCACGTATATTTGTAACTCGCACGGGTTTACATAATATAGCACTGAGTGCTATTGATATACGCAAAATTTGTCCACCCTGAATAAAAAAACAAATAATAAATAGAATATGTACACACCAACATACTATGCATTATTTTTTAATTTTAACATTTATTTTTACCCCTTCTAATACGCTTCCATCAATTTCCAATAATTCGGACATGACCCTGCATGCAAGTTTATCTGTAAATGTTCAAAGAGCTTTATAATTTTAAGCTCTGCATCTTAAAATTACACATTGCTCATTCTGGAGGTCATAGACCAATAACCAGAGGCTGGAGGTTAAAGTCAATTATATAGAGGTAAGGATGTGAAAAAAAAAAATCGATTAATAAACAATTATTTTTTAATAAAAAACGATTTCTAATTTAAATAAAATGATTATTTAAAAATCAATTTTTTTTCAATGGCGATTTTTTTTTTAAATGGATCTAATATAATTTTTTTTCCTGACAATAGGTATTTAATAATCCTTCTTACTGAATTGCTAACTAGTCCTCTTTATTGAAAACCATTACTGCTATTATCAAGTGATTATAGTGATAAACAAGTTGGTGGCTCCCTTGTTAGAACTTTCTAGGGAGTTTTTGTGGCACATCAAAAAGTATGCTTACAGTTTATATTTATAATCCATTCCACATGCACAAGCTATATCACACAAAACGCTACCAGTATTACATAATATAGGGTCTAAAACCTAAGTTAATGGATCTATACTACTACTATTAAGCTGAAGAGTTTCTTTGTATGGTTGAACGCTCTAATCTTAGGAACTACTTCTTCGAACGAAAAAAATATTTTTTGTTGGATATCCCATTGATCGAAGAAGGCGTATAGATATATTACACAACGCTACGACCAACAGAAGCGAAGAATCAGTAAAAAATATTGCAAAAACGGGGAAGGATTATTGCTTTTGGGAGCTTCCATTGCGTGCGCTGCGTAAATGCTTAAAGTTATTCAACAATCATGTGTGACGGAATTGTTTCCCTTAAAAAGTTAAAAAAGTCCGTGTTAGCAGTTGGCTATCTTTTAAAGTTCACTCAATATAACCTTTTTTATGGTAATAAAATTTGTTCTAAAATAATGAATTATTTGCGAAGGTGTTTCTTTATACATGGTATTAACTTTATTGAAATAAAATATTCATCACAAGTATCTAATTTTGAACAAAATTGTCCTTGACATCAATTAATTTCAATAAATATCTTAGGAGATATCACAGTTTTAAAATAAATCCGCAGCAAAGTAAACAAAGTTTCAGGTCCTTTAGAATTGTATTATAGGTGCCTACGACCCAATCTTTCTAACCCTCTCTCTCTCTCTCTCATGTTACGCGGACGAAGATGCGCGAGTCAGTTAGTTAAAAATAAAAACCAAATATCAAAACATGTCATTTTAAGATCCCACCAAAAACTTCAATCGCCCTTATCACCCATAAATATCGTTATTTATAATTAATTAATGAGTTGTTTTTTAATTTAATATTGTAGTTTTGTGTTCAAAAGGATTGTAATACAAGTAATGGAACGCACCACCCGCGTCTTTGGAACTATTTACGCAGTGTATAATAATTTTTAACTGTGCCCCACGGTTTCACGGGTGTTAATTTTATACGACAAACACCGCAACGCTAGTGCACCCATGTAGTCTATCATAATTGTTCTTCCAACAAATACAAATTATTTCAATTTTCCATTATCTCCTAAACTATGTGTCCAAATGACATGCAAAAGAGCAAAATTTAACTTCATAAAATTGTCTTTAGGATGAAGTAACTCTTGTTCGTAAGGATTAATATACCATGTGTAAAATAATGATCTTAAATCACTTTTTAATGTTAAACCATTGTTTGTTATAATAATAGCTAATTGTGAGTTATGCATAACATATAGGCATATGCTATTGCGGACTATTTTAAAGATGTACCTACTAAGGCCCAATATTTTTGTACAACTTTTACAACTCGATTATTTGAAACTTATTACCTTTACGATATCTGTGCGAGTGTAAGTCTTTGCACGTGTTCTGAAAATTGAAATTAAAATAATTTTCGAACACTGCTGTTTTAATTTCTAATTATAAAATTGCAAAATATGTGACATCGCACTAGGTAGGGAGGGGTTCTCACAAATGTGACAATGACGGGGGAGGGGTCAAAAAATTATGAAATTTTTGTAACGTAATTTATGGATGGCCCCAAAACGAAATAATTTCATTTCCGAGACTAAAGTAACCTAACAGAATATCAATCAGTAACAGAACATCATAACTGTTGTCTATCGTTTTTATATTTATTCCTTATTGCTCAAGGCATAAAGTTCATTATTTCGTGGCAACAAACCTCGTTTATACTGATTGGGCCAGAAAGGCGTACGATTTTAAAAATACTTTTGCGTTTGAACCTTATTTGCGGGGGCTGCGCGGGTGGTGGGGATGAGAAGCTCGGTTCTCGGAAATTTAGTCTTTTAGTCGCGATGGATCGCTTCACTGGAGCGTAGCGTGCATTCTGCGTTAAACATTATTATAAAAATGGCGATTCGTGCGCTATTGTTCGACGTTTATTTCGGCGTGAGTTTGGATTACATGACGTAAATCAGTGTCCGAAGGATTTTGTGATTCGATCGTGGTTCAGAAAGTTCGAAGCTACTGATTCGACTCTCAAACAGAAGCCTGCGGGACGCCCAAGGTCAACAAGAACGGAAGACACAATAGAACAAGTTAGAGCTTCAGTTCAACGTAAACCTGGCATATCAACTCGCAAGCGATCAGCTGAACTTGTGGTGTCCAGAACGTCCTTGCGTTGAATTTTGTTGAAAGATTTGAATTTGCACCCGTATAAAATTCAACTTGTGTAGGAAATACTGCCAAATGACTCAATTTTACGACGAGTTTTTGTTGAAATTATGTTGGAACGCTTTCAGAGTTTTAACAATATTCTGTTCTCCGACGAAGCCCACTTTCACTTAAATGGGCATGTCAATAAACAGAATTGCCATTACTGGGCGGCCATATCAGAACACGGAATTGTCGGACCCTATTTTTTTGAAAATCAATAAAGGCAATCTGTTTACTGTAAATTCCGACCGATTTAAGGGATTTTTTCTTTCCGCAACTGCAACAATTTGAAGCTTATAATCGTGCGACGTGATTTCAACAAGATGGTGCGATATGCCATTCATCTAATGCTTCGTTGGCGGCTGTAAACGAGATGTTTGCTGGGAAACTGATATCGCGCCGAGGTGACATTGCATGGCCGCCTAGAAGTCCGGATCTAAGCCACCGGACTTTTTCATGTGGGGATACCTGAAAAGTAGTCTACTCCAACAACCCAGCCACGATTAACCAGTTGAAGATAAATATCCGAGATGTAATGGCAGCTATTCCTCGTGCAATGTGTCAGCGAGTTTTTACCAATTTGAGATTCAGATTCGCCTATTTCGTAAATAACAATACAAATTTTTTTTAATATTGTTTTTTATACTTTTTTGTTGTTGTTTCTTATTAGTTGACCATTATTGTTCATACCTTAAAACTGATTGAAATGTTTGTTCGTAATGTAACATTGAATCTGCACTTGTGTAATGGGATTTATAGATTTTCTAATAAATGATAAATCGTTTGACATTGTCCTATCTTACATAATGTCAAGGACCGTTGGTAGTGTTTCTAATTATACGACCACCACTGTATATATATTTAATTGGTTTCTCGGAAACGGCTCCAAAGATTTGGATGAAACTTTGTATTTAGATACTGTTTTACATTCAAAGTATATCTGGCAAAGGGGTTTGTTTTTTTTTACATAACACACTGAGCAGAGCTCGGTCACCCAGATATTAATAATAATTACAGGTAATAATAAAAATAATGACAAAAAAACAATGACTCATCGAGTTACGTAATCATGTAGATCTTAGATAAGACGTACGAAAACTTCAAATAGTCTTCTCATTAGGGAATACTTACCGTACAAATAAAACACAAACAAACAAACAATTTATTGTAACCAACATGGCAATATATAACACATATTCACTTTCAATACATAAAACTTAGTTCCTAGCAAGTAAATAGACATACCAAAACATTATAAGATAGGTAATCTTTACCCTAATATCAAAAAACACGTAAGTTTAATCAATAGGTCATTCTAAACGTTATACTTCCTAAATACGTTACTAAACACTACATATAAGACAAAACCATTTTACCAAACTACAAAATAACAGGTGTGTATATCAAGACGTCGTATAAAAGATATTGTAAACATCCTGCAAAATTAACAGGTGTGTTTAACAAGACATCGTTTAAAATATATTGTAAATAATCTACCATGAAACACGAAATAAAGGACATTGAATGGTTAAAATATATTGTAAATTATCTACCATGAAACACGAAATAAAGGACATTGATTGGTTATACGTAAAAAATGCAGAGGTGACAACTTATAAACATAACATCCTGCAAAATAACAGAAATAACAGTGTGTATAACAAGACATCGTAAAAAAGGTATTGTAAATAATCTACCATGAAACACGAAATAAAGGACATTGATTGGTTATACATAAAAAATGCAAAGATGACAACTTATAAACATTAAATTTCTTAAACATCTTGCTGTGAGGCGATATCTACCCATAAGTCCTATACAATAAAACTTGCTTAATATAAAAAAAAAAACAGTATCGTGTGTTCCAGAGACTTACTTTCTTACTTACACACATACTTGGCATGGTATGCTGTGTAGCAACCCTCGATGCACAAATTTACATTGCAAGTGCTACACCTGCATACTGTCGTGCGCCGCACTTTGGCTTCGTGGCACCATTTGCAGCGCTGCGATTTTTGGTTTTTAGTCGGTAAGTGCAACTGAGACAATGGGGCCGGTGATGGTGATTCTATTTGATTTAGTGCTCGAGGGCTGTACATCTGTAGCATTTCCCGTACCAACTGCAGTCGGAAATCTCTGTTTCCGAGCTTAGTTTGTTGAGTGCGGTCGTGGTTGTAGATGACCAGCGCGTTGTGTACCGACACGTTTACAAGCCGGCGGAAAAGTTTTTTATACCAGCAAATATTACTTACCCTCTCTACGGGGAAGGCAGAGAGCATCTGATCTCTATGATCGACGCCGCCCATAAGGAGGTTATAGTCCAGCACAACTTTTGGCTTGTACCTATAGTACCCATATTTTTCCTTTCCGCAGACTTCTGGTTGGTGGAACGTCGATATCATTGCTACGACGTTTTTGTCCTTCCACACGACCACACTTAAATCTTTTGTCGTACTGAAAGACACTTCACCCTCTTTCATGTTGTTTTTGTTTTTACATTTGAGAGTCTCCGGAACAAACTCTCTGTTGAGTCGCAGAGTGCCTATGGTGTCAGTTTTGTATTTAATTTTAAGGAGCCTAGATAGGAGTGGCGCATTATAAAAGTTGTCCATTACAATGGTGTGGCCTTTGCCAAACAATGGTCTCATTAAGGTATACACAATCCGAGATATAGCACTCTCAGGTTCATGTACTTCAATCGCTTCTTGTGGCGCATGGACGTGCCCCTTGCTTGAATACACCTCCATTCTCCACAGGTAGCCAGTCTTTGACTCGCACAATTCGTAACTTTTGATACCTACCTTCGCTCTTTTTGTTTTAATCAACTGTGCAAATGAGAGTCGGCCTTTCCATAGAAGAAGCGACTCGTCGATCGCGACATTTTGCTCGGGTAGGTATATCGTGCTAAATTTGTTATTTAAATGCTTGATGATGGGTATGACCTTGTCGAGTTTGGAAGCATTTTCGGGCAAGATGGTGTTGTCCACAAAGTGTAGACACTTTTTTAATAGTATAAAGCGATTGAAGGACATGACTTTTCCAAAAGCCCCAATCCTTAATTGTTCATTTCTGGGATACCAATATTCTCGTTCCACATTGTTCACCACCAAAGATTGGAGCATCATAATGGTCAAGAATGTCCAAATTTCCTCACCAGTGGTGACTTTCCACCGAGACATCCTGGAGTTGATTTTTGAAGCAGCTTGCATTTGGTGTGCATAACGGTTTGTCTCGAGAACAATGTGGTCGATGATATCGTCATCCCAGATTTTCTTTAACACCTCCAAGGGAGTTAGTCCCATGACCTCAAACGTTGGACCAGATGGGCCAGTAAATATCTCTCTGACTCCCTCAAAATGATTAAAATCGCTACGCCAATCAAAAAACAATAGATCGCCGTCGTCAGAGTCAGCTATGGCTCGAAGAGCGACGTCAGCTTCGGTGCCCATACGTTGTATGTCCTCAGCAAGGGCGGGGTTATCCAAGTCGTCGGTTTCCGCCGGGTAGTCGAAGACGTTTCTTGGACGCAACGAAATGTCTGCTTCGATTTCGCTGCCGCTGTCGTCCGGCTCTATGAGCTTAGGTTGTATGTCCACAGCAAGGGCGGGGTCATCCAAGTCGTCGGATTCTGCGGGATAGTCGAAGACGTTTCTTGGACGCAACGAAATGTCCGATTCGTATTCGCTGCCGCTGTCATCCGTCTCTGTGAGCTCGCGCTTTATGTCGACATCTGCAGTATATATTTTATTTATTGCTGATCTTATTTATATACAGTCACCGATGTAACTCGTTATATCGTGCCTCACTGTAACACATATGGGGAACTCACCGATATCGTAGGACATAGTACTCATGCCCGATCCAGGCGCCGTTCTGGAAGTACTGGACTCTGAAATATTTTCTCAAAATATTAGTATAATATCCACAAAAAATATTAAAGATTTTTTTTAATAGTACTAACGAGGTGTAAATCCATTTAATTCAATGTCGGCAGACACAGGTTTGACAGGTGAATCTGTAGCCTGAATAACCCTTAAGGACGGAAAGAAGTTGACCTTCCGTTTCCTTTCATTCAGCAAGGGTCTTTTCTTTGCCATTTCCGGAGGCGTGCCCCCGATGACATCATCGTCATTGTACTCTACGGTATTTTCTGGAATACAAAAGTACAATGTATTGCATGAGTAAACACAAAAAACTGATTTTAGCTATAGGAATCATTAGTCTTACCCATGACAGAGTTCAGGACGAACGTATCCACCGATGGCCCCGTTGACATTGCCTCGGCTATCGTTTCTGAATTTAGGAGAACAATGTTTATGTATTAATATGGATAGATATACACAACAGGTAATAACAGGATAAAATACTGCACATACCATGAGGTTTTCTTGGGGGAGGGACAGCTGGCTCCTTTCCCTTTGCCTTTCTGTAGTTAAAAATAAATATTCGATTAAAATTTAATATAAGGTTATGATTGACTGACTACCATGAACACGTTTGTTTATATATACTTACTTCGACTCTGGAGCATCCGAAAACATAAAATAGCCCACTTCTTTTTTTTCTTTCTTGTCCGCCAAGAGCTCCTGCTGGTTCGAAGTCAGCTTGGCACGATTCTTAGCGTCTTGCGCTTTTGATGCTCTCATTGCCTTGAAGTATTCGTTTCGCCATAGACTTATAATTATTGGAAGTCAAAAGACACAAAAATAGTTTAATCAATTTGAAAAGTACGTATCCTATGTATTACTCTGCTCTATAGTACTGTTACATTCATGGGTATTAAAAATGCCGATGTTTGCCGAGAAGAAGATTAATTCGAATTCCACACAATTACAAATTTCACGAAGACACAACACTGTTATTTATTTCACTGTGGTTTCGCTTATTTTATCGCTCGTTGTTATCGCTTTGTAATTCAAAACTGAACTACCTTTGGCGCCGTGCCTGAGTCGCTTAAATACCTACACAAAACGATCGCAGAAAAATCGTGAATGTCGCTAATTTTGTTGATAATTAGTTTCTATGCCTACTTGATGACGTAATCGAGGCGATACGACCTATACATGTGTGTGTAAATTGAGATGTTTACACAGACATGCGCCGCGGTTGTTTACGACGCGAACATTATTTCGAAGTACTGAGAAGTTTGTAGTTGCTTCGAGATATTTTGGGAAAAAGATTTTCTCTATCTTTTTAATAGGGTTGCAACAGGTCGTAACAGTACATACTCTACAGAAAACGTAATTTTGCAAGCACAGTAGGGATATGAAAAAAAAAACCATTTTGAAAAAGTCGATTAATAATCGATTAGAGACCGGGTTTCCGGCATTACACACCAAGACGAACGCGTACGCTTTGTGTCTCAAAAATTAATGTTAATAATTGTAAACTTGTAATTAAAATAATAAAGTCTGTGTTGCTCCTCATACTGTGTTTGTAATCACAACACTACATATTCTACCTTAATAAACAACAAAATTGGGTACAAGAATGGGCATTCTCCGTTATTAACAATAATTTTTGTCTTTTTATTCAAACATGTTTATGTAAGTTGATTAATTTGATTTCTAAGTTTAATTCAATTTCTCAATAAAATATGAAAAAAATCGATTAGTTTAAAACAAAAAAGATTGTGTGGTTTTATGAAACCACGGTAAAAGTGAAACTTTTTTTCACATTATAGACATTTAACTAAAAATTTTTGGAATAATATTCCATTAAGGGTATAAAAATCGCTTTATCAATCTTAATTTTACACTTGGCGAACTATAGGCGCCGCAATATTGGCTTTGGCTGCTCTGGCGAGCGCCTTTCACTTTATCCCTACTCCGCGGCCGACCGTCACGCGACATGCAACAGACAGACCAAAAAGTTTGACACGATCTAATAAAAGTTTCAGTTTAAAAATCGATTTTAATTCATACAAAAATAATCGGGTTTTTTTGAGAAATTCACATCCCTAATGCACAGCGTGTCTTTTTCGGATGCAAGCTAAAATAAGAAAGCAAACACCAATGTTGTAACCCATGGCTACATGCATCACCACCAAAACATAAAAGGAAGTATAAAAAAATATTTTCGTAGGAAAAAACAAATTCACAATCCTCAAATTCCAACATATATTTGGCAGAAAACTACAACACAACAAAATATAAATAAAAGTCGGATCGGAAACGGTTACACCGGGTTGACCGAGTATGTACCAGCCCAAAGGCGCACCAACCGCGACCGTTACGTGAGAGATCATTTGGAAATCGAAATCCTTTCCTTGTTGTACGTGTATATTACGTACGTTGTACGTGTATTTTGCTACTTTTTTTATAGTTTCGGCAGATGATTAGCTGATCTATCTTATAAAAAGCATTTAATAGGAAAATACAGTCAAAAGTATCAAAATTAAAGGCAATCATTTCGATGTCGCGCGCCAAAATGTAGCTAAAGTACTTTTATTGTGGATTTCGAAAAAGTCAAATTATTTTATGTTTCATTCTGGAGTTTTATGTCTGCGTGTTGTTTACATCCCCCGAAAATCACATATAATCAAGAATAAATACTCACATTATATAAAATAACTCCAAAATAAAATCACTCTGGGACGATACAGATACAGACAATAAAAAACCACAATTAGTGTTGCCAAGTAAGGAAACAAGAAGTGGCCAAGCACATTGATGAAGTTGCTAAATTATCGTACCCTAAAAACTGGTTAAAAGTCGCCAAAAATTTGGCTTGAAAACAAACAAAAGTTCATAACTTAAAAACGTTTTATTTACAACAACGTTTTTTATTTATCGACGCAACATAACACTCAATAGACATTGATGGTTCTGATTTTTAAGAAACAAGGAAAGATAATTTTTTTTGCTTCTCGATTTGATTCAACATTTTTACGTGTATTTGGTAAGAAGCGCACGTCTGCTTTTTTTAAATAATCTTTTTTTCTTTATAAAATGAAGTGTATCTGAGATCATCTTATTTCTATACCTACTTTGCTCTACCTTATTGCTCTCAGGATGATAAATAATATTTCCTCCCTCAGCATTTGACATATAGGGATAGAGCCATCAGAGGCAGATCACGAAAAATACTGATTCTTCGCTGGCATTGTAGATGTGTGAAACCAAGTGCTATGATATGGAAATATAAAATATTGTATATTAAAAAAGTTTGTTTATCCATGAATATTTGATTTTTTTTGACTAAATGAATCTTAAATGTTGCCAGATATAACCACAAAATGGCCAACTTGGCAACACTGGTAATTATGATGATTGTTCTGACCGATTTCGGCCATGGCGAACACTTCGACTCCTAGTCCGAGAAATGGCGCTGGTGCGCTTGAAGAAGGCTTATGTAGCCTATCTTCACGGCGAAACTGTGTGCGCACTGAGGGCACGTGAGTACGTCGTTCACATAAATATATGTTATGGCAACAGGTGGGCGAGCCTTTACCTGGTCGCGTTTGGTATCAAGGACATCTTTACGCTGACACTCGAACTCGCGTATATAGCTGTTCACCATCCTGCACCATTCCGACTGCTGTGCTGCTAAACGTTCCCAATGAGAAAGCTCTATGTTGCATCTCTTCTAGTGTCGCTTTTGGACATCCTTCTACCGGAGGAGGGGACCGCCATGATTCCGCTTGCCCTCCTCCAGTTCGGAGTAGAGGATGCACTTTTCCACCCTTTCCTCCGTCATGCGAGATACGAAACCGCACCCCCGAAGCTGTCGCCGCATTAAATAGGCCTCAATGCCACCAACATTGGCTCGTCGTAGAACTTCGGTACTTCACACTGTATCGGACCATCTGATATTCATGATTGTACGGAGGCATTTAAGGTGGAAGCGATCCAGAGTGCGAATGTGGCGGCGGTATACGCACCACGTCTCAGAGGAGTATAGGAGGTTTGGCAGCACGATTGCCATATACACAGATATTTTAGTGGCCAACTTCAGTTCATGCGAGCAGAAGACCTTGGAATATAGCTTACCGTATGCTGCAGCTGCGGCACCCTCTCTGCTATTGATTTCTGCATCAAGGTCACACTTGGATGTTACAGTGTTTCCCAGATAGAGAAATTTATCCACCGGCTTCAGCACATCCTCACCAAGTTTTATGGTCAGTGTCTAGTGACCATGTATGTCCAGGTACATCACCTCCGTCTTATTGACATTAATTTTCAGGCCGAACTTACGGCAGGCACGGTGGAATGCGGTCATCAGCTGTTGCAGGCCATCTGGGGATTCTGCAAGGAAGCACAGGTTATCAGCATACATGATCTCAGTGATCGGTGCGTATGAGACTTTAGAGCAGAGTAGGCGCCAAGACGCATCCTTGCTTCACCCCACAGGTAACGGGGAAGTAGTTTGTCTGCTCACCGTCTACGGAAACGCAGCATTGCATATTGTCATGCAGGAATATGAGAAATCTCACAAACTTTTCCGTGCACTCTAGCTTACCCAGCACTAACCATAGAGCTTCCCGAGGCACGCTGTCGAAAGCCTTGTCCAGGTCAACAAAGCAAAGGTACAGCTGACGACCCTGTTATCTGCTCTTTTCTTGCTGTTGACGCACAGAGAATATAATGTAGCGACATCGATATAGTGACATCTATCCTCGCCATAACTGACGCATCCAACATAGAGACATCTATCTCGTCACATACGATGCATCCTACATTGCGATATTAAAATTAACCGAACAATTGAGTATATATACAAGAACCCAACAACAACCGTTGGGTAGCTGCCCGCCAGACATAACACCCGTCTGGTTGGAGGATCTTCCCTTCCCTTACCCCCCACAATAGCTTCGTATGTCCCTCGGTCCGGACGGGAAGCCAAACTGGGTTCCTGGCAGAATCTTATCTGAGAAGTTCTTTAAGCAGTTTAGGAGAGCTCTAGCAAGGACCTTTCCGGCGGCTGTATGGGGTGAAATACCGTAGTGTGAGTTACAGTCAGATCGGTCACCTTTGTTCTTGTAGAGAGCACTTATCCGCGATAATTTAAAGGTATCCAGAACACGCTCCTCTTCCCACATGCGAACAAATAATTCCCACACCAGAGTGTATAACTTCTCTCTGCCGCTGCGCCGCATTTAAACAGCTCTCCCGGTATAAGGTCAATGCCAACCGCCCGTTTGTTTTATTGTTGTCTGATGGCAGTAACAACCTCTTCACGTGTTAGATAATGGTCCAGCTCAAAGGCCAAAGGGAACTGAGGCATTAAACCGATACTTTGCCGATCAGCTGATGGATCCACGTTCAGCAGAGCATTGAAGTGCTCCGTCTGGTGCTTTAGTACATCCTCCTTGCTTGTCAACAGATGACTACCATCTAGAAATCTTAAAGGCACTCTTGTGTGGTAGGATGTACCTATCAGCTTAGGTACTTCACCGTAGAACTCTCCCAGCTGATTTGTGTCAGTGGACCATTTCTTCCATCCGGCTTTGTCCTGCCTCCACTTGTCCTTCATATGTCGAGACAGCTTGCGCAACTCGAGGTCACTATCTTAAACAACCGCAACGCTTCCTCTTTGCCTTTTATACTGTCGCAAGAGATTTCGGTGTTTGTCGATTGCTGCCCGCAGGACCCCATCATAACCATCAAACCAGTATTCGTTGCGACGGTTTTTTTACCTAGTACAGTTGAAGTGGTATCCATGATATGAGATGACAAATTTCCAATAACTGGTAATCGATGAATATACTACTCTCTACCGAGAGCTGGTAATAATGCAACATAGACTAGACATGGGTTACACTGTGCTACGCAGCGCATTTGTGCCAACTCAGTTTACTGCGCCGGGTGCGATAACACACGCATTCCAAATTTTTGGCGCATAGCGCACTTTAGCGCAGCTAGCGGGGTATGGGACAGTGTAGCACCTTGCCACTCGCACCGGTCTGCTCACTCGTTCATTTCTCAAACTCGCTTGCCTCGCAACCATTATGCTGCGCCAGGAACTATGGCGCAAAGGACATTGTTATTTTTCGCCCAGTACGATAAAAGCATCGAAGATTCATGATAATTATTAATTTATTTTATTATATTAAATAAATATATCTGTTTGACACGGACGTACCGAAATAAACAAAAAAAGGATTCGAAACGATTATTAAACGTTTGTAGCTGCCATTTTCTGGAAGATACATAAAACTAAATCATCAATCAAACATTTTATTTAAATCTGAATGAATATGTTTTTAAAAGCGAAGAGTGAAAAGCTAAAAAAAAGGTCGCGCAGTCGTAAAAAAAGTTCTTTACAGTAACACATAACAATTAGCTAAAAAAACAACAAAAAAAGGTTGTTCGGTCGTAATAATTACTAATATCATCAAATTAGTAACATAGCATTAGTAATCACTAATGGTACTTCGATTTTGAATTATCACTAATATTAGTAATTATTAATGGCACTTCGATTATAAATAATCACTCATCATCGAACTACTAATATTAGTATTTACTAATGGCTATAATTGAGATATTTCAATATATCTTAATTATCAAATGATTACATTAGTATATCTCATAATTGCGTACCCGTAGTTCACTGTAGTGAACTGTTTGTGCTGTCTATCCCCATAACATTTACGATACGATTATAACTTCAAAAGCTGATTTTTTTTTTGTAATTATACAATTCTCCAGCTAGTCCGCTGTAAAATAATGAATGTATGGTAATCTACTAAAGATTTTGAATATAACACATACTTTTTGGTTTCTATATTAGTTTCGGGGCGAACAATGTATGGAGACAGAACAATGTCCTTTGAGTTAACTCAATGCGCCGGCTCAGTAAGCTGCGCTTGAGTTATTGAGCAAGCGCAAAAAACTGTGCTGAGTTACCCATGTTTAATATAGACAATTATATGCAAGCAGTCAAATGCATAGACTTATAATACAAATTTAAATAAATTTTTTTAGTTCGGATACTTAGCTTGCCTATGCGTTATTTGATAGAACATTTTACGGAGAAGCGAGATAAATAATACATATTATTGACCCTAGAGCGACCAAGGAGGCTATATTCCATTTAATTCTAAGGCATTCGTGGACACGGGCAGTTCACATGTCGACATGGGCAAAATAGCATCCAAGTCCATGTCAACCAGTACTTGACACGGGAGGTTTGTGTTGAAAACTCATATTTAGTAGTAGTTGAAAAGAACAGTTGAGCGGCAAAATAACATGCACAGTGCAAAAAAACAACTGCAACATATCAACTATCAAAATATTGCATGGGGCATTCTTGAAGAAACTAGGGAAAGAAATCCCTGCTGTTCAGACACTTGTCAAAATTAAATATTTTAAGATAAGAAAAATAAAAAAGTAATTTATTCCAATATTGTATTTTATTCAAACTCATAATAAAATTGTCACTCGTAAAATAAACGAAAATTAATATTGTTCACTAGTTCTAGTAATGCATCGATATCGATATTTTAGCACTAGCAGCGAGCACAGCAGTTCTTTGGTTAATTATATATCGAGACCAGCGCTACTCCTATGAATGTGTTGAATACCAGTCTAATCCTTAGCGACCCTCTGTCAACTAGAGGTGTACTATCTGTTGTGTATTAAACATACTATTTTATAATTTGTGGCACAAAATGCACTAATCCCAATGTTTTTTTTATACAGACACAGTAGGTCAGGGTTTCCAGATTGAATCGTCGAAATGTCCTTATGTCGGCTAAAAAATTTCCCTAAAATGATACGATTTCCGCAACTTTTCCCGAAACAATTTAAACCTCTCTTGTCTTTTAAATTTTTGTTTATTTCCAGTATAGGCTCCTTTAAGAAGTGGGGAATGTGTTCAGAACCAAAAAAGTACCATCATACACATGCAATTTTTTTTAAATGAAAACTTTCTTTAGCATCGTTGTGATTTGAAAGTCGATGGAACGAAAAAGCGAAAGCGACAGTAAAAAGAGACAGACACATAAATTCATAAGATTTAACGTGGGAGAAAATGAGATAGGAAAGTTTTAGGCATTGATAAAATGGTATAAAAGAGGTTTGTTGCCAAGAAATGATGAATTTTATTACCTCAGCAAAAAGTCACAAAACAAAAACTTTTTAAACAACATTTACGACATTCTGTTACTGATTGGTATTGTGTTAGGTTACCATGTATATTTCAAATTGAATTTTATTACCTCACCAAAAAGGCACGAAACAAATCCTTTTTAGACAACACTTATGACATTCTGTTACTGATCTATATATTGTTACGTTTCCATTGATATTTCAAATGTGCATTAATTGAAAATGATATTGTGAATAATGATTGTGAGTACTTGTTTGTACATTTTCATAAACTTTAAATTAATGAGTATTTGATCATTTTATGAATTAAAAAAACATAGATGTGAAGGTTTCACTTCTACCATGTGTGAATTGCATTTGCGAAATTTGTAATAAAAACGTATTCTCACCCGATAAACAAAAAATATGGCTATGTGGGAGTCACATTTGCTTTCTTTGTGCGTATTCTCTGTTCTATTAATTTTCTATCAGAAGGTATAGTGACTTTAGAAATAAATTTCAGAGCTATTAAGCGGCCTAGTGAGTAACAAAAGTGTAACTACAACGGCATAATTAGTAAAGTACATATCAAATATGAAATACAAATTTCCTTTCCAATAAAATTATAGAAACACATGCGTGCGCACACACACATGCAATCGTAACATTTCTGTTTTAACCCGACCGCGAAAAAGAAGGGTTATGTTTTTCAGCGTATGTATACATATGTCCATTTATTTGGCACAATCTATAGCCACAACGGCTTGATGAGTTTTAGCATAAAAGGTGTCGTTAGATTCGTCTTAATTGTGGAATTGACATAAGCAGAAATTGTTAACGTAAATTCGGAAAAATTCTAATTCGCATCGTAATATTAAGTGTGAGAGACGTGAAAAGATCATCTCTTTCAGACGTTATTTCAAACTATCGTATTTACGTATAATTTGAAAATTTACTATAATAAGTGTGCATGCAATTGCTATAAATGTACGATACGCACGTACGTACAATTGTAAACAATGCTTTTGCTAATGCCATTTCTGATATTTTATTTCAAGCAACTCACTCGTTTTGAAAATATTTACTTTTTTTTATTGTAGCTCGACTATACTGTTTCTGTTAGATGACATACTCTCTCTCTCTCTCTCTCTTTCTCTTCAAATCCTCTTTTGTTTAGCGTCTATGTTTCAAAGATGGTAATTATTAAAACAACGAATAATGTAATGCATTATTCCTACGTAATGTATAACAAATGATTTAAGACACAATTATACTACTGTCGGATATCCTTTATTATTGTTAACAACGGCAATAGTCGGCCGGCGTTACTGCAACGTGCAAATAAGCAAGCATTAAATAGGTAATCACTATAATGCATTATCACTTTAATGTAATTATGCCGTTGTAGTTACACTTTTGTTACTCACTAGGCCTCTTAATAACTCTGTTATCCATTTATAAAGGTATTATAGCTTCTGATAATAAATCTATATAGAATAGAGAAGAACGCACGAAGAAAGCAAATGTGACTCCTATATTGCAAGTTTTTTCGTTTATCTGGTCAGAATACGTTTTTATTTACAAAATACAAAAAAACAGTACAATTTTTGCATAAGTTCAATAGTATTTTTAAGGTACTGAACACATATCTCCACCTTTTAAAGCTACCTACTCTAGAAATAAAACTAAAAATTAATGGAATATGATGGTTTAAGTTATATGGGGAAAATTTGGTGAAATCGTTTAATTTTAGGGATTTTTTTAGCCACCATTGGGATATTTTGAAAATTCAATCTAGAAACCCTCGGCAGGAGTCAGACTTTAATATTACGTTTCTTGTCCTGTTAAGTTATATTCTACCCGTTAAACTTTGACTATATAAACTTTAGATACCGTGTCGCTTTGAGATTGATGGCATTTTTGTGGCATGGCTTCATTAGCCTAGTGTGCGTAAAAAGGCATTGTTGACAATGTAGTAAACGCGCGTTAGCTGTTTTTGTTTGCTGTTGGGATACCAAGTTTAAACATTTTATTTTAAAATTGGGGGAATTTGTGCATAGAGTACAGAATAATCATCAAATAATATTAATAAAAAATTATAAATGATAAATAAAAATAATAAATGAAAACTATGTAGCAGATGAGACTTGAAAGGACGTGAACTAATTACAGTAGATTTCTGCAAAGTAACGGCTACGTCAATCAAATATTTTATATCATTTATACAGTTTACAACGGTGAGTGTTTTAAAGTGTTATAACTCGCAGCCTTCATTCGGCACTTTCCGTGTTCGGACAAAACGCTCTTTATTTTTTTTTGGAAATTAAAATTGCTGTTGGAAATTTAATCATAAATAGGTGGTGAGTTGCAAAGGGAGAGTGCGGGTTGCGAGACTCGCGGTACTACGCATGTGGGTATGCAGCTCCCCGCTCTGTCGCACCGGCCACCATTCGTTTTTTGCCCCTGACGCGAAATACACGCCCCACGGTTCCACGCTGCCACGTTGTACCATTCCCTTTTGAGACAGTGATCCAAGTAACAGCGTTTTGATTGTGCTGTATAAATGAATGTTGCGTGATTTTGGATTTGCTATATTTTGATTGTTGGATAAACTTTTGTTGCCGTTGGAAGTGACGAGTAAGATGCGCCTTAAACATACACAACCAATTACACAGAGATCACTATAAATATACCGCGTTACAGTTTTACAAGGTCTAGGTCTACGGGATTCGTGGCTAGAAAATCACTGCACCGAATCTAGAGGTAAGCTTGTGGCGTTTTTGAAAAGGCACAGTGTGCTGTGTACTGCAGTTTTACTATCGGTTAACCACGACTCGCAAACAGTTTGTTTTGTTTAGGGCCCAGCACAAGGTTCGCGTTTTTCTGGTCGTAGTTATCTCGTCAGGTAGCATAGGCTTTTTTTAAGCGTTTTTTCTGCTATAAATAATTTAACGAACATATTTAGTCAACACCGATACAACGATATATGATTACATCGATATATATTTAGCATCTCTAGTCCCTACCTGGTGACCAGTGACTAGACATGGGTAACTCAGACAAATTCCTTGTTCCAGCACAATAATTCAAGCGTAGCTTACTGCGCTGGCGCATTTAGTTAAGTCAAATTTGAACCATAGTTGCGGGTGTAGCTAAATGATAGCGAGGAAAGCGAGTTCGAGAAATGAATGAGTCGGCAGACCAGTGCAGCGGTGTGGCTTGGCGCTGTGCCATAGCCTGTTCATACGCTAAAGTGCGCTATGCGTTTACACATTTGGAATAAGTGTGATAACACACTCGACGCAGTAAAGTGAGTTTGCCTTTTTGCTCGGCGTAGCGCAGCTGCGCAATGTTATCCATGTCTAGTAGTGACATTGACTTGACGTGATCTCAGTATTGGTCTATGATCTCAGTCATAGATTCTCTACTTAGTCTAGTCATAGACAGAGATAATTAACAATTGTCATAGACTAAAATCTCAGCTGTGATAAAAGGTTATGTTCATTTGAATTATAGTTTTTTATAGCAATGGGTGAACTTACGGCCACCAGCTTATTTGAGTCTCAAACAATATTCGCCGATCACAAAGACCTTATCCACGATGTCGCGTACGACTTCTACGGCGAGAGAATGGCCACTTGTTCGAGCGACCAATATGTCAAGGTAAATTATTTGTTGTTATTTACCCCCCCAAAACTTGATTACTATATTTGTCTTCACTCGGTAAACGTATGAACTCCTCGCAATTAATTCCTCGCAGTTGGTATGAATGGTTTTATCATTGCTTCTGTTAAAGCATAATTAATGTATTCACAATATAATCAACATTTTTGCGGTTATCTTCTTACTCAATTTGATCCATTATAGGGTCCAGAAGACTAGAAATGATCCGATGGCATATTTACTTGATAGTCCTGATTGTTTTAAGGCTGTACAATACATTTAATTTTTTTGAGATCTTTTATTTAATAAATGCAGCGCCAATAACGCGCTTATTATATATTAAGTTAATATTTATATATAGTAAATGTAATTTTGATAGGTATCTATACAGTATAGATAATATGAGCTTATTACAGGCGTCCACTACATGTATTTTAAATGAAAACTTCTTTAGCTCCATTCTGTTTTGAAACTCAATGAAACAAAAAAGTGATACTAAAAAGAGACAAATACATCTTCTATACAATTAATAAAATTGAAGTGACTGTTTGTAATGTCAAAATAACAGCTTTTTACTACAAGCATAATAAAATATATATGATACCTATAACAAAACACACATTTTGATAATTTCTGTCTGTCTGTTTGTTCCGGGTAATCTCTGAAATGGTTGGACCGATTTTGATGGGACTTTCACTGGTAGATTGCTAATTTTATAGGGAGTAACTTAGGCTACTTTTATTCTAGAAAAAGAATTAGGGTTTTTCACAAATAATAAAAAAACTGATCATGGTGAATCAATTCGGGTCCTTAAATGGCTTACGCTGAGTAAACCATAAGAGATATAGCAAATTAATATACTACATAATTATA
Organism: Saturnia japonica; assembly: GCA_033032175.1. Taxonomy (NCBI): domain Eukaryota; kingdom Metazoa; phylum Arthropoda; class Insecta; order Lepidoptera; family Saturniidae; genus Saturnia; species Saturnia japonica. The sequence goes on from CM065318.1 coordinate 17,338,870, forward strand.
TGCATTAAAAAGACATACTTTATCCTGTGAGAAAATGAGATAAAATACATTATACAGTGTTTCCTATTATCTCTTTGTGCTTTTGTTGTTGGTGTGTGTGCTCCTATATAATATAAAGCCAAGGGAAAAGATGTCATATCTAGTGTGGAATCTGGTTTATGTGAATTGTTTATGTAAATATTTTTATGTTTTCTGAAGGTGTCACTACTATCGCTTGTGAACTGCACACATTTTTTTAAAACATACATAAATATTGGCTGTATTTTGTTGGTTTTTATTAAGTACTAACTGTGCCTGCGGCTTCACTCAAGTGTACTACAGAATGCTCTTGTGAATCTTGTCTCCCACTCCTGGCTATTTTAAAGACAAAAATGCTTATTGTGGGTGCTCCTTTAAAGATAGATATATACTCTCGCTGATTTTTTTTGTAGGTATTTTCAATGTCTACAATTATTTAGTACATTAATTTGATATATCTCTTGTGGTTTACACAGCATAAGCCATTTAAGCACCTGACTTGATTCACCATAACTGGTTTTTTTTATTTGTGCTGAATCCTAATTCGTTTTCTAAAATAAAAGAAGCCTAAGTTACTCCCTATAAAATCAGCTATCTACCAGTGAAGGTCCAGTCAAGTAATCAATCCAACTGTTTCGGAGATTACCTGAAACAAACAGACAACAATTTTTTAAATGGGTTTTTTGTTTAGGTATAGTATATACTTTCATATGCATTTTGTAAAAAGCTGTTATTTTGACATTACAAACAGATACTTGGTTATTTGTAATACTTATAATGATAATAAAGCCTGAAGAGACCAATTGTGACTGAGTAATTATGAAGGGAAGCATTTTAAATATTATTTTTATGATAACAAAAGCACTAAAATAAAAGTTAGAAAAAGCAGTGGTATCAGATGACCTGTTAGATTTAATTACTAATAACATTAAATATTCCCAGGTGTGGGATTCAGATGGCCGTGAAGGATGGAGGCTAACAGCTAGTTGGAAAGCACACCATGGCTCTGTCTGGAAAGTCACATGGGCACATCCAGAGTTCGGTCAGGTTATTGCAACTTGTTCATTTGACCGTACTGCTGCCATCTGGGAAGAAGTTGGTGTGTATATAATAATTCTGTTATATTGTAGAAATAATTATGTATATAAAAACAATGCATAGCATAAGACAATATTAGGCAAATACAGTAAGCAAACATGTCATGCTAAGTAATTACAACAAACAAATGAAAACAATTCTTAGAATCCCACTGTATGTATAAAGTATTTATGATTCTAATATTGTGTTTGAAGTTCAGTGAAATCAGTGTTTATTGGGATCTTATGCTATATATATATTTTTTAATTTATTTATTTACCATACTAAGAGATTTACAAAGTTGTTGAAATTAATGCCACAAAAACCTTTAAGGTTTGTGTGTGACACCTTACAATATGTTGTCGGATATACAAAAACATAAACATTAACCTAGTACAAGTACATAGATCACCATCTATCAGAACCAAGAATTCACAATTCCGATAAAAAATGTTCCTTGAACACATATTTCTTATTTTGACTAGTTATAATATTGCGAACGGAGGTAGGCAAAGAGTTTATTAGTTGAGGAATTAAGTAAGCAGTCGTCCGACTTCCGTAGTTATTATTTGCTGAGAGGGTGGTTAGTTAGTTATGAAGTTTTTATATGTGGTAGAAGTGGGAGCGAGAGATATATCAGCAAAATTTTTCTATAACTTGCTAAAAGAAACAAAAAATGTCTGCCTGTCGAGAACTGCAGTAAGTTTTATTATAAAATTGGTATCTAAAGCAGCATTAACAGGGTCTCACCAAATCTGGCTTGGCTGGGAGGGTATGGTGGGCAGTCAAGGTGAGTGCTGATGTGCATCATAAGGGGGGGCCTCTAAACCTACACCTGGGAAGCAAGTCTCGGGGGCTGCTCCTGTTTCCCTCTCTCTGCCACACAATGGATCCGTCAACCGTATGTTGCATCCATGGAATGCTCAGATATTTGTATCTCTTGGTAATGATGTAAACCAAACAAACTTTCGCAATTTGTACTTTTTAAGGAGGTTTTCTTTAAGTAGAGTTTGTTATATAGAGTTTAAACTTTATATTATAATAGCTGGGTCCTGTTTTAGCCATGTTCAATTTGTTCAACCAATTCTTCTCTGTTTCACTGCCTATGGAGCCATGTAGCTGATTATTATTATGACTACACATACTTGCCTATAACCTGCCATATTGCTTCATGTTCATGGTTACAGCTGTGGTTCTTAGGGTCTTAGAGCTTTTAAATAATCTTCCTCATTAAATATTTTTATAATCAATTATAAAAACACGCCTTTGATAATTATGCTGATTTTATTTAAAATACTGTATGTTTTATTGTCAATTAGTAAAAAACTTTATTATACATTTCTCAGTCAGAAAGTTTCAGTTACTATAGTCTTGGATTGATCTACTTCGCTTACTTCCATAGCTTAATGTCTTACGGTATTTTGCTGTGGGGTTCAGTATTTCAGGTAGATACCATATTTATGTTACAAAAACGGGCAATTACTGCAATTTACAACCTAAAAACTTTGCCTTCCCAATACATCCCTGATAACTTAATGTATATTCGTAGAAACTTAGTCAAGTTACATTTTGTCAAAGAACAGCACAATGTTAATACTAGAAATTGAGATAAATTAGTCATACCGTGTTTTAAACTAAGTAGGTCCAATAAAAGTTTTTTAGAAAATAGTGTCGGGTTTTATAATAAGATCCTGATGCATATTACTGATTTACCAGACAACTAGTTCAAAGACCATATCAATCAAGTTTTACTGTCAAAAGGCTATTAGGGTGGATCATTATGTGAATGATAGTGATGTCTGGTAGTGACTCCCTCTCTGTGCATCCACTAAATTATTATTATTGTACCTGTTATTTTGTATAGTTAAAAGAAAAGAAAGATAAACCCGATTGAGTTTCTTACCGGGTCTTCTCGATGTCGGGAAAGTTTTCCGAACCGTCAGTAGTGTTTTGACGTTCATAAGTGCTTTCTTAGGGCCTAAATTGAATTAAGATTATTTTGATTTTGATTATGTATCAAATTATAAAACAAACATTTTACAGTGAAGAGGTGGCATTTAAAGAGACAATGTGTAAAATTTCCTGTTTTATAATCTACTAGCTGTGCTCCACGGTTTCACTCGATAAATTTTATCCTATAAACACCCACCGCCAAATCACCCATGTAGTCTATCATAATTGTTCTTCCCGCATGTACAAATTATTTTAATTTTTCATTATCTCCTAAATTATTTGTCCAAATAGCATACTCTATAGAGCAATATTTAACTTCATGAAATTGTCTTTATGATGAAGTAACTTTTGTTTGTAAGGATTTAATATGCCATGTCTAAAAATAATGTTTATAAGTCCCTGTTTAATTTTCAACAAATCTTTGTCACAAAATACCTTATTGTGGCTTTTATATATGAAATAGGCATATGGTATCGCTGACTTTTTTAGATATACTAAAGACCGGTATTATTGTTGAACATTGTATTTCCGTATTATTAACGATTACGCCAGCGCACGCTGTTAAAGCAGTTCGGAGGGGCCTCGACTTCCGACTTACGTTACAAAAATCAATATTTAAGGCTATCTTAGAATTGTATCCTAATCTTAAATAGCCTATACTATTATTCCTCAAGAGTCTGGCTATCTTTATTATATACAAAAATATTTTTTCGAATCCGACAGGTAGTTCCATAGATTAGCGTGTTTAAACAAACAAACAAAAAAACTTTTCCGCTGTACTGTATTAGTTTTCTATATCATCTAATTTACTATCTCTCAGTAGAACACAATCTCAATTAATAACATATTTTTGTAATTATAAAGACTTTTAAAATTGGTGCCTAACTGTTGTTAAAATAACTTCAGGTGACACCACAGCGTCAGGATCTGAGAAAGGCCTCAGGACATGGCTCAAACGCTCCAACCTAGTGGATTCAAGAACATCAGTGACAGATGTCAAATTTGGGCCAAAGCACTTAGGATTGTTATTAGTCACATGCTCAGCTGATGGTATTATAAGGTAAAGCATAGCATGCATTATAACTAAAAACAGAAAAAAAAGCGTATTAATGATTTAAAACAATAAATAATTAGATCTGTATTTTCTCATCACTCAGAACATTTCCAGTATTCTGGTTTCTTTAAAAACTTTAAAATAATAGAGCGTATTTGAGAAAATCAACATAAATACATCATAATATGTACATAAATAATTATCTATATGATATTTAAAATTTTGATAAATCTTTTTAAATTTTCCCATCAAAATATTCCAGTCAAATTATGTTAGCGGGGTTTCAAGTATTTCGAATGACGTCAAAGGATGACGTCATGCGCCCTGATTGGTGTTAAACTAACAAATCACAGACAGCCATCTGACATTTTGCAAGATATGATGTCATGGTTACCACTGTCATTCTTATTTCTATCACGAAGCAGTATTGCTTACTGTTCAGAACCACGGTCTGGCAACACAAGTTGTCTCTAGTTTTCTCTATGTAGACAACTTCAGGCTTACCGCGCGGTCAGCTATCACCCTTGTTTGTTCTTGCTTCATGCGACACGCCGTGGCGCCTTAATTTGTTTTGAGAAGTGATGTTTTTTGATCTGATCGCGATATAACTTGTACACTACCCTGTTAATTATTGTCAGATGATTAAACACACAATTTTTGGGCTATGGAACGAGATATATTCTCCCTATATTACGGCCAGTCGTGATTGTCTTGAAAAGGTCAATTTGCCGGATTGAGTTTCGCGTACCTTAGTTTGATAACTTGTAATAGTAAAACTTTTAATTGATTGTTTGAACTGTGTTGGGCCATGGATATATTCTCTCTATTGCGGCCGTTTGGCATGCTGTTATATTGTGTAAACTTGTAATCTCGCCACGAGACTAATTGGTGTGAGAAGCCAGTGGACAATGACTTACTTGACTATTACCGGTGAATTGTGGAGCTTCTTCCGACGCATTTGTCTGCCCTGCGAAACGCAGGCTATTGCTGTGTCACATACCACACTCAATCAAGGGATCAGATGAGAAGTCTTCCACTGCACTTAAATGCTAATCCCTGAACACTTGATGGAGGACATAAGACTCATTTTGCGAAGGTTCTGTACTGGCAAGCATCGTTTTTCAGTTAAGCCCTCAGGATTAGCAAACTGTTTTTAGGGTTCAGAACCTTACGAAAATTATCGTACATGTATGACAATTACATGCCTTCCACACGATAGCATTATTTTCTTTTTATATTACGCTAATACGATAATTTGAAAATCCTAAGATTTTTTAAATAAAGCTCATACTGGCAGAGATCGCCAAATGAAGTGTGGCATTTATCGTACCAGAACCATCGAAATTATTGTACTTTTGTAGTATAGTATTTTCCCTTTTTACGTTCCAGAGGACTTAATTTATGAATTCTTAGAATATTAAAATTATTGTATTTTCGTAAGATAACATAACATACCATCACGCTTGTATCCCTGAAGAGTTGGGCAGAGGTGTACTAATTAATGTACACCCACAGTTAGCCGGTTATGTTTTAGATGTCACGTAGTAAGGGGCGAGCTTATTTCTATTAATTAGGTACAAAGTCAAACTCCGAGCTGCTACTGAGAATTTCATAGAAATACCTAATAACACTTTGCTCAAGCTGGAAATTGAACCCAGGACCTTGAACATAGCAGTCGCGCTTGCGACCACAAGCTACGGTACGAAGGCATGAAATTGTTGTACATGTGCTATAATTTTATCGTACGCTTGTGAACCCTGGGTAAAAGACAAAGTTTTGTACGCCGATGAGCTAAAAAATGCCCTCCACAACAAAAATTGGTAAAGTGCGATAGCTCTGCTCATTGGAATTCAATGTTGCTGGTACAATATTATTGACCGGCCTCAGTTAGGACTCTGGTCTTTCTGAAGTTGGAAGCAAGAAACAGTAGATTGGCTTAGTCGGTATATTTATAGTATTGTTATTATTTTTAGGATATACGAAGCACCAGATGTCATGAATTTAGCGCAATGGACTTTACAACATGAGATACCCACCAAGGTGTCCATCAGTTGTTTGTCCTGGAATCCATCTTTGTCTAGGTGAGTGGTGTTATTTTAGTTTTGATATTGGTTCAATGGAACGAATATTATTTTCTGTGTGCTAACTTCGACATTTGTCAAGTCACGGAAAACCTTTCTAAATGCTATGAAGGGGAAGGGTAAGGGGAACCATCTTGTAAGGGAGATAAGTTGAAAAAGTGTCCGGCTGTAAGCAGAAAATTACAATTCAAAAACCCACCAAAATGGCGTTCGCGTAGAAGAGGGAATGATACTTTTTCATATATAGAGATGGTAGTCTTGGTCTCTATCAAAATCAAAATCAAAATAATCTCTCTTCAGTTTAGAACCTAAGAAGGCACGTATGAACGTCAAACACTACTGCCGGTTTGGAGAACATCCCAGACATCGAGAAGAACCGGTAAGAAACTCGATCGGGTTTATCTTTTTTTCAAATGTACAAGTGTTAAATAACGGGTACAATAATAAAAATTTAGTGGATGCACAGAGAGGGAGTCACTACCAGACAGCACTATCATTCACATAATGTTCCACCCTATAATAAATAACCTTTTGACAGTAAAACTCGCTTGATTTGGTCCTCGAACTTGTTGTCCGGTAAATCGGTAATATGCTTCGGAATCTTATTATAGAACCTAACACTATTACCTAAAAATTTTTATTGGTCTTACTAAGTCTAAAACACAGTATGACTAATTTATCTCAATTTCTAGTATTAACATTGTGCTGATCTTTGACAAAATCTAGCTTGACTAAGTTTTTGCGAATATACATTAAGTTATTTATTTATTTGGCGCGCCAATAGAGCCACAACATATGATACATGATTATATTTTAGTCATACGAACACATCTCAATAATTATGTAGTACTCCACTTACAGGCGAGCACAGCATGCAACAATTTTCGAGCCTTATTATTGATTAAATATAGTACTATGTTAACAAACTTGATAAAAATAATAACAATAATTAAAAACAAACAATAATAATACAAAATAATGTTAATAATATAAATACTCAATCATGTCATAATTGGAGAATTTTAAAGATATAGGATTTAAGAGAGGATATATTGGGAGGGCAAAGTTATTATACCATATTTCTGGAATTTCCTACCCGCCATTATAAATGCGTGTGAGGCTCTTATGAGGCTATATTTATGTATGGAAAGATGATTTTAGTTAAAAAACCTTTCAACCTTTAGGGTTATGTATGGAAGGCTTTAGAAATTTAGTTTAATTATTACATAGGAAAGTGAGATTCATACATTTGAGTGAATATTCATATTTACAAAAGGCTGAGAACTTGAATCGATAATTTTCAACATTTGATATATTATAAAACAAAGTACCCTCGCCGCGTAAGTCTGTCTGTCTGAACGCGACAAACTCAAAAACTACCCAACGGATTTTCATATGTTTTTCATCAATGGACAGAGTTATTCATGTGGAAGGTTTAAGTGTACATTTTGTTAAGGTTTTGTGTAAATTGGCTGAAATATGATGATAATTGTTGATGATGTTGGAAAAATCATGTCGACTGGGAACTTTACTTGCGTGTGCCGCGTAAACCAACGGAGTTTTATGTATTACTTTGCTACCCATGCGAAGCCGGGGTGGTTGCTAATTAGATATATTTTGTTGCAGGGTAGGAAACCCCCCAATGCTCGCGGTGGGCAGCGACGAACCGAACACAAGTAACGCTTCCACCAGCGTTCCCACAGATAAAGCGACAACGTGTAACGGAAAAGTGTTCATATATGAGTAAGTTGACATCAAAGTAATATTAAAACTAGTGACTGGCCGAAATTTGATTTTTAACCGCTACACTTTTACTTTCTTCTTTGAAACCAATTTTTTTTTTTTTTTTTAATCTGTCGCCTTCTTTACTATTAATATAAATGAAGTTTAATGAAGTTATCGCTTACATACAGATAATACAGTATCTGCAAATATAGAAGCAAAAAGTAAAGGTTATTTTTTAAATTTGGATTTATATTGCAGTCTACCACCTATATAGCTAAACAACTTTAAGCATGGTCATCTTTTTAGGCTGTGACGAGCTAAATTCAGCATAGGTTTTTAAGCACGGGCAATCACTTTAGCACAGATGAGTCTCAGAAAATTCTCAATCGTATTGAGTTTCAAAATTAAAAAATCCAAAATCAAAGTAATATTTATTCAATTTTGGCCCTAAGATGGCACTTATGACCATCAAAACACTACACATCAGTTTAGGGTACTCGCTACATATTAATAACGTTGTATCCAACCGAGTAAGTTGATTTTGGCAGCCAGTCTGCTGGTCAGCCACTATAACCCAAATTTTTTTTTATCAATTTGAAACGAATAAATACTGTATATTCCTTCAATACTGTCATTTTTGTAAGGTTTGCTGTACCCACCCTTGCACCCCTCCTAACTGTACGCGTGTGTGTATAGGTGAGTACGTACACACATACATATGCATGGACGCAGACAAACACTAGTTTCGGTCAATTTTTAGGGGAAACCGAAACCGCGGCCAACTTTAACATTTTTGGCCGAAACCGAAACTTCGGTCGATCATTAAATAAAAATTTATCGGTGTTATACAAAATCAAAAAACCCGAGTATGGGAGATGTATGTTTTAAATTAAGATTCTTTATTATGGGTTATTTATTTACCTTTGATGTGAATTCTGGTATGTACATTTCGTTAATTTTTTCTTAGGTACGATATCTTTTTAAAATCTAGTATAAAAGATGGCAAACAAGCATACGGCTAACGTGATGGTAAGCACCTACTATAGCCTACTGAAATTTGTAATACCATAGATATCGCTAGAGTGTTGTCGACTTTGAACCCCCTACCCTAAGGAGCTCTGTAAATATTACTCACCGCAGGAACACAACCCAAGGTTATTTGGCTGCGATCTTCTGTAGGTTGGAGGTATTTCACCAGACGAAATTGCCTCAAGTAGAGAGATATCTCTTAAAAAAAATCTCTGTGCCCTATCTTTTTGTATTTCTATAGGTGTGATGCTGATTAATATTTTTTAATTTTCAGGTACAGCGATAGTTCTCGTCGGTGGACACGGACGGAGTGTCTATCCTCGGTACAGGAGCCTGTAAACGATTTGGCCTTCGCACCGAACCTGGGACGTTCGTTTCACCTCCTCGCGGTAGCCGCCAAGGACGTCAGAATTATCAAAATCGAGCCAATTGTGTTAGTATGAGTGATGTTTCAGTGATAACGTGTACAGACAGTGTGTTGATCGACGTGAGTTTGAGTTTCAGTGATAGAAAAATAATGTGATCAAGTTGAAAACACCTATAGGTGTGTTCTGGCAGCTGCATTTGAACATCAAAACACTACTGCTGGATCGGAAAACATCCCAGTCATCAAGAAAAAACCAGTAAGGAACTCGGTCGGGTTTATCTTTTTGTCAACTGTATGTTTCAACGTATACAATGATATTAGTTTAGTGAATACACAGACAGTGAGTTACTTCCAGACATCACTATCATTCACATAATGATCCATCATATAAAATTTATGCAATTAATGCATCCAGTAAATTATTGTTATGGTTATCAACTATAAATATTATTTTTACTTGTATATTGTATTGTGTATTGGTACAGTTGAAAAAGAAAACTAAACCAGATTGAGTTTTTTATGGGCTTATTCTGAAGACTAGGATGTTTGACCTAACCTGTCATAATATTTTGATGTTCATAACAGCCTTGTTCGAGCCTAAATTGAAAAAAGTATGTCTATGTACGCTGTATATTAATATTTATTTATATCATTCATTCACTCATTCGTACATACATTCATTCCCTCGTTCATACATTCCATTTCCCATTAGGGATGATTTGATACCGCATTTTAATCAATACCAAGTACTCATTTTGGTAAATAGTCAAAGTATCGATACCTCATTCGATACCACTTCATAGGTTCGATACTTGTGAGTACTCAATCATTTTTTAATAATTGTCTTTGTGGCGGTTTTTTTAGCTGCGTTTGACGTATACGTAGAAAGAATTGCGACGAATGACCTTTTTTTAGCTATATTCCTTTCAACTAGACTCTGGTAGTTTTTGGTAGATATTGATTCGATTCCACTTTTTTCATTCGATACTAGAACTTAGTATCGAATGAAAAGGTTCAATACCGTAGTATGAGTACTCATTAGTATCGAATCGTCCCTAGTTCCCATACCAGTCGGTATGCAAACGCGTCGCCAAGCCGTCGCGTCGTAGAGTCACTCGTAAGAAATCAAAACGACAATATACGTCTCATACTTTCACGAATACGCTCCGCTATACAAAAAGGGTTTTTAAAAATTACGTGTTCGTTGTACTATAACAATAATTGTGCTTACTGTGAAAAGACCAGAACTCAAGTGCCAGTGAAAACATAAATAAAAAAAACCTGCGACCTATACAAGAGGAGATGTGGAGCAACTAGGTACCTCTTTATCCTTTTCCTTCTACGTAGAACCGGCGCCGTCAATGTATTTATGATTTTTGGGGATTTGTAGGGTCCATAGACGCAGCGTCCAAGCATTGCTGAACCACAAAACCTTTAGTTTTGTTTGGCGTTTTTTTTAAATATATAATTTCCACAGGGATTCAAGTAATGTAGCGAACGGTACGACCGGAGGAGGAACCGTCCGCTTCAAGACCGAGGTGATGGCCGCATTCGACGAGCACTACTCCTGCGTGTGGAGAGTCTCTTGGAACATCACCGGGACCTTACTAGCGTCCTCTGGTGATGACAGCTGCGTGCGATTGTGGAAAAGTTAGTCTTTTTGAAGTTATATTGTACTTATTTAGTAGAAGTTAAAATTGAGATCTGCGAACGCATCATGTGATGTAATTGCGATATGAAGTTAACCGTCAATAATGAAATGAATTCATATAATTAATATTACACAATTAAAAAAAAATCTATAAATTAATTTACATTATAATTATTTATGGGTTTAATCATGTTGTTCGATCGCAGGACAAGTGCACAATTTTTTTAACGAATTTAGTACTTTAATCTGTTTGTCTATTTTACGTCAAAAATTGATGAAATGATATGGCGTTGTTATAAAAAGACTTCTAAGAAATAATATATATAGATTTGAAAAATACCGAAGTACAACACCACATGCAACATGTTTCCTTGCCTCCAGTATTTCATCAGTTCATTTCAAGTAGAGAGAAATCTCGTTAAGACTGTCCAGAAGAAGCGATTTCACCGTCGGCGAGGTACCTACTTGAGCTTTATACATCGCGCGAGTATAATAGTAAGGACAAATAGAGGCCACGTACGACACGTACACGGGAGAGATGTTGTTCACCTCGTCCCACGAATATCAGACGCTGTTCTCATTTCTCTGGTACTAGTGTACAATATTTTATGATTCTGAGAGTGAATGAATACTCGTCTCCTCTTCCCATGCTGCATAGCGTAATGTATCATCACGATATTCAACGCATTTAATATTATAAATGGATTCATATCGCCAAAATTTCCTCCCAGAAGGCAGGAATACGTATATATGTATGGTTAGATAGATCGAATTTTACGGATAGGGAATTAGATCGCGATTTATTTTAACTAGCGGTCGCCCAACGATCGAAATTCGGCCAGCGACTTTTTAAATAAAAACTATTTTCTGTTTGACATTTGCACTATGAACCTAAACAATGAATATTATATCACTTGCTGTCACTTTTCATTGAGTGACAATGTTAATATTTTGGGGACTCTAAGTTCAGTGGCAATGGTCGGGTTAGGATTCGCAGTATTAAATTTTTTTTAGCTTTCTGCACTCCTTCTCCATATAAACTTTAACCGTTACAAATCTCACAGACTTCCGTGCACGCTTAAAAATATGTCCGAAGTTTTCTTCTTATGTATTAATATTATGATGAACGGCAACAGCCCAAGCCGAGGTCCTTGCGCGCTTGTTGCCCCAGCCCCGCTTTCGCGGCTGAGTGCCTTCCGCGCTCGCCCCCAAGCCCGGTGAAGCTGTCAGTATAGTCAGTTGGAAATCAATCAGTTGTTCATCTCCCGTTTTCAATGCGTAAATAGGTAGTATTTTATTAGTATAGTATTTTAGTAGTACTTTTTATTACTTCCGTAACGTACTTTCCGTAATGTTATTCCTACTGCCTCATTAGCCTAGTGGTTCTAAGCGCGACTGCTATACTCGAGATTCTGAGTTTTGTCCCCAGGGCGAGAAAAGTGTCTGTGTCTCTATTACATGAGACCTAAAAACATACACGGCGAACTGTGGGTGTACATTATTACACCTCTGCCTAACCCTTCGGGGAATACAGGCGTGATTCTATGTTATGTTATATTATTCGTCTTTTGCAGTGCAATACTTGAACCAGTGGAAGTGTGTTGCGGTGTTCAAGAATGAAACGTTGGCCGGTGACTCTCCACCATTGGGCAGAGCCCACACGACTTACATGCGGATGGCGACCATGGCAAACCCTGGACACATGCCGTTCCACTGACCAAAAAGCAACGGCTCCTGCGGTCATACCTACTCCGGTCAGTAGTCAGTAATCAAAAACACTATATTCAGTATAGACCCTAAGAAGGTATATATGAATGTTAAAAAACTTCCACCAATCCTCAAGAAAAGCCGAAAATGTTTAGTGGATAAACAAGACTCCCTGACCTTAGCAACCATGCTGTGATAGACTAATAAGTAAATCGTATATTCTACACAGTGATTGATTTTTATAAACTTTTTTACTTACCATCAACATAAGTCACTTTGCCTAGTAAATTTTTAAAATGTTTTTTTTTTCAATCAATACAAGCAAAGTGTAATTCTAAAATAAGTTACGAGTCATTTTAAAAAGTAATATATTTTTATACCTATTAATATAAGATTTTATATATTATGTGTGTATAAAATCAATATTCAGTAATAAAAAAAAACTTTCATATCAATATATCAAATCACTGTATTATTTTATTTAAAATAAAACGATAAATTTAATACAAATACGTTTAAAAATTATACAATATCTAAAAAGATTTACCACTAGGTAGTTGTCGCGCGATTGACATATTATTTAGTTCACTTAGAGTTATAATTAGGAACTCGTAAACAATTTAAGAGAAAATAATTGCATATAAAAATGTGCACGGGTCCTTATGGCAGTAACAGATGGCGGCGCACGGCCAATTTTTTATATATTCCGACTGTGAAATAGTCTAATATCATATTTTTATATCCTCATCGTTCATTATATGTATGTGGACCAAGCTCCAATGTCGTGTCATGGGAGTTTTTTCATGGAAAAACTGGTATCTTTCATAAATAAACAAAAACAACATAACATAGGCGGCACTAACTCAATAGCTTACTTAACAAATTTATTTATTAAAGTAAAATTTATTTTGTACCACATATATTTCGAACATTCTACAAATAATAATTTCGAAACTTCAATACGTTTTATGCGACAACGACATTAGCTTATTTCTTTATCGATTAATTTTAGAATTAAAGGTTTACTTTATTTGAAATTAAATGTTCTTATGCTCACGGAAATAGATATTTTTTAATTTAAATTTATTAAATTTTGACATATCCGAATGATATGTACAAACTTTCTAATTTCATATCGCCATGTATATATCTCCGTGCAAGTTTCCGTACGCCGCTGCTTGTTGTTACGGCTTATTGATTCTATTTCATTGGCACCGTTCTTCGGAGTCTTTGTAAATGTGTTGTTTCTTTACTTACGCTCCTTGTCGAGTACCATCCCGCCTGCTCAGAAAAGAAACGATTATATGTTATCCAAATAAAGCTTTTTTGGTGTCATTTTTTTTTCTCAGTTTCTCATTTCACCCCACACAGGTACGTAGGTTAAGGGACATTTTTTTTTTTTTTTTTGTAATAGTGAACGCGCTAATTTGAAGAACTACCAGTCAGATACGAAAAATTCTTTTCGCACTTTTGTAACCTATTTATAGAGGAAAATTATGGACTATATAACTTCACGCTACAACCTTACTAAGTAACATTAATCTTGAACGTGAAGCAATGTGACAAGCTGAAGGCAAGTACGGGAACGTGAGAACAACAATAGTTTACACCGGTGCGTTGACTGCGGTAGTCTGGCGGAGAGTTTGTGGATTATATTTAACATGGGTGAAGTCGTGGGGTAAAGCTAGTCTTTAATAAAAAGAAGTAATGAAAATATTGAACATGTTTGCACCAAACAAAATATCGCTTTTTCACCGACAAACAAGCTAAATTATTAAACAGGAAATTAAAAACCCGACTGCAACGAAAATACTACAGTAAATTCTTTTTTATATTTTGCTTTTAATTTGATTAGGTACATAATTAGGGCGAATCTAACGACAACTCGTTCGCTAAAATCCATTAATCCGTTTAGGATACAGAGCGTGCTAAAGAAACCGACATAGAAAAACATAACCCACCTTTTTTGCTGTTGGGTAAAACGGACACTTACAATGGACGTACGGCCATTTGAAATTTACCGTTTCAATTATAGTCACTCAGAAAGTCAGCCTTGTAATTTTAAAAACAAATTGACATTACTTACAGGCGTCGTGCGTTCACTTCTGCAATGCCCGTTCAAAGACGAGTTCGGACTCACGATGTTTCTGTAAATAAAGCGAATATTGATGCTTCAAGCGGTGATGGACTCATTTAAGCCAATATCCAGCCATATTTACTCAATTGGTAGCGTTTTTTTTATCTTTATAGGTCTAGACCTATACGTTAGCGTTGAGGCCACAATCTCACCTGTTCTAAGTGACGATGTGGCCCGAGATGGTAGCACGCTAAGCCTAGTGGAAGACTGGCTCTCAAGTGCAGTTGCCGGAACACACCAATTGGTGCTTGTTGACAGATTTTCAACTTGACAGTGTAAGCTAGACAGGCCGGTATTAGAAAAAAAACCCTACCACCATGCAAAAAAATCGTTCGGATACCGTGTTAATCGACGTGAAATGAATCCTACGTGCCCGAGTTTTCGGTGAAGGAAAACGTCGAAATGAAACGCGAACGTCTGAGATGTTCTCGTAGTGCCACCGTTCCGAAAAACATAAAACCGTACTGAGTTCCTTTTCCCACGGAGTGAATTGACAGTCACTAAGGTCGAACTCGAAAATAATGTCGTCGCATTTATTATTGTAGTGTTGTGGTTGGTGTATTTGAATTAATTTTTTTTAAGTCGATAAAAAAATTATTAATCACATTTTTTTTGGATAGTGGCTAAAACACAATGTTCATGAAATTTGGAATCAGGTACTACAGTTTTGTGATCGTTTTGGATTTGTGGCTTGAATATAATTGGCCACCGCGAAACTTTAATGGTATATTATACTTTACGTAATTTTCAACGATCGACTGTTTGCCTCTGCAGTAGTTTGTCTATAATAACATTATCGTCATCATTGAATCTTACCCCAAAGAAGCTCTCTTGATGTTTGTCGCATTGTTCTGTAGAAGGATCCTCGGATGACTATTCATCACGGTACTTGATCTCCAGCTGTAATTAATGTTTAAGATGAACTAATTATTTACGGAATGTTTAAAACAGTGTACACTCCATATAGTAAAGTTGTAGGAACCGGGTATTTTATAACATGATAAAGAGTTTTCGCTAGACGGAGAGTAGAGAAGATTAGAGACTTAGTTTTAATTATTAAGTAAAAGTATGAGGTTATTTGTGAAGCTATTTCTTCTAAAAGAGTATTAATTCTTATCCAGATAAATATAAGTTACCTTGAGAATTTAACGTTGATTAAAATGTCACACTATATCATTTAAGTGTTATACGAATACCGTAGAAGATATCACTGATTCAATATTACGTGCAACCTAAAAAAAAATCATTCGCAGCGAAACGGTTGGCCGGCACACTGCTGCCACCCGCGCCGCGCTGCTGCCTTCATATTAATCATGTGCGTGCGTTCGTACCGATGAACTCTAAAAACTAAATCGATAGAACATGCTTTTTTGAACACAAATGACATATAATTAGTAAATTGCACCCGTGCGTTTATTATACCTTGTTCTGTTGAGATGTTTAAATTTGGTTAAAAATGTTAAAGTACCTATTTAGTAATATATATATAGAAAAATCCTTGCGTATGACAAGAAAGAAATTACCTAGGGAATCCATCTCCAGTTTTCCGCGAAGAGTCTGCTCTCTTATCTCCAAACTTAACCGGGCAACTGTTCAACCTGGGCTGCTCTTCCTCTAAACTAATTTTCCTGACGTATGGTGCCCTCAGACATCTCCTGGCAACCTTGGAATCGCTCGTCTCATTGCAATGTTCATCTATACTCGGTAGTCGAGGACCAGGGCAGTCTCCGTTATCATATACCTTGTACAAAGGCGGTTTCAACCCATAAATTGTATTAGGTTTCAAAGTCCTCGGACTTATCTTGGGAATACCCCTCTCAGTTTGAACGGTCTTTGAAGCTACATCCTGGACTTTCCTTGGTTCGTATGGCGGTGTGATATTTCTATGACATCTTTGGAGTTGATTTTTCGCTGTAACCGCATTGGCAGTGATGGTTTCTTCGTAGTTTGCGTGGTATTCCGGTGGAGTGATCGGTCTTGGTTCGACAGGGTTACTGGACCAGAGGAGATCGGTAGCTGGCACTGTCTGCATTTGATGGAGGTGCGCTTTGATGTTGTATATACCTGCTAATGAGCCGAAAGGGTCGGCTTTGATTTGAGCAATAACGTCCATCATGGTCTGTCCGCATAGTTCTCCTATCTGCCGGTACATCTGCAACGTTTTGGAGAATACGTGATTGGCCTAACATTAAAATGAGATTATCTGGTTTATATCTATTTAATCTTTGTATAGTGTAACATCGCGCATTAGAAGGCTCTTAACTGATTCTATGGTACGTGACGTCATACGATCGCTTGCGGTACAGCGGCCACGCAAACTGCGGCGGCGATGTCCCTATAAAGCTCGGGGTGCCGAGTGGTGCGAGGGCCCGCGCGATACAAATGACACTATACGTGCAACACTTAGCTACCCACATACAACATTACACACGTATGAACACACACGCGTGCACACCTCACAGGTACATAGGTTCTATAAGGGACCTTTTTTTTTTCTTTTTTTGCGCTAGTTAGTGTTGAAAAACCATTCCGTTTACTAAATACACATACGCATGGTTCCCTCCTTCCTCCCAGGAGGAGGGGAACGTGCATATGGGTATATATTAGTTAGTTCGAATTTCTTAGGATTAGGGAATTAGATAGATCGCGACCTTTTCGCATTCGCGACGACCGCCCGAGCCGAGGTTCGGCCACTCTGGCACCCTCGTGCGGGTCGTCACAAACTTTCGCGGCTGAGTGCCCTAAGCGCTCGCCCCCAAGTCCGGTGAAGCTGTAAAAGCCGCAGCGGCTCTGTTTTTGGATAGGGCCCCTAAGGCTAACAGTGTAGTCAGTTAAAAAAAAAAAAAGACAAAAAAAAAAGTGGTGCGAGGCAATCAACTTCCAGTGTTGTACATACTGTGTTGTTACGCTGCCAGGTTATCGCTTGGTCAATATTGGTGGTAATTAATGTGAAGCGTTGGATGCAAACTGTTTGATATTTCTGTATAATTTATCTACAAACTCGAGTTCAGTTTGTTTCAGTAGGTTCGATCATAGCATAAACTGAACTTTGATGTTTGTGCCATTGATTGTATTGTTAAGCAGTACATAAGCTTTTCAGCACTGCAATTAGTGATTGTGAATGTAATTTTTTTTTTCCTTTCGCATGTAAATATGTAAAAACCTTTTATGAATTCTCACCAAACATCAACTCGGTAAAAGACAAAAAGTCGCTCAGGATTTAAAAAAAAAATTTAAACTGTTGCATTTTTTGTTTTCAAAATTTTTTCTCGACATGTAATTACGTGGCGTATACTTTGTTGACTTTATAAGTATTCTCAAATATTTGCTCATAATGAAATAAGAAAAAATCGGATCCCTTATAGAATCACATTGTTGTTCTTCTGTCTGTCCAAGTGTAAAAAATTTTTCCTTAAAAATGATTGGAAAAACGTGTTAAATTAACATATTTTCATGTGAGAAGAGAAAAAGTTTTTTTGGGCCTAGGATGGATACGGTCCGTGTGTTCAGGTTTTAAGGTTGGGCTTTATTTTATCACCTCCCTTCCATAACAGAAGCGCCAGGGTTGATCAGTGGAGCCACAGCTACCTACATTATATAGCTTTCACCTTATATAATAACTTCACGAACTTGTGTATTATTCTATGAAGTTGTAATATTGCTTCCCGGGTTCGCATCTACCCTCCTTTTTTAATTAGGGTTTTTGAAACGAGACCTGT
Source organism: Saturnia japonica (assembly GCA_033032175.1). Lineage (NCBI taxonomy): Eukaryota > Metazoa > Arthropoda > Insecta > Lepidoptera > Saturniidae > Saturnia > Saturnia japonica. Next base: position 17,357,388 of record CM065318.1, read on the forward strand.
AGAGGAGCCTCTCCTCTCGATGGACGCAAGTGCTTTCAGATTACATTAGCTGTACCTGTTACCCTAATTCTTTTTCTAAAATAAAAGTAACATAAGTTACTCCTTATAATATTAGATATATATCAGTGAAAGTCCCGTCAAAATAGGTCCAACTGTTTCGGAGATTAATCGGAACAAACAGACACACACAAAAAAAAATACATTGTTATAAGTATCATATATACTATCATATGCATTTAATGAAATGCTGTAATTTTGACAAAGACACCAGTTTTTAAGAAACTTCAAAAAATGTAGGAGGTCCTCAATTCGATTTTTGTTTTACCCATGTTCAGCCATAACTTCTGTGCTTATGTACCGATTTAGGTGATTCTTTTTTCAATGAAAAGGAGATACCTCAAGGGTGGTCCCATTTTAATTTCATTGGCATTGGACCTCCGACTTCGAGGATACACAATTTTTGCTCAAAATTGTCTTATATTATTTGTATATATAGTAGAACCCGTATTGTATTGAGAAATAATAATAAGAAATGAAGGTATTAAAATACCTCTCGATTAATCTTAGGGTCAATCGTAGCTAGCGGATGGGTTTTCATCCGCATACCAGGTCTTTTCACCCAGCGGTGTCTTGCCGCATCCTCGATCTTCATACGTAACTCGACGTTAGGTTCGAGCAGTTGTTGGATGAACAGCTTACATTCTGCAACAACGCCATACTAAGTCTTACACCGGTATAAAATACCGAAAAAACCAGCAATAAATTAGTCACCAAAAATCCATATCAATAATAAAAAGGTCCATCGAATCATATCAATCGATACACATAGATGAATTCTAATGAGTTTGAAGTAAATTATACAATTTCTCAAAATGTAAAAGTTTCCTTGTAAGGGTCCATAGCATACATATCAACTAGGAAAAGGACCTAACGTAAGCACGTAACCAAAGTGGATCAGCGGCTCCGGGAGTCGACTCGACTACGGCAAAGCGGCACCAGTTCGGCAACACTAATGTGGTGCAGTCAGGTCGCGGGAGAGGTGAGAGGGGAAAGCGTGGAAGAAAAAACGTAAGCTCGGATACGGAGGGACTTAAGCGCGGGAACTGCTAGCTGAGCACGGCCCGCACCGCGGTTCGTGAGCTTGACCCGAGGCGAGGTGATTACTGTACGATTCCGATTAGTGTGCATTGCACAAATAATATTGAACGGCTCGAGTTAATACTTGACGATCCCTTTCCGAATTGATATGTATAAGAAAGGACCAGAAGCTAATTAAAGAGATTTTATATTTATACTAGCGGCGCCCCACGGTTTCACCCGTATTATATTTGCTCGACCGACTCTGCACCGAGCCGCGCTAACGCACACCTACTTCAACGTAATCAGTATAGATATTTTCATATCAGCTTACTTTGATGGTTCTACAATCATTGAGACATTTGATATGATACAAAATAACTTGTTTAACAGATTCCCATGATAACTCTGTTGTCCACAGGTACAAAATAAACTCGAGGAGGTAAGGAGCTGTGTTGAAATTTATACAAAAGACTGCGCGAGTTAGAAATGACCTAACAACAAACTTAAAGAGGAGTTGATTTTAAAGGGAAGCAATGTCAACATTCTGATGACTAATAAATAAATGAGAGATTTCGAAGGCGGAATATATTTAAAATTGGTTCTTGAATGTTATATATCATTAATCCGTACTGGGGGATGCTTAACTGGTTGTGCCAGGGACCCGTTTACTTTTACCACATTCGACGTGGGTTTACAAGTAAAATGTATGGACTGGCATAGTACCTCTATGAAAACTGTAGAGAAGCGAATGTGTTAATCAAGATTAGGTATGCATTTATTTTTATTTATCTGTATTAAAACGACCCGTGTATTATACTGCCATCTGTTGCTAATCTAATCATCATCTGTTGCGACAAATCAAGTCTTTTCAGTATCTCTTATTTCTATCTTTTCATTTTCTTACATTCACCGTCATTGTTGTAACAGTCTCCCATCTTTGCTAGCTACAATAAAACTCTGTACATGCAGATTTGGCGTTATCTATAATTCAAATTTTTTGCGACATCTGTACCACGATTGGCGCTCATTGGGCCACTTCTGCCATCCTTGTTATAAAGCTCAAAACAATGCATTTTCTCGTTAACTATTTTATATTGTATTCCTAACATTTTGTATTTGTGTTTTCAATAAATAAGTTATGATGATAAATTGGTTTTTTTTGTAGACCCAACACAATTATAAACTTGGAGTTTTTGGCGGGATCTTGAATTGACATGTTGTGGTTTATATTTTTAATTAATTTACTTACATAGGTTTTTGACCCTATATTATGTAATATTGTTGGCGTTTTAAGTTATATAGTTTGGTTTTTGTGCATAAGTATTACAAATATAAGCTAAAAGCATTCATTCCGAGATCCCACAAAAACTTCCTAGAAAGTTCTAACAAGGGAGCCACCATCTTGTTAGGATACTGAATCGTCATAACACATGACACTATATTTCACTCGATAATGGCAGTAATGGTCTTCATTAAAGAGGACCTGTTGCCAAGTTAGGAAGAAGAAGAAGAAGAAGAATTATATACTTTTAATAAACCCCTTATTTAAAAAAATATCTTTTAATGTTAATAGAACGTTTGTTTAGTGCTCATGTATACTACAAAAATATTGTTGTTTACTTAAAACATAGTGCTATTAATTAAATACAAACGAGTCTGTGACCATAACATCTTAAACCATGTAGAAAATATTTTGGAAATTTAAAAAGCCAGTCGATTTTCCTAGGTAAGGTAGGGAGAAATTTCTCTCAACTTGAGGCAGCCCGACTTGTGGAATACCTCCTCCATGTTTCAAAAGATTGCAGTCAAAAAAAGTTGTATTGTGAGTTGTGTTTCCAGAGTTCCCTGGTGTAGGGAGGTTCAATGTCGGCAACACGCTAGACATACCTATGGTATTATAAGCGTCCATAGTCTTAGTTGCTTACCATCAGGCGAGCCGCATATTTGTGTGCCACCTTAAAAAAAAAGGCCGCCACAATAATTTTTTACTTTTCTGTGGTGGGGCATGTGCACAGAAAACACTAAAAATGACCATCCACTTAGAATAGTAATACATTTAATTTAGCCTTTTCTGCTCTAACAGCCTCCAAAACTATTTGGCGCCCCAGGTGCACATGCATGACTAATGCATTTGATACGCATTCCATTGGTCTTAAACGTTCGGTAACATAGAGTTTTAAGGTTTAGGCCAAAACACAAAGTTGCAAAGCAACGTCGCATCGCAGAAATTTGCGTTGCTCGCACGACACATCGCAAGAACTTGCGAATTAATTCGCATAGGATGGTCACCCGCATCGTGGCAGTGAGCTAGCTGCCTTGCCGCATGAAACTTACCAGTGGATACGCAAGCGAGTGCGGCGCGTTGCTTGCGAGTGAACCCTCGTGCGATCGCGGCGCGCAGTTGCGGTCGTGACCTCCCCTCTCCGCCAGCGCCGCCTCCGCCGCCCCCCGTAAACGGGAGCCCGCCGGTCACCATGCCATATACGATCACACCTCTGAAACACAGGAAAACCTTTGCAGTAAAGGCTCGCGCACACTACTACTGGGGCTACTAAAATTGCGCCAAAGCACACAAGGAGACGTGGCGCGGCGGCGGGCCGTTGAGTCAGTCAGCTCTTGGCATCGAGTATATCCAGTCATATGCAATAGATAGTTCCAACGAGGGGCTGTATTTCTTCAATCTTCTGTTTGACAAAGGCTTAAAAACAAAGAACAAAAAGGGAATGCACTAAGTATATGGAGTCACGAAATTTGCAAGAAAAGTGTTTCGTGAATTGTATGCTGTTTTTAAAAGTTTAAAAATAGTTTTTTCAATACTTTAGAATGACATAAAAAGTATTCTGAGCTTTTTGACACATTCCGCCAAGCTTTAAACAAAGAAACAACCATATTTCGTGAACACCCTCCAACACACATTGAGGTAGGCCGCATCGCAACGCATAACATTGGTCGCATAAATACGCCTGGCCAGCAATCCGCCAGTACGTCGGCGCTGCAGCGGGGCGGCCCGCCGTAGTAAGCGATGGTTCATATAAAATATACGAAAGTGATGCGTGAAGATGTTTGTAATGCAATGCGTTGCGTCGCGGCACGCCCTAATGTGCGCGAGCCTTAAAATATGAATTGATATCCACAATTAATCAAAGTCTTTGCTGAAGAAAAACTTTTTATACTAATAATATTTCGGTGGTAGCGTGTACGGACACCGCGCCCGTCGACGCGAGTTAAAATCTTTACACGATGAATACATCGAAATAAAACTATTTGTACGATTTCTAAATTTTGATTTAACTTTTTGACGAGAATAGGCCGATATTGTATTAAGTTTTCTTAATTTTTAACTTTAGCGCTCTATAATATATTCACAATAACTATTATACACAAGCGTTTTGTATACGCAATCGATACGGATCGATAGATCTCATACTCACATGCTCCACAAGTCTACCTCTGGCCCATAACGACGTCCATCGACGAAGAGTTCCGGCGCAGCGTATTCCAAAGAACCGCACGGCGTCCTCAAGGCACCGCCCGAATTCCATATGTTTGACAGACCAAAATCTGTGTTAATAAATTATAAAAGCTACTAATGATTCAATACTCCAATTCAATTAAGTTTTTAAGTTTTTTTTTGTAATATATCAAAATGAATGAATTAATGATGGTAATACAGTACAGTAAAAAAAAAGGCGCGGCGACCGCCAGTAACAAATTCCATTGGCGCTTGTCGCCGGCTTGTAGCCATGCCTACACAACAACCTCGTTCCTCGTGCCTCGTTTGAGGAACCCGATTTCATAGTAGAAGGGAGGGAACACGCTAGTCTGGGGGCAATTCCACACTTTTACAGTACGGCAAATATAGGAATTTACAAACATCTTTATTCTTCTTCAGATAGATGCTGAATCGATTAGTGTAATATATGGTGTATTTTAATGATGAACATTTTATACAAGCTTGATGTTAGTAGGAAAGTATTTTTGTGCTTTTTAAATTTCGGTTCAATTAGTTGTAAAGAGGATTTTGAAATTATTGGTAAATGGACTTGGTGACTATAATTTTATTAATAAATAATTCTTACCGACTATTTTAATGAATTGCTTCGTCGTGTCCAGCATTATATTCTCCATTTTCAAATCCCTGCATGTTAAGAATAATATTTTTCTACAAAGTCAATTATTATAAACCTTTTGAATTAGGGGGACGGTTGGTCAGTACTATTTAGCTCGCTGCCTGGGTTCCGAACCTGGGGGTGATTACCGCTTCGAGGATAAAATCGTTATCTTGTGGGGGTGATAACGTTTTTTACAAGGGAAAATTACAAATCCAATTAGATAGTCAATAACGCCTTTAAAAAGTTCACTGATCACTGAAAAGAGACTGAAAACCCCACTTTGTATCATATTGGAAAATTTTACGAAAGCTTAAAAACATTGACACTGGCATGTGCATTTTGCGGCGCCAAAACAAGATGAAGAAAAATATCAACTTTATGATATATTCAGCGCGCGGGATAACATTTTTGTAGTTATTTTTCTTTTCTTATGACAAAATTTAAACACAGATCTGTGAGTGAGTATAAACTTCTTACGTACGTACATAAGTACAATTTTTCTTTTAACAAAAACATTAACTTTGAACAACTTATCTATTTGTTTATTTTGTGTCAATAGGTAGAAAACAAGCTTTGCAACGATGTTAGAATAATTACTATTATTTGAGAATTAAGCGAAATAAGGAGTTCCCACAAAAATTATCAATGAGAAATAATATAAAGATAGTTAAAAAGTACCGATGAACGACGCCGCGTGCGTGCATATGCCTGACGGCGGAGACCAGCTGCGTCGCGAGACCTCGAGCGCGCGCCTCCGAGAGACCTCGCGCCGTACCTCTGGCACCCAGCACGTGCGCGCAGAGGTCGCCACCGCCAGCTGCCTCCATCACCACGTACAGCCGCGGACCGTGCTGCCTCGGAACCATACGTATCCCTTAACCCGGGACTCCTGTCATCAGATGTCTCGCGGAACACGTGCCCCGAGATAAAATACGAGTCCGTGCTTTGAACCATTGTCAAAATAAAACTCATTTCGAGACACCTTTCAAAGATAGTGCATTTTCTAATGCCCGCTTGGCTAACTAACAACCGCATCAAGGTGTATTCCGTTGTGTTGACACCATAAAAGGAGGAGGTTCTCCATTCAGCCATAACTTCTTTAGCGGGTGTTCAAGTATTACGTATCGCAATTTTTGATGATTTTTGAGCCTCCCTCTCCCCATGTAACGCGGCGTAATATTTTTCTGTACCTTAAACGTTACGTAACGCCCAAGTCAGCATGAAAGCTTTTATAGGCCAAGAACAGCTGATGATGCAAATCTCCCTGTTTTGAGGACATTAACGTATGAACTCACTTTAACAACACTGACTACAGCAATATAGGCGAGGGATTCCCCGTAAAACAAACGGAAAGGGTTGCCAACTCAGGAGAACAAAATGAAAATGACGTACAATATAATCGAGGGATTCCCCGCAAAACATAATCGAAAAGGGTTGCGATCTTGGAAAATTTTAAATGTTTAGTTTTTTATTTAAATTAAATAAAAATAACAATGTTACGTAACGCGTTTTTCAAAACCCCCTCCCGCTCTTGTAACGCAACACCCTCCCTCCCCCAAATTGAATACTTGAACGGATCCTTATTTATGAACCGATTTAGATGATTCTTCGACTTCTTTAGACTTCGAAGATACACCAGGTAATTTCTCAAAATCATTGAAATTGGTTTTTCTGTTTTCTTGTTCAAAATTGTACTTTGTTTGATCGTAACTATTGTAACATATTTGCGAACACGCTAAACACCTAACTAACGCGCGAGAATTCAAGTCTAAAGTCTAGTTATTAGTTGTCAGTGTTCCCGGAAGATAAAGATACATCCACAATCGCAATCTAGATACCGACCGGTTTAAATTTATTTCCTGATCCAAGAACTAACCATCATTGTTTCATAAAGTGCCGCTATGCAAGGATGTCTGAGCCTGGCCATAACTCTTGGCTCCCGGTGCAGGTTGCGACGGGCGTACTCCTCCTTGATACATGTCAGATCGATCACTTTTATTGCCACCTATAAAATTATCATCATCAAATTTATTTAAAATACCCAGTATATCCTTGACATAGCGCGTGAACTTAATTTGATATCATACACAAATCATAATATCTATACTACTTTAATATGTAACTGTATGTTATGTTTGAAAGGATATAGCTTAAAATTTATGTTACAGATTTGGTTTTGCGTTAACTCAAAATGCATATTTCCAGTTTATATTTATAATTCACTTCACTTATGCACAATAACCATACTATATCACGAAAAATACCACCAATATTACATAATACAGAGCCTAAGATCCTAAGCTAATTAAAATAGAAACCAGAACATGGCAGTTCAAAATCCCGCTAAAGACTCCCTTTCGTGGTCAATTTTAACGGAGAATAAAGCCATGTTTACACTAACAAGTCATTCCAGCAATTTTTCGGGCGTTTTGTTGTTCTGCTAACACTACGAGCAATATTTATATCACAAGTTGCTTTTGCAAGTGTTTAGCAAGATATCATCTGCAAGTTTTTGCTTTATTGTTTACAGTCACGGTTAGCAACTTCTGCATTTGAACTGTCGACAGTGATATCAAGATAGAAGGGAATTTACTAGGCTTAGTTGATAATACTAAATTCTTAGGTATGACACCTGATGCAAAATTACAATGGAGTCTTCACACTAAAACCTTTGTAGGGAAATTAAGCTCCGCTGCATTAGCAGTACGTAATATTCGCCAGTTAACAAATATTGCTACTACTAGGTTTGTTAGTCTACTTAGCTTACTTCCACAGTATAATGTCCTACGGTATTATACTGTCAGGTTCAGCAGCTGTACCACCATACTCTTTTAATTCGATATTTGTACTACAATAACGAGTAGTTCAAGCAATTTATCACAAGGGACTTTGCGAAAGGACCAAGTTTCGAAAATTTAGTATCTTGACTTTGGCCTCATAAAAAATTTAGATGATTTGTGATGAAATTTTAAATTATAGGCACAATTTTAATACTAGAAATAAATATAAAATAGTCATTCCACCTTTTAGACTCAGTTCAAGAGTTCAAGAATCATGTTCATTAAGTTTTATTCCTATAAATCTAAAGGATATTATTGTGTGGACCATTACGTGAATGATGGTAAAATCATTGAATTTGGTTTCCCTTTTTGTTAAAAAATATCTTGTATTTATAAAGATAGTGTATGTAGGTCAGATTGAATGCGAACGTAGGTTAATATAAATGAAATATTTTTGATTCTAGTTTTAAAGGCATTTGCTTAACTTTAGACCAGCCACACCGTATTGTTGATTATAAACGTCATAAAAGCTATAGTTCTGTATAAAATAGATATTTTTCTTGACAATCTGCCAATGGTATTACTAGTTCAACTTTTGCCGCCAGACCACAATGATGATAGAAACTAAAAACAAATCAGACACAGACATCTTAGCATTCCATGGATACACCGTACGGGTGTCGGGTCCATCGTGTGGCAGAGAGAGAGAGGGAAACACGAGCAGTCCCTGGGACTTGCTGCCCAGGTGTAGGTTTAAGGGCCCCCCTTATGATGCACATCAGCGCTCACCTTGACTGCCCGCGATCCCCTCCCTGCCAAGCCAGATTTGGTAAGAGTCTGTTAATGTTGCCTTAGATATCCGTTCTAAAATAGAACTTACTGCAGTAATTCTCGACATGCCGAGGTCTTTTAGTAAGATATAGAGAGATTTCGCTGGTATACTTCTCGCTTCTACTTTTACAGAATATGAGCTAACCGCATAGCCGTTTTTGGTTAACTCATTACTTAGATCGTGATATTTATTCATTTTTATTGCGTGGTCTTTAGGTATATTAGTTTCCCACGATACAGTAAGTTCTATATGTTTGATTTCTCGAGAATGGATGACGAAATTTACTTACTTATTTACTTTAAAATTATTGGAAAGGCCTAACGAAAAGTGTTTTTCGGTACTGACTATAAAATCCTTAGCCCTAAAACCAATGTTCCCTTTAAATAGTTTCGACAATTTCAACTATTTCAGTCTGTGTAAATTCGAAAATTATAGAGTTATTGATCTAAAAGCGACTTACCTTCTTTCCGATTATTCTATGTGTTGCCTCCTCAACTCGAGCGAAGTGTCCCTTCCCTAACACTTTACCATTCATCAAATAATTACCGACGCTGTACACCTGCCCCTTATTTATAGTTATGTTCGAAGTCTTCATGGCCTTAAGATCCACGCACTAATTTCTCATCATAACTTGTCGATTTCAAACGGTAATACAATATTATGCTGTACAAATTTCGTGTATGCGTTTCCTTCGCACGATTATTGTGTTTTCGTGTAAACGTCATAATAATACATTTTGTAGGAGGAGATCATCATTTGTTTGCTCTTCGAAATTGGAACGGTTCATTGGCTGACATTTGCCGACACTATTTATAAAATCGATCACCTGTACCGTATTTTAAATTATCGACTATCGGTATTAGTTATCTAATCGACTGAAAAGAATTGCTTTGCCGTTGAAAAAAATTGTGCACTAAATTAAAGGATATGTAGCGATGATGCCGCACTGAAAACGTGTTACGGCTTTTCCACACGACGTTTTTAACGAGCTGACGACGCGTGTCATGCAAATGGATTTGCAAACGCAAACACGTGTTTGTAGCGATACAGACGCGAAGATTGTGTGCAAAGGTCACAAATTGCCGATTGCCTTCCGTTTATTGAGTGTCCTAATCGCGTTCAATTTGTGTCATCAGCTCGTTTAAATAGCGTCTTGCGTAAAAGCCCTTAGGAGTTGGGACAATGCGTAGATCGAGGTTTTTTTTCGATCTTACAAACGCGGTTTCTCTAAAGGGTCTTTATAGCTTCACCAGATTTTTTGACAAGCGCAGATGGCATTCAGTAGAAATGGCAACGGGTATAAGGATGTCAAAGTAGTCGAACCTTGGCATGGGCTGCAAGTTACGTCTAACTATCAATTCGATATAACTATATATATTTATAAATATAGCATCGATCGACGTGTATTAAAATTCTGTAATGAGCCGGAGTTTTCGGTAAAGGAATACGTCGTGATGAAACCATAATATATAATGTGGAAGGGCACTTTCTAATGCTCGCTAGCAACCATCTTTAAGTTGAAAATATTGCTATGTTCAGACAGCTTTGTTTGAAGGACATTCCCGTTACTAAACTTCCAAGCCCGGTGAAGCTGTCGAAGCCCCTAATGGCTCTAGGGCCCTTAAGGAAACAGTAGTCAGATCCAAAAAAATAGAGCCGTTTCTAAACTGAACGCTGTACAATCTTCAGTCACAATAAATAAATAAGATCAAAATAAAGTTATACATGTATTTACTTTTTTTTTTTAAATCAGGAACCCCTTCTCAGCTGAAGGCAAAGTGCCAATAAAATCTTATTTAATATTTGTTAGAGTTTCTTTTAATTCTATTATACAGGTGTCCTGTAAGGAATGGGCCAACGCTATGATGGTGATAGAGAGTGACATGATGTAAAAGAAACACTAAAATTTATTGTCCTAGGCCTAGCAGTTTTAAAGTTATGAATATTTTTTAATATTATGTTGAAATTCTCCTTCTATGAATACAAAATTTAAATTTTAAATAAAAAGTAAAATAAAAAATATAATTTTTTTTTTGGGATTTAAGAAAAGCTAAAACATATGCAAAATTTAATTGACAAAATATACAATGTAATATTGCAATGAAGCTGGTGTGAAAAAGTCCGTAATTGTAAATAAAATTTACAACATTTGTACCCGCCAAGTACCTATTCAAATAGAACATGGTTGCTCGGTATTTAACTCCATGAAAGCTTGAGACAGACAGACTTCGTAATACCATTCTCTGGTAACTGTTCTACGATCTTCGAGCGGAATTACTGTAACTGGTCCACAGTATCGAAAAAAAAACCGGTATAATATTTTTACTAACGCTCCGACCGCGAATAACTTTTATCGGCAACTCGTCTTTTTCAAACACCCATTACGCGGATTGTTGCTTCGTGAGGGGATCATAGCTGTAATCAAAGTTTTCTTCAGTTGTGAGGACATAGAATACGTTTTGCGAAGTTTCTCCTTCAAACTTTTCTTGCATAAATTTGCACCAATCAACACTATGGGATCTTTGCACTTCGGTGAGTGAACAAGGTATCCATCGCCAAGCAAGCTTCCTAACTTTAAGGTGTTCATGCAGGATGGTGGAAACTGCCTGTGATCCAATCTTCAGTTCAGCCTGAATCTCTTGATATGTAATGTATCTATTCTCACGCAATAGCCACTCTACCCTGATGACATTTTCATGAGTTACTGCAGTTGTAGGTCGACTGGATCACCATCATCAGTCCAAGTTAGTTCAGAGCATCCTTAGTTATGTACCTACCTAATCATGGATTATCATAAACCTATCAATATGTCAATCACTATACACTTCCTATTCGATTTTGAAGAGTTTTCAGGTGTATCGAAGATTCAATGCCAGTGAAATTAAAATGGGACCTATTTCAAATAATCTTCTTTGTAATAAAAAAATAGTTTCCGAAATCGGTTTATAAATGATAGAGTTATATAGTAACAAACAAAAAAAAAAACCAAGTTTATTGATAACCTCCTTTTTTTAAGGTCGGTTAATAACTATACTTAGAGGTGACCAATATTTTCACCAAAGAGATTTTTATTGAATTTAGATATCAATTCAAAATAGTTTCACGACAAAAGTGATAGTATCTATTCTGGGGCTAACAATTTTCGGAACAACCTAGGTATTTTATATAAAGCGTACCTTGCACATTGGATTCTTATGATTTAAAATTTAAGTTACTAAATAAAGGTATTACACACTTAGTCTCGTTTAATCTCGAGTAAAATTATTTTCGTTTGAGTTATGCTCAGTGCATTCTACTTCTTCTTCTTGTCTTTACACCGCAAAAAGCACTTTGTGGTGTCAATGTTTGGTGTCATTAGAAGTCATATTATTTCTTTAGGAATGAAGTTAGGACATATGACAGATTTCAGCCGATGAAATAGACTAATCACAAAGATGCCAAAGATCTTTTTTACTGTTTGTAAAAGTATTATTGAAAATTCTTATAGCCTATCAAGTGACCAATGACATAAATTTCCCCTGTACAAAATTTCATACGAATCGGTCAAGCCGTTTTTGACTTAAATCCGTACATACAACCAGATAAACAGAAGACAGACAGACAAAAAAAAATTTAATGTCATATTCGTGATCAGTGTCCTTTATACAGTACTAGCTGTGCCCCACGGTATCACCCGTGTTTATTTTATACGGCAAACGTCGCCAACGCACCCGTTCAAGCAATTTTTTATACTTTGTGTAAAACTGTCGACATTTATATGTGAAAATTTTTTTTTATTTATAATATAGCCTATGTTACTCGCTGATACTGTAGCTTTATATTGGTGAAATAATTTTTTAAATCGGTCCCATAGTTTTTGAGTTTATCCATTACAAAGAAAAAAATCAAAACTTTCCTCTTTATAATATTGGTATAGATCTAAGGATCGGGAAATTTGGAAAAAATATTACAAGTACAGACATGAATACAGATTTATTTATATAGATTCTATATTATTATATTTAACAAAATGCGCAAATGCGCAAATGCTTAAAACTCGAAATGTCGCATAACATAATAATAATAATTTAAAAACTATTTTGCATAATCGTACCATAATTCATGGAAATTATTTTTACATTTGTAAAGTTACTAGTGTAGTATGATTTGACGGTAATCGTATCTTGTTCAGATGAATTAACTTTATTTATGTGGACAGGCACGCCGGATTTCATAAGTAAATCAAATAAACCTTTGTAATTCTCATAAATTTTTCGTTCGATAATCAAGGCATTGCCGTATGTAAGGGACGCTATAGCATTGGAAATATAATTATCATCTGATTTCCCTGTGACTAGCAACGAACCAACAGGTTTTCGTATTCTGATGCATATAGCTCCTTGGGGCCCAGAGATAAAACGGCCACATGTAAATTCTATCGTAGTTTTCAACACATTTATAAATTTTCTAAGCTCGAGATCCAAACATAGACCGGATTCGTAAATCGTCAATAGTTCTATTAATTTCTGTTGTCGATAAAATTCTTCTAGATTTACCCAAGCTTCGAAACATGTCGACATCGATTTTGGAACTTTGATGGGCAAGTACTGCATAAAGCCGTTTTGATAAATCGGCTTCGAAACCTCCGCTGGCCCTTCGAAAGTGCCAAAGTTGTTCACCCATATGATTTTGCAGTCAACTGCGTGTGCGATTTCGTTTGCTTCAGCGAAATCACTCGCCCACAATGACACGTAGTCCGCTTTACAGGTTGTTATCAAGGAGATTAATTCTCTTGTGATTCTGTAAGCTTCGACCTTCACGACGTGTTTGTTTGTAACGTTCTTCTCATAGAAATGATCTAATATAAACGTTTTAGTACCGTAATCGTATATATTATAATTTTCTGAGTCTTCATTTGAATTCTTCTTGCATTTCCATTTCAGTGCTGCTTTGAAATCATCATAAATACTCTCTTGTACGTATAAATGTGTTAGACTCCAAGGAGACTGAAAATATACAATCAAATAAAATCTTATTAATAGCGTGCTCCATCTAGTAGAAGGGGGAAATGATTTTGAACAGAGTTGTTATTTGCTCAAATAAAAAGGTTACTATGACTACGTTCAGATATAATGCGTGTTGACGTGCGATGATATTTCTAAGGTGTTCAGATGCTGGGTTCTAACGCGCGCAAACCTATGTGATTGCTTGCCTCACAGTGTGTTGCAGAAAAGTTTAAATAATCTGCGGACAATCAAGAAGCTTCTAACGACATCTCATTTTTCAATTACGTTAGGTGGTTTAGTAAATTATATTATACGCACTTTTCGAGTTAAAGCAAGGAAACCCGCAGGCAACAGCTAGTATTATATAATACTTTTAAAATGTGCTAAAAAACCCTTTCATTTGATACCCAACATGATACAATTGAAATTTTTTTTTTTTAATATTACTGCATGTCCTCTATAGGGCGTCATATTGAATTCAGTGTGAAATTATATATCCTATAACCAGCGGACAATCAAGACGCTTCTAACGATATCATATTTATCAAATTATGTTAAGTGTGTTGAGGAGGAGGATTACGGGGCGATTTTCATTCTTGTCTGTCTTTTCTATATTCTATTTCCTCATAACATGATGGAGTATCTTCCTGGCTTGTCATCAATGCATACAAAACTTCATCACTGTCATTACATAAATCCATAATATATTCTTCATGCCATTTCGGTTTCTGTATTTTTCTTTTCTCTCTTCCTTCAAGTTGATCTTTACTTTGTATAACTTCATCCACCTGTATATTTATTTTCTTTGTAGGTATATCTTTAGTATCGCTTGTCATTATATCCTTTTGCTCTTCTTTCCTTTCTTGTCTTGCTTCTTCTTTGTTTTCTACATGTAAGTATGGTAAGTATATATTTTCATTATACCTTTCATCAAATATAACATTTCTTGCATGTACTACTTTACTTGTTTTCGGTTCAAATAATTTATATCCCGATGTACTATATCCAATCATGATCATTTTCTTTCCCGTGTTATCCAATTTCTGTCTCAATTCCCTAGGTACATGGTTATATGCGATACAACCAAAAACGCGCATGTTTGACACATCAGGTTTTCTGCCTGTCCATAATTCACTTGTCGTTAACTCTCTCCCTGCTGATGGACTTCTATTTGTTACATAAGCTGAATATAAAACAGCATCAGCCCAAAACTCTTTTTCTAACTTTGATTCCAACAGGATTGTTCTTGCCTTCTCCATAAGTGTGCGATTCATTCTCTCCGCAACTCCATTCATTTGCGGATTATAAGGTACTGTATATTGTAGTGATATTCCTTCTTGTGCACAAAAATATTGAAAATCATTAGTGACGTATTCCCCGCCGTTATCTGAACGCAGTTTTAGCAGATTTGTGTTAAAATGTTTGGTGACATAATAAAAATAATTTTGAAATTTCTCAAATACTTCGGATTTTTGTTTAATAAGGTATACAATTACAAAATGAGTATAATCATCGATAAAAGTCAAGAAATATTTATAACCGTCTCTACTGGTTGGAGATATAGGTCCACATACATCCGTGTGTACTATTTCAAGTGGCTGTTTAGCTCTATATCCTATCTTATTATACGGTTGTCGTGTCATTTTACCTAGCAGACATGGTTCACATAATGTATTTTCTATATTACTATTTCTTAAGTCATTTAAACCATTTACCATATTTGTTTTTACCAGCCGATTAATATTATGCATTCCTAAATGATCAAACCTTCTATGCCACAAACTAGCTATCTCATTAAATTCTTTGTTTACATAGTTGCAATTTTGTTGGTTGATGCTTGTCTTAATAGTATACAAATTACCTTCTAAGTTGCCTATCATTATCATGTTATCATATCTATTATAAATTCTAACCTTACCGTGTGTGAATATCGCTTTATATCCACTTAAATTCATTTTAGATACGGATATTAAATTTTTCCTTAATTCGGGAACAAAATATACATTTTTAATAGTACATGGATATGCTTTTCTACCTACATAACCTATTACCTGTATATTTCCAATACCTATCGCTTGTAAAGTTACATCATTTTTAGCAGCTGCAATATATTTAGGTTGCTTAAGCTCTATATAGTCTGTAAAATAATCTTTCGTGTTTACTAAATGATCAGAGCATCCAGAGTCTACACACCACAACAAACTGTCCATCTTTTGTTCACAATTGTTAGCTACATCTTCACACATAAAACAGTCACTCTCATCTATATTAAAAACTTGGTGATCTCTTTCTTGGTTGTAGCCTCCACGCTGTCTTTCGAATCTTCGTTGTTCTCGGTATGTTCCTCGAGCTTGTCCTTGATATGCACTACGACCACGTCCTTGGTACACGCCGCGTACTTGTCCATGATAATCTCCCCGTCTTTGGCCTATGTAAGCTCCACGCTGCTCTCCTTGTCCGTAGTATTCACCTCGTCTTTGATACCCACGCCGAACTGAATTTATGTCACGTCCTTGTTTGTTGTAATCTTGATTCTTCTCCCGACATTGAAACTTTTTGTGTCCGGGCTTACCACAAGTATAACATAGAAATGTATTATTGATGTTATACTGTGCTGAACTAATATTCTTTTTCTTCTTTTCTTCTGCACCCATCAGTCTTTTTTTCACAAAATCATACTGCAAATTTTCAACAATCTCAAGTGCTGTAACAATACCTTCATAGCTTTCCGGCATCGATAATAAAAGATAGTTGACTTTTTCATCCTCATTTAATTCCGACTCCGTTTCCTTTAAATCCGTAAATATCGCCTCTAATTTTAATATATGTTCCAACAAAGACGACTTTTCATTATATTTTAAATTCGCTAAATTTCTTCTTAAAAATAACTTTGAGCGTACACCTTTTGCTTTAAAATTTAATTCTAACGTTTTTATCATCTCATACGCTGAACCTTTTCTCACGTAATCAAGATGGGTGTCGGACACGGCAGCGATAATGAGTGCCTGTGCCCTTGCCTCACCTTTTTTATTTTCATATTCACTTGCATATTTTTCATCCTCAATAGCTTCGTGAACTTCATTCTCTTTTAAAATACTTTTCAATCGAAATACCCACGTGTTGAAATTTTTGCCATCGAATGGTATGAATATATAGAGTTGCTATGATACAAACATTAAGAAAAGAAAGATGTTATAAAAGAAAAGTGATTTAATTAGAAATCGCCCCGTAATCCTCCTCCTCAACAAAGTGGATTAGAAGAAAATCGCTTACAGATAAACATACATACACACAACGGTGAAACACATAGCCCTCCTTTTCGCTTCGCCGTAGTCGGGTAAAAAGACGTTGAAGTAGTTGTTCAATCAAGTTGATATATGTATGGTTATATTATAAATATTAAAAAAGAAAACGGACACATGAATATGAACCTATTTTAAAGAATTCTTTTTACAAGTTTATTATACCTACGAGTTTTTGGCGGGATCTCATACTGTCAGGTCTTAGTTCATAAATTTGTGTCGTTTGCCTCTATATTGTAAATAGAAATGAAATTTTATTTATTTAACTAAAAATTTTATCGTACAGTTTATATTCTAACAATGGTCCCCAAACTAGGCATGTCTGTGTCTTGGGGAACATTCATAGCAGTTACCATTTTATACTCATAATAATAATACACGTTACATACGTATTACACTACATACCATTCTATACTATATACAATACAGACACATATTACACAAACACAATATATATAATCATAAATCACATCTATACAATTAATAAAATTGAAGTGTCTGTTTGTAATGTCAAAATAACAGCTTTTTACTAAATACATATGAAACTATATACGATACCTATAACAAAATCCATTTTTAAAATTTTTGTCTGTCTGTCTGTCTATCCCGGATAATCTCCGAAACGGTTGGACCGATTTTGACTTGACATTTATTGAGAGATAGCTGATGATATAGGGAACTTAGGCTACTTTTATTTTAGAAAAAGAATTAGGGTTCCGCACAAATAAAAAAAACTGGTCATGGTGAATGAATTCGAACGCTTAAATAGCTTATGCTGAGTAAACCTTAGAAGATAAAGTAAATTAATGTACTACATAATCATATGCTTCAATTTTTATTTATTTATATTATTCATTCACGCATTCATAACATATATTCATTCACTCATTATTTCCGTCCTAGTTCCCAGTTCCCAGTCGCTTTCAAAACGCATCGCCGAGTGGTCACGTCATATACTCGCTCTTAACAAGTAGAAGTGACAGTGCACGCATTACTGACTCAAAAACGCTCCGCTAAAAGTGTTTAAAATTAACCTGCGCCCGCGCTGAACTACATATAAAATTAGTGCTTATTGGCAAAACCAGAACTCGAGTGCCAATGAGGATATAGAAACCAAAAGAACTTGCGACCTATGGAAACGGGAGACGTGGAGCCACAAGGTACCTATTTCCTTTCCCTTCATCGTATACCGACGCCTTCACCTACAAAAAAGTCCGAGTTTTCAAAATAGTCGGAAGCGGGGGAGCAAGACTCGCGCGGGCATTCTGTAGTCCACGTGAGCGAAGCCATGGGCACAGCTAGTATTATATATATACAAAATAATACAACAAAATACATATTATTATAGATAAAACACAATATAAAAGCAGCAGCCAAGACCATAAATACGGAGTAGCTACAAAAACTTCCTGGAAAGTTCTAACAAGGGAATCACCATGTTGTTAGGATAGTGAAATCGTCATAAGACAGTCAGAAGCCATTCACTCGATAATGGCAGTAATGGTATTCAATAAAGAGGACTAGTTGCCAAGCTGGGAAGGGGAAAAAGAAATTTGAAATCCGACACTGAGAGACAATAAATCTAAACTACCTCAAAATATCTCTAAAATCACTTACACGATTTAATGATCGCGAAAGAAACCAGGGTTGTTACGGATGCAGTAATTTTAATATCCGCGGATGCAGATGCGGATGCGGATTATTAGAGGCTCACATCCGTGGATGTGGATGCGGATTTCAGGATTTTTTAAATATATTTCAATTTTAAGTAATTGTAATGTTTAATTAATCATATTTTGAGAACGAAACTAATACAGTTTTTAGTCTGACCAATTAGCATTTTCAGTTTAAAATTATATAATAAAAAACTTAAAAATTGTTGAATCATATTTAATAATCGAATTTACTTCGAAATATTTATCAACCACGCAAAGAACTTGGATAAACTCAGTAAACAAACACTGTAATTGATTCACAATGGAAATCACGTTGATTACTAAAACAAAACTAACAAAACCTATAGTAACTTGTCACCAAATTGTGCCTTCCTATTGGTCAATTAGCGATCACGTGCGAGGCACGCGGCACACTGGCCCCAATCACTTTCTTTACATGTCCTTACTTACTCGCTTGCGTCTTGCACTTGCATCCTTAAAAGCTCCGTATCGATTGATGCGAATGCAGATGTCTAAATTAATGCAAATGTTCTGCGTTTTCGGATATGGATGCGAATATCCGCAACACCCCTAATGAAAACCTATCTTTCTAAGCGCGCATCAACGTGCAAATACCAGCGCAGGGATGGTAGATAGTGGCACAGTAATCCTGTAAGAAATGACGCTAAAAGTTGATATTTGAAAAAAGGTGGTACTTTCAAGCAAATAGCAGAGGCTTTGAGCCGCCCTCCGCCCCGTGGAGGACTATTTTGAGCTTGTTCATTGGTGCACAAATTAATAAATGCCAGGGGCTTTATTCTGTCTTACTCCCCGTACGACGACGCCATGTCTTCCATCCCTGTACCAGCGTAGCGGCGCGGCGCCTAGAGATATTTTTCCTGAGCGACGCGTTAACGCGCGCTGACGCAGAATCATGTGGGTAGTTTCGTTTTAATAATGTACTAGCTGTTTCTGCTACATACTACATAATTATTGTTTAAAAAAAATACAAATACGCTTATTTTGTGTGATCCTTAGAAGATAAATATATGTATGTTATCGCTGATATGTAGTACATTAATTTGATATATTATATATCTCTTATGACTTACTCAGCGTAAGCTATTTAAGCGTCCCAAAAACGTCTTTTTTCAGAATTGTTTCACCATTATCGTCACTGATTATTTCCTATGTTACTTTATGTAATAAAATATACCCTATAACCTCGCCAGATAACATAACTTTAAAACAAAAACCGTGTAAATTAGATAAGTGGTTCTCGCATGAAAATAACATAAACGGTCAGACAGACAGAGAGACTTTGAGTTTATAATATGTATAGAAGATATAGATAGTTTTCAATGATCACGTTAGATTTTTATCATGTGAACGTAAGCTGTCACAGGTTAATAACCGATCTTGAGAGATCTGCTCATGCTTATGGGACCTTAGCAATGTAGCTACGTAGCATAATGTGTGTGCCAATTAAAATACAGAAATAACAGTGGACACTAAAGATACTTACTGTTGAAGTTGATGCAAGGAAGGCGTCCAAAGCCGAATCCAAGTCTGAACGTTCTGCTATTACGCCCGCGCAGCGGCTATTTCTGTAATCTGATACAAATTAAAGAGTTTAGGTTTCACAGGATTTTAGCGACGTATGAGACGGAGAATAAATGTATTTACGTTATAAAAAAACGCAATGTTAATATATGCGTGAAGCAGTCTAGATAGATTTAGATTTTTCTTTGCTTATTTTCCTGGATTTCATTATACGTAAGTATTTAGTCAAGTATGCGGGAGAGATGTATTAATAAAAAAACTATTAAATAAAGTTATAATTAAAACTAATTTCAAATTTTAAGATTAATTAAGTTTTAATGTAAGAGTCTACGGACAAATCGGGATGCCCAGCACGATTGCCGTTACTTGCTTAGTTTATGTCTAATCTTATCTCTATTGTTCCCATGAGCTATACGGACATATAACAGGAATGATATATCGTGCTAACACACCGTTCCCGTGGGAGCGCGTTGGTATGGCTTGTTCTGTTGAACACATAACTATTTATCAACAGCTCGCACACTTAGGTTTTTTGGGTATATGTCGCCACGAAGTCAAAGTTCTTTGGTCTTGCAAGGCAATGTAGAAGACATAAGCATGGGGAGGTAGCTACGGAGCGGTGAGCGCATGGAACCGTGCCGATGAGGAACAGTCTTTCAGTCTAATGTTTTCTCTCCTTATTTCCTTATTTTCTCGCCTCAGAACAGGCGTGAAGAGGCAAACTGGCATAACATCAACGTCACCAATTGTTTCCGTTACATCACGGGATGTAGAGTCATTATGCCAAGTTACTTGTGCTAAATAAACATTAGTTTTCCCCTGGCTAAAATTCTGACAACGCTCCCTTAAGAATATACGCAAAGGAACCCATGCGGTGGTCAGATCAGATAGAGAGATGGTACAGAAAAGACTTACCATTATTTAACCGTTTGTTTGTATATTGAATCAGCTTTAAAAACCTACCAGTTTCATCCAAGTAATATTTTTTAATGTCCTGTTCCATAATTTGTTCAGCTAAAATTAAATGTACATTTCGTAATCTGAAAAATAAATATATATTTTAATATTTTAATTGCCGGTGTTCGCTTTTTCGTTAGAATTTAATACATTTCCGAAGCGAATAAAAACGAGTAGTTTTCGATTTTCTTTTTTGTCGCGTTTTGTGGGTAGAGGGTAAAATAGAGTATCGCGTGCATCCTGTGACGCAAGTGTGACATCAAGAAATTACCCATTAATGATAATCATTATATTAATACGTGACGCAAAAACTTTATACACTTTTTTAAGTGTATTAAGTGTTTAAGACTGTGGGGTTTTGCACGGTTAAAATTTATATGGAGAAGGAGTGCAGAAAGCTAAAATTTATCTATAATACCTATCTGCTATTAATATATTAAATTTAATTAATTAATACTGCGAATCCTAACCTGTCCAGTGCCATTGAACTTAGACCCCCCAAAATATTGGCATTGTCACTCGATGAAAAGTGACAGCAAGTGATATAATATTCATTGTTTAGGTTCATAATTAGAGGTCAAACAAAAAATAGTCTACGATTTAAAAGTCGCTGGTCGAATTTCGATCATTGGGCGACCGCTAGTAAATTTAATTTGATTAATAAGAAGGAAAGATTTATTTACAACAAAGATTTATTTATTTATTTATTTTTACAACTACTTACAGTAACAAAAATCAAATGCCATTAGTGTTACAAAACGGCCTCAGCCTAGCATAATACTGGTTATTAATAAACCAGCGCTGGTCTTCCGCTGGGGCCGCTTCGTGACGCCATATGACAGTCACGCTGACATAAAATGTCGAAAAGTAAAAACATGAGACTAACGATTCCTCGTGTAAATACAAAAACAAGAGCAACTTAAATAAAACATAATTATAACAACAAACCAAATATTCTTGAATCAAGCAGGAGTTGGTATATAAGCAACAAACCCCTATAGGAACACCTGGAGTAATGGCACAGGACTTAACAGGTTTTAAAGCTAAACATTATGACATTTAAAAGAGTTAATTAGGTAGCATTAGTTTTAAGAATTTTTCTTGGTTATTTTGTTTACAGAAGATTAAATTAATAAATAATGGGCAATATAATGAATTTACATTAAAACTACATATATTTAAAGCTAATTTTATTATGTTAGCTCGAGGGATAACATTTTTTGGGTTTATTTTTGTTTTGCCACGACAAGGCTGTACCTATATCTTATTATGAGCATACATAAGTTCACACTTAATTTTTTTTATCGGTTGTTTAAAATTCTTTTAAACTTAATAAATGTAGTCAAATACGTAATACATTTAAAAATATGTTTTTCCTTTTTTAGGAGTCGCTCTGGTAATTCCCTATCAAGTACTTGATAATATTTTTTTTACCTTAGGTATTAATATTTATGATCAATTTAAAAGTAGATGAACAACACTAGTTACTAAATAAATGTATAAACGTTGCTAAATATAGTTTAAAAAATGGTTAAAGCGGCAAAATTGTTCGCTGGTTTTAAATAAATAATAATAATTACCCGACTTTATGGCAAAGGGTCCTGAACAAGTGGCATACAACTGCCATTTGCTTCGTAGCAATAATATAAATATTTGAATAATGTATGAAGGCGAATGCAATAATTCCAAGACTCAGCAGATGTGCGTCGTCGGAGACGTTTATCAGGAAACTGTCGAAAGCTTAAACGAGAAAGACATTCAGAATCAAAACAACGCCAGTAAGAAGAAGTTTTAAATATCGTCGTTGCAAATTTAAAATACCTTATGTGTCATTTTGGTCGAAAATTAGTTTAGGTATATGTTTTTCGAGCGTGTGTAGGTGTCTAGACACGCGGTAGCGTTTCAAACCAAGTTTAAGCAAACAGAATGGCGAGCAGTACCGTGTGTAATATTACCCGAACAATTTGGAGCCCCTTTTAACCCCTTCATAACTCAAAAACTTAAATTTGGCTCATATATCAAGACTTGCGAGATACATATGTGCTCCAAATTTCATAAACACATCTCAAACAGTTATTTAGATATTATCGTCCAAAAGTCGTCATTTTTATCTTTCACCTATAGATCAAAACTGTAATCCAATTTCAGACGATCTAGATGGACAATATATTGAAGCCTAAGATCTGAATTGGCTGATTGTTTTAGTAGGTACTTAAAAATTTGTTGTTGAAGTCAACAACCAAAGCATATATCATAATATAGAACTTGACTCTCATTTCACATTTATGTCTTTGATGGGATGTCTATTTCTTTGGCACGCTATGTAGCCTAAACGGCTTGATGGATTTTAATATAAGAGGTGTCGTTAGATTCGTCATAATTGTGGGAGTGAAATAGGTTATGGCGTAAGTAATATGCAGTACTTAGGGAATTGCAAGCGCTCAATGTTCGGAAGTTTAGCGGTGGTACTTAAAAAATGTGCAGCTGAGTTACCTATCTCTACTGTTGACGCGCCTCGGGTTTGGAGGAAGTTTAATGTTTAACCGATTCCATAAAAGGGAGAACAAGCAGACCCTGTCAATTATCGTACAATTGTCGTACTCTCACAGCTTGTCCGTTACCGAAGGTCACTCCTTGATTGATGATCGACAATATGGTTTTCGCCAGAATCATTCAACGGGTAATCTTGTGGCGTATATACTGCACCGCTGGGGGAAAGCAATTGAAAAGCATGGCGAGGCTCTGGCGATCACTCTTGACATAGCGATAGCTATGCGACATAGCTTTTCATAGGGTCTGGCAACGTGGACTTCTCTCCAAACTTCTGACTTACGGACTTCCCGACAACCTCTGCAATTGGATCTTCATCTTTCTACATGAACGCTACTACTACAGAATATCGGTATTGTGCTGAATCCTCTTCCACTCACGTAGGTCCACCCGGTTATTTTAAAGATGGGTAAATATTCTTTTTATTTATTTTGCGCGGTACCCTAAATGATTTTCCAAAAATAAAAGTGGCCAAAGTTACTCCTTATAACAACACCAGCTATCTGCCAGTGAAAGTCCCGTCAAAATCAATACAACAGTTTCGGAGATTACCCGGAAGAAACAGACAGATAAACAGGCAAACACTTCAAAAACTTCAATATGCATTTAGTAAAACGCTCTTATTTTGACATTACAAACAGACACTTCAGTATTATTATTTGTAATAGACGACCTATGCCGACTTTGCCGACACCAAGTAGAAAAAGTAGGAGAAACAATTTTAGACGTTTCAAGGAATTTATTATTAAGATGATTAGGTACGTTGATATGAACCACAGTCATAGGTCAATCTTTATCTTTACTCATTCAATTAATTTAGACAAGTTTTCTTTGTTTAATTTGATAACGGACTGCGTACTTCGCTTATATTTATATAATATTAGGTCCTAATTAACGTGTTATACATGGAAAAAGTAAAACGAAATAAATATTATGAATTTAATCAATAGAAGTATGTACCATTATTATCTATGCACTTTCGCCATTTTACACGTTGTTCATTGATTCCATTGCTCAAAAAATTGTAGGAGAGAGAATCAATAAAATCTTTGAAGGCGGTTTAGACTGCCTCATCGGAATTGAATTTTTTCCCTTGCAAGAAATTGTCCAAATTCTGAAGAAAATGGTAATCTGTTGGAGTAAGGTCCAGGGAGTATGATGGGTGTCGAAGACATTTCAACTGTAGTCTAATTGAGCGATCGTCTGTCGTGAAGTATGGGGTCTAGCGTTGTCCTGAAGCAGCAGTGGGCTAGAGAGATTGACCAGTCTTTCGTTTATATAACGGCTAGCTTTTTGATCATGGTTTATAATTGTTAACAATACAGATCTGCCGTTATCGTCTAGCCAGATCTTAGAAAGCTGTAGTGTATAACATCAACACTAGTCCACCAAACACTCACCAGTACATTTTTCTGAGTCAACTTTTGTTTGGGACAGGATTTGGCTGGTTCTCCTAAGTTTAACCACTGTGATGAGCATTTACGATTGTCGTAAAGGATCCATTTTTCGTCACAAGCAACAATACGATTCAAATTCCATCGTTATTGTGACGGTTGAGTATGTAACGCAGCACTCAATGCGTGTTTGTTGATGTGCTTCAGTTAATGCATGCGGTACCCATTACTCGAGCTTTTTAATTTTTCCAATATATGTCAAAAGAATTAAAATCGTTTTATCACTCACACCGAAGCCTGCCAGTAACTCTGACGTGGTTTGCGATGGATCCGCTTTCACGATCACCTTATTCATCACCTTAATCATTATCAACTGGGGTCTCCAGCCGCCCACGGGGTTTGCTTCGTAGGTCAAAATTACCAGAACGAAAACTTTGGAACCAAAAACGTACCGTGCGTTAGTTTACATTAGCTTCCCCGTACACATCATTAATCCTTCGACTTATTTCTGCAGCGCTGATGCCACCGTGGAACTCATATTCGTAAATAACGCGATATTTTATAGGGTTTATTTTATATTTTATATTATAGGGTATGTAATTACACGCTGCGACCTTTAGAAGCAGAGTGATGATATACATGAACATCAAGCGATCTGACAAGCTGTAGGCAAGTATGGGAACGTGAGAACAACGATAGAGCATTGGCAGGTGGTGGTAATATTTCGTGAGAGTCTATGGGATATATTTTTTTTAAATTATTGCTCAGCATATTGACCGTACAGTTCCTGATGGTTAGCACAGTACGATCTAAGCACAATGACGACCACCAAGAGAACTAAATTCACGCTTAAAGGATCCGACGTCGTAAGAAGAAGGGAACAAACTGGCCGGGAGATAGTTGAACAGCTTCACGGTACAGCAAAGATATGACAATGTGTAATTTTAGTTCATCAGCTCAGCGTTTGTGTTTCTGTTTTGGAAAAGAGAGGAGTGGATTGGATTGAACAGCTCTTCAGAACGCTCACTACGATAGAAACGGTAGAACACGCTCAGTGAAGTGATGTAATGTTCCTGTGCAGCTGAAGTGGCTCGATTTAAGTTAACAATGGGACATCTGAGAAATTCTCAGTCAAGAAATTTCTTAGCAGATTTTCTTTCTACTTGGAGTAGCCTGACTGGTGGAATGCCTTCACCCTACAGACTATCGCAGCCAAATATCCTTGTGTTGTATTCCTGCAGCGAGTAGGGTTTCAAAAGCTTGGGGAAAGGAATTCAAAAAGAAGAGGGGCACAGAGAACTTTCTTTCAACTCGAGACAGTCCGACTGGTGGAATACCTCCATCCTACAGAAATTGAAGGCAAATAACGTTGTGTTCCTAGGGTGACTAGGATTTCCAGAGCTCATTCAAGATCGGGAACGTGATAGTGATACCTATGATATTACCAGCGTCCATAGGCTACGGTAGCCGCTTACCATCAGGCGTGTTGTATGCTTGTTTGCCACGTTAAAAAAAACTGATCTGAAAACTTACCAGATACAACGAATTTATTAACTTCAATATTCAAACTCCAATATAACAACTGTTTTCTAATCAGATCTAAATGTATTTTCCCTTCACAGATAGGTTTCTTCCTTATCATATAGTCGAGTTGCGAGAATAAATCTTCATTCAGCTTCAACTTTTCAGCCAGTTGCGTCATCTTTACTAACAAGTCAGGTATAAATTGACTCTCACATTTTACAAATATATTATCAATGCAATGGATAATATTGTTACACGAATCCGAAGTAGCTTTTTCTTTTTTCCATTGTATACAGCATGCTGTACTGTGAAACTTCTTGTTGTTCTCCAAGTATTGCTGTAATTAATAAGATAAATGTTATTAGGATATAACCTGTACATTATTGCATTAAACAACAATGCACTGGAAGGTTCGAGAACCGCCGTCACGTGTTCAGGAACTTTTTAACCGATTTCAAAAAAAGACGGGAGGATAAATGTATTCAATTCAAATGTATGTTTTTTATAGATGTTCAGCCATTACTTCTTTGTTTATGAACCGATTTGGATGATTCTTTTTTTGTTGGATAGCGGATACCTCAAGAGTGGTCCCATTTTAATTTCATTGGCATTGAACCTTTAACTTCGAATATACACGAGAAAACTTTTCAAAATCATCGATGTATGTTTCCTTTATAACCGGAGCGAGGAAAGCATGATGCTCGATCGAAGACATTCTATTGTCTACGCGGATGCAGCCGCGGGCAACGCTAGTAATATTATAAAACACAAGAGTTTTTTTGTTTGTTTGTTTGAAAGCGCTAATCTCTTTAAACTACCGGTCAGATTTGGAACATTCTTTCCAATATTTATAACCTATTCATTGAAAAGGGTTATAAAGTATATAACTTTACGCTAGGTTTCTAAGGAGAGAAGCAGTTTCCATGAACGTGAAGTAATCTGGCAAGCTGTAAGCAAGTGCGTGAAATAAGAACAACGATAGACTTGCCAGTGGAGAGTTGATTGAATAAGTTAACACGGGCGAAACCGTGATGCACAGCTAGTATTAGGTATATACCTAAACTATAGCTAAACATACAGTTGTGGTCATATAATTAAGAAAGATTTGAATGCTCCAGATTTTTTTATCCAAATCCTGTCATGTGGAGTTATGTGTTCCTTCTTAGAAGTAACTAATTATATTATGAAATAGCCACGTGAATAGACCAAACGGGATTAGGAATATGGAATAAAATCGCTGACGCTTAAGAACGATTTATTTAACTGCTCGAGAGTTGCTTTATATGAAACTTAGATTAAATAAATCACATTAATGTAAAGAGCGTAATGAAAAAAAACAATTTAATACTTTTTAAACTAAAATTAACAGTTAGTAGCTTGTCCACGGAATTTAATTACTGCTTTACACCGGCGAGGCATTGAATCTATCCATACCTTCTTGCAAATGCAAGCCGGGCTTGCTAATGGAACAGTTTCAACATGGCACCTTTCTTGCTATCCTTCCGTGCAACCTTTCATCTACCAAACACCTTCGAATAGTACGTGTCGAGATTGCTGAAGGGTTGTTTTCACCAAAACATTGTTTTCTCAGCTCATTAGACCCTTTAAAAGGATTTTGTTTTACCAAACGACCTATATTTCGATCATCTCGTCGATATGACTTTCTTTGTTTAGGTACACGCTACGCGCGGAACATTTGGAGTAGTTTGATACGTGGTAAAATGCTTCACAGCGTGGAAAGCCATCGTTTTTGAGCATTGCAGATGATTTATACGACCAATTATTCTCGCAAAGTTTTATTATTACTTCCCTTATAGATTTATTATAACTCTTATTTTTCCCCATTATTTTCATATGAAGAAATCACCTTTAAGACTTTTACAGCACTAAATGGTGCCTAGATTATACGAATAATGACCTAGAACCACAGAGCCACAAAGTGTTCTCTATTTAAATTTAAATAAAAAATAAACTATTCAGCGTTCTTAACTATGTGACCAGCCAGTTGCAGGATAATTAAGATTGCATTTGTTTAGATTTTTTTGTTGTTGGTAATCTTATAATTTGTCAGAATGTAAATCTTGTTGGGGTTTTTATTATAAATAAATAAATAATTAAGTAAGTAATACTAGGTTCAGATCTAGTGTATAAAGTTTATCTAATATTTTTTTGTCAATCATGTATGTGTATCAAAGAATGTACCGCTAGTAAGGAAAAGTTTTGCAATACCGAGAGAAATACAAAAAAAACATGCAATTAGTTATACTTTTTAGTTTGAAAAATATCTGCGCTTTAAATAAGCGTTCTTAATTATATGACCATCACTGTATATTATACTATAACTAAACACACACAGGTACCTGCACGTTGATATTCCATAAAGTCATTCATAAAATATTTTATTTCCTTATATTATTTTATTAATGATACCCCCTGCGGCGGGGAATCGAACCCCAGGCTCCCGCGTGACAGGCGGGGATACTTACCACTATAACAATCAAGGCCTTTGAACAGTGTAAAAAGAGCTTAGTGAATGCTGTTGTGCTATCTCACCCCGTTCCTAATGTGTCGTTATCGTTGATGACAGATGCATCAGATAATTGTGCAGGTGGAGTATTGCAGCAATGCGTAAATAAAGGATGGGTCCCAACAGGATATTGGTCAAAGAAATTTACTGCAGCCCAACAAAAGTACTCCACATAATTATGATAGAGAGTTGACCGCAATTTTCATGGCTATAAAACATTTTAGATATCTTTTCGAAGTTCGGGAAATAATTATTTAAACAGATCACAAAACATTAGTTTATGCAATTAAAAAGGCTGAAAGTAATTGTGAAACATCTAGACGCACTAGGCAGTTGTTATTCATAAGTGAGTTTAGTTTAGAAAGCCTAGACGAACATTCCTCGATCAAATCGGAGACGTTCTGAAGAAAGGTCAGGTCATGAGTACTCTAAACCGACGAGCATGCATGAAAAGAATAATGAATGTTGAAGAAGCGAAAGATGTATGCCAGGATCGTAGCAGGTGGAAGGACGTGGTCTCTGCCTACCCCGTTGGGAAATAGGCGTTATTTATGTATGTATGTATGAGTTTACAACGTACATTAGGTATATTAAGGCCTATAGCAACAAAGTAGTTAAAATGTTATCAAGAATTGAAACTATACATATAAAATTATTATTAAGTAAAAATAATGACAATATTTCTTTAAAGAAAATATTCATTCCTAATAGTGCGAAAATGATTTATTGTGAATACTCTATCAATGTATGTAGGCCATATATCCCTCAAGGTTATAGGAAGTTAGCGTTTAAATCTGTTCATGAATACAGTTATCCGGGAATTAGAGCAACTCGTAAACTCGATAGCACACCATTCCTTTTGGGCTGGTTTGAATCGTGATGTCGGGCAATAGGCTAAAACTTGTGTACAATACCAAAGATCAAAAACAGGTAGACATACTGTATCTAAACTTCAGCAGTTTCCAGAGTCCACGCGATTTTCACATGTCCACATAGATCTACTTGGACCGTTACCGCCCACGAAGGAAGGATATTATAGATGTCTAGTAACAATGATAAACAGATTTTCTCGTTGGGCGGAAGCCGTACCTAGTTGTGAAATAACGGGCGTTGAACAAGTGATCATGGCCGACAATTCGAAAGTAATTTATTTAAAGAATTGTTGAAGGTAATAGGTATAAAGAAAAGTCGAAGTAGTCCGTACAGGCCTCAAGGAAATGGCATGATAGAACGTTGGCATAGAAGTATCAAACAGGCTTTGATAGCACGTCTTACATGAGTTGTCGACGGTTCTTTTAGGGTTACTTAGTCCCGGCAGAAGTGATAATGGTGTGAGTCCCGCGGAATATATATATTATATATATGGTCAAACAATACGTTTACCCCGACTGGTATCTTTACAAGATCGGTGAAGCTGTAAAAGCCGCAGCGGCTTCAGGGCCCCTAAGTCTTTTATGGCGTTTCAGTTAATCGGAACATAAGGGAACACGCATTCATAGATCGTTTAAGAATAAATATAAAAAACTTAAAACCGGTTTTATGGGAACCACGGGACTCACGTACATTATTCGTTCACCGTGAATTAGGTAGGTGCGATTATGTTTTTGTTAGGAATGACGAAGTACGTCGACCATTAACACCACCATATGATGGACCTTATCGGTCCATAGGTAAAGGTAAAGTATTCAAGATTCAGTTTCTCAATAGAACGGTTAATATATCGATTGATAGGTTAAAACCCGCATTTCCTTTAAATGAACAAGATAATTGGTAAACAGAGGTCAATTACAGTAATATAACATTTGATGCTGGCGTTAATAAGAGGTCTATTGTTGAAAACACGGCTACTAGCCGTGATGTTTGTAATAATAGAAATGAAAATTGTGAAAAAGTAACTAGAAGCGGTCGTTTAGTTAAGTTACCCGTATGATTCAATTGTTAAAAATAAATAAATATAGAAATAGTTATTAATATTAAATCGGGCAAATAGGAGGTAATCGACGTGTTAGTGTTAGCGATCTTATGTTTGTGTGAGAAGTATGTGAGCGATCGCGACGAACGACAGTTCTTGTTCCTCGCGATACAGGCGTAACATATTGTGGGGGCTCCTTGCAATATTGTTTTAAATTGTGATACCTAATAAACGTTACCTTAACTTATCTTACAGGTTCAGAATTATAAGGAATAAACGAGTATATTATACAAGTTAAAGTTTTTAATATATCAAATCGCAGTAGCTTCCTAATACGAACATAGTAGATATATTTGATACAATATCATGAGTTAACTTTATTACACCGAGTAATAATAAAGTTTACGTAAAAACGATTCTTACTGTGAAGATTTGTGATCTAACCTACTTGATAAGTATGTACGCATATGATATAACTTTAAATATAACAGTAGTTTTAACCTTGGCATCGCTCATTAATATATTACTATACAGAATAGGTTAATAGATTTGTATAGATTTTTTATTTTATTTGAACTATTCTGATAATCCCCAAATATAAACTGAAGTGATGTTATGAGAATATTTATAATAAGGAACTTAGGTATATCGTTATTTCATTCGAAAATCGTCCACTGCTAGAATTAGGTCTCCGCCAAAGATCTCCGCAACGACCGGCCCTACTAGTAACCAGGTTAACGATCCTCCTTGTGGCTGATCTCTCTACGCTACGTCTTCCGGTACGTGGCCGCTGTTCGAGAACCATTTGGTCCCGTAGATCATCCGTATTCTGTTCTACGAGCTTTGTACCCCACCCACTACTACTCAAGTCATTCTATCAAAGACTATATCGTTGACTTTGATTCTTCTTCAAGTTGATCACGCAGAGTAATTCCCTTTGCCCTTTGAGTAAACTCGAGCATTCTTATGAGGCTTATAATTAGCGACCTAGGTAACTAACATACAGTATATATTAATTGCTAGTTGTGTCACACGGATTCACCCGTGTTAAAATGTTCAATTAGACGTTAAAAGCAAACGTAGGTACTGCGTTTAACTGATAGATGTCGTTACTTTACTTACAAACTTTCACAACATCTTTAACACCTTTATTTATTGAGATCAATATCTTAGCATTACATGGATTCACCGTGCGGGTGCCGGTACATCGTGTGGCAGAGAGAGGGAAACACGAGCAGCCCCCTGGACTTGCGAGCCAGATGTAGGTTTAAGGGGCCCCTCTTATGATGCACATCAACGCTCACATTGACTGCCAGCGATACCCCCCTTACCAAGCCAGATTTGGTAAGAGTCTGTCAATGCTGCTTTAGATACCCGTTCTAAAATAGAAAATTCTGCAGTTCTCATCAGGCCGAAGTCTTTTAGCAAGTTATAGAAACATTTCGCTGCAATACATCTCGCTCCCACTTCTACTGCATATAAATTAACCGCATAGCCGTTTTTGGTTAGCTCATTACATAGATCGTAATATTTATTCATTTTTATGAAACTATGAAACACGTATTTTTACTCTTTCTAACTGAATTGCTAAATACTAATTTTCATAGATCTATCTTAAATAATTACGCATTTTCATACAACATTTCATCTCCTTTTTCTCCCCCTTAGGCGTTGAATTTCCAAAAATCCTTCCTTAGTGCTCACCTAAAGTGTAAAAGAAACCTGCGTGCAAATTTTCATAAGTCATTCAGTAAATAGGATCCCGTAAATAATAACTTTCGTCTATTGTGGTTTTGTAAAAGTACCTTTTTCGATTAAGAGTAAATGTTAACAGGTGCATTTATCGAAAAAAGCAGATAGGTCACTCTGGTTCTCTTGGTAGTAAGTACTAGCGGTCGCCCAATGATTGAAATTCGACCAGCGACTTTTTTATCATAGACTAATTTCTGTTTGACATTTGCAGTATGAACATAAACAATGAATATTATATCACTTGCTGTTACTTTTCATTGAGTGACAATGCCAATATTTTGGGGGTCTAAGTTCAATGGCACTAGTCGGGTTAGAACTCGCAGTATTAATTTATTTTATTTAATATATTAGTAACAGATGTTATAGATAAATCTAATATTTCTGCACTCCATCTGCATATAAACTTTAACCATGCCAAATCTCACAGTCTTCCGTGCACGCAATACACTTAAAAGAGGCCCGAAGTTTCCTTCTCACGTATTAATATAATGGTTTAATTATTAATACTTGTATAGTAACTGTATTTGAATAAGGTTCTGGAGCTACCATAAAAAGAATACTGGCCAAATGCGCTGTGTTAAAAAAATGTGCAAAATCATGGTTCTTCTTTTTTTATTTCATGGCAAAATGTCACGTGAATAGAATGTTTTTCTAATTATTCTTGTCTTGTCAAGGTATACGGCAGTCCTCTTGTTAAAACTATCCGGAGAGTTTTTGTAGCATCAAAAATATATATTATTATTAATTATTACGCAAAATGCCGCCCAATAACGGTTAATGGATTAGATTAAAAACCATGACATGACCACATGCCACATCAAAACCCTGCTTTAAGCTTCCTGTTTGGTGAAGATAAATTTATTTATAGCTATTTCAAGGTTAGACACGGTACTGTAGTTGTTGAATAAATTTAATTTAGTTTTACAAGACCCAAAACTTCACGAGTAATTTGATCATGGGGTTTTAGATTTTTTTCTAATTATATTTAATATATTACTGTTTATGGAGATGCTATTATGTCTAAGTATATCTCCTCGACTTTAATAGGTTTGTTCCGTAATGTGGCAGTGATTAATTTGGTAACAACTAACCTAATACTAATTTTCGTTGGGCATATTGGTTCATATTATATATATTCAGGTTATATTATTTATTATTTTTGTTATGTATGAAAACTTTATAATTTATTGTTTATTCCCGGTATTCCGTTATCTCTGAACTCACTCTTTCGCACAGTTTTTAATTATGTAGTATCAGAATAAAAAAAAAATTGCTAATTCTGAGGATTTGAACGAGGTAATGAGTTATTATTTGCTATTGAATCATTTAAATATTTTTGAAGAACAGAATTAGTTAGCTCTCACAATAGAAATTACTCTGTCTATGTTATATATTTTACTTTTGCTGCTTTTTTTTTTTAAATTGATAACATATTTCTTTTTCATTCATGAACATCTAAGAATCTTAAAGTAGATACTTTAAAGTTTTCTATTCATTTCAGATGCCGTCAACTTCAACGTCATCTACATCTGTTAACCAAGCTATCTATCTGTTGTATATTTTGCAACCAGAAACAGAAAAAATCCGGAAAGCGAATGATCTAGCGTGAAGCTGTTATGTTGTGTCCTGTTCTACCACACGGACCTCGGACGCTCTACTTTCTCTCTCGCATCTATCAAGTGGCTAAAACTCTAAAAGTTTTTAGCTTGGCAATAGTACTTTAAATACAATTTTTTGCAGGCAAGTATATGTGACTGATTTTGTAATAAAATAATCTAAAATTTGATATAACTTTCGATAAGTTAGCAGATCGATGAGGTCACCTATATTGACTTATCTGTTCACATCTGCTTGCCAGGTAGCCATACACAGAAATGAGTAGGCAAGCCTACCTAGGCATATTCTGTGTGTTAAAAACTATCAGTAAAATAAAATTCATTTGGTTATCAATCGAATGAAAGTGATGAAAAAAAATCGATTAAAGTTAATTTAATTAAAAATAGCCTTGAGCACTTTTGTATAGGCAAGTAATTATAGGCATATTTGTTCATAAAATATATTTGATAAAAAATACGTCTCATCTGGTTATCAGATCGGTGAAGGTCGATCTCCCACCGGCTCTTAGACTATAATATCGAAATAATATATGATATAAATACCTTAGCATGCGCTGTGTTCATTTTCACGGTGTTAAATCTTAAAATCTCCGAATCACACATTTTACTCATTTTCTTTCGGTGTTTGTTAATAAAAAATTCTATTTTTTGAACTCTTTCGTAATATCGGTCGACTGTTTCAATTATTAAATCTACATACACTTACTGTTATAGATTCAAGTACCTACTGTAAATAATTAGGTATAAAAGTTTGAAACATTAGATCCGCGTTTTAACGCAATAGGGATGGGTAGATAACATATCGAATATTAATATTAAATTGATAACTACATATAAATCGATAATCGATAGTAAATACTAATACAATAGTCCTTATAACTAATTTCTCTCTACTTGGGTCAGACTGGTGGAATACTTCTATCCTACAGTAGATCGTAGCAAAATAACCTACTGTTGTTTGCGATGGCTAGGGCTTCCAGAGCCCTTTGGGGTAGAGGCCTGCAAAGGTCGGCAACGCGTTAATGATAACTATGGTATTACAATCGTCCATAGGCATACAATTAGGCAATCTGATCTTAAGTGACGATGTGGTCCAAGATGGTAGCAGCTATGCCTAGTGTAAGACTGGCTCTCAAGTGCAGCTGCCAGAACACACCTATTTGTGCTTGGCGACAGATTTTTAACTTGAGGGTGATAGCTGGCCAGTTGGGGATTAGAAAAAGTCGTATCACCATGCTATGATTTCATCACGATGTTTTCCTTCACCGAAAGCTCGGGATTATTGCAGGGATTAGAACTCACGTCGATCGACGCGATGTCCGTACATGCTACCACTGATCCAACATTGCTCTGTATAAAGTAAGTATAATTAAATTAAAAAAAAAAAACATAATTGAAGTAAATTTCAATAACCAATAATTTTAATCCCAATAAATAATCGATCAATCAGAAAACATGCATCGGCCATCTCTAATTCTTATCAGCGTGTTATTGAACGAGTTTTTATTATAATATTATTTAGTTGGAAGGTATTTTATAATTGGTGTTCATTGTGTTGACAATATCCATCATGTTCCCGGGGAGTTATAAGGAGAGCAACATCGATTTAGTTACGAAATTAAAGGGTATGTTTTTTTTTTATATTTTATGCTATCGATAACGGAAGCTATATAGTTTATTTTTAAAACACAATATATTTAGTTACACAAATGAGGAAAAATATACGTAAAACAGTCAATAATAATAACTGTACATATTTTATTGCGCATCTAAATTTGTGTGTATCTGTTTAATATTTGTCAAGTAACTAATTGACATGATATATTAACCCACAACCCAATATACTGGGGATAGGATTGTGAAACTTTGCATGCGGATTCCTTTTACACTGTAAGTGAGCCCTAAGGAAGGATATTTGGAAATTCAAACACGAAGGCGGTTAAAAATGGGATTTAAGTTTCTATGAAAATCCGTCATTTATAAAGATAGATGTATGAAAATTAGTATTTAGCGATTCAGTTTCAATAGGACTTAATAAAATATAATGGGACATATCACATAACTTAAGACGCGGGTGAAGCCACGAAAAAGGCGCTAGTCTATACGGATAATAAAAATCGAAGTGCCCGTTTATATTGTCAAAATAATAGCTTTTTAGTAAATGCATATGAAAGTATAATATATACGATACCTATATCAAAAACCCATTTACATTTTTTTGCCTAGCTGTTTGTTTCGGGTAATCTCTGAAAAGATTGGACCGAATTTGATGGGACTTTCACTGACAGATAGCTGATGTAATAAGGAGTAACTTAGGCTACATTTATTTTAGATAAATAATTAGGGTTTCGCGCAAATAAAAAAATCTGCTCATGGTGATTCAATTCTGGTGCTTAAATGGCTTACACTGAGTAAACCGTAAGAGACATAACAAATAAATGTACAACATAATTGTAGACATTAAAAATATCAACAAAAAAGTCTGCGAGAGCATATGTCTATCTTGTAAGAATCACCGGCAATAAGCATTTTTATGTTTAAAATAACCGGGAGCGGGGTAGTATGCTTCGCGCATGGCGACGTATCGACGGCATTCTGTAGTCCACGCGAGCGGAGCCGCGGGCTCAGCTAGCATATAATAAAATTGAAACTTTTCCGTGTTACAACAGGAATCGTTTGAAAACTAATAGACCTATTGGGAAGTAGATTTTAGATTAATATAGGACTGAGTCCGGTAAAGGATTTGAACTATTATTGCGCTTTTCTATCGGGGCTAAGTAGTAATGATAGAATTACAATAAAAAATTCAGTCAAACTACTATACTGTTGTTCACTATACTATGCTCGTACCTACAATATCAAAAGCTAAAATATTTTCTTTAATTTAGGCCCTAAGAAGTTACTTAGGAACGTCACAACACCGGTTCGGAAAACATCCCAGCCATCGAGAAGAACCGGCAAGAAACTCGATCGGGTTTATCAACATCTTTTTTAAAATTGTTTTATAATATTTTTATTGTTTGTAGTTATGACCATTTTCAGTGGATCTACAGAGAGGGAATCATATACAGACATTACCCTCATTCATGTAATGATCCATTCTTTCGACAATAAAACTGGCTTAAAATGATTCTTGAACTTATTATCCGGTAAATCAGTAATGTGCTTACGAAATTTATTAAAGAACCTAACACAATTACCTAAAAAAATTATATTACATTTTATCTTGTTTAATCGACTCTGTGGTCCTCTTATAGATGTCTTCGTTTTACAGCTTGTTATTTTCTCTTGGTTGTTCAAAACAGAATTGTCCCGGCTAAGAAAATGGCTCGCTTATTTACTCGAATAAAATTTGGGTCGAAATCACTAGAATGGCCTTGAACTTTGCAACATCGTTTAAAGAAGGGGAAGTGTGCTATTTTTAGACATTACGTAATTGGATCGATAAGCTTTGAACGTGTATATTCTTCGTACCAACAAACACATACATACCTACTTGATATTTCGAGTAGATTCTAGACGCTTCCAGATATTTCGAAAATAGTCTTTTTTACATATGATCGTTATAATACAAGTAAGAGTAAATATACGTGCATGACGTCAATACCAGATTACAATCTATAATCTATAGGTATGTATCTATCTATCTACAGGTACATTACGTATGCAATGAAAGACTTATTGTCGTAGCATAAATGGTGTATATTGTAGTAAGCACGTTAACAATTAAATGAATGTAGAGAAAATATAAAAAGTTAATCGTGTTATTATACATCACAGAGACGCCCATTAAATACGTGAAGTGTTTTTTTAATCCCTCTTCTCCCCTTTGGTGATATTTGGTAAGATGTGGTGGAATCCTTTCTCCTTCATGTGAGATTTTTTTATAATTCATAGATAATTAATTTATTTCAATATGCTAAATTAACTAAATTATTAATATTGATATGTTCAAATTTTACTTTATATATATCATGTACTGACACGCAATGATAATGTATAACGCGACGAAACAGGAAATTCCCCGATTGAAGTGTAAAATGATAAAGATTTGCCGTCGTGCGCGCATCATGCAAAAATTACTGGATAAATTTTTATCAATTTTTTCTTGTATTTCCCTTGGTCCTTATCGATGAAACAAAAAAAAAAGAAGAAAATGTTGAACTACGCGCGTTCGGACCCCGCTGTCCTAGGGTTTCGAGTGCTTTGGATCAAAACCAGCTCAACGTGCGTGCTGATTAATAGTAGAGATAGGTGCTGATATATCCACAGTGGAACCTTCCACAATTTCTAAACTTTTATTTTTGTACTAACAGACCAATTACTCTAATTCGCAAATTTTAATTATCACTTCCCGTGTACCAATATTTCATAAAAATCGATTGAGAATTGATGAAAATGTTAATGTAACGCTTTTTAACCGAAAAAATATACAATTACAGGCTTATCCACAGTTTTACTAATGTATATTATGTGTGTTTGTCATAATGTATTTGTTTTTGTTACAGCCAATGGAATAATTAAATCTGATGCTGTGGCAAGTGCGATGTTGGAATGTGATTGGAAAAAATACAGCCCACATCCTCCGTACCAGGATAAACTTCAAGTGATTGAATACGGGGCAACAATAAGCGCTCCTCATATAGTTAGAATAATTTATACAATTGTATATAATACTAGCTGTGCTCGTGGCTTCGCTCACGTGGACTACAGAATGCCCGCGCGAAACTTGCTCCCCGCTCCAGGTTATTTTAAATACGAAAATGCTTATTGTGGGTGTTCCTTAGTAGATAGACGTACCTATACTCTCCCGGACTCTTTTGTAGCTCTTTTTAATGCCTACAATTATGTACTACATTAATTTTACTCTTATGGTTTACTCAGCGTAAGCCATTTAAGCGTCCGAATTGATTCACCATGACCAGATTTTTAATTTGTGCGGAACCCTAATTCTTTTTCTAAAATAAAAGTGGCCTAAGTTACTACCTATAAAATCAGCTATGTACCAGTGAAAGTCCCGTCAAAATCGGTCCAACCGTTTCGGAGATTACCCGGAACAAACAGAGAGAAGGAAAGACAGACAGACAGACAAAACTAAAAAAATGGGTGTTTATAGTTATCGTATATACTTGC
The DNA here is from genome assembly GCA_033032175.1 of Saturnia japonica. Lineage (NCBI taxonomy): Eukaryota > Metazoa > Arthropoda > Insecta > Lepidoptera > Saturniidae > Saturnia > Saturnia japonica. The sequence goes on from CM065318.1 coordinate 17,397,062, forward strand.
ATTTAGTAAAAAGCTGTTATTTTGAAATTACAAACAGACACTTTAATTTTATTAACTGGATAGATTTTTTTATGGATTTTCTGTTTTCTGATTCGTTTACGCAGAGCCATTGCCCTTTCAGTGACTTTGAGCTTTCTTATGAGGCCCATAGTTATCGACCACGTCTCAGCACCATATATCATCACTGGCAACACACACTGGTCAAAGACTTTCGTCGTACGTTGGACGAGAAGATGTTACGTAATGGGGATCCGCCATATCCCTAAATCGACGGTATCTGGTTAATGAGCCAGCGGAAGACAATAATTAATCTATGTATTAAGTATATTCAACATATCATTTCAAGATCTTAAAATATCAGTTGTTCTTTGTTTTCCAGCAGGCTCATACTTTAGAAATATTGAAAAGTCATTTGATACCGGGCAAGAAAGTTCTAGATGTAAGTTCCGGGTCTGCGTACCTCACCGCGTGCATGGCTCACATGGTAGGAAAGACGGGTCGAGTCATCGGCATCGATCACATACCAGAACTTGTTAAATTGGGCATCAATAATATTGCTAATGACAACCCACAATTTCTGACCTCAGGAAGGATTATACTCAGAGGTAAAAAATAAAAAAGATCAATTTTGTAAGCTGTCAATTCAATTATGTTTACTGTTTCTGCTTTAGTATGAAATAATAGGGGTTGAAATATGAGAAGAAATATCTTGAATTTGTAGTGCTGGCAGGTATTGTCTATGCACTTTTGGCATTTTAATGAAAGTTCATTGATGCCTCTATAATAGAAATCCTGTAGACGAGAATCGATGAATCTTTAAAGGCGCTTTTAACCGCTTCAGCGGATTTGAAAATTTTCCTCTGTAACAAACAATCCAAATTCGAAAAAAATTGAAATCAGTTAGACTAGGTGAGTGTGTTGTGTGACGGAGAGCTGCCAGTCATAACTCATGTACTTTTGAGATGGCCTGTGGTTTTTGACGAGATCTTGAAAGTGGCATGTTGTGGTTTTTATTTTTAATTCATTTACTTGGGTTTTTGACCCTATATTATGTAATATTGGTGGTGTTTTGCGTGATATAGTTTGGTTTTTGTGCGTAAGTGAAGCGGATTATAAGTATAAACTGAAAGCATGCATTCTGGGATTCCACAAAACCTCCCTAGGTCGTTTTAATAAGAGCCTAAAATAACTACTACTACAAAAGCTTGAAAATATTGACGCTGGCAAGTGCTTTTCCGGTGCCAAAAGAAAAAAAAGAAAAAGAAGAGATGGCCTGTTGTGAAGAACGAGTGGACTAGAACAATAAATATGGTATTTGTTGTTGAAAAATTCAGTTGAGTGTATAATTTTTTCAAAGAGAGACTCCAAGCGACCCGCTTTGACATAGAATGGTAGATTTGCTGCTCAGACATGTTGAGAAGTGCGTTTACACTCAATTATTATAACCTGATCACTATAGCAGTTTCTTATTATGTTGCTTTAAAATGTCTTTAATACTTAAGTAAAAGGCAACCCTTTTACTTTAGTGTCAAAAATACAAAAGTAAAAATTTTAAAAGTAGTATCTGGTGTCTCGATTATTCATTGTCTGTAAGTTAACTTTAGGTCGAGTAATATGAGACTAGAGATTTTGAGTTTCGTAAGATAGGCCGCGGTACAAATTAACATTCCTCCGTCAGATTTTGATCACAAACAGAATTAGTTTTTTAAAGCGAATCTCTGTCCACCGCTTAAATTCACTCTTTGTATAGTCAAAGGATTCACTAAAAAAATATTTTGACTAGGTTTTTTTTTTGTGTTTAGGTTTATTTATTTCACAAATAAATTTACATATAAGTTATTGTTATAGGCATCCTATAAAACCTCTGGGGTTTGTCTTGGCATGCCATGGCTTGAGGTTTTGTTCAACGCGTTGCTGTTCTTAATATACATATGTATAGTATTAAACCTAACGTTCTGTTAAAAGATTATAATTTACTATATTTATACAATAGAGTTGATGTAATAATCTTTACATTTGTATTTCATGTTTTTATTATTTATTGAATCCCTAACGTCCAATGGTATTTTATTAATAATGTCAGGTATCGTGTAAGATATTGTACGCCTGCCATAGAAGTTATTTTTACGTGGTATTTTTAAAGGTTTTGTTAATGCCTGTCGTGTATTAATTTCATATTTAACTGGTATTTGTATGTCGGAATTCTCAAATTGTTCTATTAATAACAAGTACTCAGCGCGAACATGAACAGGTAACACCTTACAATATTTGAATAAACCGATATAGTTATCGTAGTATTTGTTTTTTATATTGCTTGGTACTATTAAGTTTAAGAAACGAATTTGCAGATTCTTTATCTTATCGAGGTAAGTTTTAAATGTGCGTCTATAGCTGGTAAGACCATACGAAATAACAGATTCAACAAGAGCTATGTACATTTGCAAGAGAATTCTATATGGCACATTGCGCTTTATAATAGAAAGTTTGGCGAGTATGGCGCGCAACTTAATACATACGGATTCTACCTGATAACTCCAATTAAAGCGGTCATCCACTATTAGTCCCAGGTAGGTATGACATGGTACTTGTTCTATTGGGGCACAGTTACAATTCGGCACATTTTTATGCAGACAGTCATGACTATGAATTTTAATTTGAAAGGGATGGAAAGTATTTATATGACTTGAGTGGACATGTATTACTTTTGTTTTTTGTGAGTTCAATACAAGTCCCATGTCATGAGCCCATTTCGTCATAGAAGTGAAATCTACCTGCAAGGACTCTTCAGCTTTTTTAAGGTCTTTGTAGGCCGACAGTATACAGGTATCATCTGCATATTGATAAAGTGAACAGTGCTTTAAAATATTTTCTAAGTCATTGACGTAAGCCAAGTAGTGCAATGGACCAATCACAGATCCCTGTGCAGTGCCCTCTGTGACATTAACCGGCCTGCTTAAACTAGAGCCAATCTTGATAGATATTCTTTACACCAATCAAGTAGTTTTCCTCTTATACCCGAGTTATTCAATGTTTTTAATAGTGTATTGTGTCCAAGTGTGTCAAACGCCTTGCTAAAACCTATGAATATTAGTATCACATGCTGCTTTTTGTCTAAATAACTATTGACTTCATCTGTAAATTTGGAAAGTAGTAATGATGTAGATTTTTTACGTTGAAAACCGTATTGTGCTTTAGATATGATATCATTTTTCAGATAAAATGACTTTATTTGATCACATATAAATTTTTCTATTATTTTATTTATAGCTGTTATGTATGGGTCTAACTATACCCGTTTCCAATTCAGATGGATATTTTCCTTGTTGAATACTGATGTTTATTAATTTCACTACTGCATTTACTATTTTGTCTCCTATCTTTTTTATATCTATTATTCTAATGCTATCAAAACCAGCTGATTTATTAACATTTATTTTTTTTATTATTTTACTTATTTTATTTTTTGTAGCATTTTTAAATAACATTGATTTGTCTTGTTGTATCATATAACTATTTTCATCCAGCAATGGTCTGTCACACAAGGGCACAATATTTTTTATACTTGTTTCAAATTCCGTTGCAAAGTCATTTGCAATGAATAATTCCCTATTGTTTTCATTTAGAAAGGCATTAGTTACCACTTCATCTACTGACTTAATTATTTTACCGGTAAGTTTGTTTAATATTTCCCACAACTTTTTCGGATTATTTTTATTTTCTGCTATCTCTTTTCTGTAAAAATTATTTCTCGTATTGTGTATTGTTTTATTTAAATTATTTCTAGCTTTATTATATTCTAGTTTAAGTATTTTATTTTTTGGATCATTTTTACATTTAATAAATAGTTTATCTCTATTAGCACAACCTATCCTAATTTTATTATTTATCCATTTTTCTCTATTTCTTTTACTATAATAGTTTATCTTTTTCGTGTATTTACATTCATTATAGCACTTAATAAAATTTTCTTTTATATACTTATATATGTCATTGACGCACTCAAATTCATCTATAGTATTCCACTCAGTATTTACCAATAGTGTATTTAGTTTTTTATTATCTATAGATACAATGCACTTTGGAGGATCATTAAAGGTTCCCATGGATGCAAGTGTGATAATCGTCATGCGATGGTCTGCTAAAACAGTCCCCAGAGCTGCTGAATAAATGTCAGGTGAATGAGATCTCACAAATATATGATCTATACAACTTTTAGTCACAGTATTATTGTTATTTTCGACTCGCGTATAATCTGAGATCTCGCACTAAAGACCACATTCAGCCAATTTGTTCAAATAATAATTACTTATATTACTAGTAGTTTTTAAATCTATGTTAATATCTAATACAATCAGATCACTTGTCTTAATATAATTAACATTTATAATATTATAAATTTCGGCAATAAATAAATGCTTACTATCTTAAGGTGGTCTATAAACTGCACACAGATAAATAATATGATTATGTTGTGTTATCAATTTTCCTAGTATGCACTCACAATGCCTTGTTTGTAGCTTTAGTGGTCGAAATTTATGCTTATTGTTCACATAGATAATTATCCCTCCACCTTTCCTACTTTTACGCAAGATCCTGTGCAGTGTATATACCCACCCATTTGATACATTGTAACAATTTCTTCTGATATCCCCACCTCAGTGAGTACCAAAATATCAACTTTAATTTTAATCAAATTTAAACAAGTAATTAAAAAAGTGTAATTTTTATGATTGATCTAATGTTTACGTGTATTAGATTAAGATTACATGTATTTTTTGTTAGTTTACTAATATAAGATGGTAAATCTATACAATTAAATATTTCTTCTACGTTGTTAAACGATGCCATAATGTACCTATGTTTATTTATACAAAAGTTTGTTATCTATTTTTAAATGAAACATGCCCTTTATTTTGGTAGTAAATTACATATATCGTCTTCACATCTAATCACATAAATCTTATCTTTTCCATTTTTGTCTGTATCTCCTTTTTTTACTAGTACCTCACCATTTTGAAACCATATGTATTTATATTCCAGTTTCAATTTTTGTTTAGCCATCCACATAAGTTTTTTGTTTATGTCAGATAAAGCAAATCTCATGTATATTTTTGCAGGTGCGAGATCACATGACGTGTTTGACAATATATCAGATGTTGTAAGGTTAAATTGCTTTGAGGAACGAATCCAACTTTCTACACTTTTAATGTCCCTGTTATCGACATGCATTTAATTTCTCAGGGCAACCTTAAAGACCAATTATTTGCCAATAATGTTTTATTTTTTAAAGTTGCACGGAAAATTGACGGTACCGTCCAAACACAACGGCGACCACCGAGAGATCGTAATCCATCGGGGGTCGCCGGTGTAGTGGCGGTCTGCGTACACATCTCTTCACTTTACGCTTGTTGAAGGACCAGATGTTGTATGAAGGAGTGAACAGTGTGTCAGGTTGAGAGATGGTTCTATAGTTTAAGACTTTTTAACTTTTTAATTCATGGTCGAGATGGTGGCTACCGAGAACTCTAATTACTATATTATTCTTTTACTCTGAGGCTGAAATCTATAGAGCGTACTCAGTCTTGCCTCAGACTTAATTCAGCCTTAAGTTCCGAAATTCAAATTTATAGTCGCAAGCTTAGCATTAGCTCAGCTCTGCCTGAGTGAAGTTCAAGTCATGGAATTCGATGACTTAAGGAAAACTTGGGTATTACACTACTAAAAAAAATAGTATAGCATAATAGTGACCTAACAGTGATTTTATACAATTTTAAAATTATCTGTATTGCTTGATTCTTATTGGCTACTACATATGACTGTTTTTATTACGTACACGTTTTGTTATTCCTGTTGTTTGCAGTTGTTTCTCGTTATTCGTTTGAAACTTTAATGTTTTTATTTTATGTACGAATAATCTGTCATTTTTGTTTTAAAGCAAGTTAAATATTATACACACAATTTAAATTATATTTCAAATAGCTTTTTAGTTTTCTATATATAATTCGTGATAAATTTATTTGTTTGAGTTGAATAAAACTTATAGTCCCGATGCGGTATCGAAACTTTAATTGAAAGTTACCAGACACTTCCTCAGCTAGAGTTTAGTTTAAGTTTAGCGTAACTCGACTATAAATTCGAAAGCTAAGATTGCGCTGAGTAAATACTTAGCGAATTTTGAGCTAAGCTTAGGATGAGCTAAGACTGATTATGCTCTATAGATTTCAGGCTAACTTTAGAGTACATTTCTATTTAAAGTTATATGGTTTCTTATTTCTTTAGCAGTTTAGATTACCTTCAAAAGTATATGACAAATTATTACTATTAAGTATGATAATATAAAAGTATTTTTTAAATAAAATATTTGCTGGTGGATTTCAGTTGGTGATGGGCGTGTGGGATGGCCGGGTGAAGCACCATATGACGTCATACACGTCGGCGCTGCGGTTTCTTCTATACCACAAGCCGTGAGTTTTATAAAATTAATTAATTATCGTCATAATAATAAATAAAAAATACAAACACGTGAGCGTTCGGAAGATCTCTGATAGGAACGAAGTTTCTAAAAACAAGACAATCTAAAACAAAAGTGCTAACTTCAATGATTTTGAGAAGCTCCCTAGTATATCTTCGAAGTCGAAGGTCCAATGCCAATTAAATTAAAATAGAACCACCCTTGAGGTACCGTATCATCTTTCCAACGAAAAAAAAAGAATCATTTAGATGTGGTCATAAACAAAGAAGTTGTAGCTGTACGTACATAAAAAAAATACATTCGAATTGAAAACCTCATCCTTTTTTTGAATATTTGTATAATTGTAGATATTAAAAAGACCTACAGAAAAGTCAGCGAGAGTCTATTTTCTAAGCATTTGGCCAAGTCCACATTCGACATAAGGTGAGATTGTGGCCGTAACTCTAAAACCTATAAACAATAAAAACACACACACAGAAACACACAATACTTAATTATCAAGTATATAATATTTTTCTTTTTTAAGCTTATAGAACAGCTGAAACCTGGAGGAAGGTTAGTTGCGCCTGTTGGATTAGCAAGCGAAACTCAAGTTTATACTAAGGTATTTGAAACCAATTTTTTAATAGCCAATTCTTTCACTTTTCAGTTTGCGATAGTGGGCAGTGAAGAAAAAATAATCGTTACAATAAATAAAAAATAAAAATTCTTTCGTTTTCATCATTTTCTGGCGTAAGCAACAGCGCTGGGTTCTCCTAAAACAATGGTTTCTAATCTTTTAATCTTGTTGCCGCAATGACCTACTAAGAAAACTCATTGTACCCCCTCCCTGCCCCTGTGAGAAAATATCACAAATTCCTCTGTGCCTTAGGCATAAAAGCAAAACTTTCAAGTGTTTGTCCAGGATTTACCTATAAAACATACATAATATAAAAAGGAAACAAAAAACTCGACTACAAAAAATATATCTGATTTTGCTTTTTGTTTGATTCCCAGATGTCGTACTGAAATATTATATAGTCTATGTCACTCCCACAATTAAGACGAACTTAAAAACACCTCGTATGCTAAAATCCATAATCCATCAAGCCGTTTAGGCCACAGAGCGTGCCAAAGAAATAGACATACCCTACATACTCTCGAAAAACATAACCCACCTTTTTCGCAGGCGGGTAAAAACTACAAATGATTCCAAGACTCAGTATTTTTAAATGTATCAAATTATATTATAATTTAATGTATGTTTATTTTATACAGGTTGATAAAAAAGCCGACGGTAGTACAGTAGACGAGAAATTCATGCCGGTAAATTGTTTTCCACTTACTGACAAGGAATATCGACTTCAATGTGAGTGTTATCAATCTATACAATTAATAAAATTCAAGTGTCTGTTTGTATGTCTGTTTGTTCCTGTTAATCTCCGAAACGGTTGGACCGATTTTGTCGGCACTTTCACTGATCGATAGCTGATGTTATAGGGAGTAATTTAGGCTACTTTGAATTTAGAAAAAGAATTAGGGTTCCGCAAAATTAAAAAAGTGGTCATGGTGAACCAATTTGGGCGGTTAAATGGCTTACGCTGAGTAAACCACAAGAGATATAGCGTTAAAAAGACCTACAAAAAACGTCTATGGGAGTATACGTCTATTTTCTAAGGAACACCCATAATAAGCATTTTTGTCTTTAAAATAGCCGGGAGCGGGGGAGCAAGCTTCGGGCGGGCATTCTGTGGTCCACGTGAGCGAAGCCACGGGCACAGCTAGTCTAGAATATAAATGACCCGCGTTTTAACAGATCAAGCCACGATATTGGCGTGCGTTGTGGTCTGTTGCGGTCCACCGCGCCGTCGTCCGTCGAAGCTGCGTTCCCACGACCAGTTATCTGAAAGGCCACGCCAGATGTTGCCACACTTAAGATCTTCACTTACGTATTAACCCGGGACCCGACCAACACCGCCTCCTCGTTTACTCGATGTCGATGGGCAATGGCCGCGTGATCAACGAATTGACCAGTAGTTTGTACGTGGTATCGCACCGAACCAACGACGCATCGTCCTCTCGAGACCGGCGCGTTGACAAGTGAGTGTATACGTTGGTGACAAAGAAGAACACGTCAGCATGAATTTAACGCTAGAAAATTTTCGTACAACGATTTTTTATGACTTTCTATGTCATTTATGACAACAATAAAGTTATGATAGACTTCGATTGGCCTTTCACGATGAAGCCCCATCCCGTGCCACTGTTTACAACTGGTTTAATGAGTTTAAACGTCGACGCACTAATCTCACCTATGATCTGCGTGAGGGAAGGCCTTCTACGGCGACGACTGAAGATAACATCAGGGTCGTGCGTCGTATGATAAAGAATCATAAAAGAGTAACTTATCAGCAGATTCGGACAACCTCGGGCATCGTTATGAGTCAAGTCCATAAAATCCCATGAACATTTAGCGGTCAGGAAGCTTTGTGCCCGGTGGATACCTCAGACATGAGGACAGAGGCCCAAAACTCCGTCGTGTTGATTGGTGTTGTGAAATGGTTCAAAGATTTAACGGAGTTGACTAAAATGCTTTGTTCGGCATACTTACGGGTGACGAAAGCTGGATTTATTGTTATGATCCCGAAACTAGGAGACAGCTGTCTGGGTGTTTCCTTCCGAGGAGTTGCCAACTAAAGTGAAGAGAAGTCGAAGCGTGGGGAAAATGATGGTGGCCTCGTTCTTCGGAAGGACAGGTCATTACGCAACAATTGTTTTAGAGGATCGAAAAACAGTTACTGCAGAGTGGTACACTAACAATTGTTTGCCACTTGTCTTGGAAAAAGTTCAGGAGAAACGACCTCGCAGTAGGATCCTCCTTTACCACGACAACGTCTCGTCGCACACCGCCAAGCAAACAATCGACTACTTCGCGACTTCAGACGTAGAATTACCGAATCACCCGCCCTATAGCCCCGACATCGCACCTTGCGATTTTTATTTATTTCCGAAAATAAAAGAAAAACTTCGAGTAAAACGTATTATGGACGCCGAGGAAACAGTGGTTGCGTTTCAAAATGCCGTCGAAGAGACCCCTAAGGACGAGTGGGTAAAGTGCTTTTCTTAATGGTTCCATCGGATGCAGCGATTTATTGATGTAAATAGACCCTATTTTGAAAAGATATAATAAAACTAATAACTTGCTAGTTCAGTTTTTGATTTTATAAGAACTTTCAGTGTCACCTAACGTATATATGGAACTCCATACAAAAAAATGTCAACTGCACGAGGCAATGTGTTGTTGGTCGGGTGCCGGGGTGATACGGGAGTAACGGACTATCGAGCCCAGTGCCGGTGTCACGAAATGAACGAGTGCGAAGCTGATGCGGCCTCTTCTATCATAAAACGGGCCGTGGGACCCCATCTGTATAAAAAATTGGATAGTGAAAAAATTAAAATGGCTGCCTTTAAATGAGAAGTGGGTGGTGGGAATGATAAGGAAGGTGGTTTGTCGAGAAAAAATTATGTATTAAAATATGTGTAGAATAAATAAGATACACGTATCATTAAAAATGTCGATAATGGAAAACCTGACATACTGTATAAAGGTGTACCTGTTATTTTAAAGTCTACTACTGTATTTGTTATTATTATTAACTCTAGTTGGTGAAGGACGTCAGAGCTGGTCAAATCACTCACCAGTAATTAACGATGGCGCTGCGGTATCTTCTGCACAGGGACAATATGTAAGTTTAATATTTTATTATGAATACAACTTTATCTGCACTAGAATGTGGAAGTGACATAAATTTTTTAACTTGTCTTGTTCATAAGTTTATAAACATTGAGTGGAAATAACGTTCTTTTGTAATGGTTATAAAAATAACATTCTAATTGAACAACCATTTCGATAAAGCACTAGATTCTCCGCTATGAGTCAACTGCTATTATTGGGAGTTGATTACCCTAAAATTCCGCTAGATCTAGCGCCGAAAGCGCTTAAATGGCAGTACTGGGCGTTGGCGCTGGTAGCGCGAGGGTGGCGGGGGGTGACGTAGATCATGCAGTTTCTACGTACTACATACACTACATAACGTAAGGTGCCGCCATCTAGGCGGCTTGCGGTAAAACGTTATCGAGCGAGAGTTAGAACCACGCTTTGTAAACTCGCGGAAATTAGTTACTAACAAACACCACAGGTGGCGCAATCCCAATAACTCACTACGCATATCATTATTCATTAATACTCCGGCGCGCAACCAACATTAATAATAAGATTCTCATACATTTAACTTTGATTATATCTAATCTATATAAATAAATAAATCTGAAGTGCCTGTTTGTAATTTCAAAATAACAGCTTTTTACTAAATGTAATAAGAAAGTGTAAATGTTTCTTAAAACAAAAAACAATTTTTAATATTTCTGTTTGTCTGTTTGTTCCGAGTAGTGCCCGAAACGGTTGGACCGATTTTGACGAGACTTTCACTGGCAGATAGCTGATGTTATTTTTTTTTTTTTTTTTTTTTTTAATCAAAAGAAGTCGCCAGTTTTATTTCCTCCGACATGGGTCGGAGACTTTGTATTGGTTTATGTTGCAGTACCAATGTATTTTTTGTCTTGTTAGGATTTTAGGTCTTACTATAATCCTTGACACAACAACAAAGTTGTGTCAAGCTGATGTTATTAGGAGTAACTTACTTTTATTTTAGTACAATAATTAGGGTTTAGCGCAAATATCATAATTTGTTAATGGAGAACCAATTCGGGCGCTTAAATAGTTTACGCTGAATAAGTCATAAAAGATATATCAAATTAATGTACTACATAATAGTAGATATTAAAAAGACCTACAAAAAGACAGCGAGAGTATATGTATACTACCTACCTATCTACGTATGTATATGTCTTCTAAGGATCCACCACAATAGGCGTTTTTGTCTTAAATTAACCAGGAGCGAAGGTGGTATGTGGGTAATGTGCAGTTTTGATCCAAAGAATTTGGATGTTCCTTCATTTGTGACCCACAAAATGTGCACTATATACTCGAAAAGCTTTTCAGTATCAAAATCAAAAATACTTTGGTCAAATTAGGTCCTACGAAAACAATTGTGAACGTCAAAAACTACCATTAGTTTGAATTACATCCCAGTTATCGAGAAGAGCCGACAAGAAACACAATCGAGTTTATCCAATTTTTTTTTTTTTTTTTAATAATGTTTATATTTATGTAATGATTCTTATTGTTTTCAATATATTCCCTTAAAACTAGCCCTTAGAAAATTCATTACGCACTTTTTTACGCGTCACTGTTCGTTACCTAAATTAAAAAAAGTATAAATAATTCCAAAACTCAATATTTTATTCGTTTCGCATTATTAACTAAATGATTCTTATTATGCTATACAGGTGAATAAAGAAGACAATGTTAGTAACGTAAAGACGAGGAAGAAGAAGACTGACACAGATTATCAACATCTCTGTGAGTGTTATGACAACAATACAATTAATAATATTAGGTCCTTGCTTAGATATGCTATTGGCGTTTTCTTGAACTGGCCACTTTGAATTCAAATATCTGGCGTCTGGTTAGGAGTTCTAAATTCAAATTTATTTTTTGTATTGGTGTTTCGAATTTAGTTATTCATTTGTTTTCACACCATTTGATTTTTCTTTGAAATCGTTCTTTTAACAAAATGGTAAACTTAAAATATCGCGTTATTTATGATTATGGTTTCACCGTGGCATCAGTGCTGCAGAAACTGCTCGAAGGATTAATGATGTGTACGGGGAAGCTACTGTAAAAGAAAGCACGGTACGTTTTTGGTTCCAATGTTTTCGTTCGGGAAATTTTGACCTACGAAACAAACCCTATGGATGGCCGGAGACCCTAGTTGATAAAGAATTAAAGGTGATCGTGGAAGCGGATGCATCGCAAACCATGTAAGAGTTAGCGGCAGGCTTCGGCGTGAGTGATAAAACAATTTTGTTTTCTTGAAACAAATTGTAAAAGTGAAAGAGCTCGAGTAAAGAGTACCGCATGAATTGACTGAAGCACATCAATAAACACGCATTGAGTGCTGCGTTACGTTACTCAAACTTCATAATAACGACAGAATTTTGAATCGTATTGCCACATATGACTAACAATAGACCCTTTAGAACAATCGGAAACGCTCATCACTGATTGTGATGATTGTTTAGTGGACCAGTGCTGGTGTCATACACTACAGCTTCCTAAGATCTGGCCAGACGATAACGACAGATCTGTATTGTCAACAACTGCAAACCATGTTGGAAAAGCTAGCCGTTAAACAACCGAGACTGGTCAATCTCCCTAGCGCACTGCTGCTTCAGGACAAAGCTAGACATAATACAAGGTGTCCAGAAAGGGTATCGGGTATTTGTTTTCGCGCCATATTCGAAACGGGGCGTCTAAAGGGTGCGGGGAGGGGTTCGTGGCGTCCGCCATTTTGTGGAGTTTTAGTCACGATGGAACAGTACTCGGGGACGCATCGCGCATTTTGCGTACGAGCGTATTATCGTAATGATGATTCAATAGTGACTGCTCAACGTTTCTATCGTGCGGAATATCGTACACGCCACGCGCCAAGTGACGATAGCATTAGGAAATGGATCAGGATGTTCGAGAATACAGGTGCGACAGTTAAAATTCAAAACTCTGGTCGTCCTCGTTCAGTTCGCGATGAAGAAACAATTGAAGAAGTTGAGGCGTCGGTTCGTCAAAATCCGTCTTTATCCATCCGAAAGCGAAGCCAAGCGTTGAACATCAAAAAATCGTCTTTACATTCAATTTTAAAGAAAGACTTACATCTAAAAGCCTATAAAATTCAATTGGTTCAAGAATTGAAGGATACGGACTATGCTAATCGACTGAATTTTGCGAACAAAATGCTGCAGCGATTTAACAACTTTAACAACATACTGTTCAGTGACGAAACAAATTTTCACCGGAATGGTCATGTTAATAAGCAGAATTGTCGGTACTGGGCAGTGGAGAATCCGACACGAAAGCATGAATGACCCCTGCATAGCCCAAAGGTCGTTGTTTGGGCCGCTATGTCTGCTAAAGGCATAATTGGTCCTTATTTTCATGAAGATCAACGAGGCCGAGCAATTAATGTGAATAGTGACCGTTATTGCGATATGTTGCGAAATTTTTTGGTCCCAGAGTTGCAGGAGTTTGCAGGTTTCAACTCAAGAACGTGGTTCCAGCAAGATGGGGCCACTTGCCATACCTCAAATGACTCAATGGAAGTTGTTAACGAATTATTCCCTAATAAAGTCATTTCACGAAGGGGTAACATCAACTGGCCTCCCAGAAGCCCCGACCTTAGCCCGCTTGAATATTTTGCATGGGGATACCTTAAAAGTAAGATTTATCAAAATAATCCGACGAATCTAACCCAGTTAAAGCACACCATCAGGTCAGAAATGGCAGCAATATCGATAGATATGTGTCAACGTGTTATCGCCAATCTTCGTTTCCGTTTAGAAGAGTGCCAGCAACGTAACGGTCATCATTTGGATAACATCATCTTTTCCAAATAATTCTCCAATTCATATGCTTAATAATAAACAATAAACTTTTTTATTGCAAACAAATACTTTTTGTTTCATTGAACTTACAAATACCCGGTACCCTTTCTGGACACCTTGTACATCACGACAGATGGTCGCTAAATTAGAGGGATTGCGGTGGAAATGTTGCCGAAACCCACCATATTCCCGTGACCTTGCTTAAATAGATTACCGGTTTTTCCGAATTTGGACAATTTCTTCCAAGGAAAGAAATTCTATTCTGATGAAACTGTCCAAATACTCTTCAAAGATTTTATTGATTCTCGCTCCTACAATTTTTTCAGCATGGAATCAGTGAACTACCTATAAAATGGCGAAAGTGCATAGATAATAATGGTACATACTTCAATTGATTAAATGTATAATTTCATCATATTTTTTCTTTTTACTTTTTCCATATAAAATGGTAATTTCATATGTAAAGACCTAATATATAAGAGGATCCCTAATACTCATAAAAAGTTAATAATCTGAATTAATTTAGCTTGGATTACTTGCCACTGATGCTTAAGGTTTTTTCACCGAAGATCCTCGGGAGATAGGCTTATGTTAATATATTTTAAAATTGCTTATTGTCGCTGAACTTCGAATATATGCTATAGCTGTTAATGCATATACCATACCGACTTTTTTGTAGCTCTGTTTAAGATCTATAATTATGTACTGCATTAATTTGATACGTCTCTTATGGGTTACTCAGCGTAAGCCGTTTAAGCTCCGTAAAAGCGTCTTTTTTCTGAATTGATTCGCCGTTTTCGTCACTGCTTATTTCTTATGTCACTTTATCTTACAAAATATATCCCATAACATGGCCAGATAGCACAGCTATAACAAAAAAAATTATATGTACTTAGAGAAGTGATTGTAGTGTGAGAAGAACATAAACGGACCGACAGAAAGACGTCGAGTTTTTAACCTCTTAAAAAAAAGACGGAGGTTACTAATTTAGATTTTTTTTAAAGAATGTTCAGTCATAACTTTTTTGCTTATGAACAGAATTAGATGTTTCTTTTTTTGTTGGACAGGAGATACCTCAAAGGTGGTCCTATTTTAATTTCATTAGACTTAGATTTTCAACTTCGATGATACATCAAAAACTCCACAAAAATGTTGAAGTTGGTTTTCTTTTTTGTTAAAAATTATGTTGTAATACTCCGAGTATCGTAGTTTAACCGATTTGCGGGTCGGGTCGAATCAATTATATTAGCACTGGACGTCGGTAGTATTCAGTATCTATATTAATAAATCTGTAGTTCTGTCTGTACATGTATTTTTTCCCATAATTTCCTGATTTATATCTCCGATAATGGACACTGGTTACGAATATGACATAACACCCTGTGACTTTCGTCTCATTTTAATAAGCAATACTTCATCCGCAGTGGATTACTTAAGCTCACTAGCACTACGGTCGCCGTTACAACAGCAACTACAACGACGGTCAGCGCTACAACGCCATTTTCATGGTTAGTAGCATTCACTATATTCATACCAGTAGTCATAACAGATATCTTTTGCTAAATTGTCTGTTGGTATTACTATCCTAAAACTCCAAGCAGAAAACCTTTAACATATTCTGAAAATAACATGTACATTTTGTACATGTACAGGCGGCGTAATCCAAGATGAGGGAGATCCAGTCGAGGATCCTCTAGATCAATCAGCCTCAGTCGAGGCTACTTCAGGTAAGGTCGCCCCAAAGGAAGCCGTTGTAGACGAGAAAACACTAGAAGCGTCAGCCCCATTTGAGCCCATCCCAGGCGAGGCCACCCCCATGAATGCCATCCCAGTCGAAGCATGTGAGGCCACGGCTGGCGAGCTCATTCTAGTCAACTCGAAATCTCTATACAAGGCTATCTCAGGTGAGACAGCCCAAGTAAAGGTCATCCCAGAAAATGTTACTTCAAACGAGGCTGTTTCAGACGAAACAATCCTAGAAGCAGCCGCCCGAGGTAATGCCACTCTAGGCAAGGCCACCCTTGGTGAGATCGCCCAAAGCGAGCTTATACCAGTTAGCTCAGACGAGATAGCTCAAGTAAAGGCCGGCACAGAAAAGTCTACTTCAAACGAGGCCACTTCAGCCGAAACAACCCTAGAAGCGGCCACCCAAGGTAAGGCCACACGAGCCAATGCCATCCCGCACGAAATTGCTTTAGAAGAAGTTGCTCATGACAATTTTACTCCAGCCGAGATCACTTCAGATGAAGCCACTCCAAACAAGGCCACTCAAGAAGTGGTTATTTTAGATGAGATCGTGCAAGTCAAGGCCGTTGAAAAAGAAACGGCTTCTATCAAAGCTGCCTCAGTTGAGGCTGCCCTTAGCGAGTCCACTCCAGTCAACTCGGACACTCCAGAAGAGTCCATTTCAGATGAAGCCACCCCAGATGAGGCTGATTCAGACCAGGTTGCTTTTAATAAAGCTATCGAGACTGCTTCTGACGAGTTCACCCCGGGTAACGCCACTACGGACGAGACAACCCTAGAAGCGACACCCTTAGATGATCCTGCAATAGTTGTGTCCCTCTCAGTTGATGCTATTACCAATGCCACTGCCAATTATGAGATACTTCCAGAAAAGGTAGCTCAAGAGGCAGTCACTGAAGAACTCATCCCAGTAAACTCAGACGAGATCGCTCAAGTCAAGGCCATCCCAAAAAAGGCCACCTCAAACGAGGCCGCTTTAGACAAAGTAATTCCAGAAGCGACATTCCTAGAAGAGACTACTTCGAACGAGGCCGCCTCAGGCGATTCCAACCTAGACAATTCCGTTTCAGCCGAGGCCGCCCCTGGCAAGTTCATTCCTGTAATTTCAGGTTCTCCAAACGAGTTTACGCCAAATAAAGCCACCCTTGACAAGGATGGATCAAACGTCACTATTTTTGACGTGCCTGCTCCTATCAATCCCACCCCAGTCAAGACCTATCCAGACGAGAACAGTCCAAATAAGGTCGCTCAAGATGAGGCTATTTCAGACGAGATCGCCCAAGTCAAGGCAACCCGAGAAAAGGCCAACAAATATGTGGTCACTCCAGAAGAAATAACCCCAAAAGTGGCAGCTACAGAAGAGACTGCTTCTGACAATTTTGCCCCAGTTGAGATCAACTTAGTCGTGGAAGCTTTAGAAAAGGTATTCCTACACAAGGTGACCGCAGAAACGTCTATCCTAGGTGAGGCCGCCCCTGCCAAGGCTGCTACTGACGAGGCTGCTGATGAATCTACCCCAGTCGAGGCCACTCTAGACGAGGTTACTCCAAACAAGAACGCTACTGACGTAATCGCCCAACTTGAGGCCATTGTAAAAGATACCACCTCAAACGAGGCCACTCCAAATGAATCAACCTCTGAAGGTGCAGCCCCATTTGAGCCCATCCCAGGCGAGGCCACCCCCATGAATGCCGTCCCAGTCGAAGCATATGAGGCCATGGCTGGCGAGCTCATCCTAGTCAACTCGGAATCTCTATACGAGGCTATCTCAGGTGACATAGCCCAAGTAAATGTCATTCCAGAAAAGGTTACTTCAAACGAGGCCGCTCCAGATGAAACAATCCCAGAAGCAGCTGCCCGACGTAACGCCACTTCGGACGAGATTACCCTAGAAGTGACATTCCCAGACGAGGCTGCCTCAGTTGAGCCCGTCTCAGGCGAAGTCACTGCTAATGCCACGCCAGTAGAAGAATCTTCAGCCCAAAACAAAAAAACAAAACAAAAGGTAGCCCAATACAATGCCACTCTAGGCAAGGCCACCCTTGGTGAGGCCGCCCAAAGCGAGCTTATGCCAGTTAGCTCAGACGAGATAGCTCAAGTAAAGGCCGGCACAGAAAAGTCTACTTCAAACGAGGCCACTTCAGCCGAAACAACCCTAGAAGCGGCCACCCAAGGTAAGGCCACACGAGCCAATGCCATCCCGCACGAGATTGCTTTAGAAGAAGTTGCTCATGAAAATTTTACTCCAGCCGAGATCACTTCAGACGAAGCCACTCCAAACAAGGCCACTCAAGAAGTAATTATTTTAGATGAGATCGTGCAAGTCGAGGCCGTTGAAAAAGAAACGGCTCCTATCAAGGTTGCCTCAATTGAGGCTGCCCTTAGCGAGTCCACTCCAGTCAACTCGGACACTCCAGAAGAGTCCATTCCAGATGAAGCCACCCCAGATGAGACTGATTTAGACCAGGTTGCTTTTAATAAAGCTAACGAGACTGCTTCTGACGAGTTCACCCCGGGTAATGCCACTACGGACGAGACAACCCTAGAAGCGACACCCTTAGATGAGGCTGCAATAGTTGTGTCTCTCTCAATTGATGCCATTACCAATGCTACTCCCAATTATGAGATACCTCCAGAAAAGGTAGCTCATGAGGCAGCCACTGAAGAACTCATCCGAGTAAACTCAGACGAGATCGCTCAAGTCAAGGCCATCCCAAAAAAGGCCACCTCAAACGAGGCCGCTTTAGACCATATAATTCCAGAAGCGACAGTCCCAGAAGAGACTGCTTTGAACGAGGCCGCCTCAGGCGATTCCAACCTAGACAATTCCGCTTCAGTCGAGGCCACCCCTGGTAAGTTCATTCCTGTAATCTCAGGTTCTCCAAACGAGTTCACGCCAAATAAAGCCACCCTTGACAAGAATGCATCAAACGTCACTATTTTTGACGTGGTTGCTCCTAACAATCCCACCCCAGTCAAGACCTCTCCAGACGAGAACAGTCCAAATAAGGTCACTCAAGAGGAGGCTATTTTAGACGAGATCGCCCAAGTCAAGGCAATCCGAGAAAAGGCCAACAAATATGTGGTCACTCCAAACGAAATAACCCCAAAAGTGGTAGCTGCAAAAAAGACTGCTTCTGACAATTTTGCCCCAGTCGAGACCAGCTCAGTCGTGGAAGGTTTAGAAAAGGTATTTCTACACAAGGTGACCGCAGAAACGTCTATCCCAGGTGAGGCCGCCCCTGCCAAGGCTGCTACTGACGAGGCTGCTGATGAATCTACCCCAGTCGAGGCCACTCTAGACGAGGTTACTCCAAATAAGAGCGCTACAGACGTAATCGCCCAACTTGAGGTCATTGTAAAAGATACCACTTCAAACGAGGCCACTCCAAATGAATCAACCTCTGAAGGTGCAACCCCAGACAAGGCAGCTCCAGTTGAGCCCGTCCCACGTGAGGCTACCCCAGACAAGGCCACCCCAGATGAAGTCATACCAAATGAGGCTTATTTAAAAGAGCATACTTCTGACCACACCGCTCTAGACGAGGGAATTCTTGACGAGTCCACCCCAGTTAAGACCACTTCAGACGAGTTCACTCCAAAAAAGGCCTCTCCAGGTGAGGCTATCTCAAGCGAGATCACCCTAGTTGAGGTTGTCTCAGGCGAGGTTTCCCCGCTAGAGGCCGCTGCAGGTGAGGCTATCCTAGATGAGGGCGCTTCAGTCGAGACCGTGTCTGGCAAGGCAGTACCAGGTGACACATACTTTATACATTTATAACCAACCAGTCTACACGCCTCTATCCATAATCAAAACTTGGATAAACCAGGTTGTTTTTACAGTTTGACCATGTTTGCATTATTTTAATTTACCATCATCCTCTCAATTTCATGTTGAACAAATTATTGTTAAATATTCTAATTTTATGGTCTTTTTGTATTTCTTAATATAATATTATTGACTTTAGTTGGTGAAGAGGGTCAGAGCCAACCATGTCAAGCACCACATGATGTCTTTAACGATGGCGCTGCGGTGCCGTCTATAACAGATAGAGTGAGTTTAATTAATCAATGTAATTTTCTGACATGATGTGTATTTTATTGTATTTTTATATGTTATTTGTGATCTAAATTCGACCAGCGACTTTTTTCTGTTTTACATTTGCAGTATGAACCTAAACAATCAATATTACGTAGATCACTTGTTATCACTTTTAATTGAGTGACAATGTCAATATTTTGAGGGGTCTAAGGGCAATGGCACTGGTCAGGTTAGGATTCGCAGTATTTATTTATTTTATTTAATATATTAGTAGCAGATATTATAGATTGATTTTAGCTTTCTGCACCCCTTCTCCATATAAACTTTCTCGTAGTCTTCCGTGCACGCAATACGCTTAAAAAGGTGTCCGAAGTTTTCTTCTCGCGTATTAATAATAGATCGGGGAAAAAGTTTCTTCGCATTTTTAAATAAAAACTCAAAACATTTTTGCAAAGTTTGTTTACAGTTGTTTACAGCATATATGTGCCATTTTGTTCGATGATTTTCTGCCATTTTGTAGGTAGAGACATGATATAGTTGCTGTAGATACTTTGGGACTTCTGATCAAAAAAAAGTGAAAAATATTTTTGGCAAACCTATCCTAATGTTAACCTTATAGAACCTAAAGAATTCTGAAGAGTCCGAAACAGGGGAAAATCTAAAGATGCAAAGTCAGAGCTATATGGTGGATGCATTAACAACTCCCGGTCAATCTCTTTTAATTTTTGCTGAGTGGCCAAAGATGCGTGTGGTCTAGCGTTATCGTGATGAAATACCACACCCTTCCTGTTGCTCAATTCCGGCGGCTTTCTTTCCTCTGCTTCCTTTAATCTCATCGGTTGTTGGCAGTAGAGATCCCAATCGATGGTTTTGCTGGGCGGTAAAAGCTCATAATGAACAATGCCCTTCCAGTCCTACCATACACACAGCATCACCTTATTTCGAGTTAGTACAGGTTTAGCCACAGTCTTTAAGTCTGGCCGACCTTAGACCACAACCTTTTTCGCATGTTCTTGTCGTACGTGATCCACTTTTCATCGCCAGTTATCAATCTCTTCAAAAACGGCTCGGTTTCATTACGTCTCAATAATGAATCGCAAATGAGTACACGGATCATTAGGTTTCTTTCAGTTAGCTCGTGTGGCACCCAAATATCGAGCTTTTTGGTTTAGCCAGCTTTCTTCAAATGGGTTAAAACTGTTTTGTAGTCAATTTCCAGTTCTTCAGCTACATCGTAACTACTGATATGCCGACCTTGCTCCACTTTTTCAAAAATGGCGTCCATTTTATTCGTAACAGGGCGATCAGAGCGAGGTGCATCTTTAACATTACAATTTCCAGACTGTAAACGTTTCAACCAAATTTGTGCTTCTCTTACTGACACTGCATTAGGTCCATAAACATCACAATTTTTTTTGGCTGCTTGAGTTTTATTTTTGCCTTTTTAAAATGTATCGAATTTCTTTATTAGATTCACTCATTTTTACAGAAAGAAAAACTAATGAAAAATAGCGGAAAACAACATTTTCTTTTTCTTTTTTTTTAATGTTACCAAAACCAGCAAGATACAAATATTACAGCCAAAGAAATTTTATAACAAGTTTATACCTACGTTATGCGAGAACACTTTTTCCCCGACCTAATATTATGATTTTAGGTTAACTCTAGGTAGGTTACTTAGGTAGGCCATGGTTTTAGGGTTTTTTCTAATGCTGGTTAGCTACCACCCTCAAGTTGAAAATTTGTCGCCAAGCATCGATAGATGTGTTCCGGTAGCTGTACTTGAGAGTCAGTCTTCCATCTTTACTGTTCTGGGTCACGTCATTACTTATTAAGGTCATGTGAGATTGTAGCCATAACGATAAAAAAAAGGATAAAAACCTCTTAGTAGTTTATCTTTGATAATAGTTGATTAACAAGACAATTTTTAACAAAAAAAAAATCAAAACCTACTTAAATAATTTTGAGGAAATTATAGTTGTATCTTCGAAGTTCAAGGTCCAATTTCAATAAACAAACAAGTTATGGCTGAACGTGCATAAAAAAAAACATTCGAATCGAGTAACCTCCCGTCTTTTGTTGAATTCGGTTAAAAATACGTTTCAGTATCGTATATAATCTGTTGGAGCAATGTCCGGGGAATATGGTGGGTTTCGGAGACATTCCAACCGCAGTTCCTCTAATTTAGCGACCGTCGATCGTAAAGTATATGGGGTCTAGCGTTGTTCTAAAGCAGCAGTGAGAGCTTGAGATATTGACCAGTCTCGGTTGTTTAACGGCTAGCTTTTCCATCATGGTTTGCAATTGTTGACAATACAGATCTGCCGTTATCGTCTGGACAGATCTTACGAAGCTTTAGTGTATGCCACCAGCACTGGTTCACCAAACACTTCACCAGTACCTTTTTCTGAGGAGACTTTCGCTTGCGACTGGATTTGGCCGGTTATCCTGGGTTCAACCACTGTGATGAGCGTTTCCGATTGTCGTATCATTCTCTCGTTATTGTGACGGTCGAGTAATGTAATGCAGAACTCAATAGATGTATGTTGGCGTGATTCAGTCTATTCATGCGGTATCCATTTCTCGAGCTTTTTCACTTTTCCTGTTTGTTTCAAGTGAATCATTTTTTTAAATCATCACACCGAAGCCTGCCGCTTACTCTGACGTGGTTTGCGAATTATCCGCTTCAACAATCACCTTTGATTCTTCATTTTCAACTGGGGTCTCCGGCCGTCCACGGGGTTTGCTTTGTAGGTCAAAATTTCCAGAACTAAAACGTTAGAACCAAAAACGTTTTACAGTAGCTTTCCCATACACATTATTAATCCTTCGAGCTGATTCTGCAGCGCTGATGCCACAATGGAACTTATATTCGTAAATAAGGCGATATTTTAAATTTTCTATTTTGTGAAAAGAACGATGTCAAAGAAAAATAAAATGGTGCGAAAACAAATGAATCACTTAATTTGAAACGCAAATACACGAGCCTAAATTTGGAATAAATTTGAATTTGTAATTTCTAACCAGACGCCAGATATTTGAGATCAAATTGACCAGTTCAACAAAACGCCAATTTCATATGTAAGGACCTAATATATATATTTTCAATAGTCAAAAATCTATGCTTTAAATTTAATAATTGTTTACGAGTTCTACTCCTGCTGAACAACTATTTTCCTTTGTTGGAATAATAATATACGCCGACGGAACATGAAAGATGTAATATTTTAATAATTACTAGAGTTAAAATCAGTTAAAATAAATACATAATTTGAAAATAAAATTGGCTACCTAGAGGTGTTTTATTTGAGAAATATGTATTTTGAATTATGTATTTAAATACTTTTAAATCACGTATCACGTTATAATGTTGAATGTTAAAAGTCAGATCAGTCAGTTACATCTTCGCGAATAGTACTGAAAAATAAAAATACATTTGTCTTTGTACGTAGAATATATTCATATTTTAATTTGTTTAAGTTTATTTGTTTTCTCATATTACATTTCCAAATTCATTCGTGCTCTTTATAAATTAATTATTTAAACTGCTCATCGTGTACGATACGATACCTAATACAAAAAGCCCATTTAATTTTTTTTGTCTTTCTCTCTGTCTGTTTGTTCCGGGTAATCTCCGAAACGGTTGGACCGATTTTAATGGGACTTTCACTGATAGCTGACGATATAGGAAGTAACTTAGGTTACTTTTATTTTAGAAAAAGAATTAGGGTTCTGCACAAATTAAAAAAACTGGTCATGGTGAATGAATTCGGGCGCTTAAATGGCTTATGCTGAGTAAACCATAAGAGATATAGCAAGTTAATGTACTACATAATTATAGGCATTGAAAAGACCTACAAAAAAGTCCGGGAGAGTAGAGTACAAACGTAACTAATTTTGAAATTAAATTACAAATGGCTATCGTGTGAGGATTGCATTTCTATAGTAGGTAGACAAAACATTGTTAGACAAGTTTGTTTTAAACATAATAATTATGGTGCATGGAAAGCGAAGCATTAAACTGAGACAAACATCTTAGCATTCCATGGATTCACCGTGCGGGTGCCGGGTTCATCGTGTAGCAGACAGAGGGAACACGAGCAGCCCCCAGGACTTGCGACCCAGGTGTAGGTTTAAGGGGCCCCTTATGATGCACATCAGCGCTCACCTTGACTGCCCGCGATACCCTCCCTGCCAAGCCAGATTTGATAAGAGCCTATTAATGCTGCATTAGATACCCGTTCTAAAATAGAACTTACTACAGTTCTCGACAGGCCGAGGTTTTTTAGCAAGTTATAGAGAAATTTCGCTGGAATACCTCTCGCTCCCACTTCCATCATATATAAGTTAACCGTATAACCGTTTTTGGTTAGCTCATTACTTCGATCGTAATATTTATTCATTTTTATTGCGTGGTCTGTAGGTATATTAGTTTCCCACGGTACAGTAAGCTCTACAAGTACTATACGCTTGATTTCTCGAGAATAAAGAAATATGTCCGGTCTGGATGACGAAATAACCACATCCCCTGGGATTTTATAATGTTTTTCATATGTGTCCACTAAGATAGTCCCATCAGGTGCACCCTTAGGATTGAGAAGGGCTTACTTTTAGCATTTACTGTTTAGCCTTCTTTTATAAAGTAAATTTATCTCCTGTTAATGGTCAATAGCGAAATGTATATTTTGAAAACACGTTATTTTGTTAATATAGTCCACGTTAGGGATTATATAGTTTATAATTATTGTACAAATGAAGTAGACTCAAATATCAGCTAATTAAAGCCGTCTCTCCGATGTAATAATATCGCTCATTTTTATAAAGCTTCAATCGATGAGTTGTTTGTTTAATTACTAAAGAAGTAAAGCCTTCAACTTCTCAACCACAGGTTACATTAAAAAAAATTATAGTAAGAAAAATACAAATAATTCCAAACCCAATATTTTATATGTATCAAATCAGATGTTATTGACTAAATTATTAATATTATGATAAATAGGCTGATAAAGAAGCCAATGCTAGTACCATAGTAAAAAGGAGGAAGAAGAAGAGGAATAACAAGAAGAATACGTTCGTGGCTTCTACTTCTTTTGACAAGAAACATTGACAAGACTGTGATTGATATCACTGCATATTATAAAGCAAAGTCCCCCCGTCGTGTATGTCTGTCTGAACACGATGAACTCTAAAATTACCCAACGGATTTTCATAAGGTTTTGATCAATGGACGGAGTGATTCACGAGGATGGTTTATGTGTATAATTCATTAAAGATTTTGCGTGATTTGGCTGAAATATGACGATGATTGGTGAACTACTTTACCGGCGTTCGCTGCGTAAACAAATAAAGTTAATTACACGAGACAAAAAAATATGGAGGCATATATGCTATGCTAGGCGGATTACTAGTGTTAAGAAAAATAGAACGCAATAATAATAAGAATGGTTTATGTAAGGTTTTGTCAGAATTAGTATTAAGAGGTCAAGTCATCATGTTCAAATGAATTAAAGGCTCAGTGGAAGCGTGGTTAATCCAACTATATCTTTGCTTACTGAACAACTTGGATAAACTAGGTTGTTAGTATTCGGGAAATATTATTCTCAGTTACCAGTTCAACTTCACGTGCCCCGTGGTCGATAATGATGTTCGATTCTGCAGTTCTGGCGACACAAACACTTCAGAAATTATGACTTCCAACATTTGTCATAATTCAAGTAACAGTAACTGTTTATATCTCGGCCTCTTATCGTATTGAACCAATGCTAAACCACTGTAGTGCATACAAAAGTTTTAAATGAAATTAAGACCTAAACTAGGAGGACCTTTAATTACAGTTACCAAATTATATTCATAATAACATTGCACATTACATATTTATTATACTTCATACCATTCTAAACTTTAAACAATGTAGAGACATATTTCATATTACATTTTTAAATTAAAATATAAAGTAAAAGCTTTCGGTACCTTTTTAATAATAATACCTTTTTAATAGTACATATTATAAAGTTGGTATAGATAAAACACAATATTAAAGCAACAGCCAAGACAGCCGGTCTCGGTCAAGTCCGGTGAAGCTTTAAAAGCCGTCAGACTTCAGGGCTCCAGGGCTCCTAAAGATAACAGTATAGTCAGTCAGAAAAAAAACCCAGCCGGTTTTGATGTTGATGTTTTTTATATTTTAGGTTTTCTGTCTGATGATTCTGATTTAGTTTACAGTGTAAACGACATAATTTAAAAAATATGTTTATTAAACACACACAGGACATATTATGAACTACATTAAGATTTGTTTCGAATTGAATAGAGTTTGTATATTTTGCTTTGTCGGCCTCATTCCACAACCCACATGCTTTATTTGCCTTTTATATTATAATCGTTGGACGTTAGGTTCGTACTTTAAGATTATATCGCAAAATTTGCTTAAGTATACATAATAGTTTTAAAGTATTTGGTGTTTATTAATAAAGTTTATTGATTTTAGTTGATGAGGAGCGTCAGAGCCAGCCATATCAAGTTTCACATGCTGTTTTTAACAATGGCGCTTCTGTACCTTTTTTATACAAGTAGCTGTGAGTTGAAATTTTTTTTATATATTAATTTTTAGGTTCGTTTATGATTTATGTAGTAATGTCGTACTGTTTTTCTTTAGTTAAACCATGGTATTCGATTTATATCAGTTTTTAAACACTGTTAATTTTTTATTTCAAATGGTTTTTTTATAAAACTAAGGTGCCGAATGTGTACACGGCCCGCATGGTAGTATAAAGTTTGTAACGAAATTCGATTTTCCACATCCACTTGGACCTGCGACTATGGCAGTGAACGGATGAAAAAATTGGATCATATTTAATGTATTTATACGTGTTTGATCCTAATGATGTATTTAAATGAATAACACATTTCGGAAAAATAATTATATGTATATATTTATTTTACTCATAACATATTGAAGTAGCTACCATAGCTTGGACGCTTATAATAAATACCTTAGGTATCTATAAGGCGTTATAATATTTTTGAAATGTGCCGTGTCGGGAATCAAATGAAAGTACTTAATCAGCACATTTCAAAAATATTATTTTTAAAGTGTGCTTGTCTGAGCACAATGTTTACCGTAGTTGAATTTTAGTTTACTAAACTTTTAGCTAGGTAGTTTACATATAACTTATGCTAATAAACAACTATTTAATAAAACAATTTCCCTACAGGTTAATAAAGAAGCCAACGGTTATGTCACTACTACAATTAACACGAATCTAACGACACTTCGTATGCTATAAAACATCAAGGCGTTACCAAAGGAATAGACATATTATATACATACGCTCGAAAAATATAAAAATCCTTTTTCGCAGTCGGGTATAACCATTTCCATTTCTTTATTTTCTCGATGACAGCTCCTGTGAAAACTTGAACGAGCGTCTTTTTTACATTATTTATGCATTATTTTATAAAAATATGACGTTTACACACGTACAAGGTTATACCAGAGCCGGAGAAACTGATAGGGATGAAGCTATATCGATAAACGTAACACGATAACAGACCCGATATTTTCTTACAAAATGTAAGAAACTAAACCACTGCCGGATACTTTTGTACAAATTTATTAACTAATATTATATTTCATTACAAGATGTTACACGTATTAATTCTTGATTGATAATGCCAACTACTTCAAAATTTTCGAATCTGTTGTAAAATAAGTAGGTATAGGTAGGTACTCGACAATGAAACGAAATAATTATAACGACAGGTAATATATATTTATTTATTTAAATCAAAATCTGATGAATCGTCACTGTCACTCGACTCGATGAAGTATATGCGATCGATATCATTACTTATTTGGTCACAACACTACAACTATCAAATTAGAACTGTCATCGAGAAAATAAAGAAATGGAAATAGTATAATTAAACGAGCTTTTATTATTTTTTGTCACTGAGGTTCGTGAGGGATATAGGTTAATATAATAGATTGGATTAGATAGATTATATATGTAAAGAAAATCTTTTATAATTTATACAATGAATAAAAGTGAAGTGTCCGTTTGTTATGTCAAAATAACAACTTTTACTAAATGCATATGAAAGTATATACGATACCTATAAAAAAATCAATTTTTAATATTTTTGCCTGTCTGTCAAAAAGATTTTCTTCTTACGCTAATATCATAATATGTTAAATATTATCTATAGAATATTGTAGTCTATTGATATATATTGAATGTAATAGATCTATAGAATGTAAATGTTTTACAAGCAGCTTCGTTTAAAAAGTACTTATATTTATTACGGATTTGTCCTACAGTGCTTTCCTTATTCCTACGAAGTAAAATCACATTTCATTTGTTGCTAGTTTATTGTGTTTTTAAAATAGTGATATCACCCATCGGAACTAAACGTAAAACCGTACGAGGTACCGTTGTAAGAAGTTTAGTATTTGTGAAAATAACATTGAACCGTTGTAACGTGAAGGCCAAATGTGAAGGCCGAATAAGAGAGTCAAAATAGCGTTTCTTGTGGGTCAACCGAAGCTTTCTTCTTTTTTTTTTTTACGCCATACATACGTTTTATAGATTCCTGAATTATTTAACGATAACAGTAAACTATGGTGTATGTTGAATACACGGATCAGTAAAAAAAGGAGATATACGCGGTGAGCTATCAAGTTAATTTTTTTCATTACAAACAAAACCATTGCTTGTTTAGTAGAAATCGATCAATGAATAAGTTGGACTAATGGCGCAATGGCTACTTTCACTAAGGCAATATATTTGTCCATAAAATAGAGATGTGATGTGATACGTGTAGCTGTTGATATTTTTTCTATGTCCACAGTCCACACCTAGTTCGGATGATCGTATTGTACAATTATTTGATTTTTGATCCAGTCAAAAAAGGAGATATACGCCGCGTGACTGTATATCAAGTCTAAGTTTAATATCATTACAAACAAAACCATCTGCTTGTTTAGTAGAAATCGAATTATTTAATCAGTTGGATTCATATGGCGCAATGGCTACATTACTCACTAAGGCAGATATCGCATTTGTCCATAAAATAGAGATGTGATGCTAAAGATAACGTCGTCGCTGTTGATATTTTTTCTATCCGTGGACAGTCCGAGGCTACCTTTTTAGTCCGGATGATCGTATTGTACAATTGAATGCTTGATTTTTTATTATACACATTTAGTTATTATTACTAGATAACTTAGTAAGTTGGTAAAACGAATAAATGTATTTAAATTATTGTGTCGTCAATTTATGTTAGTGTAGTTCGTGTATTTTTAACTAATATATTATTTTTATATTTAAGTTTTGAGAGATTAAAGATTTTTAAAGATTGTCGTAAATCACAGGATTCATAGTTCATCGCTTGCTAAAATTATTGAAGTGTGATACATTCTGTAGCGGTTTGATTGCAGATACAGTTGACGACAAGAACCTTAATTTTATAAAATTGAAAGATAATGGTGAGCTTATATTTTTATCTAATGATTTAATAATAATTTGTAAACGAATGGAAGTAATAATAAAAGCATTTATCCTTCCGAATGATAAAATAAAAATTTCTTCAAAAAATATTAAACAAGAACTGATATTAAAATCCTTGCCGCATTTCATTGGTATGAATCTTTTTAATAAAATAACTTTCACCAATACAACCAATGACCTATGAATAACCATTGAATAATACTTATAAAAGCTGTGATGGAGAAATATATTAATGTATTAATACATTATTTAACGCAAAACCTAAACTGACCAAGCGCCAGCTGTTAAATAAATCTTTGCATTTTAACTGGCCAGTAAACACAATGAAAATGAAAATTGTATATTTATTGTTCTTTTAATGGAATTTGTAATAAATACAATATTTTTATACAAAGTGTTTTAATTTTTATATTGATTACTAGTTTTCATCTCTAGTTATATACATGTGTTTTGTAAAAGTCTGTCGCTACAGGCTGATGCGCCGCCTTCTTTTTGTATGTGTACTATTAGTTAGTTTATTTGTGTTGCTGCATATATTTTAGTGTGCGTGAGAAATATGAGGACGTGTACCGTTTTTATACTTTTTATGTTCGTGTTAGTGTAGTAAGGGGGTGGAGCTTCACTGTGCCAAGGAGACATGTGAACCTGAACAGCTATTGTTTCAAGGCATATCTTCCTTATTTTACTGATCTGTGGTTGGTTTTAAAAATAATAAAACACAAACACTTTTTGCGTTAAGGTAAAATTCCATTAATTGATTAGCAAACAAGACAAAAAGGAAATATGTTTTATTCATGTTTAAGACAAAAATTTTAAGAAAATCCAGGGAAATTACTCGATTTCATCCAAATGTCCGGGGATTTTCAAGTTATTGCATCGCGTTAACAATTTAGGTGATAGCAGCACTAACCACACAAAAAGTAGCTTAAACTGAAAAGCAGTATAATTATAGTTAGTAACTCGATATGTAAAAAAAAAATAGTGAACATTATTTTTCTTCATAGAATACAGAGGATTAGTAATCAGTATGGTAATTGTGTAATTGACAAAGAATTAGATGATTACCTACTGTTTAATTTCATAAATAAAACATAAATTGAATTTATTATTTATTTTTAATAATATTAACCAGGTTACATTTATATTATGCAATTAACTATTTATTTTTAATAAAGGAGTAAAATATATATACCAATATAAACACAACCATTATGGCAGTATTAGTCCCTAAAGTTGACTGGGTTGCCAAGATTGAAAACAGAAGAAGAAGAAACACAACCATAGTGTACATCGATTTTGCTTACTCTACTAGAATTATGTAAAGTAGCACTAATTATTATGACTACTATTAGAATACATCACACAAAAACGAGTAAACGGATTTGGATGAAATTAGGCACACGGATAGTTTATAACCTTGTTTGACATACAACAACAACAACACACACACACACAACACATAGAATACTTTGAATTCCTTTAAAGATCCAATTATTTATTTGATTATTTATTTCTAATAATATTAATCAGTTTACATTTATATTATGTAATTAACTTTTTTATATTGAAGGAGAAAAAAAACATATACCAAAATAGAGACAACCATAGTATACATCGATTTTGCTTACTCTACTAGAATTATGTAAAGTAGCACTAATTATTATGACTACTATTAGAATACATCACACAAAAACGAGTAAACGGATTTGTATGAAATTAGGCACACGGATAGTATATAACCTTGTTTGACATACAACAACAACAACACAAACACACACAGCACATAGAATACTTTGAATTCCTTTAAAGATCCAATTATTTATTTGATTATTTATTTCTAATAATATTAATCAGTTTACATTTATATTATGTAATTAACTTTTTTATATTGAAGGAGAAAAAAAACATATACCAAAATAGAGACAACCATAGTATACATCGATTTTGCTTACTCTACTAGAATTATGTAAAGTAGCACTAATTATTATGACTACTATTAGAATACATCACATAAAAACGAGTAAACGGATTTGTATGAAATTAGGCACACGGATAGTATATAACCTTGTTTGACATACAACAACAACAACACAAACACACACAGCACATAGAATACTTTGAATTCCTTTAAAGATCCAATTATTTATTTGATTATTTATTTCTAATAATATTAATCAGTTTACATTTATATTATGTAATTAACTTTTTTATATTGAAGGAGAAAAAAAACATATACCAAAATAGAGACAACCATAGTATACATCGATTTTGCTTACTCTACTAGAATTATGTAAAGTAGCACTAATTATTATGACCACTATTAGAATACATCACACAAAAACGAGTAAACGGAATTGTATGAAATTAGGCACACGGATAGTATATAACCTTTTTTTTTTGTTTTTTTTTTTTTTTTTTTTACGTGGGGAAATCCTACATGGATCCGCCTCCCGAGCCGGGCAGCTCGAGAGGGGTATGTCAGACTCTTACTGACTAAAACCCCACGGTGTTCTCCACACACCTATGTAGCCGGGGAGCAGGAACTGCAAGCAAAAACTTCCACTCAACCCGGCAGGTGTCAGCCCCTCATGAGGGGCCTCTTCTTTCGGCCTGAGGGGTCGGATGATTGGACGCCCTCTGACGAACCGTCGAGGGGCGCATCGAACACAGATGCGCCTCGCCTAGGGCCTGTACACTAACTGCAAGGGCGAAGGACGTGCCCGCGTCCAACGCCCGCAGGCCTTATTTACGGCGGCTGTAGGTCATCCCTGACCCGTCGCCACCTTACGGTTCGTCGACCGCGGGAGGGGAGCTGTGATGCCTGCTCACTCTCCCTCTCCGCCACCTCCTTAGTGAGCATAACGTCCTCGCAGAATGAGGCGACGGAGTTCCATCCGGTCTCGCTCTCGACCATGGACTTCACAACAGTCAAGATCGAGAGATCCAGGCCAATCCCCGCGACGAGCTCGCGGCGTGGCGTTTCCCAGGCGGGACATTCTTCGAGGGTGTGCTGTGCGGTGTCCCTTGCACAGCCACAATGGTGGCACCCTGCTGTCGATTCCCGGCTTATACGACACAGGTAGCTCCCGAAACAGCCGTGTCCCAAGAGCACCTGCGTTAGCCGGAATGTCAGGGTGCCGTGCCGCCTGGTTAGCCATTCGGCCAATACGGGCCGAACGGCATCCACTGTTGCCACGCCCGAGCTCGGTCGCTCAAGTCGTCGGCGCCACTCGTCCACCACTAGGACCTGGTGGAATTTTGACCTCAGCGCCTCGATTTCCCGAGGCGCGAGTCGTAAACCTTGCTCCAGCGCCTCCACGCGTCGAAGATACAGAGACGCGTGGGCTCTCGCCTCCAGGTCCCAGGGTGGGGATCCGGCTAGAAGGGAGGCCGCCTCGAAAGAGATCGTGCGGTACCCACGGGTGGCCCTTATAGACATCGCCCGCTGCGGTCTTCGCAATTGGGCAATGTTCGTGGCCGTCAGGCCGTACGCCCATACGGGTGCCCCATACAAGGCCATAGACCGCACGATTCCTAGGTACAGCTTCCGGCAAGAGGAATTAGGCCCCCCCATGTTCGGCAGCAGTCGGGCTAACGCACCCGCTGCGCTCATGAGACGGGGAGCCAGTTGCCGAAAGTGCTCTTCGAAGGTCCATCGGCTGTCGAGGACGAAGCCGAGATACTTCATGGACGACTCGACACCGATGGACACGCCTCCCACGACAATCTGGGATCCTTGAGGCGGCGCATTCCGAGGCCCATGGAAGAACAGAGCCTCAGATTTACGCAGCGCCACCTCCAGCCCCAGTCGCCGGATCCTTCCAACGACTTGAGCGACACACGCTGTCGCTAACATCATTGCGTCGCGGTGCGTCTTCCCCCGGGCCAACACCAGCGTGTCATCAGCGTAGCACACGACGCTAGCGCCTCGGAGGAGCGCACCGCGCAACACCCAGTCGTATCCGATGTTCCAGAGTAGGGGCCCTAACACTGACCCCTGGGGAACACCGGATACGACGTCTCGCCGACTCATCCCTCCCTGACCCGGGAAGGTCACGTACCTCTCACTGAGGTACGCCCCGACTATGCGGCGGAGGTAGGACGGCACTCCATGAAACCGGAGTGCCTCTCTAATTGTAGCCCAGGGCAAGGCGTTAAAAGCGTTGGCGATGTCAAGGGACACCGCCAGAACCACCTCGCCCCGAGCAGTTGCTTCCTCCGCCTGGATCTTCACACGCATTATGGCGTCGATTGTGGAGCGCCCCTGGCGGAAGCCAAACTGGTTATCCGCCAGATCCGGCCCTATTGTTGTTAAGTGCTGGACGAGGCGGACTGCGATTATCCGCTCGCAGAGCTTCGCCACCTCGTCCAACAGCACTATGGGTCGGTATGCGGACGGAGAGTCCGCAGGGCGCCCCGCTTTCCTCAGCAGGACCAGCTTGCCGGTTTTCCATAAACGTGGAAACCGGCCCTGCTGAAGACACGCCGTGAAGATTCCCAAAAGCCGGGGCTCGAGGGCCTCTTGAGCCAGGACCCATGCACGACCAGGTATTCCGTCAGGTCCTGGGGCGGTATTTTTCGCTTGCATGCGTTTCACCGCCGCCCTCAACTCTTCCCGAGTCACCTCGGGGACCTCGTTGTCGTCGTCATAGTGGTCCGAGTTGGGCGCAGCCATGGGCGGAACCATCTGAGGTGGCGTGTGCTCTGCGCTTGAGGGGAACAGAGCGGCCACCACCTCTTGGAGGAGCTGCGGCTCAAGACTCTGGGTTACCGGGGGGGCCCACTGACGTAACTTGCCACGTACCATACGATACGGGCGCCCCCACGGGTCCCGATTGAGCGTTTCCAGCAGCTCTTCTCTGGCTAGAGCCTTCGATTGCTCGATAGCCTTACGGAGGGCCAGTTTGGCCGCTCTGTACTCCTCGTAGAGCCCCACCTCCGTAGAAGATGCGGACTGCACCCGGCCTCGCCTGCGTCGCTCCCTGGTGTACCGGCGTCGGATAGCCACACACGCTACGCGCAATTGCGCGATTTCACCAGTCCACCAGTACACTTGACGCCTGGCGGGTACCGGCCCCTTAATTCGGGGCATTGCCGCGTCGCAGACCCGTGTTATTTCCACTCGCAGCTGCTCCGCCTCTTCGTCAACGTCTGCAGCCCGGTCGGATGATTCGTCAGTCACCCAGGCCTGCAAGACGGATGCCTCCAGAAATGCCTCACGATCGAGGCGCTTCAACGCCCAACGCGGACCCTGCTCTGCGGGGGTCCTCCGGACTGGTCCGCCCGAAGTTTGGGTGGAGATGTCGAACCGTATATATCGGTGGTCCGACAACGTCTCCACCCCCTCAAGGACTTTCCAGCCCGAAACACGGCGCGCTAAAGCAGGACTAGCGAACGTGAGGTCCACTATTGAACCGCCCTGCTGTCGCACGCACGTGTTGACAGACCCCCGATTGAGAAGAAGCAGGCCCGTTGCGATGGCCCACTCCTCCAGAGCTTCGCCCCTGGCGTCCGTGGACGGGGAACTCCAAGCCGTTGACTTTGCATTGAAGTCCCCGAGAACTAGGACGGGGCGAGGATTACTGCGACCGACGACGACGCCCAACTCCCCGAGGAGACCCTCGAAGTCGGCGAGACTTCTACTTGGGGGTGCATACACCCCCACTACCACCAGGTCACCGAAATGTGCTACTGCGTACCCCCGACCCCTCGAGATGTTAGAGAAGGGCAGGGCACCAGCAGCGGCCTGGGACACTAAGGCCACCGAGCCGTCCAGATCGCTCACCCAGTTATCGGCGGGTGGGACAAAGTACGGCTCAGCCATCACACGGCGACGTGGATCAATCCCTGCGCCATACTCTGGAACATGAGGTCCTGAGCTCTGGCACAGTGGTTGAGATTAACTTGCAGGAAATGGAGTGCCATTATTATTGATGACATTCCATTTCTGCCTCCTGGGGCATTGCCGGCGTCTGAGTGTCCACCGGCAACGTTACGGGCTGAGAGGGACCCTTGCCCCTCTTCCTGCCTCTCCTCTTGGCACCTTTACTGGTTTTCGGCGCAGGCTTCCCACAAGCCCTACTGCCCACTCGATGACCGGCGGGCTTGTTATCGGCAGCACATACCGCACAATACGGAACGGCTTCACACCCAGCGGCTTTGTGCCCCGGTTGACTACAGCGGAAACACAATTCACTGCAGTCAACCTTACAGGTGCACTTGACACCTAGGTGCCCACCTTGGAGGCACCTGAAGCACCTTGTAGGCCGGGGTGGCAGGACTTTCAACTGCGCCGAAACCCACCCAATAAGCAGTCGGCGGCCATCGCCCAGTCTTCTTGCTGCATCCACCGGACAAGACACCACGGACGTCCACAGTCCTCTTAACCCAGGACGGACGCCGTTCGTTTTGATTTGGTCCGGTAAACACCCTGCAGTTTCAGCGACCGCAGCGACCACTTCTTCCGCCGTAACAGACTCATCCAGGCCCGTGATGCGCACGTCAGCACACCTCATGGGCCTGGAGACTTTGACGCCTTCGGCTGGGACGGCTTCTCTTATCTTGGCCGCCAATGCATCCGCCTTTTCGCTACTTGCAGCGCCCGGTATCGTCAGGAGGTACCCCCCAGTTGCTGCCTTTCGCCACCGGATACCGGAAACGCCAATGTCAGCTATCCTCACATCAGTCTTAATTTTCTTGAGGACCTCCAAGTAGGAGAGTCCTCTTTTCTGCGCCTCCGGATGCACTGTGACCGACACTGCAGTAGTTTTCGGTGACCGGAATTTAGTTGACTTCTCCTTCTTCGAGGTCATCTTTTTCTTCTTTTTCTTCGGCTTCTCAGGCCGGCCGTTCTTTCCAACCAGCACCCATTCCCCCTCCGCAGGTTTAGATGCCGATCTTTCTTTTCTGCTCGTAGAAGGGGCTTGTGTTGCTGGCTTGGCTGCAACTTTATCTCCCTTTTTCCCTGCTGACTTTTGAGGAACAGGGACCTCAGACGGCCGCGCTTCCAGAGCAGCTACAGTTTTGGCCGCTATTTGTTCCGCTTTTCTGTCTGCAGCCAGAGGTGGTCGAAGTCGTTTCTCTGGCTGGAGCCTATCTTGGAAAGAATCCAGGCGGGCAGTCATGATGTTCATCATTCTCTGCACCGCCTGGTCTAACACCTCTACTGTAACCACTGCCGAAGAGTCAGTTTGAGGCCCCACTTGGCGAGGCTTCGGCAGTGGGGGAAACTCCTCCCGTGCCACAGCTAACCTTTTAGGAACTGGCAGAGAGGTAGACTCCGAAAATGTGGCAGTTGCAGGACTGGGCACCTCTCTCACCACAGGCTCCAGAGAGCGGGCCTTTGCCATCTCAGCCCTTACGTCCGCGAGCTCTTTACGGAGCTCTGCCACTTCTTCCGCCTGCTTGGAGTACCTCTCCTCTAAACTTGTGTAGGCAGCCTGGACCCTCACCAACTCTTCCGAGGTAGTCCGGCTGCTAAATTCTTGTATCGCCACTGTGATAGACGCCGCTGCATCCTTCAGGGCCTTCTGGAATGTGCCCTTGAGGTTATGGGATTTTTGGGCAACTTTCAGAATAACCTCTATGTCACCCAGAACCCTCTTATTCAATTGACAGGCTAGTTCCTCCACAGGGGCAGGGGCAGCATTTCCCTTCGCTGCACGCTCAAGCCGCGCCCGTGAGGCTCGCTCCGCCACCTCCTCCTCGGCTGAGAGGCGAAGTTCCTCCTCCTTGAGTTTTAGGTATCGCTCCTTTGCTGCTGCCATACCCGCATACTCTCCAGTGGTGATGGGACGCCCTCTACCTCGTTTTGGAGACATAACACGAGGCCTCGTTGTTTCTTCAATCTCGTCACCAGAAACCGAATCCGCAGCCGGTTTCCGTTTTCGGAAAAACCGGCTCATTTGAGGGGACAGTCCACCTTCAGCAGATTCCACAGTCTCCATCGTATCTGCGCTATTTTCACTCGCGTCTGAAAAATGTTCGACGGAGAGACGGTCGATTGAAGGATTCCTCCTTAAAACCACAATCGGTATTGAATCGGTTGTCATGTTGGTCGCCAAAGTCGTCGTTAAATCTTCACCTTGCAAAATTGTGCCCCCCTCAGAAAACGCGGGGCAGCCCGGGCTAGCCCCGGAGAGGGATTCTCCTGCTCCATTGGAGCCGGTACCCTCCTGGGGTAGTTCATTTTTGAATTTTGCACTATCCATATTTCCGTCATTGATATCAGTGGTCCGTGTGCATGCCAGAGTCGTCGTGGAATGTTCCTGGTCGGGAATCCATTTTCGTGCCAAGGTCATCGTATTTAGATTAAGCTCATGTACAAATTTGCCCCCCCCAGAAAACGTGGGGCAGCCCGGGCTAGGCCCGGGGAGGGATTCTCCAACTCCTGAGGAGCTGGTACCCTCCTGGGGTAGTACTATGATATTTGTACAATCCATCACCTTTAACTCCTCCTCCAGTTCGCAGTACGCCAGCCGGGATCGGTATGAGACAACCACTCCCGCCAGCCGCTCCCCGGCATTGGGCCCTTGGGACTCAACTTGAGCCCTCATCGGCCCCAACCCGGTACTGAGTGCGCTGCTCACACGCCACACCCAGGAGTATTTATCGGCTCTCCAGCCAAGATCCGTAGTGTTCAGCGAGACAGGGTCACCTCGAGAAGGATGTGGCTCTTCACCACGCACTACGGTCTTGGGGTGGCAGGCTAAGGCTCTCTCCGAAAGGAAAGAGCTGTATTGCGCCTGTGGGTCCACCCCCTGCAGATCAGAGATACAAGTACCTCATCACGCCTGCTCGACCCCATAGTATATAACCTTGTTTGACATACAACAACAACAACACAAACACACACAGCACATAGAATACTTTGAATTCCTTTAAAGATCCAATTATTTATTTGATTATTTATTTCTAATAATATTAATCAGTTTACATTTATATTATGTAATTAACTTTTTTATATTGAAGGAGAAAAAAAACATATACCAAAATAGAGACAACCATAGTATACATCGATTTTGCTTACTCTACTAGAATTATGTAAAGTAGCACTAATTATTATGACTACTATTAGAATACATCACACAAAAACGAGTAAACGGATTTGGATGAAATTTGGCACACGGATAGTTTATAACCTTGTTTGACAACAACACACACACACAACACACACACACACAACACATAGAATACTTTGAATTCCTTTAAAGATCCAATTATTTATTTGAATATTTATTTCTAATAATATTAATCAGTTTACATTTATATTATGTAATTAACTTTTTTTTATATTGAAGGAGAAAAATACATTTACCGAAATAGAGACAACCATAGTATACATCGATTTTGCTTACTATACTAGAATTATGTAAAGTAGCACTAATTATTATGACTACTATTAGAATACATCACACAAAAACGAGTAAACGGATTTGGATGAAATTTGGCACACGGATAGTTTATAACCTTGTTTGACAACAACACACACACACACACAACACACACACACACAACACATAGAATACTTTGAATTCCTTTAAAGATCCAATTATTTATTTGAATATTTATTTCTAATAATATTAATCAGTTTACATTTATATTATGTAATTAACTTTTTTTTATATTGAAGGAGAAAAATACATTTACCGAAATAGAGACAACCATAGTATACATCGATTTTGCTTACTATACTAGAATTATGTAAAGTAGCACTAATTATTATGACTACTATTAGAATACAACACACAAAAACGAGTAAACGGATTTGGATGAAATTAGGCACACGGATAGTATATAACCTTGTTTGACATACAACAACAACAACACACACACACACAGCACATAGAATACTTTGAATTCCTTTAAAGATCCAATTATTTATTTGATTATTTATTTCTAATAATATTAATCAGTTTACATTTATATTATGTAATTAACTTTTTTATATTGAAGGAGAAAAAAAACATATACCAAAATAGAGACAACCATAGTATACATCGATTTTGCTTACTCTACTAGAATTAGGTAAAGTAGCACTAATTATTATGACTACTATTAGAATACATCACACAAAAACGAGTAAACGGATTTGTATGAAATTAGGCACACGGATAGTTTATAACCTTGTTTGACATACAACAACAACAACACACACACACACAACACATAGAATACTTTGAATTCCTTTAAAGATCCAATTATTTATTTGATTATTTATTTCTAATAATATTAATCAGTTTACATTTATATTATGTAATTAACTTTTTTTATATTGAAGGAGAAAAATACATATACCAAAATAGAGACAACCATAGTGTACATCGATTTTGCTTACTCTACTAGAATTATGTAATTATGTAAAGTATCATCAATTATTATGTCTTTTAGTACAGATCACACAAAAACGAGTGAACGGATTTGGATTAAATTTGGCACACGGATAGAGTATTAAAGAGTAGAGTACAGTCAAGATCCAATTCTGAAGTCCACATCGGGAAGAACCTAGTAAATAAATCCCTTTGTAACTTATCTCATAACGATTATAGAATGTACTAATGTAACACATGTACTAATATAATTAATATTAATTAAATATCGACGTTCGAAAATCCGATAGTACCTATCAATTGTTTAGTGAAAAAAAAGTAAACCGTCGCAGGACGCATAGCGCCTGGCAGGTAAAAAAATCGAAATTATTTTTTTACAGATAATATGCTTTTAAGGAGGATATGTCATAGTAAAAATTTTTTTTTTTTTTTTTAAGAAAAAGATGGGTGTTTATTTAAGTGCATTGCGACGCGTCACCACACCGTATTAGATATTACATATTATAATATAGCGTTGTGACGCATAACGTGGCGACGTGGCGACACCGAAAACTATATATTTCTGAGTATATCCGGGCGACCGAGCTATTGTTACAAGGGCAGACTTCGTCTACCAAGACGTCCATACTCCACTATATTAAAATATTACGTTATGTTATTTAATATGACGAGTAGGAACACTATACTCAGGTTATTGAATATGAAAAAAAAGTTCGCGTGATCTCTTTGGGTTTGTTGCAGCCAGACGAATGTGGCCTCATATTGTGGTACTTTCCTGTTAAATTATTGCATATTATATAGATGTTTAGTGAACATTGGTACTATTATTAACAAAATGTGTAACCGTAATTTAGGAGTATTAGTTATCAAATATTGTACCGTAGCGCATGTAAATTATTTTTATAGAACTAAAATAGGCCATGTAATAATGTCTGACTTCAAAGTGCATAGTATCATTCCTAGGAAATAATTCAGTTTCTTCTGGGAAAATAGGCACGCCGCAGTCCAGTAGGAACTCGTATAAATCTTTATAATGTTCATACTCCCTCAGAGCGAGCAACATTGTATTGCCGTAAACGAGCGATACTATAGATTTCACGATCTGACCTCTATCGGATGTGAATGGTATTAGCAACATTCCCATAGGTTTTCGTGTACCAATACACATGACGCCGTCAGACACATCAATAAAGCCATTTCTGTAAGTTATCAGCCCATTTTTCAATAAGTTTATGTAATCAAGATACTCTCTATCCGGGTTACGATATGTTTCGTAATTTCTCAACGATTCCAATAGGTTTTGTTGACGCTTCTCAGTGCTTAGGTCCCTCCACTCCTCGGATCGTTCCGGCGCCATGTGAGACACGTTGCAAGAACAATTCCACCTAAAGTCGTTTTCATCGTTTTGATAAACTGCATTTGAAACCTCCGCCGGCCCTTTGAAAGTGCCGAAATCGTTCACCCATACGATA
Source organism: Saturnia japonica (assembly GCA_033032175.1). NCBI lineage: Eukaryota > Metazoa > Arthropoda > Insecta > Lepidoptera > Saturniidae > Saturnia > Saturnia japonica. Next base: position 17,438,167 of record CM065318.1, read on the forward strand.
CTACAGTCAATTCCGTGTGCAATTTCATTTGACTTAACAACATCCTTAGCCCACAGAGACACGTAGTCTGGTTCGTATTTTTTTACCATAGACAGTAGTTCATTTGTGGCACCGTAAGCTACAACATCTATGATATGATATTTTCTCTTGTAATTCGTATTGAGTCTGTCTAATAAAATTATTTTAGATTCGTACATGTAATAAGTAGAGTGATTTTCGGAATCTTCTCTCACATGCTCCTTGCAATTCGATTTAATTAGTGTTTTTAAATCTTCGTAAAGACTCTGTTGTACATAAATGCGTGTCAGCCTCCAAGGCGACTGAAAATTTATAATCTCATTAGATAAATCGGTCCCGGCAATAAAGAATGCTATGTGAATGAAATAATCGGGACTTGAAGAAAACAATTGTTAATTAAACAATTACTAATTGCTGTTAATTATATATATAAATAGCAGTAGGTATTAGTTAAACATCATCCAGAATTATTTACTTACTCATTATTTTAAAAGCTTTCGGTCGGAAAAATAAGCTTATCCTCCCAGAAACCAAATTAGAAATATATACCTACAAAACTCTGGGTCCATGTATAGGGATAACCTAGTATATAAATACAAGAACAAAATGTATGTATGTTGATTAAAGTACTATAAATTTTAAATGGGTCAGAGTGAGAAATGGATATATAAGAAATACTAGTGAACGCTCATTGTTACATTTAGCTGTTATTTGCTCTTGCTGTAGCTGTAGGTACATTGCGTCCGGCAGTTTTTCCTTCTGATAGATGTATAATCTTCTTTATGTATATAACACTTAAGATTCTTATCGTTATAACAATTACCATAATCAAGCAAATGTACACTAATTGTAATTTTAATCTACCAATAGAAGCTACTAGGGGCCTATAAATTTTATTAAATACATACCTACTACACTGTCCTACAGACAGCCTCGAGTTTGTTTTTTATCTAAGTATTTAGTAGCCAGAATTTTCCTTGGTCTAGATGGAAAGTCTGTATTTTAATTCCGTGGAGTAAAATGACATTTCACGTGTTGTTAGTAAATGGGATTTTAAAAGTAGCGACGTCCATCAATCCGAAGTAATCGTAAAACCGTACAAGATATTATTTACCTATTGCTAAGTTAAAAAAAAAAGACTGGACAAAGTCGCGTCTGTCATGGGTACATATCTGTCGTCATGGACTTTTCGAAACGTTCTTTTTTTCTAAAGTTTGCCATATTTATATTTTATAGTTTCCCTAATTATGTAGAAATAATAATAGTAAATTAATGGGTATGTCGAAAATAATGCAAAATATTCCAATCCAGAAATAGAAACTCTCAATACTGTACCTATTTAAAATTTTAAGATTCAAATAACTGAAACGTAAAATAAACGTCAGTGCAACACTATAAAAATAAATGAGCCAATAATTGTTATTTATCTCTGGTGCCAATATTATTTCCAAGTGTTATTTACTAAAATGACATTAGTGATTGTCCATGGGATTACAAGACGGATTATAGTTGATTGAGGCTATACCATAGATTCACGTCGTTCATACTTTGGAGATAGGTACACTTGAAAAATTTAAGAATTCATAAAAAAGATACGGTTGACTTACTATGGAAGTTGAAGCAAGGAAGACGTCCAAAACCAAGCTCAGATCACATTGTTTCGTTATTATGCCTGCGCAGCTATAAATGTCATCTAAACGTAAGAATTAACGCAAAAGTATTATAATTTGAACTTACAAACTTGATCATAGATAAATATAAGATAAAAAAGAGTTATATTATCACATTGTTTGAAGAGGAATCGCGGTCGGCAAGACATTTCAAGAATAAGTTTTACCAAAAATCTATTGCTGTCGCGCTACGCCTAAGCGACGTAACAGAGCACGAGAGGGACAGCTGTAGCTCAGACTGATTATAATTATGTAAATAGACGAAAATTTTGATCACTTAAGAAAAAAGAGGGTGTTCTCAATCCGAATGTTTTTTTTTAATGTGTAGCTATAACTTCATTGTTTGTGAACCGATATAGATGATTCTTTTTTCGTTGCAAAAGACCTCAAGAATGGCTCCATTTTAATTTCATTGGTATTGGACTTTCGGGTTCGAAGTTACATCAGGAGACTCATCAAAATCATTGAAGTTGTTTTTTTTTAAAGAGAATTGTTTGTATTCGTCTCATTGCTGGATGTCTGAGTCTGATATAGCAGTATAAGTGGATTATTTTAGTAATTTTAGAAGTCTCCTAATGTTTATAGTAAGTGCTCATTAAAATCGATTAATCGATAGCCTGGGTTAAACTATCGATCGTACACATATTAAAAGGAAGAATAATAATTAATATGGGGCTGCATTTTGAGACTGTTATAAAGATTTCCGCGAAATACACTTTTTTGCTCGATAACGAACAACATTAGCACAAATATCAGGGGCCTTGTTACGTGTTCCGCCCAAACGACCTTTTTAGGGTTCCTTAGCTAACAAGGAACCCATATAGTTTCGCCATGTCTATCTGTCTGTCCGCGGCTTAGCTCAGAGATTCTTAGTACTACAAAACTTTAATTAGGCATGGGTGTATATATTAATCTCACTGACAAAGGTGTAAAATAAAGTCGTAAAGAACATATTTTTTTGGGCGCCTCCTCTACACTTAAAATGTGGATGAATTAATTTTTCCTCGTCTATCCCATCATTTGGGATGTTATTGGACAGGTCGTTCAAAAATATTTTAATTATTTACCATAAAAACCATTTTTCGAACGGATAACCGTTTGCGAAATATTAAGCTTTAAATTGCTACTTTTTGTTCGAGTAAGCTAAATGGTGGTTTATGAAGATTTAAAAAAAATTCACGGCAGTAATATATACTATAACGAAGTTAATAGGACAACTATCACAGCTAAGTAGGCCTTACAAGCTATTGAGTAATAGTCGACAAACTTGTAATATGTACATGTAGAAGAAAATTTTGTACAAATTCCATTCAAATTACATATATGAAATTGTTACTTGTGTAAAATAACCTAAAAATTCTCCTAAAAACCCGTTAAGATCTTTTTGAGTTAATTCTGGATATATAAACAAACAGATAGGCATTCAAAAATATTTTTCATTTCACATTCGTGATCAGTGTCGTGTATATGTCGTATTCGTGATCAGTGTCGTGTATATGTCGTATTCGTGATCAGTGTCGTGTATATGTCGTATTCGTGATCAGTGTCGTGTATATGTCGTATTCGTGATCAGTGTCGTGTATATGTCGTATTCATGATCAGTGTCGTGTATATGTCGTATTCGTTTAGAGATATACGTACGCAGACAGAACTACAGATTTATGAAAATAGATAACGTCAATGATTATTACCTTAATTTAATTTATAAATAAATAAATTGTATTACTCGACACTTACCCAAGCCTATTATTAAACTTGGCAAACGTTTATACGTCAGTATTAATTCGACATTTGTTAATCTAGAAAAGAAAAGAAAAACTTTTAACATTTTCCAAGTCACACAGTAATATTTACTTACCAGGTAAGTTTAAAATATACACAATAATAATATTTCTAGCAGTGACAACTAGCATGGATGGCAAAAGTGATCATTCTGCCGCCCAACGTGATCATTCTGCAAGAAAATCAACGAGGTGATCATTCTGCACGAAAACAAACATGATCATTCTGCACGAAAACCGTCGTTATCATTCTGTATGGCCGACGCGACGTGACGCTACTCACCTCTGGCAACTGGGATGGCAAATCACGCTTTTGGCTTGAGCAGAATAGGTAAAAGTGTTGGCCTTCTAATTGGATAAACTTTTATTAATGTTCGTACTTTTGTTTCCTCTACGGTCCCATGTCAGAGAAGTAAAATATTAGGTCCTTACATATGTAATTAGCATTTTATATGAAAAAAGTAAAACGAAAAAAATATTATGAAATTATACATTTAATATATCGAAGATATTGTAATTAGTCGATTATTATCTATGGACTTTCGCCATTTAATAGGTAGTTCATTAATTCTATTAGTTGAAAAATGATGGTACGAGTAGCTAGAAGCAATAAAAACTTTTACGGCGGTTTGGACAGCCTCATCGGAATAGAATTTTTTTTCATTGCAATTGTCCAAATTCCAAAATAAGGCTTAATCTGTTGGAGCAAGGTCCGGGGAGTACGGTGGGTGTCGGAGACATTCCAACCGCGGTTCCTCTAATTTATCGACCGTCTGTCGTGAAGTATGGGGCTTAAAGTTGTCCTGAAGCAGCAGTGGACTAGAGAGATTGACCAGTCTCGGTTGATTAACAGCTCTTTTCCATCATGGTTTGTCCTAAGGGATTCATTTTTCGTCATAAGTAACGATACGATTCAAAATTCCCTTGTTATTGTGACGGTTGAGCAATGTAATGCAGCACTCAATGCGTGTTTGTTGGTGTGCTTCAGTTAATTCATGCGGTACCCATTTCTCGAGTTTTTCACTTTTCCAATTTATTTCAAGTGAATTAAAATTGTTTTATCACTCACACCGAAGCCTGCAGATAATTCTAACGTGTTTTGCGATGGATCCGCTTCCTCGATCAACTTTAAATCTCCATTGTCAACTACGGTCTCGGGCCTACCATGGGTTTTGTTTCGTAGGTCAAAATTTCCAGAACGAAAACGTTGGAACCAAAAACGTACCATGCTAGATTCCCCATATACATCATTAATCCTTCGAGCTATTCCTGCAGCGCTAATGCAACCGCGGAACTCATATTCGTAAATAACGCGAAATTTTTAAGTTTTCCATTTTGTGAAAAGAACGATGGGAAGGAAAAATGAAATAGTGCGAAAACACATGAATCACTAAATTCGAAACAATAACAATACACGAGCTTAAATTTGAAATAAATTTGAATTTCGAATTCCTAACCAAACGCCAGATATTTGAGATCAAAGTGGCCAGTTCAACAAAACGCGAATTTCATATGTAAGGAGGACCTAATACATAGGTGTCTCCTAGGTGGACAACCTTTTATTAATTATTTTCATTATATTTACCAACTTGTTACACCGTCGTAATGCATGAGAACAATTGAATTGCATTATTAATGATATTTACGGCACGAGGAACTCATACTAGTCTCCAACGTGAGAATCTCTTCACATACGTCTCTTACTCGGCACACTAATTGCTCACGCTTCTATCGATAGCCACGCTTCTTAAACTAAGTTTCACTGTAATTTGTACTTTAAATATATATTAATTTTAATAAGATTTTTTCTAACTCTCGGTCGCGCCCTAACTAGTTAACTCACGTATTTTATTATCGTACACAAAAACATAACACGTTCTATGTTGCCAAATATTAGCAACATTTGGAAAAAAATATTGTGTACTTATTTACGCCAGGTAGTGGTTGAAAAATAGTTTTCAAATATTGAATTTTCAATACTTACATACGAACAAAGCAAGTTAAATAAAAGCTTTTAAAATGTATGGATTTGACAGATGTGAACGTTAAATCACGTGATCAGATATTGACATAAATTCCATACATTTTTTCGTTTTCCATTAGCGTTATTGACTGTAAAAAGGCAACTTTGCTAGGTTAGGTACCCAGACAGGCAGGTAAAGCACTAGGACATAGTTAACACCATTCAGCACTAAAATGCACATTCGTAATTTTTTTCATAACGCATGGCTCAAAAAATCTAAAAATATACTGACACCTAACGTTATAACTATAAAATACATAGTCAAACATAGAGTGCATTCGTAATAATTGATACCTACATTTTTAAATTTAATTCTAGATGGCTCAGATGCAGTATTTAAAAAAATAACACTTGTGTTAGAAAAGTTTTTTAGGTAATATTGCTAGATTCTATATTAAGATGGTATCTCGAAGCACATTACTGATTTACCGGACACACCTTCAAGGAACATGTCAAGCATGTTTTACTGTCAAAAGGTTATTGGATCATTATGTGAATGATAGTGATATCTGGAAGAGACACTCTCTCTTTGTGCTCTCTGTGATATATTAGTGTATAATGTCAACATTATTGTACAGTGTAAAAAAAAGATAAACCCGATCGAGTTTCTTACCGGTTCTTCTCGTTGACTGGGATGTTTTTCGAACCGGTAGTAGTGTTTTGACGTTCATGAGTGCTTTCTTAGGATCCAAAAAAAACAAAAATTCTATCTGCAGCATAATAAAAGGCTCAGTAGAAACTTCATAGAGTAGACATATTTTTACATTGTACGCACTCTTCATGAAATGCGCTCTCAATAAAAAAAATTCATACCTTGCCTAAAGAAGTACCCAATAACTTCAAGAATAATTACCCAGCATCGCGGCAGATTTTCACAAACAAGTGACATATTACAGCCATTTGCCTTGTTGCTTTTATATATATTGCTTTCCGCTGTACAAGAGCAAAAGCAACCACTCCTAGCTTCAATAACTCTGTTCTGTTATTAACTTCAAACACACAAATTCCAAAACCTGTAAATAAATGTAAATATAAATTACAATGCATTCCTGTAAAATGAATAATATGTTTGTAGCTTTTTAGGGTTCCGATCCTCAAAAAGGAAAAAAAGTGTTTATAGGATCACTTTGTTGTCCGTCTGTCTGTCTCTCAAGACCCTTTTTCTCAGGAATGCGTGGAGGTATCAAGTTGAAATTAATATCAAAAACTAAGATTTGCTATCTCTTGAAGCTGTGAAAAAATTAAATTTCTAAGTCAACGAATCAAAAAATACGGCTGATTATGTCTCATTTCTATACAATTTCAAAGGGAACACAAACCTATAGGTTACTTCCAGTTAACCTACAATCATGAAATTTGGCCAAAAGCAGTGTCTTGTAGCACAAGTAAATGAAAAAATCCGAAAACGGTAAATTTGTAGTAAGTTAAATAATATGAATTAATTGTGTTACTTCCAGTTGGTAAACTGATCGCGGCATATGTTGATGTATGGGGACAATAGTTTTCCAACGGCAAAGTTATGTTTGTCCAATTTATCTTTTCGTAAATCAATATTAAAATAAAAATCAGCTCCACCTGTCGACTATTTTACAAACTGTACAACACCATCTATTAGTGAGTAGTTAAAACAGCTGTAATTGATAGGGATGCGTAAAACATATAGGTATATGGAATTATCGATTTTTTCCCATAAAATTATTGATATAAAGTCGATATTTTTAACCATGATATATCGATATTTATGTTACTGTATCGATTTATTAATTGTATAATACCAATATTTATTTTACCATAATTATATTTTATGTCCACTTTTAGTGACAAAATACTGAAATTTAAAATCATAAAAAAATATATTTCAAAACGAAATGTTATGACAAATATAAATCATCGATAAGTAATCCTCGTAACAAAGTGTCGTTATATCCCTATTCGACTAACATCAACTTTCTGCTTTGAAAATACCAACCGTAATACATAGCGACATCTAACGTGTAGCGGTACTCTAGCACTGTGATACTGGAGTATCGAATAAAAAAGTCTATAAAGTGATTGTGTACAGAGTAAAATTAAGCTTTATTTTGAAACAAGAGAGTTTTATTTTAATAATATGTAACTTGCAGTACCATGTTCGGAAAAAAAGAGGACATAAGTTTCCGAAAGTCAAAACTCTCAAAATAGTGGTTAGTAGTTCTGTGGTAGCGATTCGCGGGGACAACTTACCTCTTCAAAATATTCGCGTGTTTGTAAAAATAAGAAAGTTTTTATTTATCCTTCCAGTACATACTTTTCCCTAAAAATCAAAATACATGTACAAGTAATTTTTCGCGATTGAATTAGAAAATAGTATGGGCTTTTTTCTTTTAATTATAAAAAATTTTTTCACCAATATAAAGCTACACTATCAGCGAGTAACACATGCTATATTAATAATTTGAAAAACTTATTTATTCCTCATAAAAATGTCGAAAGTTTTACACAAAGTATAAGAAATTGTCTACACGCGTGCGTTGGCAATGTTTATCGTATAAAATTAACACGGGCGAAACCGTGGGGCACAGCTAGTTTATTATGAAAACAAACGGTGATAATTCACATTTCGGAGACCTCACTCTACACTAGCGCCTCTAGGCATTGACTTATATATTACCTGAATTACCAATTTAAAATCAATGTTAAAAGGCCATTTCGAATATCTGTAAATTGATATGTCTATAAAATCAGTCAATCTATGGCCTATGGATATTTGAAGTGACAATTACGGTAACTGAACTGCCTAAATAATTATCTAATCGACAAGACGATGAACCAGAACCAAAATGTATTATTTTTGGTAAGTTAATAGCTTTTAAAATTTTCTGCCTACACCTACACTCTGAGCTCGCCGATGCTACCTAATTATTTTTGTGAATGTAGCTGAACAATTACGGAACTCTCGGTGCGTGAGTCCCTCTCGCACTTGTCCGGTTTTTTTTAATTCTAGTATAACATAGTGACTGTATTGATATACACTGTGACTGATATTAAGCACTGTACAGTCCAAAAACAACGACGTCCACCTAGAGATTGGTTGTCAACCGCCAGTCGACGCTGTCACGCCGCGGCCTGCCTGTATCCTCTCGGCAGCTGGAAATACACTGACTTACCTAAATGAAAAGGGAGTCATAATGACGGTCCCTGAAAGAGAGACGACGGGGGTATGCGTTTCTCTCTTCTTCTTTAATTTAGGCGGTGGAGCGATTGCACTGTTCCTTATCCTGTGCCTTTCTTTTGACCTCTTGATATGACACGACTCCCACCTTATCCTTTACTTGTAGGAAAAAGCTTCGTATAGGTCTTCCTCTTCCTCGCTTCCTTCAATTTTTCCTTCCACCATTGTTTTAAGAAATTTCGTACCTTATCAAGTGTCTAATCATCTTTACTTTTTTGTTATCTATGATTCTCAACATCTGTCTTTCCTCATCAACCATTCTTAACACTTCCTCATTTGTAATCCTTTCTGTTCAATTGGAGTTCTCCATTCTCCATCAACACCACATCTTAAACGCTACTAACCTTTATCTGTTCCTTTTGATACCAGATGTACCAGATAGGTAGGTGATATTTGTAATGATGAAATATTTAAGGTCCTTAGAAAAGCGTACCCAGCTTGTCTCTCCTTGAGGGTCGTATTGAATACGGAAAGCCAAATGGCTTTCTTACGCATCTCGGAACGCAAAACACAAAACAGTGACACAAAATTATCGAGTCTTACCGTCAGCTATAATAATCAATATTAGCAATGGTATAACCAGTTGCTACGGAACGCAATACAGAACAGTGACACAAACTTATGGAATTTTACCGTCAGCTATAATAACCAATATTAGCAATGGTATAACCAATTGCTACGGAACGCAAAACAGAACAGTGACACAAAATTATCGAGTCTTACCGCCAGCTATAATAATCAATATTAGCAATGGTTATAACCAATTGCTTCGGAACGCAAAACAAAACAATGACACAAAATTGTCGAGTCTTACCGTCAGCTATAATAACCAATATTAGCAATAGTTTTAACCAATTGCTTCAGAATGCAAAACACAACAGTGACACAAAATTATCGAGTGTTACCGTCAGCTATAATAACCAATATTAGCAATGGTTATAACCAATTGCTTCGGAACGCAAAACAAAACAATGACACAAAATTGTCGAGTGTTACCGTCAGCTATAATAACCAATATTAGCAATGGTTTTAACCAATTGCTTCAGAATGCAAAACAAAACAATGACACAAAATTGTCGAGTGTTACCGTCAGCTATAATAACCAATATTAGCAATGGTTATAACCAATTGCTTCGGAACGCAAAACAAAACAATGACACAAAATTGTCGAGTCTTACCGTCAGCTATAATAACCAATATTAGCAATGGTTTTAACCAATTGCTTCAGAATGCAAAACACAACAGTGACACAAAATTATCGAGTGTTACCGTCAGCTATAATAACCAATATTAGCAATGGTTATAACCAATTGCTTCGGAACGCAAAACAAAACAATGACACAAAATTGTCGAGTGTTACCGTCAGCTATAATAACCAATATTAGCAATGGTTTTAACCAATTGCTTCAGAATGCAAAACAAAACAATGACACAAAATTGTCGAGTGTTACCGTCAGCTATAATAACCAATATTAGCAATGGTTATAACCAATTGCTTCGGAACGCAAAACAAAACAATGACACAAAATTGTCGAGTGTTACCGTCAGCTATAATAACCAATATTAGCAATGGTTTTAACCAATTGCTTCAGAATGCAAAACAACAACAAGTGACACAAAATTGTCGAGTGTTACCGTCAGCTATAATAACCAATATTAGCAATGGTTATAACCAATTGCTTCGGAACGCAAAACAAAACAATGACACAAAATTGTCGAGTCTTACCGTCAGCTATAATAACCAATATTAGCAATGGTTTTAACCAATTGCTTCAGAATGCAAAACACAACAGTGACACAAAATTATCGAGTGTTACCGTCAGCTATAATAACCAATATTAGCAATGGTTTTAACCAATTGCTTCAGAATGCAAAACACAACAGTGACACAAAATTATCGAGTGTTACCGTCAGCTATAATAACCAATATTAGCAATGGTTTTAACCAATTGCTTCAGAATGCAAAACACAACAGTGACACAAAATTATCGAGTGTTACCGTCAGCTATAATAACCAATATTAGCAATGGTTTTAACCAATTGCTTCAGAATGCAAAACACAACAGTGACACAAAATTATCGAGTCTTACCGTCAGCTATAATAATCAATATTAGCAATGGTTTTAACCAATTGCTTCGGAACGCAAAACAACAACAAGTGACACAAAATTATCGAGTGTTACCGTCAGCTATAATAACCAATATTAGCAATGGTTATAACCAATTGCTTCAGAATGCAAAACACAACAGTGACACAAAATTATCGAGTGTTACCGTCAGCTATAATAACCAATATTAGCAATGGTTATAACCAATTGCTTCGGAACGCAAAACAAAACAATGACACAAAATTGTCGAGTCTTACCGTCAGCTATAATAACCAATATTAGCAATGGTTTTAACCAATTGCTTCAGAATGCAAAACACAACAGTGACACAAAATTATCGAGTCTTACCGTCAGCTATAATAATCAATATTAGCAATGGTATAACCAATTGCTTCGGAACGCAAAACAAAACAATGACACAAAATTGTCGAGTCTTACCGTCAGCTATAATAACCAATATTAGCAATGGTTTTAACCAATTGCTTCAGAACGCAAAACAACAGTGACACAAAATTATCGAGGGCTACCGTCAGCTATAATAACCAATATTAGCAATGGTATAACCAATTGCTTAAGTTATTATTTAGTATTTTATATTTATTTTCTTTTTACCCGACTGCAAAAAAGGAGGGTTATGTTTTTAGAGTGCATGTATGTATGTCTATTCCTTTGGCACGCTTTGTAGCCTAAACAGGTTGATGGATTTTAGCATACGAGGTGTCATTAGATTAGTCTTAATTTTGGGAGTGACAGACTATATAATATTTAAGAACGACATCTGGGAATCAAATAAAAAGCAAAATAGATTTTTTTTAATGTTGTTTTTTTTTTCGGTTTTTTTTTGTGTTACTTTTTTTATAAATTTTGTAGTTTATTAATAATTTAGCTTGTATATTTTTATAATGTGTTCGATCTTGACTCTTCGAGAACTTTCAATCTATGACCCGCTCCAGACTTATACCCTAGAGTCTAGCTCCGCGCTCGGTTCACAAGTGCAACTGGTTTTCAAAAGCTAATAAAAAAAGCCAATACTTACTAGCAAGATCACTCTTTTCCAGATGTAAGCTCCAATACAACAATTGTTTTACAATCAAATCCATATGTGTGTTCCCATCTTCCATAGGTGTCTGTCGTATCATATAATCCAGCTGTACGAATAAATCTTCCTTGGATTTTAATTCTTCAGCTACAGTCAACATCTTATTTAATATATCAGAGGGTTGTTTACTATTACAACATATATCATTTCGTATGCAATATATTTTGTTTTTACATGAATCCACAATTACCTTCACTGCTCGTTTTTTTAAACAACATTCTGTGCTGCGGAATCTGTCATGGATGGCTAAGTATTCCTGAAATAAATGTATTCATTAAATTTATTTACTTCCAAGCTGTGCTTTAATTATCTACTGATGATGATTTCATAATAACCCCAGAGAGGTTACAGGTGTATACATTTTTTAAGCTAAATTAAAATTTGTCGTTATGAAAAAGGGTAAACTATAAAAGGTAAAATATGAAACCTATTTTACCTGTTTATGCTCCAGGGTAATAACATTTCTATCAACCTGTTTCAAAACGACGAGATGGTATCTCTTTCTATTAGTATAATTGAGAAGAGTAAAAAGCTTGTTCCATGTCATATTTGTTTGCATCTCTTTCTAACAAAGCAAACATGCTTACGCTTTACTAAAGAAGAGCTTGTGGCACACTAATAAAGTTCACTTTTGTTTCACACACCAGTCCGTGGAACTGACCGTGTCTTAATTATACTATTTCCATTTCTTTATTTTCTCGATGACAGTTCTAATTTGATAGTTATAGTGTTGTGACCAAATAAGTAATGATATCGATCGCATATACTTCATCGAGTCGAGTGACAGTGACGATTCATCAGATTTTGATTAAAATAAATAAATAAAGATTACCTGTCGTTATAATTATTACGTTTCATTGTCGAGTACCTACCTATACCTACTTATTTTATAACAGCTACGAAAATTTTGAAGAAGTTGCCATTATCAATCAAGAATTAAATACGTGTAACATCTTGTAATGAAATATAATATTAGTTAATAAATTTGTACAAAAGTATCCGGAAATAGTTTACTTTCTTACATTTTGTAAAAAAATATCGGGTCTGTTATCGTGTTACGTTTATCGATATACCTCCATCCCTATCAGTTTCTCCGACTCTGGTATAACCTTGTACGTGTGTAAACGTCATATTTTTATACAATAATGCATACATAATGTAAAAAGACGCTCGTTCAAGCTTTCACAGGAGAAAATAAAGAAATGGAAATGGTATAGGTCCTACAAAAGAGACGTGATGAGGTATTTCAATAGGCTGGCATGACAACTTCGTTTTTGGACAGTACAATGAAACGATGGCTTAGTTGATCGATGTGAGTTCAAATCCCTGTAATGAGCTTGAGTATTCGGCGAAGGAAAACATCGTGATGAAACCATAGCGTGGAGGTAGGGCTTTTTCAAATACCCGACTGGCTAGCTACCACCCTCAAGTTGAAAATCTGTCGTCAAGAACCTATAAGTATGTTCCGGCAGCTGCACTTGAGAGCCAGTCTTCCACTAGGCTTAACGTGTTACTTTCTTCAACTACATCATAACTTAAGAACAGGTGAGATTGTGGCCATAACGCTAATAAACCTGAACGATCAAAAAAATGTTTTTGTACTTGTTTAGTGGAACTTTCTTTAACTACTCCAAAATTTTGTACACGAGAAGTCTAAATTTTTTCTCAATTGATATGATATATAAAATTTCAATATTTGTTGGAAATCGTGAAAAAAATGATGCTCAATCGATTTTGAAGAAACGTTGTACACGGAATGTATATGTCATTCATCAACCGGAGCAATATATAACGGCCATTTGGTTTTTGGACACTGTTAATTTCGAAATATCATTTAATTTCTAATTGTTAGTTTTTCATTAACAATTTATCTCAAACGATGGAGAAAGGGGGCGCCACCATCAAGTTTCATGCTCCGGTTCGACAAAACCGTAGATCCGGGGCTGGTTAGTGCACGTTGCTAACCACGCCCAATTTTTTGTCTACCTATAAATTGCATGTAATTTAATATAGGTCAAACGTATAAGCACATCGTACTTGTTACAATTAATAAGTAAAAGGTATAAGGAAAACTAGTTTTTTTTAACTACCTAATTACATACCTATACTAAAGAGAGTATTACTTCTAAGGCAGAGTAATACTCCCAGTAATATTTTATATTTATTTCATTACTTCTTTTACATTAAAGTAATTTAAATAAAATATGTAAGATATTATAATATGTACCTTCGCTAGCGTTGTATCCATTTTTATTAAATGAATTCGAAAAATAATTTACTCTTATCACATCTCCCTGATTACACAGTATTGATTTTTATCTGTATGCCGCGTATAGACAGGTTGATCGAACGCGAACAAGTAGGTGTGAACGTTTTCCCGAAGGTAAACGAAAAGGAAAAGAGCGCAGACGAACAAACGCGGTGAGGTGGCGTCGGCGAATACTCGTACATTGAGCACTAACATTCAACCACGACGATGCTAGTAAGCAGACGTATGATTAAAACGGTGCAGTTGATCAGTTTTTAAAGAAGAGCAACATATGGTACGTTAAACACAAATTTAAAATTAATAAAAAAATTATATTAACTCTGTCATTTTACAAATTGTCTCAGTTAATTTATCTAGTCAACGTGGTAACCTTGGGCGTTACTGTTGCCAAATCTATTCCCCTAAATTCAGGGTGCCTTCAAGGCTCAGTGGTGATATTTAGGAGGACACGTTATTGGCCAAAAATATATAATTATATCAATTTTACAAATAAAATACGTTTTTAAACTATTTGCAATATGTGATTGATGTTACTTTGCGAAAATGCATTGTAATTGCTTTATCCAAATTTTCTTTGCTTTGGAAATATCACATAAATGTTGATTGTTTTTTAACTCTCTTAAAGGTTGATTTTTGTTAAATGCTGTTACTATATATCTTCTGCCACATTGTTACAAAATCAGGTGCAATTGTGGATAAACGTTGAACCATAAATCGATTAACTAAAAATCGTAGATCGTCATTAAACTAAACGTTTATCGTTTAGTTCTAATTCTACAAAGAGCATCTCTAAAATTAATTTTATCAATCAATTGTTTTCAATCAACAAATCACTGAATTTAATCAAATTCACGATAAAGACAGTGGTTGACTTTAAAACATCATACTCGAAAGTTGGATCCGTTGTAAAACACTTGATCATCATGCTGAAAGTAGTTTCTATATTTTTACTATTTACGTGCATAAATATTATCTTTTGTGAAAAGTGTACCAAATATGATTTCGAAAATAACTTCGAAACTTTATTTTCAAATAATTCGTTAACATGTCAAAGTTTCTCATCATGGCAAATAGAAAACTATTCTGACATCTTAGTACAAAGACCAAACTTTGAAAGTACAAAATTTATAACACCGGTGAAGGTGTCGGGAAATGGATGGCAACTCATAAATAATTGTATAAGATCCTTCGGGTTTCCTATGGAGGCTGGTGGAACTATAGAAGTAATGTTTTACATAGAAGCAATATCGCAACGTGATCTATTGTATATAACAGCTAGCAAAATTGTACCAGGAGGAAATGAGGTGGATGTTGGTTTTGCGAGATACTCATTGACCAATTTAGATTATAGACAAGGATGGAACATTCTGAAAATTGATATTGGAGGCAGTGATGCACAATTTGATGGTTATGTAAGTATATTCGTAAATGAAGACTTATCTATCTTCTATATTAATAAAAATGTAGGTACTTTTGTCTTTACTTTTAATATTTATCCAAAATTTCCCGATAGACCCACTATATGAACAATACTGATCACGAATATACCCTTAACATTTTTTTGTCTGCCTGTATATGTGTTTGTATGTCCGGATTTAACTTAAAAACGGCTTGATCGATTCTTATGAAATTTTGTACACGGGATGCTTAAATATGAATGCATAGATATGAAGGTATCTTTTGACAGACCTTCGTAACTTGGTAGTCGCCATTAATCTTCTACTGTGCTTACATTTGACTTAGTTGATTAAGATTATATTCCATACGTATAATTATCATATTTAGGAAAATTTTCATTATTAGTTGTACTTAATAATTTGGCTCCGGGGATGGCATACATGCCAATTTTATGTACAATTTTGTGACGGCGGGACTAAAGGGTTAAAATGTTGTTTATATTTAAGAATTATAATAATAAAAAAAACTTTTAATGGGATTTTATTTCTAAAAATATTTGAATTTTTGTGGATTTTAATTTAGATACATTCGGGGGAAGAGAAAACGTCATCTAGCAACATTACGTAGCATTCGGCGACTCTTCGTTTGTATTCATTCCGTGTGGACACACAACAGCAAACGCTATCGATCGACCACGCCCACTCAAGCCTTGGCCCATTTCTTTCGCTTTCGTTCACCTTGTCTGTACGAGGCATTTTTGAGCTGGGTGACCATTTAATAATCTGAAGGTGACCAACTGTAATTGGGTGATCCTGCCATGTATCGGTTCAAAATCTACTAAAAATGCTAAAGCTTTGCACTTAAATGATTAAAGAGAGCTAGGGTAAAAAGAAATTTCTTCGGAGATTTCCCTATTGGGGCAGTCCGACTGAAGATCGCAGACAAATAACTTTGCGTTGTATTCCTGTGGTGAGTACAGTTTCTAGAGCTTTCTAAGACGGGGAGATTCAAGGTCTCAACGCGCTAGTGATACCTATGGTGTTACAGTGCCCATAGGCTACGGTAGTCTCTTACCATCAAGCGGATCGTACGTTTGTTTGCAAATTTATTAGTATTAAAAAAACGTGGTGGTGGTCATTCCGCTTGCAATTATTAGTTAGTTTATATCTTAGCACGATCTCTGCTTTAGAAAGAGTTCAAAGCGGCCTCACTCGTACTTATTGCGATGTGCGTTTTCAAAAAACAATAGATTCTTACACACGAACATAATTTTAGTTTAAGAAGTATGATAAGGAAAATAAAATATTACTCGAAATACTACATTATAGGTAATTAATATAAGCGTAGATAATAACAGAAATGCATAATAACTCTTTGTTGAATAATCATGATAAAATACTTTTTTTTTTGCATCAAAAACCTAACAAACCTTCATTGTGTCGAGGTATCTTCGACCTCCTATAATAAAAAAAAGAACAGAGGCAGTCATAAGGATTGCCGAAAGAAGTGAAAAGGCAAAACCATAGAATAATTGTGTTCTGTAAATTTTTAAATCAATCATCAATTATTTTAGACCATGTCGGTGACGCGAAATCACAAGATTTTACCCATCCAAAAAGTCAAACTCGCATATGATACAGTCGATTATATAAATGTCACGACCATGTCGAAGCATCGGTGATACGAATCAAATGTTTTCCCCTACCAAAAATCACTCAACGCGACTAAAGAAGTTTTCACTTCAAAAATTAGACACAGAAATATTCGATACAATTTATTTGTCATGTCTTAAATAATTTAATAATAACAAAAAAAAAACTAAAGCAAAATACCAAACGTATTATTTACAATAACACATCGCAAATCAGCAGTTTCGTAATACTTGGACAGTGGTGTACAAAATACCTACCTATTGTGTGTCATTATCATAGATACGGAGTAAGAAATTAACTGGGGGCTGGGACCCAACACAGAAATAGAACTATCGAATTCTGGATTTATATAAAAATTTCCATCCAACACCACCATCACACACACACCGGGTCGTGTATTTTACTTATAGAGTCGACTGTATTTCAAAGTTGTTGGGAAATAGATAACCATACAAAAATAATTTGCCGAATATGTAGAACTACTTGTTGCCCCTCCACGCTCCGCTTCGTTGGAGCTTTATAAAGTATCGTGTCGAAATAACAAAGTCAAAACAAAATAACACTAATAACGTGTCAAAATAACAGTTTTTTACTAAATTCATATGAAAGTATATACAATACATTCGGCTGTAGAGTCATTTGGAATTATTGAATATGAAACATGTAGAGTCAATTGGAAATATTGAATATAAAACATATTAATATGTAATTATGTTGTGTCATTATATACTTTTTTACAACTGAATAAAAACCCTTCTAATTTCTAACAGGCTCTTAAATGGTTTATGCTGAGTAAAACATAAAAGATATTTTAAATTAATACACTACATAATCGTAGATATTAAAAAAATTATATCTATCTTCGAAGGATCACCCACAATAAGCAGTTTTATGTTTAAAATAACTGAGAGCGGGGGTAGCACGATTCGCGTATGTTCTCGACCAACAGAATTCTGTTTTCCACACGATCGCAGCCGTAGGTACGGCTAGTTTGTTTATGTTTTTATAATAATAATTTTTATTTTTATTTACATAACTTTATAAGCAAAAACTAAAAAGAATTCAGTTTATATTTTAAAAAAATTCTCAAAGTAACGGGACTCGGTCTACCGACCACTCGTACTTTACATACAACAGTGCGTACAAATCTGGTTATAACACAGCTGAGCCAATTCCAAGACGGTGATACTTAGTTTTGAAGTCGAATGTCCCATACCAATGAAATTAAATTTGGACCACACTTGAGATAACCTCTTTCTAAAGAAAAATGAATCATCTTAATCGGTTCATAAACAAAGAAGTTATGGCTGAAAATCAATTTAAAAAAAAGAAACATACATTTGAATTGAGAACCTCCTTCTTTTTTAAAAGTCGGTAAAAAGATATGCCTATAGTATTTCTCCGTTTGTCCGAACCCGCAGTAGTGTTTGACGTTTATAATTGATATAGGGCCTAAACTGGATCAAGTATTTTTAAATTTAGATTTTTGAATGGCAAATAGATTTCATTTTCATGTTCATTTTGTGATCATACTAGTAATAAACACCTCGCTTTTTAAATATGAAAGTAAGTTTGTTTGTTATTCAATGATACAAAAACGGCTAAATGGGTTTGGGTTAAATTTAGTACACATATAGCTTAAAACTCGGATTAAGACATAGCCGACATAGGATAATTTTTATCCAGGTAAAAACAATTTTTTTGTTCACGCGATTGGAGCCTCGAGCAACGCTAGTGTCATATAGTTTATAATAATACACACACGTACACAGAAACACAAACAATATTTTTAAATTAACTGAAATCACCAGTTATCGTTTATTCGATTCGCAAAACAGCGTTTTTTTTTTGTTCATTGTGTTTGTAAATGAACAATGTCATCTCGATACCCAGTTTCAATTACATCCTAACTCATTTAGTCATTGTAGTTAGATAGACAATAAAAAAAGAAAAAGTCAAATTAATAAATTTCATTAATTCATTTAAAAAACTTCAAAACTTTTTTTGCATGACTATTCAAATGTGAATTTAATGATAGCTATTTTTGAAGGTCCTTCGTCTCAATATTTGTAAATTGTAACTAATTAATTAACAACGAGATTACACATAAAATATTTTCCTTAAAAAAATTACAAACTTAATTTTAGTCAAGCGAAAACTAGTCTATTAGTCATATAAATAAGACTATAAAACTAAATACACCGACTTTAATATTAATTTAATTTCTCAAATAACAACAATTTAAAAGAATAACAACAATTTTCGCAACCTACCATAAATTAACGTTTTAAAATCTTTCGCCCAAATGAAATCCAAGTGATTGAATTGATTATATGGCACTTTGTGTATATCAATTGCATTCCCCAATTCATTATACAATAGGTCGACGTCTATAGTATGTGCCAGCCAATCAGAATCACTGTAAAATAAAGAGACAGGAGCTACTACATTATGCAAGTTGTAACATGGCGGCACGCCAGCACCATATCTCTTCAAGTTCTCTATTGGCCCGTAATCAAATTTCCTGAAATCACCAGACACTATACCCTGGCCGTAATGTGCGAACTGCTTAACAGACGCTCCCGACGGTGCATGGCCGTATATTACTGGCAAATTTGTGACGTTTAACTGTCCGAAATCAAAGCCGGTCATCAAGAACATAATGTTACTACAGAAAATCTCAGTTAGGGGCCCATTACCGCACATGACTGACTTCAACGTTTTCATAAGCACGTTATCTGGTAGGAATTCATATAATCCAACGGTCCTTGTGATACCGTGTATAATAGGGGTTCCTGGTGCCAAAATTCTCACCACTGGAGACCTGACGTTAGACATAAAAGCTACAGGCGATAATGCTACCATTAACGCTACCTTGTCGTTGTATTTTGGTCTTTCAGAAGCCATCACGAAGAAAGCTGTGGTCCCTTGAGAATGGCCAATATACTTTACTTTAGTTTCATTCGTTACATTTAGCACATAGTCGATCATTGCCGGTAAGTCGTAAACGCCGATTTCGTGCCACGAGAAGTCCCAAAACATAGCACCGTTAGGATTTAAATAGTTGTGACGACGTGAGTGTTTATTCCCCCGGGCGTTTCCCATCCAGACATCATAACCTTCCTTAGATAGTAGATACGCCAACCCGTCCTCTGATCCAGCTATTACGAAATCATCAGCGCTTCCAAGCAAGCCATGCATTAGGAATACAACAGGACCGTCTTTTGGTATACGAAATAGGGTTAAGATGTAACCATCTTCCGTAACGATTTTATGATCTTGGATGGAATATCCGTATTTATAAACAAGTTGTGTGATATCCAGGCGCGAATCTTCATTTCCTAATCCAATATTGTAATCAGCGATGATGCTATCTGCAGAATCACCTATGTTGCTATTGTTTAGAAGTATCGGAAAGTCTCCAATTCTTAAAGATCGAGCTACGGCAACAGGTATTTTAGTTATAGCGGTGACAGCAGTAGTGAGGACATCGCTCGACAGTTTGCTTCCGATGGTTACTATAGGATTGCTTATGAACTCACTGGTTACCGATCTTAACATGTTCGATACACGAGGAAACAAATCCGAGAGCTGCCCATCACATGATAGAATTACGAGAACGATTATAACGCATAATTTTTTCATCTCCGACGAGTTGTCGCTTCTGTATCGTACGATTAACTGGTGTGTTTCACATCGGCGACCTTGGTTCGTTTGTATGGATTTTTTTTGCCAATTTAATGCATTGTGTAAACGTAAGACTGTTTTATTTATCATAAAATTTTAAACCTATTACGACATTTTAAATGCCATTAGTTCTTTTCCATATTCATTTTGCAGCAAATTTATATTTAATACAAGTTACTACAAGAGAATTTTTAACAGAAAGAGAAAGCCAGGTTCAATGATTTGAAGAGTTCCCTGGTGTATCTTCGAAGTTGAAGATCCAATGCCAGTGAAATTAAAATGGGACCACCCTTAAGACACTCACTTTCCAACAAAAAAAGAATAATCTAATTCGGTTTATAAACAAAGAAGTTATGGCCGAACATCCATAAAATATATACATTCGAATTGAGAAACTCCTTCTTTTTTTGAAGTTGTTTAAAAGTCATATTGATATCACTATGGAACCTCGTTTGTTTTATCCTTTCTCCCACTTTTGCAAAAAAGGCACTTTAGATTTTTTTCTCCACTTCAATGAGTATTACAAGAAAGAGGTTTTATTAATTTGACGATATTTTGGCATGTTAGTTCAATAATCCTGACATGATTATTTACATTCTAAATTTAAAATTAACAAAATTACTCTATTAATGGCGCGACTTCCTGAAACTGTTTTTGCTACTGAAATTTGAATACTTTTTGTATATTCTCTGAAAATTCATCAATTCAATCTTTCTTTTTGCATTATATACCACTTTCTGATATAACTGATGAAGCGATAAGAGCTCGTAAAATTATAACACTACTTGAAGAAAGTTGTTCGCAAACTTATGTGTCTCAGCGGCTAAGTGTGAGTCGTTCAACTGTCCAGAAGAATTGGCAACGGCACCAAGAAACCGGTTCGGTCAAAAGAGCACCAGGTTCGGGAAGACAACGATGTACAGAACCACGGGATGACCGCTTTTTGATGTGTCAGGCGTTGCGGATTCGTAAGGCGCCAAGTGTGGACCTAAAGAAGTGCCTTGAAGAAGTAATTGAAGTAAAAGTTAGCTTGTGGACGGCCAGGAAGAGACTTTTGGCTTCCAATATCAGCAGTTACCGCCTGGCTCGGCGCCCTAAACTACACCGTGAGCACCGTGTTGCTTGACTTCAGTTTGCTCGAAACTGTGCTTCATGGACTCTGAAGGACTGGAACAAAGTATTGTTTTCTGATGAAGCTAGAATCTCTTTGTGTGGAGAGGACCGACGCCGGCGAATGCTGTGAAGACCACGAGAACGCTATGCGGAAGTGTGTTTCGAAGAAATCACTCCATATGGCAAAGGCTCCGTTATGTTGTGGACAGCAATTAATTTGACGGAGCGTACGGAGTTACTTTTCATAGAAAATGAAATATTAAATGCACACCGGTACATAACGATAAGTCCTAATTCCAATGCACAGCCCGCATTGACCGCTCTTGAGGAAGATTCCATTTTTATGGATGACAATGCTCGCCCTCGTCATGGAATCGTACATGCAAGAAGTTGGGAACCGTCGTTTAGATTGGCCAGTTCGAAGTTCTGACATCAGTCCAATTGAGAATGTCTGCAATGTTCTAAAGAGACGGGTAAGATTAGTGAAACCTGCTCCACAAAACATCAGGAAGCTAAAAAGCGTCATTGCAGAAGAGTGAGAAAGTATTCCTTAAAACATTATTAAAAATATCGTGGAAAGCATGCCCAGAAGGATTCAAGCCTTGGTTTTGGCAAGGGGAGGTCACTCTCGTTATTATTCACTTCATGCTTATTAATTTACACTATTATAAGTATACAGACTACGTCAAACAATTAAATACAATGTAATTAACTGAAAACGACCTTAGAGCGTAAATTTCCTTAGGTGCCGGTTTTTTTTTTGCAAAGAAGTGTATAATATACCTAACTACTACTGTTGGAAATGTAACTTCATTAGTTTGCCCGTAACAATTTGCTACGCCAACGATGATAGTACCAAGCGGGCCTGCACAGCGAGAGAGCAGCGCGACGCGGCGCCCGATCAACCCTCGAACTTGGTACCACGGCGAATACGTACTGTGGTAAGCAGCAGAGAGCTGCAAACCAGTGTACGCAAGCCCAACTCACTACGTGCGACCAACTCTGTTCACACCCAAACTTACCAGGCGTGAAGAGAGCGAAACATCAAAGGTACACACGAAGTGAGGTGCCTACATGGAGGCGTGGCGTTGGCGTAGCTTCGGAGAACTAAGTGGACTGGGTCGCTGGCGGGTGAAAAGTGTCTCGACGATAATGACACACGAACATCAAAATCAAGTCACTGTATTCAATCTTCAAAAGCAGAAGGGCCGGTTACAATAATTCTTAATACTATCTAGTGCTTCGGTTTCTTGACACAGAGTTTCTTGCAAGTCTTCACGGTTTTGAGTCTACCTGTCTTGAATAGCGTTTGACACTCTGTGTTCTGGTTGGCCTTTGTTTTTACAGCTTCACCGGACTTGGGGGCGAGCGAAGAGGGCACTCAGCCGCGAAAGTTGTTTGGACGACTCGCACGAGGGTGCCAGAGTGGCCGGACCTCGGTTCGGGCGGTCGTCGCGTATGCAATTAGGTTGCGATCTAGTTGAATCCCTACTCCTACGATTCGAGCTAACTAATGTATACTCATATGCATGTTCCCTTCCTCCTGACCCAAGGGCTTCACGCCGAGGAAACGGACCTAGCCGGTTGGCCGCAACAACCCCATATTTATATCGGTGTTGGAGCAAGACGGAACGATGGCGTCTGTTCCCCTCCTACTCTAACATTGCCTAGTAACACCGCTTGTGGCGTGGCGCGTCGCGCCTATTCTGTTGTTATTATTATTACAATTTCACGTAATTAGCTAATATCTCACAAGATTCTTATTGGTATATACAAAACCTATTCAAATCTATTAAGAACATTAATATTTACCTAAATAAATACAATATAACATTAAGAAATAGTAGACTTCGTAAATATTAAACTTTAAACATTACAACACAAAACAGCCTATAAACACGTTATGTTTGAATTATAAACATTACAAACACGATGGAAATCACATATAAGCCTAACTACTCCTATAAAATTACAAACATTACACATAACTGATTTAAACCAAAGATTATCAATGAAATGTAAGTTCAGTCCATTTCTATGCTATTCTTACTAAATTATAAGCTTCATTACTACGTATTTACTATCTTTAAACACCTACACTTATTTCTTTAATACATAAACAGTAAATCAATGATTGTTCAAATATAATTGTTCATTTCTTAAGCCTAGCATCCTATACCTACAACTAAATTTGAATATTATCTCTTAAATCATCACGCCTAGCCTTATGCGTCGCTAACACAGGAATTTGGTGGGGGGATGAGTTGTGGGACGGGGGTCAGGCAAAAAAAACTAACCTTACCTTGAGCAGACAAGAAACAATGTTAATATGACTCTACAATATCTAATAGTAAGTACGGTACCTTCCAAAATCAACGGAAACCGTCGGTGATAGATACTTTAGCGGAGGTGAGGAACAGAGAGTAAAGTTCCTCATCCGCCATAGAAAAGTGAAGATCCTACGGCCACGCGGGTGCTATGCCTGGCGGGCAGCTACCCAACGGTTGTAGTCGGGTTCTTGTATATATACTCAATTGTTGAGTTAATTTCTTTAGCGCGATGTAGGATGCGTCGTATGTGGCTCGATAGATGTCGCTATGTAGATGCGTAGATGCGTCATTTGTGGCGAGAGTTGTCGCTACAGATACCATTGACAATCGTCTCCTATATTTTTTCATTTTAAGCCTTCAGGCAGTTCTTTTTCTTTCTATTGGCAATTAATCTCTGTTATTAAATATTAATACGACTATAATCAACTGGATAATTAATTCATATTAGCTGTGCCCGGGGCTTTGCTCACGTGGACTAGAGAATGCCTGCGCGAATCTTTCTCCCCCGCTCCCAGCTATTTTAAAGACAAAAATACTTATTGTTGGTGTTCCTTAAAAGATAGATGTATACTCTCCCGCAATTTTTTGTAGGTCTTTTTAATGCCTATAATTATGTAATACATTAATTAGCTATATATCTTATGGTTTACTCAGCATAATCCATTTAAGTGCCCGAATTGATTCATCATGACCAGTTTTTTTTTATTTGTGCGGGATCCTAATTCTTTTTCAAAATAAAAGTAGTCTGAGTTACTCTCTATATCACTAGCTATCTATTAGTAAAAGTCCCGTCAAAATCGGTCCAACCGTTTCGGAGATCACCCGGAACAAACAGATAAAAAAATTAAAAATGGGCTTTTTGTTATAGGTGACGTATATACTTTCATTTGCATTTAGTAAAAAATAGTTATTATGACATTACAAACAGACACTTCAATTTTATTAATTGTATAGAAGACTATAAAGTAAGATGGAACAATGAGGGCTCAGTTGTAGCGTGTACGGGCACCGCGTCACACGGTGTGAGTTCGAATCCCGGCAATAATCCTGAGCTTTCGGTGAAGGTAAACATCGTGATGAAACCATAGCATTGTGTTAGGGTAATTTCTAATGCTCGCCTGGCTAGCTACCACCCTCGAGTTGATAATCTGTCGCCGACAACCTATAGGTGTGTTCCGGCAGCTGCACTTGAGAGGCAGACTGCCACTAGGCTTAGTCGGCCACATCGTAACTTAAGATCAGATGAGATTGTGGCCATGAAGCTGAAGCATTTACAATAAAAAAAAACCCAGGGATTCCGAGAATTACGTGAGAGCTGGCAATCCTAATGATATTTCACAAACCTCAAATTGTTTTTTAATGACAACGCAAAACGAATGTTTTTACAAACAAGTATTGTTGCGTAAACGAACGGAAATAAGACCCCGGTCATAAAAGACCCCTGTCATGCTATCAAGTGACTATTTGGCGTATAGTGATTGCATTATATAAAAAGTGCAAGAACTTTAGA
Source organism: Saturnia japonica (assembly GCA_033032175.1). Classification (NCBI taxonomy): domain Eukaryota; kingdom Metazoa; phylum Arthropoda; class Insecta; order Lepidoptera; family Saturniidae; genus Saturnia; species Saturnia japonica. The sequence continues at coordinate 17,464,036 of CM065318.1, forward strand.
CATATGTACCTCTAAGTACAAACAAGACAATTTTTAACAACAAAAAAAAAAAACCAATTTCAATTATTTTGAGAAATTTTCTGGTATATCTTCGAAGTTGACGTTGCAATGCCCATGACATTAAAGTCGGACTATCTTTGAGGTGTCTGTCCCCTTTTCAACGAAGAAAATAGTATATTACGCACCGAGGGAGAAAAGTAGGACATTCAATCGCGGGTGGGGATGTCCTACTTTTCTCCCTAGGTGCGTTTACAATTTTTTCTGCTTCGGGATGAAAATGTTATATAAAAGTTTATATATTTTATATATAAACACGCAGTTGCTAGGTTACCGGGAGAAAATCGGGTACTTTTCTCCCGCGTGACAGGGACTAAAAAGTAAAGTTTTCATCCCGGAGGAGAAAAAAATCATTGATATCGGTTCTTGAACAAAAAAGTTATGATAAAACATCAATAAAAGATACATTCGGATTGAAAACACCCTTTTTTGAAGTCTGCTAATAAATAATATTGAAGTGTCTGTTTGTATATGTCAAAATAACAGCTTTTTACTAAATGCATATGAAAGTATATACGGCAGTATAACAAAATTTTTTTTAATTATTTTTGGTTGTCTTTCTATTTCTTTATTCCGGTTAATCTCCGAATCGGTTGGACCAAATTTGACGAGATTCACTGGCAGGTTGTTGATGTTTTAAGAAGTAAATAAGACTACTTTTATTTTAGAAAAAAAAAAGATTCTTCTCAAATAAAATAAACTCAAGTAGCAGTGGCACGCGGACAAAGTCGATGGCACCGCTAGTATATATATAATATATAGAATTTTTTTGGATATTTCTCTCTACTTGAGGCAGTCCGACTGGTGAAATACCATCACCCTGCAGAAGATCCCAGACAAATGACCTTGTGTTATGTTCCTGTGGTAAATAGGGTTTCCAGAGCTCCTTGGGGTAGGGGGCATCAGGCTAGTGGTACCTACAAGCGTATTACAAGCGTCCATAGACTAAAGTAGTCGCTTACAATCAGGCGGCCTGTATGCATGCTTATTTGTTATCAAGTTGTATTAAAAAGCATAATTTTGTAATAATAGTTTATAGTAGTCTCAAACGATAAGGGTTTAGGGGTAGCGTTCTAGGCACTATAAAGCGGTTTTTAAGTACATGGATTCGAACCCTATGGACTAGAAGGCCGGCCAAGTGAATTAATTAATACGCGATAAATAAATTCAGAGGCGTTTCAATCATACTCTGTCTTACGATGTGAAAATTCGCTTTTCGCTTTCGAAATTTGCTCATATTCGTGGTTCAGTTGTAGTAAATTCTACCATTGAGTCGAGAGGTTGTGGGTTCAATTCTCGCACATGACCGACTTTTGTGCGATGAGCTCAAATGTCTGTTATGCGTTTGAGTGTTCCCAGCATTTGATCCTTGTTAGCGACACTATATCTATTGGCGTACGAAAACAGTGTTTTTTTTTTAATCAACGATTTTGATTCCTGTCTTGGAATATTGTTTTTTTTTTGTTAAAACCGTATGATGCCGTTTTAGTTTTCAGCAAAACCGGACCCGAGACCCCTATGAGTATTTTTCGCTATTACCTACTCACAGTTTCAGATTTGCCCATTTAACCCCACTTGAAAAATACATACCATATATGTATGGCATATAACGCAATGCAATACATATCTGATCAGAGAAATATTAATAAAAAAAATGTAATATGTAGTCACAATTTCACAGACGGCCATTTAATTTCAAACCAAGCAAAGCTTGTATTACGTTAACTAAACGGCTGATATACATACATATATAGGTATATAACATCCAGACATACAACTGATAATTATGCGCATCGCACAAAGTTAGTCCATGGGTGGAAATCGAACCCGCGACCTCTCTGCTCAATAGTTACTACCATTGCGCCAAGAGGCAATGTTATCCTTAGTGCTTTAGACGGGAAGGGGAGTCAGTTTTTCTCACGGCTTTTACAGCTTCACCGTGGCTTGGGGGCGAGCGCGGAAGGCACTAAGCCGCGAAAGCGGGGCTGGGGCAACAAGCGCGCAAGGACCTCGGCTTGGGCTAAGTCGCAATATGACTCTAATGTATTATCTATGATCTGACTGATGAGGAGTCAGTCAAGACAAAGCTTTTTATATATAGACTAACTATACCCCACGGTTCCATTCGTGTTTATTCGACCAACTTATTCTTTATTTTCAATTCCCATAATTACCTTTTTTAAATTATAGATCATCATATTGACCGTATAATACTGGCCCCTGTTATAATCAGATACAGTATAACTGAGGCCTATAGATAAGAAATACAGCAATGTCCAATTTTTTCAATAGAGATATCGTTAACTCAGTTAATTTTATTATTATGAAATTCAGGGATTTATTCAGGAGTTTTGTTTTTTATATAAAAAAAAGAAAGAAAACATCTATTCTTAATAACAAAACACCCTATTACAGAAAATAATAACCAAAATAAAGACAACCAGGAAACTATGCACATAAATATACTAATATCAACATACACAAAAAATAAAACAAATACATAAGGATTAGTAACATAAATAGTCCAGATCCGTGTTCCACCATTGAAAAATGGCGTCCGGCTCAGCATGCTATGCTGAAGTGGCACGGCCAAGCGCCTAAAGCGAATAAAAATTCTGTCAACACCTTTTTCAGTGAAAGTGAATATTGCTGTTTCTTTTCCATGGGCCTCATTTTAAACACAACGGCGACCACCGAGTAATTGATAGTATAAATCACTAGATATTTATTTTATGATGTTCTACCTTGTTGTATTCCCCGTCTTACTAACCTTATATGCCTTCTAACGCTTGTCCGCGTTAACCCTTTCATATTAGAATATTTCCTGTCAAAATTTATCATGGATAATAACATTAAACTTTAGATGGTAAGTAAGGTCATTTCGTGCATGCTTGTGACCTCAATCTATAGACTATAACAATCTATACAATTAATAAAATTGAAGTGTCTGTTTGTAATGTCAAAATAACAGCTTTTTAATAAATGCATATGAATATATATACGATACCTATAAAAAAAAAACAATTTTTAAAATTCTTGTCTGTCTGTGTTTGTTTCGGGTAATCTCCGAAATGGTTGGACCGATTTTGACGAAACTATCACTGACAGATAGCTGATATTATAGAGAGTAACTTAGGCTTCTTTTATTTTAGAAAAATAATCAGGGTTCCGCACGAATAAATAAAAACTGGTCATAGTGAATCAATTCGGGTGCTTAAATGGCTTATGCTGAGTAAACCATAAAAGATATAGCAAATTAATGTACTAGAATAATTATAGGCATTAAAAATACCTACAAAAAAGTCCGGCAGAGTATACATCTATCTTCTAAGGAACACCCAAAATAATTATTTTTATCTTTAAAATAGCCGGTAGCGGGGAGCAACATTCGCGTGAGCACTCTGTAGTCCACGTAAGCGAAGCCGCCGGCACAGCTAGTTATGTAATAAATGTTGTAGGATTAGTTAATATGTGTATTGTGTTGTGTTTGTTTATGGATAGCCCGGACCGGATACATTTTTAAATTATGTATTATAAAGGTCCTTAGTTTACGATAAATCTCCTTCGTTTATGGTTCTCTACACGTGACATTGGCAGAATTGTGTTTACACACACGTTGACATTATAAAGAAGTGAAAAAAGGACGAGATATTTACAGACTGATCCCGAAACGCAACACGCAAAACCGAGTCCTTTATGAGTGATTTTTCACCTCATTTTAGTGGTCGCGATACAGTCGGGCAAAACAAAGCTACCCTAGTACTCCACTACCGCCATATCCTCGTTCGTTACTCAGCAGGGTGCACCACGTGCAGGTGAAGTTGGCTTGAGCGTCATAATTCTAAAGGTGTAATTCGACATCCCTTTCACGCCAGTAGCTTTCCAAATTGTTTGACATCCGTGGTTACTGCTCTGCTACTTAGTGTCGTAGCGTGAAGTTACATAACTTATAACCTTTGTCAATACATAGCCTATAAAATAGAAAAAGATTTTTTTATATTTGACTGGTAGTTCTAGAGACTAGCGCGTTCAAACAAACAAACAAAAAATCTCTTGAGCTTAAGACCTAACCAAGACCACATAATAAACAGTCAGTCATCCATCGCCTTCGCATTATTCCTGCTTACCGAGTAAAACCAACATCATGGTTAGTATTGCGATATTATGCTTATTGGAATAAAAACAATATTTCGTAACATCTGAAAAATTAACCCGTATTCCAATTCATTATATTTCAAATAGATAAGCTATTTACAATGGGTCAATAAGACCATTAATTATAAATACCTATCTTTTACGTAACTTCGTCTGTCTAGTTTTTGAACTATGTCCTTCTCCAAGTCTGGATCTGCTGACTGCTAGGACAAGACAAAAGTCCACCATACTGTTAAGGTATCAGGTAGTATCAGGTATGTGTAGTATATATCTGGATATAGTAGTATGGGCGCCGGCTGCAGGATGACAGAGAATCCATTTGCACTCAAGTATGATTGTGTATGTATGCATGTATGTTTTTCGAGAGTATGTATGAGAGTCATTTTACGAAGTGTGAGCGAGAGAGATAGTGACGCCACTATTATAAATGTTGCAGAGACGGAGCACGTAATATGTTTGAAAAGGAGTCCTAATGTTTACTCCTCACATATAGATAATATATCATAGGGAGTCGAGTAATGTAGCGAACGATACGACCGGAGGAGGAACCGTCCGCTTCAAGGCCGAGATGATGGCCGCATTCGACGAGCACTAAGTACTCTTGCGTCTGGAGAGTCTTTTGGAACATCATCGGGACCTTACTAGCGTCCTCTGGTGATGACAGCTGCGTGCGATTATGAAAATGTTAGTACTTTTTACCCAACTGCGAAAATGGAGGGTTATGTTTTTCGAACGTGTATATCATATGTATGTCTATTTCTTTATCACGCTCTGTAGCCTAAAAATATTGATATATTTTAGCACACGAGGTGTCGTTAGATTCATGTTAATTGTGGGAGTGGCATAGGCTATATAACATTTAAGTACGACGCCTAGGAATCATATAAAAAGCTAAAAAAGAAAAATATAATTTTGTTAGTCAAGTGTTTGTTTTGTTTCAGTTACTGTTTGAATAAAAACTTATAGCGCCTAGGTTGCTGTATTTTTTTTTGTTAATAGTATAGTGTGTAGATCCTGTTGCACCGACCTGAAAGAAATCCTGGCGGTGTTCATTTATAGTAGTATCCAGTGACTAGGTCGCGACAATTACTCACATGCTAATCGTCACAGTGACTCTCTTTTAGTTTATTGCCTTTCAAAATCAGTCACTACATATCCAGCAGCCGAGTGGTTTGCAGGCCAGTTTAACATCAACGATGGTATGTCACTTGCCAGTGTCGTGAATAATAAAAAAACATAATAAAAATTACTCAAGGGACAACAAAAAAAAATAGTGAAGGTTATTTTGACCTGGTATATAAGAGAACCGGTTGAATAAATTTCAGCAAAAATTGCATTTCTATACATAGCACGATTAAAATATGCTTAGATTTAAGAATATAACGCGTGTTTACGTACACGCGGTATTGGTTAATCCGGTCTATGCCAACGACACATAAAATCTAGGTGCTACGCTGCAGTTTAAAACTAGGGACGGGATATGTCTATAACACGGCTTGTCGAATATACATATATATTTTTTTATAAACAAGCGTACGGCTCACCTGATGGTAAGCAGTTACCGTAGCCTATTGACAGTTGTAACACCATAGGTTACCATAGGCTAGTGCGTTGCTGACTTTGAACCCTCTACTTCCAAAGAGCTCTGGAAACCCTACCCACTGCAGGAACACAATACAATTTTACTTGGTTGCTATCTTCTGCCAAAAAAACATACTATCGTGCATGTATCCCCGAAGGGTTAGGCAGAGGTGTTATGTACACCCACAGTTCGCCGTGTACGTTTTTAGCCAAACTCCTAGCTGCTACTGAGAATTTCATAGAAAAACCCAATAACATTTTGCTCGACCCGGGAATAGAACCCAGGATCTTGAGCATACCTGTCGCACTTAGGACCATTAGCCTAATGCAGTAGCAGACAATACGTTGGAGGTATTTCACTACAAACTCCGAGAAATATAAGTTCTCTTTACTTCCTAGATGGCGGTTATACGATAAAAAATTTCCAGCGTCCAGTTTTCTACCATTACCATTGTACATACAAGTCTATTCAACATTGTTGCTAAAATTCATAATAGTAAAGAAAATATGACATATAATATTTGCAATAAGATACATGTCCCTCCGAATACGCACAATGAATATAATTAATTTTCATTGCCTATTTTAATTGTACCTAAATAAAATCCAGACGCGAAAACTTATTAACTTAGAGAAAATATTATTATTTATCGATATCAAATCATTATAACATCTATAAGTTACGGACATCCCTATGCAATATATAAATGCAAAATTAGCAATAAAATGTTATAAAAATGAATGATTCCACTCAATAACTAAATTAATTCTCAAACTACAACAATGAAGGCGGTCTTCGTTCTGCTCTGCTTCGCACTGGCCCGCGAAATAAACGGTAGCATCTTCAGACGCCAACAACCACAGCCGGAGACTCTCATCCTCGATTCCAGGGACTACATATCGCAGTACCAGCAGGCCCTTTACGAAGAACAGCAGCGACCCTACCAGACATACAAGCATGCCAAGCATCACCACTCCTCGTCGCAAGAAAACTCGAAGGAACATAAATCGAAGTCATCGGAATCTGCCGACACGAGTAACTATGAACAGAAATATGCGAAACCGAGTCACTCGCACAGCAAAAACAAGAAATCGCCTCTCTACTTATCCATCACGAAATTCAACAACGTCATGAGCCCAAGTTACGGAGAACCAATCATGTGGAAAAATTTAGAATTCGCTAACAGCCCCAATTATCAAGTAGCAACCATCGAGGATATCAAGAAGATATTTAGTGATGCGCAAATGGTCATGAAACATATCACTGAGGAGGATAAAACGAAATTCCATGAGCAAGTAAACACGGCTCTTCAGAAGAATAAAGTAGAAAATCATCTGAACACCGTGGAACTACTCAAAAAATATAAATATTCTAATGATGAACACATATTGAAGACTGATGACGGATATCAACTAACTTTATTCCGAATTCCGCCTAAAACCCCAACGGAGAAAGTCGTGATGTTAATGCACGGCTTGATGGGAAGCTCTGACGACTGGCTGCTGTTAGGACCTGAGAAATCCTTGGCTTACCAGCTCGCTGACGCTGGCTATGACGTCTGGCTTGGCAACGCTCGCGGCAATAAGTACTCCCGCCACCATGCAAGCAAACATCCAGCCGTCGATGAATTCTGGGCTTATAGCAATGATGATATCGCTCAACATGATTTACCAGCGATGATCAACTATATTCTGAGGGTGACTGGGCAAAATAAACTTGATTACGTCGGACACTCGCAAGGTAATACAAATGCGATCGCTATGTTAGCTGAGCAGCCGTGGTTAGGTGAGAAATTCAACTCATTGCACGCACTTGCACCCATGGTTTATCTGGGACACGTCCGCAGTCCGATATTCCGTATGATGTCTCCAGACAGCCCCTTCTATGAAACCCTGAAGTGGCAGCTCGGGCATGGAGTTTTCAAGCCTACTGAAAAGTTAGTTAATTCGTTGGGCGGCGCTATGTGCGAAGAAGAGATAGGATGTAGAAACGTGTGCTCCAACATAAACTTTGTCATGTCAGGGGTGAACGTCGAAGAGCTCGATCCTGAGACGGTGCCGACCATCCTGGCGCACTTGCCTGCCGGGACATCGACGAAGGTGATGAATCATTACGGTCAAAACGTGGCATCAAATGAATTCAGGAAATACGATTATGGCGTCGAAGTAAACACGCAAGTGTACGGTACACCAGAGCCGCCCAGTTACGATTTGAAGAACGTGAAAGTTCCAGTCTGGATTTATTACAGCGAAGAAGACTGGCTGACTCATCCTAAGGACGTTGAGAAACTGATTAAAGCGTTGCCCAATATTAAAGATACCTACAAGGTGCCGAAGAAATACTTTACCCACATGGACTTCCAGTTCGCAAAAGACGCGCCCGAGTTCGTCAATAAGAAAATCATGGAATCGATTCAAAATTCTTAACTTGTCAGTTTCTTAATATAATGCATTTAATTTGTACTCTATTATGTTATAACGAAAATTGTGCTTATAATTTTTTTTTAAATAAATAAATCCGTCCTTAGAAAATTTTTGTTCTAATTCCCACTGTTTAATTCACACCTGAAAAATATTTTTTCCTTTCAGATTCTCTTTATCCAGCTTTGTTTTACCTGAAATAAATCATTACAAATGCGTTATCAATTTATTATTACTCATAAATTCTTATGTAATTAATTATTAGATTATACAACTAGGCTAAAATATCTTTCCAAAATAAATTAAAATACGGTACAGTCAATACCTACAAACAATACATAATATTAATTTAAATAGAAAAACAATGTAATATCCAATAATACACACTAAAACCAAGACACAAAAAAACGACATAAAATAATCTATATTAACAAAACTGAAGTTTTGTATGAAGGTACCTGTAACTTTTTCTAAATTTTTGACAGACGCCTGTTTTAAAGGACACGCCTATTTTAATATGCCATTAAAATTATAGGCTTTAAGATATAAATAATAGGCTTCAAAAATTGTAAATAATACATTTAGAAATCGTAAAAAATAAATGTATGTATGTATTAAATGTTAACTGATTTTGATAACGTTTTCTACAAAGGAATAATAATTATGTTATTTAATGATTGATAAACTATTTAGGATCTTCAATAATGCTTTACAAAATCTTAAAAAAAAAAATTGTAATAAAATTTTGTACACCCCTTTTTATATCAACGCACAAGAAATACTATATTTCTTTCCATGAAATATTATGATCTATATGAATCAATAAAATTTCAGTGTCTGTTTATAATATTCAAATACCAGCTTTTTACTAATACTTATAAAAGAATATATGACACAATAAAAATTTTTTGTCTCCTGTGTTTGTTACGGGTAATCTTTGAAACGGCTGAACCGATTTTGACGGGACTTTCACTGGCCGATAGCTGATATTATAAGGAACAACTTAGGTAACTTTTATAGTGTTTTTTTTCTATCGTTATAGGTTTAGCGTTGTGGCTACAATCTCACCTGATCTGAAGTGACGAAGTTGCCTGAGATGGTAGCACGCGAGGCATAGTGGAAGACTAGTTCTCAAGTGCAGCTGTTGGAATACTTCTATCTAAGATCTAAGTACAAAAATGTCAGCGATTGCATATTATGTCTATCTTCTAAGGATCACTAACAATAAGGATTTTTGTCTTTAAAATAAACGGGAACGGGGGCAGTACGATTCGCTCGCGTGCCCGTTCGACGGCATTAAGTAGTCCACACAAGCGCAGCCGCGGGCACAGCTAGTACGTAATTTAGGAATCGAAAAGCTTGCAAGATTTTTTATCGTTATAGGTTTATCATTATAACCACAATCTCTCACTTGATCATAATTAGCGACGTAGGCCCAAGATGGTAGGTAGCACGTTCGCGATGTCCGTACACGCTACCACTGAGCCGTTGCTTCTTACAGAGTGAGTGCTCTATCATATCTACTTAACGCAGCGGATAAGGGCAGATAATAGAAATAGAAACAAACAAACCAATAAATAGATTAATTAACATTTTTAAGTTCTTCCGTGACAATTTTATACTTTTTTAAATATTTAAATAAGTAAACACTACATCTATACTTATATTAATAATAATTATTAATAATATAATGAAGCGGAAGAGTTTCATTGTTTATTTAAACACACTAATCCCTAGAACAACCAGTCGGATTCGAAAACTTCTTTTTGTATATGATAGCCAGACTCACGAGGACTAGTATAGGCTATCTAACATTAGACTACAACTCTCAGCTAGCCTTAAGAATTGATTTTTGTTAAGTAAATCGGAAGTGGAAGCCCTCCCGAACTGCTATAATCGCGTGCGCTAGCGTAATGGTTAATGACACGTAAATACAATGTTCTACAAAAATATTTTTTCCTTAGTAACTATATGTAAAAAAAGATTTTCGATAGCATACGCCAATCTCTTATTTAAGCCAAAATAAGGGAGGTATGTTACCTTTTTTGTTTTTTAAGTTTAAAAAAAAAATTATTTATGTGCATTATTTTTAGGCATGGCATATTATAATCATAACGAACAAAAGTTACTTCATTATAAAGATTTTTTTTTTTTTTTTAATTTGTTGTTGCGGGAAGTGAGAGCAACAATTATGGCACGGTGTTTGTCGGATAAAATTAACACGGGTGAACCCGTGGGGCACTGCTAGTTTTTTATATATAGCACGGCAAAATGACGACACTCTGTCTGCTGGTGAGCACAGTGCTATCCAAAAACAACGGCGACCACCGAAAATTGGAAAATCATCGCCTATCTTCGCTGTCATGCCAGCCAGCAAGCCTCTCGACAAACTAAACAGAGTCACTGTGTCGAGCAGCTATCAACATGTGTACGGTGGTCGCGATTTAATCAAGTACATATCCCTATCATCCTGATTTCAGTAATCTGCTGCATAATATAAACTGTAATTCAGCAAATAGGTAGTTATACAAAATTCTTACAACTAGGTAGGTACCTACTTATCTAATTTTGGAAACAGTGTCAATAAGTGTATTACACATTTATCAATGTTTATCATGGAAAAACTCTTTTTTCTATGATGTATGGTGTCTATAATTAAAGTCAATTATAGATTTCATTGCGTATACCAATGATATTTACTTATAATATCATTGGCGTATACGGTGTATCGAAGTTTAACAAATTTGTAGACGTCATTGATAATAATTAACTGTTTTATACCACGAAATATTTATTATGATATTGGTAAATAGAGGTAAATACAAATACTTGGTGATAAAATATATCACATGAATTACACACTCATACGACGCTATTCATATTGTGTATGTATCTAAATCATTCATTGTACCCATTTTTCTTTTATTGTGTACAAAAATGACAACAGATGGAATTCGAATCGAGGCGGTTGACTGTTTGACATTTAAACAGCCCACGCTTTGTTTTGACATTCTATATGTGCATCTGTCAAGCAGAAGCGTTGCTGTGCGAGAGAGAAAGCAGATGCGTTTTTAAAAAGCGTGACAAAGACAGCGGCGCGACGGCGCACTGACTTCCCGCCGACCGCCGCCGTCCTCCGTTCGACAGTTGCGGTCTGTTCGGTTTGGTGTGCGTAGTTAGAACGCATTATTTTTGTTTTGAACGTTTTCATTGGGATTATATGTCTATTTCTGATATTTAGACAATAGAGTGGTTATGTTCAAGTAACTGAATGTAAAAATAAAGTGTTCATATGAATTGAGTGAGCAGTTATGTTACCTCCCACGGCCGGTCTGAAACAAGAACACCGCGACCGAATTGAAATGGCTTTCCAGCAACGTCGTGACGTGAGGGAGCTTACCAGAGACATCATCAGAGAAGCCCGCGTTGCGAACAATCAACAGTCTTCATCCCCCGAAGGTGAGCCGGCCTAAATCAAACGACGCCACGTTTCCGCCATTCTTGTCAAATTGACATAAACGTCAAGGTGACATTTATACGAAAACAATGCAGTTTTTAGGTAGAAATTACATGGAAAATGTGATAGGCTCCTTTTATAACCATATACGAGTCCCTTTGCAAAGAATTTAGGACTATTACGTCACCGTATATCGCTGCTGGCGAAATAAAAATGGCGCCAAGCTAGGTCGTGTTGCTTATCATTGGCTACCATAAGTATCATGTTTTGACTTATTTATCGGTTGTGCTTTGTGATAGCTTGCCTCATTTCAGTGATAAATGTGTTGCTAAAGTAGTTATTACGTAATATAAAGTGCAATAGGGCGAACAAAGCAAAATTGGCACGTGGTTGGTTTATTTTTAGAATGTTCACTATGTACGTAACTACCTCCGCGTAACCTCGATCGATATGACATATGATATTATATATTTTATAAAAACTTTAAGTAGTAAAGTTGTAACGTAATTTATTGACAGAGGTTTCTTAGTATTTGTTTGTTATTGTTATTGGATTCCGGTTGACTTTTCTAAAATGTCGCTGTGACATTAAATTGACAGCCATCAAAGGCACATAAAATGGCCGCTGTCAATTTTACATTAGTTCGATAAACGATCACGCGCCACGGTAGGTGTCGCTACTAAAGATTTGTTGATATTCGGTAGGTAGTTTAGAAATCGATAAACAAATGGAAATGAGTCATATGAAGTCGATATTTTAATGTTTTTATTTAGATTTTCATCAGAATGTTGAATATTTAATTTCCGTTATCGCTTGGTGCTTGTCTCTTTGGAAATGAAGCTATGTCTTAACGATTTTTCTTACAGGGGGATCTTTCTAAACAATAAAAGTAAATAAAGTTACATTCTCAACCTCAACTTTCAAACTAGCTGATAACTGCGTGACGAGTATTTGACACAAAGTGGGCGAAGCCGCGAGCAAGAGTTAGTTTTAAATATGACGTGTAAGTTATAATTATTGTTAACATTACGTTACTTGGTCTATATTAATAGAATGTGTTAGTAATTTCATCTAAGCATGAATGTTCTTTAAAGTTCTTAGTTAGTAGGTAGGTACATTTTATTTATTAATTCTAGAGTTGGATTTCGGACCCATCCACTGTTAGCGCAGCGGCGTATATCGTTTAGCTGATTTTGAAGTTTTTTTGGTATAAGAAAAAAAAAAAAACAAACTTCGAGTGCTGGCAGTTTATTCATTAACTATTTTTGGTTTTGGATAAAAAAGTTACGATATCCAAAAAAAAAGAATTAAACTCGGAAAGTTATCTACTGCAACCAAAGCACGTCATAAGCTTTTTCTTTTTTAGACTTGTTTTTTTTCTTTTCTACTTTTTGTGTTTAATTTCGAATCTTTTGTTGATCGTTGTTGAACGTTAATCACTGTACCTATGTTGGCTGATCGTCAAATTTTGAAATTTTTATTGCCTATAAAGAAGACGTTGAGCCAAATTGGGTTAGACCTTATTTTCTTACGGAGTTTGAGGTGTGTTCTAAAAATTGTACTAGAAGAAAGATGCAATTTTCCGCACTTTTATTTTATTTTAATTTGCGAACCAAAAGCGGAATGCGAAAAAAAAGTGCAATGAACTTTGTTATCAGAAAAATCTAGCAATAGAATCTTCAGTAACCGTCAAGTAAGTTATCTATAGTTTTTGTTACGCAATACGATCGTCTCTCGGGCGTAAGTCGGACTTGCATTCCCTCGACGGAAATGTCTCGACATACGCCGGCGTTTCTTATCTTGGCTCGAGTCTTTAGTTGTAACAAATATTCATCTAATAGAGATGTCCCGAGTATATATGTTATATATTGACTAAATAACGACGAATATTATTCGGTTTTGTATTTAATTTAACCAGTGTTTAATCGTTTTTATAAATCAGAAGACAAAAATGAGATTTAAATTTATACTTTTTTAAAATAAATATTTGACTTATTTTGAAAAAAAAGGTAAGAAACATGATAACTCAAAAATGGTTAATTTTTGTATAATGCATATGGGGGTTAAAATTATCGCAAATTGTCGCCCCTATCACCTAACGGGAATACGGCGAATTACCAATAGCTCTGTTTAATATAGATATAGCATAGTCTACGTCAAAATGGAATATAGAAAATTCGGACATAAATCGTAATAACACGTTTGTGTCCTTGAGATCCCGGGTAGCATTAGGCCTACGCCACACTTAACGGAAATTGCGTCGCTAATCTCCCACGGCGCGATGTCGCGGTGGGACGCTAATGCCCGTTTTCACCAACGTACCCTTAACTTACCCCTAACTAAGGATCCATAAGCTAGTGTTTCCTAAATCAGCTACCTAACTTATTTCGTATTTATTCTGCTAAGGGCTATTTACTGACTAAGGAAACAGTTAAGTGTCAGAATTTGTGTAAAGCCAACGTTTTGATATACCTAAAATTTATTTACCGATAAAAACTTCTATGAATTTTTGACCATTATTAAAATATGTTATTAATATTAAAATGAATAAAAAATAAATGTTGTTCGTTGGTAAGCGGATCGCATAAGAACGGCCGGGAACTATACGTTCTATCATCCTATGTCCCTATTTTGCAAATCCTAAACCACTCTGCGCCACCTGCTTTGAATGACTCGTTGCCTCATCCACAACACACCTCCACCGCACCGCTCCTCTTCAGTGGGCAAACACAGTTCGTTCTCTCTAATTTACTACTACTAACGGGCACATTACGCGGAAGATCGGTTGCTTCGTTCTCCTGACGAAAATATATTAGCGGAAGATCGGCGACGGAATTCCCGTCAACTTTGGAGTGGTCCTTCCACTCCGTCCGTTGACCCGTATATCGATCAGCATCCCTTAAGTTCCGTCTCGCATCGTGCTCTTATTTCACATGTGCTTTGGATAAATGCGAATTCCTTTAACACATTGCCTTTTGGAAAGTTTTACTATTAAACCCACGACTATATGGCATGCGCCCGTAATATAAAACGCGTACATACGTTTAGGGTATATTGTTTACTAGCTGATACCCGCGACTTCGTCTGCGGTGTTTAATAAATTAACATCATGGCAAGAAAATACCTACATCACTGAACGCGTATTGCTTATAAAAAATCCTAATTTCTTAAATAATTAATAATTTTTAATTATATGAAGATATTTTTTTAAAATGATATCCACATGGTACATACGTGGCACAACAGCAAACCTCTATCATTTTATTTTATTAGATAGATACACAGTGTAGTTTTACCAAACAGTGTCCATGGAAGTCAAGAGCTAAATTTAAACAAAAATAATATGTTAATTCATTAAATATATTTATATTAACATAGGTATAATAAGATCTTTCTTTCGTTACTAACCAACTATGGATGATACATATCCGAATTAAAGATTCTTTAATTTTTTATTAAAAAGAGCGCACTGCCTACTTTCCTGAACCCGCGAATGTGACAAAATTGAGCTTACTACCTGGATCTCAGGCACTGAATGGGTTAAACAAAATGAATCTAGAAGTGTCAGAGTATCGCGTTATGTAAATGACAATTTTTGGAACTATACCTTCACTTATAATAAAGTTGCTGACTAAATGACCGAGTATTTTTTTTACGACTCGTAACTTTTTATTAAGACCGTGCGTACCATCAGTAGCCTTGTAGTCACTTAACTATAAAAAAAACTAAATTTCCGTCACTCACAAATACGTACCTACTGTACGAAGCATAGACGATGGAGAATTACTTTCCAAACCTCTGTTGCATCCATTAAACCTCTTACTCATCCAACTACGAGGAAGAAATAAATACCTTCATTCTACAGAAAATCGCAGCCAAATAACCTTGTGTTGTGTGTTATGCGGTGACTAGGGTTTCCTTGGGGAAGGTCGGCAATTCGCTTTTGATACATATGGCGTTACTAGCTTCTTTCTATACGCTACGTTAGCCACCATCAGGCGGGTCGTACGCTTGTTTACCACTTTAGTTTGTAGTATTAAGAAAAATCCTGCGGTCAGTAAATTTTCATTCGCCAAGCCTTATATTGTTCGGCTTCATCTTCATAATAAATCAATGACGCATATTATATACTTAATTTACTTGACTTTGCAAGTTCGCTTATCTGATGCATGGCCGATTATAATTTCATATAGCGATCTAATAACAATATTTTGTAAGTCTAAGCAGAACGGGTTATTAAAGTCTGCGTCGGTATATTAAAATACATAATTATGCACGTACAAAGTAACTACGATTAGTTCCAGTGATTAGGGATTTGATTTTCTTTTATACAACAATAATAACTTTGTACTTATTTGTTTTTATTTTCGTGTTGAGTGAGTGGTAAGATACGACAGTAGTGTATAATACCAGCAATCGTGTTGTGGTTACGAGTGTCGTGTTCCGGGATCAAACCGAATGGGTCATGACACTCGCGACTCATTACCATAGTGGTACACAAGGTGATATACTCGTTACCCTTTTGGTTTGTCGCGTTTGGGAATTAGACAGTGTACCAGCGATAGATCTGATCCTTTCAAAACTTTTTTTAAACCGATCAATATCAATATACTTTTTACCAAAAATAACATTGTTTGTGACCTTAGTTGTATTAAAAAAAACCATAACTTTGAAAGAATAATATATGTTGGACGTATGTACGTCTTTTTTCGGAAAATAAAACTCCAATGCTTTCTCAATGATAAAAGCTGATTTGAACAATGTGCAGCGCGTCTCAGTTTTTAATTAAAAAAAATAAAAATAAACAGTGTTCACACTTGCAAGTGAAAATTATATTACGTATAAATATTGTTTTCACTAAATAAAATACATCAAGCACCATATACCTAGGTTGATTGAAAAACAAATTTCATTTGGAAAAGACCCGGTTCCGCTGACGTCGCATGAATTTTGTAAATAAATTCATTTTATAATCTAAAAGCGGTTGGTTAAATTTGTTCAAAACAATGCACGATATACGATACATTGCTTAACGTAATATCTATCTATTAAAGATAATACAAAACTGTTTATACGATAGAGTAAAATAACATTTTTTTACCCGACTGCGAAAATGGAGGGTTATGTTTATGGAGCGTATGCATCATCTACGTCTGTTTCTTTGGCACGCTCTGTAGCCCAAACGGCTTGATGGATTTTAGCGTACGAGATGTCATTATATTCGTTTTTATTGTACGAGTGACGTAGGCTATATAATATTTAAGTACGTCTGGGAATCAAATAAAAAACAGAAGTAAAAATTGTATTTTTTTAGTCGAAGTTATTTTTTTTTTTGTTGCAGTCGGGATTTAGATTTCTTTTTAATGTTTCTTTTTTACGAATTATAGCACCTATGCAAAGTATTGATTGCGGAAGCACAACTATTTGTACCGCAATGACTCAAAGTAGCAGTGCTGTCGGAAAGAATTTGTGGGCACACGTACTAAGCACACGCCGCGCCGTGATGTGACGGACAAACAAAGAATGAAACTAGTCTAGTATGAGGCTGTAAACTTAAGCAATACGAATATCCCAGAGATAATAAAATAAAAGTTTTTTAGATTAATTTGTGTTAGGTTCTACAATAAGCTTCTCAAGCACATTACCGATTTGCCGGAAAATAAAGTGATGTCTGGAGAGAGAGGGAATCCTGCGAAAAATACACAAATAGAATAGAACAGAAATAGAACAATACATATATAGTAAAAAAAAAAAGTTAAGCCCAATCTAGTTTCTTACCTATTATTCTCGATGACTAGGATGTATTCCGAATCGGTGGTAGTGTTTTTCATGTTCATAAGTGCTTTCTACGGTCTAAATTGAATAAATAAAGTATTTATTTATTATTCAGAACTCCTTGGGTTAGGGAGGTTCACAATGTTGGTAACGCGCTGGGGATACCTATGGTATACACGCGTCCATAGGCTACAGTAGCCGCTTATCATCAGGCGGGCTGTAAGCTTGTTAGCCACCTTCGTAGTAAAAAAAAAAATATTAAAAATCTTAGACTCGTCTTAGGATTTCGACCCTACGTCGGAACATAGAAAAATCGCTATAGGTGCTACCTTTTCCATTCCAGCACGCAACCGTTTCCCGTCAACGTCGTCGACGGACGAAAATGAAAGCGGCACAGATGGCGAGCCGGACAGGTCGCGTCGGGCGAGCCTTGTGCAAGACCTGTCGCCCAGCACGCTTCTCGGCCCTATGTTCACCATACGCAAACGGCGTGGCAACCTGCCTAAGCCTTCCGTGAAGATACTGAAGCGTTGGTTGTACGATCACAGGTACAACGCGTACCCAAGCGATGCGGAGAAGATAACGCTCAGTCAGGAAGCTAACCTGACTGTTTTGCAGGTAAAATCATGTTTCTGTTAAAAAGGTAAAGAGTAGCAAGGCCATGTAACGGCACTGTGTGCAATCGAAAAGCAACAGCAAAGCAATAAACCATCGCCGGTTGTCGTTGCCATGCCGGCTTGTAAACTTCTTGGAAAGCAGGATATTTCAGAACGCGATATACCTAAGCGTGCCAGTATACCAGGCTATATATACTATCTGGTGTATGGTAGTCGCGATCCAGTGTATTATAATCCGGGAGTTGACAACTTTTGGAAAATTATTTTAAAAACTTTATATGTTGAAAATAATAGATATGAATATATTTCTTTTCACTAATACATAATAAAAAGTGGTATAAAAATATTTTCTAGACTAAATAAAAAGTACATCACAAAAACGATGCATTATGGTCTCGTGACGTCATCATTCACTTTATATGTCATTTTGTATAATAACAGTGACAAATTTGACACAGTCAACTCGCGGATTATCGTGTCCCACCCACACAGCATATTAAAATTACACTTATTCGTGTTTAGTCTCGTCTCTTACTCGTGTTTAGTCTGTAAATGTCACAACTAAACGAAGGGCAAAGGTCTGTTACCAGTGAAAAAGTACATACTGGTTTTATCAACCCGTCATCGGTGTACTAGTTATTAACGATTTCAAACGCCGATATACCTATGTCTAGTTTTGTATTTTCTTACTATATGGTAATAATAAATATAAGAATATATCTTAAATATTTACGGTTCGCTTACCTGCTACTGATAGTGTCTTTAAGTCTATTTTCAGTTATAACTCTCAAAAAAGTGTTAATTTATACCAAGAGGTCTGAATTTAAAAGTTGAAAAGCTCTTGTCTGCCCCCAAGTAATTTTAAATACGAATTATAAAAATACTTGAATTTTTTTTAAGTATCTAATTTTTTTATCTATGTATGAACTTAATTTCTATATATTATTGTGGTTTGCCGTTGTACGGGCAACACGCAAAAACTAGTGGATACATTTTAAGTATTTTATTTACTCCGCTTTATATTTGCCGAAAATATGCAATCGAGAAAAGCCCGCAAAAAACTTGATCGGGATTAAAATATTAACTTTGTATAATGATTTAAATAAAATACGAGCGTGCCCATAGATATATGTATATTAAATAAATCTATGAGGGAACCTTACAATAGTGCATAAGATATGTAACATCTGACTTAATAAAGTTTACACAAATAAATTAGTTTATATAACAGCACACTATACACAACACTGTAGGTTAAGCGCATAGCCGATGCGTTCTCCTTTTCTATTTCCCTTTCTCTTTCTCGTCACACACACGCACACACTGTTGGCAGACAATACTAACCTCTCGGAAAGTGGGTTGGTACCCCTGACGGGCAACTCTACAACCACGCGCGCTCATTCGCCAAATAAAAAATAGCGCGCGCTTCCCGAGTACCTTTTACACACTTCCGTGCCTTTTTACGAAATCACTCCCACAGATTATAGGAAAGCGAGAGGAAAGATGTTACACATAAAAAAATACTAGCCTCATTTACCACCTTTCATTTGAATTTTAAGTTGATTGTGTGATCTTGTTGGTAATTCAGGTATGCAACTGGTTTATAAACGCTCGGCGGCGGATCCTGCCGGAGATGATACGTCGCGAGGGAAACGACCCCCTGCATTACACTATATCACGGCGCGGAAGGAAGCAGCCTGGTGGAAACTCATCCGGTACTTCCAATTCGGGAGTGGTTGTTGCCTCCTGGGACGGTGTTGAAGTCGAGGTAAGATTGCGCTCGTATGGACTACACAATGTCGATCAGGCACTCGTGCAAATCAGCAAATAGCACCCTCGCTCCCGGTTATTATAAAGAAAAAAATGCTCAGTATAGGTAATCATTAGATGTTAGACATATGATCTCGCTGACTTTTTTGTAGATCTTTTTAAGATGACTTGATTAATAAATTAATTGATATAACTCTTATGGTTTACGTAACGTAACCAAAATTGTTGCTATACCGAATTGATTTTTATTTGCACTGAACCCTTATTGTTTTTCTAAAATAAAAGTAGCCTAAGTTACTCCTTTTAACATAGGCTATCTACCAGTGAAAGGCCGGCCAAAATAGGTCCAACCGTTTCAGAGATTAGCCGGAACAGACACAGATAGACAAAAAAATCAAAATTGTTTTTTTTTTTTATTATGTACCGTATTATTTATTTGTATAGATTCTCTGTTAAAAGTTAAATATTGTTAAAGATTTTTCTCAACTACGTTCTTTTATTGTGGCAACACCATATCTCCCTTAATTTGTCATTCAAAATTAAAGGTTGAAACATTATTTGAAATCTTATATTCTAAATTCTTATATTCTAAAAAGATTGAAATTGTTATTTTCGATACTCAGTAAAAATACAATACAAACATAAAACAAATATTATATTCTTTCTGTCTGTATGGAGATTGACAGACAATAATCAATAAAGAATGTGAAGCATTTTGATCATTGCATTATTAATTCAACCTTCATGTCCTCCACATTTGTCTGAGCAAAACTTTTTTTAGTCTAATCATCGAATTTCACTACTCCAATGGAAAACAAAACTTGTGCTGTATTAGCAATATCTCAAATTACATTACCGAGAAATTTTTATGTGTATTTACATAAATCACACCTCATTCCCAACAAGGTAGGCAGAGACCACATCCTTATACTTGCTACGATCCTGGCATACCTATATCTTTCACTTCTTCATTATTCATCAGTTTTCTCATGCATGCTCTGGTGGTTTAGAGCGCTCTTGATCTAACGGTTCTTCAGAATGTCCCACATTTGATTATGAAATATTCGTCTAGCCAGGGCCTTCCTCCTCCAACATTCCCATTCACCCTCAATTTAAAATCCTGTCTATTTTCTTCTTTTATTCATCCTTTCTATATATGTATATAAATTACACTTTTACAATTTATTATAGAGAACTATCTAAAAAAGAAATAGTTTTTTGATAGTTTAGTAAAATTCATATCATTTTAGTTTGATGATATTATTTTCTTTATTTGGATGAAGATGGTCATCTAGGGTAATTTTATTAGTTTTCTTCAAATTCCCAAATATGCCTCTTTAATTGTATAGGTGTTAATTATGTACCTAGAAAACTTAATTTGTTCTGTTACGCCATATACCATTGGGAGTGAGTAAAGAGACTGATTTAATATACCAACTTTTTTAACAGAATGATGCAGAACACGGCGCCGGTCAGGAGTATACTGAAGGCTTGCTAGTATACAGAAGTGACGGAGACGATATCGGCGATGGCGAAGAGGGATACTCGTCAAGCGCGATCAGCGAGGAAGAAGTCAAGTATGATCCATCTGTGTGGCAGTCGGTTATCAGATATGGACCGGAAGATAAAGAAGTGCACCCGGCCGCCCGAGGGTAAAACTTTTTTTTTTATTACATCCATCAACAGCATTAGGAGGAAATGCTGTAGGATAAATTTCAATGTGAACTAAAAATATGAAATGAAAAGATCTTTAAAATCGAACTCTTGGCAATCATGTGTGGAGAAAGCAACAAGAAATATGACAGTTGAACTTTTGTAATTTAATAATCAAAATCAAAAAATTCTATATTCAATTTAGGCCCTAAGAAAGCACTTATGAACGTCAAAACACTACTTGTCAGTTCGGAAAACATCCCAGACATTGAGAAGAACCGTAAGGTAAGAAATTACATTGGGTTTACCTTTTTTTTCAACTGTACAAATGTTATTGTATTAGGTACAATAATAATAATTTAGTGGATGCACAGAGTGAGTCACTAGACTTCACTATCATTCATAAAGTACTTAACGCTTTACTCTGCTACTATTTGGGAGCCTATGACTTGATAGCAAAATATTTAATTTAATAGTTCGCTCATAATTAAAATGTTGGAGAAAATAAAAAACGTCTGATTTGCACACAGTCTGCCATAGAGAAGGTAGATATTTTTTAATTGTTTACCAAAGACAAAATTTAGTATAGTTTTAAGTAAACATAAAATATCAACTATAAATTGAATAAACGTAATATTAACTGTAACTTTTAAGAATGTTTAAATTGTATCCCTCAATTATGTTTAATTTATTATCACTATAATATTGATTGAAATAATTATCTTTGAGCTGTAACGCCATCTATTACTATTGCATGAAAACCAGAGCTACTGTAACTAATAATAAAACCATTAGATGGAGCTTATCCAGCTACTTTTTTTCAATAACCTATCATTGGATAGTTTTTCGTATCAACATAATCCATATCCTATAGTTTGAATAGATAAGAGGAAAGCCGATATCTGTCTTCAGTTAAAGATAGTAATTATTACAAATATGTACTAATCGGGATAGTAAACTCAGATATGTTATTGAAAATGGCCATGACTGGTTGCCACTGTATTTTTTTTTGTATTGTCGCTCATCCAAAACTACAATGACATAATTACAAAAAAGCCGAAATTGACATTTTGGTGTCATGAGTTCCTGTTACAAAAACTATATAGAAAAAATATCACAATAATTGTTCTTACAATAGTTTATGATAGAGGGAGTGAATGTCGTTAGGAAATTGTTTTCCAAATTTGCTAAATATAAAAATTCATAACCTCTAAATGTTTCTACTGTAAAATTACTTAAATGTAATTACGTCGACGTGGATGAGCGTTGTAATTACCATTGGGGGCAGTGCCCTCACCTAAAGTAAGTAGGGTACAGAGAAATTGCTTTGGAGATTTCCCTCTACTCGGGGCAGCCCAACTGGTTCAACAACCCCGACCAACTGAAGACCATAGCCAAATAACCTAGTGTTGTCTTCCCGTGGTGGTCAAGGAACGCAGTAACGCGCTAGTGATACCTATGATATTACAAGCGTCTATACGGACGGTACACTAGCTGATTACCATCAGGCTGGTCGTATGCTTGTTTCCAACCTTTGATTTAGCATCCAAGCTAAAAAATACTCATCATCTTACTACTGCGTACTATCTTGTAATATGCTTTCTCCTGTAAGTTTTGTTGTGTTTGTATGGGCAGTGCTGCAGCTGTGGTCACCGTCCGGACAGCGGACGTGGAGGAGGCGACGGTCGCTGATGAGGACGCAGGGGAAGGTAGCGGCGAGGGCGGCGGGAACGGGGATGGTGGTGGTTGGCACCCTCAGTTGTCGCATTTGCCGCAGTTGCCACACCCGCTACGTCGTCGACTGCAGGCACGTTACTCTATTCTCTTGGTTGAAT
This sequence comes from Saturnia japonica, assembly GCA_033032175.1. Lineage (NCBI taxonomy): Eukaryota > Metazoa > Arthropoda > Insecta > Lepidoptera > Saturniidae > Saturnia > Saturnia japonica. Next base: position 17,487,357 of record CM065318.1, read on the forward strand.
TCTTTCCATTTATCAAATAAAGATCTTTCCTTTAAGTGTCCATAAAAACTTTGATAGACTTTTTATATTAACCCTAAAAATATCCAGGGTTCGAAACGATAACTATCCTGATTATTATCATGATAAATATAGGTTGATAATTATCTTTGATAAGCATAATCAAAAATATTGAATTTGCAACTCATGAAATTGTCCTACTTGTCTTATTTGTTTAGTGCCTTTGTAGTTGGTTCATTATACTGTATTTTTATTTCTAAGTTATTATTTATCAAAATTATGGAATAAAAGTAATATTACCTTGCTTGTTGAATATGTATAATTAGTTTATTCTTGTATCATAAATTTAAAATATTCAACAATATTTATGTAAAGATTGCTAAATTGATATCCGTAATAAATCTGTAATAAAAAAATCTGCGATAGCATATGCCTATCTCATATACATAAGCCACAATAAGCTATTTTGTGACAAACAATTACAAAAAATTAAAAAGTGATTTATGAACATTATTTTCAGACATGGCATATCTTTGCCACTAAACTGCCTCGTTAGCCTAGTGGTCGTAAGCGCGACTGCTATGAGCGAATCCTGGGTTCGAATCCCAGGTCGAGCAAAGTGTTTTGGGTTTTTCCTATGAAATTCTCAGTAGCAGCTCGGAGTTTGGTTTCGTGCCCGATTAATGGCAATAGGCTCGCCCCCTATTACATGGGACCTAAAAACATATTCGACGAACTGTGGGTGTACATTAGTAAGCATCTGCCTAACCCTTCGGGGAATACAGGCGTGATGGTATGTTTATGTTTATGTATATCTTTGTTATGGCAATAGTTACTTCATCATAAAGACAATTTTATGAAGTTAAACTTTGCTCTTTATAGCATGTTATATGGAAACTAGGAGTTCATGAAAAATTAAAATAATTTGTACTGCAGAAAGAATTATGATATACTACACGAATGCGTTGGCCTTGCGGTGTTTGTCGTATAAAATTAACAAGGATGAAACCGTGGGGCACAGCACTATAGTAAATTTATATGGGCCTACGCATCAGATATATTTTTTATATAGCTTCAGGTACAGAGTTCCATACCACCCCTGCAAATCACCATTGAAAATTGAAAAGTTTGACGAACGTTTATCTTCACATTTCTAATGGGGATTGTTAAATATTCATCCTTTCATTAGGTGATGCCAAGCGGCGTGAACGCTGAAGGTGAACGCGACAAGTTCAAATGCCTGTACTTGTTGGTGGAAACAGCAGTCGCAGTGCGCCAGCGGGAGAAGGAGGCAGAGGAAGTGCCGGTCTAGTGTCTCGGAGGTAACACAATTTTCTTTGGAAATTTCTCTCTACTTGGGGTACTCCAACTGGTGGAATACCTCCATCCTACAGAAGATCTCAGTCAAATGACCTTGTGTTGTGTTCTTATGGTGAGTAGGGTTACAAAAAATCCTTGGGGAAGAGGGGTTGAAGTTCGGCAACATGCTAACAATACATAAGCCAATTTTACAACTATTAATACTATGTTGCTGCCCATTTAAGAGCTTTCTCATCCCATTATTGAAGGATTTTATGTTGTAATTTTTGTCAAAACCATAATGGTTACCCATTTCCACAATATTAGTGTTTGTATCAATAAAACCTTATCGAGAATGTTTATGTAGTCCCTTGTTGATTAGGTCTAAAGCAGTGGTTGCCAAACTTGATGCCATTTGCTACTTTATGCTAAAGGGTTTTTTTTGTGACAACACCATATCTCCCTTGATTTCTCATCAAAATTAATAATTCAAAACTCACTTCAAAGTTTATGCACACTTGTTTGAAATTCACATTTACGGATTACCAACAATAAGTAAGCCATACATTACCATAGTACTGATAGTTCAGTTGGTACTGTGTACAAACTTTGTGTCGATCAAGGTGAGTTTGAATACCCGCAATGAATCTGAGCTTTCGTGATAAAACCATAGCATGGTCGTAGGGTTTATTCTAATGCCCTCCTGGCTAGCTACCACCCTCAAGTTGAAAGTCTGTCTCCAAATACCAATAAGTGTGTTCCGACAGCTGCCTTTGAGAGCCAGTCTTTTACTAGTCTTAGCGTACTACCATATTTAGCCACAATGTTAAACTTATAACGACAAAAAATGAATCCGACCTACCTCATCTAATCACCATATAAATTAAACAACCCAGGTGCCAATTTTGAAATAATATGATGCAAGTCAACTTATCATCCTATTCACGCCTTGTTACGTATATTATAATTAACTCGTACTAAGTCGCGAGCTGTTGCTAGTGTTATATAAAATATATTACTTAATTGTTTCAGCATATACGTGTAAAGGCGTGAATCACTTACACCTAGGACACACGATCAACTCGGTACTTCCAGTGTATAAGGGAAAATACAAAAATCATTTATCTATCTACATTTATGTTATAATGTTCCTCTTATGAATGAGTTTAATATAAAACTTCCTAGCGTAGAGTCTGATAAGTGTGGTGTATGTGTATTGATTTTTTTTAAATATTGTAACCGGCATGATTTGTAAGAGCTATGTTTTACTGAGCGACCATGGTTGTGTTACCCGTCGCATAGCAATGGTGTCTTTGAACTAGCAAAGTTACATCAGAAATTCAGAATAGTCAAAATGGGCATAGAAGAGTGCTTTTGCCGTACGTGAGACGTAAAAGAAAAAATACAGTCGGATAAGCAAGTAAAACCCGCCCTGAGCGAGTTTTTAAAATCTACTATACGAGTATAAAAGATTTGATTGTTTGTTTGCATTAAATAGGCTCCGAAAACTACTGAACCGATTTGAAAAATTCTTTCACTGTTAGAAAGCTACACTATCCCAGAGTGACATATTAGATTTTTTTTAAATTAGGGATCCTTACTAAAACTCCAATAATGTAAACCTAAGGTGTAAAAAAATTACCTAAAATATTGTTTCCATCGCGTGTGCTGCGAAAACTATTAACCGTAGAATAAAATAATGTACTACGACTTTGCAGGACTTATCATTATTTATAAAAAGTGGCGCCACAGCATATCTCTAACTATTATAATTGTTATGCCACAATAAGTGTTATTTTATTTTAAAAATTTAATTGAGAAAACGATCCGATATTCTTACCATATCGTAACAAAAAATATTATGCACGGACCATGCGGAGAGCATAATATAACAACACCATTTATGAAAAACGGTATCTGTACAAAAAAGTACCTTCGACGTTTCGTCAACGATACCCAAACCGGAGAGGACGTATATCCAGTTTATCGTCGTCGTGACGTCGAAAATGAGGACAGTGCGCTACGCTAAATATAGGAAGAAGTAGGTTCAATGTAGATAATAGATGGATTGTCCCTTATTCTCCACTTTTGTTTAGGATGTTTAACGCTCACATAAATGTGGAGTATTGCCACTCAGTTCGACAGCAAATACATTTTGCAAATATATAACGTAGCTGATCAAGCTATTTTTAGCGTCATAAACCCAAATGGAAACTACGTGAATGGCTTGTACATAAGTACATCCGAAGCTGTCTGACGAATATTCAAATTTCCGATTCACGAGCGGCATCCTAGTCTTGCGTTAGCTTTCCATTTCCAAAGAGCTTATTTTACCGCAGAAACGACTGAACAAGCTGCCCAAAACCCGCGTAAAACTACTTTGTTGGCTTTCTTTGAGCTCTGTAATGAAGATGAATTCGCAAAATCACTTCTATACCACTAAGTCCCGCAGTACAACACGTTGGCCAATAATAAATTCACAAGAAGGAGGCGTGGTGTGGGCGTAGTTTGGCCATCCAAGCATAAAAAAAGATGCCGCTTTAGGAAGAGTCTACAGTGTACATCCTTCTCAATCAGAGTGTTTTTAACTTAGAATATTGCTACATCACGTTCGCGGTCCAACCTCAGTCGAGTAATTAAAAACCATTGAGGGAGTTCTCAAAGACACCCTATCAAAACACTTGCCACTCCAAATTTAAGCAGAAATTGTGATATCCTTTTGGATGTGTCTAGGCCAAATAGTCCATAAATTTAGAAATTTTTATAGATGCAGTAAAATTGAAAATTCGCACGAAAAGGACTTTCGTTAGTTATGTTCTAGGCCCTAGAGCAATAGTGACACCTAGGAATGGTACGGTGATCGAAGTAAACAATTTGATTATTCAAAAAGTCTCCAACCAAATAAAAAAATTACAAATCGATCGACACTGTAACCAATACCGAAGACGAAGTCCATTACCCACAGGAATTTTTAAATTGTCTAAACTGTTCTGGACTGCCACCACTTGAATAGACGTTAAAAAGCATCAAAATAAAACAACGGAAAATATCGTTTACAGGGAAGGTCTGACTCAATAAATTGAATGGTTTTTGTTTTGTATATATGATCTTTTTACAAAAATGAGAAGAAAAAAAAATTAAACACTTATAATGTTCATTAAAATAATAATAATCAAACTTTCTTTATAATTTTCTTTTTTTTTATAACCTGACGCAAATAGAAGGGTTTATTCGTGTATACTATAATTTTTAATTTTTTGTTAAATACCGTTGCGAAGCCGGGGTGGGCCGCTTGTGTCCTAAATATTTCGGTTAAAAAGTTGAAATTTTCAGAGAAAAAAAAATTAAAATTATAAATCGATTGGCCATATATAGATTTTAAAAAATCGCTGGAGGCAGATTTTACTTGATTATCAGACTATACTCTTTAAATAAAGCAACCAGCTAATTACGTCACCGATTGAGTGAAAAAACATGCTGAGGCGCCCGCCATAGAACTGTGTTTATTTTGTTGGTCTGGATTGAGTTGCGCCATTATGGTTATCTCAGTAAGATAGGGTTCATTAGTTCTAATAAGATTTGATACTTTATCCATAATATTTCTACTGTGTTTAGCGTATCAATCCTGGAGTGGTATTTTGGGGGACGCTGCCCAAAACCCACAATGATTATTAAAGAAGACATTTTGTGTTTACTGATTTGCCTTGCTCATACCTAAAATTGTGGTAATAATAACTTTCTTCCCACGATAACTTACGCACCGTACGTTTATTTATAAGTCTTATATTAAGTTACTTTACACAGATATTTATTAAAAGTACTGTAAACTCATTGCATCTTTGCTAAATAAACATTAGAACTACACTAACTTTAAAAAATGATTTATTTACTTGACTGAATTATGTGACTGTAATATATATAAAAACTGCCCAATTTCTAAATATTAATCAAAGTTTTTGTACATATTTACTCATTTGGATTTAAATACCAGCACTCAATAGTGTTTTCACTAGTCGACTTTTCAATAGTGTATCTTCATTATCCCGAATGGTAATGGTGAAGGAAAACATCATGAAGAAACTTAACTTGAAAAGTATTTTCATGTACAAATGTCTCGATAAAATACAAAATGCTATGTTTTGAAATCGCCAATCAGAAGTAGTTTTTACATAAATAAGGTTATGCTTAATTTTTTAACATATTATTTTCTTGAATAACTATTTATTTAGAAATTAGACAGCTACTACGTTTAGTATTTCTACATTAATTATTACGATTTTATCATTCATGTACTTTTGTGTGAATAATAAAAAAATCAAAATCTAGAGACGTTTTGAGCCAAATCGGAGTTTCATAGTATTATAAGTGGTAGTCAACCTGTCCCTACCGTCCCACTATTGTGCGGGTCAGATTTCATGATGTTTTATATATTATTGTGAAATTTTTGGAACTCCATGGAAGTTCTAACAAGAGAGCCACCATTTTATTATAATACTGAAATCATCATACGACACTATAATTAATTACGGTATAATGACAGAAATTGACTTCAATAAAGAAGACTACTTAAGAAAAGTACGAAAAAGAAGGAAAATTAATTCTGTCAAACTTGGTGAAAATTTGATATAAAGTATTCGGAAGGTAATTACTACCATGGTTTCATTTATTATAACTTACATTAACTCTCCTTTATTAATTTCATAAAGTTACTTCCCTAATTCATAAATCAGCATTACTGTGGATTTTTTTACTACTAATAACGGTTAAATAGAATAAATATAGATTATTATTTAATAAATGTAATGGGGTAGGTATAAAAAGGTTGACTACCACTGAACTAGTGTAATAACGACGTCGACTTGCCAGTCGAGTTTGTCTGTTTACTGAGTTAAATTACAAGATGGCACTACAATCGATCAATTATGTAGTATAGACTTACACAAGTATATTGAACTGAGTTTTTGAAGTGAAACTTCTTAGGTGGCGATATGATAATTTGACTAGAATTACGAGTGAAATTTCAAGGACGCGTCACGTTCACGCACATATTATTAGATGAGAAGAGAGATAAAAGATATAACGTACAGAGAAGGAGAAAGAGAGAGCTATACATTGTATGTCTAATACAGAGTTTAGGCGGCAATCAGCATCTCCTTTTTTAAGAAGTGTCACTTCTATCACGTACTATCCGGGAGTTGACAACTTTTGGAAAATTGTGTTAAACACGTTATATAATGAAAATAATACCTATGAATATTTTTTTTTCATTAATACACCATAAAAAGTGATTTAAAATATTTTTATTTTAATTAAGAAATTCCCCACAGTAACGCTGTAAGTGTAACAGTGACGTTGCGTTTTCCAATCGGCGTTTAAAATTTCGAATCACGTGACTCGCAGACAAAAAATGTTAATTTTTTAAAGGGAAAATTAAACACATAAACAATTACTTTTCTCATATTTGTATCTCTAGGCCTATATTACTCAATAATTTACTTTAATTTTTAAATGTACAGTCAACTCGCGGATTTTGTGTGCGCTATTTTTTCTTGTTATAATTAAATTATATAAAGTCATGGTTCTTATTTTCTTTTATCAGTGAAGATTGTCCTCCATCTTTAATGGAAGAATTTCGAGACGGGTTACGAAACTATTGAAACAATATAATTGAATACGTAGGTATAAACATATAGTAACGTCATTATTATATATATGTTATATGCGATTTAAATAATACATTTTATATATACAATAATGTAGATTGATCGTTTAACCTATTCGCTTCTTATCACAGACATCGCGCATCATGTATTTATTCCCCAATGAAAGGTTTAAAAAATTCGACTAAATGTAATTAGGGGACGCCCATTAATTACGTGAGGCGTTTTTAGGACACTTTTGAGTATTTTTTCATACATTTCTATACAAAACCCAGGAGTTAGGTTCTTAAAGGGCTTTAAAGTTCACTTATTACAAAAAGCAATTTGTCGAGTTACTAATAATTTTTGGTTCTTATTAGTTTAATATTTAAGATTTAATTACTTATCTATTGAGCTCGGCAGTTCAAGCAAATTCACTTATGAAATAAATCGAAAAAAAAACCTTTTGGAATAGTGTTAAAATGTTATTTGACACGACGCAAAACTCGGGGACTACCAGTGTATATAAATGAAAAAAAGTTCCCATTAGATTTTTATAAACTCAACCCTTCTTCTTTTATGAGATTTGCTGAAATTTTGGTGGAACCCTCCACCGCATAGTGTTTACGTAATTAATGGGCGCCCCTTACTTATCAGTTCAATCGAAGTGAAAACTGGAATTTAAATCTCTCATTAATTAGGAATCGTTTTGTAACAATATATTATTATAATATAAACGGTTTGGTATATCTATTTAAAATAGCGTATTCATACGTCATGCAATAATAGCTGTTATATATAAATAAAAAAAGTATATTTTCCTTTAACGCTTATTTAAAATTAGTTTGTAAAAGTAAATAATAATAACTATTATATGTATAGTCTGTAAGTTTGTTTTCCTTTGAGAAAACACAGTTGTTCTATAAAGCCCATATTGTGTATATACACTTTTGTAGGAGTACTTGTTTATGGCTAATTGTAAGTAGATTTAGTTGTAATTATTTGTTTTAGTTTTTTTTTTTTCGTAATACATATATCAATATTATAGTGTTCATTTAGACTAGATTGTCTTTTGTATTCAATATTGACAAGAAAATGTAATAATTTCTCCAAACTAACTGTTTAGAAATTCAACAAGTTATACTATATTCCGTAGTGTTTCCCAGCCCCTCTGGTTAAATATGATCAGGAAATGTTTAAAAAAGTTAAGTTTTTGTTGTATTTAAATTATAAAATCCATATAACCTGGACGCAATGGTATGTAGTGAGTGCGCATGGTTAGGCAAAGGGCGAGTGATCTAATAAGTAAAAAAAATATTTTTCTTTACTCTTGTGGCGTATGTGATTCAAAAAGGGTAGGGAGGGAACTGCTGATGGAATGTAAAGAAATATTGTTTAGAAAAAAATTTTCAATGTTTTGAACCTTATATTGTAAGGATTATATTTAATTCGACCTTATAAAATTATGTACATATTTTTTTTAAAGTTTATTTAGTCATTAATAATTAAACTCTCATAATAATGCGTTAATTGTGTTTAGTTTTTGAATTCACCCGTATAACGCAATTCCTTTTCGATCAAGAATAATTTTCAATTTAAAAACATTTTTGGTTCTTTAAAAAAAATGTAGTAAAAAGAGTACAGATTGGAACAAAATATATATTTAGAAAATATATGTTAATATACATCAATAAGTATTTAAAGGTTAAATTGATTTTTTAGAGTGCAATAGTTACATTGTCCCTCGGAGTGATAACTTACTAGATAACCCATTATTATTTTGTTTCACTCTAAATTTATCTATTCGAAATACCGGAAATGTTGGAAAAAGTAAGTTATCTGACAACCCTGATCTTGTAAAGTAATTTCATTTACGAATCTTAACAATACTAATTAATGTATTAGTTTGTAACACTTCGGAAAGTTTGGACACATTTACGTATTTAACTCTTGTTTTAACAAGGAATGTACAATCTTTGGTATGTTAAACTTAAGAAAACCTATGTATTTTTCACTTAGTAATCACTCTCAAATATCATTATATTTAAAAACCAGATACCTGGCAACCCTAATTAGGTGTAATATGAATTGCGAATCCTTACAATACTAATGTACTAGTTTGTAGACTTTGTATATTTACGTATAACCCTAGGTATGTTAAACCCTGTTCACCGATATATTCGCTTTTTTATTTCGGTTTTAAATCACTCAAATATCATTAAGCTCTCATTTGAGATACTTAATAATGGTTCTCAGGCAGACTGTCTGTCTGCACGCGGCATTACAAGGTTGTCCACCTTGTCTATCAGTATTTGGCGTGAAAATTAGATTCGTTAGGTTACATAATAATCGTTAAAATATACCAATATGTCGAATAAAGCCAATTTTTATGTCGCAAAACGATTTAATTTACATTTATACATGTCGACATATCAATATCATGTTATAGACATTTATTTAAAATCATTCTACTTTTTCATAAACATTAAATTATAATTAATATTTTTATTTTCATGTTGTCGTATTAATTAGAAAGTCGATACATAAATATGGAATTTTTAGAATAAGTTATTAGTTTGTAAGCCGAGGCTGAACCTACGCAATATTATAACCTGGCGTAAAAATGAATAAAAAAAAAAGAATTTTCAATGTACAAGATGCCTTTATACCTCGGGAAAAAAATCTTTCATTTCTTGATATATCAAACTCTCGCAGTGTAAATGGCATCATCTACGCCGTAATGGTAACATTATCGAAGATACGAATAAATATTTTTACGCCAAGCACAGATATATCGTAGGACGTATCACGAGATTTGAATGCGAGTATCATGTGCATTCAGCCTCGTTTAGAGGTGTCGTTTACGTTTCTAATTTTACCTGAGTACAATAACTTAGTTTTAGTATATTCAGTTCATGTAAATATTTCTATGTAAGTTCTATTAGTGAATTAAATAACTTAATATAAACAAATGTTAATTTATTTATTATTGATTTATACACATTAAATCAATAAACGGAATAGTATTCGAAAATCTTATGGTAATATCAACTATAGCCAGTCGCCATACCAGCTATAACCAAATGCCATTACGACTATAGCCGGTCACCAAAGAATAACATAAAAATTTGTCAGCGAGACTGATCATTCGAGAAATTTACAAAATAATTAGCAAGATTTTTTACAATCCTTTTATTTTTATTTCCTTGTGGAGATTAAGTTCGACCCATTCAATGCATAGAACGATATTCGAAAATCATATTGGTAATATCAACTATAGCCAGTCGCCACACAAACTATAGCCAAATGCCATTCCGACTATAGTCAGTCGCCAAAGAATAACTTTAAAAGTTATCTACAAGATTGATTATTCGAGAAATGTACAAAATAATTAACCAAGGTTTTTTAATAATATTTTCTGTTTTTATTCTCCTCTAGTTCGATCAATTTATAATCACTAAACCTTTTCTATATTATTAAAAATATTACTATTGATGGCACAAGTAATTTTTAGTTTTATCTTTACTTGAGAACATTAAAAGCGCATACATTTACATACGTCTAATGTAAATTGTATGGAACAATGCGTTAGTTCGTGTGTTAAATTTTATGATACCTCCATTTAGATAGTTTATCACTGATTTACATAATAGAGAACCGTGTGGTGTAAATAGACGAATAATTTCTCTGCTATTGTTTATTGAAATTTAAATTTGAATGTTTATTAATTTCAACTCATTATTTAATACTTGAGAAAACTGTTTTCAAAGTTATTACGAGGCATGTACTGTTTAAAAAAAAATCTTATTTAATTTTTTTTTTCAAAATATAGTATAATAAACGCATGACGATTGAATCGCCAAACTTTTTAAAGTAATAATTAACAAATTAATTTATATGAACCCATACAATATGTACTCACTTACATATAAATTATGTCGTTCAATCGTTTTGAGTAAGTATACGACATTTTGTTAACTAAATTGTGTGAATAATCCAAAACTTTTGAATCGGAGACTAACCGAAACTGTGTTGGCTACCACTTTCTCAATGTGAATCGACACTGCTTGACAATAGGCTACCGGACACTGGACAGTAATTACAAAATATAGTTTAAAACTACATAATCTTCCTATTATTATAAACAATTTTTTTTAATAATTTTGATTTATATTTTTAAATTTATACAATTAATAAAATAGAAGTGTCTGTTTGTAATATCAAAATAACAGCTTTTTACTAAATGCATATGAAAGTATGTACCGTATATAACAAAAAATTTCACATTTTGGTCTCTCAGTCTATCTTTCTATATGTTTGTTTGTTCCGGGTAATCTCCGAAACGTTTGGACCGATTTTCAAATACATATATGATAATATTTACCATATTTGTAGATTACATTTTCACATAGATGTTATAAGGAATGACATCAGGCTACTTTTATTTTAGAAAACGATTAGGGTTCTGCACTAATTAAAAAAAGCCGGTCATGGTGAATCAATTCAGGCGCTTAAATGGTTTACACTCAATGAACTTTAAGAGATATATCAAATTAATGTACCTCATAATTGTATGAATGAATTATTCATGCGAAAGTTATATTTTTGTTAGCTTTATAAATCGATAATGATTCATAATTAAAGTTAATTAAAAAGTTCTCCGGTAGCCTATTGAACGCAAAATATAAGGGTGCGATGATCATCCGCTTCAATTTTGTATAATATTTAATTTGCTCATCAAACTGACCCTCCGTTTCGAAGGAGATGCGTCTCCTGCCGGTGACTTGCGCTTCCCCACGTTAGTGACTGGCTTAGTCTCATCTATATTTACATCCTGAGTCTGTATGTCCATTAATATCCTGTCGAAACTCGAGGATCCATGGCTCATCTCGTGCCTGTCATCTGCAGACAATGTACTCTCGATTTAGTAAACGGTGAAGATGGTAAGTGACAATTGGTATAAAGTGGTCAACCTAAATTGTGGACGGGATCTCAAATGGTTATAGGCCATCGTATATTTCAGACACCAAGCATTATTTTTCAGGTGAGGCCATAAGGGCCCTGGCGCCTCAGACGGCTTTTACAGCTTCAAAGTGGCCGGACCTCGGTTTGGACTCTTGCCGTAGTTGCAAACTAACATATAAAGTCCATTTCATCAAAGGAATCAAAAGTGTAAATAAACAAGTCACGTTTTTTTTTTTTTTGAACTGACTACACTGTTATCCTTAGGGGCCTTATCCTAAAACAGAGCCGCTGCGGCTTTTACAGCTTCACCGGACTTGGGGGCGAGCGCTTAGGGCACTCAGCCGCGAACAAGTCACGTGACCAATTCCATTTTAAATAATAGTGATGGGCAGAGATAAATAACAATTGGTGAGGGGTTTATAGTTCAGGGTATTGCCAACTCCTATGACAATATATCTCCAAAAGCCATTTTTACCCCTAAAAACTATAAACGTTCAAATGTTGGGTTCAAAAAGACGTCTTAAAAACTAAATGTAATAATGACATATTTTGAAAACGTCACAGCTTTTTTTATTGTAGGTACGTGAATCACGCGGCAACTGCTGGGGGATTTAAATAAAACTGCATAATATACTTATTAGATATCGCGATTAGTTAATATTGTGAGAATAACTAACAGAGAGGGTTGTATTAGGTCCTTACATATGAAAGTAGCGTTTTATATGGTAAAATTAAAATGAAAATGAAATTATACATTTAATCAATCGAAGTATGTACCATTATTATCTATGCACTTTCGCCATTTTAAAGGTAGTTCATTGATTCCATTGCTAAAAAAATTGTGGGAGCAAGAATCAATAAAATCTTTGAAGGCAGTTTGGACAGCCTCATCGGAATTGAATTTATTTTACATACATACATAAATCACGCCTATTTCCAAAGACCACGTCCTTCCACCTGCTACGTTCCTGGCATACCTCTTTCGCTTCTTCGACATCATTAATTTTTTCATGCATGCTCGTCGGTTTAGAGTACTCTTGACCTTACCTTTCTTCAGAACGTCTCCGATTTGATCGATAAATGTTCGTCTAGGCCTTCCTCTTCCAACGATTCCTTTCATACTCGCATCATAAATTTGTTTAGTCGTTCTTTTTTCATTCATCCTCTCAACATGCCCAAACCATCTAAGCATCCCTTTCTCAATCCGTGTGACTATATCTTCTTTCACACCACAAAGCTCTCTTATCACTCTATTTCTTATCCTGTCACTCAATTTCACTCCTAACATACCTCTTAGCGCTCTCATTTCTACGGCATTTATTTTACTTTCATGATATTTCTGCCACACCCAGCTTTCACTTCCGTACATGAGTGTTGGAACCAACACTCCTCTATGTACAGCCAAACCAGCTTTCATAGAAATACTCTGGCTGCTCATAAAGGAGTGTAACGCCCCATTCACCATATTACCGGAATTTACTCTTCTTCATATATCTCTCTCATACTTTCCATCCCTGGTAAACTTCGATCCCAAGTATACAAGCTCACTTACTTGCTCCAGTTCATCCTCATCAATCTGGACACATACTTCTGTCAAGTTTTCTTCCTTTTCAAACACCAAAACTTTCGTCTTCTTTGCATTTACTTTCATTCCCTTTCTTTCCAAAGCCTCATTCATAATATTCACCATCGCTTGCAAATCCTTAGCCGATGATGCAAGTAAAACTTGATCATCAGCGTAAAGAAGATATTTGACAAGTAACTCGTTCATTCTCAGTCCACAATCACTCTCTTTCAAATCTGTTAGATAATTATCCATGAATAGGTTGAACAGCCATGGAGACGCTACACATCCCTGTCTGACACCCTTTTGGATATCAAACCATTCAGTGTATGCTCCATTTATTCTAACACAAGCATTGGAATCCTCATAGAGAGATTTCAATGCTTGTATCAGATCCCCGTCAACCCCATGCCTAGACAATGCCAACCACAACTCATTCTCATCTCTTTGTCATAGACCTTTTCTAAGTCCAAGAATGCCCAAAATACTTTGTGGTTTGTTGCCAAATGTCTTTCAATTATGCACCTTAAGGAAAAGACCTGGTCCATACACCCCATACTCTTTCTAAATCCCGCTTGTACGTCTCATATTCTATCATCTGTTTCTAATATAACTCTTTCAATTATTACCTTAGCATACAGTTTGCCGAAAACACAGAAGGCTAATTCCGCGGTAATTTTTAGTCTTGTTGTGACACTTTCCCTTGTATAACGGCACGATCACAGTCTTGCGCCAGTCTCCCGGTACCCGACCGTTTCTCCAACACAAGTTGAAAAGGCGGTACAACTGACTTGCTAACACACCCTGTCCAGCCTTAAGCATTTCGACAGACACCCTGTCATGCCCCGCAGCTTTACCAGATTTCATACTTTTTAATCCTTTCATAATCTCTTCTATACTGATAATGCTGTCAGGTTCACTTTCTTTCATTCCAAGAGCAGGTATTTCCAATGGCGCTAGCACCTCTTCACTTTCAAACAAATTTTCAAAATATTCCTTCTATCTCTTCAACACATATTCTTCTCCTTTTATAATACTTCCATCCTTGCTTCTGATTTTAGATAACTCTGAGTTTGTTGTCTTTCCTCGAGCTAATCTAATCGATTTCCAAAACCACTTTAATATGGGCTCGAAAATTATCAGAGAGCCTTCTGTCAAACTTATATTTCCGCTCTTTTTTCTACATTCTAACCACATTTTTCACTAACCCTTTCATCGTTTTGTAAACCTTTCTTGCCTTATCCAGATCCTCTAATGTTGTCCTTTGCAGCTAACCAATACAGCCACGCTTTCTTCTTTCCATCCACAACTTTTTGCACCTCTGTATCCACCCATATATTTTTCTGTGTTCTTCCATTCTTTCTTTTAGCAACCCCACATACCTCACCATTACCTCAATACTTCCATAAACATTCTATCTCACATTCTTCATCCAAATTAACAAATCGTTCTTTTAACTTTTTAATGTACTCATAAATAAAATAAATTTTCTACTTTCACACGTTCTAGATTAGATTTTGTTTCCACTACCCTATGTCGCCATCGTTTGAAAAGTCCTCTAATCCGTGACATCACCAGGAAGTGGTCTGTATGGATACCGACACCGCGATACACCCGAGTATCCAGAACTTGTCCTTTCAGTCTTTCATCGATGACCACAAAATCAATCATACTTTTAAAACCAAATTCAACCCTTGTTGACCAAGGTCCACCTCTCATCACCAAAAGTGCCTAAAACCTTTTCATACCCATCACGCTTCACACCTACCCATCAAGGTGTGCATACACACCTAAGACAAAAATACGAGTGAGCCCAACTTTTAGCCTAATCCAGAGGAGTCTAGAACTTACACATTCATACTTGACAGAATGACACCGACACCCTTGTAGCCTCTTTTGGTGTTGGGTACTCCAAACCAATATGCCGTGCATGGCCCATAATTTGCGGTATCACACCCCTTCCGCTTCGTCAAATTCACGCATAGCACATAAATTTGCCTCTCATCCATCATTTGACATAATTCATTTATTTTTTCATTACATCCTCCTCTAACATTCAACGTAGCAAAGCAGCTTTCCACAGCCCGCTTTCCGCCCCCGTTGGTAACGAGACGTGATGGGTTGCGAACCGCACCGCCGACATTTTTATTTATTATTTTAGAAATCATTGCGTTCCCACGAGCAGCTAGGGAAAAATAATCGAGCCTAGCAGAGCTCCGCATACCAGACAAGAGTCAGCCTTACTCTGGGGTCACCAGGTCCCAGGGCAATTTGGCACGCTACTAACTAGGCTCACCTCTAGCCACGCATCCATCACCACGGCAGACATTGGATTGGCGGAGAGAAAAGGAAAAGGAACCACTGGAAAGGATAGGCATTTAGGATAGGAAATGTATGGATATTGACAGAAAAAGGTTTCAAAGGATACTACTGTCTCGGAAGATTGGGCTTAATTCAGTAGTAGCATGAATTTATTTTCCTTGCAAGAAATTGTCCAAATTCCGAAAAAAGTGGTAATTTGTTGGAGCAATGTCCGAGGAATATGGTGGGTTTCGGAAACATTCCAACCGCAGTTCCTCTAATTTAGCGACCGTCTAGCGTTGTTCTGAAGCAGTATTGCCAAGTCTCGGTTATTTAACGGCTAGCTTTTCCATCATGGTTTGTAATTGTTGACAATACAGATCTGCCGTTATCGTCTGGACAGATCTTACGAAGCTGTAGTGTATGACACCAGCACTGGCCCACCAAACACTCACCATTTCTTTTTCTGAGACGACTTTCGCTTGGGACAGGATTTGGCCGGTTCTCCTGGGTTCAACCACTGTAATGAGCGTTTCCGATTGTCGTAAAGGATCCATTTTTCGTCACAAGTAACAATACTATTCAAAATTTCCTCGTTATTGTGACGTTTGAGTAATTTCCAGAACGAAAACGTTGGAACCAAAAACGTACCATATTTTCTTTTACAGTAGCTTTCCCATACACATCATTAATCCTTCGAGCTTATTCTGCAGCGCTGATGCCACAATGGAACTTATATTCGTAAATAAGGCGATATATTAAATATACTATTTTGTGAAAAGAACGATGTCAAAGAAAAATGAAATGGTGCGAAAACAAATGAATCACTAAATTCGAAACACAAATACACAAGCCTAAATTTGGAATAAATTTGAATTTGGAATTTCTAACCAGATGCCAGATATTTTAGATCAAAGTGACCAGTTCAACAAAACGCCAATTTCATATGTAAGGACCTAATAAATCGATTCTTATATTAATTAATAATAATTATATATATATATAATAGGTATTTTCTTATTTCTCGTAGTGCAAATGTTCGTAACTAGAACTCTTAACGTTCGCTGTTTAAACCCTTGGGTGAGCTAAAACTGACATTTGTCTTCTTTTTTCCAAACTGACTACACATGTTAATATTAAGAGCCCTGGCACCCATAGAGGCTTGGACAGCTTCACTGGACTCAGTACATTTTTTTTCTAACTATCTCGCACTATTTTTATTGTCAACCCGTGGCTCACAATCTCTTGTACTACAATAGGTATATCGTGCGAGTGCGGCATCGTTCAGTCAATGAGCGGGCGTTGCCAACCGTGGGAGCGGGATAGCAACACAATGACTAATATATTTTTAATTTGCACTAACAATTCTGTTCTTAATCCTTACAACTATCAGTTTTATTTTCAGTCCAAATACTAATAACTAGCAGTTTTACTATTACCATTACTAAAAGTTCAATGTTTTATATTTGTTCCTAATGTATGTTTTATTCAATTTTATTAGTAATAAAATTACCTTAATTACGATCGGGTTTATTTTGTATACTAACTTAACATTACTTTTTAAAATTGGCTATTCCTCTATATTTTCAGTATTTATTTAACAAAAAAGGTAATACATGAACTGTTAAAATGCTTTAGACGACCATATAAACTCTCCTAAATCACTTATCTAACTTTATTATTCAATCACAAATATGTTGGATCCATAGATTGTTTCGATCTATATAACTATGTTACTTCGAGGTAAGTTATTAGTTTATTACATTATACAACTATGTAGTATCATAATCACAAATGTCGCGAATAATAATAATAAAACATAACATTTTCTGAAGGAGTTCCAGCATGTTTTCTGTTGCTTTTAAATATCTAACTATCATCCACATACTTTTTCCAACATTATAAAACATTTTATTTGAAAATTAATTTTCTCCCGAATTATTGTAGATCAATGTTTTACGAGTTATATCGTTTTGATTTATTGTATAATATAACAAGTTCCAGTGATTAGTGTGTTTAAAGAAACAAACAAACAAAAAATCCGCTTTATTATATTAAGATAGATCACATATACTAATCCACATTTAATTTAAAAAGAAAAATAACTTCATACAAATGAAATGTTAATAAAACCAAATGAGATATCATATTTGATATTAAGTATACAATTGATTTGAAAGTAAATCCGGCTCGAAGGACCATGAAGTGCTAGTAAATTGTAATTGCTAGTAAAGTGCGGTCTAATTTTATATGCAGGAGTAAAATAAATTAACTATGTCGAATGCAAGTTGAATTGACGACTGAATATAATGAATACATTTATAATTAGAGAGTTCGATCCCCGCCGTTTTTTGTAATACCGGAATTTCGGGATTGTCTACAGATAATCCCGGGATAGTCTTAGGATTTAAGACATGTAATAAAAGTTAAAGTACTATATAAAAATTGGCTTTTTAACTTTCTCTTAATAAAATAATCAGTCAGAAAAGTAAGAAGTTAAACTTCAACAAAATCTCTGTAAGTAAACAAACAACCTTTATTTATAAAACTTTAAATTAACACGTTGAACATAATCAGATTTAAGTTCCGTAACAAAGGAAGTATCGTACAGAGATCAGTATTCACATTTAAATTTAAATTACCATGATATGTTTGCATGAAGTATATATGTATGTATGATACGTCATCAAATATTTCGTCTCCAAGTCGAGTCGGCACAAACGCAAACTAATAACGGGAAGTTTGCGGTAGAGTAGGAATAACAACTAATGTATTTATGGTGCTTGGATCGGCGTCATTAATTGGACATTAAGGTCGTGAATTCACACATTACTTCTTTAGCTTTATACTTTTGATTTTGTTAATTGTAATTTTTTTCTTGATTCTACCATTACCAACAATAATTATTATGTTTTCCACATTACCGCCGATTAGCTGGAAGAAAATCATTTATAGCTTTAAACTAAAAGTGAAATAAAAAGTATTCTTTCTTTATTGAGGCCTTAAAGGCCACAAATTTGTTAGTTGTTTGAAGAAGATATGGAATCTGAAGAACCCGAGCCACTTCAAGTTTACTTGCCGTTGAAGCCTTGTATATCGAATTGTACCAGGGTGCGATCGGAAAAATGTTAGATTACATCATCAATGGATACAACTACAATATGGCCACGAGCGGCAAATACAGTACAATCTTTCTAAAATGTTCCCGAAAGTACACAAAAAAGTTTTTGAGGAAGTGATGAAAAGAACTTAAAAAACTTCCTGAAGGTCAGAGAGCTATACACTTCTGATACATGGATTATCCGGATCAGGAAGACATACACACTAATGGACACAGTGTAGGTTCTCCGGGTCTGCTACCAAGATCGCTGGAGTATACATTGAAATTGATATACATAGCAATGTAGCTATCATACAACCCTACTGAAGAGTACCTACCTAACGTTGAAGCACAATTTGAATTGCAATGGGTCTCGTCTTCGTCAGACGTCAAGGCCTTCGAGCCAAATATCGCCCCATGAGTTTACATTTAAACACCTATACGTCAGTCATTTCTGCAGATCTTGATAACAGACAGCGATACTATATTTCGGTTTTATTTGTGGAGATATACAATGTATGATTTGCTGTCACAACCTGAGAGAAGAACTAAATTACGCACCAGGCACTCCTCAGGTGATGGAAGCAAATCATCGGTCGGTCTGAAGTAGACACCTACGACGTACTGGTGGCAGGAAATCACAAACTAGAATACACGCACGGACTTCGCGCTCCCACTGAATCTGCACCATCAGCAGGGTTACTGAAAGTAAGAATGGAAGTCGCAGTTCTTTCGAGTGATTATGTGGACTGATACAATCGCGCGCATGGTAGAGTCGACTGCATTGCATTTACTCGAGCACTTCAACGTATTCAAAGGCTGTGCCAGCACAAGATCTACGGCAGCGAACTCGTCGTGCTTTACAGGAAATCGAAACTAGTACGTCTGTTGGGTTCCGGACTGAGCGGTTCTAAGGGCGAGGCGCTCAGAATGTTGGTGACGTTGGCGAACCCAGCGTTGCGGCAGTTACTTAAAATATAACGAGTATTAGGAAACCGCTCCCGTAAACAAAGACAGACGATAGTACTAATGATACCTTTGATGATGGATCGGAAAAAAGTCGATCCTGATGAAAAAAAAAACATCTTTTTAAACGTTTTATTAGTATTATTCACGCTCCACCATGTAAGTACAACTGAATGAAACGATAATTTCATAAAAATACATTACTTTAAAAAAAACCAGCAATGAAACACAAAATCAAAAACAGCTGTTGCTCGGGTGAACGGACGCGGCGCCAATCTCGCGCGGCCCGCAGCTAGCGACAGCACAAATACTTATTTACAACATTTCTCTAAATACCTAACTTATCTACTTTTTTAATGTCGCAAAGTAGCCACTTGCATTCGAATTTACCAATTGAATAAACAAAGTACCGGGTTCGGTACCCTGCCAATAAAAAATTTACTTAAATTAAATTTTAACAAGGATTGAGCCATGCTTTTAAATCGAGGATCGCATACTAGGGCCAGTGTTTCTGCCACAGCGACTTGACGGACAGCGATATTTAAACTTCATAAATGTACAGTTGGTGGACATTTTAGACGACCTATCATTGGCTGGATATCACCGCAAATGGATGAACCTATGAGGATAGGTTGGAAAAAAAAACAACCCTGATAAAAAAAAAACATATTTTTTAAACGTTTTATTAGCATTATTCACACTTCATCATGTTAGTACAGCTAAATGAAACACAAAATCAAAAACAGCTGGTACTCGGGTCAACGAACTGTTCTACGGGTTTCTTAGGATGCCTTTTTAAAAAAAAGGAATAACTTTCACTCGCGGAGAACTTTTATTTCATTTCAAAATTAACTATGTTTCTGCGGTGGAAGAGATGATCTATAAGCAACCGTCTTGCTTAAGAGTAGGAGTCCGACGGACTGTTCTAACATTGATTAATTAAGCCTAGCGAGGTTCTGCTGACATCGAGTTGTTAGAGCAGCATTAAGGCTTACACGACAGGGGCATAACAGAACGCGGGGGCGCGACGCGGCGCCGATCTCGCGCGGCCGGCACCTAGCGATCGCACAAATATATTTAAAACATTTGTCTAAATACCTAACTCATCTACTTTGCCACTGTACTAGTCTTTATCTAGCCGCTTTCATTCGAATTCACCGGTTGAATAAACAAAGTTCTATTCCCCGAAACGAAAAAGATACTTAAATGATTTTTAATCCATCGTGTAAATATGTTGAGTATTCTGATGTACAGTAATACCCCGCTTTGTGCGAGGGATACGTTCCGAAAAAAATCGCGTATATCGAGGTTTATGATTAAACATAGACAAAATTTAATACAAAAAAATACAAATCATTTTTATCAATCACTTTAATTCTAAGACACTTTATGCAATACATACTCTTTTTTACGGAAAAATACATCTATTGCCTTTTGGGTAGCGTTTTGTTTACGTTCTTGTAAAATACGTTCATAACACCCAACACTGTTTTTAATTGTTTGACACACGGTCAAGCCACGGCCATCATTATTGTCTATACTCTGCAATATGTCTAAACCTGAATAAATTTTTGAAAGTGCATTTTGTATTTCCCCTAAAGATAAAACTTTCTCTTCTACTTGTTCTTCCTCATCGTAGATAGGATTATTCTGTAACTCGATCAGATCTTCATTGCTGATAGGATCGTCGTGCGTTGATACAAGTTCTACGAGATCTTCTACCGTGACATCTTCAAGTTCAGACCCCTCAATCATTGCAGCAATGTCTTCAAGCACTTGTCTCTGCATCTGGACAATTCTTCTAGGTGCTTCCACTACATCTGGCCAAAGATTACGCCACACCCCATTCATACAACTCATTTTAACTTCCTTCCAAGCCTCTTCTATGTTGTGAATAGACTTCATAATGTTGTATGACTTCCACCACTCTCGCATAGACTGTCTTCCTTCCCCGTCAGTTTCATGAATTAGTTAAGTGCGGTGATGGATGCGAAGATAGATGATCTCGAACGAGAAAGTTTTGTTGCACTTATAGGTGTTGAACTTTCGCTGGAGATTTTAATTTTTTTCCGATTTTTATAAATCGTTCTCACAGTCGATTCTGAGAGTCCAAAATCTCTCCCAACAATTGTTGCTTTGCCTCCATTTTCTATTCTTCTTAACACTTTCATCTTCAATTCCAAAGTGATGTTTTTACGCTCTTTTTTCTTTACAGGCGGCATTTTTAACGTAGGGTTAAATTATGTATGTATCTCCAATAAATGTTAAAACAAAACTGCCAGCCGACCGAACTAACATTACGGAACAAATGAACACACGAAACGAACGAGGAAATCCCCATAGAACAAAGTCTAAGGACAGGGAATTCCCAATTCTTCAAAGAGAATATTCAGAGAAAGCGGGGATCCCGCGACCATAGAGAAGTTAATGACTACATTATGTTTATACGCACTCTTTCGCGTAATGCGAGGCATTTGAGCGCGAAATTTGAAATTCGCGTTATAGTGAAACCGCGCGTAACGGGGTCGCGCTAAGCGGGGTATTACTGTATTCGGTTATGTATCAGATCAGTTCTGTACTAAGTTATTTATTTAAAAAATTGATATGAAACAGCTTACTAAATCCGTCGTGGTCTTATGAGATGCAGCTCAAATTGTGCCCCATTAATTTCGAGGCGGATTTAGGCTCGGCGTTGCGTCTCCTGATGCAGGCGGAGCATCATTGTGGAGTCTTCGACACAGTCTGCACGTAATTTGTCGAAAACATCCACGGTCCTTTGGTGCATTTCGTTAGCACTAACACACTCACGATTAACAACACTTTCTTTCATATACCCCCACAGAAAGAAGTCTAACGGGGTCAGATCGGGTGAGCGAGGTGGCCAAGAGTGTGGTCCTAGTCTGCCGATTCAGCGATCATCAAATAGCTTGGTGAGGCGCTCACAGACGAACCTGAGGATGTGGAGGTGCACCATCATGCTGAAACCATGTGCGGTGATATCCAGCCAATGATAGGTCGTCTAAAATGTCCACCAACTGTACATTTATGAAGTTTAAATATCGCTGTCCGTCAAGTCGCTATGGCAGAAACACTGGCCCTAGTATGCGATCCTCGATTTAAAAGCATGGCTCAATCCTTGTTAAAATTTAATTTAAGTAAATTTTTCATTGGCAGGGTACCGAACCCGGTACTTTGTTTATTCAATTGGTAAATTCGAATGCAAGTGGCTACTTTGCGACATTAAAAAGTAGATAAGTTAGGTATTTAGAGAAATGTTGTAAATAAGTATTTGTGCTGTCGCTAGCTGCGGGCCGCGCGAGATTGGCGCCGCGTCCGTTCACCCGAGCAACAGCTGTTTTTGATTTTGTGTTTCATTGATGGTTTTTTTTTTAAAGTAATGTTTTTTTTATGAAATTATCGTTTCATTCAGTTGTACTTACATGGTGGAGCGTGAATAATACTAATAAAACGTTTAAAAAGATGTTTTTTTTTATCAGGATCGACTTTTTTTCCGATCCATTATCAAAGGTGTCATTAGTACTTAGGTACTATTGTCTGTCCTCGTTTTCGAGAGCGGTCCCCTAATACACTGTATAGGTTAGTACGTGAAGCAAACACTTTATACCCCGTTTTTAAGCGTATTGCGTGCACGGAAGACTGAGAGATTTGGCATGGTTAAAGTTTATATGTAGGAGTGCAGAAAACTAAAATTTATCTATAACATCTGTTAATAATATATTAAATAAAATAAATTAATACTGCAAATCCTAAACCGACCAGTGACATTGAACTTAGACCCCCCAAAATATAGAAATGTGACAGCAAGTGATGTAATATTCATTGTTTAGGTTCATACAGCAAATGTCAAACAGAAAATAGTCTATGATTAAAAAGTCGCTTGTCGAATTTTGATCATTGGGCGACAGCTAGTATCACTATTATAATTAAGTTACTACACTTGAGGATTGCCCGTATCGACAAAATATGACACTACAAGATCTACAATTTTTAGAAATAAAAAGTTTCTGCTTTTCAATCGTGTGCATGGTTCGTAGATTTAACTGTGAATATAACCTAAACACGAAATTAAAAATCAAGAAAAGGTTTATGAAAACTATATATATATATAATATATGAGAATTAAGGTTTCATTCAAGAGTACAATATTTTACAAGTAGATCTTATATCTATTAGCTAAATTTTTTTATTATAAACGAAATTTTTCCAACAGGATCGTCGCAAATCCAACGACAAAAATATATAAAAAACCAAAATAAAAATGGCCCAACAAAAATACAATCAAACATGACGACATATTTTTAAACATTTTATTGTAATAGAAACATTTCCATATTCAGAAAATCACACTACATTTAGTTGCAAACAATATTATCGCATTTATTCACTTATGTACTAGGGATGTTCCGATTCGTTAATCGATAAGTAACTTTTATTGAAATTATAATATTATTCATTAAATTTTTTGTAATATTAGCAAATGTCGGAGGTTAAAAATAAATATATGGTGGCCTTATTGTGGTTGTATCTATCGACGTTGTATGTAACATTTGTCCGATCACACTCCAGTACAATACGTTATTTTCCTTACAAAGCTTCAACCGTAAGTAAACTTGGAGACGCTCGGTTTCCTCAGATTCCATAATTATCCCTATATATTCCTCAGACAACTTTAACAAATATGCGGCCCTTCTAGTGTCGAGGCCTCAATAATGAATAAAATTAATAATTTATTTCTCTTTTAGTTAGTACACTGGCAAACTTCATGCCATAAAGCATTTTCTTCCAGCTAACCAGCGGTACTGTGGTAAATGTTCCGAGGTTGATGATGAAAAACTTAACGACTCTAGACTTGAGAGGAAGTTACTGCTTAGTAATTACTAATTTTACTAAAATAGCTTTAAAAGGAAACACCCTTGGATCAGACGGGATGACAAGAGTCTATAGTGTTTAAAGTGGTGGTTCAGCGAGGAGATGAACAATAACTAAACTATGTGAGCTTTGAATCAAAATAAACTTTTAGAGCAGTTAGTTTTAATTTTAAATTTAAATATATTTGGTCAAACGTTTGCCGCATTTTTGTAAATTTAATGCATTTCTCAGTTACGTTTTCCCGTGGAGTGGAGCCACGATCGAATTGTTTACTTATCAAAATTTTGTCCACCTACATTTGATTATAATGACTTACATTAGTACCTACGTATCGTAAACAAATTAAGTTAGAATATTACTATTGTTGTTTTAAAAGGCCTTTTGGTGGGCGTTAAGGTGTTTCTTTTGTTTAATTATATGCGTCTCGTTCGCACAGTCAGTTAATCTGTTTAAAAGGTGTATTATAAATGTATTCAATATTCATTCTGTTCAGTCGTCAATACAACATGCATTCAACATCATGTTATTTCATTGTGCTCCTGCATATAAAATTAGACCATATTAGAAGCACCGAAAATACAAAAACAAAAAGAACAAAATGTACGACATAGGTGTGGACTAACAAAAATAAAAATTATTATTACAAAAGAAAAAAAAAACTACATTTGACAACATTGGTGTTCTACCTTCCCTTTTTGATTTATGATGGTAAGTTACGTGAAGTTTTTTGTAAATCTATTTTATTGGAACATATCTGCCAACCAGAGCCCCACTTGTAATTTATGAATGAATCGTCGTTTTTATCTAAACGGAAATTTATAGTACGCCCGTTTATTTGTAAAGCATTCATGTAAATAAACCAAATTTGAAACCTTTGAAATATGCAATATGTCGTAAGCTTCTATTAACAGGACGGTTTTGTTACATTGAAAATAAATTTACATTCGATAAGACTTCACGTGTTATATACGGTGGCTACCGTGGCTTGAACCTAATGAACGTGTGACCTTGGTTTGACATCCTATTTACATACATTCGATGTAAAATAAAGGTAAGGTGTTCTTGGAGAAGATATGAGAAACATTAGTGTTCTCAAATAATGTAGAGATATAATGCTAACCGAGCGCAACATCCTGTTTCAACATCTGTTTCTGGCGAAACTCCTCTTGTGCCAGCCGTTGTCTTCTCTTTCGCTCTGCACGCGCTTCCTCCTCGGTCACAGACACCAAGCCGGCGTTGACCGCATCCTGTTCATACATTTCAGCCGTCAGCATTATTAGACTGTAGCGTTTATTTCTAACACTGTATAAATTCCAACCTCTCAAACCTCCAAGCATGTTTGCAATAGCGACCTTTTAACAAGTAGAATGTGGCATTCGTTTGCGCAACATGACCAACTATAATTTACCTCAAATAGAACTCCAGTACTATCAGAGAAATATTAAACAAGAAATCAAATGAACGGTTTATGAAAATAATATATTATTTACATGAAAATAGAGAGAGTTCAGAGAACAATACTTTAGGATATAAACAATTTTTTTTTCGTTTTAAATGCCTTTTTCAATAAATAAAATCTTTATAAATAAAACATAGATAGATACGCATTCAATTCTAAAACTTCAAATTGTCCATTTCTTATGACTATTCGCAATTTTGGTAAATCGATATCGAATATTCGGAACATCCCTATCATGTACATAACAGCAACAATACCAGTAAAAGTATATATCAACACTAGCTCAATTCCTAATGTAATGGGAAAGTACAATTCTAATTTTAAAAATCTAAGTTTTAAGTAAACGGTCTTGTACGTCGGAAATGTCGGAATCCACAGAGCGTGCGTGACACTTTAGTGTGGCCACCTAAAGAATGCGTTCCTGACGTCTGATTTAGCGACACAAAATGCAGATATATAAAAGAATAAATAAAGTTTTAAAAACTTAAAAGAGAAAACACTGTTAATTTTTCTTCTCCAACCTTAATATGCTTTATTTCTTGTACAAAAAGTAGGCAACAGTAAATGACGTGACGGGCCGACGTTTTGTGTCGCTGAAACACACTTTTTCCTGAACTTGATAGAATATAATCATAAAAATGGCTGTTGTTCTATAGTCAGGTCCTACGACTAATTTAAAATCCCATCATTTGTCACGCACGTCACTAAATAAATATGGTCCCAATGAACACCTGACCTTAATTTGACATCAGGCGCAGACAAGATAACCTGCGTCATCTATATATAATATATAAAAATGGGTGTTTGTATGTATATTCCACGGTTACGCTAAAACGGCTGAAGCGATTTTGATGAAATTTTCAATCTTCATATTAACCTAGTGGGTGATCCTATAGTTTGGTTAGCGATCGGATCCAAAGTTATTTTTTCTGAGCCTCAGCGACGCGCGGTCGCATTATATATATGTGACACATGCGAAATGTGTAATGTTAAATTAAGATCATATTTTTACTGGGATTTAATACTTTCCTTTAAACCCAACGTAAACACTAAAGAGAACACTTAATCGAACGTCAATAAAACGTCTTCTAATGTAAAACGGTGTAATTATGCACACATCTAAATACAACCTACAACTTCGATCGCGCAAACGCTTACGTACTAATAAGTCGGCAAAAAATTACTTATAAAATAGTCTAACTTTTTTTGTTGTTGATATTTTCCTTTATATCATTTGTAATATTTTAGACCGAACAATAATTAGATCTTTTTTCCTATTACAAGTAATACTATATATTTTGACAATTTTTTTTTTAACCTGTTAATATTTTCTGAACATCTCCTTTTTCTTCTTTGTTACATTTGTACAGAAATATTTCACCGACTAAACTTAAAATAGTGTGGATTATTAATTTATCGATACCGAAAATGTAGGCGTGTCTCTACTTATTAAAATTATGGACATTTACGTACAATTTACGCAAGCCTGACCTAGATGCTTAAGATAAAATCTATTGAGAGATGGAGAGAGTAATATAATTATAATCTCTTAACATTCAAATATTCCTCAAAATATGTTGCTTTACTTCAGGAAAAGAGACTTTCATTCACATTATGACTACCTTTCATTGAAAACATTGGCTGATTGAAAGATAGAGTTACGTCATGAGATGTAGTGTCTGAGCGTATATATTTTCTTTGTACAAATTTAACACAGAAGAACTATTTGTTATGTAAAAATAATCTTTATTTTATAATGTTGCCTAAAAAAATTATTAATAAAAACCGGAAGTTTTAATGAGATGAATGTGCCGAAGATAAAATACGTGTCTGTGTATATCTATACATAATAACGCACGGTTTATTGCTACGTTGTATTCCCGTCCTAGCATCGAGTTACTTTCACGCGATCCATCATCTATCGCAAAACCTAGTGAATAATAATATTTAAAAATCATGGTCAACGAGTCAGTCGACAGAGTAGTGTCTAACACTCTAGCACGGTGCAGGAGCGGGCGCATCCGGCGACGGCGCCTTCGACGACGGATCCCCCGGGAACCTTTTCTCAACCTGCTCCGCGACCCACCGCTTCACTTTTTGCTCGGTCCAAAACCCATCGTAGAAAATCGTCGGTTTGATCCAACATCCACGCGCCGACTGCGGGTGGTGCGCACCATGCGGATGTGCGTGCGGATGCGCATGCGGATGCGCGTGCGGATGCCCGTGCGGGCCTAACGGAATCGGTTCCTCGCGGGGCCCTAACGTCGGGCGGGAAGCGCTCGCGTCACAAGCAAGGTGCCACGGGCCTGCGCATTCATAGTACTCGGGGTAGACCGGTGGAGCGGGGGCGGCGAGTCGCGGCGCGTACAGTCCTCCCATCATACCGCTCATCACCGGTTGCAGGACGAAACTCACGTTCTGGTTCCGCGGACCTGCACTGCGAACGGCGACCGGAGCCACGACGGGTGGAGCGACAGGCGGCGGGATCACGGTGGACGATACTCGTGGCACAGGTGGCAAGTTCACCGGCATAGGGTGAGCGCGAGCGACCGGCGGTGGAGCACCCGCGCGACCTCCAGTTCCGTTCAGATCCTTCCTCGTGACGGGCAGTGATAGATTCTTAGATTCAGGAGGATGTGGAACGGGTACGGCTTCCGGTGGCGATTCCAACACTGGAGTAACAGCGTTGTTGACCTCCGTGCGTGCGCTTTCGGCAGTCATTTCCATGAGTTCATTTGCAACGCAGCCTCCAAAGCTGAGGAGAGTCTCCCGCAGCGCATTCGTTACTGCACACTGTCATGAAAGTTATGTTAAGAAACACAATATATTAACTTCAACAAATATACTATTTAAGTAAGGCATACTTTTCTTGATTTATAAATGGCCAAGCCTTTTGTGCTGGCAACTGATGTTGCATATCCAATATTCTCTCTGTGCAAGTCTAATGATTTCACAGTGATGGAGACAAATGCGACGACGCCCACGCAGTATTTACCATTTGCAAAATCAACAAAATCTGTAACAAGAAGAAAATTTATATTGTTACTATTTTTATAGAAATTTCACTATTTTACTAACACTAAAGAAATAAATGGAAAATTCTAGAATTCACTACATACATATAATAAAATTGAAGTGTCTACTTGTAATGTCAAAGTAACAGTTTTTACTAAATGCCTATGAAAGTATAATACGTTACTTATAACTAAAACCTTTTTTTTTTGTCTGTCTTTTTGTTCTGGGTATTCTCCGAAACGGTTGGACCGATTTTGACAGAACTATCACTGGTAGGTAGATAGCTGATGTTATAAGGAGTAATTTAAGCTAATTTTATTTTTAAAAAGAATTAGGGTTCCGCGCAAATTAATAATAACCGGTCATGATGAACCAATTCGGGCGCTTAAATTGCTTACACTGAGTAAACCATAAGAGATATATCAAATTAATTTACTACATATTTGTATATAATGCAAAGACCTACAAAAAACCCAACCACAATAAAAAAAAAAAAATAACCGGGAGCGGGGGTAGCACGATTCGCGCGTGTGCCCGATCGACGTCATTCTGTGTTCCACGCGGGCGCAGCTTCGGTCACAGCTAGTTATCAATAAATAAATAAATGCATACATAGATATTGTTATATCCATGGGTACTGAAAATGTACTTATTATTATTTCGCGTAAATAATTTATTCATACTAAGTGAAATAAACTCAAGCAACCTATACTAATCTTCACTATACCTACTACGGTCGAACTTTTTTGGCTCGGTATAGTGCTCGCTTATATAACAAAATAAAAGGAGGGTCGAAATCACTAGAAACGCGTCTTGACTGTCAGATCAACGCACAGCCTAAACCGCTGATCGTAGAGACCTCAAACTTGGAGGGTGTGTTCTTTATATGATGGAGGTATCCGATAAGAAAGGATTTTCCGAAATTCTACCCCTAAGGGCCCTAAGGGGGTGAAAAAGGGGGGCAACGTGATTCCTTGGTCCAATCTACTTCAAATTTTGCATAAACATTTTTTAACAGAATTGATGGAAGACGTGTTTCGTATTTTATTGAAATTAATCTCCTAACAGGTTTAAAAAGGGTTAGATTAGACCGATTAGATATCGCGGATGGGGGCACTATGTCTGGAACCTCCTCGTGGTGTGCCCTGGGCAACGTCAGTCTTTATGACTGGCGGCCAATACCAGACCGACGGCGTTCCTCCCCTGTACCCCTCTGCTCATCAGAGGAGACAGGGGATGGGGCAAGAGTGGGCCTGCTTCGGCTCGTCCACTATGGACGGACTAGTCTTTGACGGCGGAGGAGGAAGAAAATCTTAAAAAATTGAGAGGATACAACCTCTTTAAAAAATCGTTGACGGCGGTGGAGTAAACCACCTTAAAAAATTACGGATGGACTATGGTGGAGTAAACCACCCTTTAAAAAATCAGAGTCGGATGGTGGAAGACAACCACCTTAAAAAATTACCGAGGAAGACAATCTCGTTAAAAAATTACTAGCCGGAGGTGGAGAAAACCACCAGCATAAAAAATCAAGGACGGACAGTGGAAGGAAACCACTTTAAAAAATAACCGGAGGGTTGAGGATGAGCACCTCGTTAAAAAATCAAAGCCGGATTGTCGAGGACGGACGGGAGCTCAATTACGGCAGAGGAGGAAACCTCGGTAAAAAATCATAGCGGGGCTAACGGGGTGGAGGTGCGTTCATTCGCCCCCTTACCCCCGCCATATGCCAAACATTATGGCAGAGGCAGTGGAGAAAACCTCTATAAAAAACCCAACGCCGGGTGGGTGGGGGACAGGGGTGGTTAATCCGCCTCCTTCTCCTGCCAGGCCGAACCAAGGGGAGATGGGTCGGGGGGCCTGTCTTCCCATTGCACTGGTTTGGCGGAGGGGGAAACAGTTTCGTTCACCGGGCTGTTTCCGTCAGCGGGTGGCTCTTCCGGGCCTTGCCGCCGGGGCGGCGCGGTAGTATGCTACCGCTGGTCCCGTGTTGCCCCATTACGGCGGCGGACGGTGCACCGTGGAGTTTTAGTGAGTAGGAGTCTCACATAACCACTCGTCCCCCCGGGCGGGTGTGTACCCATGACGGGTTTCTCCACGTTAAAAAAAAAAGAAAAAAAAGATATCGCGGATACCGATCGGTGTCCGCGGGGGCGGCCTGTGTGCTCGCCGGCTCCCCGCCGTGTACAGAATCACGGCGGCGAGGGGGAAATAGGTGAGCCTCCGGCTCCCAGTGAAATAGGAAGAAGAAGGGAAGAAGCCCGGGAGGAGGTATTCAGGAGGTGGGAGGAGGACCTGGCGGACGCGCGCTATGGGATTTACTCCATAGACGCTGTCCGCCCGGTCCTCCGGGAGTGGTGTTTTAGGGAGCAGGGCACCCTGACGTTTAGGCTTGTGCAGGTGCTGTCCGGACATGGATGCTTCGGATGGTACCTGCACAAAATAGTCAGGAGGGAGCCCTCACCTGCGTGCCATGAGTGCGGGGCTGCGGAGGATACGGCGCAGCACACTCTTGGTGAGTGTGCTGCGTGGGTGGAGCAGCGTAGCACTCTGGCCGCAGTTGTTGGTGAAGACCTCTCGCTGCCGAGTGTGGTGAGAGCCATGCTCGACAGCGAGAGGGCATGGACGGCGATGGCCTCCTTCTGCGAGGACGTCATCTCGCAGGAGGCTGCGGAGAGAGTTCGTGAAGGGGATCCCCTGAGCGGCCCTCTCCGCCAAAGAAGAACGGGTGGCAGGCGGAGGTGGTTTATTCGCCAACTCCAGCCACCCTAGCCGAACCAGAGGAGACGGGTCGGGGGGCCCGTCTCTTCATTGCACAGGTTTGGCGGACGGAGGAGACGGCTAGGGTGTACTGAGCTGTCTCCTACTTAGGCCGGGGCCCGGTACAGCCGGGGCGGCGCGGCAGTATGCCAACGCAGTCCCTGCGTCGCCCCAGTATGGCGGCGGATGGTACACCGTGGAGTTTTAGTGAGTAGGAGTCTAACATAACCACTCGTCCCCCAGGGCGGGTGTGTACCCACAATGGGTTTCTCCACGTTAAAAAAAAAAAAAAAAAAAAGGTCGATTAGATAAACTTATGAATTTAGCTAAGATGTTTTTATAAGTGTAGATGCGATAGCCGCGCTCTATTTTGGCAATATTAAAGTCGGGTAATAGACTGACATTCTCTTAGTCACATATTATCCAGAGTGGGGTCACAGCGTTCATTTGTATATAGGGTCGTGGTTGCACGTCATTACAAATCAAAATATATATTCATTTACAACTAAAATAACACGTCTTTCATATTCTTTCCCTTTTTTGCGTACTATATAACTGGAAAGCATTATTTATGGTTTGTATGTATAGTTTAATTACGCTGTTTTTTAATGAAATGATG
Organism: Saturnia japonica; assembly: GCA_033032175.1. Classification (NCBI taxonomy): domain Eukaryota; kingdom Metazoa; phylum Arthropoda; class Insecta; order Lepidoptera; family Saturniidae; genus Saturnia; species Saturnia japonica. The sequence goes on from CM065318.1 coordinate 17,519,931, forward strand.
TTGGTGTATGAAGTGTCTATATATAAAATGTAATTGGAATGTAGTATTACCGTTCAGTTTAGATCAGTTGTTTCTGTCATCAATCTTTAATAGTTGCTAATTTATTTGCTTACATTAATAAATTTATTTCAATTTCAGGTGTTTCTGAAAAATCCGTTACAAGAATTACAAAAGAAGGGAAATGTGCAGCCAGTACATAGACTTAGATGGATTTTGATCTTTTTGCTTTACGTCAAAAAATACGTAACTTCTATTCAGTGAAAAAATAATTGCCTAATCTTAATAATCAGAGATTTGAATTAAAGTAAGATATAATAAACTTTAATGGAAGTTTTATTAATGAAAATGGCCCAAAGACTTAATAAATTGCTACCATTTATATTTTATTAACTGGCATCTTTGTCTAATTGTATCTATCTTCACAGTAAATTTTATCGAAATCCGCTAACCGCTAAGTAGTAACAAAAAGTCATAGAACCATTCACGCGAAATTTCGCATAAATAATGTAATTAATTACTTTTATACGCATACGAATTTATACTCTGCTTGAAACATTTAATTTTTTGTATGAAGAATGTAAACAGTGTTTTCATGGTTTTTTTTACGCTATTTGTGATACTTAGTATCATCACAATATATACAATGCGTTAAAATCCATCTGACATATTAAGCAGTCAATATCTGGAAAAACTCCGTAGATCCTCTCCCTGTTTTTAAATTCCTCGATTTATACGTTTAAATAATAAGTGAAAAAAGAGTAAAACTTTGAATTTCCCGCTAATGTTGAGCGCATACAGCTTCTAAATGACTAAGCTGGTTACTTTATGTATTGCGACTGCAACGCTGCGTCTGCGGGACTTGTTTTGTGGCGCTGACTTTACTATATTAGTACCTCATTTGAAGGTTTCTAAGCTTAAAGAGGTTATGCACTTTTAGGACACGGCCTCATAGTGGGCCATCCATAAATTACGTCACACGTTTAGGGGGAGGGAGGAGGTCGACGAAGTGAGACATTGTGTGACAAGGGTGGGGAGGGGTCCCAAATTTGTGACATCACATTTTTTCAAAATATAATATTTTATATCTAAGTACATTAGAACTTCTTTAAGTCGAAAACCTCCCAAACTCGAAAGAATGTGTTCCCTTCCATTCAAGCCCCAAAACCTCCGTTGCACTAAATCTCAACCCTCTAGTCAAAATAATCCGAGAAAAAATTAAAGTGGACTTCTGTATCTCGAACATAGCAATGTTTTATTTAACAACTTTTACAACTCGATTATTTGAAACTTAATACCTTTATAGTTCGAAGAAAAATAAGTTACCGACTTTAAGAATGTTATCGACAATGTAAGTACACCATTGTTTCTTAGAAATAAATTTAAATGTTTTGTTAATTTTTATACCTTTGTTTGATTTGATGTCGATTTTATTGAAAAATAATTTAAATGGAAATTAAAATAATTTTCGAACACTGATGTTTTAATTACATAAATTTCTAATTATAAAATTGCAAAATATGTGACATCACACTAGGAAAGGGGGGTCTCACAAATGTGACCAGCTGTGACAAGGACGGGGGAGGGGTCAAAAATCATGAAATTCGTGTGACGTAATTTATGGATGGCCCTAGGGATGTAGAGTTCGAAATTTGAAATGGTAAGGACTAGAATATTTTGGTTATAAATTATACCAATCATACCATATAAAAAAAAACATGTAAAATCTATACTAATAGTATAATAAAGCGGAAAAGATTTTTGGTTGTTTGTTTGTTTAAGCACGCTAATCTCTGGAACTACCCGTCGGATTCGATTTTTTTTTATTATATGATAGTCAGACTCACGAGGATTAGTATAGGTTTTATAACATTAGGCTAGTTTCTAACTAGCCTTAAATATTGATTTTTGTTACGTAAGTCGGAAGTCGAAGCCCTGGCGAACTGCTTTAGCCACATGCGTTGGCTTAATGGTTAATGATACGTCACTACAATGTTCTACAAAAATATTGGCCATTAGTATATATAAAAAAGTCAGCGATAGCATATATCTATCTCTTATACATGAGACACAATAAGATACTTTGCATTTTTTTTTGTTGAAGATTAAAAATTAATGTTTGAGCATTGTTTTTAAGTATGGCATATTAATCCTTACGAACAAAAGTCGGCTCGATCTATGTCTATAGTAGTAGCGGCGCGAACGGACTGTGCGATGCCGCGATGTGACCATCTGACTGCCTGATAAAAATACTATCTTTATTCATAATCATCAATAAGTGGTTTCTTCTAAATTATATATGTGGGTGAATCCGCGGGGCACAGCTAGTTTACAATAAAGCTTCAAAAAGGTCCATTATCAGAACTGATGCCAGGCAATAATAGCTTGCTACTCCTGAATGGCAATGTCACACTACTAACCAGTGTATTTAAAGGAATATCTTAAGCCTATAGAACATCAACTTATTGGGAAACTCACCCATATCCTGTTTGGTGACACACCAATTCCAGTTGCTGAATCCCCACTGTGTGTGACCAAAGTTGATGAGTTGCTGCCTTCTTTGTTGTTGTTCATTTTCATCATCACCAAGTCCGGTTTCCATATTTGGTATGCAGTCAGGCTATAATCAAATATATTAAACTTTATTCATACATAGCAAACTGACAAGGTTCATAACTGATAATTATATGATAACAAATAAAAATTTGATGATGTGTCCTAACTCATAAACAATGTAACCTTAGGCTGCCTGTCCACTAGAACAGAGCTGAGCTGTCCAAATTTCGACAAATAGGTAATAATGAAAATAATTTTTGTTTATAGGTATTATTTTCAACATATACAGTGCTTAAATAAAATTTTCAAAAGTTGTCTACTCTAACTGCCACTGATTAAAAGTAACATGTGTTCAAGACCAGCACAGCAATAAATCTATATTATAATGTGTACTGAATATGATAGTTTAAAAAGTGTTAATAGCTGTTCTGTCTTTGACGGTTCATAACATCAAGTGAAATGATGAATACTTTGTCCTCCTTATAGACACTAGTTGGATTTTAGATCAGATACTGCTGATTTTAATGATGTTAAGGAGTGGGGTAGGGGGTAAAGTGAAAGGTGAAGGAAAATGTGGAGATGCAATTAGTTTTGAGGTTTTTTATTATTTTATTTTGCTTTTTTTTATAATAACAAATAGATTAAACTAAATGCTATAGCCAACAGTAGGTCGACTTCCATCATGCTTGCTTATCCAAAACACATTCTCAAACATCTAGATACCAATTTTTGGCTTGCCTAATTTATCCAAGCATTTGTAGAGGTTTAAAGTTAGCGGCAAGTGGCAAACATGTAGATCTGGTATCAAATTAAAAAAAAACAATTGATAAAAAAAAACTCCAAAAACAATTACTTTCCACAGTGTAAAACTTTATATTTAACCTTATAAAATGATCTAACTGTAAAATTTTGAAGTCTCACATGTCTCAATTCAACAGTATGTAATCTATAATTGAGCCTAGACACCTTTCTCTATCATGTCCAGCTATTCTTGACTATAAGCTTGACAATCCCTCACTTGCGCAGTAAAAGTATTAGTGGAATAAATGTGTAGGCATGTTTCAATTCTTACATAGGTAAATAACTAGTGGCATTTATCAAATAGAGATCATAAAGTGCTGGATTAATCTAAATTATGGAGGATAGAGAAATACAAAATACGTCATTTTTTAGCGTCCTGATGATAGAGTCGATTATCTTTTTTGTTGTAAGCGTGACCAACGTTGACCCTATTTAGAAGGGACATCGGGCAGGTTTGCTAAATTAATGTTGAAAGCGAAAATCTTGGCCACTGCCGGCAAGAGTGGACAGTAGTGTTTATCTATGTTTACGTACATACGTCGTAAGACCTCATTCCTGTAAGATTTACAATATTCAGAAATTATTATAGTTCTATGTATTTCAATAATTAATCATTTAAAATTAATATTTACCATTTTTATATTGCAGTTAGCGACGGGAAAGCTGGGTTTCCTTTGCATCTTCGAAATCGCAAAGGCCGGGAACTTACTTTTATATATTAGTCAGAGTGTCATGAATAATTATAGACTTAAGTTATATTTATTATGACAGTTATAGGCTTTTTAGTACATAAAAGTTCAACTTTTTACGTTGAAAAATAACACAACACCGCACAACATAGAAAAAACAACTTGGCATTGGCACTAGGGATGTTCGATGTTCATTGATGTTATCGAGACATTAATATTGAGGATAAAACATCGATATTAGGATCTCCATAACACGACCTAGTAGCCTCGTATTAGGTCTTAATTAGATTTTATTAGTATTAATTTAGTTAACATAATTAATTTGTAATATCTTTTTCATAATCAAAAACTTTATTGGAAAATATTGTATATAAAAACCTTTACATCTTACGTTCCGTTAACCTAATTGCTTGTGACTTTTGTATGAACTTAGTTTGATTTATATTTTCTAGTGACAGTTTTGTTTTTGTACATTAACATTTTATAACTTCCGATAACACCTTCATAAATTGGACCCATAATGATGTTGACATCGATGTTTCTATTACTTCGCGCCCCTAATTGGCACTTGCTTTCTTCTTCTTGTTTTGGCGCTACAAAAAGCACTTGCCGGTTTCTGTGTTTTTAGGCTTTCGTAAAAGGCTCTCGCTGACATTTTTATAGGCCTTTTTAAGATCTACAATATTAATTTAATATCTCATAAGGCTTACTCAGCGTAAGCCATTTAAGCACTACAAAATTTACGTTTTTCAGAATTTATTGAAGGGAAACTTTTTTCGGGACGCGGGACGGTCTGAATAATTGTATTTCATAAAACGAAATTGTGTAACGAAAAAGAGATAGCTAGATCTCTTCTTCTTCTTCTTCCTAACTTGGCAACCGGTCCTCTTTAATTAAGACTATTACTGCCAGTATCGAGTGAATTATAGTGTTATGTGTTATGACGATTTAGTATCCTGACAAGATGGTGGCTCCCATGTTAGAACTTTCTAGGAAGATTTTGTGGGATCTAAGAATTAATGCTTCAGGTTATATTTATAATCCACTTCACTTATGAACAAAAACCAAACTATATTACGCAAAACGCCAGCAATATTACATAATAAAGGGTCAAAAACCTAAGTTGTTGAATTAAAAATAAAAACCACAACATGTTATTTCAAGATCTCATTCTCAAAGTTTCTACTTTTTTATTTGTTAAGGCTTGGATGCAAGTCCTTAAAGCCTAACTGCGTACCTAATATTTTTCAAATTTACAACATAATGGCTCCCTTGTTAGATCAATCCAGCGGTGTTTGAGTATCTGAAAATCTATATTTACAGTTATTATTTACTAGCAGTGCTCGCGGCTGTGCTTGCGTAGACTACAGAATGCCGTCGATGTGGCACGCGCCCAAATGGTGCTAACCCCGGTCCAGGTTATTTAAAAAATAAAAATGCTTATTGTGGGGAACCTTAAAAGATAGACATAATATGAGGGGTTTAAAAGCAAAGACGCTTCATTCACAAAACACCTAAATTGAGATATTTATGATTTTCTACTATGGTGTAGGAAATTGATTTAATAGCAAGATTTTGGTATAGATTTGTTAATTAGGACTTATGATTGAAACAATGTAGCCTTAAATATAAAAAAATACAATAAATTGTTTAAAAATTCCTAAATACTTTTGGACTATGGTGTCTTTGCATTTTAACTTTGGATCGAAGCGAATTTGCATCTCACTGTTTTATTTGTCACTGTCAAAAAATCACATTGACTGCAAATTAAAATAAGTTTTGGCAAAAATATGATATATTTAATAATAAAATTCTCTTGGGCATGATTTGAATAAAGCTATCCAGAATTTTTTGTGGAAACCTGTCACATTCTTGAATGGCGACTTGCCTGATATCTGACAGGATCTGTAGAGGTGGCGGCTGATTCCAAAAAAGCCCGCTGAAGAGCATCTTGCGTGTGCTCGATGGAGTTTGAATCAGACGAGTGGGCAGGCCAATCTAATTGTGCGATGTTGTATTCATGAAGAACTGCGTTAACACATCCATCTGAATGTGCCAGTGGGTTATCATTAATAAACATGAATTAGTGCCCTTAATAGTTTGTTCTGAACGTCCTGACGATTCCATCGATAACAGCAGTTTTGTACTTTCTAGTCATATAACTTTGATATGGGATCAAAGGCGTTCTAGCTCCAACCATTATTCCGGAACAAAAAGACGGACTTGTTGAACGGTTTCGCTGGCAGTTCTTTGCTTTTTCCGAGTCCCTAGGCTTTCTTCAGACACGGCGATGTCGGTTAACCAAGTGTGTGCTGATCCATATTTCGTTAACGAAAAGGCATTTTCACTAAATATTTTCTTTCATATCTTCAACTTGAAGCTGCCTGGCCTTTTGTAATCTGAGTCGCTGTCGTTGTAGTTTATTCAAATGTGCTCACCAAGGCTTTCGCCCTCGTAATCCAAATTGGTGTATGTAAGCAATTCAGAATGATTTGGATGCTAATTTCACATACAGTAGTAGCAAGTAGCAACACCGATATTATTTTAGTGGCGTTGATTTTTGGATCACGGGCAAGTAGCAATGAACGTCATGATTTTCTTGCATTATCCAAAGCTACGTTTTCACACTTGTAAATACCTTTTTATTATGTAGACATGCGGGTAATTGCGAAAAATCTTTTGCAGAATACCTTAACCAAAAAAAAGTCACAAAAAGCTTAATGTATAACTTATTGTACAGATACCTAATAGGAAAATATGGATAAAAAGCAAAAATAGATGAAAGGAATAATATGCAAAAGAAAATGTTAACAGTAAATTATTGCAGAATGCTTCTGCAGACCGTAGGATAACGAACAAAATGCTAGTGAATTATTTGTTATCTTCCTGCCTTTTTCCATGTTTGCCGCCATTGGTCTTAATATCTGAATCGATTCCTAGGTTGTCCTGCACAAGCAGGTTGAATATTTTCTTCCTTTACACTAAAAATTAACCAGAAAACACATAAATATCAGACACTGTCTACAGTCGATTTCCAAAGAAAAGTTACAAATTCGCCATCTTAGAAATTTTGAAATGGCGGCGTCTGATTGGTTGACTGTGACAGAAGCGGATTTGCTCCTAACAAATTTTGGATCGAAGGGTTTTGCATTTGAACGCCACTTTTAAAGTGCATTTTGTCTTGGATCAAGGTGGATTTGCTTTTTCATGATTTTATTATAGTGTTGCTGCTTTCGAACACTACAATCTGGTATACTCAGTTAAAAAATGACAATTTTGGACTGAAGCGGGTTTGCTTTTAAACCCCTCATATACTCTCGCTGACTTTTTTCTGAGATGTTTTTAAGATCTATAATTATTAATTATGTAGTAAGTATATCAATTTCTTATAGGTATCAGTTGAAATAAATTACAGTTTGAAACTGATTATTTTATTTAGAAAAACGTGCATTTATTTAAGTACATATTTTAACAATGATCAAAAGACAAAACATGAGAATGCATTTTTACAAGTCTTCCGAACGCGCAGCTGATATCTATACTAATATTATAAAGCTGAAGAGTGTGTTTGGTTGAACACGCTAATCTCAGAAACTACTGGTTCGAATGGAAAAAATGTATTCATGTTATATAGCCCATTTATCGAAGAAGGCTATAGGCTATATAACATCACGCTAGGACCAATAGGAGCGGAGTATCAATGGAAAATGTTGCAAAAACGGGAGAAATTTATTCCCTTTGAGAGCTTCCACTCCGTGCGTTACGTGAATGGTTAAAGTTACGCAACATTCGTGTATGACGGAATTGTTTCTCTTAAAACGTTATAAAAAAATCCGCGATAGCATATATCTATCTTTTAAGGTTTATTAAATAGTACCTTTTTTATAGAAATAAATTTGTTCCAAAATATTAAATTATTGCGAAGGTGTTTCATATACATGGTGATAAAACTTATCGAACTAAATACCAACGTTATTCATCACAAGTATTTAATTTTGTATAAAATTGCCCTTTACAGTAATTAATTTGAATGAGTATCTCAGGAGGTATCACAGTTTTAAAATAACTCGGCAGCAAAATAATGATCAACTATCGCGAGCGCATTTTTATTATGCAGAATTATGTGGAAGGCGGGCGGCACCTATAAAAAGATGCCTACGAGCCACTCTCTCCAACCCTTTCTCCCTCTCTATGACGCAGACGTAGTTGCGGGGGTCAGCTAGTTTAAAATAAACGTGCCAGGAACGCTGTAAAAACTCCTTAGAACTTTCCAACAGTATCTCTTGGTTTACTATACGTAACAAACCATTTCAGCGCCAGAGTTTATTCACCGTTGCCAGTTTGTTTATTTATTTGCGCGGAACCCTAACTCTTTTTCTAAATTACTAAATAGGAGTTACTCATTATAACATCAGCTGTCTGCTAGTGAAAGTCCCGCCAAAATCGGTCAAACAGTTTCGGTGATTACCCAGCATAAAAATGTTACCAAAAAAATGTTAGTAATTAAAAGCTGTTATTTTCACATTATAAACAGACACTTTAATTTTTTATAGTAAAGATTAATGTTGAATGTACCTTTATATACAGGTGTCCCAGAACTCACGTCAAGCCGAAACGGGGTGACAGGATTGAATGTAACCATCATGAGGAAAAAAAAATCTATCTCATGCAGTTTGGAAATTATGGGCATTTAAGAAAAACCTAGAAATGTGGTCAATCTGTAACAATTTTTCGGTTATTGTGGTTAATTTTTATTATTTTTGTTCATTTAAATTTTGGAACCGTAACCCTAAGTAACATTTCTAGAACCACAGTCAAAAATAATGACACAACTGCCCCAAGTTTTCTGGAATTAAGACTATTTGTTAAACTATGAATTTACAATTTTCAAAATTAGTTGACTTTGAAAGGCCCTCTTTTAAAAAAAATGTACTAAAGTGCCTTGCCAAGTGCCACTAAAAGTTCGCGCATTTAATCAGGATTTTAAAATGGTACAATACTTGTTAATTTCATACTAAAAAAACTAGTAAAAAAAAAAAACCACAGTACCAACAACCAAATACAACACCACAACCACCACAATACCAACAACCACAATACAAACAAAAATAAAACAACAGTTCAAATGTTTTTTTATTCGCACAAGCTCTGGGTAGGTTCTTAATTTTACGGCAAAATGATGAGAGAGATGGATAGTGGAAATGTTTGCCATGAGCGACCGAGACAGATAGTGACGCCACGCAGTGAGACGGAGATGCGTCCGACACTAGTTACTAGTTAGTACGTTTCGCTCATTCGTCTACTGTGCACCTTTCCGTATTCGCTTGTGTTGATTTAGTACTGACAACTTTGACATCTCTTTTTGGACTTGGATTTTTGTGAATTGGACTTGTTGATTAAATACTGGCAACTTTGGCTTCTTTCTTTTGGAATTGGACTTTTGTGTTGGCATCATTGTTATCTACCATGCCTACGCGCTACATTTCACAAGAATATGCAAACATGCACCTCATTTATAGGGAATGCAGATGCAACGCAAGTGCCGCCGATAGATTTTATCGTGAAATATATCCAAATTTAGAGTGCTATCCGGATCACCGCGTGTTTGTTAATGTGCACCGTTCACTCACGGAGGACGGCCATCAGAGATAAATAACAATTACGGCCATTTCCCGAATCAAATACGGGCTGGAGGTAGAGCTTGCTTTCCTTACGAGAAAGAAGTATTGCAAGAGGTCGCAGATGACCCAAGTATTTCCTTTTGTGGAATTGAAGAAAGAACGGGAATACCCAAAAACACATGACATCGTATTTTACAAAGAGTCGAAATGCGTAAACAATTTGAACATTTATTGTAATAAAAAAAAAAATTCCCTATCTGACTTTTATTCCAATAAAACTAAACTAGGTCAAGATTTTTCATTATTTTATTAATTTTACTTACTTTTGTTGACTTTGGTAAAAGTGGCGTCACTATATGTCTCGGTCGCTCATAGCAAGCATGTTCACTATCCATCTCTCACATCAATAAAAAAAACATTTGAACTGAGTAAAATGGGTTAGCAAAAATCGGGTTTCTCGAGGTTTTTATTTTTTTACTAGTTTTTTTAGTACGAAACTAACAAGTATTGTAACATTTTACAATCCTGATTAAATGCTCGAACTTTCAATGGCACTTGCCAAGGCACTTTAGTACATTTTTTTTTAAGGAGTGCCTTTCAAAGTCGACAAATTTTGAAAATATTAAATTCATAGTTTACCAAATAGTCTTAATTCTAGAAAACTTGGGGCAGTTGTGTCATTATTTTTGACTGTGGTTCTAGAAATGTTATTTAGGGTTACGGTTCCAAAGTTTAAATGAACAAAAATAGTAAAAATTAACCACAATAACCGAAAAATGGTCGCAGTTTGACCAAATTTCTAGGTTTTTCTTAAATGCCCATAATTTCCAAACTGCATCGGATAGATTTTTTTTTTTTTAATTTTTCTCATGGTGGTTACAATCAATCCTGTCTCCCCGTTTCGGCTTGACATTGAGTTCTGGGACACCTGTATACAAGAGGGCCAAAAGAAATTCTATAGGAAGATGCTCTTATTTTTGCAAATGGCGGCCAATGTCAAATCTGTTTTGACTTTGTGAACTAGACAGATGTAGAATACAAGTGAACAAGCCATGGAGCGATACGCTCCCTAAGAACGCGGAATAATAGTGTCTATTTTTTTTCGTAACAATTTGTCTGTGGTGTTGGCGCAGCGCGAATTCCGTCGCCGATTCCCCGGTCGTCCGGCACCGACTGCGCAAACACTGCGCCGTTTGACCACCAACCTTGAAGAGTATAGGACCACACGAGTCGCCGCCAAGAGTGGCCGGCCCCGGAGCGCCCGTTCTGTTGCCGAGGATGTCGAGCTGTCGCCAGAAACATCGACCAGACGCCGTACGAGCCGGTCACCTCTAAAACGAATTTTGGTAAAAGACCTGCGCATGTTCCCGTACAAAGTCCAGTCCGTGCATCATCAGCTGGACGGTGCGCGCTATAGGGCCATTTTAACCGAGTTTTTTCTGCCGCAATTGAACGATTTAGGACTGGAGGACATGTGGTTCCAACAAGATGCATCAACGGCACACACTGCGCGAGCCACAAACGATATTCTGAAGGCGGCATTCCCGGGTCGCCTCATCTCTCGTTTTTGGCGATTTACACTGGCCCGCAAGATCGCCCGAATTAACCGTTTTTTGTGGGGTTTTTTGAAGTCCCGTGTTTACGTGAACATACATACCCGAGACCCTAGAAGCTCTCAAGGACAACATTCGACACGAGTGCGAGAATTTGTCGCCCGAAGTTACGAAAAATGCCATAAAACGAGCCCGTATAGCAATCAATTGTGACGGCGCCCATTTGGCCGATATCATCTTCTCGACTTGACAAATAAAATTCTAAAGGTTCAAATAAACATAATAAAAACAGAATCGAAGTTTTTCATTTAGAAAAAAAAAAATGAGTGCCAAACAACATCGGATGACTTCTATTGGCCCATCTGTTATAAATGCAGTGCTATTCATCGGTAAAAGGATCATTTGAGAATTTTGGACACATTCATACGTTATTGTTGAAGTCTTTAAATTGTAAATCCCACGGCACTAGAGTAAGCTCTGTTCTATGGTAAATCCATCATCATTCCTGGAGGACATGGTAAATAATTCCATGCGAATAATTCAAAAGATAGAACTAAAATTTACAGCAAGACTTTAATTTTCAGTTATCATAATTAATTATAGAAGAAAATTACCTAATAATCAAATTCATAGAACAGCATTTGTAATTAGAATAAAACAAATTTTACATAAAATGTTTTTATTGAGTAGGTATACATTTTGTTTATGTATTAGTAATTTATTTAAAATTATTAACAGAGCCTAACAAATTAACAAATTGGAGTAGGGACATCACTTAATAATTAAATAAAAATATAATATGTTATTGCCCAGGGTATTATAGAATTTCGCCTATCATGTTTTATGCAATGCTTAATAAACGCTCCAAGGCGAACGAAACATTTTAAGTGGACTCTTTTTTTTTGGTTGTTTCTACCCTTTGACCCACTGCCTCAAGGGAATGTTGGTTTGCGCCCCCTAAGCTATGCGCAGGTACCTAGAGTCCCGGGTTAAAATGGCACTGATTGTCATGTAACATTAAAATTTAGTTGATTAAATACATTAAATTTTTTACAAAAATACATACAATAATTTTCTGAACATTTTGGCACTAACTGAAATAAAAGTGTAAAAATCTGTTCTAATAATTTTGTCTAATTTTAAGCTCTAAGCTTCATTCCAAAAAACTTGGTTTTCATATTCAGAAATCTTTAAATTCACACAGTTAAGTTCAGTTAATAGGAACATTTTTAATGTTTACTACTTAGGATTCAAGAATCTGTGAGTTGACTATGTGTTTTCACATACTATTATTAATTTAAGTATTGGCATATGTGGATGAAGTCCACAATTCGGCCAGTCTCATGTAGAAATTATAATTATCGAAGAGAAAAGCAAGAGCAATCAGTTCACTTGTTACCCGATTGTCACTTTTAACATATAAAATGAATGATGACGTCACTGGATCACAAATCCGCGTTTTTAGGCGTATTTTTTAAAATCACTTTTTAGGGTGTTATAATGATTTAGTTGTCTATTCCCAGATTAGATGCAAAAACTAAATATTTCATAGTTGAAACAAGCACAGATAACAAAACCGCTAGTTTTTTTATGACACATCAATATTTGTCGAGGATATTAACACTTGATATAATTTATAGACCATTCCAATCTTTGCCGTATATTATAAATTCAAGATTTCTTTATCATCTCACACACTTGAGTTATATAAATAGCCTGTAATTACTTACTCTATAATATAAAAAAACCTTTTGTGTCTTCTAAACGATTGGCTGAAATTGTAATTTTTTTCTATGTACACAAAGGCTAAACTGTTGACATAACTTAATTCCAACTTCAATCGGATACCTAGTTTCAATCCAAAAATTTAGATAATACTTCAATAGCACTATTTACAATATATAAAAAAAAATAGTTTTATACTTTAATAAATCATTTAGCTGTTATTTAATCTGCATATAAATTTTGAAATGTCTGTGAAATGGCAACACTTCAATATGCAATAAATGCACAGTGAAACGGTTTTAGTAAATGAAAACTGTTTACATGGTAGTTTAAAATGAGTAGAAATGTATACTAGTGACAAATATCTACACAAAAATTTCATTTTTTTCATATAGTCTTAAAATTTCATACATTGGGACAATAATTTACAGTACTTACATCAATCTATGTATTTCTTAATTTATTATTATATTGGGGCGCTCATTCCCTTTATATCAACACAAAATAAATAGGTTAAAAACACAGAAATATTTTTGATAGCTGGCAATACAATTACACATAATTATCTTAACAATATTACAACAGATAAACATAATAATATCATAAAGCATAATAATTATCATTTCCAGTTAATTCATTACACATCTTATATTTTAGAATTTATGTACAACAAAATATAGATTTTTAATTAGTTGAATAAAATAAAATGTACTTAAAAATTTTGTTTAGCCCTAAAAATAACCCTTTCTAACAATTTAATACAAATTTTGTCTAGCTTTTAACTGATCAATTTCTAAAGCTAACTTCCTATTTGTTTCTAGTAATGCTTCTTGGTTATGGGTCAAATTTTGTACTTTCTCATTTAAACCAGACAATTGCTTTTCCAAGTAAAGCTTCTGTTTTGTCAGTGCCATCATTATGTGAAGAAAGTAACTTTTATTGTCATGGGCTACATCAGCCAATGTCAATTTAACAAAATCTTTGAGTTCTTCAACTGCTTTACTTTCGACATTCATAATACAATTACTTGAATTAGATTTTTTTATATTCGATAAATTTAGATTTGAACCTCTGCCATCATCTGGTACTCCATTTAATATAATAGGTGAAGGAAAACGTAAATTTTCTATTGATTTGTTATATAACGGTGTTGATACTTTAGTTATATTTTTGTCAATGTCCAACTGCCGGTACCTATCTTCATGTTTATCACTTTTTCTCTCATATTCTGATGATTTATTAATATCATCATCAAAATCATTATTAGTTCTATCCAAGCCCATCATGATTAAGAAAGAGTCTTGTTTCGATTCACATTGATTTGGTTCATCCAATTGAGATTTAGGTGGAGTATCATTGATGAAAAACATGTCTGAAGTTCTGGTTCGTATCGGTGAACTGACTTTTGTAGGTGATAAGTTATTATCTATATCTTCTTTTAAGCTTATATCTGCTGATGTTAACTTCTTCCTAAATGGCTGGAAAGCTACTTTACTAACTTCTTCTTCATGTCCTTGCAATACTTTTAGTGGAGTGGTGAAATCTCTTAAATCATATATCAGCAAATTACCATTTTTTGTTCCAAGGCCCACAAAATTTTCTGTATTAATTGCAAGAGATGTCAATGTATATGATGTTCTTACAGTTGACACAGTATTTTGTATTCTAATATCATAAATATTCATAATTTTATCATAACCGCAAGAAAGCATAACATCTTTATTGATAAGTGAAAATGTGAAGTCACTAACAGGTGATGCATGTACATTTTCAAAATAAACTTTATCTTTATTAGCTGCTACATCTCGAAGTACTATATGTCCTTCATCAGTTGCCAGACCCAACAGAGATCTCGAATCTTGATGGTATTTCATAGATGAGATGCTTTTAGAGCAATTTAATCTTACAGTCGAAATTGGAATATTAGAGACTAAACCATAAATAACTGTATCACCATTTTGCATTGTGGCTGCTAGACTCGTATTCTTTGTGTTATAACTCACAAAGTTTACAGGATATTGATGTGCAGGGGTGGTAAACGTTTTAGTAACACTTTTATTTTTTGTGTCCCATATCATTACATTACCACTTTTTGTACCAACTGCAACGTTACGGTGTCCATCACGGTGAAAACTTGCTGACCATGAATCTTTTATTGGAATATGTTGAAGACTACGGACATCATAATCAGCTGCACTCAGAACTTCAACTACACCTTTTGAATTAACCTGGAATTATTATAATTAAAATTATATTAACTCTAGCAAGTCTTACTCTGTATATTTGACAGTAAGGAGCCATTAAGTCCATAAAATTATGTGAGGTGATATTGGTGGTCTGTCACCCCCCTTCCTCCTTTGTTGAGATTTCCTGAGATTTGGTTTGACCCTTGCCCCGCTCCTCTAATATCATGCGAGATTTTTCTAAAATTCGTATTTTACTGTAAATATGTTAATCTGTGCTTAATCTGCATTGGATTTATTAAATAATAACAATAATAATTTTTATTTAAGACTGATAATTAAGGTAGATCTTATCTAATATTACAGTGAGAAAATTGAACAATAAAATACTTAAACAGGGAATTACTATAATTATTAAGGAATGGTCATTCTAATTCAGTCCATGGGCAGTTATGAGTGGTTTCAAGAGTGACTGCAGGAGCCAACATGTCCATGTGATTTTCGGTAAAATCATCTGCTACAGCTGACTGGTGGCAGCAGAACAATTGGAGGGCTACTGTGCTACTTGATAGCATTCACATATATCTGTGATAATTCTTGTATCTAGGATTTAGCCATATTTTAGTGGAGAAAATTGTTGTTCTTAATATAAACAAGTTTTGTCTCAATTTTACAGTTTCTTGTGGAAAATAAATTACATGATATTTATGGAGATTCTGCTTTGCCCCACATGAGATTTGGGTCAACCCACTAAAAATGCCTCATGTAATTAATTAACATCCTCTAATGATTGTGAGGAAAACTATCACATAAAATGATAGAGTGATGAACCTGTGAACAATAAAAGAAGTCCAACAATGAAACTAAAACTTATTCCTCTAGTTAAGACAAAAGAGTCATATCACAAAAGGCAGCACAGTAGGTCTGAACAAAACCTTGTTAATTCTAATAAAAGTAATAAAATTAATTTGTATCCATAGATAATTTATTAGTTAAATTTTTAGTTACCAAATTATCAGTCAGTCCGACTTTACCGCCTATGATTTTATATGACGCATATAAGCTTAATATTGTTATAATTGTTAATAAAATGTAAGCCTATTTTAAAGTTTTATTCAGAAAAATATTCAGATCTGGAAACCTTCAATATATATACAACAGGCCTTCTGAAGCAGTGGTGTGGTAGTTAGTAAAAGCCTTATTATTATTTTTGTTTTTAATAATTTTATTCATTTAGGGGCTTTTATACTTTCTATATATTAACCCCATATGACACCTTACTATTTAGCTGAGGAATATTGAATATTATCCTCAAAAAGAATACAATCTTTCGTGTGATAAGCATGATTATTACAACAGAACTGAAGAGTTAAATTTCAGGATGTTATATATGTACACATGTATGTATGTATGTATTAACTATAATATATTAGCTATTGGTTGCCATACTGTGCACAAACTATACTTAGTTTAGACTTTAGAATCAAATGGACGTAATCATTGCCTCCTAAAAATATCGTTTTTTTATTAATTTTGTTTAAAAACATGTTTTGTATTAATATAGGCAGTCTTATATAATCTATCGTTTTATAGAATACACTATCTTATACAGTCTCTTTAAAGATTAACTTTTTTCTCAATAGAATAACTTTATATGCATTATTTTGATGAACAAACTTTTTGATTTGATGAGTTCCACATGAAATATTTATTGGAGTAATAATTAATAAATGCAATTACGATTCATGGCTAGAAGACCCTCAAAATTTACAAAATCTAGACGTATAACCATGTCATTAACTCTGAATAATAGAATTTTTGCCGCTCCTTTTATCTATTGTGTATTTACAAATAGTCTCATATTGTATAACTTTTTACCTGCAACAAGTATTTACTGTCATCACTCCACGATACATCTCGTAATAGTCCATCATAACAGCTATAAGTTTTTTTCAAATCCCAGTTATTCGTGTCGTATAGTAATAACCGCGAACTTGCAGAAGTGAAATACATTTTCTAATTTATTTTTAACGTACAGAAGGTGGCTTTCCGGCTTTTTATTATTATTTGTACTACTTGATACGTTACGTTCAAAACAAAACTCGGAAACGAAATAGCTACCTACCTACAAAATTCAATTTATTCAATTGGAAAAGAAAAAAGCTGTAAACGGTGGAATTTTGACATTATTTACTTCTGTCCCACTGTCAAAATTAGACATGGATAGCACTACGAAACTCCGCACAATTGCGCCAACGCAGTTTACTGAGCCGGATGTATTAATACACTTATTCCAAATGTATTGGTGCGTAGCACCACCGCGCTACGCCACGCTTTTCTGCTGACTCATTCATTTATAATGCACCGATAAAGTAAGCTGTGCTTGAGTTATTGGGTTTACGTAAGAAATTTTGCTGAGTTACTCATGTCTAGTCAAAGTCAACAATTTAAAATTTGATTGTTAAACATTTAAGTACGATTCATATCGCCCTTTGATCAATACCAATTATTACTCATTCAGGAAACGAATTAAAGTATTGATTCCTCATTCGATACCACTCAAAGATTCGACACTTTTGAGCTCTCAAATCATTTTCTAATGCCGAATGAACATTTTTTGTCTTTTTTCCTCTCAACTAGGCCCTGGTAGATTTTTAAAGTTGCCTAAGTAGATTGACGAATTAAAATGTGGTCACACTGGAATCCAAATCATCCTAATTCAGGTATCGAATCAAATTATGGAACCCGTATTTGATACCAATTTAAACGTTCGAGTTATCACTCATATCTTAACAGTAATCAATAAAAGCATATTAGAACTGGAGAACAAAACACAAGCCACGTTTCCGAATTTAATGAGTAATGACCGTTAAGTAAACTTTGAAGTACGTACGTTGTATGATGATATAAAGCAAAGCAAGAGCAAACACGAGCTTCGTCAGCATTATTTTTCCGACATCTTCAACAATCATCGTCATATTTAAATCAAATTACATAAATTGAATTATTCTTTCCTCATGAATTACTCCATCAATTAACAAAATCGTATGACGTATCGTATACAGACGCGATGGGGAGTTTTGTTTTATGTTAAAGCGATAATAACAATTACTGTAGCTGCTACCAACCTAAATATTATCAATCACAAATACGTTCTCATCCTTGCGTTAAACACATGCGAACCTACCGCATTGAGGAAGCGCTCCACAGGATGCCACCCGGATGACTAGCGCCGATACTACGTCTTCACAATAGCGCAACATTAATAACGCAATAAATAACGAAAGGGATCGGCCGAGAACAATACCCCAAGTAGACGCCAACGGACACCATGGCGCTCGACCCGCTACCGCATCTGTTGGGCTACGACATCTATTGTCCACACTGCATTGACCACACGCAAGCAAAGAACAAGGGACCGGATTCTCGCACTCTGACAGACACATATGTTCGGTTATCAAGACCCGAACATTTTAGTAACAAATACACTTAGTCTATAAGCTGTACTCCCGCGAAGTCCCCGATAGATTAGTTAAAATCATCCGCGATTACCTCAAAGACCGCACCTTTCGCTACAGAGTGGAAGGTGAACTATCGACACCCCATCCCATACGCTCAGGCGTCCCCCAAGGTTCCATCCTGGCTCCTAGCCTCTTCAATCTGTACGTCAGTGACCTACCGAAACTTCATGAGAAAGTTGAGGTAGGCTTATACGCTGACGATACAGTAATATACTCCTCTCAAAGGCAAACGAGAAACCTCAAATGTAGAATCCAAAGAGCCGTGACCACTCTCGGGAAGTGGTTTAACGACTGGCGAATAGCCATAAACCCCACGAAGAGCGCAGCGGTGCTCTTCGACCAAACCGCCTCACAGATACCGAAAAAACACAAGGATCATCCCCTTGAACTCTTCGGTAATCCGATCCCCTGGGTAAAGGAGACAAAATATCTAGGTGTAACCCTAGATAGTAGACTCTCCTTTATACGCCACACCACTCTGGTTAGGAAAAGGGCCACCTGGACCCTCGCCCGATTGTATCCTCTGTTATGTGCTGCAAGCAAAATGTCCACGAGACACAAGCTTACGCTCTACAAGATGTGTATCCGACCGATTATGACATATAGCTGCGTTGTGTTCGCACATATGTTGAGATATAATTGCAAAAGCTTACAAGCCATCCAGAAAAGGATTCTTCACCGCCTTACCGGCGCCCCTAGGTATGTTCGTATGGAGGATCTCCATAGAGATATGGACCTTCCTTCGATACATGCCTATGTCAAACACCTTTCTCGCTCCTACTTCGACACTGCATCGAACCACGCGAATCCCCTAATAAAAGCGGCAGCTTCATATGTTCCCGACCCCAACGCCTGCCGGAGAAAACGCCGGCCGCGTAATATATTCACTGACCCGCCCGACCAAACCGAAGCAGCTAACGCGTTCTACGCCACCGTCTCTCCAAACAGAGCGTGCCACCGCCCACGCCCGCGTAACCACCGTTCTCTCCGCAGAGGACGGGCGGTTAACTTCGCTCCCGCACACCCGTCACGTCCACCCTCTCTAGCGGCAACCCAAGCCTAGATCCGTTCCTCGGTGTGAAACCCTTGGGTCAGGCAGCCGCCCGCGCGATACAAAGTGACACTATACTTGCAACACTTAGTTACCCACACACAACATTACACACACACGTGCACACCACACAGGTACATAGGTTCTGTAAGGGACCTTTTTTTTTCTTTTTTTGCGCTAGTTAGACTAATGCGCTAGTTAGTGTAGAAAAACCATTCCGATTATTAAATACACATACGCATGGTCCACTCCTTCCTCCCAGGAGGAGGGGAACGTGCATATGAGTATATATTAGTTAGTTCGAATTCTCTTAGGATTAGGGAATTAGTTAGATCGCGACTTTTTCGCATTCGCGACGACCGCCCGAGCCGAGGTTCGGCCACTCTGGCACCCTCGTGCGGGTCGTCACAAACTTTCGCGGCTGAGTGCCCTAAGCGCTCGCCCCCAAGTCTGGTGAAGCTGTAAAAGCCGCAGCGGCTCTGTTTTAGGATAGGGCGTCTAAGGCTAACAGTGTAGTCAGTTCTAAAAAAAAAAAAAAAAAGTAACAAATACACTTTATATTCAACCTTCTGATTGTATGTTTCATTTATACAAACTACCAAGTCTTAGAGTGGCACAGTAGACCCTAAAATTACTATCGAATGTCCAGAAACCGATATTCATCAATCAAATATCACCGCCTGTTCACCCGCCCCGCACCGCTATTCATTATCACGCCCGCCAACTGGCCAAGGGCCCAGGGCGAGGGCGATATCGTGAAGCCAATTGATTCGATACCACTTTTTTTTTTTTGAACTGACTACACTGTCTTGTCAACTGAAAAATGGCAAGTGAGAAAATATAATATATTGTTTGAGATACAAATATATATTTTCTAACATAATGTGATAATATTAATTAATATTGTTAACTATTCCAAAGTGTTTATTATTTGTTATAACTACAAATAATAAAATATAATATACATACGAGTCATTGCTAAAACTGTGTTTTCATATTTAGCGGAGGTGAGGAACAGAGAGTAAAGTTCCTCATCCGCCATAGAAAAGGGAGGATCCTCCGGCCAGACGGGTGCTATATCTGGCGGGCAGCTACCCCGACTGTTTTTGAACTGACTACACTGTTAGCCTTAGGGGCCCTATCCAAAAACAGAGCCGCTGCGGCTTTTACAGCTTCACCGGACTTGGGGGCTAGCGCTTAGGGCACTCAGCCCCGAAAGTTTGTGACGACCCGCACGAGGGTGCCAGAGTGGCCGAACCTAGGCTCGGGCGGTCGTCATGAATGCGAAAAGGTCGCGATCTATCTAAATCCCTAATCCTAAGAAAATTCGAACTAACTAACATATACTCATATGCACGTTCCCCTCCTCCTGGGAGGAAGTAGGGAACCATGCGTATGTATATTTAGTAATCGGAATGTCGATACCACTGTTTTCAGTCGATACAAGTACTCTGAATCGAATGGTGGCTTGGTTTGATTCCAGTACTCAGAATCGAATGAAAAGGTTCGATACCAACTCAGTATTATCGAATCGCCCCTAATGATAATATTAATTATTAATTACTACGGGCATAGGACACGGTAAGATATGGTTGTTAACTCGATAGTCGATCTCGATATCACAGGTGGGTGCTGAATGATATCTCAAATCATAAGGTACTAGATTGCTAGGAATTTTAAAATATTGTGCTAAAGAGAACCGTAGTGGAATTTGAAGACAGAGCTGTGTAATTATTTGTTTTTTCTTCTTCCTAACTTGGTAACAGAGTTTTAATGAAGACCATTACTGCCTCTATCAAATGAATATAGTGTCCTCTTAGGACGATTTTAGTTTCTTAACAAGATGGCGGATCCCTCGTTAGAACTTTCTAGGGAGGTTTTGTGGGATCCCAGAATGCATGCTTTCAGTTTATATTTATAATCCACTTCACTTATGCATAAAAACCAAACCAGATCACGCAAAACGCTACCAATATTATAAAATATAGGGTCAAAAACCTAAGTTAATTTAAAAAAAAAAATTATGTGTGCAATGCACACGTGGTAGAAGTGAAACCTTCATATCTATGTTATTTTTAATTCAGAAAATGATCAAATACACACTAATTTAAAGTTTATGAAAATGTACATACAAGTACTCACAAACATTACATATTAGCAATATCATTTTCAATTAAAGCACATTTGAAATATCCGTGGTAACCTAACATAATATCAATTAGTAACAGAATGTCATAAATTTTGTCTAAAAAGTTTTTGTTTCGTGCCTTTTTAGTCAGGTAATAAAATTTAATTTGTAATGTCTATGGTAACCTAACACAATATCAATCAGTAACTGAATGTCATAAGTGTTGTCTAAAAAGTTTTTGTTTCGTGCCTTTTAGTGAGGTAATAAAATTCATTAATGCGTGGCTTTCCCTTTTTCGTTTCGTTTAATCGACTTTCAAATCACAACGATGCTAAAGAAGTTTTCATTTCAATAAAAGTCACAACACGGCACTTTAAGATCCCGGCAAAAACTCGAACTCGAATAATAATATTTAGTTCACATTCTAAAAATTAAATTCGATTAGTAAAATATATGTATCGATGCCATAAATACAGCGCAATAAAAAAATCAACGTGCGTACATCGATGCTACCAGGAGAGTGAACGTTTTTTTTATTGACGTGTATATGTCTTTAAAATTGCTTCCATAGTGAGAGGCAGTTCAAAAATCGAATGATAAAAAATCAGGGTTTTCAGTTTGGTGTTGTGCTAAATATCTATCATCTCCATCCGAAATATCATTACACCACTAGATATTTAAAGGATCAAAGAATTCGTTACGCTAAGTGAGGACTGTGACGCATCGCGCTCAGTGGAGGAAGGAAAATCTCCATTTTGAGGCCATTTTGCTGCGTTTTGAGATTTCCATTTAGTATAACAGCTTTTGACTCAGAGAAGCTAGAACATCTGTTTAAATTTCAATCGACAGCTCTCGTCAAAATCTGTGAATTGCAAATATAAAACATTTCATGTAAAATAGTTACATTGAATACAATATATGGTGTTAAAATAAAAATAATTAAAAACATATAATTTCAGCCTATACGTGTCAAAAAACCAAATCCAAACACAGAAATCGTATACGGTTGAAGAGGGCTTCTCAAGAGCAAGGGAATGACACCAATAAAACACCATATTATTGTGACCGAGTGAAGCCGTGCCGGAAACGCAAAAGAAAGAATGCGGCCGAGCAGATCAACGACGGTACCAGTACGTCTGCAGTTGGGGTGGTTGCAATATGATTATAACATATAAAATAACTTATTTTCTAAAGAAAATATTACCCGTAACGTACACGCATTCACGTACAGCACACAGCAGCATCCGTGCCTATAACACAACCACACCCTTTTTTTTACTATGATCTAGTGTTGACTACCATCTCTGAAACTTGTATTTCTGCTTACATGCAGTTCCTCGGACTCCATTTACAAAGTACTAATACACCATTGTGGAAACCCCAATATTCGATGTTTTTCTTCATAACACGAAGGGTCTATACCATTTCCATTTCTTTATTTTCTCGACGATGGACAGTTCTAATTTGATAGTTGTAGTGTTGTGACCAAATAAGTAATGATATCGCTCGCATAAATCGTGACAGGGACGATTCATCAGATTTTGATTAAAATAAATAAATAAAGATTACCTGTCGTTATAATTATTTCGATTCATTGTTAAGTACCTTCCTATACCTACTTATTTTACAACAGCTTTGAAAATTTTGAAGAAATTGACATTATCAATCAAGAATTTATACGTTTAACAACTTGTAATGAAATATAATATTAGATAAATTTGTGCAAAAGTATCCGGTAGTAGTTTCTTACATTTTGTAAAAAATATCGGGTCTGTTATTGTTTTACGTTTATCGATATAGCTCCATCCCTATCAGTTTCCCGACTCTGGTATAACCTTGTACGTGTGTAAACGTCATATTTTTATAAAATAATGCATACATAATGTAAAAAAGATGCTCGTTCAAGTTTTCACAGGAGCTGTCATCGAGAACATAAAGAAATGGAAATGGTATATCAATTCTAACACATTATTGTTTTTCGCTCATATCGATGGTTCGATAACACTAACGAATATCGAATGTATCCCTAATTCAACTTCTGACTTCTGACGTGTACGTTTGTTTACGAGCGGCGTGTGTGCAATAAAGTTTTAATTTTATCAACAATAACGTAAGTATTTCAGCTTTAAAAACACTAAATATGTAATAGTAGTAAAAATAGGAACTTTAATGTACACTTTTACTAAATAAATATTTGTAATATTTTAAAGTAAATTCTGATTATTAATTGTGTTTAGCGGTGGTTAAAAAAACTTGTTTCCTTTTTCTTAATTATTATGAACTACAAAGCAGAGCGTACTGTTGAAGTTGAAAAGTGATTGCTGATGGTATTCTATGCTTAACTAAACTCTGAATTGTGTATTTTAAACATTATCCTAAGTGATTTAAATAACCTCATAAATGGTATGCAGTAAAAGTATCCTAAATGCAACTCACAAGAATAACGAAACCTATTCTAAGTCAGCTCCCATAAATATTTTTTGCTAAATTCAAATTGGTTGTAACAGTTGCCTCATTAAATCCTTTAATTTAAATGTTTCAGTTAAACAAATCAAAATGATTACTGACATCCAGCTGGCAGTTTTCTCGAACATTCTAGGAGTGTCAATATTCCTGCTAGTGATATTGTATCATTATATCAATGCAAACAGTTCTAAATGAAATAGGTATGTATAATTAAAAAAAAACTATGTCTTATTATAATATGAGGGATATAAAAGGAAAAATGCCAATGTTTGCTTTGGAAAGAAATTATCAATCATACATTTAATTAATTTAAAGGCAATGTTAAGTTTAATATTGTTAAATGAATACTATATGAACTAATTTATCTAAAAAAATATATTTATTTTATGAAACCAGTCACTGATAATTTATTAATAAAATGTTACTAAAATAAATATTTCTTGTTTAGCCTTGCCTTATAAGCTGGATAATGGAATATTTTTATACTCTCTATAAGGTATAATAATTTCACATCTGACCTTTTCATTCCAAAGTGAGTATAGCTTTTACTATGGCAATCATAAAGGGTATATATATTTACCAGCCATACAGCAAACTTACAATAACACTCATAATGTAAGAGTCAGTCTAGACAGAAGAGTTAACCCTCAACCCCTATGTTTAATAGGTTGAATTTAATACCATTGCACTATAAATACATAATACATACAAAGATAAACACAAATTCTGAATTGATTGCATATTGGTTTATTAGAATGGGGTGATAATGTAACAAAAGAATTGCATATATAGCATGTGCTTGTATTTTAATTAAATATCCTATATACAAATCCACCCTGTTAAAAATAAATGAGAGTGTTGCTCCATAGTTTTGTCAACTGCATTGGGGTATGGTGTAATGGTATATAGATTTAACTCTATGCCACTTGCAATTTGGAATCATCATAAATTGGTTGTTTTTTAATTAGATTAACATTTCAACATAATATAATATATGCACTTGATTGTAAGTGTACACAATATCAATACTTTTTTTAAAACTCAATATAGGCACTAAGAGGGCACTTAATGAATGTCAAAACACTACCACCGGTTCGGAAAATATCCTAGTCATTTAGAAGAACCGGCAAGACATGGTTTAAAGCTTGTATGGAAACTTAAAAGAACAACTGGTTCTTGAGTAAACCTGTAACACATGATTACTTTAACTTTAGATAAAATAAACCAAATCCGTAATAGTATAAGAAGAATAGTGTATGACTTATTTTAGTATCTCTTTAATATTTATAATTTTTTTAAATATGATAGTAAAGCTGAGATAGAGAGACAAGGCATGACACATGAAGACAAGTCATCATTGTCATGGATAGCATAAAGCAGAGACTGGTTTTCCCTTCAGTTGCAATCCAGTAAGGTGCAAATGTGTTATTCTTCTGCTTTATGTGTGTTTGACCAACTTTATCCTATATGCAATGAGTATTATTTCTTTTTCAGGTGCAGCCAGTGCATGTCAAGGTCTCACCAAGATTAAACAATAAACCATCTGATAATGTTTAAGATGTAAATAAATTAATAACCAAATTATGATAATGTATTATTTCAAATTATATACTATCTGGCCCAGTACACGTTGTTCTGCCCTTGTCAGTAGTTAACTGCTTGACCACAGATCCTAATGTGTGGATGTGTATTACAATGTGGACTTGGACAGAGTGCGATTGGTGGATTTGTAAACCTAACCTAACATTACAGCATGCTATTAAGAACTATGATGTGGTCGATGTACATACAATTTGAAAATCTGTAGATGTGGACTAACTCAAATGGAAATAAGTGTCGGGAACTTACTTGTTATAAATAAGTCAATAAGTTGTGTTGTATATTATATGTTTTTAATATTATATCTGGGGGGCTTAGTTGTTCGCGTCCGTGGGAGTTACCTATCAACTACCCCACACGTGTCCCCTGGGTGGTGCCAAAAGAACAACAAAACCGAGTCTTGGGCGGCGGTTAAATATCCTGACCAGATGAGCCTAACCAGTTCGTCAAGTTGGAAGGAGGAAATGCCTTTTAACACCCGTTACTCTGCGGACTTGTGCTGTGAGGCCGGGGTCCTTGGCTTCACCGTCCGGGACTAGAGGAAGAAAGCCTCAATAATAAATCACCCCTAATCTCAAGGTGTGGACCGTGCCGAAGAGATGAATGGCTGGGGGGCATCTCAGCCATTAGCGCCAACCACGATGGACATGGCAAACATCGTGAGTATTGCCCTCAGATGAGAATGGGCGTAACCTCATCTGCGACCTTATAAATCGACCCTTCTCGTGGGAACAAAATGAGTGAACAATCAAATGAAACATTAAATAGACCTTTAACTTCCTCGGAAGAACAGTCCACTGGAGTGGGAAACCAGGCTCCCGTGTTAGAAAATTCTACTGGCCGAAAAGTTCTTGTGCAACAGGCATTCCATCCTAGCTTATTCCTACAAAGACCTAGATCTTCTTCAATTGGAAGTTGTCCAACGCAACCGTCTACTGAGGACATGAAACTCAAAGATGTGCCCTTGACACCTGCATACTCACCGCATCCTCCTCCGTGGCAGAAAGTGCCCTGTAATAGGAATAAAAAAAGAAAGTTGTCCACCAGCCCTCCTGTAGATACGACCAAAACATCAAATCGCTATGATGGGCTACCTGTTGATATAACTGATGAAACGGATAAACCAACGAAACAAACTAAACCACCATCAATCATTCTTTATGGAATTGAAGATCTAAAAGAATTAACAAATCTCTTAGAAACGGCAATCAATAAAGATCAATTTACATATAAAATTGTTAACAAAACGCAACTTAGGATCAGTACTATATATATAGATGCCTACAAAAAACTTATCTCCCTGGTTAGAGAAAAAGGCCTGATAGGGCACACTTTTAACAGAAAAGATAATAGATGTTTCCGAATTGTAATAAAAAATTTACATCCATCTACACCAGTGGATATTATCAAAGAAGACATAGAGGCAACAGGAAACATAGTAACTGGTGAGATAATAAATGCAAGATATGGACCAAACAAGAATCCGACATCTACCTTCTTTGTTAATCTGGCTAGTGGTCCCCATAATAAGGTTATTCAAGATCTGAAATATATCTATCACCAGAGTGTCACCATAGAAGAACCAAGAAAAAAGAAAACAATAGTTCAGTGCCAGAGATGTCAACAGTATGGTCATACCAAGAATTATTGTATGAGACCATACAGGTGTGTGAAATGTGGGCAATCACACAAGACATCCGAATGTCAAAAACGTGACCGCAGCACTCCAGCACTGTGTGCTTTATGTAATGGACCACACCCAGCTAATTACAAGGGATGTGAAGTTTACAAGGAAATCCAAGCTAGAAAACAAAAAAATAATATCCATCCAATAGTAAACAAAACAGCATCTAAAACACCTACGATAAATGAACTAAATACTAGTAAACAGCCAAAGAATCGAGAAGAGAGATTGTCTTTCGCAGAAACTGTAAAATCAGCCCAAATAAATACCACTCCCCAGAACACTTTTGATAATACGCACAGCTCAGGTCAAATAAACGCGACCCTAGAACAAATTATTATAAAACAGACAGAAAAGTTTGATATCATCCTCCAACAAATGAGCACTCTTATGAGTCTCATAGCTAAACTCGTCGACAAACTGACAAAATGACTTCGCTACGGGTTGCAACCTGGAACATCAATGGTCTTACCACTAATAACCAAGAAGTGAAACTGTTTATGTCTCAACATAAACTAGACATTCTCCTTATCTCTGAGGCCCATTGCAAAAGTAATTCCATAGTAAGGTTTTCAGATTACCACTGCTATATTACAAGCCACCCAGACGGCACAAGCCATGCGGGATCGGCCATCATTATAAAAAAATCTATTAAACATCATCAAATCATCATCATGAAACTGAGCACATCCAAGCAACCACGATAACTGTTCACGACAAATCAGGAGACATCAATGTGGCAGCAGTGTATTGCCCACCTAAACACAACATGACTGAGTCAATGTACTCTGATTTCTTTGACACTCTTGGACACCGCTATATTGTAGGCGGAGATTGGAATGCCAAACATATTTCCTGGGGTTCCAGATTAACGAATACCAGAGGCAAACAGCTGAAATTGAGTGTAGACAAAAACAGATTAAACACCATATCCACAGGAGAACCTACCAATTGGCCAACTGATACCAGGAAGGTGCCAGACCTCATAGACTTCTTCATTGCCAAAGGCCTAACGAAGTTCTATATGAAACCTGAGTCTTGTTATGACAGTTCCTCAGATCACACCCCGGTGCTCTTAACTGTTAGTACTAACCTTATAGAGGTGTCAAGATCAATAAGGCTGTGTAATAAACTTACAGACTGGAACATATTTCGAGAGCACATTGAGAAATCAATAAACTTAAAAATGGCCCTTAAAACACCTGAAGATATAGATGAAGCAGCTAAATATATAACGACGCTTATACAGGAAGCATGCTGGATAAGTACTCCTGAAATTCAAACCAGCAACAGTAGTGGAATAAATAACTATCCTCTAGAAATAAAAAAGGCTGTTCTAGAAAAGAGACGACTTCGTAGAGTTTGGCATTTAAGTAGGCTTACTGAAGATAAAACTAATCTTAACAGAGCTGTGAAAGATCTGAAGTCACTATTGCAAAACTGGCATGATAACTCATTCCAAGAAAAGCTAGAAAACCTAACTGCTACAGAGTCTACAAACTATTCACTCTGGAAAATAACTAAGGGATTTAACAGACCGCAAGCTGCTAAACCACCCATGAAGTGTGCAGAAGGATGGGTGAGAAAACCACAGCCAAAAGCAGACCTATTTGCTGAACATCTAGCAAAAGTATTCAGCCCAAATAATTCTATGAATGAAGAGTTCGATAACCAAGTGGATACAACGCTAAACCAAACCTTCCAAATTGACCTACCGCCAAAAACTGTGACAGTACTGGAAGTGTGGGGAATAATGAAGCAGCTAAAGAATAAAAAAGCGCCGGGTTTTGACCTGATAACCAATGAAATTCTTAGGCAACTGCCGCAAAAAGCTATAACTTACATCACTACAGTATGTAATGGGATATTAAGAATCCAACATTTTCCTGCAATATGGAAAGTATCCCAAATAATAATGATTTATAAAGATGTAAAACCACCAAGTGACGTCACATCCTATAGACCAATAAGTTTGCTCCCGATCTTATCCAAAATTTTTGAAAAACTCCTTCTTCGGCGGATCCTTCCTATTCTAACAGAAAATGGCGTCATACCCAGCCATCAATTTGGCTTTAGACAGAAACACTCCACTGTGGAACAGGTTCATAGAGTCTGCAACAAAATAAGAAAGACATTGGAAGAAAAAGAATACTGCTCTGCAGTTTTCTTGGATATACAACAGGCTTTCGATAGAGTCTGGCACAAGGGCCTACTATGTAAAATTAAAAGTTGTCTTCCACACAGTTATTTTTTAATATTTAGTTCATATCTCTCAGGGAGACTGTTTCAGGTCAAAGAAGGTGAAACCACATCAAAATTTTTCGAAATACAAGCTGGTGTACCCCAGGGGTCAGTGCTGGGCCCTGTACTCTACACCATTTTTACAGCTGACCTCCCTTGCTCGAATACCATAACCACAGCTACATTCGCTGATGATACTGCTATCCTGGTGAGTCACAAGGACCCAGTAATAGCCTCAAAAATCTTACAGAAAGGCCTGAACGAGACAACTAAATGGCTTCGAAACTGGCGGATTAAAGCTAGTTCCTCAAAATCTGTGCAGGTTACTTATACCCTACGCAAAGAAAATTGCCCCTCGGTAAAACTAGAAAACGCCACCCTTCCTCACCAGAACTCTGTCAGATATCTCGGTCTTCATCTTGATAGGCGTATGACATGGAAGGAGCACACCAAGAAGAAACGAGAGGAACTAAATATTAGATACAAAAGCTCCTTGTGGTTGCTAGGCCGAAACAGCAAACTGTCACTAGACAATAAATTACTAGTGTACAAGTCGATCCTAAAACCTGTATGGATGTATGGCCTTCAGCTGTGGGGTAGTGCTTGTAACTCCGCCATCTTACGAATGCAAAGAATGCAGAACATAATCCTCCGAACAATCAGTAATGTCCCTTGGTATGTGACTAATGCTGAGATCCATGAACATCTGGAAATGCTCACAGTGAGAGAAGAAATCACTAACGTCAATGCTAGATACAGGAAACGGCTAGAAGCCCATCCCAATACTCTTGCACGACAGCTCACAGTTCGAAGCTATGTTAAATGTCTTAAGAGAAAAGACATCCTATAGTATAGTAGAGAAATATGAGTAGATGTTCTCGCTGGAGGACGCACTCTAAATGAGAGAAGCATGCAACACATCTGCTAAAAGTGAATTCACTGATTGCAGATGAAATAAAAAAAAAAAAAAAAAAAAAATATTATATCTATCATTGTAAAGTGTGCGGGCCAAGAGTCTGCAGAAAAATATAATTTAATAAAAAAATATTGTCATGATAAAATAAACAGACATATTATGTAAATATGAGCTGAATCAGTTATAAGTTCTAGAATCACAAACAGACGCACACAAGATTTTTTTATCAGAGTAATGTGTATTTGTACCCCATCAGTAATAAGTGAATACATATGGATCTAAACATTTACACTAATTGGAAGGAGATTGCTGGGTTCACTAAAAGATACTAAGCTCGATGAAAGTGTGCGCTTGGATTAGCGATTTTGATGCTGATTTTATGTCTGAAAATTTGAGTTCGATGCGATGGAATCCAGGAGAATTTTTTAGCTAGTTTCTAACATTTTTATCTCAGCTTCTATATAACTTAGAGATTACGTTCAAACGGCATTCTTTTCTGTGATCCCTCTACTTTCAAGAAAAAAAATAGATGTTTGCTATAAACTCATATCTGGCTTAGCTGAGAGCTTCCAACGGCACCAAAGTAATAGCAAAATTTTACCTGTATCTAAAATGCGTTTTAAATATACAGTTTTACAGTTGGGCGAAAGAGTTTTGATGCAACAGTGGCACTTCCATCAAATTCCTTTTTAGAATTGGCATTTTCAGTCACATCATTAGGAAAAACATGGAATTACACTGGAAAGCTTCTATTTATATAAATTCGTTTTCTTTGCTCTCTCTCTTTTCTGCCATAACGCAGAAAAATCAGATAGCTAGATTAACGAGGAATGGTATAGGCTATCTAACATTAAACTACAACTTTCAGCTAGCCTTAAGTATTGATTTTTTATTTTTGTTAAGTAAGTCGGATGTGGAAGCCCTTCCGAACTGCTTTATCTACGTGCGCTGGCGTAATGGTTAATGATACGTAAATACAATATTCTACAAAAATATTGGTCCTTAGTATATCTAAAATAAAGTCCGCGATAGCATATGCCTATCTCTTATACATAAACCACAAAAAGGTGTTTTGCGGTTTTCTTTTTGTTCAAGATTAAAAATTGATTTATGAGCATTATTTTTAGGCATAGCATATCAATCCTTACGAACAAAACTTACTTCACTATAAAGTCCATTTTATGAAGTTAAATTTTGCCTTCTATAACTCGTTATTTGTGCATATACTTTAGGAGATAATGAAAATGTAAAATTAATTTGTATTTGCGGGAAGTGACAACAATTATGATACGTTACACGGGTAATTAAATGTACAGACAGAACTACAGATTTATTCATATAGATAAGTGTTGCCCATAATAGCATTATTATTATTAGATTTTATATTGTAATTAATGGAAGTTGGGGATGGTTGCTGTATTGTATCTTAGTACCTAAGTTACTAAGAAAAATTATGAGAAATTAACAAACTTTTTATAAACTGCCTCATTAGCCTAGTGGTCGTAAGAGCGACTAATGTGCTCGAAGTCCTGGGTTCGCGATTCCCAGGTCGAGCACAGTGTTATTGAGTTTTGCTTTGTGCCCGTTTAATGATAATAGGCTGGTCTCCAATTAGATGGTACCTAAAAACATACTCGGCGACCTGTGGGTGTACATTAGTACATCTCTGCCTAACCCTTCGGAAATACAGTCGTGATGGTATATGTGTATGTTTTTTATAATAGTAGGCACGGAAATTTGGCTAATGGTAGACACAGTACAATCAAAAACTGTATGCTCGATATTCCATTGCCAGTTGCAGCTGTCACGCTAACTTGTGTACCTGAATAGAAACTGGATAAGTGGATATGCAATGGCTAATCCACTCCGGTACAGCCCTAGCGAGTAGGTACAAACATTAATACAATTTTATAAAATAATAGTCCTTAAGATCAGATTATTTATTTATTTTACATTGTTAGGAAAACTTACAGATAATAGAAAGAGTAGTAACAACAATCGAAATAGAAAGCCAATTAATTACAAGTTTTCACAAATAGAAAAGATAAATATAAACAAAAAAGAAAGACAGCCACGAAGAGAAACACTAAATTATGACAAACTAAAATTACTTAAAAATTAATGAAAATGTCTGTCTTAGGGAAGAGAACAAGGAAGACATGTTTGTATTAAATATGTTAACACTAGCAACTAAAGCAATGGTTCCCAAACTTTGTTGTCTCGTAGACCCCTTACCAATTTTTAGTGTCTCGGGTAGACCCTTTTGAATATTTATTTTTTACAGTTTCATCAAATTAAAATGTTTTTGACTGGTAACATTGTTCTTGACTTTAGTAGGTTTTAAATAGCGAAAAACTTAAAAAAAATTATATAAAAAAGAGTTCAATTCATTTAACACGAAATTATAATCAACTGAAATAAATGAATAAATGATTTTAATATTCTTTGCCAAATGAAATTTAATATGTAATTATGTAGGTATTGTAAATAAAATAATTTTCGACAATAGAATTTATAATAATTCAACACTTTCATTCGAATTAAATTTCAACAAAAGTACATATAAAAATAATTCTATGAAGTCATCGATTCCAAATTTTCCCATGACTGTTGCATATAGTAATTTCTCTGAATCTAGCTCCTTATCTTCATAAAATGCCATAAACCTTTTAGAAATATTTACTTAGGTATATTATGTTATTGTTAAAAAAGTATTATGTAAGTACAAAGGCACCATCATACTTTATTATTATATTTATAGAAAGTAAAAATTTCCGTCACGACTTGCTTAAATGGAATTCACTATTGTCGACCCCTATTTGCAATTCGCGCACCCTCGAATTTTGTTCTCGCTGACGTGGATCCCTTGAAGTACTAAATCGACCCTCAGGGGTCCATATGGACCACTTTGGGGACCTATGATCTAAACAATTAAATTGTTTACACGCCTGGCTTATAAATGAATTTTGTAATTTCCTTACAAATGGTACAATAAAAGTTTGGGGTTTCTTAATCTCACATTAGATTACTTGATGTTCTAGAATTTAAGTAATAATAATAATTGATAATTAAATTTAGTTGGGGTCGGGTATGACCCCTATGACTACCCCTGCTTTGATCCGCGTCTGCTTAAGATAGGATATAAAGACTACAGTTATTGAAAACTGCTAAATGTATTTATTTATAGTCATCTGATATTATCTTCAGAGAGAAACTCCGTTGTATTTTGGTAGGTATATTTTGTTGTCTCTACGATGTAAAGTAATACAGATCAGTGTCAATTCCTGCCAAAAAAAAACTCCACAGAGGCCAACAGTTTGTGCGAAGTTTTAAAACTTCAAAATTGGGAGGTTTCTTGTGTCTGTGAAAATATCGAAGTAGTCCTCGCTCGCTAATTTCCCACGAGGCGTCTCACGAGGAGGCTGGCGCGGGCGTACCGCAAACTGTCGCGATAAACAATCACGCCACACGAATACTGCACAAGTATTTTTTTTATTGTATTTTATTTCCCTTTTTCTTCTTTATATTGTTCGGTAAACGTTGACTTTGTAAACGCTGGATTAAGATTGTTTTTCTAGTGGTACATGGTGCATGGTGGTGACGATCGTAAATCTCACTAAATAACTATCAGTTTCTTGAGGCTTGTGGCTTGATGATAGAGATAATACAAAACTGATTTTTAAACAAACCATAAAGTGTAATTTTTAATTGAATAAGAAGGTAGCCATTTCTCATCCTCGGTTACAATATTATGGCTGAAAATTAATGAGTTACGTGAAGCGAATCTGATAAACAGCAAAAGAATCGATACTCAACATGAATAATATCTTTAACTCATTTAGCAGCGGTTTTCAAAACAACCTCTTTTTCCTAGCTCTATTTCACTTTAGGTAGGGTCGGCTCTTCTAATTTTCTGGCGTCAAGTCTATCTCCCTGGCTTATCGGGTCGGGCAGTTCTTCATTAAATAGGGGCTTCGTCATGCTAATCCACCGCGTAGCCGGAGAAGGCCGTCCTTTCAGGTAACTGCCTCATTAGCCTAGTTCTGACTGCTGACTTTCCAGTTCGAGCAAAGTGTTACTGCGTTTTTCTATGAAATTCTCAATATCAGCTCGGAGTTTGGCTTCGTGCCCGATTAATGGCAATAGGCAAAAGGGTTACATGGGACCTAAAACATAGCCGGCAAACTGTTGGTGTACAATAGTACACCTCTGCCTAACCTTTCGAAGTTACAGGCTGATGGTATGTTATGTTATGTTGCAATGTTTTCTTCACTACATACTCCTCGTATCTTCGCATCACGTGACCATACCATCTTAGACGACTCACGGTTAGTTCCTTTGGGTTAGTTAGTCGGTGGGCGACTTTATATAGTCTAGTAACATCTCCAAACTACCTCAGCATCTTCATCTCGGCGGTGTAAAGCTTGTGTACATGCGGCTTTTTCAGTGGCCAACATTCTGCTCCGTTCACCATAGCTGACCTCACCACCGTTCTGTAGATATAGCCTTTGGTTGTTATTGACATACACGCCTCGTCTAAGACTCCCGTTAGTGATCGCCACTTCAGCCATGCCACGTTCATCCTGTGTGCTATAAAGAGTCAACGTTTTGTTAGTCTGAAAGAACTGTTAGTTAAAAATATCAACAGCGTGATTTTTTTTGTTTCCATTCCATACAAGGAAAAATTTGTGCATTGTAAAGCAGATAAACCTCAAAGCTCAACTATAGTTTTATTTAGTGATTTTGTTGTAATTAGATAACTGTAATTCATATTGAGCGCCGATATATAAACACTAAGCACTGAGGGTATATTGCAAAAGTTTAATAGAAAACAATACAATGAAAAGAAACACCAATGCGAGGACATTTGCGTTGTTTCGCATAGAATTTTTGCGTGGTTGCATAATTAACCGCCGCCAGAATTACACGCTTTCTTGGCTTTTAATTAAACCGCAAGTCTGTTTTATTAAGTTTTCGCTACTCGACTATGAGTCGGCGGGTTTTGGTGGAGACATTTTACACTTGTAAGAAAAAAAACAGAGTTTTTTGGCGGGATCTTGAAGTGACATGTTGTGGTTTTTATTTCTAATTCATTCACTTAGGTTTTTGACCCTTTACTATGTAATATTGGTGGCGTTATTCGTGATATAGTCCGGTTATAGTGCTTGAGTGAAGTGGATTGTAAATATAAATTGAAACATGCATTTTGAAATCACAAAAACTCTCTAGATCGTTCTAACAAGGGAACCACCACCTTTTTAGACGCCACTTTGAATGAAATACCTACTAGTACGAAGGCTTGAAAACATTGACACTGGCAAGTGCTTCTTGCGGTGCCAAAACAAAATGAAGTCGTTGTAGTTTGATTTAACACCTGGAAGTAAAAATAGTTCTAGATTATTATGTCTTATTTATTTTTCGATTTTTTTAATAAGTTTATTCATTATAGATTTAGCGTTCGCCAACAGATTTCGGAGTAGCTTTATGTTTGCTCCTACTCGGTGTTTCTTATTCTTGTTATCGTGTTCTGATGCATCGTGATTAATTACAGGTTCCAGGTGAAAATCAGGGCCGAGTGCACCTTGGTACCTCAGTACATGATGAGTTGGACGCCTTTTCATAATGACGAGACGCAGTGTTGGATCATGTGTATTATTATTTTATATACATATATGTATTTTCTTATATGTATATTGATATTAATTTGTATTGTTATATTCAGTTTTAACTTCATATAAGAGGTGTCGAATTACTTCTTCAAACATTGAGACGCCCTGGCTAACCTCACCTGTACGTGGCGCACCCTGTTGAGTAAAGAACGAGGCAATGGCTATAGCGTGGTAGTAGGGCTGTGCAGTCCGACTAGGTTACGGCTACCATGCATGTGGTGAAAAGTCCGTCATAGTGACCGGCCTTTGCGTGTCGCATTTCGGGATGTGTCTGTGCATATCCAGTTAATTTAATGCAGGATAACATGACAGCGATGACTGTCGATGGATTGGTATCTCTCGGTGTTCGCCGTTGTGTTCGGATTGTAATGTGCTTACCACCAGCGACAATACTGTTCATTTGCCGTGCTAGTATAAAAAAAGTTATATCTTTATGTAATGCGTTTTGTTGTTTATTAATCTATACTAATACTAGCGGCCGGGTACGTGCTTCGCTACGTATAAAGTAAAATAATAAAAAAATCAAATTCATTTATTCAAACAAAAAAGTATCTTATTAATTGCTAGCTATTTTAAAACTTAATCCAAAACATTTGGATAAACAATATGTTTTGTTTTTCCATTTTGAGCATGAATAAACAAACGGCTTGTACCGACTCTGGAACAGGCAACATAAAGTTGGCCATGTGAAAAACATGATTCCCCCAAATTCACACCACAAACGTGTAGTGTTTGCCCTTGGACCTTGTTGATGGACATCGCAAATGATAAACGCACAGGATATTGTAATCGTTTGAACTCAAATGGCATATCAGTTGGAATCATAGGGATATGCGGTATCAAAACAAACTTCTCCTTTTGATTTAGCAGTTAAGATCGTAGCTTCAATCAAATTTGGCAATAACTTTTTCACTGTCAATCTGGTGCCATTACACAGTTTTGGTGGATTAATATTTCGCAATAATATAATCAAAGAACCAACTTTCAGATTCAAGCAATGCGGTGGCATACCAGCCGGTTCCAATGAATTTAAAAATTCAATTGGATAATTCAATGCCTCATTTTGATTCATATCACTGGCAATTGTTTTATATGTCGTGACTACACCTGGCAGTTTCGATTGAATTTGAAAATTAATTGGCATTGATATGAATGTTCTTCGGTGCTAAAATGGCGCGTTCTCTCAACCAATCATGATTTCTGTAATTCTGAAGAATATTCGGAAGAACATACTCAATCAATTCATCTAACGATTGCGCAATTCAAGTTTTTCATTACCAATAAAATAAATTTGCAAAAATTGATAATCAGCGTCGGGGTATGGCAATAACGAACCAGCTTGATGATAAATCTGGCACCGAATCTGTAATATGAATGAAATTTAGGTAGATGTTGGATCAGAATTTTTAAAACTATCGAATACTTTATGACTCAGATTGATATAAACATGGGACAATCCTGTTGAAGTATTTACCTTAAACGTCGGCATAAAATTATCTCTAATAATTTTAGTAGCACCAAAAGAAGTCATTTAAAATGCCGAATTGTATTGTTGAATATGACTCAAAAAGTGCTTCGACGTTTGAGATGTCCCAAAAATCAATGAATACAATGGTTCTGGTGGAGTTTCTAATGCTGGCAATCTCACTTTGCCATTAGCACAACAGATGCCGGGCGTTTCACCTGGAAAGTTAGCCGCATCACAACGTGGACATATTGCGTCCATCATTCCAATGTATCCGTACATACTATAATCAATCTGTCTGTTGTAATTAAAAGCAGCACGCATCGTTTCAGCTAAAACAGCACGACGTATTCGTGATCGCCGTGCAAGATTCAGTACAGGTACAGGGTCAACAGATCTATTTCGTGCATTACGTTCACGCTGCCATGCATTAGCTTGTGCGCGTTCATCTACAGTCTGTGATCGTCTTAGTAATGACACATCATTTGCATTACGCGTTCGCCGACCTATATTTGCTCGTCTGGCTCGTGGCATGGCATTTTTCCTTCATATAAAAAAGAATAAATCAAATTAAAAATAAATTGCTACATTAATAGTGGTGTATCAGTATTTTATACATGTGCGTATATGGTAATATATATGACTGTATACGTCAATGTATATAAAAATGTCATTAAATAATTAATTTTTAAATCGACGTACTTCCATCTGTTACAAAAGAATAAAACACCCGTATGTACACAATAAGTTTTTTCAAATAAAGAAACACACATACATACACACATCAAAAAAGTCTAAGCAACATGCTTGATATTACAAATTTTTCCATTTATATTAATTAATTTCTAAATATTTACTCAAACAAAGTGCGTAGGTAAGTAAACTTTTTTGTTATTGATGACATACTGGCTGGTTGTAAAAATAAAATTTGATTATGTTTTGTTTTTTCATAAAATTCAAATGACTGCGAATTTGTTTGAATTTAAGTGCGTTTTAATTGCTACGTTTAGTCTTGATTTTATAATTTTACCAACCATTTAAATAAAGTTAGCGACAAAATTGAATTGTTAGATATTCTTTACGTCATGAAGCGACGTTATTTGATGGCAGATGAAATGCAAAGAGCTGTAGGGATGTTGCAAGCGGGAAGTAATCAATCTCAGGTATCTCGACATTTTGGCATTCATAGAAGTATTATTTGTCGTCTTTGGCAGCGCTACAATAATACAGGAGAACCCGCTGAACAGCATCCAGGCCGTAAAAGGAGTACAACCACTCGGCAAGACCGGTACATACAACTGACTGCAAGACGCCAGCCGATGTTAACCGCTCCAGAGATAAGTTTGAGACTACAAATTTCAAGTGGTGTTGATGTAACTCCTCAAACTGTGCGAAATCGACTGCATGAGTACGGCCTACGAGCTCAACGCCCAATCAGGTGCCCACCGATACGTCACGGGAATCGCGCTCGTCGATATGAATGGTGTAGAGAACGCATAACATGGACCCAGGAACAATGGGATAAAATTATGTTTTCCGATGAGTCGCGATTCGGGTTTAAGCCTGATACAAGAAGGGTGCGAGTGTATCGTCGGCCCGGAAATACTGAAAGGCTCAGGTGCGTTCAGGAAGTTCATCCATACAGCGGCTCAACAGTTATGTTATGGGCGGGTATTATGAAGAACAGGCGAAATGAGCTCGTTTTTGTAAATGGAAACATGAATGCTGAAAATTACATTGAGGATATTCTCAGACCTTATGTCTACCAATTTGCACAAACCTTTGGCTCCGATTTTAGGTTAATGCATGACAATGCGCGTTCACATACAGCTCGGCGAACCAGTGAATACTTTGCAACGGAGAACATCCGGGTATTGCCCTGGCCTGCACAATCGCCAGATCTCAACCCCATCGAGCACGCATGGGACATGCTCCAGAGACGTGTTTTGAAGGACTTGGACGGAGCGACAACAATCCAACAGCTGAAGGATTTGCTACAATTCCATTGGGAGCGAATACCGCAAGACGACATAAACAGTCTCATTAATTCAATGAATAATCGTTGCCGACAAGTTCTGA
Organism: Saturnia japonica; assembly: GCA_033032175.1. Classification (NCBI taxonomy): domain Eukaryota; kingdom Metazoa; phylum Arthropoda; class Insecta; order Lepidoptera; family Saturniidae; genus Saturnia; species Saturnia japonica. Next base: position 17,559,875 of record CM065318.1, read on the forward strand.
ATAGCAGAGGAGCCCATACTTTGTATTAAATTGTTCTATTCTTTCACAATAAATACATTTTCTTTAGAAATTTCATTTTGTAAGAAAAAAGTTTAGTTTCTTATGTATCTTAGTTTCTACAGTATATTCTAATATTGTTCATTTCTGTTATTAAAAGAACTTATAAAGACAACAGCTGTTATTTTTACATCATAGAACCCTAAAGATATTATTTTAAAAATAAAATATAACGTTATAATGTGAAGAACCGTCCTAAAATTTAAATTAGTACATGTTGCTTAGACTTTTTTGATGAGTGTACATGTAATTCACTTCAACAGTTCAAAACTCACCGTTTGTGTAAATGCGTTTGACAATTTAATTCTAATAAAGCCTGTAAACGATATGAAAGACTGACGGCTCGCTAAAAAACTGAGAAAAGTACACGCACACATATACATAGTACATTTGAACAATTCAAGACTCACCGTTTGTATGAATGCACTCAACAATATGTTTAAAAATAAAAACACAAAGCAATAATTATCGCTGAAAATTTGCTTTAATCGAAGCACGTCCAAAATGAAATGACCGCATGAATGACATAACAACATGCTTGTACTGTCAACACTGAATCCGCCATTAATGAATTCATTTGTTACAAAAAATGTGATAAATGAAGAACCACTTGACCGATTTTCTGCAAACTTCACATAAACCATCTACTAAATAGTCCGAACAAAGCCTAAACATTTGGTTTGGATAGGTGAGCCCGTTCTTGAGTTATAAAATTACAACGAAAAGTGGCATTGATTTTTATATTTAGAAAGCTGAAGAGTTTGTGTTGTTTGGTTGAACGCGTTAATCTCAGGGAGTACTGGTTCAAATGGGAAAAATATTTTAGTGTTGGATAGCCCATTTATCTAGGAAGGCTATAGGCTATATAATATATGCTACGACCAATAGGAGCGGAGCATCAATCAAAAATGTTGCAAGAATGGGAACAATTTAGATAGATTTAGTTCTCTCGGTGGTCGCCGTTGTGTTTGGACTGTGCTGTACTTCTCAATCATGTAAAGTACCGTCAATGTGCCGAGATACTATAAAAAAACAACAAAAAACCTTTTGAGAACTTCCATTATGTGACGTAGTCAAACTTACGCACGTCAGCTAGTAAATAAACTATTTCTTTCTTCAAATTATTTTTCGTTCTATGGTAACATACTAAATACTTACTATATAAAAGTCTGAAGTGACTAAAAGCCTAATTATATGTTGTTATCGTTTCGTTTGCTATATAAATACTGCTATAAATAATAGGTAACAAGTAAACAATTTTTTTGAGAAATTATTCAAAAGGCTGCCTTATATATTTTAATATCTCGGTATAAAGATAAATGTTTGAATGGCAGTAAAATGTCTACGAATTCAGGCAAGAAATGAAGGAGAAAGCAGGAGAAATAAGTAGTTTTAGACGGAATTATAGATACAATGCTACAACGTAGATACGCGGGAACGGTTTTTAAAAAATTCCAACGTAAGTAGATCCGGTCGTAATAATCAAAAGATCCCTTCCCGCTAAAAGCCCTAAGTAGTTTCGACCCTTTTCAGTGGGCGTACCTCATAAACGTAGGGAAAAGTCAATTTTTCGGAGTGGAATAAAGGCATTCGCCTTTCAGACCGCGGAAAAATTTAAGAGAGTGGATTGAATATGAAAAGGCATGTTTATTAGTACTCGCTTTATACTTTGAGCTCGGTATTATGTTACGAAAGCAATATTTACGGCCTATTTGATAGGCAAAGATGTTTAATGGTATATTCATAAGGTTCGATTTATATTGAAATCTTGAATTACTTTTACAGGTTATAAATAAACATTGTATAAACTTGGAAGCTGCAAAAGCTGGATAGGACTTATAACTTAGTTCTTTATTATTTAAACTAGCGGTTCCCCACGGTTTCATCCATGTTAATTTTATACGACAAACACAGCAACACCAACGCACCACAGTGTAGAATATCATAATTGTTCTTCCCGCAAGTACAAATGATTTAAATTTTTCATTATCTCCTAAAGTATGCGGCCAAATAACATACTATAAAGAGCAAAATTTAATTTCACAAAATTATCTTTATGATGAAGTAACTTTTGTTCTTAAGGATTATTATGCCATGTCTAAAAATAATGTCCATAAATCACTTTTTAATTTTTTAATGTTTGTCACTACATAGCTTATTGTGGCTTTCGGAAAAAAATAGGCATATGCTATATCTGACTTTTTTTGGATGTACTAAGGATCAATGTTTTTGTAGAGCATTTTATTTATTTATCATTAACCATTACGCCTGCGCACACGGATAAAGCAGTTCGGGATGGCTTCCGCCTCCGACTTACTTAATATAAAATCAATATTTAAAGCTAGTTAAGAGTTATAATCTAATGTTAGATACTGTAGTATTCCTTGTGTATCTGGCTATCATAGACAAAAATAATTTTGTGAATCCGATTGGTAGTTCCAAAGATTAGCGTGTTTAAACAAGCAAACATGCAAAAATCTCTCCCGCTTTTATTATATTAGTATAGATTAATCTCCATAGAGTTCATAATTCATTATGTAGTATGTATGTAGGTATATTTTAAGAATAAACATCATCATAATCTCAAGCAATGATAGTTCATTTGTAGCGTGTACAGACATCGCGTCGATCGACGTGAGTTCGAATCCCAGCAACAAGTCTGAGCTTTCGGTGAACGAAAACATCGTGATTAAATAGCATGATGGTAGGGTATTTTCTACTACCTGTCTAACTACTATCCTCATTTTGAAATTCTGTCGTCAAACACTTATAGCTGTGTTCCGGCAGCTGCACATGAGAACCAGTTCCCCCCACTAGGCTTAGCGTCTCATCGTCTTGGACAAATCAAAATCAAAATAATCTTTATTCAATTTAGGCCCTAAAAAGGCACTTATGAATGTCAAAACACTACTGTATCGTCCTTTAAAATCAAGTGAGATTTTGGCCGTAAAGCTAAACCTGTAAAGAATGAAAAAAATAGCCTATGGTTGTTCCCATTTCCTGTATTTGTCAGTTGACTGTAGGTACCTGTTAGTTCTCAGATTGCTTGGCGTTCGTAGGTAGGTACTGTTCCGGTCATTAGATTATTCTTTGTGTATTCAAAAAAAAAATTCTAGCTATAGTAAGTTAGTAGACCAATTTAACATTGAATCTTTAGAAACACGTAGAAATATATTTGATTTAATGTTAATATATCTTTAATAACCATATAGACAGTCCTGAAATGCTGAGTGTGTTTGGTTTCAGGTTTCCTTCTCGTTATTACAATAACCTACTGAATTCTCCTTTTAGAAGAACTGTTTTTGGTTTTAGTTCTCCTGTATCTAGAATTAGCGATTTGTACAATAAATTCAATAACCTCGAATAATTTGGCATTCATTTAATTAAATTTAAACGTTTAACCAGGTTACTTACACTTTAGTTTACTATAATTACACGTATAAGATATATTTTAATCTTTCATTTTAACACTAATATAAGTGTTATTTTGAATGTCTTTTAATTGATATTTACTGTTTTAGTAGTTCCTTCGTTTTATAAATAAGCAAGCTGTATTTACTAATAAATTGTACATGGTAATCATAATTTATGTAACAAACTTTATAATATTTATCATGTGCCAATGTAACAATTGTTGTAAACCTATTAATAAAAAAATAAAAATAAAAAGCAATTTAATAGTTACACATGTTAGCTTGTTCATACATACAATATCTTTAGTTTTATAATATATACTTCTAGATGATATAATATAATACAAAAGTATTTTTGTGTTTGATTTTGTTTTAAATTTCTAATTATACTACCTACAATCAATGACATTTTATGTATAGACGCGTCATAAGCCAACATTATTGCACTAAAAAACAGAGTTATTAAACTATACATACAAACTAATAATGCTTCCAGTTTATAGTACGCTAAAAAGGGAAAGAATAATAAAGACATTATATGTTATTTTCATTGTTAGAACGAAATGAATATATATTTTGAGTTGTAATGACGTGTAACCGCGACACTGGATGATACGTGACTAAGAGAATGTCAGGCAATTACCAGACTTTAATATTGCTAAAATAGAGCGAGGGGAATGTATCTAAACATATAAAAACATTTTATTTTTTTTCTCTAAAATATCAGCTGGAAGAAAATGCCATGTGACTTGTGAGTGTGACATTAAGGTGGCTAGTGTAGGTACGAACCAAAAATCGTAATCAATTGTTTATTTATTCATAACGAAGAAAATAGTGATTAACCGCCCTTCTTAAGTTTAATGATTATTACAAGCTTTTATTTAACTTGCCTTGCTAGAATCTATAGATGGGTTAAATCTGTGGGGTATTAAAATAACATAACCACATATAATGTAATTGCACTTATTTATTTCTAACCAAAGTTTTACATATATAATTACAGTTTATGCACTACCAAATCGTTACGCGATACTTAAGTCTCTACTGTACGGAGCGCGTGCGCACGGCCTTCCGGCGTCGGAGTTGGCAGACCACTGCAACATGCCATGCACTGCAATACAGGACAGGTAAAAACCGAACGTTGACGAAGCGCGACGCAGGTCGCAGCCAACCGGTTCCGAGCGGCCGCGAGTCCCGCTACATCAGCCCCCCCGAAGACCTTTAGGTCTGAAAAGTAAATCTCGTGGGGAACCTGACTTGTCTACCAGAACGCGTGATGAACGGTGTCTTGAAGGTAGATGCGGGTTCTCTCCTCTTGGTCGCTGGGCCAGGTGTTCGGCGTCTTGTACCATGTACGCTGGTTTTAACCTGTCGATGGATACCGTGACAGTTTTCCCTCCGATATCTATTTTAAAACTTTTTTCCGAGCGTTTAATAACCTTGTACGGACCAGAGTAACGTGGCTGAAGTGGTTTACGAACGGCATCTTGTCTCAGAAAAACAGCGGTTGCTTTAGAGAAATCCTTATGTACAAACATTCTTGAATTACCATGACGGTTAACAGTCGTCGGTTTTAATTCGCGAATGTGCTTCCGAAGGCGGGATAAGAAGTCGCTATGGTCGATAACTTCGGTCCCTGATGTCCAGAACAGGTCGTTAGGTAAACGTAAGCTTTCGCCATAAACTAGTTATGATCATTGAGTATATATACAAGAACCCGACTACAACCGTTGGGCAGCTGCCCGCCAGACATAACACCCGTCTGGTCGGAGGATCCTCCCTTTTCGATAGTTCTTCTACACTGGTGACCCCGAGCATGAACGTCAGCGCAACCTTCTTCACACAGCTACATCGTGACGTCATCATCACTTCCACAAGCTTTCGAGCAGCGAGTCATACAGCCAGCCAGCATCCACGGCTACTTCGGGTATCCTGACCACCAGCATGCTGCGGACGCGCATTCCTGGTCATCAGCCTTCTCTGCGACCTTGGCACAGAACACTGCACTTCGGCCGGTCAGCAAGCAGAGACGCACTTCTCTGCTGGTCGACGCAGCAGCCAGCCACTACGGAGCACTGCAACACTCCGACTCACTGGAGCATTCTTGCAGCATCACCTCGACTCACTGGGGGCATCACCCTGACTCACTGGGGCATCACCGCAGACAGTTCCGACTCACCGTGAACTATGCGGCATCTGGTTCCGACTCACTGGAACATTCCACTGGCCCAGCAAGCATCACTAGATGATGTATGGACGACTCAACCTGCTATCGACATCCGGTCTCGGAGGGGAGTGATGTGGCGACATCTATCGAGCCACATAAGACACATCCTACTATCCTACATTGCGCTATAGAAATTAACTCAATCATTGAGTATATATACAAGAACCCGACTACAACCGTTGGGCAGCTGCCCGCCAGACATAAAACCCGTCTGGTCGGAGGATCCTCCCTTTGCAATAGTTCCTCTACAAATCTCTCAACTGAATTTTAAAACGGTTACCAAAATGAAAATATTTTTTATTCAATTTAGGCCCTAAAAAAATCCCAGTCATCGTGAAGAAACGGTAAGAAACTCGATGGGGTTTATCGACATCTTGTTTCTCTTTTTTTAATTCCATTCTTTCTTATCTCCAACAAATTGAGCTGAAATTTTGCATGCTGTTTTAATTTGGACGATATTTCTAAATCCAATATGGCGAACTCTCAAATATGGCGGACTAGTAACATTTTAAGCACCCCCATAATATGGGTATCAAATAAAATGGTTTTCTGAGAAGAATACGAAAAACATTAATACTATTATAACTAAAACGAAACTATAATAATGTTAATTTTATGAAAAGGCTGTGCTGTACTTACATAATATTTTGCTACATCAGATAATTTTAAAAGCTTCCAACACTTGTAAGAGACATTAAAATTATTAGTTACATATTAGTACCACTGAAATATTTAATAGAAGTTTGTTTAAAAAAAAAATTGATTTGTTCTATTCTAAAAATATGAAATAGACAAAGAAGGGAACACTTTAATAGGTGTTTACATGTCGGATTTTTATAAATAAAGCCGTGTGTGAATATATTACACGAGCAATTCAGAACAAGAATTCTTGTCATTTTGAAAGGCTTTGCTGAATTACGGATGTCATAATGTAGAGAGCAGCGAATCCTAAATTGGTTTCTGTAATTAGGTAAATGGGTTCCGCGAATCATTTACATTTATCATTGAATCCTTGGATTAATTTGACTGTCAAATAACAGCACAGATACAAAATTTATTTCAAAATCTTAATTCATACTAGCTGTGTCCGCTGTACATGCTCGAATGGGGCTACCCCCGCTCTCAGTTATTTTAAATATAAAATTTATAGTCATTTTAATGTCTAAAATTACTTAGTACATTAACTTGATATATCTCTTATGGTTTACTCAGCGTAAGCCATTTAAGCGCCAAAATTGATTCACCATGACCTTTTTTCTATTTGCGCTAAACTCGAATTCTTTTTCTATAATAAATATAGCCCAAGCTCCTTATATCATCAGCTATCTCCCAGTGAAAGTACCGTCAAAATCGGTCCAACCGTTTGGGAGATAACTCGGAACAAACAGACAGACATACAGACAAAATTTTAAAAATTGTTTTTAAAGTGAAACTTTTATTAGATCGTCTCAAAATTTTTAGTCTTTGTGTTGCATGTCGCGTGACGGTCGGCCGCGGAGTAGGGATGGCGGCGCCTATAGTTCGCAGCAAGTGACCATGTAGTGTATAAGACTATTACTCATTTGTGAATTTTTTTAAATGTCTATAATGTGAAAAAAGTTTCACTTTTACCGTGGTTTCATAAAACCACACAATCAATTTTTTTTTTATGTACCGTATATACGTTCAATATAATACAGTACAATATCTTTATTTGTCTGAATATGGTCAATACAGGTCTTACATTTATAAAATAGTTACATCATATTCTGCGATTTGTGGCGTGCAAGTTATTAAACAATTAAATAAAAATAAAAATAAATAGTCATTACAAAAAAAAAAACCATAATATTATACTTAATACCTATAAAAATAATAAAATGTCCAAACTAGTTAAAAAAATTGAAATTTTTGACGTTTTTCTTAAACATCTTATCTGGCAAACAACCGCTCGGCCCCCCTTTTGTTATGCGGTAACTAGAGGTATCACTAACTCGTTACCTCTTCCCCAAGAAGTCGTGGGTACCTAGTAATTTAGTGCATTAATGTATTTTTAATAGTCCTCTCTGGCTTTGCAATTACTGTACAGTTTACAACCGACAAGATTATTGTGTTTTCCAATATTTTATTCTAACAATAAAAAGTTTATGAAATCCATGTATGTACCTACATGATTAATTTCCTCGTGGTTTTATTACGCATTCCAGTTTTCTTAATACGTGATATGATTACAGATGCCTACAGTTGAAGCCAAACAATTTTATGGCAATATTTACGACGTTTTGTAACTTATAGGCAGTTGTCCATTGCATGATTAAGTAAACAGTATCGCAACTTTCATAAAGTTGTTTTTACCTTTTATTGTTGTTAATAAAATCTTTTTGATCATAAAGTATTACTGCCATTATAAATTAAAGTTGTCATCAAGAACTTATACTTTGTTTCACTTTATTCCATTTGTGCGTTTTAATCAAACTATGTTGAGTAAAACATCGGCAAAATAATAAAAAATTAACTCTTAAAAGCATAACTTCGCGTATGTAAAACAAAATTAAAACCTTGAAAAATTTGCTGTGTTGCCAAGTGCCTTATTAATATTTATAATATTTAACAGGCAGCTAGGCTTTAACATTAGAGGGATGCGACCCGGGTACCTGCCCCGGTATACAGAGTCTAAAGAGCATCGTCTGTTAATTCAGCATTTGTTACGTTGTGTAAGGGCGCTATACAATGTTAAATATAACTACATATATAATATAATCGCTTCATTAGATTAGTGATCGTAGGCGCGACTGCTATGCTCGAAGTCTTAGATTCGATAACCAGGCCGAGTAAAGTGTTATTGATTTTTTGAAATGATTTTTTCAGTAGCGGCTCGCTATTAGGGTTTGTGCCCGATTAAGGGCAATAGACTCACCCCCTATTACATGGGACTTAAAAAGCATACCCGACGAATTGTGGGTGTACGTTAGTACACCTTTGCCTAACTCTTCGGGGATACAGGCGTGATGGTATGTTACCTATGTAAAATATTTGACTCGGCACTGGAATGGTTAAAGCCGGCGCTGATCTTACATCAATATCAACAGGTTAATCTAGTATTTTCTAGTACTTATCTAGCTAACTACCACCCATGAGTTGTAACTCTTTTAATAACAATCTACTCGGGTAGTTAAATTTGAGAGTCAATACGCTCTCCAGTTGTATCATGACTTCATGAGTGCTTATGATAAGCCGCAGCCTTGTAATACGTTAGTTAAAGAAAGGATAGATGAAGTAATTTATAAGCACATGACGGGAAGCAGTATAGTCCAAAAAGTACTGTCATATTCTTTACGGCCAGTACGTTACTGATCACTCCGCATATAATGGCATCATTTGATACGAGAGGAACCCTTGTTCAGCTATAAATTATAATCGAAAAGAACCCAGCTCTCGAGTCGCCAAAACGTGGAAATTATTGCGCTACCCGCCGCTGTCAGTGTTGCCACCCGCTATATTTTATTTATACCCTTTACGAGTGTTGCCAGCCGTAAAAAAGTTTTAGTGGGTGTTGTAAAAATTGAGGCCCTGGTTTTTTGATCGTTGTCGGTTCGATGCTGATGGGCTGAGGCGGCGGTTTGGTTCATTAAGTCGATGTTTTGCATGGTTTTACGGCAGTTATATTTGGTAATTTGTTTATTCTCCATAGGCCAATGTGGCATGAAAGAACCTACCTATGGAACTATAATTATGGTGTGTTCCTTACATACAATTATAGAACGAGAAGTGAGGTCGCTCTAGGCGCCTGATAGCAAGATGCACCAAAATGCCAAATGTGAAGAACAATTTCGAGTAAAAAATATAATTTTTATGTTGCCTTTTTATCGTAGGTGCGTTAAGACAACAATCTCACCTGACCTCAAGTAAAGAGGTGGCCGAAGATGGTAGCTATGTTAAATGCTACCAGAAAAGGCAGAACAACAACTGCCTGTCCAACTAGTTTAAATATAGAATACTGACTGATCCCCGCGGCTTCGACTGCAGTGTTTCTTATATTAACATCACGGCAAGAAAACACATCGCTCAACGCGTAGCGCTTATAGTTTTTTTTTAAAGATATTTAAGTATGTAATTAAAAACAAAAAAAAAATTGATCAAAATCTATCCAATGCTTTTTTGCGTGATGCGCGCACAACGGCAAACTTCTATAATTTGATTTATATAGAATACTAGCTGTGCCCGCGGCTGCGCTCGCGTTGACTACAGAATGCCGTCGATCGGGCACACGCGCGAATCATGCTACCCCCGCTTTCGGTTATTTTATAGATAAAAATTCTCATTGTGGGTGCTTGCTGAATTTTTGTAGGTCTTTTTAATATTTACAATTATGTAGTACATTAAATAGATATATCTCTTATGGTTTACTCAGCGTAAGCCATTTAAGCACCCGAATTGTTTCATGTGAGCTGTTATTTTGACATTACAAACAGACACTTTGATTTTATTAATTGTATAGATACATTATAGTTCGCTTCATAATATTTTAAATAAGAATCTTGAAATAAACAAGGATCTCTCGTCTTAAAAAATCAGCTTTATTGAATTTTTGATTACATCAATAATCTTTCATTTTTTGTTTATTTATATAGGGCACACGTTACAGATTATAAACATCACAAGAATACATTTAAAATGTTACTTATTTTGGCTAGCTTATAATCCAATATTTATTAGTGCACATAAAGTACATCAGTTGTAATTATTTCACAAAAATCTGATACTTGAATACAGAATAAAATTATAATATAGATAATATTAAAATAAGGAAAAGTATTTTTAAATTGTATATTATATCAGAATCGATTTAGATTTAAGTGAATTATATGAATAGGATTCATATCAAGAGCGTTATAATGTCGATATTATTGTATGAGTGACAAATACGTGCTATTATTGGACAGTTGAAAGGGACATTGTTATTATAAAAAAGGGACCAATAGGAACAAGGCTTGGATTGATCAATTTTATTTTGCTTATCACAATATACAAAAGAATTCGTTTATAGTAAAAAATAAAGAAATAATCAAATCATCAAAATGGATGCGTTACAGTGACTTGATCGTTGGTTGGGCGTTTCCAGAACTAAAACTTAAATAACAAAAGACATACGTTCCACGTCAAAGAACATTTATAACCAAATGCGGGTAGTTTACACTGTAAGCGGGATGTACCTGCGATGAGTGTCTGCGCAATATCCGTTCCTAGCTCATATCCGCTCTCTGCCTGCGTCTTTGCGGACTGGTCATAATTATAAGCGATCGCGGTTTATCTTTTTTTAAGCTTTGTTATTTTTGTACTTTATTTTATTAGGGTTAGGTTTAAACCATAAAATCGTTTACATGTAAAGCAATAGTCACGATCAAGGATCTTAATATATAGGTATTTAAAACTTTATTAAAATAATTATGTAAAGAGATCAAAATTTATTGTTATTTGGTAGAAACACAGGCTTTTTTTCCTTTTTTTCTTTTATGATTTAAGAATCATTTAAAATACAAGAAATGGTTAAAACAGTGAAAGTAATATACATTCATAACATCAACAGTGATAGTTAATTTATGTGTCAATTATATAGCAATTTTTAACAGAAAAGAAAACAAACTTTAATTATTTTTAATTAAGAGTTTCCTGGTGTATCTTCAAAGTTGAAGGTCCAATACCAATTAAATTTAAGCGAGACAACCCTGGATGTATCCCCTATCCAAGAAAAAAATTATCATATAAATCGGACCATAAACAAAGAAGTTATGGCTGAACATCATATTTTGGTTTGCACTTTTTACAGCGTTTTTGTAAGCTGTTGTCTCAGCTTTCCGGTAGTTATTATAAACGCGATATTCTTGTAAGTTGTGGCACACGTCAAGGCGTGCAGTCGCGGAGGCAGGTGAGTTACCGGTTGTCGATATTAAGACTAGGTAGGCGCCTGTATCCGATATCTTGAACGACACGAGCAGCTCCAAGCTAGGATATAGGATTTTTTTGAAGGAACCTACACGCAGTCAATAACTCTCTTTATTTGTACATGTCGCTTGAGTTTACTCCTTAAAAATCGATTTTCATATTATTAGAACGTCGGTATGGAAATTTTATGGGGAGTGTAATTTATAAAAACGTTAACAAAAAGCGTTACGTTTTTCTGCGCAACGTACTTTGTGCACCTTTCAATTTGAAATCCTGTATGTATATACATTTATCATCTTGCTCTTAGATAAATCTTAACCACTCAATCAATCCATCAATTCATCAATCGATCAATTCATCAATCGATCAATCAATCAGTTAGTTCATCAGTCAGTCAGTCAGTCAATCAATCATCTCTTTGCCTATTGCATATTCAAAGACAATCGTATTTATGGAGTAAACTCCAGTCGTGCGTCGGAGTCGGAGCACACACACACACTTTTTTGTTAATGAAAATAAATATTGACCACTTTTTATTTATAGAAATAGTAAACAGGCATGCAGTTTTCTTCTTCTTGTTTTGGCGCCGCAAAAAGCACTTGCCAGTGTCAATGTTTTTAAGCCTTCGTAAAATTTTCCATTATACAAAGTTAGGCCTTCTGACAAGATGGTCAGAAACTTGTCAGACCTGTCTAGGGACTTTTTGTGACATCTTAAATTTTTTTTTATTAGATCTGACTATTCTGTTATCCTTAGGGACCTTGAAGCCCCTGCGGCTTTTACAGCTTTTCGGCTTTACTTGAGAACAATAACTAAACTATATCACGCAAAATGTCACCAATATTACATAAGTAAGGGTCAAAAAATTTAAGAAATAAAAAATAAAAAACACAACATGTCACTTCAACATCCCGCCAAAAACTCAGGCATGTAGTCTATTTGATTATTAAGTACACAGTCTAAATATAAACGGACCCACTTTTTTCCTTTTACTGTAGTTTTTCCGAAATATAATAAAGTCAGAATTGAAATGATCGTTTCATCATTCAATAAATAGATGTGGTAACAATGTTGGAGATAAACATTACGTACAGTACGTTGATCATTCTCGATCGTTTGATCGGCGACCGGTCACCAACAATGGGACGAGGGAACGAAAAAGGTCCTGAAAAAGTGTTATAGCACCGTGGGCCCCTGATATGGAGGGCAATGTGCCGTGCTCTGAGAAAACACATTCGTTGGTCGTGGAATAGCTACCGCTAATGCTGGTACAGACGCTTGAAGAACTGTTTATGTTTTTTATTTTATGTGAATACTATTTACTAGCATCGCAGTCTATAAAATCAATACAGGCGTTCAACGAAGACGCCTAGACAGGGCAATCGTGTAGGGCCTGAGGGATCAGACGCTGGTACAGGGAACCCGAGCAGCCTACGCCACTGTGTTTTGTGTGTGCCATGTGCATTATGCATGATTCCCAATTGGTTTTTTGCTAACATTATTTATTAGTGCAAGGATTTTTTAATATAATTAAGTTGGAAGATAGAAATTTAAAAATAGAAAAATAAAAAATTCTTTTGTTACCCATTTACAAAAGCCGATCTTGAAATTAAATTAAATTTTGTTTGTTTATGTATGTAGTTTACGAATTGTAAGTATATAATAATAAAATTATAACAGAAAAGCTGTTGCAACTTGGGTTGCCAACTTCGTTTATACCAAATATGGTATTTCAAAGTTATTACCTTAAAAAGATAGTTTAGTAACCTGATAGGTTTCAAAAAATATTTAATTTTTAAATGAATATTTTTTACTCTTTGGTGGACATAATGATGATAATTACATATAATCAAATTAATAATTACATACCAAGTACCGTTCACAAAGAAATAAAAGTTGCGGCCTGCATTGCGTTTTACACTTAAACATTTTGGAATAAGTAACGTTGCCTAAGTTTTTATCCAATAAAAATATAGTAGTTTAGCCTACTATATATATATTTTTTTAGAAATATATGTAGTAGTCGGACGCCTAGTATAGTAGGATACTATATTACATAGTAGGGTTAGAAACCCTAGGTAAGGTAGTGTCTTCTTTTACGCAAACATCAAAGGCGTTGGATCACTGTTGTCTTTTTACCCGACTGCGACAAAACGAGGGTTATGTTTTTCGAGTGTATGTCTATTTCTTTGGCACGCTCTGTAGCCAAAATGAGTTGATGGATTTTAGCATACGAGGTGTCGTTAGATTCATCTTAATTATGGGAGTGACATAGGCTATATAATTTTTAAGTAAGGCGCATGGGAATCAAATAAAATGCGAAAATTTAAAAAAAAAATTTAGTTAAGTGTTTTTGTGTTGCAGTCGAGTTTTTGTTTAATTTACTTTGTTACTTATTTACACTGTGCTAGCATAAACGAATTACGGCTTGCAATGTGAAGTGGAAAAGGTGGTTATTTCTGTTAAAGAACTGTTAGCCGTTTGTGTAGATAAGTTTTTGAGTGCGGATCAAGTTTTTGCAAAGATAGTGTAGGTGACATCTGATTGGGTAAAATTTTTGTAAAGTAGTTGGAAAGGCCTTGAAGTACGTCCAGCACTACATAAATTGAATGCTGATTTTGTTATTAAATTATAACAATACCGACTGTATAGGTTTTAAGAAACTTAGGTGGATTATATGAATTATATATTTGTGAACGCGACTGTTCACGATTTTCCGCTTCGCAAACGCCATTCGTGTACCTCGACCGGCTAATTTCCCGGCGAATATAAGTTTTTATTAAGAAAAATAAAAAGGGAAAAACTACGACGGTAAATATCGTTTGTAATAAAGGAAAGTTTTTTAATCAATCCGGGCAGCTTGCATGAGAATATATTGCGAAATTCGTGTGGAAGCTCTAATCAAAGTAAACATACCTTTGCAGGTATATTGTTTGTAGTATATCCATATCAATAAATCTGCAGTTTTGTTTGTACCTCTAATTTATTGTGTTAGCTATTTGTCAGGTTTGACACTTGAAAAATTTATGTCTGTCTGTCCGTTTATATAACTTGTATGTTTGTTTGTTAAAAAAGGCTTGAACAATTTTAATAAAATTTAATACACGGGAAGTTGACAAGACATGGAGCCAGTATTACGAACAAGACCTTTACTTGAATTTTGATATATACTGGCCATAAGATGTATAAACAAGCTAAATTATTAAAAAGGAAACAAAAATCCCGACTGCAACAATATTACTTTTTTTTTCTATTTTTGCTTTTTGTTTGAGTCCCAGACGTCGTACTTAAATATTATATAGCCTATGTCACTCTCACAATTAAGAGGAATCTAACAGAGCATGCCAAAGAATAGACATACATACATACATACGCTCTAAAAACCTAACCCACCTTTTCGCAGTCGGTTAAATAGTGATAGAAACGTACATTCAGTAAAAAAAGTATCGGGAATGAATGTTTTGTTTATGGCTTAGACGACGCTCTACGAAGTCGAAAGTAGCCGATTATCTCCCTGTTTTGCTCGATGTGCGTAATTTACGGCCGGTGACAATAAGCTTTTTTTTTTGTACTAACTATACTGTTAGCCTTACGGACCCTGGAGTCGCTGACGGCTTTTACAGCTTCACCGGAGTTGAGGTGACTATAAGCGGTACTGCTCGGTCTGATATACTCGGAACGCTACGAAAGTCGTAGCAGCTGTAGCAACTACGTAGCGGTACTACAAAGCAATAGTGTAAAAGCATTCGTTTAACCTGTGAACTTCAATATAGTGAAAAATACACGTTCTTTTTAACCAATTAAAAAAAGCAGGAGGTTCTCAATTCAATTGTATTTTTTTAATGGATGATTAGCAATAACTTCTTTGTTTATGAAGCGATTTATAATATTCTTTTTTCGTTCGTTCGTTCAAGGGTGGTCCCGTTTTAATTTTATTGTCATTGAACCTTTCACTTCGAAGATACGTCAGGAAACTCCTCAATAATATTGAAATTGGTTTGCTTTTTTTAACCGACTACAAAATAATATTGCATCCGTGATGAGGGCACTGTCATCTAGGTGTAACGAGACGTGCATCCAGCACAAACAAAAACGTCCGTACCAAATCGTGGCCAATCCGTCCCTCTCAAGAATAAATTCCTCCTCTAGAATAAGTTTTGATTCCATAAATATGACAACAATTATAATTTTGTATTTTTTCCATTTTTTGTTGATGAACAACGAAGCAAATTCGATGTAAATAAAATAAAAAATTTAACATTTTAAAAGTAACTTTAGACTTTAAAATATGTCAGTTATAAATAAATGTTAAGGTGTTGATATGGTCGAAGTCCAATTTCCACTGGTCGGGGGATTTTAGTTCGGTTGAACTATCTCGATACCCGCCGAGCATTCAAGCGACTTCGATTAGTTGCCCGTGTTATCGTATATTTTCATATGGATATGGCATATTTGTAACTCAACTCACTTGTAAACCAGCCTTCCCACAAGACTTTGTTTGGGCTAAAGAAACCTTCAGAAAACATAAAAATATCTTCTCCAAAATATCCTTTTAAAAATCATAACCAGCGGAACTATAACTACCGGCTACTTGTACTGTACACACAACAGTGAGTACAAGTTTGGTCGTCACGCCGCTAGGCCAATTCGACGACGATAATCGTCGTGAAAATCAGGACTTGCATTAACCGTGTAACGTATTCTATCTCATTCTCTCGCAGGGTAAATGCTAAAGAGGTATATCATGTTTTTCTGTTTTAGTGTCACTTTTTCGTTTAATCACGTTTCAAATCACAATGGTGCTAAAGAAGTTCGACCAGCAACTTTTTAATCATAGACTATTTTCTGTTTGGCATTTGCAGTATGAACCAAAAACGAATATTATATCACTTGCTGTCGGTTTCCATTGAATGACAATGTCAATATATTGGGGGGTCTAAGTTCAATGGCAAGATCAGGTTAGGACACGTGGTATTAATTTATTTTATTTAATATATTAGTAACAGATATTAAAGATACATTTTAGCTTTCTGCACTCCTTCTCCATATTGTTACTTACACCCGTGGGTATTAAAAATGCCGAAGGTTGACGTGAAGAAGATTTATTTCCATTTCACACAATTACAAATTACACGAACTCACAACACTTATTTATTACACCGTGGTTTCGCTTCCTTTTTATCGCTCGTTATCATCGCTTTATAATTCAAAACGGAACTGAATTCAGCGCCGTGCCTGAGTCGCTTAAATACCTACGCTAAACGATCGCAGAAAAAGTTCAAGGCTGGTGAATCTGTAAAAGCCGTCAGAGGCTCCAGGGCCCCTAAGGCTAACAGTATAGTCAGTTCTAAAAATAAAAAAAGATCGCAGAAAAATCGTGAATCATCGCTAACTTTATTGATTTTTAGTTTTTATGCCTACTCGATGACGTAATAGAGGCGATAAGCCCTATACATGTGTGTGTAAACTGCGATGTTTACACAAACATGCGCCGCGGTTGTTTACGACGCGAACATTATTTCGAAGTTCTGAGAAGTTTGTAGTTGCTTAGAGATATTTCGGGAACAGGATTTTCTTTATTCTCAGGATTCAGGATTCTTTTTATTCGGGTTTTAAATCACACAGTTTTCCGTGCACGCAATACGATGAAAAAGGGCTAGAAAGCTTTTGCTTCACGTATTAATATATGGATATAATAACACTAGCTATGCCCACGACTTCGTCCACGTGGTACACTTCGTGTATGAAAAACAGCAACAAAATAAAAACCTCCCCACACCTCAATCTCACCTTACGGTATTTGATTGGTATTGATACACTACATTTTTAGAACGAACTGACGGCTCGTGTTTTAATGTAACTTATTAAATGAATAAATTGTATCAGTCCCTTTCCTCTATAAATTAAATTTGAGTATAATATATTTCACAATCATAACGAAAATAGTGTAGATTTTTTTTATATGTTATTGTACAGAAGCTAGCGCCTAAGCAACAATACTATCATAAACAATTTTTCAAATTTTATGCTGTATGTCTGTCTTTCTGTTTGTTCCGGGTAATCTCCGAAACAGTTGGACCGATTTGGACGTGACTTTCACCGGCAGATAGCTGATGTCATAAGGAGTAAATTAGACTACTTTTATTTTAGAAAAATAATTAGGGTTCCGCGCTAGATATACCGAATGAGTGTACTACGTAAGGTGTTATTTATAATTTACCTTCTCCACTGTTCTTGGTGTCGGTATGCCGCACGATTTCAATCGGCGATGTTTGCGAATATTTTCACTCAGTTTACTTTGACGCGCTGCCAGAGGTACGCCCCTTGATATAGCGATATTCTAGAAACATTCTTAAATGTCTGCTCTTAAATAGCAAAATTCTGGTTCTGGTTCTGGTAATTTTTTTAGTATCTCGTTCAACAGCGGGTCTGACATGATAATATTCCTCTGTTTTCTGTGACAGAACGGCTGTCACTATTTTTAAAGCAATGGAATATTGAGGAAGTTTCGTCCACTTTCTACCAGGCATTTTAACCAAATGACATCGAAGACTGCTCATGAAATTCACTCATTCACATTGTAATTAACAATTGTATAAAGAGTACGAAACATCTTTTAGTTATCTAACTTTTTATTTGTTGACACTAAGCTTCCCTTTGAGTGTCTTTATTTATCTACTGAAGGACTGTGTCTTGTTAGACCTCAAAACATTTTAATCTGGCGAATATCGCGTAGGTATACTTTGAAATATAACATATTTCTTTGACATTTCACAGCGGAAACTGGATAATTTTGAAAATGTCTTTAAAAAATTATTTTAATAATTTTCTTTAAATACATAATTCTATTATAAGTGCGTATTTTTAACATCAGAAATATTATATGGCACTTCCATTTTCTTTACATCTTAGTTACGACCTAAGCTATCATGAGTAAGCGAGTTTAAGTTAAAGTTAACTTCAGCCGGTAAGGGCCGCATTGTTATCGCTCTATTGGCTTCCAGTTAACTCTATGTGAAGTTATTGCCTTTGTGTATACATATACTATATACATGTTATGTTTACGACCAGTTTATTTACTTTGCAAGATGCGAATATCTATATATAGTATAAAATAAAGTCGCTTCCCGCTGTCTGTCCCTATGTACGCTTAGATCTTTTAAACTACACAACAAATTTTAATGTGGTTTTCACTATAATTTAGAGACTTTTTTACTGAAGGTTTATATATACAATACATTCCAGTTAAGTTTTTGTATAATAGAGAAAATTCAATGATTTGTAATCAAGTCGTCAAATAATGATTTTCGGGTGCCTACATGTTTTACGCGGGCTAAATTTTATGAGAGACATCAAAATAATGTTCTAAAGAATTATAGTTCTTTATAAAAACTAGAGAAAAGTCCGCGATAGTATATATCTATTCTTTAAAGTTAACTCAAAATAACCATTTTTATCTTCAACATAATAATTAAAAATATTTCGTTATTTGCGAAGCTATTTTCTCTAATTCAGTATTAATCTTTATAAAGATAAATTTTATAGTTAACTTGGGCATTTAATGTAGATTAAAATTGTCATTAACTGGTTTCCATTAAAAATAAATACCGTAGAAGATATCACGAATTCGAAATTCCTCTCAGCAAAACGGTTGCGGGCGGTTGGCCGGCACTCCGCACCTATGGAGAATTGCGCATAGCGAGTTAAGCGTACTATTCGTAACTATCAAGTTACATAACATACCACTACGCCTGTATCCCCAAAGGATAAGGCAGTATACCCATAGTTCGCCGGGTATGTTCTTAGGTCCCATGTATGGGGGGCGAGCCTATTGACATTAACCGGGCTAAAAGCCAAACTCAGAGCAGCTATGGAGAATATCATAGAAAAACCCGATAACACTTTGCTCGACCTGGGAATTGAACCTAAGACCTCGAGCATAGCAATTGCGTTTAGGACCTAGTAAACCTAGGCTAATGAGGCAGTTATGAACTATCAATCTTAAAGCGATAAACTCCAAATCAGGCGTTTTTAAACATAAAATACACAACCTTGTAAATTGTACCCATGCGAAGCTGGGGCGGGTCGCTAGTGGTAATATATAGTATAGTGGGGCACAGAATTTGAATAGCGTGAATGAACGAAATTTTCCTGATTCTTGCATTGTAGATTATCACCGGTTTAACCACAATTTTATCATTAAAATTATTGGTAAGCTACTTAAATGATTGGTAATTGTTTTGTTTAGTTATTTACATAAATTGAATATTGTTGTACTAAAAAAAACCTTAATCTCAACTTTTTAAAACTCGCAACTAACGTAAGTGTCATTATCAGCGAAATAAATATTACTATTTACTACACAGCGAACTAGGCTAAACGTATAATTCGATATTAGGTAAATAGCTTCGAAGTTTTTCCAGCGCTGCGCGATACGGACTACACCGTAAAACATTTTACGAGAACGATAAACTTAAACGTTACCTACAACTAACTACGCTCATATGTACACGGTTAAACGGCCGAGAAATAAGATAAACACGCCCCCGTTATTCTAATCAAGTTTTGTAATAAAGTTGACAGAAAACTAAACATTGTATTTGTTAGGGATATTCTAAAAAGTTTTTTATAGACAGAGAAACTGTTGAGCGGTCCCTTCTAAAATAATGTAATGAAATTAATTTACGACACGACATATTTTTCACCAGTCTTGCTAAATTTAAAAACTCACATGACATATTTTTCTTTTTAATTGTAAGATCTTCACCGTCCATTTACAAATAATCAGTACTTGTTAACGATGTAAGTTGTTCACATAATATATCATAAGGTACTAGATTTAAGAACAAGTTGAATCAATATAGTAGTTTAATATGGGTTTTAGTAGACAATACTTAAGCATTTAAACTGGCATGCAATATTATTTAAAAGTCTCAAATTACATACAGAGATAAATTCAATAAATTGCAATAACATGAATATTTAAATTAATAAAATAATTAAATTAAATCATATTCGATACATATTAAAAAACAATCATTCTCGCTTAACCTAAAACGGAAAGCTTTACATTTTTAATACAATTGAATAATATGTAATTTTAAAATAATAATATAGTATTTATAAGTACATACTTCGAAAAGTGTCGAACAAAATTAGAAATATTGCATAAAATGAGTGATAGTTTTTGATTATATTCTTTATGTGCTTTCTGAATTTATGAAGTAATTTATTCAATATTTGTATATATTATAGTATGTCAACCCAGCCCTAGTATTTCCAGACGCCGTGATATACGTTTCCCGTCTAAGAGTTAGTACTATGAATACTCGATGTAGGTTGTCTACGCGTGGGTTGATTTGTTTTTTTTTTTTCTTGAATTTGACAGAGAATGAAGGGAAGAGCTCTAGCTAGCGCGTCGTTTGGGTCATTTTAAATTTCTGCTGTGTTTTCTGTTTATTTTATATAATTAACCTAACTTACGAATGTGTGCTACATTGTGGTGGTTGAATAAACGTTTCAACTATCCGCCGATTATGTTATTTATAAGACTGAGCTAGCTTAACGAAAATATATAATTATATCAATTTTTTTATTTTGCATTTAAGGGTGGCAGATAGGTAGGAGAACGTTAGAATGTTATGTTTCCTCCGCTTACCTGTCCAGAGCATCGAAGAGGTATCGAACTGTATTCCATACACGGCCGAACTCGTGCCTTGTAAAGAAGATACAGTTGACCAGGCGTGGTTAAAACCGTCACATGTTGTTCGGGATTTCGAATCCCCGAGATGAAGTAGAGATGACACTTCCAATGTACCCTAGAGTTGATGTTGCTGCGATTATCCACACCAAGGTCATCGAGGCTCTCACGCATGTCGCATTGCTAGCGAGATATCCTGAACAGTAGGGAGAATGGGATTTTTTCAACCAAGTTACTTGCTCCTCTGTAGATGCAAGGTTAGGTTAAGTTGAATGAGAAGCTCGTCCCGTCTCTTTTCAGTGTCTTTCCGACCGCTTTTGTGAGTTGTTGTAAGACTTGGAAGGTTTTTATATTAGTACAACCAGTTAAAAAGAGATGGCGTGTAAGTCGTTTAGTTTTCAAGACAACGAGACGGGAACGGAGTCGCTTTGAAAAGCTAGTATAATTAAAAAATTACAAATCTTTGACTATAGTACATTAAAAATCATTATTACAGATAAATTAAACTTTTTTATAGTAAAACTAGCTGTGCCCATGGCTTCGCTCACGTGGACCACAGAATGCTCGCGCGAATCTTGCTCCTACTCCCGGCTATTTTAAAGACAAAAATGCTTATTGTGGGTGTTCCTTAGCTTAGAAGATAGATATATACTTTCCCAGACTTTCTTGTAGGTCTCTTTAATATCTACAATTATTTGGTACATTAATTTGATATAATTATCTCATATGATTTACTCAGCTTAAACCATTTAAGCGTCCCAATTGATTCACCATGACCAATTTTTATTTATTTGTGTAGAACCATAATTCTTTTTCTAAAATAAAAGTAGCCTAATTACTTCCTGTATTATCAGCTATCTATCAGTGAAAGTCTCGTCGAAATCGGTCCAACCGTTTTGGAGATTACCCGGATCAAACAGACAGACAGACAGACAAACAAAAATTTAAAAAACGGGCTTTTTGTTTTAGGTATTGTATATACTTTTGTAGCGACATCTACATAGGGACACACAGCGACATCTATCGAGCCACATACGACGCATCCTACATCGCACTATAGAAATTAACTCTTCGATTGAGTGTATATACAAGAACCCGACTACAACCGTTGGGCAGCTGCCCGCCAGGCATAACACCCGTCTGGTCGGAGGATCCTCCCTTTTCAAAAGTTCTTCGCAAAAGCTAAGTCATAGTGACATCATCATCTGATGTAGCGACATCTACATAGCGACACACAGCGACATCTATCGAGCCACATACGACGCATCCTACATCGCACTATAGAAATTAACTCTTCGATTGAGTGTATATACAAGAACCCGACTACAACCGTTGGGCAGCTGCCCGCCAGGCATAACACCTGTCTGGTCGGAGGATCCTCCCATTGCAATAGTTCTTCTACACTGGTGACCCCGAGCATGAACGTCAGCACAACCTTCTTCGCACAGCTACATCGTGACGTCATTATATACACTCAATCGAAGAGTTAATTTCTATAGTGCGATGTAGGATGCGTCGTATGTGGCTCGATAGATGTCGCTGTGTGTCGCTATGTAGATGTCGCTACACTTTCTTAAGCATTTAGTAAAAAACTGTTATTTTGACATTACAAACGTACACTTGTATTTAGATGCCCAATTAATAAAACAATAGGTGACTAAAAAAAATACTTTTTTATTTTGGATTTTTGCCTATGTAGACTAGACAATTTTGCCAATGTCAAGTGTGACAAAAACACGTTATAGAATTTTGTTGCCAAATATTGAAATATTGAAAAACAATATTGAATTGAATTGATCAAATCATGAAAATATTTATATGTATTTTTTATGATTATGTTGATTTTAAATGACTCGCTTCGGTTAAACTCCATTCCAGTCTAATGATTTTCCTCTGGTACTTAACAGAAGTCACAACGATTCGATTTTAGTGTCTACAAACATAGGCTTATACTAATGGATGAAAAGCGGAGTCAATATATATTTTTTACCATACGTCACTTTTCATTTTCTAATGGAACTGAATGCTGTAAGACTTACGCCATTAGCTGTCAGTTCAAATGTAAAGAAAAATATTACTTTGTTTATTTGGTAGATGATACAATGTTAATGCGTAATGCGTTTTCTAAACCGGTAAAGGTAGTGTCACGTTTGTTTGTCTCGCCAAGTATTAATTTCTAAAAGTGGTTTAAAATCAGTTAATATGCAAAATATTTGTTGTTCAGTGGAGTGAAGGTGGTACTGAATCTAAGTAAACTTATATAATTGAAATCCGTGCAGTGAATTAAAAGATATTAGCAAAACAATTTATAATCAACAACAAACAATTTATAGTTTTTTGCGAGTCATCACGATCACGTCGATTGCTATCTCTTGCGCACCACTACTCGCTCGTTCTAGCGCATACCAACTACGCGCGCTATGGTCGCCCTTCTTCCTATCTCTGTTGCACTTGTGGTTGCACTACTACTTCCTCGTTCCAGCGCAGATTACGGTAAGCGCGGAATAATAATTATGGAATGTCAAAAGTGCAAGAAAGTACTCTCAAAAAAAGGATCGCACTTTATATGCCAAGGGTCTTGTCAAGGAACTTTTCATCGGAGTTGTGTGAAAGGATAAGCCGCGGACATGAAAGCAGGAATAAATAGAATTTACTGTAATAATTGTGAAGAAGAAGGATCTGATGATGAAGAGCTGGAAATAGAGGAGGAGGAGTGCAAGGGCTACGAAAAAATACTAAAAGACATCCAAGCGAAAGTTGGCGCAATACCTGGATGGAAAAAGCATTTGGAAGGGATTAAACAGAGCATTAGTGTATTATCTGAAAAATATGATACTCTCTTAATTGAGCATGAACAGGCCAAAGATAAAATTTCAAAGTTGGAGAAAACTACCATGAATATTAGTAACAAATGTATTTACTTAGAGAAATGCAACCTTGCAATGGAACAAAAGTTGAACCAATATGAGCAATCATCGCGCAAACGGAATATTGAAATTGTAGGCGTCGAATACCTACCTGGTGAAAATTTAAAGGATTTAGTAAATACAATTGGGGAAAAAATGGGAGCAAGCTGTGAATACATAGAATGGGTAAAACGTAGCCGGCCTTCAAAACAAGGAGCTAAACCATCTCCCATAATAGTAGGCTTTAAGAACTCAGGTCTCGAGTCCAGGAACAGTTGGCTGGTAAAACACGATTGTAAAAGGCGGGTCTATGAATAACAAAATATACATTAATGAAGATCTTATTCCCTCTACAAGGGCTTTGCTATGGAACACTAAAAAACAACTATATGGTATTTACAAATTTATCTGGGTATCTGACGGAAAAATACTTATTAAAAAAGTGGAGGGTGACAAAGTAATATGGATAAAGGAGCAAAGCGACTTAGCTGAGTTACTAAAATTAAAATAATTTTATGTTTTTTTTTTTTTTTTTTTTACTATAAACCTAGCACTAAATGGTTGCTAACTTAAATACCTAAAATTCGCCGACTTGAACAATATCGACCAAATAGCAGAAAATATTGTAAATTACAAGTGTGTGAATAATCTACAGAATTGGTTAAATTCATTGAATGTTGTTAACCAAAATGTTCTAACTGTATGTACTTCATGTAAATATTCGTTCAATACAAAAACATTTCAGCGAATTAATAGTAACATTAAACAATAGTATACATTTATTAGATGTAATAGTTTTAACTGAACCCAATATAAGTCATATCCAACTTTCTTTTTATAATATCACTGGTTACAAATTAAATGCGTATACGCGTGCGGGCCGAAGTGGTGGAGGCGTAATAGTGTACACACGAGCAACTTTGGGAGCTAGTGTATGTGATACAACTGCATTTTCGGCTAATATGCGTTCGGCGGAGTGCGTTTCCATTACAATTAATTACAATAGTCAACAAATATACATAATGTCAATTTATAGACCACCAAAAATAAACAATGAAAACAAATTAAAACAATTTTTAAAAGAGTTACGTAGTTTAATAGAAAAAATACCTCGTAATACAAAAGTAATTTTAATAGGTGATATTAATATAAATATTCTTAAGTGTTCTGATCAATATGTGACCTTATTGACTTATTGTCAGAGTATGGTTTTATCAAATGTATAAATGACATAACTCGAAAGGAAATGTTATTGGATAAAATAGTGCAATCCTGTATTGATCATATATATGTTAGAGCAAATAATATAATTTGTGTAAACTCAGCTGTTATTAAGCATAAAATATCAGATCATTATTATGTATCGGCTGTAATAGAATGGAAACACACATCGCCGAAACGTTCACCGTTTGGTAGTGGTCATTTCTCTGCGGGTGCGCCTAGTAAACGCGTCCTAGATAATAATATGGTCAGATAAAAATTATTACGAACCGACTTTGCTGCTCTTTTATCAATTGAATGTCCTCGTGAGCTATATAGTGCTTTCTGTAAGATATTTATTGATATATATAATGAATGTTATAAAAGTATAAGTATAAACACTAGTATAAGGAATAAACCGTGGGTTAATAGTAGTTTAAGGAATATGATCGAAGAAAGAGATAGATTATTTGAAGTTTGGAGTAATGAGCCAAAGAATATGGTAAAGAGACTGAACTACACTAGGTATAGAAATAAATGTCAAAAGAGTACAAACAGAGCTAAAAATAAATACGATAAAAATAGTATATTAGAATGTAATAATAATATTAAGATGTTATGGGATAAAATTAATTGTTTGATGGGAAATTCAAAACAATCTATCGATAATTTAAATCTTTCAAAAATGGGTGGAGTACAAGGTGTTACAAAAATTAGTAATGATTTTGCTGAAACTTTTTCTGTAGAAATAGATAAAATAAAACATAATTGTAATGAAACATGGCTAGATAGAAAACAATATGTTAAACCTGTTAACGTGTGTATGAGGTGGCAACCCGTAACAGCGAGTAATGTGAAACTAGTAATAAAAAATATGAGTAGTAAGAAGTCACCGGGTTGTGATCGCATCCGCATGTCAGACTTAAAAACAGTTGTGGATAGGGTGAGTCCTATTTTGGCTAAGCTTGTTAATTTATCTGTTAGCAAACACATGTTTCCTGATAAATTGAAGGAAGCAATCGTGCGACCAATATATAAAAAAGGTGATTACACAAATATATCCAATTATAGACCTATAGCTATATTTTCAAGTTTAGATAAAATAATGGAAAAATGTATCGTCAATCAGCTGGATAAGTACCTACAACAAAACAATATAATTGATAGTTGCCAACACGGGTTTTTAAGAGGTAAAAGTACAAGTACATTGTTATTTCAGTTTACTGATAAAATTAATAATCACCTGGAGAGTAAAAAAATTATAATAGCTATATTTTTCGATTACAAGAAAGCATTCGATACATTACAAAAAACAACACTTTTAAATGCCATGAAGGAGTGCGGAGTGGAAGAACCATTGAACCAGTGGTTCCGTGATACCTTACTGACCGCTCTTATCGCGTTAAGCTGGGCGACACGCTCAGTGATAGGGTGCCGGTGCGCAGCGGGGTGCCGCAAGGCTCCGGGTGTGGTCCGGTCTGCTACCTCATGCATGTCAACAGCCTATGCAGCGTGCTGCAGCATTGCACCGCATACATGTATGCCGACGACCTGTGTGTGCTGCGGGCTGGCACGGACATCACGGAAACCTACCAGCTAATTCAAAATGATATCGATGCAGTAGTCAAATGGTCGCATGATAATGGAATCGTTTTAAACTCCGAAAAAACTAAACTTTTGGTTATCCGCTCACCTATCACAGTATTCTTAAACATACAGCGCATCCGCACTGTACGACGTTGAATAACACTTGTTTTTAGAATGCCTTCGAGCGCCGACACGTTACAAACATGTTTCGACAACAAATAATGTATATATTGTAAAACAATTCGATAAAATAAACCAAAGATATTTCACTATAATTTCACTTTAACTAATAATCACGGTGTCCGCTTGTATTCAACTATAGTTTACTTCATTAACTCTATTAATCTTGCACATCCAGCCTGCCTAGTCGCTTAGTACAAACTGCCCGTCTTTATAGTAAACCAATATTTAAGGTATCCGACATTTTCAATCGGAAAGAATAATACCGGAAGTCAAAACTGAGCTACTTAAGAGTTAAATAGAACAATATTAAAATCTAGACATATTCTAAAATAATAAGATAAATTGAACAATACGTTTTATGGTAGTACTAAACAATAATTATCGTCAAGCTAAAAACATAGTATGTTTTATAAAACCTTAAACAATATGATTATTTTGTACGAACTACCTCCATGATCGAGAAGTTTTAATAGATTTCTCAACTTATTATTCATTCAGCAATTATTATATTTATTATAATACGTAATATTTATTAAAATTAGAACTATATTTTTCGTAAAGCTAACACTCGTCCATCCTGATAAATTTTCGCGTCCCCGCGACCACGTGCCAAGTCGTTTGTGTGCACATTGCACTTCAAGTCGTTTGTGTGCACATTGCACTTCAAGTCGTTTGTGTGCACATTGCACTTCAAGTCGTTTGTGTGCACATTGCACTTCAAGTCGTTTGTGTGCACATTGCACTTCAAGTCGTTTGTGTGCACATTGCACTTCAAGTCGTTTGTGTGCACATTGCACTTCAAGTCGTTTGTGTGCACATTGCACTTCAAGTCGTTTGTGTGCACATTGCACTTCAAGTCGTTTGTGTGCACATTGCACTTCAAGTCGTTTGTGTGCACATTGCACTTCAAGTCGTTTGTGTGCACATTGCACTTCAAGTCGTTTGTGTGCACATTGCACTTCAAGTCGTTTGTGGCACTTCAAGTCGTTATTTACACTCACGCTCATAGCAGTGCAGTGTTTACAATGTACGTGCACGTTGCACTTATGTACGTGCACGTTGCACTTCAAAATGTACGTGCACGTTGCACTTCAAGTATACTTACGCTCATAGCAGTGTAGGTTTTATAAGTGCCAGCCAGCCATCCACGGCTACTACAGGTATCCTGACCTTCAGCACGCAGCGGTCGCCAGTTCCTAGTCATCACCCACGCCTTCTCAACGATCTTAGCACCACATGCTGCTCTTCGGCCGGTCAGCAAGCAGAGACGCATTTCTCTCCTGGTACGATGCAGCAGCCAGCCACTATGCAGCACTGCACCACTCATAAATAGAATAACAAATTATTTAACATTTTTATAAGAAAAACAAATTAAAAAATTTATAAATGACAAATTATTTAACATTACCAAGATGACCCATGAGTGATCACCAAAATTAATTTATATTCATCCTGACGCACTGGGGTCACAGGACATTTGACTCTTTAGGACCCATGCAGCCTGTTGAATCTTCATCACCAAGCGGGAATTATTTTAATATTATCACGAAATTCCGTTTTCACGCCGTTGTATTTACAGCGGATATCACTAGTTGCCCACGATTATGGTAGCGAGCGACCTCATGCCGCTAAAATTCTTTCCATGATAATGCAGCATTATCAAAGATGAGCTGGTAGATCTTTTAGCCTGTGCACAGTTTGAACTACGCAAATGGAGTAGCAACTCTAAAGAATTGTCTCAAATTCCTTCTGAGCACTGTCAAATTCCCAAAGAGTTTTTGTGATGATCAAAACCAACGTACGTTAAAGACACTTTGTATTAAATGGGATCCAGTTCAAGATATCTTTACTTATTCTTACAAACCTTGTGGCGCTACCAATAATCTGCTTCCTTATTAGTAAATGGAAACTTTGTGAAAACTAATTTATCTGTTAGCAAACACATGTTTCCTGATAAATTGAAGGAAGCAATCGTGCGACCAATATATAAAAAAGGTGATTACACAAATATATCCAATTATAGACCTATAGCTATATTTTCAAGTTTAGATAAAATAATGGAAAAATGTATCGTCAATCAGCTGGATAAGTACCTACAACAAAACAATATAATTGATAGTTGCCAACACGGGTTTTTAAGAGGTAAAAGTACAAGTACATTGTTATTTCAGTTTACTGATAAAATTAATAATCACCTGGAGAGTAAAAAAATTATAATAGCTATATTTTTCGATTACAAGAAAGCATTCGATACATTACAAAAAACAACACTTTTAAATGCCATGAAGGAGTGCGGAGTGGAAGAACCATTGAACCAGTGGTTCCGTGATACCTTACTGACCGCTCTTATCGCGTTAAGCTGGGCGACACGCTCAGTGATAGGGTGCCGGTGCGCAGCGGGGTGCCGCAAGGCTCCGGGTGTGGTCCGGTCTGCTACCTCATGCATGTCAACAGCCTATGCAGCGTGCTGCAGCATTGCACCGCATACATGTATGCCGACGACCTGTGTGTGCTGCGGGCTGGCACGGACATCACGGAAACCTACCAGCTAATTCAAAATGATATCGATGCAGTAGTCAAATGGTCGCATGATAATGGAATCGTTTTAAACTCCGAAAAAACTAAACTTTTGGTTATCCGCTCACATCACAGTATTCTTAAACATACAGCGCATCCGCACTGTACGACGTTGAATAACACTTGTTTTTAGAATGCCTTCGAGCGCCGACACGTTACAAACATGTTTCGACAACAAATAATGTATATATATTGTAAAACAAATTCGATAAAATAAACCAAAGATATTTCACTATAATTTCACTTTACTAACTAATCACGGTGTCCGCTTGTATTCACTATAGTTTACTTCATTAACTCTATTAATCTTGCACATCCAGCCTGCCTAGTCGCTTAGTACAAACTGCCCGTCCTTTTATAGTAAACCAATATTTAAGGTACCGACATTTTCAATCGGAAAGAATAATACCGGAAGTCAAAACTGAGCTACTAAGAGTTAAATAGAACAATATTAAAATCTAGACATATTCTAAAATAAAAGATAATAACAATACGTTTTATGGTAGACTAAACAATAATTATCGTCAAGCTAAAAACATAGTATGTTTTATAAAACCTTAAACAATATATTATTTTGTACGAACTACCTCCATGATCGAGAAGTTTTAATAGATTTCTCAACTTATTATTCATTCAGCAATTATTATATTTATTATAATACGTAATATTTATTAAAATTAGAACTATATTTTTCGTAAAGCTAACACTCGTCCATCCTGATAAATTTTCGCGTCCCCGCGACCACGTGCCAAGTCGTTTGTGTGCACATTGCACTTCAAGTCGTTTGTGTGCACATTGCACTTCAAGTCGTTTGTGTGCACATTGCACTTCAAGTCGTTTGTGTGCACATTGCACTTCAAGTCGTTTGTGTGCACATTGCACTTCAAGTCGTTTGTGTGCACATTGCACTTCAAGTCGTTTGTGTGCACATTGCACTTCAAGTCGTTTGTGTGCACATTGCACTTCAAGTCGTTTGTGTGCACATTGCACTTCAAGTCGTTTGTGTGCACATTGCACTTCAAGTCGTTTGTGTGCACATTGCACTTCAAGTCGTTTGTGTGCACATTGCACTTCAAGTCGTTTGTGTGCACATTGCACTTCAGTCGTTTGTGGCACTTCAAGTCGTTATTTACACTCACGCTCATAGCAGTGCAGTGTTTACAATGTACGTGCACGTTGCACTTATGTACGTGCACGTTGCACTTCAAAATGTACGTGCACGTTGCACTTCAAGTATACTTACGCTCATAGCAGTGTAGGTTTTATAAGTGCCAGCCAGCCATCCACGGCTACTACAGGTATCCTGACCTTCAGCACGCAGCGGTCGCCAGTTCCTAGTCATCACCCACGCCTTCTCAACGATCTTAGCACCACATGCTGCTCTTCGGCCGGTCAGCAAGCAGAGACGCATTTCTCTCCTGGTACGATGCAGCAGCCAGCCACTATGCAGCACTGCACCACTCATAAATAGAATAACAAATTATTTAACATTTTTATAAGAAAAACAAATTAAAAAATTTATAAATGACAAATTATTTAACATTACCAAGATGACCCATGAGTGATCACCAAAATTAATTTATATTCATCCTGACGCACTGGGGTCACAGGACATTTGACTCTTTAGGACCCATGCAGCCTGTTGAATCTTCATCACCAAGCGGGAATTATTTTAATATTATCACGAAATTCCGTTTTCACGCCGTTGTATTTACAGCGGATATCACTAGTTGCCCACGATTATGGTAGCGAGCGACCTCATGCCGCTAAAATTCTTTCCATGATAATGCAGCATTATCAAAGATGAGCTGGTAGATCTTTTAGCCTGTGCACAGTTTGAACTACGCAAATGGAGTAGCAACTCTAAAGAATTGTCTCAAATTCCTTCTGAGCACTGTCAAATTCCCAAAGAGTTTTTGTGATGATCAAAACCAACGTACGTTAAAGACACTTTGTATTAAATGGGATCCAGTTCAAGATATCTTTACTTATTCTTACAAACCTTGTGGCGCTACCAACTCAATTGGGCTCAGTCTGTGCCATCTGATATAGCTCAAGAGTGGCAAGACTTTGTGAAGGAACTAATTTATCTCAAAGAACTTCGACTTCCACGCCGAGTCTCGAGCTCCACGGCCATTCATTACGAGGTTTTGGATCCACAAAAGGTTACGGTTGTTGTGTCTACATACGAGCGCTTGGTAGTAAAGACAATCCTGTTCAGTTACTTATTGCCAAGTCGAAGGTAGCACCTTTAGAACCACTTACCGTCAACCGACTGGAGCTTTGTGGTGCCGTCTTACTGTCACGGATTTTAAAGCACATAGTAAAACCGTTTTGTCGTGGCTATATACTGAACCACATAAAGTAAAAACACTCGTGGCGCATCGTGTTGTTAAAATCACGGACAACGTCAGTGTTGAGAATTGGCATCATGTGTCAACACCCCCCTCCTGGTGGTCAGGCCCGAACTGAATCTCAAAAAGAGACATCAACGTGGCCTATAAATCACACGGTCGAACTAGATTCGGTTCCCGAACTAAAACCTATTCACATTTCCCACGTAATTAGTGTTAGTGACCATACTAGTACCGATGTCGTATCTCATGTTTTGTATCCAATGTTTTGAATAAATATTCTTCCTTTTCCCGGACCCAGCATGTATTAGCTTTGTGTGTCCGATTTACAGACTCAAATCTGGTCTTACGGTCAGCGAACTTGAGTATTCATTGAACACTTTTGTTCGATATGTTCAGATTCTGAATTGTAAAACAAATTCGATAAAATAAACCAAAGATATTTCACTATAATTTCACTTTACTAACTAATCACGGTGTCCGCTTGTATTCACTATAGTTTACTTCATTAACTCTATTAATCTTGCACATCCAGCCTGCCTAGTCGCTCAGTACAAACTGCCCGTCCTTTTATAGTAAACCAATATTTAAGGTACCGACATTTTCAATCGGAAAGAATAATACCGGAAGTCAAAACTGAGCTACTAAGAGTTAAATAGAACAATATTAAAATCTAGACATATTCTAAAATAAAAGATAATAACAATACGTTTTATGGTAGACTAAACAATAATTATCGTCAAGCTAAAAACATAGTATGTTTTATAAAACCTTAAACAATATATTATTTTGTACGAACTACCTCCATGCTCGAGAAGTTTTAATAGATTTCTCAACTTATTATTCATTCAGCAATTATTAATATTTATTATAATACGTAATATTTATTAAAATTAGAACTATATTTTTCGTAAAGCTAACAATATATATTATAGAACAATGTTGGTAAATAAGCATACGGTATGCTTGTTATTAAGCGGCTACATAAGCTATCTATGCCGTAATATCATAGGTATCACGAGCGCGTTTCCGACCGGGAACCCCCTAATCCAAAGAGTTCTAGAATCCCTACTCACCGCAGAAATACATGTTTGGCTGGATGCCCGTCTCGTCAACACAGTACAGATGCCAGTAGGGTGAGATGGTGGTGAGGGGCCTCAAGGGTGCAATAATGCATGACCGCTTGAGGTGATGGATCTTCAAATTAAACTCAAGATCTTTTACTGGAGGCGTTCGCATGACGACCAATCTGGCTCGAACCGTGCGCGACACGAATTTTGCCGAGCTTAAGTAGTACAGTAAGTAGTAAGTAGTGCAAATATTTGACAGCAATTTTCTTTAGGGTGGAGAATTTCTACCAGTCGGACTGCCCCAAGTATAGTGAAATCTCTAAAGAAATTTATCTGATCCTTACCTCTGTCATTTATAATATATTTTTGTAATGTTTAATAGATAATTTGTCACATAGATAGTTTATAACCTGGATAAACACTTAAGATAATTTTTATCCCGATAAACAACATATTTTGATTTCCCTCTGGGCCCAGTTCTGAAGTTCTGCCAGTTGAAGTCGCGGCTGCAAGCTAGCATATTATAAATTGAAGACACGATAGGGTTATTGTGTGAAAAGAGACTTCCTAATTGATTTGATTTATTCATAATATTTGTAATTTATTTCCAGGTGGCACTGATACAACATTTCAAAATATTACATCGAGTGTCACTATTTTCAAGACAAAAACATGTACGGTACAAATAAAATAAGTAAAATATAATTTAAAAATCCGTTAGTCCAATTCATAAAGAAAATATTTAAGTATGTAAGTTTAATATAATTTAATTAATATGTACCATACAAAATAAGTTATAAACCATTGAATTACTGCAAGCGCTCCTATAATAATAATAATAATAATTTATTATTGCAAAGTACAACTGATTTTAGATTTAGAAAAACACAACAACAAAAAAACTTTTCTGAGCTCCTGACTGCCAAACTAGGGTTCTCTATACCTTGGCAGTCGCTTTGCCTACAAAATAGATCAATCTATATTCATGGTTGTCGTTTCCATTAATAACAAGTTGTGTTGATACAAAAAAAAGAGAAAAACTACAATAATAATAAAAGAAAATAAATAAATAATAATCTATTCTAGAAAAAAGATTATAAACACATATTTATAATTGACTAGCGGTGTGCCCGCGGCTCCGCACGCGTTTATAATAACTCAGTAGTTATTTACAACCCGTAACTTTATTTTTACCCATACTGTTGACAGTTCATATGCCGTATCAATTGAGGAATAGCATGTATTTCCCGTGTACAATTTTCATCAAATAATTATTTTTATTTCTTTCTTACTAAAAGCATAAATATGAATATAAGTAATTTGAGACATGACGGGTTCTTCATGCAAACTTTCACCCAAGTTTTATTTTCACCATATGTGAAATAACACAATAAAATAATTCATTTGTAGCAAAACTGTATAATCCAGATAATTTACAATAGGTATATCGCTTAGAAAATATAATCTCCCGCGAGCCGCAATTGACAGCGCACGTCATAAATTTCAATCATTAAATAAAACAGTCATTATGCCGTACTGCGTAGTTAAACAGTTTAAAAACACTTCAGCCAATCTTCAAAATAATACTGGACTATCATTTAATAGGTAATTATTAGAAATGCAATACATTTCTTATTAAGTATAACAATGTCAATAAATCATTAAACCAGATTGACAATCAACAAACTGGTTGGTATGGCAGCCGATGTCATTTCACCATTATCGCGCATGCGCATTTGGTGTTCCCGTATTTTGTTCATAGAAACTTTCACCCCCTATTTTCTACCCTTAAAGTTTTATTTTCGCTACAAAAAGTACCCTATGTCCTTTCCCAAGTTCCAATCTATCTCTGTACCAACATTCATCAAATTGGTTCAGCGGTCTAGGCGTGAAAACGTAACAGACAGACAGAGAGAGTTACTTCGCATTTATAATGTTAGTATGGATTAGTATGGATTATTTAAGCAATTAATAGTATCCCAATGACTTTATATGTCAGTGTGCGTGTGTGCATGTAATATATATTTGTGATCGTATGTGTGTGCGTATGTGATTTTGTGAGTAGGTGTGGGACTGTATCAATGTTGAAAGATTATATTGAGTATATTGCATATATTTATTAAAAAAAATCCTTTTGTTATTTAAATTTTATTCCAAAATTTTCAGATCTTCAGTTTCATCGTAGTATTTATTTATTAGCCAAATTGTTATTACTTTTTTACATTGGTAGTTTGTCTTTTCATAGATTGAGATTTCCCGATTTATTTTACTATATCGCTAGACCACCCTGAAGATTTTGGTGGTCGCCCGAGGAAGGGTCATACAACCGGCCGCGCACGATGCTCGTCTGTCCGAATCTCGATACTCGCACGCACATACATTCGTATAAAAGTAATTCAAAGGGAAAGAGCACACAATACAAATACGTAGTGTAGAGTTTTGATAAAATTTCATAACCAACATAAATTAAACCATTCAGCTGAGCATCAATAAATAGGCTTCAATAGAGAATAAAATGAACCTGAATTAAGTATAATAATACTATTGAAGAATTGAATTTTCAATAAAACCAGTAAAACCGAAACGATAATTCATATCGTTGAATAACTAACGAAAAGCCGTTATAACGCTTTAAACGTTAAAGTTATTGACGCAATTAAAGCGTTATTTATAGTTTAAACAAAGATATAAACATGCGAATGAATGCTATGCGGGGTTACAGTAGAATTGTCGCGTCCGATTCCGACAGATTTATAGATGTACACCGTCCGGGCGGCTGTGGCCGAGTTTAGGCTGCTTATAAACTTTTAGTTTTACGTTGCGTTTTATTAATTTGCCACTAATAAACACACAGTAAGTTTATAATTTCCTGAACCAAATAAGGAAGCAAGATAACATCCTACTGGTCCTATATAATATCAATTTTCATAGATCTATCTTCAAAAATGACGGATTTTCATACAAATTTTTATCCCCTTTATTTTATTGGTATTCCGTACTTAATATTAGGTATAAATATGAAAGTTTGTATGTTGGATGGTTGTTATCCAATCAAACAAAAACAGCTGAGCTAATAAATCTCTTTATTAAGTAGTTTTCTTTTTAATTATGTTCGTGTTTTTAAATAAACCGCATAAGGTTTTTGGTTAAGCTTTGAATTATACTGCATCCTGTTCGGTTCGTAATTTTTATACTAAATAAATCTTTTATTACTTAACACTATGATTTTTTTTTTCATTATTTTAAACAATATTTCCACAATAGAGTAGTCAAAAAAAAAAAAGAAAAAAAAAAGGCACTTATGAACGTCAACACACTACTACTGGTTCGGAAAATATCCCAGTCATCGAGAAAAGCCGAGGCCGGCAAGAAGCTCCATTGATAGAGATGATATTTGTTGGTGAAATTGTTCACTACTTAATTGTGCCTTCTGGTAGTAATATTATATAATGAGATTATCTGTGATTCTATTAAATCAAATTTATTATGACAATACTTATTATAAGAATATAATCCAAGTATCTCTTCAAGAATCTAATGATTTACTGATCCATCAACGATTGCTTAGATCTGCTTTAATACATACGATTTAGTAAAAACAACACCCCATTCAGATGGTAAGTTTGTTTCCCAGTTTTATCTTGAGGTATTCTTTGAATTTACCTGTGAAAATATCTTACTAACCAGGTTTTGCTTCAGAATACGCATTATTCTATTACATTATTCGAAATTCAATCACACAGAGAAATTTCGTGCATTGCATTTTGAGTGACATTGATCTTTCTTACGAGGCCCATAGTTATCGACCACCTCTCAGCACCATATGTAATCACTGGCAACAAACACTGATCAAAGACTTTTGTTCTGAGATATTGCGGTATCTTGGACGAGAAGATGTTACGTATGTAATGAAACTTGAACAAAAATAATAAACATGTTGAAAGACTATTAAAAATAAATACATAGACATAAAGTACAGACTCCTTGAATTAACTTGACTAATTGTGTAGGTATTTTAAATTTTATTTGTGTTCACAATATTCTTTAGATAGAACAAGAGAGTGTACTAGAAAAGATCACGCGACAATTCACGAATACCAAGTTTCGCCAAATTTTGCCTGAAATCGAAACTACGGCCGAAACCGAACTTTCAGTCGGTCATTACTGATCATTCAATTGCTTTCAGGCTTGCTGTGTATTTGTAAGTCTATTTCATCCAGACTAATGTTACAAAGAGTAAACTACATAATTATTTGCATTAGTGAATGTAATTATGCTACAAACGTAAACGTAAAGAACGCCTTATTATGTATGTCGTATGCATTTCGCAAAGTTGGGCATTTAACCGCACGCCCGGCGTATATGCGATAACGTATATTTTGGAATCTTTGGCGACAGACCAAAAATATAGTTTTAACGAAAAATTACTGGACGTCATCATTTCATTTTTTTTTTTTGGTAATGTTATTTTCATATTGAATTATATAATTCATGTTCTTCTTTTTATTTAATGGCAACTGTATTATTGCAAATGTCGCATATCTATTTTTAAATATATACATATCAACACGCTACCCAAAATAATGGGGCTAGGATCGTGAAAAGTTGCTTGCGGGTTCCTTTCACATTGTATATGAGCACTAAGAAAGGATTTTTAGAAATTCAACACCCAGGCTGGTGTAAAAAAGGGATAAAAATTTGTATGAATGTCCGTCACTTTTGAAGATAGATGTATAAAAATTGGTATTTAACAATTCAGTTAGAAGTAAAAAAGATGAGGCATAACTCAACAATGAGCGAAATTATCTTGCAATCTTTAAAGATAGCTTTAACAAGATAGCGGCCCCTTGTTAAAACTTTCCAGGGAGTTTTTATGCCAACTTAAAATGCAAGTTTCAAGTTATTATTTATAATCCATTTTACTTCGCAAAAAACCACATATTACTTTAAGATTCCGTCGAAAACTTCTGAAATATTAATATTGATTTTGTACGAGTTATCGGTTTAGGTATATACATATATATATATATATATATATATACCATGTAAATGTATGTTGATATACAAGAGATTGATAATCTCCAAAATCGCTTATCTGATCACCATGAAATTTGATCTAAGTGTTTTCAGGGATAATAGAAGAGATATATAATATAGAATAGAAACGTATCGTTGTGGACGACTTTTAATCAACTAATGAAAAGGGTAGAAATAATTATGTTTTAATAATATTTTTTACTACTTATTCGTAAACGTTTGTTTTTCGAAAAACTTCGAAAGCATATTGCTAACGCGCGATGGACAACACGACGCGTGCTGGCCGTTGTGAAAAACAAGACATATTTTTTAGTTATAGAATATCCAGTATTTGTTTTGTTTTCAATTTTCAGTGTCACATATGTTTCCTTCGTTTTTATAAATATATTATTACGTGAAGCAAAAGCTTTCTACCTCTTTTTAAGCGTATTGCGTGCACGGAAGTCTGTGAGATTTGGCATGGTAAAATTTAAGGAGTAGAGAAGCTAAAATTTATCTATAATATCTGTTACTAATATATTAAATAAAATAAATTAATACTGCGAATCCTAACCCTATCAGTGTCATTGAACTTAGACTTCCCAAAATATTGACATTGTCACTCGATGAAAAGTGACAGCAAGTGATGTAGATAATAATCATTGTTTATGAATACTGTAAATGTCAAACAGAAAATAGTCTATAATCGAAAAGTCGCTGGTCTAATTTCGGCCTTAGGGCGATCTAGTATAAGCAATAACATGAATTTTAATTTACAATTTTTTCTTATATCTTTCAATTATACCACATAATCAGCCAAGTCTTAAGCCAAAGCAACCTCTAAATAATTCAGTCATTATGCTCAGAAGCAAAGCATCAACAGGCCGCATCGAAAGTACCATTATAATTCATTAACATACCTATATACTTACTTATTTATCAATGATATATATTTAGATAATTATATAAGTAAGAATCAAGCGAACATAATAAATATAATGTATACAAGACTTAATTCTGTGAAAATAAACCTTTTAGGATGAATTTAAACGTGAATTCATAAATCAGTGGTTGAATAGATGTTGTCCAATAATGGTAGGAGTTATATAAAGGCTCCTTCAGACGGAGGGAGCTGTTGACAGCGGCGCCGACATGACAGTCTGAAGGGGCCCTTTGTGCCCGTACGTATTGGGACTGGTATGTAATTCAGTTTTTTTAAAAGGGCCCCTTGATGTTTATTGTTTC
Source organism: Saturnia japonica (assembly GCA_033032175.1). Classification (NCBI taxonomy): domain Eukaryota; kingdom Metazoa; phylum Arthropoda; class Insecta; order Lepidoptera; family Saturniidae; genus Saturnia; species Saturnia japonica. Next base: position 17,599,332 of record CM065318.1, read on the forward strand.
TATGGATTGCGTTTTCCTTGATAATTCTTTAATGTATTTACATCAAAATGTAATTCAACTTTTTAAAAGGTGTACAAATATTATCATTGTTAAAGAGCAAATACTATCTGGCCCGGCAGATATTGTTCTGCTCTTTGCGGTAGTTCATGGCTCGACCACAGCGCTACCTATCGGATCCTAACATAGCAATCAACCATCGTCAAAAAAAATATATGTAAATATGAACTCAATCAGTCATGTCAAGATTTTTATTTAAAAATTACTAGAATAGTTTTGATATATGCATTAAATGCTATGATAATAAAGGTATGTGTGCGTAGAATTCACCGCCTACGCACTTTGGGTAAACTATATTTAGAGATTACGATTAACAGCGCGCTCACAAATACTCGATAACAGTACAAGGCACAACTTATCAATCATTCTGCTTTGCTGCTCGCAGCGGTGTCTCTGAGGTAGATCGAGAGGTGTAGTCACTCTAGGTGCCTCGTAATTGGGACGCCAAAATGCCAAATGTGAAAAAAAATTTCGAGCGAAAAATATAATTTTTATGACGTATTTTAAGAGGTGCTGCCATGAATGAAAATAAAAAATGAATTCAAGAAAATAAAATTAAGCATAGCTGCACGGCACCTGAACTTGTTGCTCGCAAAATTTAAAATATTATTTGGATAAACAAGTGTAGCGACATCCACATAGCGACATCTATCGAGCCACATACGACGTATCCTATAGAGATTAACTCTTCAATTGAGTATATATACAAGAACCCGACTACAACCGTTGGGCCCTTGCCCGATTGCATCCTCTGTTATGTGATGCAAGCAAAATGTCCACGAGACACAAGCTTACGCTCTACAAAATGTGTATCCGACCGATAATGACTATAGCTGCGATGTGTTCGCACATATGTCAAGATATAACTGGAAACGTTTACAAGCCATCCAGAATAGGTTTCTTCACCGTCTAACCAGTGCCCCTCAGTATGCTCGTATGGAAGATCTCCATAGAGATATGGACCTTCCTTCGATACATGCTTATACTAAACACCTTTCTCGCTCGTATTTCGACACCGCGTCGAACCACGCGAATTCGCTAATCAAAGCGGCAGCTTCATATGTTCCCGACCCCAATGCCTGCCGAAGTAAACGCCGGCCGCGTAATATCTTCACTGACCCGCTCGACCAAACCGAAACAGCAAACGCGTTCTATTCAACCGCCTCTCCAAACAGAGCGTGCCACCACCCACGCCCGCGTAAACACCGTTCTCTCCGCAGAGGACGGGCGGTCAACTTTTCTCCCGCACACCCGTCACGTCCACCCTCTTTAGCGGCAACCCAACCCTAGGTCCGTTCCTCGGTGTGAAGCCCTTGGGCAGGCAGCAGCCCGCGCGATATAAGTGACACTATACGTGCAACACTTAGCTACCCACATACAACATTACACATGTATGAACACACACACGTGCACACCACACAGGTACATAGGTTCTGTAAGGGACCTTTTTTTCCTTTTTTTGCGCTAGTTAGACTAATGCGTTAGTTAGTGTAGAAAAAACATTCCGATCACTAAATACACATACGCATGGCTCCCTCCTTCCTCCCAGGAGGAGGGGAACGTGCATATGGGTATATGTTAGTTAGCTCGAATTCGTAGGAGTAGGGAATTAGATAGATCGCGACCTTTTCGCATTCGCGACGACCGCCCGAGTCGAGGTTTCGGCCACTCTGGCACCCTCGTGCAAGTGGTCAAAAACTTTCGCGGCTGAGTGCCCTAAGCGCTCGCCCCCAAGTCCGGTGAAGCTGTAAAAGCCGTAGCGGCTCTGTTTTTTGGTTACGGCCCCTAAGGCTAACAGTGTAGTAACATTTGGAAAATTTTTGATAAAACTATTTCGAAACTTTAAAAGTTATATAAGTTAAATGATTATAAAGAAATTGGTAATTAATAGAAATAATCTCTTTTTTACTTAAAAAAATCTATTAATGCTTCTTTTAAATTTTAATTTCTTTAAGTAGACCGGCTACAATGCTACGATTTTGGGTCGTTCGAGCTTATTTTTTTAAAGCTGATAATTATTAATTATCTATACTACAATTAATAAAATTGAAGTGCCTGTTTGTACTGTCAAAATAACAGTTTTTTTTACTAAATACATATTAAAGTATATACGATACCTATAACAAAAAGCCCATTTAAAAAAAATTGTCTGTCTATCTGTCTCTTTGTTCCGGGTAATCTCCAAAAAAGTTGGACCGATTTAGACGGAAATTTCACTGATAGATAGCTGATAATATAGGGAGTAACTTTGGCTACTATTATTTTTGAAAAAGAATTAGGGTTTTGCAAAAATAAAAAAAAAACTGGTCATGGAGAATCAATTTGGACGCTTAAATGGCTTACGATGAGTAAACCATAAGAGATATAGCAAATTAATGTACTAAATAATTTTAGGCATTAAAAAGATCTACATAAAAGTCTTGAAGAGTATACATCTATCTTCTAAAAATATCCACAATAAGCATTTTTGTCTTTAAAATAACCGAGAGCGGGGAAGCAAGATTCGCGCGGGCATTTTGTAATCCACGTGAGCGAAGCTACGGGCACAGCTAGTTTAACATAAACGGATATACGATTTATGAATTGAAAGCAGCGGCCAAAGGCGCCGTATGACAATCTCGCTCTGTCTTAATTAAAAGGTTAGAGCCGGCGCTGGCTACTAGATTCTTACTGTTCGGTTAGTTTTCCAAAGGAGATTTATGATAGTTATTTTTATAAATGGGGCAGCCTCCGACCGTTGTTCTTTGGGGACTGACATCCCGTTAACACTTCAGTCGTCTGGGAAAGCAGCAATCACAAGGTCATGCATTGGTCGGTTAGAAAAGTGACTGTGATTGGTGACGCCAACGGATGTTAAGCGAGGTACGTTACATTAGATTGGAGCTATATGATCTTCACACAGTACGTCTTCAAAATCTTATGAATATTATACCGTTTAAATTAGAAATTATACGTCAGTTTTCAAAATATATTTGCACCTAAATGTCTGTCAGTTGTCTGGTATGGTGAGTTTGTGTTTGGTGTAGAGTTTAGGCGGCGGTCATGAGCTCCATGACGTGCTGAGTACGTATCTGTGCGGAGTAAGATCCCGTGTTGCACAGGCCAATGCGCGAATACATTGAAAGCGGGAAGTCGAGTGATGAAAACTTTCACTCAAGTGATTTATATATTAGATTTATTACTCGTAAAAATTAGGATGCAAAAGCTATTTCGTTTACGGCTTTTATTGGAGTTTTTTTAGAATTTTTTTTTAAACTTTCCCTTTTATATTGGCTTTGCATAAAAGTGGGTTAGCATATAGATTGTTTTCATATTATATTCTATGCTCACATCATATATATACGAATATGGAGTGCAGTATTTATATACTTTTAAATATATATATCAGTTACTAGCGGTGTCCTACGATTTCACTTGTGTTAAGTTTGTACGAGAAACTCTCCACTATTCTCTCCTTTACCTGCTAGAATGCTTGAAGTCAATACCACCTATAAATTTGTAACAATAAATACATAAACAATCTTTAAAAATTTACGGGGAACGGAAATAATGTAAACAAACAAATATTTGATCAAAATGTAAGCTAACGTTTAGATATGTCAAACACATTGGTCGTGCACTCGACAAACATTTTATAAGGAATCGACTGAGAATACAAACACGAGGACAATACTCTCTGCGTTATGTTATATTGAATCAAGCGTCGGGCAATCGACGAGATTTTTTCCTTAATTTGACGACTGAATATTTTGTTATTATTTCTTTGAGAATTCTATACTTAACAGAGTTTTAACTAATGGTAACATTGTTCAGTACCATCTAAGGAAAATAGCGGTTACCGAAAAATTAGTGTTAAGTTTTATTGTTTGTTTGAATTTATTCAGTGTTTGACTACAATATAGCGGTGAGCTAATAACAGGTTTATTAAGAAATATATTTCACCTGTTCCAGATAAACAACACTTCCTACAAACGAATAGGTCCTTCGTTTAAGACAGTTTGTTAGTCACTAGTCAGGATTTGTGTGAAGTATTCATATATCTTTGATACAAACAACTTTGTGTTATTTATTACTACAGTTGTTACTTAGCAACACATTGTTATTAATTATTGATTGAAAGGTTTTCAAATTACAATTTAAATAAAAACCACTATTATAATATGTATTTTATTTATTTAAACTCATAATCATCTCAAATTTAACAATTTCGTACATCTCTGACACACACATGCACACATGTACTCACACATAACGCACCCAAACGTAGGCTCTCATTGTTAATTTTTCCACATTTTTATTTTAATGTTAATTTTCATATTATAGTATAAATATTCAATATTCATATTCACTATCTAGTATTTTCGAAATCAAAATAATCTTTATTCAATTTAGGCCCTAAGAAGACACTTATGAACGTCAAAACACTACTGCCGGTTCGAAAAATATCCCAGACATCGAGAAGAACCGGTAAGAAACTCGATCGGGTTTATCTTTTTTGTGTTTTTGTTTGCCATGCGCCACCAACTGCTTTAGGTTTTAATTCAAATTGTATCTTAGGCCTCTTTATTACAGGCATAGCCTAGATTGGGACATTAGTTTAAGATAAACAATGTTATTGTGATTGTTTTTGGGTAATAAAAAAGGTGTTGTGTTTTTATTTTTGTATTTTGTGTATATATATTAATACGTGAAGCAAAAGCTTTCGGTACCTTTTCAAGCGTATTGCGTGTACGGAAGACTGTGAGATTTGGCATGGATGAAGTTTATATGGAGAAGGAGTGCAGAAAGTTAAAATGAATCTATAATATATGTTATTAATATATTAAATAAAATAAATTAATACTTCGAATCCTAACCTGACCAGTGCCATTAAACTTAGACCCCCCAAAATATTGATATTGTCACTCAACGAAAAGTGTCAGCAAGTGATGTAGATAATACTCATTGTTTATGAATACTGTAAAAGTGAAACAGAAAATTTTCTATGATCAAAAAGTCGCTGGTCGAATTTCGACCTTATGGCGATCGTTAGTTAAAATTAATAATCGTTTATCTTTCTAACAAAATAAACATCCTTATTGGTTTAGTAAAATTTAAATGCCACTGGTCAACCAGCTTTGGGTACTTGAAGGGTCTGTCATAGAATCTTTAACAGAGTTAGGTAGATTAGGTTTAATTTTGTTGCATAAATAAATACATTTTTCTTATATAATATGGATCCTATAAATATAACGTTAAATGGAATAAAAACATAAGTAAAAGGCTTCAGAATTCAGAAATGAGATGAATGATATGGGGTTAGGTTGAACGAACCCTGCAGACACGTGTCGCTTGCAATTGCGCAGTTTTGAACAACCCCTGCTTTTGGGTTACTGCGTCGTAGTCGAGAATGGGGTAACTGACCTTGTTGTGGACACTACGTTGGCACAAAATAAAAGATTTCTTTACAAACGCATAGAGAAAGTTTTTCTAGCGTTATATACACATGTAACTTGTATTCTAACATTTTATTTTGAATTATATTAATTTTCCTTTTTTTGGTACAGGTTTATGTTTGTCCGCGGTTTTACCGAAAAGGAATAAAGTAGACAATACAATAAATCGACAAATTAATAAGACTGGCTCTCAAGTGCGGCCGTCGAAACACATTGCTTTTTGAAGTGATAACTTCTTATGTGAGGGTAAACCGCTTCGTAACGTAATGCGTTACGGCGCCATTAATAGTAGCATAGTTTCAGTCAATTCTAACAACACGCTCGTAGCCTAGCGGTCGTAAGCGTGACTGCTATGACCGAAGTACTAAATTCGAATCCTCGCCGGCTTCCCTTTCTCTCTTTCGTTTGGTTATTTCCCTTTTGATTAGTTTAAGTTATCACTTCTGTTGAGCGTCCCAAGACGCAAAAGATTTTAAATTCTTTAATGGTTATTTCTTTATAACCTATATATCACCTGCTGCTTAATGATGATGAGGTAGAAAATGGTAACACGCTTAACCTAGTGGATGAGCTGCTTCTCAAGTTCAGCTGCCTTGGCATACCTATAGGTTGTTGACAAAAGAGTCTGAAGCTGAGGGTGTTAACTAGCCAGGTGGTGATTAGAAAATGCTCTATCAGCATGCTAAGGTTTCATAGCCGATTCTGATACGTTTGAATAATCGTAATAATTATCATTATCTTTATTGAATTCAATAAGAGATTCGATCAAAATGTTTTTAAATTAATTTCAAATCGAATAACCTATACCATGTTTGATTTACCATACTTACCCACCCTACCTCTACCATATCTAGGTTTTGCGACTCACCACAAACTCATCTAATGTTAAGTGACGATTAAATGAAAATATATGTAACACGCTAAGCCTAGAGGGGGACTAGCTCTCTCAATTGTTTCGTGACAGTGACTTAAGGTTAATAGTTAACCAAGTAAGTGTTAGAAAAAGCCACCATATTATAGTTTGCTGATGCGAGATATAGAGAAGGACAATTAATCACATTTGTATATACTCTGATTAATAGTAATACTCCCACGCAAGCGATTTCACCAGAATAATTAAAATATTGTCTGGTTATCTCGCTTTGACGCCTTTGCAAAGATAGTTAGTGTATTGTTCGGGTTTCTAGTAGCTGTCATCGAAGTATCAGCAGGCTGTTATAATGCTGGCTATGAATAGATAATTCTGTGGTCAGTAGTCAAATTTATTTTGGAATAATATACGCTTATAAACAATCCAATTTTTGTTGCATCTTTCTAAGTATTATTATTGCAGGCTACACTAAATTACTATCGTACTTATGTATTAACTGGCATATACGAGTATTAAAAATATGGAAATACGTTTGATTGATTGTTTGCCCATCAGTCACTCTGAAATGGCTAGACGGATTTCAATGAAATTCATCAAGTCGTACAATAGGACATAGGAAACTTTTATAACGATATTTACAAATATACGCTCAGAGAAAAAGCAGGTTCCAGCTAGTGTAATTATAATATATTCTTTAATTTGTAATCTGATATTATAGAGCTTAAGAGATTGTTTTTGTTTGTTTTTTTGAACGTAATAATTCCTGGAATTGCTTGAAGGATTAAAAAAAAAAACATTTTGAAATGTATTGTCTATTTATTGAGAAACGTTGTAAACTGTATAACTTTACACGATGTTTCAAAACAATGGAGTACTAACTATTAACGTCCAGGTACAGGATGTGAGAACAACGACAATTTACACGGGTTCATTTAACTCCGGTGAAACCGTGGAGCGTGGTTAGTTTTATATAAAATCTACTTCATTAAACTCACAATTGAGATTTCTGAAGTGAGCGCTCTCATTCAAATGCATTCAACAACGTTTGTCTAAAATTGGAGTCATTTCAAACGAAATGGCACCGGGACTCGTTCGGCCAGGACTTGCGTCATATTTGAATATGGGACGTGATTAATCAGTGTCTTTTTCTACTGTGATTTGTTTAATTCATACAATGGCTTCCGAGGAACTGAAGATGTCACTTGCACCGTACCGCTGTGCGGAATAATTTATGACAGTTTTAAAACAAATAGGAATAGAAAAATATGTGATGTAACAAAAATCTTGAAATAAAAACTAGATTTTTAATTTAGGTTATGTTATTAAAGTAAAATTACTATTTTAGAATTACATTTTTAATTATCTTACTATATGTCCTGTTTTATTTTTATCAAGTATATATTTATCAATGATAATATTTTATACATTCAGTATTATAAGAAGGGTCTTGTGCGAAAGTTTAATATTTATGTATGATTCATCTGAATGGAAACAAATTATCACTGAACGATAATCAATTTCTACAAAGAAAAAAATATCTTTATGTAGTGAAATTGAAGGGACTGGATATTTTATTACGTTAAATAGAGTTTTCGTTAAACGAAAGAAAACAATATAGATTAAGCGCCTAATATTTGTGATTTTACAAAATCCTTATTACAAATGGTTTCAAGTTTGACTAAATTCCAAAGTTTGAAAGAAATTAAGACTATGATAACGATGGCAATAACATGGTAGTAGGTAAGTACTATCAAATACATGATAGGCAATAATAAAAAAAAAAAAAACAAATGAACACATTTCTTAGAATCTCATTATACGAAATATCTACGACTCTGTGTCTATTAGTGGTTGAAGTTCAATGAAATCAATGTTTATTGGGGTATAAATAATGACATATTGTTTCACTATTAAGAGAGGTTGTTACGTTTAGACAGTATAAATCTATGGGTAACAATGTAAATTAAACAAACCGTAGTAATTTCTACGCTTTAAGATGTTTTTCGTTAAATAGAAGGTCGTTATACAGAGTTTACATTGTAGTTTCTATATTATGGTATCCCGTATACATATCTAGTTTTTTGTTAGAATTTATAATTGTTATTAAAACTTTATGTCAGATATTGAATTATATTTGTAGTTAATAGTTTTACTGACAATTACATGTGAGTTTACCTTATTTAGGGTCCGTATTTGGGTGACCTAAATCCGACCCCGCAGGGAGCCGTGTGGTGCACGGAACTGCAATCAAATGGACGTTTTTGCGTTGATTAAGAGGCATGTAGCCACCCATGTATAGTGCTTTATTATATATTATACTCCCTGGTTCCAATATTTTATTCAATTTATACCAGCAAAATGATGTCTTTTTATCAGAGCTGAACTAAATTACTTAACTACAACTGATGGTAAAGTATTGGAGAATAGTGGTGATAGCTGATAGATTAGGATCTGTCGACAGTAGCCGCCATCATTACATACAGAGATACGGTAGGAGTCGCCAGATATGGATAAAACGAAGCTAGTTACTACGAACTAGGAGTGGCCAAGCAGTCGCTCGCACACACACACACACACACACACACACACACACACACACACTGTATTATATCATTTTTTAGTGTCGCTAATAAGGATCAATTTCTGCGAAGTAATGATTTATGGGGAACTAGCTGTGCCCGTGGCTTCGCTCACCTACCCATATTTACGGTCTTTTTGTGTTTTCCTGATTATCTAAGTGATTTGTTTCAATGGGTGCTCTTAAGAAATTCCCATTCTGGCTTAGTGTGTCTATTGTCTTTGGATACCTGATCACTAAGCATTGAGTGAGATTGGTGTCTAAAGAAATTAGTACAAAAATATATCTCGATACTTTTTTTATCGTCGCTGAAGAATCTCATGCAGTAAGAAAGTTAGGACACACTGACCGGGAGACAGTTCCACTGCTTAACAGCTTCTACTATATGCTAACACTAGCAACCCGCACCGGCTTCGCACAGATAATAGAGTAATATATATAACTCTATTGGTTTACGCGACGCACGCCAGTAAAGCTCCCAGCCTCCTTTTTTGACGTTTTCAATATTCATCATCATATTTCAGTTAATTTGCACAAAACCTTAATTAATTAAACACCTAAAACTTCCTCATGAATCACTCCGGCCATTGATGAAAATGGTATGAAAATCTGTTCAGTAGTTTTTTTAATAAATCGCGTTCAGACATACAGTAAGACGCGGCCCTGCGGAGGGCGAGGGGGGGGGGTACTTTGTTTTATAATATAGAATGTTAATTTTATTATACTAAATGTTACTACTAAAATAGTAGATATTTTTATTCATTTATCGAGGTAGCTTACGTGGTTAAAGTTAGAAAACCACTATGCTTTGGTGACATCATTAAGTATCCTTTCACGGAAAACTAAGATTCGTTGGAAAAATCTAATTTAGGTTTTAATCTTGAAGAATTAAGAGTAACTGGGCTATAAACACTTCTGCTTACTAATGTAAAGAGCAATTCTAGACAAAGGCCTCACTTCCCAGGAAAGGCACGGAATTACCAAGCGAGCCCACGGTGGTTCCAAAAACTGAGATTTTTATTTCTATAATTTTCTATTATGTCGTTGTACTGTGAGACCGATTTCTTCAGTTCGACTTTATCCCATCACCTCAATTCCACTACAGAACCATACGGGCTGGTATACAAACCCGAAGCTACACAGTACTACCCATCTCACCAAACGGTGAAGCAATGCATCATTGAAGCAATGATCTGAGTTCGAATCCCTGTATTGAGTGTAAGCTTTCGGTGAAAGAAAACATCGTTATGAAACCATAACAAATACCCTAGTATTTTCTAATGCCCGCCTAATTCGCTACCACCCTCGCTTAGAAAGTCTGTCGCCAAACACTTATAAATGTGTTCACGCAACTGCACTTTAAAGCCAAATTCGACACACCCAGCCAAGCCATGAATTACCTCTCAGCCAGTGTTCTCTCCCTCCTACGAAATACCTTCAAACGAGGCGTAAAGAGGCATTTCAGAAGGCCTCCTTAACATCGACGACTGCCTATGGAATTAGATAACAGTGTTCATTGTTGTTTCTAAACTGTATCTTGCTTTTCATCACGCATTGTGTTGTCATTTAGACTAGCTGTACGAAAAACAGGACAAAATTTTTTTTCTTCTTTTTTTATTTTATTTCCAAACGTCATACTTAAATATTATATACTATATGTTAATACCACAACTAAGACGAATCTAACGACGTCTCGTATGCTAAAATCTATCAAGCCGTTTATTCCACAGAGCGTGTTAAAGAAATAGGACATACATACGCTCTAAAAACATACCCCTCTTTTTATCGCAGTCGGGTAAAAAGATATCATTGAGGTATCATCAACATCTTTTCCTTCATCTTCGAACTAAGGCATTGCTACTTAAAAAATGTGCTTGTTAAAAAAGAAACCTGGTTAAACTAAATTGTGTATTATATATATATATATAATGCTATTTTTATCCTTCTCTGTACATTATATCTTTCTTCTATCACACCTAACGATATGTGGCTTAACGTGACGAGTCCTTAAAATTTCACCTTCAATTCTTGTCCAACAATCGAATTGCCGCCTAAGCAGTTTCACTTCAGAAAGTAGTACCTTGGTTATATACATATTATACAACTACTGGTCACTGATATTCACAATCACCCTTCAAAAGCGTGAAATATCTTATTCAAAAAGGCGAACATCACAACCCGGTTTACGTTTCAATCTAAATACCTAACTATAAAGTATCCCCGGGGGGTGAATTCAGTTCGAAATTGTGCACCCCGAGCAACGTTAAGGGGAGCTAGAAAACGGGGCAAGGGGGGGGGGGGAAACGTGCCAGATTATGTCGCTACATGAAATCATTTGATGTGTATATATATAACAGCACAGTAATTTGTTTATAATTAAATCATTTGAAGTTAATTGACGTTTGTTCTAATATAGTGTCGTGTTTGTATTATTTACGTTTTGAATGCCCATTGCTTTCGATGTGGTTTGGATTTATGTTGAAAATTATCAAACTGTGGTCCTAGTAAGTGTCTTAAATAGAGAACGTTCCAAGTGTCATCAAATATCATCACGCTAAAATAGCATTTATTTACTAGGGTTAAGTTTCTATCTTGGGACAATAGTCTCAAAATAATGTCAACCCTAGTAAATAAATGCTATTTTAGCGTGATGATATTTGATGACAATAATACCAGCCTACATGTGTTCCACTACTGGGCAAGGAGGCCTCTTCTCGAGGGCATTCAAGGGCTCAAACACTACGCGATCCTTTGTCTTTGGGATTTTAAACGCCTAACGTTTCCCAAGCGTTCAGTTTTCTTCACGATGTTTTCCCTTCACCATCAGCCGATAGTGCTACCAATTTTAATTAATAAATGTCCGCGAATTCCGAAAAATTCCTTGGTACACTAATCGACCACCACGTCTATCAATATACGGATGTACTATATTAAATTTATTTTTAGGGTTCCGTACCTCACAAAGAAGAAAAGAACTCTTGTAGGATCACCTCGTTGAACGCCTGTCTGTCTGTCAAAACTATTTTCTCAGGAGCTCGTAAAAGTATCAAGTTGAAATTAATATTGAATTCTCAGGTCTGCAATCCCTTGGAGCTATGATAAAATCAAAATTCTAAGTCAACGCAATCAAAACATACGGCTGTTTATGCCACATATTTTAGCATGCTCAAAGAGAATAAAAACCTATAGGGCACTTCCAGTTGACCTACAATCATGAAATTTGGCAAGAAGCAATGTCTTATACTACCGCAAATAAAACGAAAAACACAAATTAAAAAATCGTAAATTTATAATTTAAAAACAAAAATATTATTGCGATTACAAACTTATTTGCAGTTGATAAACTGACCGTGGCATATGTCGATGTATGGGTACAGCAGTTTTTCAACGGCAAAGTTAGGTTTATCCCCAATATAGTTTATATTTTCGTTAGAATTTTTCGGCGCTTTTCTTCAGTAATGCTAGCCGGTTATTTTGGTGAATGTAGCTAAGATACGATTACGGAACCCTCGGTGCGCGGATCCGACTAACATTGACCGGTTTTTTATAGTATCTCGTTAAATTTACGGTACTTTCCCAGATGGTAAAATAAAGTACAATTCAAACACAGCGGCGACCACCGAAAGATCCAAATCCATCGGCGGTCGCCGTTTTCATGTAGGCCTGCATAAATATCACTTCATGTTAAGGTTGGAGGACCCGATGTCGTAAGAAGGGAAGAACACATTGACCGGTAAATGGTTCCACAGTTTCACATTGTGGCTCCGCGGTAGGTACGACAAAGATAAGCCATAGAGAACTTTATAGTTCGTGCCGAGATGGAGGTTACTGTAAAACGGTGTAAAAAGGCATTTATATCCAGAATAAAAATAAATGATACGCAACAATAATTATCTGGTACTAAATTAAAACGTAAATATCACGTTATTAACGACGAATGAATCCTAACAATTTACATTTCAATCAAAACCGTAAATGTAAAATGTAATGAGGAATATAATATTATCCGAATTTTGTACATTCAAATTTCGAAACGAAATTTCGAACCGCATTCGAATTTTAATTAAAATTGCATCAGGTGAATGCTGAATGAACATGTATTTATTAACGAATTGTTTGTAAAAAAAATGCGTATTCGATAGAGTTATTCCTATTGAAAATATTATCAAAATAATTTCATGGGAGATTAATTCCTGTAAATCCATGTGTCACGTAGCTAAATAAAAAAAAACGTTATAACGTTATTTTAATAATTATAAAAAGACAATTTAATAATTATAAAAAAAAATGTTTTTAATTATAATTAAGTATACTGGCATATTTTTAGCTTATTACGTAATATCATAGTTTCATAAAACGTTTTTGAAATAAATATTTACACATTAGTAAAGAGGTGAGAAATCTGAACAGTTCGTATGGATTTTTGCAAGAATGGAGAAAAACTGATCATGAGATCTCCGAAACCATTGAAACCGATTGACTTGAAATTTAGCATAGTTACTCCATTCACGACGTAGACGCTCATTAAACGATTTTGGGAAATTCAAAATCTAAAGGTGTAAAATAGGGGTTGAGTGTTTGTATGGGGAGTTTGAAAAAAACATTGCATTTTGACTTGAAAATTTGTGCTTAGGTTCTTTGATTAAAATAATGAAACACGTTTATCAGCACTTATAAAATCATCAATAAAGGATCTATAAATAGGGATTGAAAGTTTGTTTGATAAGAAGAATTTTTGTGTAACTTTTGTTTTGTACACAACAAATACAATTAAGTGAGCAATTCTTGTATAAATGTATATATGTAAATATAAATGTAATTGGTTTCTCGGTATTTGTATTTTTTTTCGCACGCAGTTCTTTCTCCCAGATTTTAATATGTTAATTATCGTGAAATTTAACACGCATGTAGCCTTCAATAAAAATAATGAAAGACGTATTTCCATTTTATTTTAATTAATTTATCACTTAAGGGTGTAAAATAAGGGTTTCAACTTAATACTGTAAAAATAAAATTGGTCATAGATTTGACGATAATTATTAAATAAACGTGAACCATTCATAAACTTGTTTATAAAAATTAAAACCAGGATTCTTTTAAAATGGTAAATAGGGGGCAAACTGGCCCAGAGAGCTCGCAGATGCGTTGCCGGCCTTTTAGGGAAGAATGAGCTCTCTTCTTGAAGGTCACTAGGTCATAACGGCTCGGAAAGACCTCAAGCGACAGCTGGTTCCACAGAGTGGTTGTGCGAGGCAGAAAGTGCCTTAAGAAACGCACTGTTGTGGAATGCTGGACGTCGAGGTGGTGTGGATGGAATTTACGATTCTGACGCGATGTCCGATGGTGAAAGGCCGATGATGATGATGGTGATTAAGCCAAGGGTTATTTTTGTCCCGGTAAAGATTTTTTTGTTCACGCGAGCTTAGCCACGGGCACTACCAGATATTTGTTATAGTGTACTAACATTAACCGTGTACTATTCTAAACATTCATATTTGGTTACAGCCGGCACCTCACAAATCTACCATGTTTTATTAGCAAACTGAACTTGGGATATTTATTATAGTAGTTGGAAACGTGCTCCCCCCTCAATACATATCAAAAGAAACACTACAGATAATATTCAATATACATTGATTTTTTGGAACAAACAATAATGTTTGAAATCGAACGTTGCGTGCAATGGTTTACGTAGTGGGCGTTGGAGCGTTTCTGATAATTGTTTCGTGGTGATAGGTAAGTATGAGGCGAGAGAAGTTTGGACAGGCACGTCAGTTGCATGGTCTCAAGACGTGAACACAAATGCATCACCTTGCCGCCGCGACGTATCCCAGCAATATTCCATTTATGTATTCACTAGCGCATTGCCCACGGCTTTATTCGCGTCATAATTTAGTTAAGTACCTTAACTAATTAATACTAATTTTCATAGAGCTATCTTCAAAAATGACGGATTTTCCTAGAAACCTTTATTCCCTTTTTCAACGCCATAGTAGCGTATTGGCGTATTTGGTTTTCCTCCTTTTTTTTAACGAGTTACTCCACGATGTCCTCTCTCACATGTTGGCCGGGGAGCGGGAACTGCTTGCGCATTAAGTCCACTGAACCCGGCAGGTGTGGCCCTACCTCGGGTTCTCACTGCGATCGGAGGCAGTGAGCCTCCAACGAGCCTCGGAGGGGGCACGAAGACCAGTGCGTCTCCTCCATCTCGGGTCTGCAATACGCGGTGACTGACATGCCCAAGTCCGCCACCCAGCCACGTATAAATCAAATATTTACAGCCTTTTCATGAAGATAATTTTATTTTACTATAAAAATAGAGTTAGTCTGTCTTGAACATCACACCGACGATATGTTATTTGAGGAACCGACATAACAAAATTCGGGAATGTCAAGTTATTTCAAACAATATCCCCAGGTTCGAATTCTGGCATGTATCATCAAACTTTTGTGAATTCACGTTTATTTACTAACTTGAATTGGTAAAATTATCGCCTGACCGTGAAGGAAAACCTGGTGAGGAAATCTAAATCATTAAACGTGGGGAAAATATGGACTTGTTGATTACCACCGTTTGTGCCGTTCTTCGGTAAAACATCTTTACCCATCAGTGGGAAATTTATAGGCTGGTATTATTATTATTATTAACTTACTCATCATTAGAAAAATATGTATAAAAAGTAACATTTCATCTTTTTATTTCTCGGTACAGCATGTTTATTTTTAAACTCCTGGACACCGGTAATATTATTGGATAAAAAAAGGCTTACGTGGGTAAGACACGGGTTACGTGGCTACCATACCTACTCATAGCAGGAACACAATACAAGCTTATTTGACTGTATACTTCTGCAGGGTAGAGGTATTCCACCAGTCTGACTGCCCCAAATGGTGAGAAATCTCAAGATATTTCTGTGTGCCCTGCCTCTTTGTGAACTCCTTGTCCCGAAGGTCAAGGTCAAGGTAGTATTCAAAGTATCCAAGTTTTTTTAACCGACTAAAAAAAAAAAAACGAAGGTTAATTAATTCGAGTGTATATATTTTTTGAAGTGAGGACTTCTTTAGCCACGTTGAGCGATTTTTGGTAGGGGAAAAACTTAATGGGTTCGCGTGACATTCGCGTCACCGATGACCTCGACATGCACGTTACGTATTGCGCTTGCGACAGATGAGCGACGCGCAGTATAGCTGCCTGTGTCCATCTATACGCATATATACACTAATACATTGTATATACTCGACTGTATCATGTGTGTTTGACTTATTGGATAATTCAGAGTATAACAGATGAAACGACTTTGATACTTAAAAAAAAAAAAAAACCTTTTAATTGATACACCACATAACAATGCTCACAGTGCAAAGACACGGACCAGAAAGTGTTCGTATGTACGAAGCGCCTCTGTTCGCATGCGTAGTCCCTATTGAGCTATTGGTCCAGCTAGTTGCACTAGGTGCGGAAGCTTCGCCGTACGCAACAACACTGACTCCGTAGGTTTTTTTATTATTTTTTTTTTTTTTGAACTGACTACACTGTTAGCCTTAGGGGCCCTATCCTAAAACAGAGCCGCTGCGGCTTTTACAGCTTCACCGGACTTGGGGGCGAGTGCTTAGGGCACTCAGCCGCGAAAGTTTGTGACGACCCGCACGAGGGTGCCAGAGTGGCCGAACCTCGGCTCGGGCGGTCGTCGCGAATGCGAAAAGGTCGCGATCTAACTAATTCCCTAATCCTAAGAGAATTCGAACTAACTAACATATACACATATGCACGTTCCCCTCCTCCTGGGAGGAAGGAGGGAACCATGCGTATGTGTATTTAGTAATCGGAATGACTCTATAGGTTTTTTTTTTTGAACTGACTACACTGTTAGCCTTAGGGGCCCTATCCTAAAACAGAGCCGCTGCGGCTTTTACAGCTTCACCGGACTTGGAAACTCTGTAGGCCGTAGCGCTCGGCTTTATAACGCGCGACGCTTCGTATGTGTGCGTCGGTGTGCTGGTTAAACATGGCGGATAAGCCGGGGCTCGGAGCTCCCGCACACCCGTCACGTCCACCCTCTCTAGCGGCAACCCAAGCCTAGGTCCGTTCCTCGGGGTGAAACCCTTGGGTCAGGCAACCGCCCGCGCGATACAAGTGACACTGTACGTGCATCACTTAGCTACCTACATACAACAATACACACGTATGAACATACACACGTGCACACCACACAGGTACATAGGTTCTGTGAGGGACCTTTTTTTTTCTTTTTTTACGCTAGTTAGTTAGCGCTAGTTAGTGTAGAAAACATTTCCGATTACTGAATACACATACGCATGGTTCCTTCCTTCCCCCCAGGAGGAAGGGAGCGTGCCTATGTGTATAATTTAGTTAGCTCGAATCGTAGGTGTAGGGATTCGATTAGATCGCGACTTAATTGCGAACGCGACGACCGCCCGAGCCGAGGTCCGGCCACTTTGGCACCCTCGTGCGAGTCGTCCATACAACTTTCGCGGCTGAGTGCCCTCTGCGCTCGCCCCCAAGTCCGGTGAAGCTGTAAAAGCCGCAGCGGCTTTAGGGCCCCTAAGGCTAACAGTGTAGTCAGAACAAAAAAAAAAAAAAAAAAAAACGGGGCTCGGAGTGTGCGCGCATGCGTCGTCTGTTTATGTTACAAGACTATAATTGATTTAAAAATTCAAAATTGAGTTTTAACTGCCTGTTTTTTTATGTATGTTTCGCCATAACTTCTTTGTTTATGAACCGATTGCGATGATTCTTTTTTTTTTGGATATGGAATACCTCAAGGGTGGTCCCGTTTAATTAAATTGGCATTGGACCTTCAACTTCGAAGAAAAACCAGGGAACAATTCAAAATCTTTAAAGTTTGTTTTCTTTTTTGTTAAAAATTGTCTATAAGTCAACACTCCAGAAAACTACAGCATAATTACGTGATTGATATGAATTTAATATATTTTTTATGTACACTGTGATTTATTAATTTATTAAATCAAATTAATTAATATTAGATATAACTAAATCGGGCTTAAAACACCACGGACACAAAAAAAAACTATTTAAAAAAGATGAAGACTTTAAAAAAAGAGTTAAATGTTTCGCGGAACACAAGAAAAATCTCGCTTTATTTCAACGTACAGACAGTAGACTGTTTACTAATTAATGTCGCCCGCATGTTAACTTATACGTTAGCCACGTTACAAATTAATTTAGGACAATCTTAATCAAATAATTTTGTAATAGTTGACTAGTGGTCGATCGGTTGTTTCTTGTCGAATGGAATTCCTAAGTATCCTTTAGTTAAGTAAGTGGATGTTGAAATGCAGAAAAAAAGTGGCTACACATTGCGTAAGCGAGCGGCAATAACAACCCAGCGTAGAGATTATCTCATACTATTTTTCTAATCTACGCAAGTGTGGCTTGTCCAAAATGTATTAAAATTTATGGTGTTGTCGTATTATTTTCGTACTCGCGTCGCGTCGCCTCGCGCCGAGCGTTTTTATATTTTATTTGTAATTACTTGATGCGTTTCGGATTGAAATTAAATCTCTCGTCACACACGCCCGCCGCCATTAGCCGTGCCGTGAATGAGTTTGTTTAATTTCGGTTTACTTATATGTTTTAATGATGATTATCGTGGGTGATTAGCTACTCAATAGTGAAAGTTGTGCACTGTACCTCGGTATGCGTTCTTGGGCGTCATAAAACACTAATACCTGAAATCCATAGACCTTTTTCGGGAAAACAGAGAAAGAAAGAATTCAGAATTTAGTAAAATATCATACTGATATTCGATTAATATTTTTTTTAAAACAACTAAAACGGTAAACAAGCATACCTCTTGATGCTAATCTATACAATTAATAAAATTGAAGTGTCTGTTTGTAATGTCAAAATAATAGTTTTTTACTAAATGCCTATGAAATTATATACAATACATACGTCTGTTTATTCCGGCTAATCTCCAAAACGGTTGGACCGATTTTTGATTTGGAAAGGGAGTAACTTAGGCTACTATTATTTTAATTATTACTATTTACTACTACTATTATTTTATTTAAATGGCTTAAGCTGAGTATACCATAAGAGATATAGCAAACTAATGTACCACATGATTGTAGGCATTAAAAAGAGCTACAAAAAAGTCAAGGAGAGTATATGTCTATCTACGAAGGAACACCCACAATAAGCATTTTTGTCTTTAAAATATCCGGGAGCGGGGGAGCAAGTTTCGCGCGAGCTTTCTGTAGTCCACGTGAGCGAAGCCGCGAGCACAGCTAGTTTGTCCTATAGACGTTTGTAATACCGTTGGATGCAAGGAGTTATTTAGCGGCGATCTTATGTAGGGTGGAGATATTCCATAAGTCGGACTGCTCCACGTATAGAGAAATCTTCAATGAAATTAATTCTCTTTAATTTAATCTATAAATCCTTTAATATAAGAAGGACGAAACGCGTCTGGAAGTGGGAGGTTCAATGGCATTAAACGTAGAATTTATTGTGCGAAAGACCTTAGAAAGAACTATTACCGGTATTCCAGCATTATTCATTTAATAATATTTTGGTTCCGTGTTACAACAAAACACTGGAAACAGTGAAAACTAAAAACATTTCAAAGATATTCAAATGTTCTCGCTTACTTTAGAAGGAATCTATCGACATTTTAAATTGTAACACATCTTTTCTTTGATTTAGGTATTTGCCCAGAACTATTTAGTATTTACAAGGAGTTTTTAGCGGAATCTTGAAGTGTTATGTGGTGGTTTTTGTTTTGAACCGTAAACTTATTTTATTTGGCCCTATGTTATGGAATTTTGACGGCATTTTACGTAATGCAGTTTGTGTTACTGTTCACAAGTGGGTTATAAATAATAACTGGGAACATGCTTTTTCAGTTGCCGGAAAAACTCACTGAAATGTTTGAAGCCGCCATCTTATTGACTCTATCTTTGAATATCGAAAAATAATAATAACTGGATACTCTATATACATGACTTGGGTAGAATAGTGTAGGAACACGTTTGCCATTCAATCAAATAGAGAAGCAGCTGTATTTACAAGATTATATCTACCTTCTATATTAAGCAATGATGGCTCAGTTGGTAGCGTGTACGGACTCCGTGTCGATCGACGTGACTTCGAGTCCTTGCAATGAGTCCGAGCGCTCGGTTAAGGAACACATAGTGATGAAACCATATCATGGTGGAAAGGCTTTTTCTAATGACCGCCGGGCTAGCTATCAAACTCTAGTTGAAAATCTTTGGCCAAACACCTATAGGTGTGTTCCGGCAGTTGCACTTGAGAGCCAGTCTTTGTTTAGACTTAGCGTGCTACCATCTTGGGCCACATCGTCACTTAACATCAGGTGATATTGTGGGCACAACGATAAAGCTATTAAGATTTATAAAATATAATACAATTATAACTGACTAACAGACATATCAACGCACAACTCAAACTACTGTGGCTAGAACCGTGCAAATTTATATGCTGGTTACTTTTACACTGTGAGTGAGCATTAAGGAAGGATTTTTGAAAATTCAACCCTTAAGGTGGTGAAAAAGGGGATGAAAGTTTGTATGAAAACCCGCTATTTTGAAGATAGGTCTATGATAATTGGTATTTAGCAGTTCAGTTAAAAAGTAAAAAAGATGGGGAAATAACTTAACTATGATGCGACTCGCTGACTTTTTTGTATGTCTTCTTAATGTCTACAATTATGTAGTACATTAGTTTGACATATCTCTTTATGATTTACTCAGCGTAAGCCATTTAAGCGTCCGAATTCATTGACCATGACGATTTTTTTTAAAACAAAAGTAGTATAAGTTACTCCCTATAAATTCAGCTATCTACCAGTGAAAGTCCCATTAAAATCGGTCCAACCGCTTCGGAAATTACCCGGAACAAACAGACAGATAGACAAAAATTTTAAAAATGGGTGTTTTGTTATAGTTATCGTATATACTTTCATAAGAATTTAGTAAAAAGCTTTTATTTTGGCATTACAAACAGACACTTAAATTTATTAATTGTATAGATACATATCTATGCTTGATGTAAGCCTCAGCGAGTTAACGCACGGCTTCTGGAGGATTCGTTCGTGGAACATGAATAACAAAAAAAAAAAAAAACTGAAAAAAGTCTAACATATAGGTACCTACGTAATACGTCACCCGAGTAAGTGCGTACCGCACAGTATACCACATACCGCAGTGAGAGCCAGGAGCGCTCATTAAAATCCGAGTTTTTCCATTTATCCGTCATTTTGTTGACACGAATTTCAGTTATTTCATATTCAAAATTATTTTGTATCATACTGTGCGTACAATCGTTTTTTGTAGAATGTTAAAAAACTCATGTGACATTAATATAATTTAGCCTACGAGAGAAAGAAATGGAATAGATTTACGTTATACATGATTAATGCACGTCCTGAATTGCGTAGTTATAATATGATCGTTGTTGAATTGGCCTAGCGGTGATGACGACCAGACTTATAAGCACTGTTCTACGTTCATTGTTCTGTACGAGAACGAGATTTTTAAAGAAGATACGAATAAGAATTGTAGTCTGTTTCAAAAATTATAATTGAAATGAAAACTTATTTAGCCGCGTTGAGCGATTTTTGGTATGGGAATAATATATGGGTTCGCGTGATCTTCGTGTAACCGATGACCTTGTCATGCTTGTGACGTATTGCGCTTGCGTCAGACTAGCGGCCTGTGTACATGTATACGCATATATACACTAATACATTGTATATACTCGACTGTATCTTATTATGTGTGTTTGGCCTTTTGGATGGGTAAAATCTTGTGATTTCGCGTCACTGACGAGCAATAATTCAGACTATGATCGATTTAAAAATTCAAAATTGAGTTTTCACTTCTGTTGCCAGTCCTTACGACTGCCTGTGTTTTTTTTTAAAGTTGAACATTAAAATCTTATCTTAAATCTGGTTTTCAAAACAATATCTATTATAGTATTATAAAGAGGAAAGGTTTGAGTTTTTTCTTTGTTTTATGTTTGTTTTTTTGTTTGTAATGGATAAACTCAAACACTTCTAGACCGATTTAAAAAAAAAATTCACCAATATAAAGCTGCAGTATCAGTGAGTAACATAGGCTAAATTCTTACACAAAGTAAAAAACATGCCAGTGACGCAAACTCATAAGATTTTACCTATCCAAAAATCGCCCAACTTGGGTATATAATATTTCACTTAAAAAACCGTAAACGATTTTATATTTTTCAAATCAAACATTATAAGTTTTTCTGTAGTAAATTGTAAACGCTATAACTAAGTATTTTACGTTTTGAAGCTATTGTATTTATTAGCTTTTATTGATCATATTTAGCCTACCTCTTTAAGCATATAGTACACAAATGGGCTCCACACACGAACGGCATCAATATTCCTGATATCGCATTACAACGAATGTCTAATATTCGAATTGGTGCGGTCTTGTTCAAAACGCCATTTTAGACATTTTCTCGCTTAGCCAAAGTACATTTTATTCCCTTCGATTAAAGTCCATTGTGGATGCACAATTAACATAGTTCGAGCGGTACTCAAGGGAAATTATGAAAATGAGTATCATCCTCGCAGTTGGCAGGTATTTTGTCAGATAAACGTTATTTGTTTGCTTCGATTATCTATGTATGTAGTTGATAGTTGCCTTGGTATTCATCCTAACTATATATGTGGGGGGTCGGCAGTGACAACTAAGTTTAATTTGCACTTAACTTTTACACAATAAACCTTTATTGCTTTATCTTGGTTTTAAGTTGGTTTGCTGAGTATTTTATTTCCATTTGAAATACATTTGCACAAACGATAGTGGCGACTGCTGAGATATGAAGTTTTACTGACGGTCATCACCATCCTCTGAGCCTTTTCTTAACTTGATGATGAGTAAAATGCAGAGTAAGAAATAAGGTTTCGACTGACAGGATCAATGGTCTTCAGTAGATGGACAGTAGCCACAACCATCCGAGCCTATTGTTCACCTGATTGTAAAGTACAGTGTAAGAACAGCGGTGACTGCTAACATATGAAGATCCATTGACCGTCACCACCATCATCTGAGCGTGTGAATGGGATGATGTGATGTGATGGGACACAGGATGGCTGATAGATACGCATCGCTCTGAAGCGTTTCACAGGTTATTTAATATATTCGATCGGAAAAAAGTGCTCCAATATTCTGCTGTCGGTACCATGCCATTTGTTGTCTAGAGTGTATGTATGTAGTGTAGTAATGGACCTTTTAAGATCTGTCGGTACCACGCCATTTGTTGTCTAGAGTGTTGTATGCAGTTATGGACCTTTTATAAAGAATCTACTCGTAACTTTTCGTACTCGTAGTTATTGGAACCGTTGTATTTATTGTATTAATTATGTGACTATTTCCTATACTTAAACTATGAAAAGAGCATTGAAAAAAAAGAAAAGCACAATGTGAAACTGCATATCAATCTCCGATAACTCAGGTCAGGTAACGAAACCAAAAAACACTCGCCGTTTGGTACAGTCTGCAAAGGAATCGACGGTTGAGTAAAAACTCATGAATAGAAATAATGAATCGAACCCAGACTCCCGCTTCCCTCGATATACAATTTGTCAACGTACGGACGCGATGCGACTACTTGACGTACCTACGTTTGTTAGGTGGTGGATAAAGGCATAGATATTTTATAATAATATAATTATTTCACTAAGCTCCTATTTTTATTATAACTCATATTTATTGACAGTTCATAATATAGTCTAACAATTAAGAAATTAGATATTTATTTTATCTAACGATCGCCCTCAGCTCGAAATTCGATCAGCGACTTTTTGATCATAGACTATTTTCGGTTTGACATTTGCAGTATTCATGAACCTAAACAATGAATATTATTTACATTACTTGCTGTCACTTTTCGTTGAGTGACAATTTTAATATTTTGGGAGTCTAAGTTGAATGGCACTTGTCGGGATAGTATTCGCAGTATTAATTTATTTAATTTATTATATTAGTAACAGATATTATAGATAAATATTAGCTTTCTGCACTCCTTCTCCATATAAACTTTAACCATGCCAAATCTCACAGATTTCCGTGCACGCAATACTCTTAAAAAGGTGTCCGAAGTTTTCTTCTCACGTATTAATATTACATATATAATAATTCCCGTGTACAAAATTTCATGAAAAATGGGTAAAAACTAATTGTTTTTTTTACTATCTCTCAATAAATTTTTGACGATTTTTTTAGCCTATAAATTATAGAATGGTGTATGCTTCCCATGTACCAAATTTCATAAGAATCGGTGAAGCCGTTTTTGAGTTGAATTCGGAGATACAAAAAATATTTAATGGCTTATTCGTGCTCAGTATCGTTCATATAGCGATCCTATCAGGAAATTTGAAAAAAAGCTGTACAGACAGAACCACAGACTTGTTAATAAACAAGATAAAAACACTTAAAAGAAGAGTTAGCGTTAGAGTTATTTCTTGGTCAGCTTTTTTAATAATTGTCTATTTACGTACACGCGTAACAAAACCGTTAAGGTGTGCATGTTCCGTGTGACTGTGACTCATGAATTTATTATACTTGAAGTTTGTTGTGAATTCTAGATATTAATGTAATATTTGAAAATAGTTGACTTTTATATAGATAGTAAAAATATTGATAAAACCCGCCATCGATACACGGTACACGTGAATAAAAACAAACGAAATAAATAATAACGTAAAGTAATGTCAAACAATGGACTACCACAATCAAACAGTCTGTGTATTGCATTTTTACATCAATTTTACTAAGTTAACCCGAAGTCTGCCCGTATATTATTCAGGCTGCGCCGCGCTTGTTGGCGCGTCACGATATTTGCATGAACCACTTATCTAAACCGATTACTCGATTTGTTGTAATGAAATACTTCTTTCCGCAACATCGCGTCGAGTATGAGGAAGCGATGGAACAAATAAAATAAATATTGTGGTGTACAAATGGAACACACTGGATCCAAAATTATTTGTCGATTTCTCTCCATTTGGGAGCTAGTGATGATATCTCCATAGAGCTTGCATAGGATACTGTAGCCGCTTACCATCAGGCGAGCCGTATGCTTGTTTACCAGCTTTGTTGTAGGTATATTAAAAAAGTCATATAGGCCGGAATAAAAGCGAGGACCGCCGATAGATTTCCAATCAATAATGTGCAGTCACTTTACTGTGTTAAATAGATACAGTTTATTAAATTCTTTCCAGGCTTGTTGCTTATTCTACTAGGTATATATATATTACGTTTTTTTTTGTTGTTGCTACCATAAGGAAGCAGATGTTAATTAAAATTGAGCGCGTAATCTCTATAAGATTTTTCATCCTATTGCCAGTTAAATCTGAAGGTATTGGCTGAAAAACAGCGCCGTCTGGTGATTTTACTCACGGGCGACAAAAAACTGATAGCAAGTCTTTTTGACGCATCGTTTATTTTTGTTGATTTTGTTTTTAATATTTTATGTTTTAACATCTGGGCGAACGATCTTTGCTCAGTATTAAAAAAAAAAAAACACTTTATACTTGAACTTAGAATTTAATACATTATCTAAATACGAAAAATAATCGTAATCGTTGGAGCCATTTCCGAGGAACCACATACATATATATACAAGAATTGCTCACTTAATATAGTAAGATTAGTTTTTTTTCATGTATTTGTTTGTGTTCCTTGTGACAATATTTTTTTTCATTCTATCTTTCTTTTCTTTATAGATTTAGCGTTATGGCCACAATCTTACCTGCTGTTAAGTGACGATGTGCCGCAAGATGGTAACAAGTTAAGCTTAGTGCGGGAATTCAAGTGTAACTGCCGGAACACACCTGTAGGTGCTTGGTGACATATGTATTTTGTAACTTGAGGGTGGTAGCTAGCCAGGCGGGCATTAGAAAATAACCTACCGGCATGCTATACTTTCATCACGAGGAAGCGCAGGCTCATTGCAGGGATTCGAACTCACGTCGAACGACGCGATATCCGTACACGCTACCAACTGAGCTATCATTGCTTTGATGTTCTTATGACTGTCAACCCGTCTGTCTCATTTAGCGGTGGATCACATATGATTAATTAGTCAGATTTGATGTAGGAGACTATTCTGTTAGTTGTCGATGAGTATTTCGAACGTTGCTTGATCAATTTGATCATAATTATTGTATATTGTATTATAATACTACTATCTAGTATCCGCGACTTCGTCTGCGTATTATTGGACATACACATATTGATCTCGTAGCACGACAAACAAAAAGAAAATCATAGATGAGTTTGTCACCATGCGTATGGTGGACGCGATTCCTACCACCCCGCTATATACCGATAGATTTCGAAACACGACAAAGTAAAAAATCATAGAGGGGTATTATATTTGTAGGATAACGGTGGTTATGTTATGATTTTACTAGAATAAAAAATAGCCTAAGAATTACTCCACGTTGTAAACTGTCTGTATGCTAAATTTCATCCAAAACCGTTCAGTAGTTTTTACGTGTTTCAGTAACAAACATGAAAACTTTCACATTTATTATATTTGTAGGATAACACTGGTTAAGCTATAACTGTTACCGGAATAAAAAGTAACCCATGTTTTATTCCAGGTCATAGAATATCTGTCTACTTAATTTCATTCAAATCCGTTCAGCCGTTTTCGCGTGGTTGAGTAACAAACATGAAAACTTTCACATTTATTATATTTGTAGGACAACACTGGTTAAGCTATAACTGTTACCGGAATAAAAAGTAACCCATGTGTTATTCCAGGTCATAGAATATCTGTCTGCTTAATTTCATTCAAATCCGTTCAGCCGTTTTCGCGTGGTTGAGTAACAAACATGAAAACTTTCACATTTATTATATTTGTAGGACAACACTGGTTAAGCTATAACTGTTACCGGAATAAAAAGTAACCCATGTGTTATTCCAGGTCATAGAATATCTGTCTGCTTAATTTCATTCAAATCCGTTCAGCCGTTTTCGCGTGGTTGAGTAACAAACATGAAAACTTTCACATTTATTATATTTGTAGGATAACACTGGTTAAGCTATAACTGTTACCGGAATAAAAAGTAACCCATGTGTTATTCCAGGTCATAGAATATCTGTCTACTTAATTTCATTCAAATCCGTTCAGCCGTTTTCGCGTGGTTGAGTAACAAACATGAAAACTTTCACATTTATTATATTTGTAGGATAACACTGGTTAAGCTATAACTGTTACCGGAATAAAAAGTAACCCATGTTTTATCCCAGGTCATAGAATATCTGTCTACTTAATTTCATTCAAATCCGTTCAGCCGTTTTCGCGTGGTTGAGTAACAAACATGAAAACTTTCACATTTATTATATTTGTAGGATAACAGTGGTTAAGCTATAACTGTTACCGGAATAAAAAGTAACTCATGTATTATTCCAGGTCATAGAATATCTGTCTGCTTAATTTCATTCAAATCCGTTCAGCCGTTTTCGCGTGGTTGAGTAACAAACATGAAAACTTTCACATTTATTATATTTGTAGAATAACACTGGTTAAGCTATAACTGTTACCGGAATAAAAAGTAACCCATGTGTTATTCCAGGTCATAGAATATCTGTCTGCTTAATTTCATTCAAATACGTTCAGCCAAATATCCAAACATACACACTTTCACATTTATTGTATTAGTGAGATGATCAGCCTCTTATTTAAATAATTTCATGTGCACACAATAACAAAACTATATTACACAAAATATCACCAATATTACATAATATAGATTTATATGTCCATTTTGTAAATCTATATGCGAAACAAAAGCTTTCAATTCCATGTTAAGCGTATTGCATGCACGGAAGACTGTGAGATTTGGCATGGTTAAAGTTTATATGGAGAAGGAGTGCAGAAAGCTAAAATTGATCTATAATATCTGTTACTAATATATTAAATAAAATAAATTAATACTGCGAATCTTTGAACTTAGACCTCCCAAAATATTGACATTGTCACTCAATGAAAAGTGATAGCAAGTGATGTGAATACTCATTGTTTATGAATACTGCAAATGTCAAACAGAAAATAGTCTATGATCAAAAAGTCGCTGGTTGAATTTGGAATTAGGGCGATCGCTAGTTCTTTAAATACCACAACATAACATTAAGTTCATGCCAAAAATTTCTGTTTAAAAGTGTTGAGATACGAATAAAGTTCTGATATACAACAACCTTTATGGTGATTATATAATGTAACAAAATTCTATTTTAAAATATGCGAAAAATCATTCAAGCGGATAAACATGAAAATAATAAATTCACAAACAGAATTCAGCAATTTATAAAGTCTTAACTTCGAGACAAGATTAATGGTCCGATGTTTTTAGTTCGCATTTGTAGAAACTCTGTCGTAGTTTCATGGGAAATAATGCCCTCACCTTTCTTGCTCAGCTAATGCATTTTTTATGATATTGACTGTCTGAATTATTATTATTTTGATATTGAAAAGTTCTTTAGCGTCGTTGTGATTTGAAACGCGATGAAACGAAAAAGCGACACGAAGTAGAGATAAACACATACATCTATAGCTTTTAGCCTGCGAGAGAATGAGATGGAATACATTATACAGTACTCCCTGTTATATCTGTCTCCTTTTTGTACGTGTGTATGCGCCTGCGTGTTACGAAGGTTTCAGTTCTACCGAGTGTGAACTGCATACATGTTTTTTTTTTTTATAATTCTGCTCTCGGGGATGACATATATGCCAATTTTACGTATATTCTTGTGACGTAAGGGAGTGAAAGGGTTTATTTTATTGCAATACTTATGTTCTAGTCAAAGTTGAGTGACAATATTCTGTATTTTTACCCGACTGCGAAACAGGATGGTTATATTTTTCGAGCGTATGTTTGTGTATATATGTATATTTATTTCTTTGGCACGCTCTGTCGCCTAAACGGCTTGATGGATTTTAGCATATGACGTGTCGTTAGATTCGTCTCAATTGTGCGAGTGACATAGGCTATATAATATTTAAGTACAACGTTTGGTAATCTAATAGAAAGCAAAAATAGGTTTTTTTTGCTCAATTGTAGTCGGGTGTTTTGTTTCCTTTTTAATAATTTATCTTGTTTTATATACTGTTATGGTATATATTAAAATTATTCTGAACTTTCTAGTCAGTATTAAACAATTGTATATTTTAAAAAGATTACACAATATTTTTTTAGTTTTACTGTGAATAAAATTCATTTAGTACTTTTCTTCAACCTGTGTAATTAGAAAAAGAATCTTACGTATTTCAAATTCGATCGAAACTAATTATTATCAAATTAATTTAATGGTTTATTGATTTGGCCCTACCGCTTGATGTCGCCGACTGCCGCGAGTTAATTCAATTCACAGAATAAAACAAACGAGAATTTCAATGGGTCTGGAGAAACAATGGCCCGATGGTAATGAACGAGTTGGTAAATTTATTTCAAGGTTCCGTGATGTATAAAACGTTTTTTTTTTCTTCTACGTAGGTTATTTATACTAGTAATATAATAAAGCGGAAAAGTTTTTTGTTTGTTTGTTTAAACACGCTAATCTCTGGAACTACCGGTCTGATTCGAAAAATTCTTTTTGTATGTCATAGCCAGACTTACGAAAAATAGTATAAGCTATATAAAATTAGGCTATAATTCCCAGTAAGCCTTAAATATCGTTTTATTTTGCGTAAGTCGTAAGTCGAGGCCATTTCGAACTTCTATATCCGCGTGCGCTGGCATAATCGTTAATGGTTTGGAAATATAATATACTATAAAAAATATTGGTCCGTAGTATACCTAAAAAAAAAGTCAATGATAGCATATGCCTATCTCTTATATATAAGCCACAATAAGGTCTTTTGTGACAAAGACTTGTTGAAAATTTAAATTTGATTTATAAGCATTATTTTTAGATAAGGCATATTATTCCTTACGAACAAAAGTTACTTCATCATAAAGACAATTTTATGAAGTAAAATTTTGCTCTTCATAGTGTTTTTTGGACGCATACTTTAGGAGATAATGAAAAATTAAAATAATTTGCATTTGCGGGAAGATAAATTTTGATAGACTACACGGGTGCGAAGGCGGCGCGGCGCGGTGTTTGTCGGATAAAATAAACACGGGTAAAACCGTGAGGTACAGCTATTAAGAAATAAAGATTTAGCAATGCATGAGGTCCTTCCAACCACATATGTCACGTAATTATACCAATAAATCGAAGCACTGAAAAAATGCATTAATAATTTGATTACAAACTCGATAAACAAGTTACATATAATTTAAGTTAAATCATTGTATTCATATAGCCGTCAAATGAATTTCTTTATAAAACTATAGACACAAGTCATGAGAGAAGCTATAATTTAAAAGAACACAAAGTATTCATTTATATATAGCCAAAGTTCTCAAAAGTGACATAGTTATATATCATCCTTTAGGGGATAAAGGGTATAAAACAAACTTCGTACATACAATATTGAATTATACAAAAGTTATAGAGTAAATGTAACATGATTTCAAAGATAATTATAATGCCGTGCTGTTAATAACTCGACAGGAATGGATGTCATTTTTCATACTCATCCATTTTCTTTTCCATCGTGCAATGCTCCCCGAGGAACCCTAAAATAGTATAAAACAGCGTTGCGAACGTCGACCATGCTGTAGAGTTAATTAATTACACACGGAACCCGCCGCCGGCGTGTTTACATACGGACAAAAAGCGCTAGAAATGTATGCATATGTTTGCGTTAAGCACTAAAGTATTTTTGTTTCACTTATTTTAAATCGAGAAAGCTCTTTCCTTAGGTGACGTTGCTTGGGCTTTGATTAGTTTCGTTGGGAAATAAAAAGAAAAACGATTAAAATGAGGTAAAAGACCTGACTACAGAAATGGAATATGATATAAAATTGTTTTTCTGTTTTCTTTGTTTCTTGTCTTTTAAAGGTGTCGAATTTAAAACTGAGACACTCAGGCCTACCTCACATGCACGTGGGTCGTAGGGCTGTTTTGCCCGACTAGGTTGCGGCTACCATGCATGTGGTTGAAAAGTTCGTCATAGTGACTCGCTTTTGCGTGTCGTGTTTCGGGATCAGCCTGTGCATATCCAGTTAAATTATTGTATGGCAGCGGCGACTGTCAGTGGATTTAGATCTCTCGGTGGTGGCCGTTGTGTTTGGATTGTATCGTATTTACCATCAGGATCAGTACAGACAATTTGCCGAGCATTTTATTTATATTTAATAATGTACTATATTTATGATCTCAGAACTGTCTCTTTTATGTAACAATCAACACGAGACGATAGCAAAATATACATACTGTTTTTTGGATGAAAAATTTGTCATATTAATTTTGTTCATATAAAATGTAGACTATGTCACCCGAACCATAATAACGAATCGATGGAAAACAAACTCATCGAAATAGGATGAGCAGTTTAGGTGCTACGGTGGAATATATGTATATGTAAATACAAACATACATAGAAAACTAAACACATCCTTCCTTTTATTCGTAGTCGTGCAAAAAGGTTTTCATAACATTGCTTCGATTTTCACAAAAAAAATAAATAATATACGAATAATTCGTATTAGGAGGGAGTAGTAACGATATAATATATTGATGTAAAAAGGAACATGGTTTATGTAGTCGACTTATTACAAGAGGTCTTCACCATCCAACAGTTCAGGCGAGAATGTCTTCAAGCCTTTTTTTTTTTTTTTTTTTTTTTTTTTTTTTTTTTTTTTTTTTTTTTTTAGAACTGACTACACTGTTAGCCTTAGGGGCCCTAAAGCCGCTGCGGCTTTTACAGCTTCACCGGACTTGGGGGCGAGCGCAGAGGGCACTCAGCCGCGAAAGTTTTGTGGACGACTCGCACGAGGGTGCCAAAGTGGCCGGACCTCGGCTCGGGCGGTCGTCGCGTTCGCAAATAGGTCGCGATCTATTCGAATCCCTACACCTACGATTCGAGCTAACTAAATATACACATAGGCACGTTCCCTTCCTCCTGGGAGGAAGGAAGGAACCGTGCGTATGTGTATTCAGTAATCGGAATGTTTCTACACTAACTAGCGCTAACTAACTAGCGTAAAAAAAGAAAAAAAAAGGTCCCTCACAGAACCTATGTACCTGTGTGGTGTGCACGTGTGTATGTTCATACGTGTGTAGTGTTGTATGTGTCTTCAAGCCGGTCGTTGCAGGCTTATAAAGTGCGTGCGAGAAAAGAGCACACCTGTAGCTATCGCGCCCAGTCAATAGCGCGAGTCAATAGTAAAGTCAATAGTACCAATAATGTCATTAGTACGGATTCCATAATCACGTCGAAGCGACTCTCCGACTTATACAAAAACTATCTTATTTAATATTACGTATTGGTAGAGAAAGCCAACCTTTTGTAACAATATGATGTTTTCTTCATAAAGGCTAACTATAATATTCTCTGCCTGTCTCAATTGAGACGTTGCGTGATGATATATAAATAGATAG
Organism: Saturnia japonica; assembly: GCA_033032175.1. Taxonomy (NCBI): domain Eukaryota; kingdom Metazoa; phylum Arthropoda; class Insecta; order Lepidoptera; family Saturniidae; genus Saturnia; species Saturnia japonica. Next base: position 17,631,811 of record CM065318.1, read on the forward strand.
ATATGTGCAAAGAGAAGGATGAAATTTAATTAATTACTTAGTTGAAACTTATAACTCAATTTTAATTTTAATCAAACCCATTCACGAAGTTTATCCCAGTTTTAAAGTACTTTTACAACTTTTCGGACACTTTTAAAATTTAATCATTTAAAATTTAAAAGTGATTGAATAAAGACTATTAAAAATAATTTGTCACAGCAATTTCATAATTAATGTATTCAGTAATCATTTTTAACTATACACACAGCCACAGAAATCAACGAATTTTTAAAAACAGATTTTTTTTTTTGCAGAACTGCACTTGGTGTATGGTAGTCGCAATCCATTCGGTCACAACTGTTATGCCTTATCCCCCAGCAATACCTACTGTTACTGATTGGTTACAAATAGTTCAAACCTGTTGTGACCACGTAACATTAAATGGATTGCATACATAGCTAAAATCTATTCAAATAACTAATCTTTACATAAATTGAAACTTTTGTCTGTGGTAATGCCGAGACAGTCGTCAAATTCTAATTTTTTTTTTTTATAATTTTCCGTCGACTACTTAAACATACATAACTAACGATGATTTTATTTTTCTTAAATTTACATTATAAATAAGTAATGAGATAATTTATAGCATGTATATACTACTACAATTTCGATAATATTTTTTTACATCTTCATCAGCCTCCTACACCATAACTAAGGTTTATACATACATACCATCACGCCTGTATTACCCGAAGGGTTAGACAGCGGTGAACTAATGTACACCCACATTTCGCCGAGTATGTTTTTAGGTCCCATGTAATAGGAGACGAGCCTATTGCCATTAATCGGGCTCGAAGCCAAACTCAAAGCTGCTACTTGGAATTTCATAGGAAAAACCCAATAACACTTAGCTCGACCTGGGATCGAACCCAGGACCTCGATCATAGCAGTCGCGCTTTAGGACCACAAGGCTAACGAGGCAGTTACTAAGGTTTATCATTAAGCAATATATAAACTATTATCAAAATCATATCCTTGCTACTCATGAAAAAGGTCCCGTAGCTCCCGGACTACAATGTCTGTTTCCATTTGAAATTGATTAACAACACAATTATTGTTTGAAAATAACAAAGAAAATACACAAGCTAGCCGTTCGTAGCGTCAGTGTGTCCCTCGAGTGACATCCCAGACATAAAACGATTAATGAAAATATTATCTAGCGTGAAATATCAGCGGAGAACACGCGAGAATACAATCAGCTGGTTGCAACGGTTCGGTGTTCCGCTAACGATGTTTGCTGAACTTACCGACCGTGTGTTAATCATTTTGAAATGCACTCTCTCTATTAAGTACCTTCTGATTTTTAATGAACATTTTCGACACTACAAGACATTTTTTAACCAAAAAGAAAACTAATTTCAGTAATTTTGAAGAGTACCCTGGTGTTTCCCTTTAAAGTTGAAGGTCGGATGCCAAATGAAATAAAAATAGAATCACCTTGAGGTTAGGTTAGGTTATTCAAATCGGTTCATAAACCAAGAAGTTTTGTTGAATCTGTTAAAAATATACGAACACATACATCTATAGGATTTAGGAGATTTGGTGATTTCTCTCCATTTGGGAAGGTTCATCTGGTGGACTACCTCCACCCTACAGAAGATCGCAGCCAAATAGCATAGTGTTGTGGTTAGTTGTTAGGGTTTCCAGAGCTTCTTGGGATAGGAGGGTTCATGGTCGGAACGCGCCTATGATACCTATGGTATTACAAGCGTCTACAGGCTACGGTAGTCGCTTACCAATAGGCGGGTGTATGCTTGTTCGTCACCTTGGTAGTATAAAAAAAAGATAAATATTATACACGGTTAACGCAAGTAATGTTTTTTACGACTATGACCGAATTGGTCTAGCGGTGTGAAGACCAGACTTGTACAGACTGTTGTATATATATTACGAGTGGTCGAAGCGACATTAAAGAAGATATTTTTATGTTTTGTGAAGGTTTCATTTATACCACTTATAATTTACACATATATTTATTTACCCTAGCTTATGATTGGACAATGTCTGATCTAAGTACAGTAAGATTTCGACGGTCATCGTCGGTATTCCTGCCATGACGAAAGCGTCTAATGTATTGCCGGCTGAAAATCCGTTTTTAGTTTCCACCATACGTGAGAGTATTGGAGCAATTATTGATAGCGATTGACGGTGCTTTAAGATTCATTCTAAACGCCGTCGAGGAAATGGCTTTGTTAATAAGTTTGACAGCAATTGACACGTTGAGAAAGATCAGTCAGAGTTACTCGTTTCACAATTATGCTCTTGGAAGGTATTTTATTAACTATACATACACGCAAAAAAAGGGCCAAAATAATAGCTTTTTTACTAAATGCATGTGAAATAATATCTATATGATACTTTTAACAAAATACCAATTTAAATGTCTGTCTCTTCGTTCCGGCTAATCTCCGAAGCGGTTGGGCCAATATTGACGCTATTTTCACAGCAGATATCTGATTTTATAAGGAGTAACTTAGGCTAATTTTATTTTAGAAAAGAATTAACGTTAAATGGTATACGCTGAGAAATATATCGAATGAATGGACTACATAATTAGAGATATTAAAAAGATCTAAATCAGAGTCAGCGAGAGCATATGTTTATCTTCTAAGGATCACCCATAATAAACATTTTTGCCTTTAAAATAACCGGGAGCTGTTGTCCACGCAAGCGCAGCCGCGGGAACAGCTAGTATAGAAATAAACAGAATGTATATTGCATATTACATAACACATACAACAATTCTAGTGTGCCTCGAGTAATACCAGTTGAAAGCGATAAATCCATTTGCGCCATCTGTCGGTACCTACACGTGGCACTATAAATCTGAGCAGCGATCTTGTCAATTATCATTTCTTGAAATGGGAAGCGGAAGAGCAGAGCAGAGCGTACACGACAATAATAATGTGGATAAGGTGGGATATCATAATAATCAAAAAAAAAAAAAAAAATAGTGTAATCCATTTAGATCCAAAGAAGTCACTTGAAGATCACTACCGCAATTTTGGAAAACATCCAACTCATCGAGAAGGACCGGTAAGATACTCGATCGCGTTAATATTCTTTTTAAACTATGGGTATAAAAAAAAGTAGGCGGTCGCGAGACGCCCGTCCCGAAAACGTCAGAGTGAATAATTTAAAAAAATACACTGCGAGATCCCGAAACACGATAAACCAAAAGGCCACTGTAAAGATGTTTATTTTATTACTATGTGTACGGCGGTCACGATCCCTACCAATCGCTTTTAATCTATTCATGTTTTAACATGAAACTTTGAAATGATCCAGTCTATCTATTAAAAAAAACGAACTCGGCCCCACACCTTCAACGTTGGGATCAAAGCGTCGCCACACAAACATCCGACAAACATTAGGGCCACCAACAAGACCCATTAAATGTTTCAAATCAATAATGTTTACAATTAATAATTATATTATTTTAATGGATGTACACAGAGGGATTTATTTCCAGATATCTCTATAAATCACGTTACGATCCAACCTACTATATAATAATCTTTCGGCAGTAAAAAAACCTGCTTGAAATGGTCCCTGAATTATCCTGCGAATCGGTAATGTGCTTATGTATCTTTTAAAAAACCTATAACGCTATTATCTAATACACTTTTATTGTTCTTACTAAATCTAAAATACGGAATATCTAAGTTGTGTTAATTTCTAGTATCGAAAGTATGCTGCTCATTTACAAAAACTTCCAACTGGTCTCAAAATACATAAATATAGTCCTCGGTAAGAACTACTCTTTTGAATTAAGTTTGTCAAAGATGAATGACTATATGCTCCAGTAATCCCTCATATCAAGACTTTAGATACTTATTATCATAAAACATTTTTTTTACTGGTTTTCATATTTAAAGTGAAATTTAAATGCATATGAAACTGTTATACTATCGATCAAATATTATATTTAGGTATTTTACCTTTCTTTGCAATCGCGGCAACAGCCCAAGCTAAGGTCCGGCCACTTTGGCATCCTTGTGTGCTTGTTGCCCACGCTTTCGCAGCTGAGTGCCTTAAACGCTCGCCCCAAGCCCGGTAGCTGAAAAAGCCATCAGCGGCTCTGTTTTTGGATAGGGCTCCTCAGGATAACAGTAAGGCCATATCGAAAAAAAAAATTATGTCGTATCCATATAAATCTATCGTTTGCACCGGAATACATTCTATAACCTGATAAATCTAGAAAACGGCTCTAGACTTCATTTCGTGTTATATTAATGTCATTGCCAACGAAGCCACGTCTTCAGTTCTGCTTCATGTCGGTATATTATGTTCAGAACTTTTTAACAATATCACCATTATAAATAGATAGGTCTGAAAAAACCAAGTGTTGCCTGATGATGATATTTCTTCCATTTCTCGTAACTTTTGATCTTCTTATGTATCTTTACCTATCATCTTTTGTAATTAAGACAACTTTCGTAAATTTAGAGTATAATGGATTAAAAAAAATTAAATTAACTAATTTTTTAAACATGATGTGTAAATTAAAATGAGAAAGAAATAACATACACGAAAATACAACAAAAAAGAATAGATATAAAATCGAATGACAATCTCCTTCTATTTTAAAGTCGGATAAAAATATGGAATGTTTCTAAATTTAATAAAACTAAGAAAGCTTAGGTAAACAAAAACATGATGTGTGCAGTTTGTGTCGGGAGAAGTGTCAAACTTTCAGAAATCATAAAGGTGTCTCCTTTAAAATCTATCTATCTAAATAAAAATTTAATAAATAATTAATAATTAAAAGGTGCCTCAGCTTCGATCAATTCGATCAGTACGTAATACGATTAATTTTTGGATTCCTTGGGTTTATCATTTTAGTCTACTCTAGTTTTCAGTAACATCAAAAGTAACGCTGCACGTATAACTCATACAAATAATTGTAAAGAGGAAGTTATTTAAGATATTTTCTGTAAAAAGTCTTTATAAAATGCATGCATTTATTTCATGTCATAATTCGGACGACGTAACAATTTACGTACTGTGGATATGTCCATACAAGCCTTCGTACGATGAACAAGGTAGGTAGTAATAACGTTAAATAAATAATACCGCATCAAACAAATTAAAATAAAGAGAAAATACACTCACCACCCTATAACCTGAGTTCTAACAAAACTCGATACGTAATCCACTCTATTTACGGCAGCTTGTTTATTTATACTATACTAGTTGTACCCGCGGGTGCGCTCGCGTTGACTACAGAATGCAGTTGATCGGGCATACATCCCGGCTATATGCTTATTGTGGGCGATCCTCAGAAGATAAACATAATATGCTCTCGTTGACTTTTTTAATTATGTAGTACATTAATTTGAAATATATCTTATGGTTTACTCAGCGTAAGCCATTTAAGCGCCCGAATTGATTGACCGTGACCAGTTTTTATTTATTTATGCGGAACCCTAGTTCTTTTTCTAAAATAAAATTCGCCAAAGTTACTTCTTATAACATCGGCTATCTACCAGTGAAAGTCCTGTCAAGATCGGTCCAACGGTTTCGAATATTTTCCGGAACAAACAGACCGACAGAGAGAATTTTTTTTTATAAATTGGTGTTTTGTTAAAAATACCGTATGTACTTGCATAATCATTTAGTAAAAAGCTGTTATTTTGAATTACAAACAGAAACTTCAATTTTATTAATTTTATAGATATTTAGGCAGGTCAATTAAACAACTTAAATATAATTTATTATCGATTCGTGGTTATAAAATAAATTTAACCTTTGGTAAATCAATTAAATATTTATGTCAGAATGTTGCCATGTTATTTTAATTGCCTTTAAGAAAATTTTTACTGTAATTTACTGATGTTATTATGTTAGTGTTACCAGAATATGACGTAGTTTAACTAGGGATAGTTAGGAACACTGCAGCCAGAGGCGGTGGAAAAGGGGATCGACTACACGTCAGTCCTCTTGAGGGCGCGGAAGAGCGTCTCTTTGACAGAGTGTGGAATCACAGATCTATCTGTCCGGTCCACCGCGGCGGGAGCTAAAATAATAGAAATACCTGGTGCCCTGGGACCAGAACGAGCAGACACCTTGGCCCATAAATTGACGACGGTGTTGGCAGACGTCGCCACCATTACGAGGCCTGTTAAGAAGGCTGATATTCGAATCGTCGGACTGGACGAATCGGTATCGAGGGATGAAGTGGTGGAGGCTGTGGCGGCTAAAGGTGGGTGCGAGCCAGCCCAAATAAGGGCTGGAGAAATACGCACCTATGGGAGGGGCGTTGGTGCAATTCACCTTTCTCTACCAGCTGCTGCGGCCAAGGTGTTGTCAGAGGCCGGAAGGCTACTAATTGGCTGGAGTGTAGCCCGCATCCGATTCCTTGAGGAAAAGCCCATACGCTGTTTTCAGTGTATGGGTGTGGGTCACACCCGCCCTCTATGCCCTTCAGCAGTCGTTAGAGGGGCACCATGTTTTAGATGCGGGGATGCCGGACATATGGCGGCAAATTGTGCAGCAGAAAAGTTACGTTGCGCTATATGTTCTGATGCTGGAAGGTCATCAGAACACGTCATGGGGGGAGCAAATTGCAAGCCGCCTCCCTCCAAAGATAGAGCTGCTCCTGCACCTATTGCTAGGGCCATGAGTCCCATCTTGGCGGTAACTACTATGATTCACTAATGGATCACGCCAATGGTAGTTACCTTCAGGGGAACTTAAACCACTCCGCCGCAGCACAAGATTTATTTGTTCAGTCTGTGGCGGAGTGGAACATTGACGTTGCGGTCGCTGCGGAGCCGTATTATGTCCCTGATCAGCCTCACTGGGTTGGGGACCTGGATGGCTCTGTGGCGATCCACAGTTCCGGACCACCCCTCTCTGTTAAGGAGAGGGGCGCTGGGTTCGTGGCAGCCGCGCGGGGAGAACACGTCATTATTGGTGTATATTTCTCCCCAAACCGGGCCCTGGTGGAGTTCGAGGCGTTCCTCGACTCCCTGGGGCTAGCGGTAAGGCGGCTGTCACCGCTTCCCATCGTCCTACTTGGAGATCTCAACGCTAAGTCGAGGGCATGGGGGGCGGCGAACACGAACCCGCGAGGGTCGGCGGTTGAGGAGTGGACAGTTGAGGTTAGACTGTCCCTCCTCAACAGAGGTATTACGTACACGTGCGTGCGGCAGAACGGAGGGTCTGTGGTGGACGTATCGTTTGCCACGCCGTCTGTCGCACGCCGCGTGCATGGATGGCGGGTTCTGGAAGAGGTGGAGACCTTATCGGATCACCGATACATTCGGTTCGAAGTCTCCACCTCCCCAGGGGAGCTGGCGCTTCGCCCCCGTCGGCAAACGGCGTTTCCTCGATGGGTTCTTGGCCGCCTCGACCGGGAGCTGGTGGAAGAGGCGGCTATTGTTCAGAGCTGGCGAGCGCTAGCTCAAGTGGATGAAGATGTGGATGCGTCTGCAGACCGTTTCCGTGAGGCCCTCACGGCGGTCTGCGACGCATCGATGCCGCGGAGTAATAGCCACCCGCAAAACAGACGGGCGGTGTATTGGTGGTCCCCGGAGATAGCTGATCTCCGGGTGGCCTGCTCCGCGGCACGACGGCAGTACCAGCGTTGCCGCCGGCGGCGAACACAGCAAGCCGGGGAGGAGGCCCGGCTGTATGGTGCCTACAGGGAGTGCAAAAAGTCACTGCAGGTAGCCATCGGCCGGGCCAAAAATGAGAGATGGGAGGAGCTCCTGAGGACCCTGGATGGGGATCCGTGGGGGCGCCCTTACCGGATGATTAGGAAAAAGTTCCGAAGGCAGGCGCCCCCGTTAACGGAAACCTTAAATCCAGAGGTCCTGGCGAGGGTCGTGGCCACATTGTTGCCCGACCCTCCAGAGCTCCTCCCACCTCCCATGTCAAGTGGGGGCGTTTTTGTGGAGGAGCAGTTGCTGCCCTGCTTCATCACTGATGAAGAGATGAGGCTGGTGATGAAGCGCCTCCGTAATAAGCGTAGGGCACCTGGCCCGGACGGAGTTCCGGGCCAACTACTAGGCGTAACGCTGGGCCACATGAGGGGAGAGCTGCGGGAGCTGTTCGACCGTTGTTTATCAGCAGGACGGTTCCCGAAGCTCTGGAAGGTGGGGCGGCTCTGCCTTCTTGCGAAGGGGGGTCGTCCTCCGGACTGCCCGTCCTCGTACCGGCCCCTTGTGTTGCTGGATGACACGGGAAAGATGCTGGAACGCATAGTTTCCTCCCGTGTCATCCGGCACATGGAGGAAGTGGGGCCGGAACTCTCGGACCGGCAGTTCGGCTTCCGGAGAGGGCGTTCAACTTTGGATGCCCTCTCCACCCTGAAGGCGTGGTCCGCGGAGGCGACCCAGGGGAGAGGTAGGTTGCTGGCGGTGTCGATTGACATCGCCAACGCCTTCAACAGTCTGCCGCATGGTGTCATTCGAGAGGCACTCAGGTTTTTCGGAGTGCCCTCGTACCTGCGGCGGCTGTTGGAGGACTACCTCCAGGATAGAGAGGTCGTCTTCGCGAACAGCCAAGGAGTTGTGGCCCGGCGCCATGTAGGGTGCGGTGTTCCTCAGGGGTCGGTGCTTGGGCCGCTCCTGTGGAACATGGGCTACGACTGGGTGCTCCGCGTAGCGCTCCCTTCGAGGACGCGCATAATCTGTTACGCGGACGACACCCTTGTCGTGGCCCAGGGGGAGAGCTGGGGAGAGGTGGCGCGCCTGGCCACAGAGGGCGTCGCCCTCGTGGTCGGGCGCATACAGTCGTTGGGCCTCAGGGTGGCGGCTGAGAAGACCGAGGCCTTACTTTTTCATGGGCCCCGGTGTGGGCCGCCTCCTGGGGCACACATTATAGTCGAAGGACACAGGATCCGAGTTGGGGCCCAGATGAGGTATCTGGGCCTCATCCTGGACGGAAGATGGCGATTCGAGTCCCATTTTGTGGGACTCGGACCGCGTATATTGGGAACGGTGGCGGCTCTTGGTCGGCTCCTCCCAAACTCGGGAGGGCCGGGCACGAGCTGCCGACGCCTTTATGCGGGAGTCGTGCGGAGCATGGCCGTCTATGGGGCACCGATTTGGGTGGATGCTCTAGGCGCCACAAGCAGACGTGTACTGCGTGCTGCACAGCGGGTTGTGGCGCTGAGAGTCGTCCGCGGATACAGATCGGTGTCCGCGGGGGCGGCTTTCGTGCTCGCCGGCTCCCCACCTTGGGAGCTGGAGGCGGAAATGCTCGCCGCCGTTTACAGATATACGGCGGCGAGGAGAAATATGGGGGAGCCTCCAGCTCTTATTGAAGTGGAAAGGCTGCGGCGTGAGGGCCGTCAGGAGATGATAAGGAGATGGGGGGAGGACCTGGCGGATGCGCGCTATGGGCGATACACCATAGATGCCGTCCGCCCGGTCCTCGAACGGTGGATAAATAGGGACCGGGGCTCCCTGACATTTAGGCTTGTGCAGGTGCTATCCGGACATGGCTGCTTCGGATGGTACCTGCACAAAATAGCCCGCAGAGAGCCCACCACCGCGTGTCACGAGTGCGGTGCGATGGAAGACACGGCGCAGCATACTCTTTCTGAGTGTGCTGCGTGGGATGAGCAGCGCCGCGCTCTAACCGTGGTGGTGGGAGGGGACCTCTCGCTGCCGAGTGTGGTGAGAGCCATGCTCGACAGTGAGGGGTCGTGGCATGCGATGGCCTCCTTCTGCGAGGATATCATCTCGCAGAAGGAGGCCGCGGAGAGGGTTCGCGAGGGGGATCCCCTAAGCGACCCTCTCCGACAAAGAAGACCGGGTGGTCGGAGGAGGCGATTCATTCGCCAACTCCCGCCACCCTAGCCGAACCAGGGGAGACGGGTCGGGGGGCCTGTCTTCCCACTGCACAGGTTCGGCGGACGGAGGAGACGGCTAGGGTGTACTGAGCTGTCTCCTATTTAGGCCGGGGCCCGGCAGTGCCGGGCCGGCCGTCGGGGCGACGCGGTAGTATGCTACCTGCAGGTCCCGCGTCCCCCCATCGTGGCGGCGGATGGTACACCGTGGAGTTTTAGTGAGTAGGAGTCTCACATAACCACTCGTCCCCCCGGGCGGGTGTGTACCCATGACGGGTTCCTCCACGTTAAAAAAAAAAAAAAAAAAAAAAAAAAAAAAGGATAGTTAGGAAACAATTATTTTCATCGTAATATGCAGTAGTTCGTAACTTTCATAAGCTAGTGTTCGATTGCAACTTGATGTGAAGTGAAGTTTTGTTGCTAAAGTCTTGAAACTTATAATAGAAACTGGATCTCCAGTACAGCTGCTGTACCAGATCGATAGGTGCTTGTCTAGAGATTTGCAACTTGATAATTGCAGCCCATCATGAACATTAGACTAAAAATAGTATATTTTTCAAAAAATTGCAAAAATTATATAAGGGAATATATAATTATAATAATATATTAATATAATTATAATATTTATTAATTTAATTAATAAATAATTTATTAATAATTAATTTATTTATTTTTTATTTTTTATTTTTTAATTATATTATAATATTATAATTATAATGAATATATTATTTTATTATTATTTATGGGAAAGTTAAAAAAAAAATAAAGTGCACGTTTGTTTTTAATCATTAAAACTTTGAAATGCCTGAACAAATTTGGAATAAAACCCTCCACAGTTTTGTTGAGTACATGCAAAAATCAGACGAAATGATTCTGTGGTCTGTGAGACGTGATGCAAAATATGACGGACCAAATGATAATATATTTACATGATAGTTTGCCTTTCTGTTTAATTTAACAAAAGAATATAAAATAAGAGTGACAGTTTAATTAGCAATGAAAATATATAATATTTCGTACTATATTATTTTTCTATAATATAGTACGAGTGGCAACCCTACATATAATAAAACTATGGTGTTATCACGGTGACTCCCTTCACTGAAGAATTAATTAATTATGTTTCGAATCCACGTACTCCGATGGAACGCATGGTAGCATCCTAATCTTTTGCTGTTAATGTATTCTTTTACAGAATATTCACGGCAAATAGCGAAACTTTAGATTACAAATGGCGTAAAGGACATTTTGGCGAAAATGGCTTTATAAGTAAACATACTTTTTGTTCGTAGGGTTTTTTTTTCGTTTTTATAATCTTATGTCCGTTGTGATGTTCGCAAAAAATATAATTTATACGACCAAAGTACTTTTTTTTGTTCCGAAATATGAATTTTCAAATTGATATATTAGCAACATGTCTTTTAAGTCCTATAGGATACGTTGCTAATATAGTAGCAATAAAACATAATTTTATTCTTGTAACATGGGGTCGTAAAGGTTAATAAAACCTGATTTTTTAGGGAGTATGAGACATCTATTTTTGAAACTATTTAAGAAACGTGAGTTTTTATGAAACTTCTTTCTGAAATAAATCCATAGAGCAGTTATTACAAAAAAGTTATATTCTAAAAACATTTTGAATTTTAGTATTTTTCTTTTACTGAAACGTCGAGTTTTGTCCTTTACGCTTTTTGTAATTCGAAGTATTGACATAATAAAGCTTTATTAAAATAATAAACAGTGTAAAGGTTATGTATTAATTTAGTTTATTTAATATAATAGTAACATATATTATAGATAAGTTTTAGCTTTCTGCACTCCTCCATATAAACTTTAACCATTCCAAATCTCACAGTCTTCCGTGCACGCAATACGCTTAAAAAGGGGTAGAAAGCTTTTGCATATATATAAACCAATTCCATATATACAAACAAGAATTGCTCATTTAATATAATAAGATAATATTCTTTTTGTCTATGCGTGCTAGATACTGACATGTACGAGCTGATAACAAATAAATCGAATTGCCGCTAATATCTCGTGTACTAGGAAATCGATATTTTAACTAATAATTCATGAAGTATGTCCAGATACCTACTAACTTGCAAGTTATGCCATGATGTAAAAAAAATACAACGACGAGTTACAGTTAAAAGAATAATTTTTCATATGAAACTGTGCAAGTTATTAAAAATAAATTAAATCGAGTTCAAAGGAGATATGTTCCGAGAGAGAATTGTAAATTTTCACAGCGCATTTTTCTTTAATAAGGTTTAATATGAAACTTCATTTTACCCGGTAAATGCATACGATATTAAAATTTTATTTACTGGCCCGTGGTCTTTAGGTTAAATCAGTATTGATTTTGACGTAAATCAAAATCAGTAAAACATTTATGAGCGTTTTATTATTGCCAAATATTATTGAGGTTTGGAGTAATAGTTTAACTGTAATTAAAGTTTAATCAATAGTTTAACTGTAATTTAATTTGGACCTTTGTTGTCTTAAAAATAAATACATTATTATTATTATTAACATCGACACACCATAACATTGCGACCTGTTTTCGTACATTACAGAAATATCAGAAAAAGTCTAGAATTCACTACAACTATCTACGATAATTTTTTATGTAAGACTAGCTGTGCCCGTGGCTTCGCTCACGTGGACTACAGAATGCCCACGCGAATCTTGCTTCCCAGCTCCCGGCTATTTTAAAGAGAAAATTGCTAGTTGTGGGCGTTCCTTAGAACATAAATGTATACTCTCCCAGACTTTTTTGTAGGTATTTTTAATGTCTACAATTGTTTAGTACATTAATTTGCTATATATCTTATGGAGTACACAGCGTAAGCCATTTAAGCGCCTGAATTGATTCACCATGACCACTTTTTTATTTGTGCGGAACCCTAATTCTTTTTCTAAAATAAAAGTAGCCTAAGTTACTCCCTATAAATTCAGCTATCTACCAGTGAAAGTCCCGTCTAAATCTGTCCAACCGTTTGATATATTACCCGGAACAAACAGACAGACAGATAGACAAAATATTTTAATAATGGGTGTTTTGTTGTACGTATCGTATATACTTTCATATGCATTTAGTAAAAAGCTGTTATTTTGACATTACAAACAGACACTTTTACAACAACACTTTTACAAACTGACTACACTGTTAGCCTTAGGAGCCCTACCCAAAAACAGAGCCGCTGCGGCTTTTACAGCTTCACCGAACTTGGGGGCGAGCGCTTAGGGCACTCAGCCGCAAAAACAGACACTTCAATTTTATTAAATGTATAGATAAGGCGTGGCGACAGCGCGGAACACGCACACATTGAATAACATTATGAAGCTTGGATGTGGTGAGTTACTTTAAAATTCTGTCACTAAGAACCTGTCGGTGTTGTTCTAGACGACAAAATTAGGGTTACTATTCAGTCTGAATCTCAAAAGCAGCTGGCTCAAAACCTCATACATAATTAATAATTGGTGACGGTTCAACTTGTGAAAAACAGCTTACAAAGAGTTGCACTACATAATATCATACCGCAATGTTATGGAGTTTTATTACGACGTACTTTCTCATTACTTCTCATGATGTTGAAAGTTTAATAAAATATTTGAAAGCTTTTTCCCAAAATGTACTTTAATATCAATATCACTACATGGTACAAAAGAAAGTTGCTATCCGCGATTGTCTGTTTGCCCATTTATTTCTTCTAACTCAAGCAAAGGATTTAATATGGATTTTTTTTTATGGAAGTTTTAGTATATACAATACATTGCTATTAAGTCTTTGTATAGTAGAAAAAATCCAATATTTAGTAATCAAGTTGTCAAAAAATGATTTTCGGGTGATTATATGGCTTACGCTGGCTAAAACCTTATGAGATACATAAAAATCATCTGCTAATGAATTGTGGCTGTTAAAAAACCTAGAGAAAAGTCCGCCGTGGCATACGTCTATCTCCTAAGGTTGACTTGCAATAACCATTTATATCTCCAAATTAATAATAAAAGTTTTACGTTATTTGCGAGGCTATTTTCTGCAATTCGGTATTAATCTTTATTCAGTTAAGTTCGTTAGTTAACTTGGGCATTTAATTTAGATTACGATTGTCCTTACACTATTCCATTATAATAAATACGGTAGAAGATATCACGAATTCAAAATTATTCGCGACCAAAGAAATCCTACATAAAAAACTTATGATAAATTGCGCGACGTAAATTAAGTGCACTATTCGTAACTATGAAGTTACGTAACATAACGTCACGCCTGTATCTCCGAACTTTTAGGCAGAGGTGTACAACCACAGTTCGCCGGGTATGTTTTAGGTTCCATGCAATAGGGGGCGTGCCTATTAATGCCATTAATCGAGTTCAAAGCCACACTCCAAGCTGCAACTGAGAATTTCATAGAATCGAACCTAGGACTTCGAGCATATCGAGCTACCCGTGCGAAGCTGAGGCGGGTCGCTAGTAATATATCTATATATATATATGTATAAGATAGCTGTATTATATGAGTGCATTGGTTTTTCGACAAAAAACTCTCTTAAAGTTTGGCTATTTTAGAAAATAATATATTATATTTTTTGTACTTTTGAAAAAAATAAATAAACCACAACTTGAAATAAAGTTTCTAATTATTGAAATTATGTTTGGAGTGTGTTGGGTATACATACCTCTTTAAATAGGCCGTGAGATCGTTTGTATTTCTTTTTAATAAATTGGTTTTTTAGTTTTAAAAACACAAAACTTCAAGTTAGCGTTAGTACCACTTAATTAAAATAATTATTAGAAGTGTTCGTAGCTACGTTATTACATAATATTAACTCTCGCATGCTTAAGCATACGCTAAATATGCGAATATTTCGCATAGTAATATACCCGTGGTAATATTTTATATGACCAGGCAGGGGTCTGGGCGGTCCTCGGTATTTATGGGACAATTACCGCTCCGTAATTAAAGTGATGCCTTAACAAGATTTCGCCGTCTGCGAGATTGCCCGTGTAAATTTAACTTGAGATTTCTGTTAATGTAATGTAAGATTTATTTAAAGAGATTTAAGGTTATATTTTGATGCGAAGTTTGATTTTTTTTTTAAATTTACTATTAAACTATTTCTTTCTATAAATTGTATACTTGAATTAAAATAGAGTTATATGAAAATAAATATGCAATACAATATAAAAGTACGGATAAAGCGTCCGTTCTGTTTAACCACACGATGCGTAATGACCGCCATTATTTTTTTTTGTAGATCTGACTACACTGTTAGCCTTAGGGGCCCTAAAGCCGCTGCGGCTTTTACAGCTTCACCGGACCTGGAACCGCCATTATAATGTAAACCCATTTTATATACTGATATTTTATAGTCATAACATTACATACCATCACGCCATCATCTAGTTTTTAGTCATAAACTACAATGAAACTATTACAACAACATTGCCTATTTTTAAAAATAACAGTCATCTTTGAAGAAGTTTTTGGCGGAATCTTGAAGTGGCATGTTGTGGTTTTTATTTTTAATTCATTTACTTAGGTTTTTGACCCTATATTATGTAATATTAGTGGCGTTTTGAGTAATATACTTTGGTTTTTGTGCATAAGTGAAGTTAATTATAAATATAAACTGAAAGCATGCATTCTGGGATACCATAAAAACGCCCTAGAAAGTTTTAACAGTGGAGCTACCATCTTGTTAGGATAGTGAAATCGTTATAAGACAGGACACTATATTCACTCGATAATGGCAGTAATGGTCGTCATTAAAGGGGACTGGTTGCCAAGTTAGGAAGAAGAAGAAAAAAAAGAAGTCATCTTTGAAGTTATTCTACAGAACAAAGAGTATATTAGCTACTCTTCTTCTTCTTCTTCCTAACTTGGCAACCGGTCCTCTTTAATGAAGACCATTACTGCCATTATCGAGTGAATTACATTGTCAAGTGTTATGACGATTCAGTATCCTAACAAGATGGTGGCTCCCTTGTTAGAACCTTTCTAGGGAATTTTTGTGTGATCTCGGAATGAATGCTTTCAGCTTATATTTATAATCCACTTCACTTATGCACAAAAACCAAATTATATCACGCAAAACGCCACAAATATTACATAATATAGGGTCAAAAACTTAAGTAAATGAATTAAAAATAACAACCACAACATGTCACTTCAAGATCCCGCCAAAAACTCCTATTAGCTACTCTAGTTCCGTGAGTTATTTGTATAAACTGAAACGAATAAATTGTTCCTATTTAATTTTGTATAAAAATTCTAACATTGGTCTTACTACAACAAACGATGTTTGTACATATTTGCATATTCCGAGATATGTTTAAATATTTGCCGCTATAAATTAAGCGAATGTTTATTCGCATTATTACCGGATGCAATGAGCGCTCATAACATCCATTCCAATATTTAAATCCGGATGTATGTTGTATTAATTATGTTTGTCTGGAATGTTTTTCATGTGTTTTTTATATTAACGCGGTAAATTGGCGGTGATATCTTTCCTAGTTACGCTTGAAAGAGCCCATGTTGTAAAAAAGAGGGAACACAGACCGAGAGATGGCTACACAGTATCACGGTGAAGATAAAGACGTGGAGATTTTTTTAGTTCGTGCCGAGATAAAAGTTTTCCTTCAGGCATTCTCTTGCAAGATCATAATTACAGTGTGCACTCATCTTGAATCTTGTTTCAATATTGCGTATTATCGTAGTCGGAAACAGTTTTTACCCGACTTCAACAAAAGACGGGAGGTTACTGAATTCGAATGTACATATATATTTTTTAATGGATACTCAGCTTTAACTTTTTTGTTAAGGAACCGATTTGAATGATTCTTTTTTGTTGGATAGGGGATACTTTAAGGATAGTCCCGTTTTAATTTCATTGGTATTGGACCTTCGATTTCAAAGATACACAAGAAAATCTTCAAAATGAATGATTTTTTTTAATGTGTAACATCTATAGGCGTGGGTAAACCAGATTGTAGGCGTTGTGAAACAGGCCGTGGCGACGCATCGCCACGCTATATGATGGAATATATGTACTATGAATTATGAAATTATGAATATAAAATTATGAAAATAATCACTGCAACCTCATTGACCTCCACTAACCCCCTACTGACCTCCATAGGATCCTCCCAATGACCCTCACTGATTGCCCATGGGACCTCACTGACTCCCCACGGACCCCCAACAGGGAAATCATCGGGACCGCCCTTCGATGTTTCACATCTACCAGGCGTCCCATGATGGATTTTTTTTTTGTTAAAAATTGTCTTGTTATATTAATTGTTGGTTAAGCGTTTGAAAGTCTCATTATTTAAATGATGATGTGGTTTGAGATGGGAACATGCTAAGCTTACAGGCCGGAACACACTTATAGGTGCTTGGAGACAGTTTTATAACTTGAGACACTGGTTAGCCAGACACTCATTAGGAAATTCTTTACCACTATGCTATAGTTTTATCAAGATGTTTTTCTTCGCCGAAAACTCAAACTCTTATTGCTTGATAATTGTTGTTTATATATAACAAACTAACTGCGCCCCACGGCAAAATTGTGGATGATAGATAATAAGTATATGTTATTCTACATTCATATGAATCACGTTTAAATTTTTATAAATTAAAGACGTTGTAATGCAGAAAAAATTTCTCAGATTTGTCATTCCTATTTAAGGTTTTAAATGAACATAATGATAGTTCTTTTTTATTGAAACAAATATACATTTTCGTTCATAGGATTAGGTGTTACTTGTAAAATCGCAGTATCTTCCATAGGTATACAACAAATACTGGCCAACACTCGCCTATCTGCCGAATTTGTTAAGGGTATAACAGGATTCCGAATGAATCTGATATTTCAATTAAGTAAAAAATTATTTAAAAAAATTATATTCCCAACTTATTTGTAGGTTTGTTACATGGTTTATTTTCATAACTCTCGCATATTATATAGCGCATGCTAGTTACAATTTTTAAAAGCAAGTTTATTATTTAGGGGTAGCTGTAATAGAATTTTCAATTGGGTCCAGTTTTGTGAAATAAATAAATGCGTTCGTTGGCTGTTGCACTTGCCTAATAGATGTCCTTACTTGTATTATACAAATTTCTCTCTTTCTTTTACGTCGTTACATCGTTAGGTAACGAATTAAAAAAAAAATGTAACACGTCCTGTTTACTTGGTAACTAAATACAATTTCATGGAGATATCTTTAAATATGACGGATTGTGATACAAACTTTCATACCCTTTTTCACCACCTTAGAGGTTGAATTTCTAAAAACCTTCCGTAGTGACCTTCATTTGGACAAATGATTATATGTACTAGCGGTTGCCCAACGATCGAAATTCGACCAGCGACTTTTTAATCATAGATTATTTTCTGTTTGACATTTGCAGTATGAACCTAAACAATGAATTTTATATCACTTGCTGTCACTTTTCATTGAGTGACAATGTCAATATTTTGGGGGTCTAAGTTCAATGGCACTGGTCAGGTTAGGATTCGCAGTATTAATTTATTTTATTTGATATATTAGTAACAGATATTATAGATAAACTTTAGCTTTCTGCACTCCTTCTCCATATAAACTCCGTGCACGCAATACGCTTATAAAGTGTTATAAAGTTTTTGCTTCACGTATTAATATAATGATATGTATAAATAGATATCTATATCTCTCTTCTTGGAAAGATATTAGGTAATATCATAGACATAAATATATCAACTAATTTCTTGAAATGAAGTATTACCAATGTGCAATTTTTTTTAATGTGTATTTTAGTAAGTTATTGTATATTTTAAATAAAAAATAATATCGCACAACATCGCTACACAGTTTGAAGTTAGCAAAAACTGATGTTTGTTACACGACCTTAATCGAATTCCGTGTGAGCGTTAACATTAAGGCCGGCTATCAACAGTGCGGATTTCACAACTGCACCTATTATACTAACTAATATAGTACAGTTATCGGCCGTTAGTGATGCACATCGAATTAAAGAGGGAGTTAATCGGTTACTTTGTAGTTAATTGTCTCTGTCACTTAGTAAATTTATGCGACATTTTGTCGCTTTTATCAGTCGTTGTATAAGTTGAAGTAAGTTGTAGTTACAGTCGATAACTGTACGGTAACGATTAAACATGAAGTATCAAGAAGTTTTATATTATTTTATAACTAGCTGTGCCCGCAGCTGCGCTCGCGTGGACTGCAGAATTTCGTCGACCGGGCACACACGCGAATCATACTACCCGCACTCCCGGTTATTTTAAAGACCAAAATGCTTATTGTGGGTGTTCCTTAGAAGATAAACATATACTCTTGCTGATTTTTTTGTCGGTCTTTTTAATTTCAACACTTATGTATGACATTAATTTGCTATATGTCTCATGGTTTACTCAGCGTAAGCCATTTAAGCACCCCAATTGTTTCACCATGACGAGTTCCTTTTTATTTGTGCGGAATCCTAATTCTTTTTCTAAAATAAAAGTAGCCTAAATTACTCTCTATAAAATCAGCTAGCTGTCTGCCAGTGAAAGTCCCGTCAAAATAGGTCCAACCGTTTTGGAGATTAACCGGAACAATCAGACAGACAGACAACATTTTTAAAAATGGTTTTTTTTGTTATAGGTATCGTATATACCTCATATGCATTTAGTAAAAAACTTTTATTTTGTCATTACAAATAGACCTTTCAATTTTATTAAATGTACAAGTACTTAATATAATTGTATATTTTACTCATTGATAAGTAGTTGTTTTTAATTCATAGGATTAGCGTTTGATCCCAATGTCTCTCGATATGATCTAAGATTACATACTCAATCTGACTTGCTCAAGCTAGAAAGTTGGTTATCAAGTGCTATTGCCAAAGTACACCCATAGTTGTTTGGCAACAATTTTTTTTTAAATTAGAGGACTGTATCTATCTAGTGAAGATTTAAAAAGAGCTGCAACCTTGTTTTACTTACATGATCGAGTTCTTTCATAAGCTAACGACACTTGAAAAACATCAGTATGTTTATATTTATTAATATTAACAATTTAGTTAGATAGGTACTTATTACAGAATTGGTAAATTATAATAAACGGGTTTTCTCTTGTTGCAGTTGTTGGTAGCAGATGTCAATCTGTAGCAGGGAGAAGTAGCAAATTATGATAGAGTAATTATACCACGGTTACAATGTATATCTACGAGCTAACTAACTCCAATATCAATTGAAAAAATTTAAAAACTCTGGTGCGTTGTATGTGGAACTTCTATTATTTAATGATTAGCAAATGTTTATGTCGAATTTAATTGAAGACAAGACAATTTTTAACAAAAAAGGAAACTTCAATGATTTTGAAGAGTTTAATGTTATATCTTCAAAGTCGAAGGTCCACTGCGAATAAAATTGAAATGGGACTACGGTTAAGGTATTTATCTCCTTGCCAACGAAAAAAGAATAACCTAAATCGGTTTATAAACAAAGAACATTAGTGAAAAAAAATGGGTGCGTGTACTTATGTACGCGCGTGAGAAGTTATACTTCTTTGGCATCATTAAAAAATAGTTTTTAATTGCATGCAAATAATTAATTACAATAAAATAATAGAAGGATTGGAAAAGGATAATCAACAAAGTTCATATATAAGACATAATTTGTACTAAATATTATAAGATTCTTAATTTTAAATGTTTATTATTGATTATTTAATATTTAAAAAATAAATTTAATAATAAATTCAAAAATTGAATTTAAGGTTGGTCATTTTTTAAATATTTTTATTGATTTCTTAATTTAATATTCACTTTTCATTTTTATAAAAAAAAAATCATTAAATTTATTTAGTTATTTTTATAAATATTTATTATTTATTCAATTTAATAGCAAATATTAAAAATTAATATTATGATTTGATGTTCAATTTTAATTTTTATCACAAACTTTTTATTAAATGTTTTATTAAATTTATTTCTTTATTTTGTAAATATTAAATAACCAATAATAAGTATTTAACATTAATAATTTAATAATATTTAGTGTTAATTATATTAAATAAAAGTATTTTAATTTATACCAATAAATAATACATACGGATAGTTAACCTCAATTATATTGGAGCACTTGAAAAAGTATATAAGCACAATTTTTTTCACTAATATTCACAAATAGTAAGTAATATCAATCAAAATATTCAATTTAAATCACTACTGAATATAATTTATTAGCACATATATAATTCGCACTTGTATGAAACTAAAACACGTGTTGGGAATGTATAAACTAGAAACATGTTGATAAATATTATAAATATGAAAACAGTGATCAGAGGTGACGAGCGTACCAACATGCGCGACTAATATCGAGGTTCAATTTCTATTTTCTTGGTAGCTTTTTTTTCGAGACTTAATGAGCGGTTAAGCAGACAACTTCATACTGTTAATTTTGTGTCACAGATGCGCGCGCATCTTAAAATTTCACTCTCATCATTTTTTCATAACGCGCCTAAAGAAGTATAACTTCAAAAATAATCGAATTGAGAATCTGCTCCTTTTTCTGAAGTCGGTTAAAAATCTTCCATAATAAATCTCAATCAAATTCAAAAATGCACCCTAAGAAAGAAATATGCGTGTGAACTCTACCCGTACAGTTATGCGTCATACCGTATGACACATTTTACATCCAGAGCGTAAGAGTATAATACCATCTGTAACGGAATATTTAAGTTATTTAATTTTTTTTAAGTCGTGGGTCTAACAGGCGGCTTTAAATGCATAGGTAGACGTGTTGATTAATCGAACGGACCGAGTTGTATGTACAGTGTTTCGTTCTGCACTCAACAATGATGGATCGCCTCGTGCTGTCCATTGGTTAACTTGTATATAAGTCGTTTGTCATTGCGCTTCAGGGTTCTAAAGTTTGTCTGCAGCTGTAGCTGTATTTAATATCAACAATTATTTTTTATGTATAAAAGTGTTCAAAAATTACACTAATTTTTAGAAAAAAATACATTACTATACCATTTCCATTTCTTTATTTTCTCGACGACAGGTCTTGTGAAAACTTGAACGAGCGTCTTTTTCACATTATTATGTATTATAAAAATATGACGTTTACACACGTCCAAGGTTATACCAGAGTCGGAGAAACTGATAGGGATGGAGCTATATCGATAATCGTAACACGATAACACACCCGGTATTTTTTTACAAAATGTAAGAAAGTAAACTACTGCCGGATACTTACTTATGTACAAATTTATTAACTAATATTATATTTCATCACAAGATGTTACACGTATTAATTCTTGATTCATAATGCCAACTACTTCAAAATTTTCTAAGCTGTTGTAAAATAAGTAGGTATAGGTAGGTACTCGACAATGAAACGAAATAATTATAACGACAGGTAATCTTTATTTATTTATTTTAATCAAAATCTGATGAATCGTCACTGTCACTCGATATAATAAATATTATACGATCGATATCATTACTTATTTGGTCACAACACTACAACTATCAAATTAGAAGTGTCGTCGAGAAAATAAATAAATGGAAATAGTTTACTCGTGCGCGATAAGTTGAGACCTGAGCGCGGTGACGTCATTGTCGGGTCCTGGTACAGTGAACAAAAAAAGAACACAACTTGCTAAGTATAGTAAGAGACTAAAAAACCTATATTAAATAATGGCGTTGCGCGCTGTACAACGCAGGTGTCATCGAAGCGGACGGGGAGTCGCATTCCGCGCGGGTCTCAACTTATCGCGCACGAGTAGTAGTCTTAAAATATTCAATCTTGAACACAAATCTTATTCTGTCAATGTTAAGTACCTAGAACAAACGCTGTAAGAAAATGGTGGCTACCTTGTAAAGACTGTCCAAGGAGTTTGTCATGTTTGCCAAAGTCCTCGTTATATTATTATTCTTCACAAAGTATTAATATCGATCCAGTATGAAGGAGAAAACAAAGGAATATGAAATTAGGATTTAGTCTATTTTACTTAATAATAATAACTAGCGATCGCTCTAAGGTCAAAATTAGACCAGCGACTTTTTAATCTTATACTATTTTCTGTTTGACATTTGCAGTATTCATGAACCGAAATAATGAGTATTATCTACATCACTTGCTGTCACTTTTCGTTGAATGACAATGTCAATATTTTGGGGGATCTATTTTCTAATCTAATCTATACAAATAATAAAATTGAAGTGTCTGTTTGTGATGTCAAAATAACAGTTTTTTACTAAATGCATATGAAAGTATATACGAAACATATGACAAAAAGCTCATTTTTGAAATTGTTGTCTGTTTGTCTGTTTGTTCGGGTAATCTCTGAAACGGTTAGACCGATTTTGATGGGACTTTCACTGATAGATAGCTGATAATATAGGGAGTAGCTTAGGCTACTTTTATTTTAGAAAAAAGAGTTGGGGTTCCGTAAAATAAAAAAACTGGTCGTGATGAATCAATTCGAGCGCTTAAATGGCTTATGCTTAGTAAACCATAAAAGGTATAGCAATGAATGTAGTACATAATTATAGGCATTAAAAATACCTACAAAAAAGTTCGGGAGAGTATACATCTATCTTCAAAGAAACACTCACAATAAGCATTTTTGTCTTTAAAATAGCCGGGAGCGGGGAGCAAGATTCGCATAGGCATTCTGTAGTCCACGTGAGTGAAGCCACGGGCACAGCTAGTTTAATACATTAGTAACAAATATTATAGAAACATTTTAGTTTTCTGCACTCCTTCTCTATATAAACTTTATCCATGCCAAATCTCACAGTCTTCCGTGCACGCAATACGCTTAAAAAGGTAGCGAAAGCTTTTGCTTCACGTATTAAATATAGATATTAATAGAAAGTGATAGAATCATGCAACAGGCTGCTATTTTGTAACATGCGACTGGATTATCACTCTGGAAATGGAACGAGTAGAATAGGTTTATTGTTTTATAGTTCACCCCTGTATCTCAGTATTTGCACCTTTAGGTTTAAAGAAATTTTATTACTCAAAAGAACATAGTTCACTTTGAGGATAACATAAATGTTTATTACAATTTACGAATATTAAAAACATCCAGTGAGTTCAAAAACAGAAAATAAATTTTGATACATTGATTGCCAAATATTAACACTAATAACATAAATAAAGTAAAAAATATAAAAGAAGAAAAACAGAATACAAAAATCATAAAAATAAAAAAAACAAAACACAACACAATAATATAGAATCCTTATAACTTAAAACAAATATTTACCCATTAAATATATTTTTAACCTTCCTTTAAATATGTTAAGCGATTCTGTTTCTCTCAGTCCTTTAGGTAATTTATTAAATAGTTTAGCTCCCTCAAATTTTATGTTTTGAATACCATACTTTGTTGTTGTTGGTTTAGTTAATATTAATTTATTTGTGTTTGTTAAATAATGTTTTGATGTCCTTTTTTCAAAGCTTATATCTGAATGAAGATTTTTATTTAGGATGTTTTTTTAATTAAAATGCATGTCTTATAGACGCAGATTTGCCTTATAGACATAACATTCATCTCATTGTATATCTTTTCACTAGACGTTAAATTATCATAATTAAATAGTGATTTTATTGCCTTATTTGCATGATTTGTTCTTTTAGTGTAAATTTAGGAGCACATCCCTATACTTCAATTAAATAATCTAAATGTGATTTTATAATAGCATTGTAGATTGTGTATCGGGTTTGTATAGGAACATGTCTGCCATATTCACGTAGACAGCAGGTAAGAGAACTCAGTTTAGCTTTTATGTGTTTAATATGATTTAGCCAAATCAATTTGTTATCTAGTTTGAGTCCAAGGTATTTCTCGTATTCACTTCTTTTTAGAATATCTCCATGTATTTATAATTGAGCGTAGTTATGTTTATTTTTTATTTTATGCAGAAAATATGTTATATGATGTTTTGGATGTGTTAATTGTTAAAATATTATAATTGAACCATGCATAAAGCTTATATAAATCATTTTGTGCCCGTTGAATATTAGTGTGTATTGAAATTCCAACATAAAATAAGCTTGTATCATCAGCGTAAAGTGTCACTTGCCCTGACAATCCCAGTTCGCCAATTCCGTTTAGATATATTAAAAAAAGTAAAGGTCCCAAAATTGAACCTTGGGGAACGCCAAATTCGACAATTGTACAGCTACTAACGTTATTACCTATTTTCACTACTTGTTGTCGATTTTTAAGATATGATGATAAAATGTCATATGCATTGTTCGTTATACCAATACTCTTTAGTTTATATAGTAATAGTTTGTGGCTTACGGTATCAAAAGCTTTTTTTAAATCAATCAAAAATTCCTAAAACGATTTGTTTCTTATCAATACTGTCTTTAATATCTGTCACAAGGTCAACAGTAGCAGCTAGTGTATTAGATTTTTGTCGGAAACCAAACTGACGTTCGTATAGAAAATTATTCTTGTTGAGATGATTTTCCAATATTGTATTAAGTTAGTTTTTCATATATTTTGGAAAGTACTGGTAACACTGATATTGGACGGTAATTACTAGGATCTGTTTTTTTCTCCAGACTTATTTCTCCAGGTTTATTTTTAAACGTATTAAAAGCTCTCATACTTGCGTTTTGTGGTTTCCATATCCATCTGTAGTTTATTTCTTTCTTCCAAAAATTTTAATGTTAAGTCTTGGTTAATTGGTTATTTGGTTCAATTTTTACTTTACTCCATAGTATATTTCTTTTATTTATATTATGTATTATATATTTATTTATACAATCTACTCGTGGAAGATTTAAAATTTTTTGACTTTGTTTGTTGCGTTCGACCCTTGTTATAATATACTCTTCCAAATCACAAAAATCATTCGTTGCGTAAATTAAAGTTTTCGTCTTTCATGCTGAAGTATAACTGTTCATAGTTAATACATGTGTACTGTACTTTTTCTATAGGCGGGGATACATGTTTCATTAATTCAAAGTAAATGTGATTATGATCCGATAATGCAGATTCAATACACTCCATCCATACCTTCTTTGGTCTTTCTCTACTGCTGTATACCGTCTACCTTCATACTTAACATTCAGATCAGGTCATCGCTCTTTAATACAATTTAATCACATAAATTGCATGTGACCGTGCACGCATGCATGCATGGGAAACAGTATCTGACGTTGAATATTTTAAAAGTGATGAATCGCGTGTCGCCCATATTTTAGTTGTTGACAAAATTGGACGCTTTTTTTCATATTTTTAACCGATTTAAAAAAAGAAGTAGGTTATCAGCTCGAATGCAATTTTTTTAATTTATGTTCAGCCATAACTTCTTTGTTTATCAAACGATTTTTAGATTATTCTTTTTTCATTGGAAAAGGGGTTACCTCAAGGGTGGTTCCATTTCAATTTCATCGGCATTGGACCTTCGACTTCGCAGATACACCAGGGAACTTCTGAAAATCATTGAACTTGGTTTTCTTTTTTGTTAAAAATTGTCTTGTCGTTTTCAATTGAAAAACTTGGCCTATATGTAAACTGATAACGACATTATATACGCACAGTAAATACGTTAAGACCGTTGCCACACTGACCGTTATAAATCACGAGAATGATTTAAGCGGTGTTCACACCAGCCCCCATTTTTATTCGACGCCGCGCCGTCGTATCGAGCGGTCGTTATCTACATATTCAGTACGCTTTGTAATAAAGTTAACGATGCACGAACATTGGACAAGATATTAATATGCAAAAATAAAATAATTTAAAAAATTCTTTACTTAATTTAA
The DNA here is from genome assembly GCA_033032175.1 of Saturnia japonica. Taxonomy (NCBI): domain Eukaryota; kingdom Metazoa; phylum Arthropoda; class Insecta; order Lepidoptera; family Saturniidae; genus Saturnia; species Saturnia japonica. The sequence goes on from CM065318.1 coordinate 17,658,451, forward strand.
TCTACAATAATCTTAGTCATAGAGAAACCCCGGCAAGAAATTCGAACGAGTTTATCAGTAATTTTTTTCTGTGTAAATAATGTTTCACAGTTAATAATTACATTATTTTCCTGGATGTACACAAAGGGAGTCATTTAATCTGCAAATTGCCTTTGAGAGAAATACACACACACTGCTTCACATGGTCTTCGTACTCATTGTCGGGGAAATCGGTAACGTGCTTGTAATTGCTTATAGTAGTCAACTTATAAATTAAGGTCTTCTCTATCATACAACTCTAGTGAGAGTGCTTTCAATCAATAGTACGAACACTAAGTCATTAGTACGGAATCCATAAGCAAATCGACATTGGCATTTAATATGATGTTTTGGCAGAAGAGGCCGGTCTTTGTTATTACTATTGTAAGACATGGTTGGTTGGTGAGTGAATTAAGCTTATGCCTTCCCTCGGGAAGAGGCGTTTTCCCAGGTGTGGAATTTTTACAGGCTGGTATTACTTTTACCTAATTATTTTTTTATGTACTTGTATAGTTTAATAACAACGATAAGCCTAAAAAATTAAGGCAGCATGTAGATAGCTGACAATAAATTATATGATGGAGGTATAAAAATAAAATAAAAAGATAAGTCCGATTCAGAGTGTTACCGGTTCTTCTCGATGATGGGGATATTCGTAAGAAAACAAAGGTAACTGACGCCTTAACATTTTCGTTACAGTGGCGTCGTCATCTGGCGAGATATAATGACAATCGATGGACTTTAAGATCTGTAAAATGGACTGGGCCTTATGGTAATAGAGCGAGATGCCGGCTTTGTGTCAGATGGGCAGATGAGATGGTGTCGACGGCACGTCGAAGATGGCTAGATACAGCTACAGACAGAGAAAAGTGGAAGACTTTGGGAGGCTTTTACCTGAAGGGGGTCCACACAAAGTACATTAATTATATGCATAATATTTTTATTGTAATAATTTGTGTTATTTTTTAATTAGTTATATTTTTATAGTTTCTAATTTTATTTTATTAGTTTTAGGCATATTATTTCTGTGTAATTAAATAAAGCTTTATTATTATTATTTATACTAGTATATTGACGTTCATATATGTCTTCTTGAGGCCTAAATTGATTAAGTATTTATTCTCACTCTACTATGTGTTTGTTTGTCGTGATTCAGACTAGTTCGCTCACCTTACGTACCTAGAAGCTACTCGGCGGCTGTCATACTCACGGCGGCGGTGTAAACTGTAGTCATTCTTCTGAGTTACTTTAGGAAAAATACAATCGAACAAGATTACACTCTTATTCCGTTCTAATTCATTCCAATTAAATTCCATTACAATAACATAAATCCTATTTAAGTCGATACTGAGTCTGAGTTTGATACTTTGAGTCGATTTAGAGTTAGTAAATCTGCCGTATCCAAACAGTATACACGTTTTTACATCCGTACAACATATAATGTTCTGCCTCGAAGAATAATACAGCGATAACTAACCAGCGTTGTCAAGCGGTCAAGCTGTAACTTGGGGCGGTGATTGCAATATATGCTATCGAAATATATTTCTAGAGGGTGTTTCTATGAGGGATCAGCATAGACTGGTTATATCATTTTGTATTGTTAAACCTCTAGATCAGGATTGTTTTGAATGCTCTTATTTAGACATCAGCAGATGCAATTATGCATGTGAATTTTAAGATGCTAGAAAAATAATTACCTATTATTTAAGCATTTTTTTTTATTTCGGAAACGAAAGCATGCTAACAGATGCCTGTAATATTATCAAAGAGTACTAAAAGACCAAGATATTATAGTTACGAATTTATTTACAGTGTTACACCAGAGCTGAAACGTTTTTGGTAAAATTAATATTCGATTATTTATTGTCTCATAAGTTCTTATATGTTACAGTAGACGTGCTGTTTCGCAATGAAAAAGAGAATGCCAAGTATTATAAAGACTATTGTCTAAGCCTGCAATAGGTATTTGTTTCTATTTGGCATTAAAGTTTTCTATTTTATAACTATGTCTCGCTGGAAACAATAAATATAATCTTTGATTCAACTTAGTTATAAATATCGTTTAAATTTAAATATTCTGTTTTGTTTACGCGTATTTACATACAGTAATTTTTTGTAATACCTTATGTCTTGTAAAAAGTTATATTTTAAAGAAAAACAATGATTATATTTGTTTATCTAGATGACTGCTTATTACAGAGAACCAAATGAATCAATTCAAAATTTACATTCACGTGACATGTATTAAAGTTACACATATATAAGTTAAGTTATAACAAAAAACATATATAGGATTTAACCAGCGAGAAAATGTCCTGAGACATAAATAAACATAAATTTGAATAATTTTGTCCCATCTATACAATTAATAAAATTGAAGTGTCGGTTTCTAATACCAAAATAACAGTTTTTTACTAAATGCATATGAAAGTTTATACGATACCTATAAAAAAAAGCCCATTATCAAATTTTTTGTCTATCTGTCTGTTTGTTCCGGGTAATCACTGAAACAGTTGGACCGATTTTGACGAGACTTTCACTGATATATAGCTGATTTTATAGGAAGTAACTTAGGGTACTTTTATTTTAGAAAAAGAATTAGGGTTCCACACAATTAAAAAAAAAACTGATCATGGTGAATGAATTCGGGCGCTTAAATGGCTTATGTCAGCATAAGCCATACGACCTTTAAACCATAGGAGATATAGCAAATTAATGTAGTACATAATCAAAACCTACAAAAAATCCGAGAGAATATACATATATTTCCTAAGGAACACCCACAATAAGCATTTTTGTCTTTAAAATAGCCGGAAGCGGAGGAGTAAGATTCGCGCGGGCATTCTATAGTCCACGTGAGCAAAGCCACGGGCACAGATAGTAATAAAGAAAATTTAAGTTTTTCAGTATAAACGGTAGCGTTTCTAAAGGTAAAAAGAAAACGCGGTAATTACCGCACGGCGGACGCGTTTCTGGCCTTTATGTCAAAGCCCTCTCTAGAATGTACTTCAGGGGACAGGCAGAGACTTCTCGAGGAGCGCCACTCAACAGTTCTCTACGCTACTCGAGTTCAACTGTTGCTCGCTTGCGCTATTATGAATCCTTTCACTAGACCTTAACTCCTTTTTATGTAACTCTGTTCAGGAAGGTTGCTGATTGAATTTTTCATATACTGGACTCTAAAAAACACTAATGATGGCTATGGTAGCGTATGCAGACAACGAGTCGATATACCTAAGTTCAAATCTCTGCAATGAGTCTGAGCTTTCGGTGAAGGAAAACATAACATGGTGGTAGGGCTTTTTCTAATGCCCGCCTCTCTAGCTACCAACCTCAAATTGAAAATAATCACCAATCGGCATATTTACTTGAGAGCCAGTCTACCACTAGGTTTAGCTTGCGTACCATGGACCACATCTTTACTTAAGGTCAGGTGAGATTGTCGCCAAACACTAAACCTATAAATAAATTTTAAAAATATATTTATTCCTTCCACAGAAATACTGTGACACTCGACTGCATTTTTAAACAACTAGAGAATGTCTTTAATAGAAATAAAAGTGTTAATACTTTAATTTTAATAATAAATACTCTCACTTGACTTACTTTTGGAATTAATCAAACACTTTAGGAAACTCGTATAATTGCGGAAGATTTAGTTAAGGATGAATAGAAAACCTTTTTTTAAATACTCGTTTATCGATAAAATCCTTGAAGATAAGAACTGCGCAGCGATGTGTATACACAGCTTAAAATGACCATAAAAACAAACACGATATCCCTTCATTGCTAGGGTTAAATATGAAATTTATTCAAAAGGTAAGAGTCGAGTTATCTTAAACAAAAATCTCTTTAGTAACCGCTTTCAAAGAAATGATACAGCTGTGCTTGAATAGTCTCTGATTGTGATTCGTCTCTGTTTTATTTTTATGTTCTTTGAAAACGTTCGTTATGCTTTACACAGAATTCCGAGTGCTTTATGAAAAAATATGTCAAGTAGGAGAGCGAAAAATTAAAAATAAAGCTCATGGGGTTTTTTACACTTCCGCCATTATGGTTTGGTCGTAAATAACTCTAGACTTTGACTAATATTACTGAGAACGCGCGTTCATTCATTTAACGGTTGGTAATTTTTTCATCGTTTCAACTCTTTATTTGTAACATTTCTCAGCTTATCGTGTAGGCTAAACGGGTATGTTTTTATTAGAGATGTGCCAGATATCCGTATCTACAGATATCCGCGGGGGAAAAGGGACCCGTATTCGTAATTTTTTTGCGGAACTAGAACAGATTTTTATTTTTGTTCCTATTAAATTTGAATGGTAAAAAATTATTTTAGTTATTAGTAGTTTAGATTAGGTATATAGCATTAAAATAACAAAAATATTCCTTTTTAAAACAGTCCAATTACACACAAAACATAAAATATCATACTAGTATTTAAATGAAATTCGCAGACAAACCTGACGTAGTACTCTACGCTGTATTTTGTCACACTAAGTTCTTATCCATAAGGCTCGTAATACATAAGCATTTGAGAATGGATTGAGGCATGGAGATGGACGAATTGTCCGAGTTGTAGATAACTTAGTGACGCCGGAAAAGACGAAAACGAAAGGAGAGTAGAAAATAGGTACTTAGTAAATCCAATTCTTTACGATAGAATGACAAATAGTAGGTACCTATCTATGTTCTTAATTGCATCCAAATTTAATACAGCACGAGAAAGCTACTCATTAATATTCTTTTTTTCTCGAAGTCTTCTTAATATGTGTCTATATCCGCGGATTCACATTTTTAAGTATCCGGCACATCTCTAATTTTGGTACACTTTATTTAAAACAAAGATCATTGGTGTCTCGTTTATTGGACGAGAACCGCGTCTATATTTAACTCTCTTCACTCACTTCATTCTTGCTGACTGTAAAATGACGTCTAAGTTGGTAGCGTGTACGGACTCCGTGTCGATCGACGTAAGTTCGAATCTCTGCAATGAGCTTCAGCTTTCTATGAAGGAAAACATCGTGGTGAAACCGTAGCATGGTGGTAGGGCTTTTTAGCGTTATGACCACAATCTCATCTGATCTTAAGTGATGATGTGGCTTAAGTTTGTAGAATGCTAAGCCTAGTGGAAGACTGGCTCTCAAGTGCAAATATCGGAACACATTTTGGTGCACATCATGCTATGGTTTCATCGTGATGTTTTCCTTCACCGAAAACATAGGCTGTACATTGTACAGGGAAAAATATGATTCACTAATTTCGATTTAAAGGAACTAGCGATCGCTCTGAGCTCGATATTCGACCAGCGACTTCTTGATCATAGACTATTTTCTGTTTGACATTTACAGTATTCATGAACCTAAACAATGAGTATTATCTACATCACTTGCTGTCACTTTTCGTTGAGTGAAAATGTCTATATTTTGGGGGGTTTAAGTTCAATGGCACCGGTCGGGTTAGGATTCGCAGTATTAATTTATTTATTTTATCTGTTAACCAAGAACGGCTATGCGGTTAACTTATATGCGGTGGAAGTGGGAGCGAGAGGTATTCCAGCGAAATCTCTCTATAACTTGTTAAAAGACCTCGGCCTGTCGAGAACGGCAGTAAGTTCTATTTTAGAATGGGTAACTAAAGTAGCATTAAAAGGCTCTTATCAAATCTGGCTTGGCAGGGAGGGTATCGCGGGCAGTCAAGGTGAGCACTGATGTGCATCATAAAGGGGCCCCTTAAACCTACACCTGGGTCGCAAGTCCAGGAGACTGCTCGTGTTCCCTCTGTCTGTTACACGATGGACTCGGCACCCGCACGGTGAATCCATGTAATGCTGAGATTTTTGTCTCATATATTATTAACAGATATTATAGATAAATTTTAGCTTTCTGCACTCCTTCTCTATATAAACTTTAACCATACCAAATATCACAGTCTTCCGTGCACGCAATACGCTTAAAAAGGGGTAGAAAGCTTTTGCTTCACGTATTAATATATAGATAAATTTGATTGTACCGATAGCTCAATCTCATACGTACCTAATTCAGCGATATCGTTGAATATAAAATATATAATACAGTTGAAACGTATCACATTGACACATTAAACGAAAGTTAATCCTGACCCTACCGTTGTCGGCGTCGAAAAGATTTCCCACGAGTCCGTCGCACGAAACCTTTGCGTGTGGTACAAGTATGAAGGCGCAGAGTTGTATCTGATACCTGCGTATTTATTCATCAAAATCAAAAGTCAAAACTACGAAATACTTTATTAAATTTAGGCCCTAAGAAGGCACTTATGAATGTTAAAATACTAATACTTGTTTGGAGAACATCTCAGCCCACTTAGCTGGCAAGAAACTCGAACGGATTTATCATTATTTTTTCAACTGTACAAAAAATATTTACATATAATAAACTTTTTACTAATTTAGTGGATGCACAGAGAGGGAGTCACTTCCAGACATCACTATCGTTCATGTACTACAGTTCACTAGAGTTTTTAATAGTAAAACCTACTTGATATGGTCCTTATACTTATGGTCCAGCAAATCAGTGATGTGCTTGGGGATCTTATTATAAAACCTAACAGGGTGTAAGGGGTGTCGAAATACATCTATAAAACCGAGACGCCCAAGCCACCTCACCTGCACGTGATGCATCGTGTTGAGTAGCGAACGACGAAATGGCGATAGCACTCTACAGCCAGACTGGGTCGCGACCACCATGTATGTGGTGTAAAGTTCGTCATAGTGACCAGCTTTTACGTGTCGCGTTTCGGGATTAGCCTGTGCATACCCAGTTAAATGTATGCAAGCCAGTATGACAGCAGCGACCGTCGACGGATTACGAGCTGTCTTTGGTCGCCGTTGTGTTAGGATTGTACTGTGCTTACCATCAGGGACATTACCGTCAATTTGCTGTGCTACTATTAAAAGAAACACAGTATTACCTAAAAGACTTTTATTGATCGAATTCCGAAATACGGTAATAGTCTTGTTCAATTGTTTTATAGTATAAGCTAGTTGTGCTCGATTTTCTCAAACGTGCTAAAATTGTTCAAGTAATTCACCACCTCGCCGATCCATCCGTAAAGCGTATTATTGTCCTCACTTCTCGTATTTGTCTACAGCTTTTCAATTTGCTCGACGTTGATGGACACTGCGCTGCTCTTTAAGTTTGTAGCGTGAAGCTATATAGCCCATCTTTCTATCAGCTATATATCTTTCCCAATAAATCCGCTATGATATGCAAAAATACTTTTTAAATTTTAACTACTAGTACCAAAGATTAGCGCGTTCAAATAAAAACAAAAAGGGACCAGAAAATACATAAATAGAAATATAGAAGTAAAATTATATAAATAGAAGTATAGGTACATCATAATAATCATTATATTAATACGTGAAGCAAAAATTTTCTACCCATTTTTAAGCGTACTGCGTGCACGGAAGACTGTGAGATTTCGCACGGTTAAAGTTTATATGGAGAAAGAGTCCAGAACGCCAAAATTTATCTATAATATCTATTACTAATATATTAAATTAAATTAATTAATACTGCAATTCCTAATCGGACCAGTGCCGTTGAACCTTGACCGTCCAAAATATGAACGTTGTCACTCAATGAAAAGTGACAGCAAGTGATATAATATTCATTGTTTAGGTTCATACTGCAAATGTCAATCAGAAAATAGTCTATGATTTAAAAGTCGCCGGTCGAATTTCAATCATTGAACGACCGCTAGTAATATATAAATACGTGAAACTAAATGTCTTATCTGTTTAATTGTGGTTTGTATTTTATATTATCGCTTAGCCCTTTAAAAATCAAATTATTTGTAGCCTAAATCCTTTCTAGAGAGCTTAGTTCCGAAACTTGCATTCAAACGACTACAACAGGATTTAAACTCATTAAATGTTGAAACGACTAGCGTTCCACCTGCTGTATGTATTTGGTACTATGTCAGAAACCTTCACGCAAATAGTATGTTGAAAATAATATTAGTAAATATCGAATTAGTATTAGATTTCTCATAACACGGCCATCGCGTATTTTCCTTATAATTTATTTTGTTTTAAAAATCGTTATCGTTAATAAATAGCACCACAGCCTTATGGGGTAAGAGTAATATTTTAAGTGCGCCTGGATCATCACTTGAACGTCTATGTACGTGCCCTTATACATATATATTCGTAGATTTGTAAGTAATATAAATGGCAGAGATTAATATTGCTTCTAATCCGACTTCGATTAGAAAATAATTTTAGTACACATATTTTGCAAACTTTCTGTTCTCTACTTGGGTGTTTTGGATGTACGTATAATAACTGTTTATTTCGAATTATTGAGGAATAAATTTCAAGAATTTAGTATCTTAACTTTGCCTTCCCAACACATCTTGAAAAATATAATGTTTGTTCGGAAAAATGAAGATAATTTTGAACTTGTAACTTAACACGCACAATTTCAATATTAGAAATAAACATAAAATCGTCATTTCGTCTTTTAGACTTATTAAAACAAAAAATTACGAGTTGCACTCCGGGAGTGTTGACAGAAGTGAAAACTTATTTTGGTGCGTTAGGCATTTTTTAGATAGATACTAGGGTTATTGGGTTATGAGTTGCATTTTATTTATGAATTGTATTTTATTAATTATTAGAAACTTTAAAATACATTTAATATTCTTTTATGAAAGACGCGTTCGCGGTCTGCTATATGTACATGCATATATGCACAAGCTATAGCTGCGTCTCGTAACGGTGTCGCGAGTCCAGAGATTTTATCTCATTTAAAAATATGCGTACCGCGCTAAAAGAAGTTTTTACTTCAATACAAGTTTTTTAAGTAATTGTGTTAAGTTTTATAATAAACTAAGCACATTACCGATTTACCGGATAATAAGTTCAAGAATCATGTTAAGCAGGTTTTATTGTCGAAGGGGTATTATTATAGGGTGGCTGATTACGTGAATGATGGTGATGTCTGTGTACATCTACTAAAAATAATAATAACTGTATATAATTAAATACTGCAAAACCATTTAAAAAAAAAAATAAGTTGTTGATAAGCACGATCGAGTTTCTTGTCGGTACTTCACGATGGCTGGGATGTTTTCCGAACCGGTGGTGGTATTTTTACATTCATAAGTTGGGCTCACTTCAACGTTATAGGGAGTTTATCGTTATAAAGGATAACGTTATAAAGAGTTTACACTGTAATTATTATATAGCCAAAAAAAGTCACAAATGAAGATGATTACATACACAATTTGGCAATGGGACAGACTCAGCTGATGCTATATGACGTGGTATAATCTCACAATACAGATCTGGTTTTCAGTCTGCCCACATTAATATATAGTCCATATTACTTGCGATCGGCGGCTCGGCTCGGGTCGTCACATCATATTACAAATTGATTAATTTAAAGATAAGTTAAAGTCAAATAGTTAAAAAATAATAATAGGAAAATGTAAGTATTTCAATTAAACTATTTCCATTTCTTTATTTTCTCGATGACAGTTCTAATTTGACAGTTGTAGTGTTGTGACCAAATAAGTAATATCCATCGAGTGACAGTGACGATTCATCAGATTTTGATTGAAATAAATAAATAAAGATTACCTGTCGTTATAATTATTTCGTTTCATTGTCGAGTACCTACTTATACCTACTTATTTTACAACAGCTTCGAAAATTTTCAAGAAGTTGACATTATCAATAAAGAATTAATACGTGTAACATCTTGTAATTAAATATAATATTAGTTAATAAATTTGTACAAAAGTATCCGGCAGTAGTTTAGTTTCTTACATTTTGTAAAAAAATATCGGTTCTGTTATCGTGTTACGTTTATCGATATAGCTCCATCCCTATCAGTTTCTCCGACTCTGGTATAACCTTGTACATGTGTAAACGTCATATTTTTATAAAATAATGCATACATAATGTAAAAAAGACGCTCGTTCAAGTTATCACAGAAGCTTTCATCGAGAAAATAAAAAAATTGAAATGGTATAATGACTATGATATTATTTCAAATTAATTATTAGTAAAGAGAGTAATATATTAATAACATAAACATAACACAATAGTAAGTAGATGGTTAATTAATTGATTGATTATAATTTCTTATAAACCGATTTAAAAAAAAAAACGGTAGTTTACATAATTCGAATGTATAAATCATAGATGTTTAATTATATAATTTTATGGATGTTCAGCCATAACTTCTTTGTTTAGGAACCGATTTGGATGATTCTTTTTTGTTGGATATGGGATACCTCAAGGGCGGTTCCATTTTAATTTCATTGGCATTTGACCTTCAACTTCGAAGATATACCTGTAAACACTTCAAAATTATTAAGTTGGTTTTCTTTTTCGTTAAAATTTGTCTTATTTTTATTGATACAATTCTGTTTCTTCCACCCTTAATCACTCTATAGCGACCTGACTTATAACCCGGTCAGCTTAGGCCGACAAAATTTAAGTGTCTGTTTGTAGTGTCAAAATAACAGCTTTTTACTAAATGTGTATGAAAGTATGTACGGCATTTATAACAAAAACCCAATTTATAAAATTTTCGTCATGTGTTGACTTTTCGTTCCAACTAATCTCCGAAACGGTTGCATCGAAATTGACGGGTCTTTCACTGGTAGATAGCTGATATTATAAGAAGTAACATAGGATACTTTTATCTGTAATAAACGCATGCGAAGCTGCAGGCACAGCTATTATAAAATAAATTCATACAGAAAAAATTGCAATGTCCAGATAAAAATAAAACGTAATAAGAACTTAAAATATTAAAACTACTGAAAGAAATAAAAACGCATATATTTATTTAAATAAAACCTAAATAATCAACTTCCAATATGAACCGACAATTTAAAAAAAGAACTTTGAAATAGCGCGAGCCCTACCTATAGAGTTTAGGGTTACCAGTTTATTGATATGATTTCAAAGGTAATTAAATTAATAATTTTACATTTAATATCTTATTGATTGTGAATAGAAGTATGTATTATGTAGTGTTATAAGTAAATCTTTTAGTCTATTTGTGCTTTAGCACCTTTAAAAATGGTCCGAGTTGCAGACATGCCTTTTTATGCTTTTTAATTTTGGTTTCTTAAATAAAGAAAAAATTTCCTAAAAAAAATATTTTGTCTTTTGATTATGCTATATTTATTTCTTTTATCATGCCACAATTGCATGTAATTTTTCTATATAAAATAGTTTCTATGTTCGACGGCTCAATTTTTTTGCTATAAATACGTGTTACTTAAATGATTATTTATTTTATGGCAAATCACTGATGCAGTCAGAAACAAACGTGTCTATTGCTGCTTTTCGTGTTGGTGCCAAAAACTTCGTTAACAGTTTCCAAAACCACTCTAAGAATCCAACATAACTATAAAAGGAAAAAAAAAACAACCCTCCATTTACTAAATATTATATTACACAAATTCAATAAATACAATGACTGGATATCTGAAAGCGATTTCTTCTCTGTAAATGCACTAAAAATTATAATACCTATACTCTATCAAGTTATTAGCCAGATCTTCTTAATGATTAGGATGTTTCTAACTGGTGGTAGTGTTTTTACAACTATATGTCTTGTTAGAGCCTAACTTCAGTAATGTATTTTAGATTTTGAATCAAGGGGATTGGTTATCAATGAAAAGAGATGATAACACCAGTTAAAATACATTTCCCGGCGTATTTTTAACAGTAAAATGGCAACCCCGAACTCACCGGAGCTCCGAAGTGTTCTCTAATTGGCGACACTCGAACCGAGCCTGTTATTGGCCGAGGCGGGAACACTACAGGCCCGTGTTTTTCCTTTTCCTTTTTTCGACGCGACCGCCGAGGCACGAAGCATCGTAGCCACATTTTTCTATAATAAAAATATCGGAATATTGGTATACCGAATAAGATGGTGAAGATTTTTATATAGGATTTCATGAAGTAACTGTTAGGTTATTACAAAAGGTAGTTAACTTGTTACCTTTTCTATAGATTTATCTACTTTCTTCAGTTTAGTTATTTTGAATAACAGTTACAACAAGGTAAATTGAAAATTTAACAAACCCCCCACACTATAATATACATTATTTAGTAACTAGCTGTGCCAGTGACTTCGCTTACGTGGAATACACAATGCCCGAGCGAATCTTGCTCCCCCGCTCCCGGCTATTTTAAAGACAAATTCTTATTGTGGGTGTTCCTTAGAAGATAGATGTATACTATCTCGGATTTTTTTGTAGGTGTCTACATTAATTTTGTACATTAATTTGCTATATCCCTTATGGTTTACTCAGCGTAAGCCATTTAAGCGTCGGAATTGATTCACCATGACCAGTTTTTTTATTTGTGCGGAACCCTAATTCAGCTAATCAGCTCTACCAGTGAAAGTCCTCTCACAATCGGTCCAACCGTTTCGGAGATTACCCGGATGAAACAGACAGACAAAATTTTTCAAAATGGGTTTTTTGTTAAAGGTATAGTATATACTTTCATATGCATTTAGTAAAAAGCTGTTATTTTGATATTACAAACAGGCACTTCAATTTTATTAATTGTATAGATTAGGTAGTAATTAGGTATGTATATATGATTTAATAATTGTGGGCATGCAATCAATATACGGAAAATAAATGAAACAATCAATTTTAATACAGTTTATTTAATATCAGTCGTGTATGCGTGCGAAACGGATAATTAACATTTGTAATAAACGTCAAAATTGGTTTCCTGGACACTTTTTAGTGGTGCAAAGAACAAAACTCTCGTTTCTATGAAAATCCATCCAGTTTTATTACATAGCTCAATCTTTACGGACTGTAACTTCAAATTTTTTTTCGTACATTTACCGCAACTGTTTAATAAAAGTCGATTTCTAAGAAAAATAGACTCATTTTAACCAAAAAAAGCAATTAGGAGATTATTTGATATACTGAAAAGACTTCTTAATTGACCCAAAACAAATCACTCGAGGCAATAAAGTTGATTCATTAAACAATTTTAATTTGCAGTAATTCATCGCTACGCTCGTCGGGTTTGCCTTGATTTGTAGGAGTAAGCGATTATTTTAGACGATAACCTACTTACTTACTCACTTTACTTATAACCTACTTACTTTACTTCTCATTGGGACTTTAAACTTACTCCACGGGAGCTGAAATATTCCTCTGTTCAGCTTAATTATTTAATTCATTATGGTATTTAAAATATCTTATTTTCTTGCCTTTGATTAAATTTTAAGTATTTTATATTCCATCTTTTATCGTTATAGGTTTAGCGTTATAGCCACTATCTCACCTGATCTTAAGTGACGATGTGAATCAAGATGCTTAGATGAAACTGGCTCTCAAGGGCAACTACACCTAATTAATTTTAAGACAGATTAACAGATAACACAAAGCTTAAAGATATTAATTTTTTCTCAAGATTTACTTATATTATTACAATTTAAGTGAACACTAAAAAGGAATTTTGAAAACCTTAAGGGTGTTAATAAGGAAGTTCCTGAAATCCTGCCGTTAGGGAATGCAGTTTTTATAGGTCGCTCTATTATTTTAACAATACAATACATTATTGAAAAAAAATTTTTTAGTTTAATCATTTAAAGTTTTGAAAGGGGTAAACTCGGAATGAAATATAACACATAATAAAGTTTCATAGAATCTCGTGTACATGACTAAAGGTTTTCAAGGTCGCAAATAGTTTATTTATTTATTTTTGTATTACCATGTCAAACTGACGTCACTCTACCTGAGGGTAGGCATGTTTCATGATTAATATCTTCAAGGGCAACAAAAAATAAATAAACTATTCATACTTAAATCAATAAGTGTCCGGGAGACGGAGCTGCGCATTCGGGTTCTTAAAAAAAGAAAAACACCTATCTGGATAAACGTGGAATGTAAAACATTATCTAAATTCAAAATTTGATCCAAATCGTTAAAGTCGTTTCTGAGAAACCAATTAATTATCTATATTTAATATAATAAAGCGAAAAAGTTTTTTTTTTGTTTGTTTGTTTGTTTAAACACAGTAGTCTCTGGAACTACAAGTCGGACTAAAAAAATATATTTTTGTGTATGATAGTCAAACTCTCGAGAAACAGTATAAGTTATTTAAAATTAGGCTACAACTCTCATATAACCTTAAATATTGATTTTCTTACGTAAGTCGAAAGTCGAGTCCTTCCTAAACTGCTTTAACCGCGTGCGCTGGCGTAATCGTTAATGATATGGAAATATAATGTTCTACTATAATATTGATCCTTAGTATATCTAAAAAAAAGTCATCGATAGCATATGCTTATCTCTTATACATAAGCCACAATAAGCCACAATAATCCACAATAAGGTATTTATGACAAAGATTTGTTGAAAATTAAAAAGTGACTTATAATTATTATTTTAAAACATGGCATATTAATCCTTACAAACAAAATTTACTTCATCATAAAAACAATTTTATGAAGTTAAATTTTGGCTTTTGAGTATGCTATTTGGACACTTAATTTAAGAGATAACGAAAAATTAAAATAATTTGTACTTGCGAGACGAGCAATTATGATAGACTACACGGGTACGTGGGCGGCGCGGTGTTTTGACGAATAAAATTAACACGGATGAAACCGTGGGACACAGCTAGTATACACATATATACATTTACATAGATAAAAGAAATGTTCACTAAAATGATCTTATATACAATTAATAAAATTGAAGTGTCTGTTTGTAATGTCAAAATAACAGTTTTTTACTAAATGCAGATGAAAGTATATAAGATACCTATAAAAAGGCCCATTATTAAAATTTTTGTCTGTTTGTTTGTCTGTCTGTCTTTTTGTTCCAGGTAATCTCCGAAACGGTTTGACCGATTTTGACGGGACTTTCACTGATAGATAGCTGATAATATAGGGAGTAACTTAAGCTACCTTTATTATAGAAAAAAAAATTAGAGTTTGCACAAATAAAAAGAACTGGTCATGGTGAATCAATTCGAACGCTTAAATGGATTATGCTGAGTAAATCATAAGAGATACAGCAAATTAATGTACTACATAATAATAGACATTAAAAAGACCTACAAAAAAGTCGAGAGAGTATACATCTATCTTCTAAAAAACACCCACCATAAGTATTTTTGTCTTTAAAATAGCCGGGAGCGGGGATCAATATTCGCGTGGGCATTGTGTAGTCCACTTGAGCGAAGCCACGGGCACAGCTAGTATTACATATATATACTTGGCTTGTTCAACGGTATTTATTGATGACAATTACTATGAAAATCGCAATCATATCGCCATCTGAATGCTTATGACATAAACCACCCTACAACACTGCTTTGAGTTACATCATTGGAATATTAATTTTTGCCCTGGGAAGCTTTCCGTGATGAATTTTATTATCACAATGTTCCCAGCTGAATCCAAATTGGACCATTAGTTCTAAATTGATAACACACTCGAATGGCGAGGGGGAGGGGAGCCTCGCGGGGCGGGAGGGGAACGTCATTTAGCTCCTTCAGCTTTTGGTGATTTATTGACAGTACGTTTCTATTAAAAACAGGAAATTTAATATGAATATAATCGAAGGTTTTTGTGAGCTATTTGCTTTGTTCGTTTTGATGTATGGTGAAGCTGATAATGTAAAATACTTGAAGGAAATAGCTTTTTTATACAACAAAGATGGCAAACAAGCACACATCCCACCTGATAGTAAGTGGCTACTGTAGCAAAAGCATGCTTGTAATACCATAGGTATCAGAAGCGCGATTGCCAACCTAGAAACCCCATATCCCAAAGAGTTCTGCAACTCTCTTACTCACCCCGCAGGAACACAACGCTAGATTATTTGTCTGTGGTATTCTGTAGGGTGGAGGTATTCTACCTGCTGGACTGCCTCAAGTAGAGAGGTCTCCAAAAAACATCTCTGTGCTCTGACTTAATTAATAAGTTAAGAATTCATTTAAAACCTGATGATAAATGGTCTTTGTAGCCTATAGCTCAAAAGGACTGTAGTCCTTACTAATGTTAGTCAGTGATAGATTATTATTTCTGAGGCAATCCTCAGCTCAATAGCTGGACCGCTTCGTATGCCAGTCTGTATGTATTGCCAACCTAACTTTTCGGGTACCGGAAAACATCATTGTTAGCTAGCAGATTTGCAACAAATATAGAAATTGTAAAACAAATCGTACCGACTAGTATTGAAAGGCCAGACTGTGAGAGTCTTTGTGGATGGATAATCTCGTTCCAAAAGTAGGCAAGGACTTCTCTTCAGACCAAGTCATATTGCCTGTTTATCATCAATTAAAAATCTACAGTTCTATATCTCTGTATGTTGGCTGTATGTTAGTGTTTAATTCTAGATGGAAGTACCAAATTTATCTCAGGATAAGTTGTTAATGACCTCATTTTTGGGCCAATTTTGATTAATTGTATACAGTAAGAAATCATATTTGCAATCAGCGCATCGTAATTAATTATTTGTTTCTTCTACACACTATTAGTAGTACACACTTTCTATTTAGTGAAGACATGACCCTAGTGTTATTTAAAAATGAATTCGATCTAATTAAGTTTTTTATATTTTTTGATGTGTCGCTTTTATTTAAATAATTTGCCTGTGTGCTATTTTTCCTGTTTCTTGTGTTCTTATTGATTTTTTTTTCGTATTCTTCATTCGGGATTATTTGGCTTATTGTTAAAGTGATTCTCAAATCTGTGTATTGTTATATGTTTTTCTTGAAATGGCTGTTGTTTTTGTATTTATAAAAAGCTTATAACAGTAATATACTACGGTTTTTTTTTAAATCGTGAGTCTCACGTTTGTGCTTTTACTCTCTCAGTCATTTTATAACAGTATGTCTGTCATGTGGCATCAGCAAACGGCCCCAATAGAAGACCAGCGCTGATTATTTACAACCTGCACTACGATAAGCTGGGGCCATTTTGGAGCAACTGGCATTTGATTTTTGTTAACGTAAGTAGTTGTAAAATATTTTTAAATTGTCTATAGATTCAAATGTCTTGGCTACAAATAAATATTTCTTTCTTTCTATTTCTCTTTTGAAGATATTTTATATCCTTGTGAAAAGCTAATTTTGTTAAGCAAATAAGTACAATAAACCACATATTCTGTTTTGTATTCATTATTGGTAAAAGTGTCCTCTACATAGGTAGAATTATTATATTAACACTATTATAGAGGCAACTTAATATATATAAGCTGAGGGCCATCGCGGTCACTAATTACGGACCCTAATGGCACATAATTCACGTAAATGTCTGTCCGTGATAATAGATATGTGGGAACATGCGCCGCCGTCTCAATGTTGTTGTATTGATAGGTGTGTCGACGCTTTAACAGAATTGTCTATGGAATTTATATCCTTGTTGTCGACGGAATATTACATAGACAATATTATAAAGGTTTATAATGCTATCGGGATATCGATATTATAACCTGACTAAATTTAGAAATTGCCTTTTTATTTTGTATTTTATATTGTATATTGTATTGTATGTTGTATTGTATTTTGTATTGTATTTTTATTTATATGGCCCATCTGTTTTTACGAATTATTGTAACAATAAAATAAATAATTACTGATTACAAATTATTTGGGCACCAATATTGATGTTAAACAAAACTGAAATGAACAGACTTCTTAGCATATGTATCTCGCTTCTTCTTTATGAAAATTATTGATCGAGTGTTCAGGGATTAGCATTTAAGCGCAGTGTAAGACTTCTCATCTGAACCCTCGTCAGGTATGTGTGGTATGTGACACAACAATGGTCTGCGTTTCGCAGGACTGGTAAATTTACAACACTTTCCAATAATATAAATAAACTCAGCACTGACGGTGTCTACACTAACGGAAGAAGCTCCTCAATATTATAGGCCATATTATAGGGAGAATATATCTTGTCCCATAGCCCAACAAACGCGTATTCGATCAACAGAAAATAATTAATAAAGCACTGTACAAGTTATATCACGATCCGATCAAAAACATAACTTCTCAAAACAATACAAGGTGGCGCGGCAGTTATTGTTTTTTGATAAACATTTTTTTTTAGCCTCAAGATTCTTGTATAATTTTTGTTTGTATAAAAGTTTAGAAATTGCCTAAAATCTCATCTGACTCAAATCTCATCTCTAATAATTAAATGACGATGTGGCCCTGGATGGTAACTGTCCAGGTCTGGCTTTCAAGTACACCTGCCAGAACACACTTATAAGTGATTAGTGAGAGATTATAAACATGAGAGAGGTAGCTAACCAGGCCAGCATTAGAATTTACTCTATTACCATGCTATGGTTTCCTTTAGCACATTATAGGGATTTGAACTCACGTCGATCGACACAGTGTCCGTACAAGCTATCAATAAGCCATCATTGCTTCATAATTTTAAAATCTGTCGTCAAGCGTCTTTGAATGTGCTTGTAGCTACGTTTCCAAATTCTAGGTTTGATGTATTCTTTCTATGACCATATCATCAAATATCTTTCTGCTTGACTCCAAAGCTTTTATATTTCGCACATAAAGAAACTTCAATTTCTTTGGACAGCAGTCTACCATTCGGTAAGGAACATTTCGATTCTTATTTGAAACTCTCTCAGCTTCATTTCGCATGTAAGTCACACAGACCAATCTACGACTACGATACTCGGTACATATGATAATTCGAATGGGCCAAACGAAACAACAAAGCTAATCTAAACAGTTGGAATGGGCCAACGGACGACAGGACGACTATGTCCGGAACACGTTCTTGCGAATTCCGGCCGGACAGCGCGTGGCGGCGCGGCGCTTCAATTATATAATTAAGTTATGCTCGCTCCACGCTACTCTAGTCTCAACTATATGCTTTTGACATAAATAAATATAAACAGCTGGTTCAGTCAACGCCTCGGCAAATATGTTACATTTTTGTGAGTTAGAACTCTATAAAAAGCCTGAGATTTCGGTAATTAGATTATATGCAGTATTGTATCGGAACATTTTTAATGGGTGTACTGTCAGTTTCTTTTTTAAGTTTAACATGCTGAATCACCACTAAATAACACGTGAGATTGATATATGATATTCTAAAAATGTATTTAACGTGATTGGAAATTTTTTTTTTTAAGTTTTTTAATTATTTTTTTTAGTACCGCTGTGATTTGAAACGCGATGTACCTAAAAAGAGAAACTAAAAAGTGACAAACACATACACTTATAGGATTTAGCTTGGAAGAGAATGAGATAAAATGCAAATCCTGGTATTTCCAACTATGATTGTTGTCGAATTGGTCTAGTGGTGTGGCGACCAAATTTGTACGCACTGTTGTATGTACAGTACGAGTGGTCGATAGATCGTGTCCCACTGATTATGTATTTTTTTAAAGATTTTTATGAATGTTTTACTTTTATTTAGCGCGTGCGAACTTCACATGTTTTTTATCTTTGTATGTTTATTGTTTTATCACATTGTCACGTGATGTTAAGTTACAATGGAGCATATGATGGTAACACACTAAGCACTGGCACTCAAGTGAATCTAAACAAACCTGAGGTACTTCGCGATGGATTCATAACTTTAGATTGGTAGCTAACTTGGTAGGTATTAGATAATGTCCTACCAACATGCTATTTATGAATCATAAATAGATGACTTTCGAAGCAGCTACTGGACATCTTATGGAACACTTCAAGAGGTGACAGAACTATTAACTTAAGCAAGACTCTTGAAAATATCTTTCCACCATATGGTTTATACGTTAAAATACAAATAGAAAAAACCTTGTTTCTAATTTGTGATTTTGTAATGTAATTTGTGAATTTCAAATTTATTTGTGTTAGTGATCTAGCTGATTTGAATTATTTGTGGTTTTAAGTTGTAGTCTCAGTGCGAGTAAAGGGAGGGGTGCGGCCGATGTATTTGGTTATTTTTGAAGTTAAATAAAATGATAAATATTTACATGTTATTTATTAACTGTTATATTTATTAAACACTAGCAGTGTCCCACGGTTTTACCCGTTTTGATTTTATACGACAAACATCACCAACGCACCCGTGTGGGTAATTTTTTATACTTTGTGTATAACTATCGACATTTTTATGAGGAATAAATTAATTTTTCTAATTATAATATAGCCTATGTTACTCGCTGATACTGTGGCTTTAAATTGGTGAAAGAATTTTTAAAATCGGTCCAGTAGTTTTTGAGTTTATCCATTACAAACAAAAAGTGATATCTTTCTCTTTATAATATTGGTATAGTTTATAGACACAAATGGTAATCGCTGACACAGTAGCCCCACGTCTAGGCATTTCCAATGCTTGTTAATGTTAATAGGGATTCTGAATTCACAGGGCGATCGCTTTCCGGCTTACTGAATATCCATTTCAAGCGCATTACTGTATTTAATGCATCTATAATAACACAATAGTGTTGAACATACTAAACATACGCTAATTGAGTTACATTAGCTCGAATTGTATATTTTGAGGTTAAATAGATAATTAAACAAAGTTGTTCGAGATAACCACGACTAGCATACGTGAACTTGGTGCTGGGCCCTTAAAAATTGCCTCTTCGCGAGTCGTAGCTACCTCCAGTGAAAACTGTGATACACAAACTGTACCAACCTCAAACTGCTTACCTCAAGCCTCGGCGGTTTCCAGGCCGCAATTCCCACATATCACATCAAGTGGTGCATGTATAGTGAGTTTGTGTTTAAAAGTGGGTGTATAATGTCTAATCATGAGGGGCGATTGATTGATTGATTAACTGACTGACTGTTTGATTGATTGATTGATCACGTATCAATGATATTATATTCATCATCTGTCTCATTAGCCTAGTGGTCGTAGGCGTGACTGCTATGTTCGAGGTCCTGGTTTTGATTCTCAGGGCGAGCAAAGTGTTATTGGGTTTTTCTATGAAATTCTCAGTACAGCTCGCAGTTTGCCCACCTATTACATGGGACCTAAAAAAAACATACACGGCGGATTGTGGGTGTACATTAGTACACCTCTGCCTAACTCTTCGGGGAATACAGGCGTGATGGTATGTATGTAGATACTTAAAATCATACCTGTTAATAATATATATTTTAAGATAAAAAAAAAAACAAATAATATTAGCACACTATGTCTTCTACAGTAAAAGTTAAAAGTAGACCCTTTTATAGACCTATGTGCATCGTAATTAAAAACTCGAATTAGAAAAAAAAAAATGGGATAAAATATTTTTCTCATTCCTAGCAACATTTCATTATAATGGTGCGTCTAAATTTTTGTAATGTTATTAATGATTTTATTTGATGTTTGACTTAACAATATAAGCTGCCAAGTAGTACTTCCTTTGTAGTTGGCCTTAACTTGAAACGATTACACTCCACGTGCAAATACTACCGTTTTCAGTATTTTAATTATAAAATGTTAGAGACATTTAATAAACTTGATTTAAATATTTCCAAATGCTACATGACATATACTCTTAGGTGTTATATTTGATTTCAAATTACTTTTTAATCATCATATTAACGCTATTGTTCACAAATCATCGAAAGCTCTAGGATTGGTCATGGGTTTATCATCTGCATTTAAATGTATTGAAACTTTTAAGATTTTGTATTGTTCTCTTGTTCGTAGTCACCTTAAATACGTCTTTCAAGTTTGGAACCCGAACTACAATACTTATGTTAATCGTATATAACGGATACAAAAGAGGTTTCTTAGATTCATACAGTACAAAAGTAAGCGCTACCATTGTAACTATTTCCTTAGTTGTAAATACAATCATATTCTTCCGCTCCATGAACGCGGACGAATAGCATATATCACATATCTTTTAGAAATCACTAACGATATGGTATACTGCGCAGAACTGCTAAGTAGTATTAACCTGCGAGTACCTACTGTATATACAAGAAACAAGTTCCCTTTACACATGCCGTTAGTGAAATCATCATACAGAAATAACTATTTCTTAGTCAGAGCTAGCAATCCAATTAATATCATTTCCAAAACCATAGACATTGATCTCTTTCAAACTAATTCTACCGCCGCAACCTCTCTCTCCCGCGTCAACTCAAGTCTAGGTCCGTTCCTCGGTGTGAAGCCCTTGAGTCTGGCGCCGTCCGCGCGATACAGGTGGCACTGCACTTGCAATCACTTAGCTACCCACACATATCATTACACACAATATGTTCATACATACGTGCATATCACGTAGGTACATAGGTTCTATGTATTTCGTGTTATATAATATATATGTTATATAATACACATGTTCCTTCCTTCCTCCCAGAAGGCAGGGACATGTATATATGTTAGTTTAAATCGAATCTTACGGATAGGGAATTAGTCAGATCGCGACTTCTTTACAATCGCGGCATCAGCCCAAGCCGAGGTTCGGCCACTTTGGCACCCTTGCGCGCTTGTTGCCCACGCTTTCTCTCAAACTCAACTCACTTTTGCTCAAACTTAAGAAAAATCTAACCAGTCAATTTTTTAACTAAATTTACCACTCTAAATTTAACAATCTTTAAATAACTACCTATATTACTGTATATCAGTTTGTTGTTGTTCATAACACGTAAAAGGCCATTTAAAAATTCAAACTGATATACAGTAATATATACTATACGTAGTATATGTACTTTTTAGCTGTAAGATCACCTGTATCTTTAAAGAAATAAAAATAAATAATCTCTTGTTACTTTTTTGTTTAAGTAATTTATCTAAAATTTCTGGGTTACTTCTGCCCGCAACAGATTAACAGCACTTTTCGTCTTCCTACAACATAAAAACGTATAATTAGTAAGACAATGATAAACATATCTAAGAAAAGGAATAAATAATGATAATACTTAAAAAACTAAATTTTAAATAATATTGACTAAAAAATATTTTATAAACGTGACATTGGCAGAACTCTGGATGAACACAGTTGCCATTACATAAAAAGAAAAAAAAGTTAACGCAAAATAATTATATTTGGGAGACTCGTATATCAGCACGCATGTTTTCCCTATATATATATATATATCGAGAAATTCGCGGAGAACTAACAAGTCAACTCCGACAAGGCCTGTTCCGTGGACTTAACAAAGAAAAGTTTCTGGCGAAACGGTACTGTCAATGGCAGGTATTCCAAGACTTTCCATTTCCACGGTTTGTGGGTTTAGGAGTCTTTCTAATCTTGTAAAAATTAATAAAACTAGTCAATGCAAATAGGTTTACATAATGATCGCTCTGTGTAACGTATTTATTTTATTTCGTAAAGCACAAATACAGGTAAGAGATCAAAAAATAACAATAATAACATACATAACTCTACATACCTCTTAAAATCTAATACCCTATGACATATATGGACGATGAAAATCTAACAATTAAATATAAAGAAATATATTAAGGGAGTGCGTTTTTAAATTTGGGAAGACTGGTGAAAAATTTGTCGTATTGTAAGTTAACTTCGTTATATCGCCTACACATTCTATTAATGGGACTATTCTCCGATACGTTATTGCTACAGGGGGGAAAGCTAAACAATTGTTGATGTCTTACGGAACGAGTGGGCACCCTTATATTGAGTTTACCTAACAATTCACTACCAATAAGTGTGCTATATTTTGTGAAGCGTAAATAGGTCGGCAACATGAAGACTGTATATATATATTCTTTATTGCACAAAAAAAAAAGTACAAATGGAGGACTTAATGCCAAAATGCATTCTCTGCCAGTCTTCCAAGGGAGCAAGGGAAAGGTATATGCAAGGTGTGCATAATGTTAAGTAAAAAAAAAAGATTATAACGATTATTAAGATTATATATTACTGTCAGGTTCATGACATGAAGACTGAAGGAATCATACGTTATATATTTACATAGATTTATTATTATAATATAACTAGTTAGCCCGCGCATCTTCGTCTGCGTCACATAATGGAAGTTCTCAAAAGGAGTAAACTTTTCGCGTTTTTACAACATTTTTCATTGATGCTCCGATCCTATTGGTCGTAGCGTGATGTTATATAGCATATAGCCTTAAAAGTAGCCTAAGTTACTCCTTATAGCATCAGCTATCCACCCGTGAAAATCCCGTCAAAATCGGTCTAACCGTTTCAGACGAAAATTTTAAAAATGGGTTTTTCGTTATATATAGGTATCGTATATACTTTAATATGTATTTATTAAAAGTTGTTATTTGTATACATTATTGGAGGCGAAGAGAGAATTTTGGAATGAAAAAATACCAAGTTTCATGTGCCCCGTTATATTCGAAGATGCCAACCTCGATAGTTGTAAAGTTTCGTGATTTGTTTAGACTTTTTCCTAGATGCAAGCGTCTCCCAACTGTACAGCCCAAACAAATTGTTTCTCTAAATATAAATTTTCTTTTACTGTTGTTTGTAAGTTATTCAACTGATTTGTTCGCACCTCTCTCTGTTGTGGTTTTGATAGATTTAGTTCAATTTGGTAGTTTAAATAAATTGATTAAGTAAAAAATTTATTACTTATTTACGTCTTTGTTGTCAACTATTTTGGATAGATTATTGAAAAACCACCTATGTAGTTTACACCTCCTGCTATTAGAGTACTCCCCCAAGCTACCAAAAGGTCGGCGAATAACAATGTAAAACCAACTCGATGGTCTTCTGAAAAGCCCAGCTTCCCTTTTGTGGTCTTGGTGAACGTCGTGGCACGATCCGGAGGAAAATCAAGCAGTTCGAAGTTAGATTTCCGCACTTCTTTTTGGTTTCACACTCGAACATCCGTGAGCGTATTAAGTTTTAGCGTTTCTCTGTGGAACGTTCTCTTTGGTGCGTTAAAAAATTTAAAATTTGACAAACATAAAATGGTTACTTTTTGTTTCGACATGGATCTGGAAAATAAACGTTCTGGCCTTTATTGATTTTTTATTTTATTGAACACTCCCAAAAAATTTTAGAAAATGGGATTTGACCGATCGGCCGGTTTTAAAAACAGGGATATGTTTTACCGTTCGTTGAATCTCGTATGACATAATCGTAGGCTAGAATTTAGTTATTGCCTCTATGTAAACATTATGATACGATAATCTTATGGCGATTGTTGCTTGCAATAATAGCGTATAATTTTTCGCCCCGCAACGTGCGATAAATTCTCTCCATCTAAATGGGCCTTAACTTGCATGTCTGCTTACTATTACATACCGTGAAGTAATTCATCAGTTTTATCTAATCTCCTAGAAGCAATAATGGGTCAGTGGTAGCTTGTACAAACAACGCATCGATCAACGTAAGTTCGAATCCCTGCAATGATCCTGAGCTTTCGATGAAGGAAACTATCGTGATGAAACCATGGCATGGTGGTAGGGCTTTTTCTAATACCAGATGTGTTTTGGCAGCTGCACTTGAGAATCAGCCGTCCAATAGGCTTAGCGTATCACTATCTTGAGCCACATAGTCTCTTAAAATTAGGAGAGATAAATTAAAAAAAATTAAACTACTAAAAAAAATAAACTTGGAAAAATTTGATTGCACAGTGCTTACGTCACATGCAATGCATTAATTAAAAAAAACATTTTAGCTTTAGCTGTATTTTTTCCACGGTATTCCTCGATAAATTCTCATACTATCCAGAATTACGTTAAAATACTGCGCAGTGAAAATTCGTTGTGCACGTAACGCTTTGGGCTATTTACTAAGTCAATTATCTGGATTACATCTACATTAAACGCCTAATGATATATCGCATCATATTATGTCATGTTCATGATGTCTACATATTGATTATGGAATCCATACATAATACCTGGATTTCCATTAAGGATATAATGACTTATATGAATTCACTAGACAAGCAATTTAATACAAAATCTTTGACACAAGTTTAGCGAGGGGCACGGGAAGCGGGTATGCCATAAAGTACTTGGCGATACAATCCAGCATTAACATGATTTTACTAATATTATGACGCTACATGATATTGTTAGGAACGAAAAGTGAAATAAAATGAATAATTAAACGAAATGGCGTCATCAAAATTGATCTCATGAAGTGCTGCGGCATATTGATTTTCATGACGTCCTCTTTAATATGATTTACTAGGTTAACTTCGAGGAACGTACGTAGACGATGTGAACGGTATGACGATATAGCAATAATGCTCCCCGATTCTTTTTTTTTCGTCTGACTATACGGTTAACTTTAGGGGCCCTACAGCCTCTGACAGCTTTTACAGCTTCCCTGTGATTGGAGGCGGGCGCTTAAGGCACGCAGCCGCGAAAGTATAGAAACCTTGCTCAAGGTTGCCAAAGTGGGCGGACTTCGGCTTGGGCAGTTGCCGCGATTGGAAATAGGTCGCGATCTGACTAATTTCCTATCCGTAAGATTCAAGCTATTTTTTTTTAGAACTAATTTATACTGTTAGCCTCAGAGGCCCTGAAGCCGCTGCGGCTTTGACAGCTTCACCGAACTTGGGGGCGAACGCAGAAGGCACTCAACCGCAAAAGTTTTAGACGACTCGCACGAGGGTGCTAAAGTGGCCGGAGCTCGGCTCGGGCGCTAACTAATATATACGCATAGACAGGTTCCCTTCGTCCTGGGAGGAAGGAAGGAACCATGTGTATGTGTATTTAGTGATTTTAAAGTATTTCTACACTAACTAGCGCAAAAAAAGAAAAAAAGGTCTCATACAGAACCCATGTTCCTGTGTGGTGTGCACGTGTGTATGTGCATACGTGTGTAATGTAGTATGTGGATAGCTTAGTGTTGCACGTGTAGTGTCACTTGGATCGCGCGGGGGGTTGCCTGACCCAAGGGCTTCACACCGAGGAACGGACCTAGGCTTTGGTTACCACTGGAGAGGGTGGACGTGGGGGGTGTGCGGGAGCGAAGTTGCCCGCCCGTCCTCTGCGTAGAGAACGGAGGTTATGCGGCGTGGGCGCTAGCACGCTCTGTTTAGAGAGACGGATGAATATTACGAATTTGCTTTTTCGACGCGATCATCCGGTGGGTAAAAATCTCCCCGCTCCTAGTGCGCTGCGCCTTTTATACCCTCACACTCGGCCAGATTAAAAGGGTAAGGAATAATTAAAAAACAATATAGTATATATTTAAATTTACAACATATGTTATTTTATAAGAGACTTTCGATTCGCCGCGACGTCGTGTAAGAGAGAACACGGTCAGCAAAACATTTGAAGAATGCGTTTTAACATAAATCTATTGCTGTCGCGCAACGCCTGAACGATCTAATAGAGTATGAGAGAGACATCTGTAGTTCCAACTGATTATACCTATGTATAATAGATAGCATCATACTTTCGTATTTTCCTGTTTCCTTCTCAAAAACTGGATTGATTTTAATAATAATAATAAAAAAAAAAACTATATTACGTAGGAGGACTTAATGTATGTACTAAACGCTGCGCGCATTTACAAAAGAGAAAAATAATTTTCAATCATTTTAGAATTAATAACTTTTCTGTTTTATCTTTTCAACATAGATTAAACACAAAACAGTATGTTGTAAAGTGGAAAAATAAAATAATAATAAAAAAAATTTACTCTGTAACAAAGAGTTCACTGACATGACATGGAAAATCCGACTGTGCTGTAAAATGTTTTTAATTTCTTTCCATCGCTGAATCCCTTTGTTTTATAACGGAATATTTAATCATCTCCGATAATCCAGGAGCTCAAAGGCATATAAGAAAGTCACAGTATTTTTGTTCTATATTCCATTCAACATAATTACTTGATTTTTTTCTTATGAAAATTTAATTACTTCTGTAGCAATCTGGAAGTAATCTGGTTAAAATCTAATTTATTTGAATTTTTAACGTTTGGTGATGTCACGACGTAACTGTTGAAAACTAAAATAACGTATTTTTTTAAATATTCTATTTGCAGCACCACGTTTTACGTCATCGTGCGTCGTGGTCATGTATACGTTTTGTTCCCTTCGGCCTACTCTACTGATTCTAATTCACCATTTATTCACCGCATCTTCACAACAGCTTCTAAGAATTTGTACATTGGTCCTTCGAGCCGGATCAACGTTGTGCCCAAGATGGTAGCCAAGTACGGGGACTGGCTCTCAAGTGCAGCTGCTGGAACACCAATAGGTGATTGGTGATAGATTTTCAACTAGAGTGTGGTTGTTACCCAGGCGGGCATTAGAAAATATGCCACCACCATATTTTGATTTCATCACGACCTTATCTCACGTCGATCGACATAGTGTCCGTACATGGTACCACTAAGTTATCATTGATGTGTACTATATAATCCAACAAAACCATATTTTGTTTATCTATAACTGAGTATAGAAACTATATAGATGGACTTCGAAGACCACGAGCGCTGAGTAGCGGGTACTCAACGCTGCACGATCCGACGCTAAGCTCATTTCGCTCGCTTTGCTTTTATAAAACTGGGTAAATTCCTACACAAAATACTCGGGTGCATAACAACGTGGATATGACAGTTTTTTCATAATTTAAATACTAGGGATTCGTAACGTTGACACATATGAATTATGTGGAATTTGATGCGTCTGAAAGATACTATTTCATTTGGAGCAACTGAACATGTTTGTGCAAAATTGGAAACAGAAAGTTTTATTTTAAAAATATCACACCTAGATCAGAAATACATTTCTAAAAACAATATATTGTTAATTGTTGGACTGATCTATAATATTAATGGTTTATTTTTTTGTTTATCCTCTATACGTTCTTAAACCATTCATACGACTGCGATTGTGTAGGTTAAAAATGTACATAGGTGCAAATATCTACAATGCACAGTAATATAAGCCTTTTTTTTTGTATTCTGTCTATGTCTTTCTCCCCTAGCCCGCTCACCGCAGTCAGTTCGAGTTTAAATCTAAACGGCGAACATGAACGGAGACTAGGAAATAAACTAATTATAAAAATTTATATTTTTCTTCTTGAATATTCACAAGTGAAAGTTGCATATGCATAACACAACATAAAATACCATCACGCTTGTATCCATGAAGGGTTAGGCAGAGGTGTACTAAAGTAAACCCACAGTTCCTATGTAATATGGCCCAAGCCTATTGCCATTAATAGGGCATAAAGCCAAACTCCGAGCGGCTACTGAAAATTTAATAGAAAAACCCAATAACACTCTACTTCACCTGGGAATTTAACCCAGGACCTCGAGAATTGCTGTCATGCTTATGACCACTAGGCTAATGCTGCCGTGTTAAAATATATGTGAAAGAAGGGGAGGCCTTCTAAACTTCAGGAAAATAGTAGTCTGGTATGTCTTCTCTTCCGTATCATTGTGCAGTTATTGTCTACCTTGGAGGGCGATCCGATCTGATTAGAAGCTAGTTATAGAAAAAGTAACAAGCTAGGGCTAACAGTGATGCAGTTTTGGTGAATAGTCTGCACAGCCATCACATTTTATCCCATCATCTCCCTTCCACTATAGAACCACGCGGACTGGGCTACGGAACCAAAGCTAAAAGGAACTACGAATAAAGAGGTTTGCAAATTTTTACCTTTGCAGCTTTGCAGTATCGTGCAAATGTGTAATAGTCTTCCAGCTAACGTTTTCCCCCCTCCTTAAGTCCTAAACGAAAGGTGAAGAGGTATTTCAGCAGACCGGCATGACATCGATAACTACCCATTAAAATTAGTGCCACCAACGGTCACCATCATTTCTGGACTGTACCGTACTTACCATGAGGAGCTGTACTGACATTTTGCCGAGCTGGTATAAAAAAGAAGATTTCTGTATTAGTATAATCAGTTTACAATACACGAGTTGACTGCATGTTTAAAAATAAAAATAAATAATTGAGTAATATCTGTGTATAGATAAAAAGCTTAAAACAATACAAATCTGGAAAAAGTAATTGTATATGTATTTAATTTTCCCTTAAGAAAATTAATGTTTTTGTCTGTGAGTCACGTGATTTGAAACGCCGATTAGATAAAGTGACGTCACCATTCAGAAAATATGAATATTAGACTCTTGCGTATATTGTCAAACTTATCTCTGTTATCATACAAAATGACATATAAAATAAATGATGACGTCCCGGGACCATAATGCATCGTTCTTGTGGATTACTTTTTATTTAGATTAAAAAATATTTTTAAATCACTTTTATGCTGTATTAATGATTTAAAAAATATCATATGTATTATTTTTAACTTATAAAGTGTATAAAACAATTTTCCAAAAGTTGTCAACTCCAGTATTGGTGACGTGTAATTCCCTTTATTTTGAAGACAAAAAGTTAGTACATTATGCCGCCTCCATGGTCGTTAATTTTCTTCTCGCATCCGTTGGCGATCCGCCGGAGTCCGCAAGCTGAATGAAATTTCAGTAATTTGGTAAAGCGAATGCAAGGTAGGGGCCCGCGCGGGATTTTCTTGCAATCCTTGCTTTGTTTTGGAGGCCATTTGGGGTCCAACTCCAGTTTATTTCGACGCTCCATAACGCTTGAGTGTCTACGGAATAGTGAAACCGCCCGTTTTCATTTAAACATGTTTGCTTTGATATTAAAGTTTTAATTTCTCTCTTTATAATCATATTAAATGAGTTTTATATATAATCATTTTAACTGTAGTTTATCTATTTAATAGCGCTATTGATTTATAATATAACTCATCAAATTGCGTTTCTGAAAATACCATCACACGATAAACTTCAGTTAAACTAGGTTCGATTTAACTAACCAAAATGGAGCGTTTAAAATCTATTCGACAGTTGTTTGGCGTCTGATCTAACAAAAAAAGATAGTAGACACGCAATATATCCGACCCACAGACCCAAAAAAAATTATCGAAGTTTTTTTTTCTGTAAAATTTAATAAACATATTAGTACAATTTATTTGGAACGCGTATTAATTTTAATATATTTTACTTCTTATTATTATAAATAAACAATTAAATTTATACTAAGTACGATTTATTTTGTTCAGTAGTAAAAACAGAATAATATATACATTTACTATGAGTTTCGTAAAGGTTCCATCTAGTGGCAGCTTATTGAACTATTTATTGGATAGATAGTTATCGAACATTCACAAATGCATTCAGAAACACATGATGAGATAAACTTAGTTTACGCTATAGTTTTCTTTATGTAATCAATAACTAATGAACAGTTAATTAGGAACCTCAGAAACCAGGCATTAATCATGTAAGACATCTATCGACTAAATACAATTGATAATTGCAGGTGTACATAATCTATGTATTAACGTGAAACAAAAGCTTTCGGTACCTCTTTAAGCGTATTGCGTGCACGAAGAGTGTCAGATTTGGTATGGTTAAAGTTTACACGGAGAAGGAGTGCAGAAAGCTAAAAATTTATCTATAATATCTGTTACTGATAATATTAAATTAAATAAATGAATACTCGATTCCTAAACCGACAAGTGCCATTTAACTTAGACCCCCAAAATATTGATATTGCCACTCAACGAAAAGTGATAACAAGTGTTGTAGATAATACTCATTGTTTATGAATACTGCAAATGTTAAACAGAAAATAGTCTATGATCATAAGTCGCTGGTCGAATTTCAACCATAGGGTGATCGCTAGTAAATATAAATATCTATTGTTAAACTTGTTCAGTTAATATTGTAAAATTGGTTATGATGAATACAGCTTTTCGTACGTCCTCTCCACCATATTAAAATTTTAAAAACAATTTGTAACTTTTGATGTAAATAGATTTAAAATACAATTTTCGTGTATTTATTATTGTCTATTTTCTCTTGAGAATTCCATTTCGAGTCGGGATTTATTGTTAAAGGAAATGACGTCATTGAAACATATATCTCCAGTGCATTTCCGTTACTGAATGGCATACAAGCGAGACCTCGCTTTAGAGCACAAGGTTGTACACCCGTTGCTTGGTAAGTACCCTACTGGGATCATAGAATATAAATATAAAAAAAACAGATGGGTTACTACTGAAAAATCAGAAATTATATTTATTTTATATCTGCAACGTAACAAATATATGTTTAAGAGATAAAACAGGTAAATATTATAAAATATATAGTAGGTAAATATTATATTAAACAAACACTTTAATTATTAAAAAAAAAATTGATTACTTGTTAATTTTGTCTTCTATTACTATGGTAATGTTACTTGTGGTATGGTATTTTAAAATCTATTATTTTTATTGCATGTTGTTGGGTAAAAATCTAAGAAAGGAAGGTTACTTTTAGTTTGAATAAAATGCATACTGTAAAAAAATTGCGTGTGTAGAACCGTTAAAATGATAGAAATGAAACTTCTTAAAAAGGAAGACGCAATTAGGCTAAACTGTGTATTAAATAAACAAGATAGATAGATTTTTTCTCCTTCTTTCAAATTTATACCTTTCTTAACTGTCATGTAACGAAATTTGCCTAAACGTAGCGTGACGTGACTTGTCCTTAAAATTTCATTCTCAATTCACGTTTAAAGAAAAATGAGAACCGCATACGAGGTTCACTTCTAAAATATAAAAAAGAAATACTTTTTGATGGAAATTTCTATATGGCATAAAATTCTATAGTAATTACGTATTTTTATAAGACACTGCATACTATATTAAACATACAAATTCCAAACACCTTTCAGTAAAGAAATTACGATTTATTCATACGAACAGGCGAATTTTTGCAATGCATGTTACTTAGATAACGTACGTGGAAACTAAAATTTGTATTTTTGAAAATTTATACCCTAAATGGGTTAAATAGTGTATTAAAAATATCATGATTCCTGATGGAACTCCTATGACACACACCGCTAGTAATATTTACATAATTAGGCTATGTCGCTTAGAGACAGAGAAAATGTATCCTAGTTTTGTAAAAAGTTAAAACCGTTTTATTAACTTACTCTATAGTGTTAGACAAGAATCGAGTGAACAAATGGCTAGAGTTAGTTTACTAAGCATAAAGGGGACCTTGGTTCCTTAAGGCCAAGGTTGTACCGCCTACACGGACGAAAGATATTTTTTTTTTTTTTTTAGAACTGACTACACTGTTAGCCTTAGGGGCCCTATCGTCAAACAGAGCCGCTGCGGCTTTTACAGCTTCACCGGACTTGTCGGACGAAAGATATCCTACCTAACATTTATTATGGAACGAGGTCCTTGTAAATTACGAGATTGGTTGGAAATGGATTATATATTTTACAGATATTGTGTTTTCTTTAGAACTTTGGCTTTGATGTTTGTTTTTTTATTCACATCAAGAAGATGCGGTGTTCTTTGTAAATTTGCTATACATAAGGGATGCTTAATTTGATCCCTATATTTTTGAATGTCAGCCAAATATTTGACCTTAATTACTTCAAATGTTGTAAGATCTAGCATGTAATATTAATTTTTATTAATTTTTATTTTAACTGCCTCGTTAGCCTAGTAGTCGTAAGCGCGACTGCTATGATCGAGGTCCTGGATTCGATTCCCAGGTCGAGAAAAGTGTTATTGGGTTTTTCCTATGAAATTCTCAGTAGCAGCTCGGAGTTTGACTTCGTGTCCGATTAATGGCAATAGGCTCGCCCCCTATTACATGGGACCTGAAAACATACTCGGCGAACTGTGGGTGTACGTATGTACACCTCTGCCTAACCCTTCGGGGAATACAGGCGTGTTGGTATGTATGTATGTAAATTTTCATAAACGAGTATTTTTTAACTTATATGAAACTGAGACAGTCATTGCAGAGTTTAGTAGATATTATTTTTAATTAACCTTCTTTATTTCGTTTAAATTGTAATACATTCACAAACTAACTAAATAATATATGACACTGACGTAATTATATAAACTAGCGATCCCCCTAAGGTCGAAATTCGACCAGCGACTTTATGATCATAGACTATTTTCTGTTTGACATTTATAGTATTCATAAACAATGAGTATTATCTACATCACTTGCTGTCACTTTTCGTTGAGTGACAATGTCAATATTTTGGGAGGTCTAAGTTCAATGGCACTAGTTTTGTTTAGGATTGGCAGTATTAATTTATTTTATTTAATATATTAGTAACAGATATTATAAATAAATTTTAGCTTTGTGGACTCCTTCTCCATATGAACTTTAACCATGCCAAATCTCACAAACTTCCGTGCACGCAATACACTTAAAAAGGGGTCCGAAGTTTTCTTCTCACGTATTAATATAATGATTATTTGTATTAAGCTTAAAAATCTGTAATTAAAATAATAAATACTACACAAACTCACACAAACAAATGTTTATATAACATTTTATTTTATTTCTTTGTATATCCTTTTTTATTATTTGTAATGTATTTTTATCATTCAGTTCGTCTCTTTAAATTTTTATTTGGTTCAGTGATTCTTATTTTGTACCGTTTGCATTTAGCTTGGGTAATCAATTTTTATTGAAATTACAGTATATAACTTTAAGTTACAAATACAAGTACTTGTATATTTTTAGTAATTACAATTTCGTCACACTTACCTTGTCGCGATAGGGGTTCCAACCCTTGCGTTGTCAAAATAAAGTGATTTTTTACTCTGTTTTGTCATAACCCCCAACCTTACCAACCCGTAGGTTTGCACTTTAAGTAAAATTGAAAAAAATGGTGGGACTTTTATTCTCAAAACTATTCGATATATTGATTCACCGATTTAAAAAAATAATTAAAAAGTTTAAATCAAGAGAAGCGTTGTTCTTATGCAAGACAAAAGTTTTAAAGGAAAGCAAGTAACTTGACTCATAAATCATAAAATATTTCCTGCCTAACAAGTAACACGTGAGGGTTGACGATGTTGTCACAAGTATGCAAATATTGAAAAACTGGTACAGTACAGAGATAGATGATACCTTAAGGCAAGAACTAAATATGTAGACAGACAGACTGCCAGAAAAATTTCAAGTATTATATTCGAGATCAGTGGTCTATAATAAGTAACTTTGAAGCAGTAATGGCTCAGTGGTGGAGCGTTCATCAACGTGAGTTCAAATCCCTGCAATGAGCCCGAGTTTATGATGAAGGAAACATCATAATGAAATTATAGCATAGTGGTAGGGCCTTTTCTGGCTAGCTACCTTCCTCGAGTTGAAAATCTGTCAAAAAAAACTATCACAAATTTTGAAGAAAAGAAAAAGATATACAAACAGCACTACACACTGATTAATATAAATACTTTTTTTAGGACGTTGTTTCGACTACCTTATTGTATATTCGACAATACCGCCCCGTTACATATATTTTGAGTCGATGATCTTTTGTTCGAACACCTTTCGTAAACAATTTATATTTATCATAAAATATCAGTTTACGAGATTTCGACTATTTTTTACATTTTTGTGTATTCGTATGTATCCTAGATTAGTATGCTTTCATTTTTAAATATTTCTAAACATAACACGTGTTACCTCCTTCACAGCTGTTTAATTTAATTGATACAACTTTATAAGTATGTGTGCTAAAAAAATATCGCAATTGTTAACCATGTCGAACAGTATTGACAATAGGCCGCCACAAGCGCTGTCGCGTCGAGTCCTGTAACTTACACCTCTCAGTAATGAACGCGAGATTTTTTTTGATTTTCTCTCAAAACAAGAGAGGGTAAAATTTTGGGACATCTTTACATATATTTTTATATAAACATAAAACCTTTCTTGATGAATTTTACTGTCTGGTGAATATAGATACATTAAAAGATGCATTTATTAAAATTTAAGTTTATTCATGTGGGACTGTGTGGGAAAAAATCATTCAAGTCACGCTAACCTTTTCCTCTCTCTTGACCTTTATACCACTTCCTTCTTATAATCTCTCTGTACCACACTCTTGGATCGGGCCTGATAAGAGAACTCAAAGGGAAATGGAAAGAGCTATGCTTTAAGTTTCTTTGTGTAACCAAACCAAAAATGAGGATACCCACAAAATAACCAAAGTCGCCGTAATAGCTATCAGAATCGCTAGACGTAATTGGCAGTGGACGGGGCATATAGTTCTTAGAATGGCTGGCTGATGGTCCGAAGAGTTCTTGAGTGGCGGCAGAGTATTCTTTCAACAGATTCAAGGTAGTCCGACGACCTGATGAAGGTTGCCGGAACTTGCTGGATGTGGGCAAGACCTATCATTGTGGAGGCCTGGTTCAGTAGTCAACGTCTTTCGAGTGAGATGATGATGAAACTCTTGATTCATTATTCTGCTTCTTTTCGTTTTGGTTTCGCAAAAAGCACTTGCCAGTGTCAAACAGTCAAATTTTTAAGCCTTCGTAGTATTTTCTAATATTCAATTGGATGGCTCCTTACTTAGAACTTTTATAGGGAGTTTTGCGACATCTCATAAATGCACGTTTCCCGTTTATATTATAATTCACTTCACGTATGCATAATAAACAAACTATATTACACAAAATGTCAACAGTATTAAATAATAAAGGGTCAAAGAACCTAAGTTAATGAATTAAAATATAATCCACAAAATGGCAGTTCAAGATCTCGCCAAAAACTCCCTTCGCTCATTCACTACGTCATCTTTTTCAAATCGCCGTTCACTCTATACCATCAAAAAAACGCACCATAGACATTTTTACTTTTAATTTACTAAATAAGTAAGTAATCCTTTCATACATCCTACATTTATGTCAACGATAATTTGTTATCTTCTTCTTCTTTCATTTAGGAGGTCGTCTCTTATCGTTGGAGCAGTTGCCACTGTTCCCTATTCTCTGTCTTTCTTTTGACCTCTTGATAAGACACGACTTTCCACTTTATCCTTCGCTTGTTGGAAAAACCTTCGTCTTCCTCTACCTCGCTTTCCTTTAATTATTCCTTCCAAAATAGTTTTAATTGTTATATTATTTGGAAATTACCTCAAATAAAATCACTTTTGATTATCAAAAGAAGTGTTAATTATTATATGGAAAAGAAAAATAGCTGAGAGAGTTTTCCCCATAACACAATAAATGTATAATAATTAACAGTTTCAATATTATAAATATCCATTTCGAATTATTAATGTCCTTGGTCGATAAATATTTAGATGGATGCTATAGATAAATATGGAATCAGCTCGTTAAATATGATTACTAATAATTGAAGTACTGAATATTACCTCTGGACATGATATGATTCAGTTATAGGCTGTTGTATATTTACCTCTATATATTTCTGATAATAAAAATCAATAGTAACGCGGGTTAACCGGAGCATGTTGCGAGTTTTAATTTTTTTACTGTTTGTATCTGTTATGTTTACAATGTTAATGCAAATTTAGTGGGTGTCTATACATTATTTATCTGTAATAGAATATACTAATATATAATTTTTTAAAACAATATCAAAATTATTCCATTCAATTAAGTCCCTACCATATCGGTATACCTGTCATCCAAAATGGACTGTAAGAAACTTGATCGGATTTATCGATTAGTTTTTTTTAAAGTTATATTCCTTTTGGCTTTTTAAGTAGAGGGTAAAATGGAAAGGTGCGTGCGCATCATGTGACGGATGTGCGTCATAATGAACTTTGTCATTAATGATAGTAATGTAAATTCATTTTACTGCCTTTTTATCCGACTGCAAAAAAGGAGGGTTATGTTTTTCGAACGTATGTATGTATGTATATCTATTTCTTTAGCACGCTCTGTCGCCTAAACTGGTTGATGGGTTTTAGTATACGAGGTGTCGTTAGATTCGTCTTAATTCTGGGATCGATATAAGCAATATATTGATATATAAGTCCGAAGTCTAAGAATCAAATAAAAAGCAAAAATAGAAAAAAAAATTTTTTTGTCAAATGTTCTTGTTGCAGTCGCGTTTATTTCGCTTGTTAAATAATGGTAAATTTATTTTACACATTAAAAGCCATTAGTATAAATTCACATTATTATCATAAATTGCTAACTTCATCATGTTTTTGGTCCTAGGGATAAAAAAATTAAGTAATTTTTGTTTACTGTCATGAAAGAAGTGTAACTTCTTACGTTCGTACATAAGTAAATACATTTTCTTTAAATATACAACTGATATATCTTCGAATACGGTGAACTCTTGTAAGGAATACGTCAACAGTATCGTACTTTTCATTCGTCGTGGGTTCAAATACGATAACTTATCGAACACTGAACACAGTACTTGGCAATTAAGCAGATTGCATTTATATGGGTTCCGCATAAATCAGGCATCCGTTGCGTTCCGCGCTCGAGTGCGAATTCCCCGAGGGTGGGGCCGTGAAGACAGCGATTTGACAATTAATATTCGGTTCTTTTATTTATCTATTGCGGTGACATCTTTTTCTTTTAATAAAGTAATTTTTCGATGATTTATACACAAACATTTCACCACGGCATGGTTATCTTAAAGAAAAATTCCATATCAATTCAATAGGTTTTTGGCGATAAATTTCTAACTCAAAATTTTTATCCGAACAAATACTACAAAATTACAAAATAACAAATCACGAAGCAGTTTTACTATTAGCGTGTCCTAATAGTTTTAGAAACTTTTTAAAGTATGCTTATGAATAACACTCCATTATTCAAACACTATAATAATACAGCTGTCTAATTATTTGATATTAATTTTTGTTTTGCATTTCTTTAAACAGTAGAGTCAAGAGATAAGAAAAACCGACTTAAATGGGTATTTAAATGAAATAGTGTCCTCCGAGGGTTAACGTGCAAATTACCCAATTTATATGCCATAATGGAGCGGGAATGCGATATTAAGGAAAAAGAAAGTCGTGCACTGACTTGGTTCTCTTTCTTCAGCGAACATCAAATCCTATAGTCTAAGGTATCCCGTACAGACCAAAAGGAACTAACTTCAATGATTTTGAGAAGTTCCCTGGTGGGTCTTCGAAGTTTAACATCCACCGTCAATTAAATTAAAATTGGATCATCCTTACCAACAAAAACAGAATCATCTAAATCGTTTCATAAATAAAGAAGTAATGGCTGAATATCCATAAAAAAAGATATACATTCGAATCGAGAACCTTCTTTTCTTAAGTCAGTTAAAAATATTGCTAACGTAAGAAAAACTAAAGTTGTATTAGTTACAGTATAACGTGTTTGAAACTTTTGCCACAGTAACTCCAACTTAACCTTAATCGATTTCTAAGACACTTTTATTTTACGAAGTCGGTGCTCCTTAACTTTATACTTGATGCTTGAAACATGAGCGTTCGTTTTCATGGGCCGACGTCGCACTTAGCAATGTGTCTGCTCGTGATTTACTTTAACGCAATTAACGCGTTTCGTTGTAGACATTTCGGTGTTCCGCAGGGACGTGACGTGTCGGCACTGTCAGCCTTATGTCTCAGCAATGTCATTTGATCCAGCTTATTATATTAGCTTTTCCCTTTTTGTAGCAAATATTATGACGGATGCAACTAAATGCTTATTAGAGCCCTTGTTTATTGTAATGTGTATGATGTTTTAAAGTGATGATGGCTCAGGGGTAGCGGCAGGGTACCAGGACGGACCTGAATTAAAATTCTACAATGATCCTGAGATTTCGGTGATAAAATCATGACATAACATTTTACAATGCCCGTCTGGCTAGTTACCTCCCTCAAGTTGGAAATCTGTTCTTAAGCATACAGTATCGAATTTAAGTTGATAAAAATATTTTATGGCGTTAGACTTGCCAATGTACGAATTACAAATTGTAATAAATTAACAACAGTATACATCACACCTCTCACCCAACGGGGTAGGAAAAGACCACATCCTTCCACTTGCTACGATCCTGGCATACATCTTTCTCAACATTCATCAATCTTGTCACGTACGCTCGTCGGTTAAGGGTATTCTTGACCTGACCTTTTTCCAAAACGTCTCCGATTTGATCGAGGAACGTTCGTCTAGGCTTTCCTCTTCCATCGCCCCCATTTACATTCGCCTTATAAATTTGTTTAGTCATTCTTCTTTCATTCATCCTGTCCACATGCCCAAACCATCTAAGCATCTTTTTCTCAATCCGTGTAAGCATATCTTCTTTCACACCACAAAATTCTCTTATCAGACTATTTCTTATCAAGTCACTCAATTTAATTCCTAATATAGTTCTTAGCGTTCAAATTTCTACATTTATTCTACTTCCATCCGTTTTCTACCACACCCAGCTTTCTCTATCATATGTAAGTGGTAGAACTAACACGTAGAAATTTTCTGGCTGTTCATAAAGGTGTGCAACGCTCCGTTCACCATGTTACCGCCATTTACTCTCCTTCCTAAACCATTTTCAACACTTTCCATCCCTAGTAAACATCGATTCTAAGTATACAAACTAATTCGCTTGCTCCTTTTCGTCACCACCAATACGGATGTTTACTTCTATCACTCTCTCTTCCTTTGCAAACCCTATAACTTTCATCTTCATTGCGTTTACTTTCATTCCCTTTCTTTCCGAAGCTTCGTTCATATTATTCGCCATCGCTTGTAAATCCTTAATATTAAATCGTAATAAATTATCATCTATTAATTATACATTACGATCCTTTATTCTATGAAACGGTCGTTCATATACTATTTGTTAATTCAAGCGTCTTTTGAGAATCGATCGTCTTTCAACCTTTTGCATCGTCGGTTACAATGTCCCTCAAAACCGGTTGAGATTATAGACAAACGGGAGACTATTCAGAAAAATGTCTATATTTAACCGATTTCAAAAAAGGGGGAAGTTCTTAATTGGAAGGTTTTTTCTGGGCGTTCACCCATAACTTCTTTGTCGCCTACCTATTTCAATAACAAATACAAGTTTCAAGTACAAGTTTATTTTTATTTTAATTCTACGGTGAATTTTTCTTCACGGAGAACCCAGGCTCATTGTGGGGTTCGAACTTTACGACGATGGATGTGGTGTATGTAAAAACTACTACTGAACCATCAGTACTTCAATACGAAAATTTTCCTTCTAAAGGAAATAAATCATTGCCCATTAATGAGATATTTACGGGCAATGACCTTTTATATATAGACGCGTCAGCGCCAACACCATTGCACTAAAAAACAGCGTAATTTATTTCTACATAGAACTATAAGTAATCCTTCCAGTCATACAGTACGCAAAAAAGAGACAGAATATGAAAACGTTCATATGCCATTTTTGCTGTTAGAAAGAAATTAATATTTTGAGCTGTAGTAACGTGCAACCGCGACAACGGATAATACGTGACTGAAAGAATGTCGGGCATCTACATTTATAAAAAACATCTTACTTTACGGGTTGTTTTGTTTCTAACACTAACGTGAGATGAGCGATAAGTTTGATCGATTTTATGTCTTTTAAATACACCGTATTCGCATATCTTAAACGTCAATAGAAAACTCCAAAGTATCAGATCAGATTAAATTGGAAAACATTCACTCAATTTCCTGAGCGGGAGGGAATCCGACGCTCACTCTCCGTGGAGCGATAGCAGAAACAATCATAATCATTTATTTATTATTAAATACTAAACAAATAATAGATATTTTAACGTACAATATACAAATAGATAATTAATCCATTAACTGTGTTGAATAGTCACTAAAAGGCCTGCCCCAGATATATTTTGAAAAGATTCCACTTTATTCTCTACAAAAACGACGAGTCAGCCATCAAATCTTTCAAACAACAAACAAACAAAAATTTCAGCAAATTTTGAAATTACTGTGATTTACTTTTATAATATAATGTATTCTTTTTTTTCGTATTTATACATATTATGACTCGTCATTGTTATTATTATACTTTCTTTGAACATTGTCTAGCGACGCTTTAACAGGAACGAAGGTTGCCAGTATCAAATCGCAGCTACCTTCTCCCCCAACACCTTTTCAATTAAGAATATATCATTACGAGAAAAACATAAAATAATACAGTCATGCAATAAATGTACTCCGGTTTAGGTTTAACAAGCCTTTGTACATATAATCGTATCAAAAGATGATGACATTTGTCATAAGATTTTGGATCATAAAGTATATTTGTTCACACATCTTGACTCTGATTGGTGATGAAAACCTCGGTTATAGACATAAAGGGAGATGAGCAAGGTCAACTGCACAAATGCTCTAACACCTAAACGAAAAAAAGATATATATGCAGTTCACACGCGATAGAAGAGAATCCTCCAGAAAACATAAAAGCATTCCCATTAACTATACATGTGAACAATACACCACGCTGGCTATAGCCAGTGAGCTATGACGCCATTTCCCAAAGCTTCGTAATACGCAGGCGCACACGCACGTACAAGGAAGTGACCGAGATAATAGGGAACACTGTATAATGTATTCTATCTCATTCTGTCGTAGGCTAAATCCTATAGATGTATGTGTTTGTCTCTTTTTAGTGTCGCTTTTTCGTTTCATCACGTTTCAAATCACCACAGAACTAAAGAAGTTTGTACTGAAAAAACAAAAAACAAAAACTTTTTTTGCTATCCATCCACCACGTAGCACCGGCTGCAGTCTGACAAATCCACGGCGCGCGGTGAGTGGCCGATAGTAAGACTTATATATTTGCTGACCGTACACCATCCGCAATCTGAGGACTACGTTTTTAAATTACCGTTTCTGCTGACTGTATCTGATTTATTTAATTTACAGCGAGAACGTTGTAAAATTCCGTTGAGGATGTTCGAACTACATACAGATCACTTCGAAATTGAAAAGTACATGAATATGGAGGATGAAAAGGGCCAGATGTCTAAAGATGGCTTCAGGTAGGGCATAAATAAGTTTCTTGTGAGATTTATCACTACTTGGAGCAGTTCGACCTGAGGAATCCACGGACCTCCAACCTACAAAAGATCGTAGTCAAATAACCGTGTGTTGTGTTCTGCGGTGAATAGGGTTCTAGAGTTCCTTGGGGTAGGTGCTTCAAGGTAAGTAACGCGCTAAGGATATCTATGGTATTACCAGCGACTATAGGCTACGGAAGTCACCTACCACTAGACGGGCCGTATGCTTGTTTGCCATCGTAGTTATAAAAAAATAAACAACTGAATATTGATAAAATTGTGATGTAATTTCGAAATATTTGCAAACTAGTTATGACGGCACTATCGTCCGGTCGCCCTGTATTCTTAGCATTGTAACAACAAGGATTGTTATGCTGGCAATATGTCGCCGTTCGCCCACACACAGGGCATCGGATGATAAGTTATGAGAATACATAGCTTACATTTAATCTTTACAGTTTAAGAAAGTTAGTTTGTAATTAGTCGCCTAAGAAATCAGTCGAATTAAAATTCAATTCGTAATTTAATAATTTTTGTATTTTAAAAAACGCCACGACGGTTTCCCCAAGTTCGACTACCTACAAAACTAATTGAATAATAAAAACTAAAAACAACATATCTATACTAGTCTAATAATATTGTAAGGAATACAATTTGTGTGTTTGGATGTAGGACGTATCTATTTTATCCCTTATCGCAATATATTATTGTTGTTAATTGTTATTATTGTATATTATATTATCATTAATGTGTATGAATTCGCTAAACGATACTACTAGTAGAAAAAAAAAGTGTAACATGATGGCACTGTCGCTTTTTAATTCGATTAAAAAAATAAAGTATACAATGAAAACATGATAGATGAAGAAAAAACATCAAA
Organism: Saturnia japonica; assembly: GCA_033032175.1. NCBI lineage: Eukaryota > Metazoa > Arthropoda > Insecta > Lepidoptera > Saturniidae > Saturnia > Saturnia japonica. The sequence continues at coordinate 17,702,079 of CM065318.1, forward strand.
CAAATATAATAAAAAAAACACACACAATATTATTACAAAAGTTATATTTATAATTCTTTGTAATCGTTTCGCTATAATAAACATTTAGGAGGTAAATACGTGTATGTTCGCTGGCAATAAAATAAGCGCCTTACAAAAATCCGTTAGCAAAATGCTTTTCTATTATATTAGCTTTTTTTTTAAAAAGGTGTAATTTCTATTAACGATATTTACGCAAAGTTATTATCCTGCAGAATATGGATGTATGTTCATACATATTACATATTAAATCTGTATATAGTATAAAAGACAGTCGCTATTGGCATCTATCCGTTATCATTTAGACATTTTTTTTACGGAAGGCTAGTAAACTTACAATACATTTTACAATTAAGTTATTGTATATTAGAGAAAATTCAATGTTTTGTAATCGAGACATCAATAAATCAGTTTATGGGCGCTTGCATGGGTTACGCTGGTTAAGAAGCTGGCTTAAAAACCCTAAGAGAAACTATAAGAACTTAAAAACATAAAACAACGATTTTGTTAATTGCATTTTTGACTGTAAAATTAAATCGTAAATACCTAACAATCTAAAAAGACGATAGGTATTTTAATAAAATAGTTCACGTCATTTTAAATAATTACTTGATTATAAGTTTATAGTAATTATGATTTGGCATTATCTACAGCATTTGGCAACTAAATTCTATAACGTGAATTTGTCACACTCGACACTGGCAAAATTGCCAACATAGCCAGAAAACAAAATTAAAAAAAAAAAACAACAAGTCTCTTTTTCATAGATTTCCACACAAAACTTTGGGATTTATGTTTATGTGTGTGTTTCTTTCAGTGTCGGTCGAGTTATTCGGACTCCCATCCCGCGATAAGTAACTTCGCTACAATAACCAATCGCAACGCTCTTCATTCATGAAATAAAAACAAAAACTCCGTATTAATCAGTTAAAAGCGTCCTCTAAGTCCAGTTACGTGAGAGAGAAAACTGAAAGCAGAGTTTGTTAAGTTAAAACGGGATTGGATTCAACACTAATCCCCAGCTACGGAAAAACAGGAGTGGTTCTTAAATATGTTTTACGGAATCAGCTCTGGGTGACGTTTGCTTATTTTGTTTTTGTAAATAAAATATGACTAAAATATGACTTTTGTTAACTAACTCGACCATAAGGTAATTAATATTATAAAGGTTTTTTAAAAGCAAACTCAAAAAAGAAGGAGGTTCTTAATCCATTGTATTTTTATGGGTTTTCAGGGATAACTTCTTTGTTTATGAACCGATTTAAATGATTCGGTTTTTTGGTGGGAAATAGGATCATTGGCAATTGGACCTTCAACTCCGAAGACACATCAAGGAACACTTCAAAGTAATTGAAGGTGATTTTCTTTTTTGTTAAAAATTGTCTTGTGTTTGAACTCGCTAATCTCTGGAATATTTACTAAGTTTATCTATACAATTAATAAAATTGAAGTGTCTCTTTGTAATATCAAAATAACAGCTTTTTACTAAATGCATATGAAAGTATATACGATACCTATAACAAAAAGCTCATTTTTAAAATTGTTGTCTGTCTGTCTGTTGGTTCCGGGTAATCTCCGAAACGGTTTGACCGATTTTGACGGGACTATCACTGGTAGATAGCTGAATTTATAGGAAGTAACTTAGACTACTTTATTTTAGAAAAAGAATTAGGGTTCCGCAGAAATAAAAAATAACTGCTCATGGAAAATCATAGCGGGCGCTTATATTTGCTTATGCTGAGTAAACCATAAGAGATATAGCAAATTAATGTACTACATAATTATAGGCATTAAAAAGACCTACAAAAAAGTCCGTAAGAGTATATATCTATTTTCTAAGGAACACCCACAATAAGCATTTTTGTCTTTAAAATAGCCGGGAGCGGAGGAGCAAGATTCGCGCGGGCATTCTGTAGTCCACGTGAGCGAAGCCACGTGCACAGATAGTAATGCTATAAAACTTCACGCTACGACTCAAAGGTGTGGAACAGTAATCATGATCGTGAAACAATCTGATAAGCTGTAGGTAAAATACGGGAAGTGAGAACAACGATGGTGTATTGTATTGTATTTTGTTATATTGTATTGTATTGTAATTGGTCTATTAACGTTAACACGGATGATACCTTGTAGTAATAAAACTTTGTCAATGGTCCGTTTTTAAGGTTCCGTAATGAACAAGGAATCCTTAAACTCTCGATGATCTGCCACGACCACACTAACCAGCGGCAACTCAAGCCTAGATCAAAAATTAAAAAAATTTAATAAGACAGTTTTAATAAGAGAGCCGCCATCTTGTTTTAAGTGAGGTAGGGCACAGATAAATTTATTTGGAGATTCCTCTCTACTTGTTTCAGTCCGACTGATGGGATACCTCCACTTTAAATAAGACCACACCAAATAATCTAGGATTATCTACCTGCAGTGAGTAAGGGATTTTAGAACTCCTCGGCCGTGCCTTAAATAGCCTTTTATGCGCCCGGTGCGTGCTTCTATAACAGCGCCCCTGATAATTTTAATTATAGGTTTAGATATTGATTGACGTCCTGGTCTGATAATTTCTGGACCCCTCCAGAGTCTATGCCCTGAGCCTGGGCACCGACCTTTTTGCACTGTGGATCTAGGTCGGCAATGCAAATAAGAAAAAGAAGATTCCTCTCTGTGCAGCTCAGTAACAACAAAGCAATCAAAATACTTAGACAGTTGTTTGTAATCATATATATATTGTGTAGTCAATTAGGAGCATTTATACATTATAATGATAAGCCTTGTTGAGTTTCTTGCCTGTTTACTCGATAACAGAGATGTTTACCGAAATGAAGGAAGTGTTTTGACGTTCATAAGTACCTATCTCCTCAGAAGCTAAATCGGATAATGTTTATTAGATTTATTACTCACTTTATTAATAAAACGTGTCTATATTATTTTACATTATTATAATTACTATCGATCGCACTAAGGTCGAAATTCGACCAGCGACTTTTTGATCATAGACTACTTTCTGTTTGACATTTGCAGTATTCATAAACAATGAGTATTATCTACATCACTTGCTGTTACTTTTCGTTGAGTGACAATGTCAATATTTTGGGGGGTCTAACTTCAAGGGCACTGTCAGGTTAGGATTCGCAGTATTAATTCATTTCATTTAATATATTAGTAACAAATATTATACATAAATTTTAGCTTTCTGCATTCCTTCTCCATATAAACTTCATCCATGCCAAATCTAACAGTCTTCCGTGCACGCAATACGCTTAAAAAGGTACCGAAAGCTTTTGCTTGACGTAATGAAAGATATTGATTTTTATCCTCACAAACATTATTGTTTAACCAAAGATGGATATACTTATTATACGACTAGCTATGCACCACGGTTGCACATGTATTGCATAACTATTTTTTTTGTCTAACTTTCCACTTTTCCGCCAGTGCACCCGTGTGTAGCCTATTTTCACTTCCCGTACTTGCCTACAGCTTGTCAGATAGCCTGACGTTCATTGTTACTCCTCTGCTTCTTACAGTCGTAGCGTGAAGTTTTATAGCTTATAACCTTCCACAATAAGTAGGTTAGAAAATGCACAAATTCTCTTTCAGAACTGACATGTAGTTGCAGAACTTTGCGCGTTCAAACAAACAGAAAAAACAATGTTTTGATATTCATTATTATTATTTTATATATGTAAATTTTCTCATATAATTGTTCGTAAGGGTTATACATACATATATGTAAATATATGTGGTCGTTTCAACAGCTATTCAACAACGCGGCAACGTAACACTATACCAAACTCCAGCATAATATTTAGTGAACCCTCACTATGCTGTGACAGGGCATAGACTAGGTAATGCGTACACTTACACAGAAAGGATACTTCTTTTTGATTTGGTCAAATTTAAATATTACGTGGCGGAATTAATTTAACTTTTACAACATGACTCCGAAACATTTCCAACTAGGACCTTAAATTTATTCAATATTCTTAACTTAAATAAGTTAATTAAATTGAGACTGACTGACAGACAATGATTAGCTTAGGAAGGACTATAACACTATACCATTTCCATTTCTTTATTTTCTCGATGACAGCTTCTGTGAAAACTTGAACGAGCGTCTTTTTTACATTATTATGTATTATAAAAATATGACGTTTACACACGTACAAGGTTACACCAGAGTCGGAGAAACTGATAGGGATGGAGCTATATCGATAAACGTAACACGATAACAGACCTGATATTTTTTTACAAAATGTAAGAAACTAAACCACTGCCGGATACTTTTGTACAAATTTATTGAATAATATTATATTTCATTACAAGTTGTTACACGTATTAATTCTTGATTGATAATGCCAACTACTTCAAAATTTTCGAAGCTGTTGTAAAATAAGTAGGTATAAGTAGGTACTCGACAATAAAACGAAATAATTATAACGACAGGTAATCTTTATTTATTTATTTTAATCAAAATCTGATGAATCGTCACTGTCACTCGATATAATAAATATATGCGATCGATATCATTACTTATTTGGTCACAACACTACAACTATCAAATTAGAACTGTCATCAAGAAAATAAAGAAATGGAAATAGCATAAGAAAAGGGTTTTAAAATTAACTTCTTAAAGTGATCTATATGAAAGATTACAATCATTATCATCAATAGAGTAGACTATGAAAATTCCCAACCACACACGGCTTTGAAGAGGTCAACATAAATTTCGAATACATCGTCATCTGTGGGCTATGTGATTAAGGATGATTTTATGGTGACGCTTACATCCAGCGCTTTTGATAAACACTGCTTATAAGCCCGCGCAAATTATGCAACGAGTTCCCACGCGATACAAGTGACATTTCACGTGCAACACTTTGCTACCCACTTATAAACATTACACACATATGTACATACATACGTGCATACCTCACAGGTACATAGGTTCTATAAGGAACCTTTTTTAACGCTAGTTAGTGTAGAAACACTTTTCAGATCACTAAATACACATACGCATGTTTCCTTCCTTCCTCCCAAGAGGAGGGGAACATGCATATGCGTATATATTAGTTAGCTCGAATTTACGGATAGGGAATTAGTCCGATCGCGACAACCGCCCTAGCCGGGGTTCGACCACTTTGGCACCCTTGTGCGCGAGATGTCCAAAACTTTCGCGGCTGAGTGCCCTAAACGCTCGCCCCTAAGTCTGGTGAAGCTGTAAAACCGTAAGAGGCTCCAGAGCCCATAAGGCTAATAGCATAGTCAGTCAGAAAAAAAAAACGCAACTAGTTTAGCCACTCTTTCTCTGTCTGTCGTCTTGTACAAATGGGAAGACAACAACTAGCGGCACGTCCGATCAGAGTATCAATCTGACGCACTTTGACCGCAGTAGGGGTGCCGACAGTGCCGCAAACTTGCCGCATTTGCGCCCGCAACGCTTACGGTACGAACGGTTACAAGCGTGACTATAAAATCAGCACCTGCATTCCCAAGTCGATATTATTATTACAAATAGTTTAATTTTATCTGTGATAATTGATCTTAAATACTGAAATAAACATTGTAGACATTTGAACCTATCATAATTTGCAGTAGCTAAGCATTTTAAGGAGCATCAAATGATATTTATTTATTAAAGAAGTGCCAATAATAATAATATGACAACCAAATTAACCTCATCTGTGGGCATTATACCTATTCTATTATCATTATATTTTTACATGAGAAGAAAACTTTGGACACCTTTTTAAATGTATTGCGTGCACAGAAGTTTGTGAGATTTAGCAAGGTGAAAGTTTATATGGAGAATGAGTGTAGAAAGCTAAAATTTATCCATAATATCTGTTAATAAAATATTAAATTAAATTAATTAATACTGTGAAGGCTAAAACGACCAGTGCCATTGAACTTAGACCTCCCAAAATATTGACATTGGCACTCAATGAAAAGTGACAGCAAGTGATATAATATTCATAGTTTAGATTCATACTGCCAATATCCAACAGAAAATAGTTTATGATTAAAAAGTAGCTGGTCGTACTTCGATTATTGGGCGACCACTAGTATAATATAATTGTATAATAAATTACCGATAAGGGGTAGGAAGAGTACCTCAAGAGTGGTCCACCATAATATTATACCGAAATTGGTAGATATTACAAAATTGCGTACACTGATTAAGAGTATCGTTCCACAAGACACAATTTTTTTTAATACCACGATAATGACAAACAAGCATGTGGTTTGATTGATGGAAAGCGGTCATCGCATCATATGGATGCTTGTAACACTAGAAGCATCACATGCACGTTGCCGACCATTTAAAAACTTATCCACTTCCTTTTTGAAGCAACCCATACTGTAGTGCTCTAGGAATACTACATGTGCACGTGGGCAATATCTTAATCAGTTTAGAATCTTTGATGATAATAATTACACTTGTGATAATAAATGATTTACTGCAAAGCTTTGAATATCTGCTTCAGAACTGTCCCAGTTTTCATTCGATACTTGATGCTCTGCGGAAACCTTCGGGTTTCTCCCATTCATGTTTTAGACTTATTGATAAAAGCATCAGCCATCAAGTCTTTTGATGATTTTGAAAGGCACATTGTGGTCAATTTTTAGGTTTTTAATATACTTTGAAATGAATAGATTTTTATAACTACTTATAATGATCATACGACTCATTTTAATGCGATATTATAACATTATAATGAGAAACGTTAAGAGAAGTGAGATAGCTCGTATCAAATCGCAGTCTCCCCTGTCTAAATTACCAATATTTCGTATTTAAAAAGCAAGACTACTAACCCAATAAAAACAACATAGTGCACATTAACTAAATCTTTTACAGTAACTTGCCTCGATGACTCCTTTTAACGAGTTTTGGTGAATCGGGTCGTTTTGAATTGACAATAATCATCGATTAAATAGTCACCGATGTCAATCATAACGTCTTCTAACTATCAGAAGTATTTAACATATTTTACCTAACCTGAAAAAGACAAGTGTCGCATCTGCATATTGTTTTCTTAATCTATGGTCTGCACATGGCGGCCATAAGCGGATTAGTGTAGTACTCGTCTACCGCGAACTAAGCCCCTGGAGCTAATGCAAAATTATTTAATAAATATTTACCGAATGAAAAGGTATTATGTGATTACGTTAAAATTAAATTCATTGTCAAATGATTTGTTGGTGGGTTATTTAATTATTCGTAAATAAGCCGAAATGAAATATATACTTATAATAAAAGAGTAAAGAATCAAATCTATATATTGAAGATATTTGAGAAAAACCTCAATGGGTTTTAAAAAATACTGGAGGCTTAGAACCATACACAGAACAACATTTAGATAGTTTTTGAAAATCTTATCTGTCTGTATGTTTGAACGCCAATCACTCAAAAATGGCACCGAATATAATGAAATTTGATATGATTGTAGTTTATAGTTTGAAGGTACATTTACAATACATTTTTACACGTATGGACATTTGTATGGTCCATAAATTGCTTTTATGTTATGTAGATAGAAAAAAAAGGACTTAAATTATATATTTTAAATACTTGGTGAAATTAAGTGAAAATATACCAAATTATTCCAAATTACTTTATATGTATTTACATAACTATCAATAAAAGTTATAAATGGAAACGAATGTATTTGTATTTTCCACTAGTATTCATAGATGGCGCTGTATGGCTTGGTTTAAATTGACATGAAATTGGTTTGATATTTTTTGTCACACTTAAGTATAATTTCTGTAAGCACTTATATTAATAATTAAATGATTATTATTATTTTTAAATGTTTTTAGATAGATTTTTAATATACATATTATTTTATTTAATTACATTTTTATAATTAATAATACTTATTGGATCTGAATTTTCTACGACAGATGTCGTTGTGTGGTGTATTTACGGTACCAAAATATTTATTAAATTACAGTAATCAACCATACTATTACAAAAAACATTATTATTCACTGGATATTAACACTTTATGAAAATAAAATTATTAAATAAAATTATCTTTTCGTAATGGATTGCAAAACTTTTTTGTGTACCTTTATGACTTTTATATAATATCGGTTAAAATTTAAAATTACTTGCATTATTCTTTATTATGTCGGATAGGGGATACTTCAAATGTGGTCCCATTTTATTTTCATTAGCATTAGACTGTCAACTTCGGAGATAGACCAAGGAACTCTTCAAAAGCATTGAAAAAAGAAAACCAGTCACTAGTGATTGTTTTTTGATTTGTCGCTTTCACGATCAGCTAGTGTTGTATCCAGTTTCCAAAAGGCTTGCAGGATAAAAGCAACGACCCTCGATTGATTACCGATTTCACAGCGATCGCTGTTATTTTTGAATTGGACTGCGCTTAATTAAGTTATGCAGCGAAATGGGCAGTGAGTGAACTAAGATCTTCACTAGCTCACAGTTGAAACAAGAGAATGTTTTCAAGCCGGTCGTTACCATTTACCATACCATGACGCCTGTATTTCCCGAAGGGTTAGACAGAGGTGCACTAATGTACACCCACATTCCCCGAGTATGTTTCTAGATTCCATGTAATGGCGAACCTATTGACATTAATCGGACACGAAACCAAACTTCGAGCTGCCACTGAGAATTTCATAGGAAAAACCCAATAATACTTTGCTCAAGCTGGGAATCGAACCTCGGACCTCGAGCATAGCTGCTTATAAATTGGGTGTAGTCATAACACACGTGTTACATTCACGCTCAGTCCTTAGCGCGGGTCAATAGTAAGTTATATTGAATCTTGAATAACATCTTATTTAATACAAGATCACCCGCTAGGCTAATATAAAGATTGTCTGAAAATTTCTAATCGCTCCAGTAGTTTTGCAACATACATACAGACCTCAATTTTTATATACAGAGAAGTAAGGTTACCCTTACGTAGGTACCTCAACTGTTGTAGTTATATAGAAACTTTGCAAGGGGATCGATCGTCTTTGAAATTTTGATAAATTTTGAGTGGCATTTACAGTTTTTTTGTAAAAGTATAAGTAGCAAGAAAATGTATAATTTACACAATAACTTTTTTCTTTCCAATCAATCCTGTTTCTTATAAGGATCAATAAACTCTATGGGGTCAATTGAGGTGAGAGTACTAACAATTAAAGAAATCGCAAAAAACTATTCCCATATATTTCGTAGGAAGTCATCGTAGCTTCGATAATATTTTGCATATATCAGAAAATAGATATATAGATTACGTGTTGGTCCTTACCGAGCCGGTCTTTGTAACATACCGTCAGGCACAGTAATTATGAAATTTGAGGAAAAATTACAAGAACAGACAATATTATAATACATAATTAATTTAATGTAGAGTAGCTAATAAATACATTTAAAGGTATTAAAGCTTTCACGAAATGTTTTCAACCGCAACAAGACGAGTCGAAAGCCGAAGCGTCTTTTTCAAGATCAAAGCACTTTCCGCAGAATTTCGACTTTGATTTGATATATAGCACGACACGGAGCCATTAATAAAGTTCTTTCACGTTTGAATGTTTGGTTTTCTTTTTATTCATTCATTTTTCTTTAAAATAACATGTACACGTTTAGGGATATTTATTGGTGACATCAACTCTTTAGGATTTCGGGGCGTTAGCATTATTTTAAAACATTGGTTCACAAATAGATATTGTAAGCGACAAGGGAATTTAAATCGACTTTTGTTTTCAGCGGTCAAACCATTTTTAAGGTTCCATTCTCAGCAATGGAACCCTATTTCCAAGCTATTGTGATATAGAAAACATGTCTGATTTTTGTCATTGCTAACTTTTAAATAATGGTTTTAATTAATGACCATATTGACAGTCTATTTTTATTGGAACAAATCTCATTTCTTGTATTAGCAATCGTTTGCAGAATCGCAAAACTTTTTCATACTTAGGTAATTAATCAATAAGCACTGACTAACATTCACAAATCTATCGAATATGCTGCAAATAACAATATCCAATCTGATTAAGTTTCATATTTTCGGTCGTTTTGTAGTTTCAATAAACCCAATTTAAAAAAAGATTAATATTTAAATTCTTAACTTAATTTAGACTGTGTTAATATTAGTAGTTTTAATTTTAAAATGTTTTTTTTTTAAATCTTGTTTAACTACATCGATTTGATTATAATTATAAAAAATTATTTGAACCGTAACAGGTAACCTGTTCAAATATTTATAGAATATACGTTGAAATAGCGGATTTCTTTAAAAATATCAAATAAGTAATTATTTATTAAAGGTCCTCATACAATAAATGTTTTTTCTGTTGTTTTTTTGTTTTGGTCTATCCTAAAAAAGTAATAGGCACATATCGACACAAGAAATCGTACTTGCAGTAAGTAGCAGAGATGGCGTAAGCAGACTGAAAAACAGTTAGAATCAGTTTCTTTTCTATGTCGAGTAGTCTGGGTCTCATACTGCTACGATGATAAAAATCTATCTAGTTATAATTTTTTTTTTTTAATTTACAGGTTCAAATTGCTGCAAGTCTCCTAAAAAAGGGTGTTTTTTGTGCTATTCCACTTACAAAAAAGTGCGATTTGTATTTTGTACCTGATATTACTCACGGCATTCTCGTGTAATGCAATTATGACTTATGAATTAACTGACTTCACCATTTACCAAATTTGCATTTGCATTTTATTTGTAAAAACATCCAACATTTCCTATATTTAAAACAATACATTGGTAACAGTATGTTTTTAAATACCCCTTAGATATCTTTAATTTTACAAGATTGTTAAAATATTTTATACGTCTGGTAATTGGAAATTAGCTATCTCCATATAAATCAATTAAGCAGGTACGTACTTACGAGGTTCTTTAGTTCTATTAAAAAAAACTCGTAATGCAAGTTTTTATTGTAGTTAGTGAATGCATGTTATTTTAACTAAAACGTGTACAAAAAATCAATTTTATGTCACTGATAATTAAGAATTTATGATTTTTTTTCTCATTTAAAATCAGTTTTTGGCTCTGTTGATAAGTCAGGATGCGGCTACTTACGCCAGATAAGTTTCCTTGCGTCGATATATCACATACTTGTCAAGCTTGGTGTAAATATAGTGTGAACCATGAAGTAAAAGAACAAATAAAGAAATCGGTCATGCCTCGCACTAAGGATAACCGAATGAAAGGGTAATAGGACAGTCGTTAAGAGCATTGCAGGTTTACATGACAGTGACGACCAGCAATCGATTGATCTCTTGGAAGTTTTGGTTGACCATCTAGCATAGACCCGTCATTTTGGCGTGCTCTTAAAAAAAAAAAAACAAAATACATAAATCTTTGGCTTTTACATAACATAACACACATAATATCCTACTCAGAATGTCCTCGAATTATGGTAATTGTCCCGAACTTCTATCTGTATTTAATGCCCTTACAAAGAAGCATTTGCGTAACAATCTTCCTTTAACGAATCCCTCTAAATTTGCTAAATACTGAAAAAACACATTCTTATGGCGAGTTGGTAATTTCTTCAACTGTATTCGAAAGAACACTATTTAAACCTTGTTTACGCAGGGTGACCACACTATTATAAGTACCTACCTATTAATTTTCATTCACAGTGTCCATTTTGAGCAGTAAACTTTTAAACACGCTAGCTGGTGTAGAAATACTTTCAGATCAGTAAATACATATACACATGTCCTCTTCCTACCTCCAAGGAGGCAGGGAACATGTCAGATCGCGACTTAGTTGCAATCGCGGCAACAGCCCAAGCCGAGGTCTGGCCACTTTGTCACCCCTGCGCGCTTGTTACCACGCTCTCGCGGCTGAGTGCCTTAAGCGCTCGCCCCCAAGTCCGGTAAAGCTGTAATAGTCATCAGCGGCTTTGTTTTTGGATAGGGACCCTCAGGATAACAGTAAGGTTAGTTCGAAAAAAAAAAAAAAATCACTTTGCCATTACTTAAGATTGGCTTGCGTTTTGTGCCTTTCTGAATTTTATTAACAAGTTAAGTGTAGGTGATCTTCTCCCAAGTGCAGCTCAAGAACCGTGCAAAACAAAAGATGAGTAAAATCTGTGCAAGGTTCCATTGCGGTGGCAAGCCCCACAATTACTTCAGCCGCAAAGCAAAACCACATATATTGAGTTTCAGTTGTGCCTACCTTTTAAAATGCACATTATGTAGGAAGCTATATATTAATACGTGAAGCAAAAGCTTTCTACTCCTTGATAAGCGTATTGCGTGCACGAAAGATTGAGATTTGGCATGGTTAAAGTTTATATAGAGAAGGAGTGCAGAAAGCTAAAATGTATCTATAGTATCTGTTACTAATATATTAAATAAAATAAATTAATACTGCCAATCCTAACCAATTGTCAGGTTAGGAACTTAACACACTTAGACGACAATTGAAAAGTGACAGCAAGTGATGTAGATAATACTCATTATTTAGGGTCATGAATACTGTAAATGTCAAACAGAAAATAGTCTATGATCAAAAAGTCGCTGGTCGAATTTCGACCTTAGGGCGATCGCTGGTATGTTATCATTGTGTAATAGTGTAAATTTCCTTTGTATTGCCTATGCCTACTAAGCAGTCCGCTGTAAGGACATTCAAATAAACAGCCGCGCCACTATTCGCTCTTTCATTTCCATATCACACACAACTCACCATAGTAAACCTTTTAACGCGCACACAGACCTTAGGATGTTTTCGGCAACACGCATTGATACGTTAGTTTTTTTATACCTACCATGATGGTGGCAAACAAGCATACGGTCTGCGCCTGCCCGATGGTAAACGGTCACTGTAGCCTATGGACGCTTGTAAATGAGAAGCAGCACATACGCGTTGCCAACGCTATAAGAACTTATTTACTCATCTTTTGTAGAATCCCATAATGTAGTTAGCTGGAAAAACCTTAGCAGGCAGGTAATTCCATATCTGGAGTGTTGGTGGGAGAAAACTTCTCTGAAACAGGTTATTTTTAGTTGTATTTATTCAGTTCACAGCGGGAGTAAACTGTTAGGTGGACTGTGTGTGAATTCTTCAAAACCTTATATGATTTAGGTACTTCTATACAACAAAGGAATTTGATTAATATATATTTATTTATTTAAACGCCTGTTGAAATTCTTATAGCAACAGTGATTAATTGTTAATATGGTGTCTATCAGCTAACATTGATTATATTATTATTGTATTACTAGCTGTATATCCTACAGTTTCAACCGTGTAAATTTTATCCTTCAAACACCACGCCGCCAACGCTCCCGTGTGACTAGTCTATCATAATTGTTGTTTCCGCAAGTATAAATTATTTTAATTTTTCATTGATGTCCAAATAACATACAATAAAAAACAAAATTTAACTTCATAAACTTGTAAGTAACTTTTGTCGTAAGGATTAATATGCCATGTCTAAAAATATTGCTTATAAACCACTTTTTAATTTTCAACAAATCTTTGTTACAAAATACCTTATTGACCTTATTGTGATTTATGTATAAGAGATAGGCATATTATGCTATCGCAGACTTTTTTCAGATATATTAAGGAGCAATATTATTGTAGAACATTGTATTTCCGTATCATTAACGATTACGTAGCAAAAATTAATATGTAATGCTAGCTCAGACATGTAGCCTAATGTTAGATGGCCTTGTACTATTCCTCTTGAGACTGGCTATCATATACAAAAAGAATGCTTCAAATCCGAGTGGTAGTTCCGAGTGTTTAAACTAACAAACAAAAAAACCCTTTCGATTTATTTATTATATTAGTATAGATTGTTTACTGGCCATGTTGTTCGATGAATTTTTTTATCAGCAACAACTCGAGAACCATCTGACTTACAAAATTATTTACTTGTCTATATATTTTTAACTTTAATGGGGATGAATTTTGAAAAATTTCTCTTTCTTAATGATCAAGTTTTTTTTTTAACGTAGAGAAACCCGTCGGGTACACACCCGCCCGGGGGGACGACGACTAGTGGTTATGTGAGACTCATACTTACTAAAACTCCACGGTGTACCGTCCGCCTGTTAGATATTTACTTAACAAAATAATATTGTATGTCCATCAGCGCCCTCTATGTAAACTATTATCTTTACTCTATGATTATATCTATGATGTTGTCTATGACACTTCTCAATAAAGTTGATTACGATATACAGCAGTGTTATAATAGGTTATGGGCCCAGTCCCATTATATAAGTATAAAGTATCATAATAAGTTCAGTGTGTGCAGAGAAACATTATACATTTTTGAAATTGATTGGCATGTCTGAAGTTAAATAAATTATAAATAAATAAATTTAAGTGTATTTTGGAATTTAGATTATTTTGTTAGGTCGGGCTGTTAGATATTTACATAACAAAATAATATTGTATGTCCATCAGCGCCCTCTATGTAAACTATTATCTTTACTCTATGATGTTGTCTATGACACTTCTCAATAAAGTTGATTACGATTTATAGCAGTGTTTTAATACCGCCGCGCCGCGCCGCGCGCCGGCCTCGATGGGGCGACGCGGCGACGCGGGACCTGCAGGTAGCATAACAGTGCGTCGCGGAGGCGCGGCGGCGGCAAAGCCCGGAAGGGCCGACCTCTGACGGAGACAGTCCAGTGAAACGTACGTTCTTTGACAGTCAGTTTTATTAGAGAATATGTTTTTGTAGAATTTTGATATGATTAATATACTTCGTATATATTATGGTCGGAACTCAGAAGCGACTGGATGGCAAGGAATTCAGTAATAAAAAAATCTTTAAACATGAGGGCACCATTTTCATACACGGCCATTTAATTCCAAATTAAGTAAAGCTTGTATTATGGTAACTGAACAGCTGATATACATAAATATATATATTAAACACCCAGACATACAACGGACAATTATGCTTAGCACACAAAAGCCAGCCATGAGCGGGGATCGAACCCGCGATCTCTTGGCCCAATAGTAAGACTTACTATTATATAACTGCACCACGAGGTTTTTAACCACGTCATCAATCTATTGTAGTTATAAAATTGTTGTATCCCGCCCTTTAATAATATACGTATTTCCCAAGAGCGCAGCGATAGCAGAAATCGTTAGGAGGTTACCTACGCGGACTAAGAAACATTTCATGAATAGATATTTCTAAAATATTACTGTCGCGCTGCGCCCGAAACCTCACTGAATACAGTGCGAGAGTGACAACTACAGTTTGGACTGATTATGCCTAAGTAAAATTGACAAAATAATACTTTCGTATTCCCCTGTTTCCTCCTGCAATAGTGAACCGATTTTAATATTTATTTCAAGAATTATATAAGGAGGACTTTAGCTATGTCTGAATGTTTTTCTTCTTCTTTTTGTAGTCGTCAGAGTCATTTGCTGGACGTCTGAACATGACGGTAAAAAGGGCAATTTTCCTCATTTTAAAAGGCTCCCTGTTTATATAATAACACATTTATGAAAAAAAAAAGAAAACATAGGGACAATGGTAGTCATAGATATAAATTTTTTCGGTATAAAAATATTTGCTCTAGTACCGTTACCCAGGAAGGAAACAGGGGAATACGTTTGTATGGGTAAAACACAGCCCGCGTTTCCACCTAAATATCAGCATCAGTTTGATTAATTCCGATCATGCATCAGCCTTAATGTACCAAAACAAAATCTAAACTTGCTATTTTGCAGCCAATTTCTAGCAAATTTTACTTTCCGTTTGCTTTTGAAAAATAACGTAATTAGAAGGCTGATTTAAATCTTTACTAACATTATAGATTTCAAGAGATTTTTTGTTTGTTTGTCAGTTCACATCTGGGAAGTACCAGTCAAATTTGGAAAATTATTTTTGCATTTTATATCCTTTTTTAACTTTACTCGAAGACTCTGAGGAAGCAGTCTGAAAAGCTGTAAGTGAATACGGGAAATTAGAACATCTATAGAGTACGTACCTACATTGGTGCATTGGAGACGAAGTGGTAGAAAGGTGGTTAAATAAATTTAACATGGATGAAACCTCAAACCGTGATGCACAGCCAGTTAATAAATTTATTTTGTCCAAGATACCGCAATGTCTCAAGGCAAAAGTCTTTGACCAGTGTATTGACAATGATTGTGCTGAGACAGTCGCTAACTATACGAATGCCTGGAGTTTATCTGCGTGATCGAATCAGAAATGATGAGATCCGTAGAAGAACCAAATTCACCGATATAGCCAAAAGAATAGCTAGATTTATGTCGCATGCCGATGGGGCCAAAGAGTTCGCTAGCGGCGACGATTTACCGCAAGACGCAGCGTAGGCAGACCCATCACAGGGTGAAACGATGACCTGATAAGCCGCCACTTGATGTAGATATCATAAGACAGGTCGTTGTAGCGATTTCTGGGAGACGCCTATGTTTAACAGTGGACGTTTTCACGCTGAAATGATGATGGTGTTGACACGAGAGACAAAAACTTTCGCTACCACCATACCATCGTGAATTGCTGGTGCAGTTATGTTATTAATCAATTTGTATGAGTAATCGAGACTGCATTTTCATATGGACCATTTAATTAAGTTGCAAATT
Organism: Saturnia japonica; assembly: GCA_033032175.1. Lineage (NCBI taxonomy): Eukaryota > Metazoa > Arthropoda > Insecta > Lepidoptera > Saturniidae > Saturnia > Saturnia japonica. The sequence continues at coordinate 17,718,671 of CM065318.1, forward strand.
CGTGAGTAATTGTTAACAAAGTGTATGAAATACATATTCTTTGTTCGCCAAGATATGATTAAAATGTATGCGCTTTTTAATACTTTAATGAGTCAGTAATGCACCTGATCTAATACACCGTCGATCATTCTCGAAGCCCGGTGTTTTTATACCGATTGCATGACAGGAATTTTATTTTTTAATCGACTAAAAAAATTACGGAGGTAACTCAATTCGAATGTATATATTTTTTATGAATGTTCAGCCATAACTCCTTTGTTTATGAACAGATTTGGATGATTCTATTTTTGTTCGAGACCTCAAGGGTAGTGTCATTTTAATTTCATCGGCATTGGACCTTCAACTTCCAAGATATACCAAGGAACTCTTAAAAGTCATTGAAGCCGGTTTTCTTTTTTGTAAAAAATTGTCTTGTATTTTAAAATTGTAATTGAAATTCGTGTATTTATTTTTTTCATATTAATAGTCATAATAATTTTTTAGGGATAGCCAAAATACTTCTGAAGATCGCCATACACGCTACGGTTTAAAGGAGAGGTTAATCTGTGCTGGTTGACCGCACAATGTCACTAAAAAAATTACTTTCTTTTACTTGGTCGCCTACGCAGGTTTAAAAAGCTATATTCTCTTCCCCGGTAGGACCGGACTTCGACCCGGTGTGGACGATTTGATAATTACTAGACATAAGTATGAGGGCCCATGGAAGAGTGGAAAAGTTCAAAAAGACGCTACGTGGGCACACTCACCGCGAGGTGGTCCGATGATCTGGTGAAGGTTGCAAGAACCCTCTAAATGCGAGCAGCGTAGAATCGGTCGTTGTGGCGATCTTTGGGGAAGTCTCATGACCAGTAGTAGACTTCGTTAGAAAAGATTAGTATTTGCAAAAATTAATTTAACTGTACATATTGAGTAGACGATAATGTATTTATGTTGACTTTGTTGGTAGCCAAAAAAAATGTTTATCAATCGATAACCACGCGAATATTTACACTTGGTTAAATCAATGTCGATTGTACGATACTTGTAAATTTACATCTTCAAATACAAATATTACAAATTTAACAAACCAATATATTTTCGAGTTAACGATTTGTTTTGCTGATCATCGTTAATTACCGCACCTCACCGCGTTATGGTCCAAGTTAAAAGATATCTACTTAAATAAATTTCTTAAGATTGACTATGTCCATCGTTCGAGTCGTGATTTAATAGTCTTGAGTTATAAATCAATGAAATAAAAAAATAAATTGCAGTTTTTTCAAAGAGTTTAATTAAATTGAAAAATGGGAGTTTAATCAACAAAACGAAGTCCTATGTGACTGCGGTGACACTCAAACCATGGCACATCTCCTATCGTGCCCTCTATGCCCTTATTCCTGCACATTCGCTGGCCTATTGGTAGCTTCTTTAAAGGATCACAAGGTGGCTGAATACTGATCAAATTCCATTTAAATCAATCATCGAAACGGAAAGACGAAGTTTTTTGAAAATACTAACATAAGAAAAATAGCCACATCGGTCCAGTCGTTTTCACTTAAGTAATTGCGCTTACGAACGAATAACATTTTATTTTGACGTGACAACGTCTTATAAATTGGTTTGCCGGGTGACACTTCAAGAAACTGCGTTACGCTCCGCTCACGTTATGCGCTCACAATGAGAGCGAGTGAGAGGCACGCGTCCCTTCCACTCGGGCATGGTTAGCCCGCCTAAGAGCGAGAGAGACAGACATAAAGTCGTTGTCACGTAAAACTTTCGCCCGTATACCGACTTTACAGGCAACCAATTTTTTATTTATATTATAGATTTTATGGTATTTGCTATGTGATGGGTAAAAAACTTTTTTTCTTTATATTTTCTTAATATTAAACTGTAAATTACCTAAATTTATAAAATAATAATATATTATAAGTTTGATTAAAAGTTTGTAATAAAAATGGTATAATCAAACATAAAAAAAAGAAAGAAAGAAAGATTAGTGAGGATTTCTCATATCAAACAACATACATGCTGTGTACATATAATTATCAACAAATTTATTACACACATACACACGCAAGCACACACACGCACACAAAGACATAAAAACACACGCACACACACTGTTATCTGTAGTTTGCCTCATTTGTTATTTTATTTTGTTCTTTTAGTCCTTAGTTTGAGAGTAAGAAATTATGTAATTGTTGTATATTGGGGAAGACACAGTCACTTGAGACACAGGTTATACCTAGTTCAGGTGACAGGGTACAGTTTGATGTATTACATTGTTTAAAATAAATGATTATGATTATGATTACTAACTCGCTCTCAGTCGTAATTTTATACCACACCCCGAAAGGCCGGTGACTCAAAACGCACCGTTATCAAAAAGCCCTTACCAAACACGAACTAAAATGTGGTGCAACGCCCCCCATCGCGTCGTGCTGCGGCCGGCGATTTGTTGCGCCACTGTAAACATTTGCACAGTTGTTTAGCGAGTGCATTGTTCGCGGATGATACACGGCTCGTACACGAACTTGTAAAACAAAGGGCTTCGCTAATTTATATTTTCTTTTTTATTATGCGCAACTAATAGGCATTGTTCATGAGAAGGAAGTAGCGGACAGGTACGTTGCCCACCATATATTACGTAGGCTGTTTAATATATTACAACTATGGCAACATCCCAAGACAAAATTCGGCCATTTTGGCACCCTTGAACATGTTGCCACGCTTTCGCCGCTGAGCGCCTTAAGCGCTCGCCGCTAAGCCAAAGTGAAACTGTAAAAGCCGTCTGAGGATCCAGGGCTATTATATCTAACAGAAGTCAGGTCTAAAAAATCTATTTAATATTTATACTAATATAATAATGCGGAAAGTTTGTTTAAACACGCTAGTCTTTGGAACTACCACTCGGATTTGAAAAATTCTTTTTGTATATGTTAGCCAAACTCACGAGACATAGGCTATCTAACTTTAGACTGCAACTCTTAACTAGCCTTAAATATTGAGTTTTGTTAAGAAAGTCGGGGGTGGAAGAATGTCCGAACTGCTTTATCCGCGTGAGCTGGCGTAACAGCTTATGATACATAAATACAATGTTCTATAAAAATATTGGTCCTTAGTATATTTAAAAAAAAGTGGGGCATAGCATATGCCTATCTCTTATATAAAAGCCACAATACGGTATTAAGCGAAATTTTTTGTTGAAGATTAAAAAATGATTTTTGAACATTATTTTTATACATAGTATATTAATACTTAAGATAAATAAGTTACATTATCATAAAGAAAAATTTATGAAGTAAAATTTAGCTTTTTAGAGCGTGTTATTTGGGCACATATTTTAGAAGATAATGAAAAATTAAAATAGTTTGTACTTGCGGGAATTGAGAACAATTATGATAGACTATACGGGTGCGTGGGCGGTGCGGTGTTTGTCAGATAAAAACACGGATGAAACCGTGGGACACAGCTAGTACAATAATAATAATAATATATATTCTAATTCAATTCAGAAGAACCAAAGTCGACGTTATAGCCCTAAGAATAGCTAGAATTAAGGGCAGTTGGCGGGGTACGTAGCTCGTACGACGCGGCGCACGGCCTACAGAACCGACGCATGTCGTATCTACGCCGCTTCAGGCGTCAAAAAAACACAACTGTAGTAAATTTTCAGCGTTATTATTCGTCGGTAGCGCACAGCGTCACGCCAGACGCGGCCTACAGCGTTTGTGCTATCACAAGATATACATATGCCTAAGAAGATATACATACTTCTTATTTGGTGTAACAAAATAAAAGTACTTAACTCCAAAAATTTATCCCGCGCGAATTTAATAACATGATAAATTAAGCCATCAATTACAGTGATGTAAAATTATTTTACTGACTTTTTTAAACTTAGAACACGCATTATAAAGTCAGTAAAATTCTGATTATTATCATTAATTGCCTACTAGCTTCATAATGACGCACTTCCGTCACATGATTTACATTTTGCGAGAGCAGCCCTTAATTTGACCCTCTACTAAACACGTCACCAAAAGTATAACCTTATAAGTGGAGAACTACATAATTATTGAAATGTGTTCGTTTAACTAAAACATAAACATGCATGATATGATGTTACTCTGTTGGCGCGCCAAATAAATATATAAATTACACACTAGCTGTGCCTGTGGTTCCGTTCGCGTAGACTTCAGAATGTCGGTATTTTGGTGACCACGCTTGCACCTACAGAGATCACCCGCTGGTTATTATATAGATAGATGTGTTTTTTGTGCGGAACCCTAATTGTTTTTTTAAACATAAAGTAGCCTAAATTACTCCTTATAGTATCAGCTATCTGCAACCGTTTAGGAGATTATTCGGATCAAATAGACAGGAATTTTAAAAGTTGTTTCCTTTTGTTATAAATACCGTATATACTTTCATATATATTTACGAGAAAGCTGTTATTTTAACATTACTTACACTTCAATCTTATTAATTGTACAGATTGATTGATTTCAAACGCTCGTATTTATTGAAACCACTGGCGTGTAACAAAACAACATATCCACTGCAGAGTGAATAAACAAAAAAGTCGACAACAAAATATTTACTTCAAACAAACTCCATCAGAATCGGTCGTTATATGACAGAGTGACACAAAAACAAACATACTTAACGCATCAGTATGAATTTATGATTTTAACTGAAGGACACGCGTACACGAATCTCCGTTTAAGTTTAAAATAGCTAGAGATAATTTAACAGGGTTAGTCATACTGCTCGGCCGGGTGACTCAGTGCTCGACAATATTTGTAATTGGACAAAACGTACAGTATTAAATATATAATCTAATATTTTGTACAATTTCTTATTAAATCAATGTATATCATATTTATTTACAATCTTCTGTTCATTATTGGAATTAGGCCTCCTCCGAGGATCGCCACTGGACTCGATTTTCGGTTCTTCGTTTCTAGTCGAATCCAGTCACCTTGCGCAGGTCAACGCTCTGTCTTGCGGGAAGGCGTCCCACACTTCGTTTACCTAAACGCGGTCTCCACTCCAGAATTCGTCTTCTCCAACGGCTATCAGTTTTTATTATTTTTTTTTTAATTTATCTATACAATTAATAAAGCTGAAGTGTCTGTTTGTAATGTTAAAATAACAGCCTTTTACTAAATGCATGTGAAAGTATATACGATACCTGTAACAAAACACCCATTTAAAATTATTTGTCTATCTCTAGTAACTTAGGCTACCTTTATTTTAGAAAAGGAATTAGGGTTCCGCACAAATAAAAAAAAGACTAGTCATGGTGAATCAATTCGGGCGCTTAAATGGCTTATGCTGAGTAAATCATAAGAGATTGAACAAATTAATGTATCACATAATCATAAGCATTAAAAAGACCAGGAGAGTATACATCTATCTTCTAAGGAACATCCACAATAAGCATTTGTCTTTAAAATAGCCGGGAGCGAGGGAGTAAGATTCGCGCGGCCATTCTGTAGTCCACGTGAGCGAAGCCGTGGGCACATCTAATAAAAAATAAAAGTAATACATAACCATTTAGTAAGAATGATGTCTCAACAATAGTACAGGCAGTACGGAAACTGCTTCGATCGACGTGAGTTCGAATCCCTGCAATGAGCCGGAGCGCCCGGTGAAGGAAAACATCGTGATGAAACCATAGCAAGGCGGTAGGACATTTTCTAATAGCCATCTGACTAGCTACCACCCTCAAGTTGAAAATTAGTCGCCAAGCACTAGGTATAGGTGTGTTGCGGCAGCTGCACTTGAAACCCAGTTCCACCACTAAGCTTAGCGTGTCACCCGTCTTGAGCTACATCGTTACTTGGCCTTGAGCTAAACCTATAAAGCATAAGAAAGAGTTTAAATTAAGGATTGAAACACAATTTTAATTATAATTACTCACAAGTAGTTGGCCCGGGAAGACGTCCTGCCATTTTTCCAGGTGTAAATAAGTTGACCTTAACAGAACCTGTCCCGAATTTCTTTTTTCTAAAAAAAATTCTGGAGAGTATAAAAAAAAACAACAGAATAACTCCTGTTCATCGTAATAATTGTGTTATGGTCTTTAGTTATTAAAAAAAACCGGCCAAGTGCGAGTCGAACTAGCGTACCGAGGATTCCGTAATTGTACAGCTACATTCACCGAAATAATTAGGTAACATTACTGAAGTAAGCACCGAACAATTTTAACGAAAAGATAAAATGTATTGAGGGACAAACTTAACTTTACCGTTGGAAAACTGTTTCCCATATATCGATATAGGTTGCAGTCAGTTTACCAACTGCAAATAACTTTACAGTATATTTTATGTTTAGTAACAACAAACTTAGGGTTTTCGAATTATTTCCTTTACTTGTGTTGTAAGAAATTGCTACTTACCAAATTTCATGGTTCTAGGTCAACAGGAAGTACCTACTCTATAGGTTTTCATTCCCTTGCGCGTGTAAAAAAGCTGCATAAACGGCCGTATCTTTTGATTGCATTGACTTAGAAGCTTGGTTTTTCACATCTACAAGGGATTGCGTACCTGAAAATTTGATAATTATAACAATTTGATACCTCCACGTGTTCCTGTGAAAAAGGGTCTTGACAGACAATCAGATAGACAGATAGACAACATGGTGGTGACCTTTTTTCTTTTGAGGTACGGAAGCCTAAAATTCAATACGAAAAAGCTTTTAACATTTTTCTTTTCCTAAAAACCTTATTCTATCCCAATCGGTTCATTAAGTGATGCGCGTATTAATGAACGGTGTCTCATTTTTATTTTTATAGATGTCAACGATTCAAACGTTTAAATTTCTTTTCGAATTATGTATAAACTAATTTAAATTTGGGACAAAGAACGAATGATTTTAAAAGTAAATCGCGATTTAATCATATATTATTTTAATATTTCAGAAAATTAAATTAAACACTTATATTATTATCTCTCAAAATTGTTTTTTTCTGGCTACGCCATATCGCCATAAGATTCATCAAAATTAACGATTTAAATAGTATATTACGCGCCGAGGGAGAAAAGTAGGACATTCTCGGCCACGCGTATGGTTGTCACCCGAGCCGCAGGCGAGGGTGACAATCGCGGGTGGGGATGTCCTAATTTTCTCCCTAGGTGCGTTTACAATTTTTTTTCTCCTCCGGGATGAAAAGTTTATATATAAACACGCAGTTGCTAGGTTACCGGGATATAAAGTAAAGTACGTGCATGCGCACATTTGCCATCTCACCGAGGAGAGAATCGGGTATTTTGTCCCGCGTAACAGGGACTAAAAGTGAACTTTTCATCCCGGAGGAGAAAACAATCATTTGAATGTTTAGGCTATTGGCGAAACATTAAAAAAATGTTTTAAATGAATGTTTGAGGTTAAAGCACAAGCTTTTCATTAAAAATGTCATCTATTGAATGAAAATATATTTCCGGCGCCATCTATTAACAATCTAACTGAGTAACGTGAAGAAATGTAGAACATGTAGAAATAAAGTGAATTTTAAAGAGTTCTAATTCTGTTAAAAGTAAATCGTAGTTTTGAATCTAATGAACGTAATATTTATGAAATTGAACAAATATTTGAATAGTATTAGCGATGGAACAGAAATCGAACACGAGTGAAACCGTAAAGCACCGTTAGTAAAAAATAAAAGCTCTATACAAATGACTAATCAAAATTCTTTCATAAATTCCAATCTGAAATATAAACACCGCCTTGGATTTCGATCAAAGAACGCGGCAGTGTGTATGACTAATCAGCTATTATTCAAAATGCCTGTTTATAGCAACAAAACCTTGGGACTTTTATGGAACACTTGTCATTTGTCTATGTGACTCATATTTGTTTTAATACTTCTTATAAATGAAATAATACTAAAAATCATGGATCTGGAATTTTAAAACTCTGAATCGTTCGTTCTTTCTGAATCTTTCTAATCTAGTTCGTTTAATTTTTGAAGTGAAACTTCTTTATCGGGGTTGGAAAAAAATTTAGTGTAACATTTTTTAGTTACGCGTGACATTTTTCCGTTACGCGCCATCTTTCGTCATACTAGACGAAGCCATCACCAATTGTGGGTGACCCCTATCCCGCCCCTCACATTTTCTTCTTCCCTGCGGTTGCTTCCCCCCGTCTTTCGGGTGCCTCAGTCCCCGCTAAAAGAATTTTAGTCACCATCTTGGAGGACGGATAGTTGGTGGTGAGTGGAAGGTGTCTAAGGTTGGGTGTCGGGTCAAGGACCCACCCTAAAATTTTCGATGATAGAATACTAAATGATATAAGTATATATTACATGATCCAAAGCTCACTTGTATAAGGGTTTATCAGGTTGTTCTGATAATTTTACTTGAAAGGCAATACTGGACTTAAAGTGGGTAGCACTTAGTTCTATTGTACTACAACGGTGGCAAACAAGTTTACAGCCCACCTAATGGTTAGCAGGTACATAGCCCATGGACGTTTAGAATACCTCACCTCAAGTAGAGAGAAATCTTCAAAGATATTTTTCTCTCAAAAACGTCGGATTTTAACGTGTTTTCTTGATGTAATACTAGCCTAAAAACCATATTTGTAGATACTACTAAAATATATTTTATAACGTCCAGTGGGGAAAAATATGATGTCTAACACATACTGCATTTCTCCACAGTTTTTTAGTGGCAAAGAGTCAACGAATAAAGTTATACTATATACAAACCTATTGGGTGAACGGTTGTAAAATGAAATATAAAATTTTATCCATTTGAAAATAGCTGGGAAAAGTATCCACCTGTGTTTTCAGTAACGCCCGGTGTGTTTGGTGAGAAGTGGCAATTTATTGGCGCAGAAATAAGTAACGATCGAGGCGACGTTATAGTATTGGTTTGTATGGATTACTAGTTTGTTACCAACATTTAGTAATTGGACGGATTGTGTATTGTACAATATATGTATTTTAAAGGGTTAATGCGAAGCAGGGATAAAGTGGGCTTAAGTCTCTTTTTTTTAATCGATTCTATTAAGAATTTTTAAGCAAGCGTTTTGATAATATTCGGTGATTTGATTCCGGTGATACATCTATTAATTTAAGTATACATTGTATTAATTAGGTTTTTAAACGTGCATATAGTAGTTCTATGGCTAAACAATGATTTGAAATTGATATTACTTGTTTTAATGTAAAATAAACATTTTTTGTAAATCTTAATTTTTTGTATTTAACATAATGTTTATAAGATTTGGGATAATTGAATAAAAGCTTTATGCACGGTAAAGTATGTTGAAAATTAAAAGTTACTTCAAACTGGAGTTGTCTATTACGACTCGGTCGTGCACTCTAGCCAATGAAACAATCCTCGAGTGACCCCCGAAACTTGGCAGCCCTGCCAAAATATCCGCTTGTTATTACACGGTAAACTTTTGATGACAAAATAACTTTTAGATTTAATTCATTGTATATAATTAACGATCAAGGACTGGCTAATGGGTCTGACGGACCCAGACCTTCGTATTTTGTTTAATAACTTTTAAATTTTGACTTTTGCGACGTTGCTGTTCTTAGTACCTTTTAACGATCATGTAAAACGGTAGAAGACGATTTTAGTACGCAGTTAGCGCGCTGCATGTGAGTATAGTGTTGAGATGTGATTTTATCCCAAAGAGATATATTAATATAATAATTTAATTTATGATAGGGTTATACATAACTGACGACGATTTTATCAGCATATACAGATCGAACGGAGGTCTTAAATTAACATTATCAATAAGTAATGTGACAATTGGTAGCATGTATACTGCTACAATGTCGATAATATTTTTTCACATCTTTGTTAGCCTCCCACACAAAAACTAAGTGAGGTCGCGCGTTTGACGCTCGGTTTATCTCTAAGCAATATATAAACTATTATCAAAATCATGTCCTACTATGTATATTGCTACTGATTGAAAAGGTTCCGAAGCTCCCAGACTAATCTATTCCACGCGAAATATGCCATTTAAGTCTAGCCGTTCTTAGGGCGACTTGCGCAACATTTCATTTAACTCACTGTTAAACAAAATTAGTTAATTAAATTTAGTCTCTTAAATGGATTTATCGTAAACCCATTTAGGGTCATCTTGCACGAGACATACAGGGCGATGATTTAGTTAAACATAATTAGCGAGTCAGTAAAGCGTTCTCTGCGTTGCGTTTCACATTTTGACGAGTTTCTTAACCCAAAAAGCGCGATGACTTTTAAACTTATGCATTTAGTATTCATAATGTAACGTGCATTGTTTGTTGTCTGTCAAAATAAATTGAATAACATGAAAATAGTACAATTATCTTCTATTAGATACGAGTGAGAAATGTGGTAAAAGTGTTTACCACACTGATGGCCCTTATAATGTCTCTGTTTTTTCCCATAATTTTTATACATAATTTGTATTTTTAAATCATAAGAAGTCACTTAAAGGTGTTTAGCGGCGCTAAATAGCTATTTTTGGCTATTTAACGTTGACAGTTCGTTAACCAATAAAGTAACTAATTTTTTTTTGTGTAAAACGCTAACTTTAATCACTTTACATTTGTTTATTCTTAGTTTAATCACATTTAAAAGTGTTACGCAAGTCGCCCTTAAAGTTATTTTGATGACTGTGACTCTTTTGTGGATCTCATTTCATCTTGACGCGTTGTTTATGATTGGTTACTTTCACTTGTATACAACAGTACGTAGAATCTATTATCTATTATTTCTTAATAATCTCAGCAACGTATCTATCTCTCACAGATTGGATTACTCCTGTAATACTCATCAACAACTGCTAACAGACTTAACCAAAATAAAATACTCTTAATTATTATTACTTATAATAGGTAATTTCTTTTTCGGCTATATTTGGCAATACTTTAATATGTATTGACTATAGCTCATATTTACTGATGTGTTTGTTTTTCTGTTTTAATCAAGAGAACGAGGGTCTGGAGATTTGTAGTTCAGGTCATTGTACCCTTTTCAGACTCCAGACCTCACATTTTGTATTTTTTTGCAATTTTTGCCGATTCATTGTTGATTGTATTAGATTAAGTTATTATAATTTAGTAAAATGTGATTTTAAATAAATAAAAATTGATCATTATTATTTCTGATTTATTCACGCAAAGAAACACCGAGTCTTCTATTGCCCTTTAAGTCATTTTGAACATATTATAATTATAACAATTTAAAAATTATTTTTTTCTTCTTTTGTACTTTGAAAGCACTGTCGGCCACGTTGTGACGTCATTGAACTCTAAACAAATCGGGTCGTATGTGATGTTTTTTTGATTCCTAATGTGGCAAACAAGTGTACGGCCCAGCTAATGATAAGCGGCTACCGTAGTCTATAGACGCTTGTAATAACTATTGATATCACTAGCGCGTTGCCGACTTAGAACCCCCCTACCCCCTCAAGGAGCTCTGTAAACCCTATTCACCGCAGGAACACAATATTTAGTTATTTGGCTACAATCCTCTGTACGATGGAGGTATTGCACCAGTAGAACTGTCCTAAGTAGAGAGAAATCTTAAAAGAAATTTTCTGTTTGACCTTTGCAGTATAAATCTAAACAATGTATATTATATCAATTGCTGTTACTTTTCATTGAGTGACAATGTCAATATATTGGGGGATCTAAGTTCATGGCAATGGTCAGGTTAGGATTCGCAGTAATAATTTATTTTATTTAATGTATTAGTAACAGATATTATAGATACATTTTAGCTTTCTGCACTCCTTCTCCATATAAACTTTAAACCATGTTAAATCTCACAGTCTTCCGTGCACGCAATACGTTTAAAAAGGCACCGAAAGCTTTTGCTTCACGTATTAATATAATGATGATTAGTAAATGTACGCGGATTAAGGAAAATCTGTTGATAGATGCCGAGCTTTGAACAAGCGGATATCGGACAAATATCCGCTGATTAATAATACCCATTGCTGGGCATCTTTTCCTGAGAGGTGATACGTAACTAAATACTGCTTCAATGGTTATTTCAAACTCTGCGCCGGTTAACAAATCCATAGTTTTAATTTTTCCCACATACAGTTGGACATGCAAAAATATTGAGATATATTTTTAGCGATCAGGTTTCATCTGGATATTTTGCTTAACTATCGTAGCGCGTAAGGACACTGTGGCGAGCGACGTGAGTTCGAATCCCTGCTATGAGCCTGAGATTTCGGTGTGGGAAAACATCGTGATAAAACCATAGCATGGTGGTAGGGTATTTTCTAAAGCCCGCCTAGTTTGCTACCTCACTCAAATTGAAAACCTATCGCTATACACCAATAGGTGCGTTCCCGCAGTGGCACTTGGGAGCCAGTTCTCGGTCAAGGTTTAGCGTATTACCATCTTGAGCAACATCGTCACTTAAAATCAGACGAGATTGAGGCCAAACGCTAAACCTATAAATATAAAGAATAAAAAAATACTAGGGTTCAAACCTGCACACATGGAATTGACATTCAGCCCTTCTGAACCACTCGACGATTTATCCATTCTCGTCCATCCGTCATTTATCCATCCATTATCTACACTACGATTTATTCCATTGGTTTACTAAAAGAAAATTTATTAATCGTTAAAGCACATAATCTTTACTTAACCCTATTAAATGTGTAAGCGTGAAGCTATTTCAGACATAGCCTTTCTCCATAACGTGTCTTTATGACCGTCTCTAAGTCTCGTGAAACCATATATTACAAAGTCCAGTTAAAAATTATGCGCCCGCCGCCATTTCCTTGCGGAGCACCTAAATTTCTTCTGAGCACCTTCTATACATCAACTTTAGTTCCAGCTCGTAATCTGTACTAACCTTAAAATGTCCTTTACATTCTACGATACGACGTCATGATTAATCGTACTTGATTATTTGATTCATTACTATCTATTTTTTACGACTTCTTTCACACGAATATAATAAATACCATATTGTATTAATAAAAAACCTTTGTTTTTGAAAACACAAACAGCCACTTTAATTTTATTTCTTTTAATAGTAGAAAAAAACATTATGTAGAATGATTTTTACTTATAATTGAAAATCATGTAAACGTAATAGGATAACTTACAGTTAGACGGTTATCTATCACCTGCGAGTAAAATTGTAATGGTTTTAAATGGTTCTATGATGTAAAAATAACAGCTGTTGTCTTTATAAGTTCTTTTAATAACAGAAATGAAAAATATTAGAATATACTGTAGAAACTAAGATACATAAGAAACTAAACTTTTTTCTTACAAAATGAAATTTCTAAAGAAAATGTATTTATTGTGAAAGAATAGAACAATTTAATACAAAGTATGGGCTCCTCTGCTATTCAGAACTTGTCGGGAACGATTATTCATTGAATTAATGAGACTGTTTATGTCATCTTGCGGTATTCGCTCCCAATGGAATTGTAGCAAATCCTTCAGCTGTTGGGTTGTTGTCGCTCCGTCCAAGCCCTTCAAAACACGTCTCTGGAGCATGTCCCATGCGTGCTCGATGGGGTTGAGATCTGGCGATTGTGCAGGCCAGGGCAATACCCGGTTGTTATCCGTTGCAAAGTATTCACTGGTTCGCCGAGCTGTATGTGAACGCGCATTGTCATGCATTAACCTAAAATCGGAGCCAAAGGTTTGTGCAAATGGGTAGACATAAGGTCTGAGAATATCCTCAATGTAATTTTCAGCATTCATGTTTCCATTTACAAAAACGAGCTCAGTTCGCCTGTTCTTCATAATACCCGCCCATAACATAACTCTTGAGCCGCTGTATGGATGAACTTCCTGAACGCACCTGAGCCTTTCAGTATTTCCGGGCCGACGATACACTCGCACCCTTCTTGTATCAGGCTTAAACCCGAATGGCGACTCATCGGAAAACATAATTTTATCCCATTGTTCCTGGGTCCATGTTATGCGTTCTCTACACCATTCATATCGACGAGCGCGATTCCCGTGACGTATAGGTGGGCACCTGATTGGGCGTCGAACTCGTAGGCCGTACTCATGCAGTCGATTTCGCATAGTTTGAGGACTTACATCAACACCACTTGAAATTTGTAGCCTCAAACTTATCTCTCGAGCGGTTAACATCGGCTGGCGTCTTGCAGTCAGTTGTATGTACCGGTCTTGCCGAGTGGTTGTACTCCTTTTACGGCCTGGATGCTGTTCAGCGGGTTCTCCTGTATTATTGTAGCGCTGCCAAAGACGACAAATAACACTTCTATGAATGCCAAAATGTCGAGATACCTGAGATTGATTACTTCCCGCTTGTAACATCCCTACAGCTCATTGCATTTCATCTGCCGTCAAATGACGTCGCTTCATGACGTAAAGGATATCTATCAATTCAATTTTGTCGCTAACTTTATTTAAATGGTTGGTAAAATTATAAAATCAAGACTAAACGTAGCAATTAAAACGCACTTAAATTCAAACAAATTCGCAGTCATATGAATTTTATGAAAAAACAAAACATAATCAAAATTTTTTTACAACCAGCCAGTATGTCATCAATAACAAAAAAGTTTACTTACCTACGCACTTTGTTTGAGTAAATATTTAGAAATTAATTAATATAAATGGAAAAAATTGTATATTCTTTATTCTATGAGGTACTAGCTGAAACAAGGCATGTGTTGCTAAGGCTCAGCCTGGTGTTTCGAAAAGTATATAAAATACGCGCATATTCTAATGCAACATTCTGTACAAATTTTAAACCAATCGGCAAAGAATTTTTGGATGTTCGAGATTTTAAACAAGCTAACATTAAAAATTTTAACACCCGACGCAAATAGAGGGGTGTTTCTGTGTATCCATGTGTCTGATTTGTTATAGTGTTTTGTTTGTTTGAAATGTAACTTTATTGAGAATGTTTGTGCGCGGACCACCACGCACATTGGGAAACAGCCACCGGATTTGATTTGGAGGCTGTTAGCGCTTAAAAATCTGTCGCCCCCTATGACAGGAATTCTTACCTGTTAGCTACTGTACGCTCGTTCGTCCAGCCGATGGGAACGTCCTGGATGTGGTGTGATGAGCTGGAGTACGTAACGCCCGCAGGTTTGCCCGATGCACTTTGTAATGGTAACTCAAGAATCGCACGACGTCTGATTGTTTGTATTTTGTAATTATAATTATGTATTTCCCGTAATCCCCTCGAATCGCACGCAGTTGCATGCGCCGGCGAAGCTCGACACTTTCTCACCGAGACGCCATTTTCAACGGCGCCACCAAGACGTTGTGATTGGACGGGAACGTATGAGCGCTTCACAACACTCTGCTATTGGTTGAATCCCATCACATTAAGCGACAGATTCAATACCCGTTATGGTTACGAAACAATGTTCTTAGCTATGATTCAAGAAAATTCGTTCAGCCGTTTGAAGGTGAGCATCTTCCACAGGTCTGATTGACTCGAAATTTGGTATTCTATTATTTCAACGATATTAGAACTCTTCATCTACTTACAGCAAAGATATAATATTTGGGTTTGTTTGAATGGCCTCAATGACAAGATTACTTATGTCAAGGGTTTTTAAGTTTTGAATTTATCTTTTCATTTATCTATATATTAATACGTGAAGCAAAAGCTTTCTACCCCTTTTTAAGCGTATTCTTTCATGGAAGACTGTGAGATTTGGCAGGGTTAAAGTTTATATGGAGGGAGTGCAGAAAGCTAAAATTTATCTATAATATCTGTTACTAATATATTAAATTAAGTAACTTAATACTGCGAATCCTAACCCGACAAGTGCCATTAAACTTAGATCCCCCAAAATATTGACATTGTCACTCAACGAAAAGTGACAGCAAGTGATGTAGATAATACTCATTGTTTAGGTTCATGAATACTACAAATTTCAAACAGAAAATAGTCTATGATCAAAAAGTCGCTGGTCGAATTACGACCTTAGGGCGATTACTAGTTTATATAGATAGATACGAGACGAATAGCATTTTTCCTTGTAAGCTGGTTCTTCCATATCGTTCCGATATTTTTATCGTAACGTATAAACGGAAATACGAAACCAGCTAGCTGCAACCAGTCCCATCAATCTATGCTACCCGCAATGAATGGACAGACTCCGCGTTCAGCTTACCGTTTTCAAAACCGATTACAACTAAAATAAACCTTATTCTGTTCCAAATAAGGATGTACGTCTCGTACAAATAAAATAGTCGAGGCGTTACGTAGCTGGAAATTGATTGTGCGACTCTTACAGTGGATAATGAAAGAATTGAAACAGATAGAACGGAGTTGGTCGAAGTTCGATGCGGTGCTGTTGTGTGCATTGTCGGTGTGGTTTTGTAATAGATATACTTTTTAGTTTCGTTTGCCGAATTAAAGAGGAAGTTGTTGAAATGTGTTTTAATTTTTACAGTAGCTAGGCAAAGTGACTCGGTGGTCGGTGGTCGCTATTTTCAAAGTTAATAAAATAATGATATATTTTCGTTCAAAATTAAAAGTTTTCTTTTTCTTTCTTCTTCTTCGTAACTTGGCAGCTAGTCCTCTTTAATGAAGGCCATTACTGCCATTATCAAGGAAATATAGTGTCATATGTTATGACGATTTCAGTATCCTAATAAGATTGAGGTTCTCTTGTTAGAGCTTTCTAGGGAGTTTTTGTGGGATCCCAGAATTATACTTTCAGTTTATATTAATAATTGACTTCACTTATTCACAAAAACCAAACTATATCATGCAAAACGCCACAAATTTTACGTAATATAGGGTCAAAAACCTTAGTAAATGAATTAAATATAAAAAATTGGTTGCCTGTAAAGTCGGTATACGGGCGAAAGTTTTACGTGACAACGACTTTATGTCTGTCTCTCTCGCTCTTAGGCGGGCTAACCATGCCCGAGTGGAAGGGACGCGTGCCTCTTACTCGCTCTCATTGTGAGCGCATAACGTGAGCGGAGCGTAACGCAGTTTCTTGAAGTGTCACCCGGCAAACCAATTTATAAGACGTTGTCACGTCAAAAACCGCAACATGTCACTTCAAGGTCCCGCCAATAATCTCTTTTTTTCTTTATTTTGTCCAGTTTTTTGTAGCGCCCGGACAATCTATAATAAAAGGTTTTAATAGTGATAAAAATAAGTTGGAGCCTCTTTTCTTGCAATAATTGTTATCGAAGCTACAATTATTTCCTACGAAATATATGGGAATTGCTTATTGCGATTTCTGAAATTTAAAGTACTCTAACCTCAGATGGTCCCATAAGTTTATTGATACTTATAAGAAATAGCATCGATTGGAATAAAAAAAGTTTTTGTGTAAATTGCCCATTTTCTTGCTGACTGTACATTTAAGAAAACTGTAAATGCCACATAAAATGTCTCAAAAAATTAAGGGCAGTATCCTAAGAAAATTTTTGTGTTACTGCAACGTTTAAGGTATCTCTACCCTTACTGCCCCATTTAAAAAATCCACGTGTATAATTATAGCAATTGTTACTTAATATACAAGGTGTCCAGAAAGGGTATCGGGTATTTGTTTTCGCGCCATATTCGAAACAGGGCGTCTAAAGGGTGCGGGGAGGGGTTCGTGGCGTCCGCCATTTTGTGGAGTTTTAGTCACGATGGAACATTACTCGGGGACGCATCGGGCATTTTGCGTACGAGCGTATTATCGTAATGGTGATTCAATAGTGACTGCTCAACGTCTCTATCGTGCGGAATATCGTACACGCCACGCGCCAAGTGACGATAGCATTAGGAAATGGATCAGGATGTTCGAGAATACAGGTGCGACAGTTAAAATTGCCCTAAAACGACCCCTGCATAGCCCAAAGGTCGTTGTTTGGGCCGCTATGTCTGCTAAAGGCATAATTGGTCCTTATTTTCATGAAGATCAACGAGGCCGAGCAATTAATGTGAATAGTGACCGTTATTGCGATATGTTGCGAAATTTTTTGGTCCCAGAGTTGCAGGAGTTTGCAGGTTTCAACTCAAGAACGTGGTTCCAGCAAGATGGGGCTACTTGCCATACCTCAAATGACTCAATGGAAGTTGTTAACGAATTATTCCCTAATAAAGTCATTTCGCGAAGGGGTAACATCAACTGGCCTCCCAGAAGCCCCGACCTTAGCCCGCTTGACTATTTTGCATGGGGATACCTTAAAAGTAAGGTTTATCAAAACAATCCGACGAATCTAACCCAGTTAAAGCAAAACATCAGGTCAGAAATGGCAGCAATATCGATAGCTATGTGTCAACGTGTTATCGCCAACCTTCGTTTCCGTTTAGAAGAGTGCCAGCAACGTAACGGTCATCATTTGGATAACATCATCTTTTCCAAATAATTCTCCAATTCATATGCTAATAATAAACAATAAACTTTTTTATTGCATACAAATAATTTTTGTTTCATTGAACTTACAAATACCCGATACCCTTTCTGGACACCTTGTACAATACATAAATACAATTGTTTTTTTGGTATATGATTTTAAATATACTAATCAGATCAGGCATTCCACTAATAAGAATACACTAAGATACCAATAACTTTTATCAAATTGGGAAACCTTTCAGGTGTTGAGGGGAATCGTGCAAATCAACCAATTTATCACTCGTCAGCTGGATTAAATGCCAATACTGGATTTCAATTACTAAGTCGAATCACTTAGCAGTAATCCAACTCAAAATAACATGACAGGTTTTTATGGCATAAAAATAATTGATTCATCAACAAGATAGAAGTCGCACTACTCAATGAAAATCAAAATGATTTTTAATGTACCCGAATTAAAATTTATTTCGCACATTATTATAGAACCTAAACAATCTTAAAGATATCTACCATCAATAGATATTAGCATACCTAATTAAAGATGTATGTGTAAACAAATGTTAACGAAAACATTATTAAAAATTATTTGTTTAGTTTTTGACAATAGCGGGGACACAAGTTTTAAATTACGTTTGTTTACTTTGATGACTAAAAGTACAAAAAATACCTTAGAAAAGTAAGGGTTAGAGAGAGTGGGTTTAGATACTTTATTATAGGTACCACCCGCCTCCCACATTATTCTGCATAATAAAAATGCGCTCGCGATACTTGATCACTATTTTGCTGCCGAGATATTTTAAATCTGTGATATCTCATAAGGTATTAATTTAAATTCATTACTGTAAAGGGCAATTTTTTTTTTAATTAAATACTTGTGATGCATAACGTATTTATGGTAGGTATATAAAAAAAATCATCGCAATAATTCATTATTTTAAAACAAATTTTATTACCATAAAAAAGGTTATATTGAGTAAACCTTAAAAGATAGTGAAATGCTGTCGCGGAGTTTTTTAGAACATTCTAAGAGAAACAATTTGTCACACAACCAAATTGAACCATTCACGCAGCGGAAGCTCTTAAAAGGAAAAAAATTCTCCCGTTTTTGTAACATTTTTCATTGATACTCCGCCCTTATTGATAGTAGCGTGATGTTATATAGCCTTTAACCTTCCTCGATATATGGGCTATCAAAAACTAAAAAAAAAAAATCCATTCGAACCAGTAGAACTTGAGATTAGTGCGTTCAACCAAACAAACAAACTCTTCAGCTTTATAATATTAGTATAGATTTACACGACCCATTTCGAGCTACTTTCTTGTCCTTCTTAAGTCAAAAACTGTTCGACCTACATACTTCAAATTTCGAACTATTGAACACGAACTCCATTGAACACGTTAGAATTACCATATCAAAGAAAGTGTAACGAATTGTTTTGAAAATTAATTGAAGAACGTACATTCCAACAGCTATAATTAGCGAAACAGCTATGGAAATTGCCACTCTTCTATCGGTGACAACGGCTACCTCGAATGACGTTGCTATCAAACTTGGCCCATTTATGACATTTATGTTTTTGTTGAGATTTAATTATGAAGTAATCTTTTCTTTCGTAATAAATTTAATTAGAAATATCGTCGATATTAAAACAAAACGAGAGATTTAGATTTTTGATTTTTTAAACGTTGTTGATAAGCTTTGTTAGTTTGTAAAATAATTAACTTTCTATAATTTAAATTATCCAATTGAATACAAACAGTTGGCTTTTCTGGCAGGTCTGAGATCTCATGTAGATACATATATTTTGTTCCGACGTTCTGTAGATTAACGTACATTTTCTGTACGTACGTACATTTTTTCTAAATTATATGTTTTTGTTTCCTCAGAATCCCATGGATTCCAAAGTTGGGGGATATTTTTGTATTTAAAAATAATAAACACAAAAACATTCAATTTTAATAGTCCATTTTGCCATGTTTTTCTAAAGCGTTTGTTTTGCATTGCGTTTGTCATACTGTAAAACTATTTACAACGCGACAACGAAGCGACGTCATATTTCGAATTCAAAGCACGGCCCACCTCTCCCTTCGATATGACAGGCACAGTCTCACAAAAATTGAATTGATTTTTATCAAGCAAACGACGAGCTTACTCTGCAATTTTTTAGCAGACTCTGTTTTTATAAAGGGGTGCGACCGGAAAACGGGGTGATTCTGTGAATCCAAAGTTACTAATTTGTTTCCTTATTTTTTTGTTCTAAAATTAAAATGAATTAATTAAGCCGTTTCTAATCTTCAATTAACTGGAATTACGAAATTGATGTTTCTATTATAAGAAAATTGAATAAATAAACAAACTAAGTCAAATTGTTGTTGTAATGTAATAATCCATGATTAGCCTAGTGGTCGTAAGCGTGACTGCTATGTTCGAGGTCCTGGTTTCGATTCCCAGGCTGAGCAAAGTGTTATTGGGTTTTTCTATGAATTTATCAGAAGCGGCTCGGAGTTTGGCTTTGTGCCGATTAATGGCATTAGGTTCGCCCCCTATTAAATAGGACCTAAAAAAATACTCGACGAACTGTGGGTTTACATTATTTAGTACACCTCTGTCCTAACCTTTCGGGGATACAGGCGTGTTGATATGTTAAATTTATGAAATTATATGAATATACTGATTACTTTCTTTTTCTATATCTATGAAACTGTTGAAATATACAATATTGTCTAAGTTGTTTCTGATAAACTTTCGTAAAACAGTTACTCTCTATTATATTTAATCTCATTTATACATCCCAATACGCAACTTGTTTGAAATCTTCGAGACCGATGTTCACGACAGATTGTTTTAAAATGATGTTTCACATAAAATCAAAGATAGCTACACACACTATGTACTGGATTTAGCAGGCAGGAATACTTGTCAATTTTAATCAATACCTAATATTAACACGTGAAGCAAAAACTTCGTCCCCCTTTTTAAGTGTATTGCATGCACGGAAGATTGTGAGATTTGGCATGGTTAAAGTGTACATGGAGAAAGGAGTGCAGAAAGCTAAAATTTATCTATAATATCTGTTACTAATATATTAAATTAAATAAATTGCTACTGCTAATCCTAACACGACCAGTACCATCGAACTTAGGCCCCACAAAATATTGACATTGTCATTCAATGAAAAGTGACAGCAAGTGATATAATATTCATAGTTTAGGTTCATACTGCAAATGTGAAACAGAAAATAGTCTATGATTAAAAAGTCGCTGGTCGAATTTCGGTCATTGGGCGACCGCAAATAATTATAATCACTTGACAATGATTGAACGACAACATTTTCTGCTAATTAAGATTCTTTATTCATAAAGTGCACTGTTTAGATTTACTTAGTAATCGAAATAGTAAATTATTCTTTTAAAACATACCTGGGAGCCTAGTCAAATTGCTTTTCTACAATCGTTAACGTAAACGATTGTAACGATAACGTAAAGTGTGAAAATTTTGCGTTGGTTGTTTATTTTACATGACCATGTTGAAGGCGAAATCAAGTTGGTTAGTAATAATAATGATTATTCAAACTGATTAGTCTTCAATTTGAATGAAAAAGAAGTCTCGTCAGCAACGAATCAAATGTTACAGAGATAAGACACGTCCGAACAAGTCGCGTCCTCGGGCAAAGCTTGCTACGTGCCGTGAATAAATAACTTTTATTCGGTGGCTCGTTGAGTATGCCTCACGTTGTAGATTTTAATTCTATGTATACTACAACCTTAGTATAATAAATTAAAGGATTATTGATGGTTTTTTGTATGGATTTTTTTTTTAACCGACTGCTAAGAAGACAATTTTTAACAAAAAGAAAGAAGGAAAATCAACTTCAATGATTTTGAAAAGTTTTCGGTGTATGTGGTGTGGTGTATCATCGAAGTTCATCAAACGTGTTTTAGTAATATAAATAGTTAAATATAATTTCGATAATTGGGAACAGACATGGGTTAGTCATGTAGAACCTTCATGTACCATCTTTTTTTTATTCAACCCTTAATGTGAAGAAAAGAGGGATTAAAGTTTTTATGAAAATCCGCAACTTTTGAAGATTGGTCTATAAAATTTGGTATTTAATAATTCGGTTAGAAAGAAAAAAGATGGGACATACTATAACGCGAGCGAAGCCGCGGGAAAAGTGCTATATAAAAATAAAGGTTCTACATGACTAACCCCAATTATCGAAATTATCTTTAACTGTTTATATTACAAGAACACGTTTGTTGAAAAACAAAGAAATCATTCAAAGACGCCTACAAAGATTACCGAAGATGACATTAAGAACCAATCTTAATTTTTATCAATTGTTAAGATTATAAGTAAAAAAAATGATATTGTCGCCGCCTACATTTCATCCACTAATCACCGTGACAAATTCGAAAACTGTGTTATAATTAAAATGTACCGTTCTATTTAACCATTTCTAGATCTGGACCCTTATTCTAGTGTGTTTCGACATCCGTCGATCTTAACTGTCATACACTCAAGAGAAACGATGTGAATAAGCTCTATGAACGTTGAGTGAAAATGACCATTGGAAGATTGAGATCCATTTGGTTATAATTTTAGTGAATAACTACTTATTTATAGTTACGAAGGTACTATTGTGATCTTACAAGTAAAGCAGTCTTTATTTCTAAATTATCTTTTTTATTACCCGACTGGGAAAAAGAAGGGATTATGTTTTTCAGGCGTATTTATGTATGTACTTTTTGTGTATTTATTTAGCACGCTCTGTAGACTAAATAGCATACTAGGTACATTAAATTATTCTTAATTGTGGGAGTGATATAGGCTATATAATATTTACGAACGACGTCTGAACATCAAATAATAAGCAAAAAAATGTAATAATAGATTTTTTAATCAAGTGTTTTTGTTGCAATGCAAATAGGCAAATAACCCATTTGTTTCCTTTTTAATAATTTAGCTTGTTATTATAAATATCTGTTTGTTGTGAACTGCCTTGTCGTGTAGATAACTTAGTGATTCATAATGGACCCTGAAGGGTGAAAAACAAATATAAAGTGGAATTTGATATCTATAATAATTGTTGATACAATTTTTTATGTTATGAATTATTTGATGGTTCTTAATTTTGCTTGTATTCAATTTGATATAACATTAACTAAAATATATTATATAAGCGAAATTCGAATGAAAGATAATATAAGAGGAACTATATTTGGATTTAAAAAAATGTATTTAAGCAAATAAAGAGAAAAGTTGTGCTAAGAAGGAATTGTGGAAAAGTAAGTGTGAAGATACAAAACAGCTGGACTTCTACGCATTGACTAATATTATATCATAAATATAGTTGAAATATTAATTAATATTTATGGCAACTTGCAGTTCTGTTGGCATAAAATATATAAAAGTCGAAAGGTTCGCGAATAGGGGCACATGTAAAGAAATGTCGCTAAGCCGAGATTAAACAATAATTTAAACAATTTATAGAGAATTGTGACCGTTAATAGTGCTCGGTAAAAAGGGCCAACTCGTATGAGGCCAGAGTAAGTGTGGCGACAGTGTAACGGCAAAGAATACGCCAGCCAAGTTTGCAGTCCCAGAGTGGGTTTCTTGCATGGACGATGTACATTGCCGTATTGTTGTATAAAAGTTTTAACATGGGCTCTTTTGCATTCATAGATAATTTCGTGGTTCGATTGGAACTGCTTGTAGGCATCTTGCTGGTTACCATCCTCAGGTTGAAGATCTGTCGCCAAGCAATTATTCGTGTGTTGTGAATTGAAGCGTGTAACCATAACCACCAAGTCTGGACAAGGTTCTCATGAATAATTTCGAGGCCATCCTGATCACCACCCAGCTGGCGGAAGCGAGTGAAATTCATCTCATCGGGGACTTCAACCAGCTACCATCCTAAGATAGAGAAAACATCTTCCGGGTGGTCTATTGTAGACTAACCTCCGTCACTAGAATAACCCAACCACCCGATGGATGTGGGCTATGCATTCAACGATGTCTACGATGGTATATAGCGATATTCAGCTCCTTGAGGATCCAGGGTTATTCGGGAAAGCAAATACCTGCCACTCCCCCGATACCCTCTTCCTAGTGCACACCCAGAGGAGTAGAAAACCCTGACCAACATGGGCTACGGGACAGGTGAGGATGAGGAGAATGAGGTGAGGTGATGAATCTATAGCATGGTGGTAGGGCTTTTTCAAACAGCCACCCGGCTAGCTACCACCCTCAAGTTGAAAATCTGTCGCGAAATATCAAAAATTGTGTTCCGGCAGCTGCACTTGACAGCCAGTCTTCCACTAGGCTTTAGCGTACTACTATCTTGGGCCACAGTGTCACTTAAGATGAGGTGAGATTGGGCCACAACGCTAAACCTCTAAATATAAAAAAAAATGTTAGGGTATACAATATCAGTAGTAGTAAGTAATATGGACAATAAACTAATAGTATAAACAACGATAATAATAAAAAGTGTTTGTGGAGTAAATTTAGCACAAATGAAAGTGTGGGGGACAGCTAGTGTAATATATAATAATTAAGAGTAAAACTAAACAAGCGATGGAGAGCGAACACGGCGATATCGCAGCTGTCAAAAATGAAACACTCGAGCGAAAGGTCTCAAGCGCCGGTGCAGACGATCTAATGACTACTGGCGCCGCCTAGCGGGGAATAACGGAACATCTTGATTAGTTAATTTATAGTTACGCCTATATTGTACTGGTTTCGCTGCGCCGCGCCACGCCGTGAGCTATTGGTACAATTTCCTCTATGTAATAAGACTCCGTGGATGCTGAATTTGGTTAATCCGTCAGTTGATCTGAGTGATTTAGATGAGATCTGTACTTTTTTGAAGTGAAACTCGGCGGCGATTCGATAATTGGACGAGAGTTGAGAGTAAAGTTTTTAAGTAGGTAGCGTCACTTTAAGGCACATTTCGCGAGAGAGAAGAAATATATTTAATAACGCAGAGAGAAGGAATAAGACAGCTATAAATCCACTAACAACTTCTAATACGTGAATGGTGGCTGCACGCCTTATTTTAACCCGACTGCGTAAAAGGAGGATTTTGTTTTTCGAGCGTATGTATGTATGCATGTATATTTCTTTGGCACGCTCTGTAGCCTAAACAATTTGATGGATTTTTGCATACGAGATGTCGTTAGATTCGTCTTAATTGTGGGAGTGACATATGTTATATAATATTTAATTATGAGGCTTGGCAATGAAATAAAAACCAAAAACAGAAAAAAAGGATTTCTATTGCAGTCGGAATTTTTGTTTCCTTTTTAATAATTTAGGTTGTTTTTTTTTTTACTTTTAATCGAAATCGAAAATCGTTGTGCTATAGTTATTTCATCGGGAGAATATTGATTTGATTTATGTACACTCGATCGAGTCCCGGCGGCATGTCCAATGATTTTTTCAGAATTCGCGTAAATTTACTCACTTTAGTTTATTATCCTATTAGGTGACGGTGAAGAAAAACATGATGAGGAAACTGGAACACTTGAGAATTGTTCTTATAGTACCAACGTATGTGGAATAAATACAGAACTGTAGATTTCTTGGTGTTTGAAATCGCAAAACCGTCGTAGGCAGGCTAGTGACTGCCCTTAGCTACAAGGATTATTTATTAATATTATAAATTCCTTCAAATAGTACTCTCTGCGGATATATTTGGAAACAAGTTCAGTCTAAATTGGCGCCCCTGGAGCTTCTTTACAAAAGTTTGTGAAACATGAACACGTTCACCCTTCCACGGTTTTAACAAACGTCACTTAGCGCACATTTCTTAAAACAAGGCAAAAGCAAATAAAAAATCTGCGAATATCCAAATTTACGCTCATTATCGTGTGAAAATGAATAAAGACACTTTTATGTATATAAAAAATAATTTACTTGCCTGTCTTCGTATTGTTACATATATCCCAATAACGATTAACTATATGAAGCAGTAAAAATGATTGATGTGCTATCTATTGAAGCAATTTTCAACTACTACAAAAAATTTTTGATTAAAATTAGACAGCGATTGATAGTTATTAAAGTGTAGGAGTTACTATCAAATGCAACCAACATCCCGTCAATAACTTATCAATAGTTTCAATGTCGTCATAATACAAACACATTGCCGTGAAAATTACAGTAGCAATTGATTATTTCAGAGATTGATTATATGGATTGATTATAGTTTAGTAATTGTTAGTAACATTGGTTAAAATTTGGTTGAAAATTAGGTGAGATCGTGACCAAAGGCCAAAGAATAAAAATAAAACACCTCCATGGATATTTTTGACAATTATGCACATCACACTAAGTCAGTTGTGGGCGGTAGTCGAATCCGCGACTTCTCGGCACAATGACGGTGTTTGCTATCACTGCGCCACGAGGCCTGTTATTATAGAATTCGAACGCACGTTGTCCAACGTAACTTTTTAGCAATCTATCAGTAAGCCAATATAACTTTTTTCACATAATTATTATAGTTTACGCATATTAATGATCTATAATTATTAAGATTAAAATAATACGGTAATTATTTAAAGTAAAATATTCATAGGCGGAGCCGCAGGAAAACGCCAGTGGTGTGAACATAAAACTTTCGTCGATCTCGTATGTTTTCATTAAGTTGGCTTTAACAAAGTGGGTGCGATGAAAAAAGATTGAGAAGTCATTGACGTAAGCTCTTGTATTCGAGTTCGTTACAAACTTTAATTAAAATAAATTTCCAAGATTTCCGCAGTTGTACATCATTCCGAAATGTCAAAAGATAAAAAAAGCGTACAATGTATGTACGTACACATTTATATTGTGTGTACTTTTAAAAAACGAAATGTCATTCGCTCTTTATAAAAACACAGAAAATAATTAATAACGAAATTTTGAAGTTTAGTACGTAAGCTAGACTTAGTAAAAAAAATTATGAAATATTTAAGGGTTACATAGGAAATATGTAACATTTTTTTCATTTTTAAAATTGCTTTGTACTGACATGAACATAAAATAAGATATTTTGTCAAAGACCGTACAGTTTTAAAACTAGAAATAGTCATAAATTGTCATTCCGTGTTTTACACGTAGTAAGACCAATAAAAGTTTTTTAGGTAATATAGTTAGGATTTATAATAAGATCCCAAAGCACATTACTGATTTGTAAATTTAAAGGGTCATGCCAAACAGGTTATAATCTTTCAAAAGGTTATTATACGGTGGATGAATCATTATGTAAATTACAGTGATGTCTGGAATTGAATTATTAATTTGATTATGAAGTGTAAATATTAATATTTTATGGCCTAAATTGAATAAAATATATTTCGATTTTTATTTTCCTACATCTGTGATTTTAGCGTGCAATTTTAAGTAAATTTACTATCACTTTTTGTTAAATTAATATACTAAAAACCCAATTTAAATAAGACTCGTTTCAATAATCAAAAACAAATAACAATATCTATAGTAACATTTATTTTTTGTAACAATAAAACTTATCATGATTGAAATCGAAACGTTACCGAAAACATTTCAAGTCAAACAGAGCGGAGAAAATTTAGTTTTATCCGAGTTAAAAATCAGTTAGAACGTGCCAAAAACATCCTATGTTGAACCAATATTCTTATCTTAATTGCCGAAAGTTCCACGTAACATAACACCTGAGTTTGTAGACGCCACTTTTGGCGAATAAATTCGATGGCCGCTGACCGCTTCCGGCGACGATTCTGTCTGGACGGTTTTTTCCAACCATACCTACTCCGTCTTAGCTTTATGGGTCGGGTCGAAGACCGATTTTGATGATGGATTATTATTACTTTATTTACCTGCTATGCAACTAAAATGAATACATTTGAATCAAATAAATAAATAATTGATTTTTATACTTCATCAAACGTCATGATATTTATACTAATAATCGATTGTCTTATATCGCTTGTAAAACGTAGTATTGAAATTGAGTGTTTGTAGTATTATAAATATCGTTCAAATAAACCGATTCAGGAGATGTTTTCGTGTTTGATTTTTAATTCTGTGTTACAATGAATAAATTCCATTGAAACGAGGGACATAAAGATTTTCCCCTTCTTCCAAACTTGCGAATTAGTCTTCTTTTATGAAGACCATAACCGTTATAAATTATCAAGCGAATATAGTGAGTGTCCTGTTCTATGATGGTTTCAGAATTATAACAAAATAATTGAACCTTGTTAGAACTTTCCATTATGAGTTCAAACAACACTATATGACAGTTTCAGATCTCGCTAAAAACTCACATAAAATGTTTCTTTCAAAATAACTTTTTCTTAGATATTTTAATATCTATGGTTTAATTTTAAATAATTACATTTAGAGCATATTGTTTGACATCTTTTATTTGATGAACAGTCAATAAAAAAAAATCGAATTGAGAATTTCCTCCTCGTTTGAAGCCGGTTGGGTCAAAATACATAACCATAGATTTTCACGAAGTATTACGCACGTACGTCGCGGTCGCCGCGTCGGTATGGGTATTAATTATTCAACAATCAGATTTACGCTGCTGACCCCCGATATTTAACAGTATGTTGACTCGGTAACGCTCACCGGAAAACCTTTCTAAAGTGACATCAAACATAACATAAATATAAACGGGGTGACGAACGATAATATTTCGCGTACCGGCAAATTAATGAACCAAATTATCGTACCTCAGGGGATCGTTCGTTGTACATTGACGATCCCCTATTAAACGTACGGTGATACCATCAATTGTGCCCTTAATATCCACACCTGCAATCAATTTCGATACCTTTCTATTATAAAATAAGGTTGATTTTTATAGGATATAGATTTAATTATTAATTATACGGTTTCGAAGGTTGTATAGTTTCTCATAATGTCAGGCTTAACGTATTATTTTGATGGTGAACGCATTCTATTATAAACTTCTTTATTTATTAGTACATTATTGCAAAGGCCGTGAAATAGGCTATTGCAAGTTGAGTATGAGTTTGAAGGCCGAGCCGTATGCGAGGACTTCACTAATACGAGACAGGCAATTGCCATTACCGCCGAGGCATGTATAATGCTTTTCTCAAACATGCATGGAACTATTGTCATTATTTTCGAAAAAAGAACACGCGAAGTATCGAATTTACGGACAAAAAAAAAACAAATCCATTGCAGGAGCGTGTGAAACGGCGTGCTGGGGTTATTAAATACACTTTGATTGGATCTTTTTTATCATTCTTGGCATATCCGTGAATTCAATACTTCGCGTATTCTTTTTTCGAAAATAATAACAATATTTCCATGCATGTTTTAGAAAAAATCTATACTAAATAAAGCTTAAGAGATTGTATTTTGTGTGTTTGTTTGAACGCACTGATCTCTGTCTACCAGTCAGGTTTAAAAATATCTCTCTGCAAAGGTGGCAAGCAAGCATACGGCCCGCATGATGGTAAACGGCAACCGTAACCTGTGGACGCCTATAATACATATGTAGACACTAAAGTGTTACCGACTATGAGCCCCGTACCTCAAGAAGCTCTGGGAATCCTACTTACCACCAGTCAAAAATATCCATAGAAATTTCTCTGGGTCCTACCTCATTTTGTACCCCCTTTCGCAAGGGTATATCGTTTTGAGAGCACCATATTGAATTCAATATGACGTCAATAAGCCTATAACAAGCGAACGCTCAGGACGCTTATAACTCGTCTAGACTCCCCTAAATGAACAAAGTTCCCAAAAAAATAAAATAAAATAATATTTAGAAATCTGTTAGTCCAATTCATAAAGAAAACATCGATTT
Source organism: Saturnia japonica (assembly GCA_033032175.1). Lineage (NCBI taxonomy): Eukaryota > Metazoa > Arthropoda > Insecta > Lepidoptera > Saturniidae > Saturnia > Saturnia japonica. The sequence goes on from CM065318.1 coordinate 17,748,775, forward strand.
AAGTTTTATATAGATATATGTACCATAGAAAATAACTGATAAACCATTGAATTAAAGAACGCGTGTGCCTATTTCGTGAGACCACCCCGAAGGGCCGCTCGAAGTGCAAAGTTTTGTAATTTGTCGGCCGCCTGAGGAAGGGTTATTCAACCGGCCGCGCACGATGCCTGTTGGTTCAAATATCGATACTCGGACGCACACACACTCATACGTATAATAGAAAGAGAGAGAAAGAGAGGGAGAGAGATAAAGTCGCGTGGAAGTGCATAAGCCTTTTTCTATTAAGTGACGATTTCTACAAGTCAACTCCTATCGCAAGCCGCGTTCAATAACTTCATTTAAAAAATCAAATTTCTGATATTTTTGATATGTCAGTTCTCTATTTAAGGGACTTATGATGGCTTGTGTAGGGGATTTATATTGTAAATCAGCGTAGTATGTGATTACTATCCAATCGTGAAGCGCAGGCGCCACGCCACGCCGAGTCACACCGCTGGCAACAACAGTGCGAGAGGCCTTTGACGACAACGCAACTGTAAAATTAGTTGCCTATTCAATCGCACGGTATAGTTTAGGAGTTAGTAGATTACGAATTTACATCTTTATATCATATATATAAAAATCTCCTATCTCGTATGTGATCGAACTCCTTCGAAAAGGCTGGACCGTTTTCTATGATTTTTTAATGTATATTTGGTAGGTACGAGAATAAGTCTTAAAGTATATTTCAGAACGCTAGGTGATTAGAGTGTCACTATCCAGATTTTTTTTTTTGTTTTACGGATGAAACCACGGAGCACAGCTAATATTTCATAATAATTTGACTTTTTTATACTATTTAAAGATACCATTAGATTCTTCTATTTGCTGGTATATAATATTGATATACAAATACAACCAAGACTCCAATCCTATATGGCGAAAGTTACACACAAAGTAATTTCTCTTTTTTAACGTCTTTCAACCGCAAAACCTGTATCTTTTATAAATTAATGTTTCGTTTCTTAAATTAATACTTTGTTCCTTAAGCCCTTATAATATTATTCTGAATTTAGAAATCCTAATTAGGTTTTAGGAAAATTAAATAAGAGATAGGACGATTAGAATTTTTATTAACCAATCAGTATGGTTAGGAAAGGATTAAGGAAGGTGTGAAATCATGATACATAAGTGGCTTACGATTACTGTCGCAAATATCGACGCTTTCACTGTGTTTATCTGTCTCTCAACAACATAAAAATATCGGATAAAATAGACATGCTATTACGAGTAAATATCCTACCTGGATATGTAGACTAAAGCAAAAACTACTAACATATTTAAAAGTTCACCTGAAAATAATAAAATAAAGTATTAACAATACTAATTAAAAGAAACTATCGATAATATAATAATAATAATTTTATTAGTGACCAGATTATTTGCAAACAATCAGAATCAAAATACAGTTTAATATGGGTTTTAGCAGACAATACTTCAGCATATAAACTGGCATGCAATATAATTTAAAAATCTCAAATTACATGCAGAATTAATTAATTTAATCATATTCAACACATATTTAAAAACAAACATTCTCGCTTAACATAAAACGGAAAGCTTTAAATTTTTAATACAATAGAATAATAATAAAGTGTATTGGATTAATATTTAAAATTCTTAATTACATTCATCTCTCTAAAATAGATAAATAGATACACAAAAACTTGTAAAAAAAATTAACCTAACGTTACCCGACCAAAATACTACAATTTCCCAAAAAAAAAAAACACCAGTCACAGAAGAACTGGCAAGAAACCAACTAAACTTTAACCACAAAAAAAGGTTCTGTATGAGAAATTTAGCGGACTCCGTGCCTATTCGCAATAACGAGGCGGTATTACCGTGCGTGTAATTCGACGGCACAGTGAACTGCTTTACTCAAATTACGATTAAAGAGTTTCGGATTAGTGATTTTTGACTGGGTTTATCATTTGAATGAATATATAAATGTGTTTATCATTATTATCGGTAACATTTTTTCACAGTTACTCTCTTAGTATATAGATTTATAACTGAAATCAAACAAGACTGCGGTCCTAACCGAAGTTGGTAAATCATAATTACTGCTAATATGGTTACTCTATCTCAGAGTACTAAGTTAAAATGCCTAGTATGCCAGTGCGTACTGTTTGTGCCAAATGTTAAAAATATCTAACAATTTATTACGACTTTTTAATCATAGACAATTTTCTGTTTGACATTTGCAGTATGAACCTAAACAATGAATATTATATCACTTGCTGTCACTTTTCATTGAGTGACAATGTCAATATTTGGGGGGGGGGGGGGGGGTCTAATTTCAAGGGCAATGGTCAGGTTAGGATTCGCAGTATTAAATTATTTAATTTAATATATAATTAATAGATATTATAGATAAATTTTAGCTTTCTGCACCTCTTCTCCATATAAGCTTTAATCATGTCAAATCTCACAGTCTTCCGTGAACGCAATATGCTTAAAAAGGTGTATAAACTTTTTGCTTCACGTATTAATATTTAAATATTTATTCTAATCAGAAGAGGAGATATGATATTCTTGTTGAGAATGATACTGTGACTCCATAAGCCAGTCTTAATATGTCAGCAACTACACTGTATACACTTTCCTTCCCCATTGATACAAATTTTAACCGGACATGTTTTGTAAACAGAAGTCGTTTTAAAATCATTTATTAGTATCAGTTATAATATTTCTGTGCAATATTTTTTCAACATCTGCTTGAGGACGGCCCCTGATTTGATTCGAAGAGATTAGATCACTTGATGGTTTGCGAAATCCTACGGGTTTCTTCCTTCGATGTTTAAGACTTATTGAACAAGGAGTTAGCCTCCAAGTCTTTTGATGGTCTTGCAAAGCACATTGTGGTCAATCTTAAGTTCTTATAGACTTTAATGACTGTGAATATATATACTTGTAATCATTATAAAACTCACGTTTATGCGATATTATAAAATTATCATGAGAAGGGGATATCTAGAAGGGTAGCTCGTATCATATCGTATAGCCAGCTTACTCACCCAATATTTTGTTTATCCAAAAGTGTAACAGAGCATAATATATCACAAAAAAAAAAAAACATTTTATAAGCGAATCAGATATGATACAACGTTAGCATCGATATGTTTGATAAATATCTTTCATGTACCTCTATACGATGAGACTGAATAATCAGTTATTGGATCTACACTCCTCACAATTCTACATGTCTCCAAAATGTTCTTTTAGTATCCACTTGATCGATGTTACGCGTTCAAATTTATGTAGTCTACATTTTCCAGCTGAGTTACTGTACACTTGGAAAAGTTTCTTGAAGAAAATGTTGGTAGTTTTTAGTTGTTCCTAAACTGTAATTAAAAAACTTTCAGACGGCTGCCCACTTCAAAATTAAAAGATTACAAGTTCATCCATATCATATCGTAAATCTGTAGAACTGTCTTACAGTTGAGGAGTTAATTTGATGGATTCCATTACTTCTTGCACTTTAAATGAATGAATAAATTCATCATAACTGTCTTATAGACTCAATCAACTGGCTTCTATATCCAAAATAATAATTATAGCGCTTGCATGATTTTTTTATACGTTTACTTTCTTACCTGAGTTAACTGACGACGTGGCTCGTGATGATAACACACTAAACTTAGACGGTGACTGGTTCTCAAGTGTAGCTGCCAGAACACACCCACAATTCCTCGATGACAGATTTTCAGTTTAAGGGTGGGAGCTAGCCAAGCTGGCATTAGAAAATACTGTACCACAATGCTATGGTATCACCACGATATTTGTTTTCACCGAAAGTTCTGGTTTATTGCAGGGATTCGAAGTCACCTTAACCACAGCGGTGTCCGTATGTTCTTTATAAGTTCCAATTTAGTTAACATATCTTCACCTATAAACTTTATTACTCCAGTTGTTTTATGCGAAACATGTTTGACAAACTTGGGAATTCCTACAAAGATCTTTCATTGAAACTATGACAATACATCAAACATGGAAGCTCACCCCACGCATGAACTTATAAGTGATGAAATTCTGCGTGTATTACCCACAAAGGGAGCTGTAATATATTATTGGCGACGACCCAAAACTGCTGTTTGAACAAATTAACAGTGGCCCGGTCAAATTGAATTGAACACCGAAACTTGTGAATAGGGGAACTGGGTTTTCAACGATTTATACATTGGTTTAACAATTTGGTTCCGTATAGTTTGGTTATTGTGAGGAACGATGTTAAATTGTTTTTTTTTTTATTTGTGTTTGTTATATTTATCGGTTCATTCATTTTGTAAGCGATGAAATAAAGCTTAGATGGTCTTTTTATTTTTTTAAATTTTAATCCTTCTTTATAATTGCTATTTTATGTATATTTACTAATATTATTATATAGCTATTCTACACATTTACCAGTAAAGCGTTCTATATAATAAAATTAAGAATAATACATGTTTAAGGCTCATTTGTAATCACTAAAACAAAATAATTAATTTTTAAATATTAGAGTCGTAAATATACTTACACTTGTCTTGGATTTGAAATCGGGTAATAATTATTATAATTTACACAAAACTTAATTACATACAATAATGACCTGTTTAATATCATAAAAGAGTTTTTATTAGGTATTTATAAATATTACTGTTGTAATAGAATTATGTTAATTGCAAAATAAACTTACAATCTCCCTTGTTACATAATTTAATTTAGCAGATGACAAAACAAGTAACGTAATACCTAACACGTCTTTGGTGTAAGGAGTGTTGAATTACATTTTCAAAGTTGAGACGTCCGAGTCAACCTCTCCTGCATGTGGTGCACCTTGCTGATTAACGAACGAGGAAATGGCAATAGCGGGATGGTAGGGCTGTTCAGTCCGACTAGGTTGCGATCACCTTGTACGTGGTGAACTGTCCGTCATAGTGACTAGCTTTTTCGTGTCGCATTTCGGGATCAGCCTGTGCAAAACCAGTTAAATTATTGCAAGCAGACATGACAGTGGCTACTGTCGATTGATTACAGTTGCTCAGTAGTCGCCGTTGTGTTAGCATTATATTGTGCTTACTGTCACGGACAATACCGTCAATTTGCTGTGCTACTATAAAAAAAGTTTGTTCGACGATTTTTAAATCTAATGTCGTTTTATTATCGTTCGTCTGAATAAAATCAACGAGTGCAAGCCAAGTCTGAATACTCGTACGCGCTTTACAAAGGATACCGGGTTACCGAACTGTCGATAAGGTTTTAACGGATTTCCTTATGTAACTATTGAAGCCAATATATTGCTTCTCAAGTTGACGTATTGCCAATGTAAAGGGAAGATTAGTATTGTAAGTTTGTTGGTTGACTCGCGCAAATTCGCCTGCGTTACGTAAGAGAAAGAGAGAGAGAGAGGGGGTTTGGAGAGATTGGGTCGTAGGAACCTATAATACAATTGTAAAGGAGCTGAAACTTTTTTTGTTTTATCTACGAATCATTTGAGCACCATTCACCCTCCCATTCCCACTTGATCGCCCGTCTTCTACATCATTCCACATAATAAAAATGCGCGCGCGTTACTTGATAATTATTTTTCTGCGGAGTTTTTTTAAAACTGTGACATCTCCTAAGATATTCATTGAAATTGTTGAAATATTGAGTTCGTCAACAAAAATCATTCTCTTTGAGATATTATATTTTAAATGATTTAAATTTGTTTTGTTCTGAAAGTAAAAGTTTTCTTTTTAAGTAACATTTGGTGAACACATTTTTACCCTTGAAAAAGGTTTTATTTATTATTTCGGAGAAAGATAGTTTAAAGCACCCGAACTACGAGTCATAAACACTAGGTAGAATTCGAGTATTGTATAGACTGCATAAACACCAAATGTTACACGATGTAAAAAGGACAACTGTAGAAATATAGTTGTAAGCAGTTAGTTCTCTCTGATCCTTGATGGTGTTAAGACACACTTCCGAAAACTCTATTTCAATAAATAAAAATCTTCCAATGAATAAAATCTTCAATCATTATAAAGAATACACTGTCACATATCCATAATCCCAACAGAAATCAAATTATATAAAGTAGAACTTTGTTCAAAACGAAATACTTGTGATGATTAACGTATTTATTTCAATAAGGATTAATAGCATGTTTATAAAAACACCTTCGCAAATAATGCATTATTTTAGAACCAGTAATTCCTGAGATTAGCGCGTTCAAACAAACAAACAAACTCTTCAGCTTTATAATATTAGCATAGTTAGTAATTTAATTGAATACCATAATAATATAAGGTAATACAAGAAAAACAAATGATACATATTTTTTATATAATAGCACAGTAAAGTGACTTCACTGTGCCTGGTGGTAAGTAGAGTACAATACAAAAATAACGGTGACCATCTAAAAATCAGCAATCCCTCGCTAGTCGTCGCTGTTATGTGAGCCTGCAAGCGTCTCGGTGACTGGATATTGATCCCGAAACGTGGCAAACCAAATAAGATTCACTGTGCAAGGTTTATCACCATGTACATTGTGGTCATGATTCATTCGGGTTCGGGTTCCTACCGCCTGGTTAGACCTGGTGTATGACGGTCGCGATTCAGTCCAGATAACTAATCAATTAATTTAAACCATTACTTTAAATATAGTATAAACCACAAGTGGATGTGGATATTTTTACTCTGTTTTTTGCACCTGTTAACGAAACTTGAAGAAGTTTGCTAAGAAAATTGAATTGAAATGTAGTCAAGATTTAATTTCTACCGCCTGTGAAAGTGCCCTCATGATTTTCTTTTTTTTTTGTTTTAAAATATTTTTAATTATGTAAAATATTTTAAATGTTAATTTGATTATAATAATGTTTATTTATACAACGTTAAATTATTTATATATATATAAAAATATATATTAAAAGTCATTAAAATAAAATCAAACTATTATTAATGATGGCTTACTTCTTTTTTATTTTATTAAGCTAACCATAAGGAATATACTTCACTAAAATTAAAAATACAAAACATGCTTAAATTAGAATCTAAGTGTTGCCATAATCAAAGATTGCTCTGATATGCTAAAAATAAGTATATGTAATAATATAATACACGCGGGATAAAATTTTTGGAGTTATATTTGTTTTGTTACGCCAAAGAATTATAACTGCTTACGTGGGTGTACACATAATTAAATGCAGACCCGAAACGGAAGAGGCGCACTGGTGTTCGTGCGCTCTCCGAGGCTCGTTGGAGGTGCCGATTGCCTCCGACCGCGACGGGGCCCCGTGGTAGGGCCCTGGCCACACCTGCCGGGTCGAGCGGATGATATGTGCAAGCAGTTCCCGCTCCCCGGCCATCAGGTGCGAGAAGGACACCGTGGGGTTTTAGTCGGTAAGAGTCTGACATACTCCTCCCTTGAGCGGCCCGGCTCGGGAGGCGGATCCAATGCAGGATTTCCCCACCCAAAAAAAAATAAAATAAAAGTGTACACATATTAACTTAAAAAAATTGTGTGTGTATATTATTAAAAATTATTCACAGCCATATTTGGCTGTAACATCCCTATTAACAGTTGCAATAAATTTGCTTTACTGTTCTCCATATATATGTATATCAAGTATTCCTTTGATTGTAAGTGGAATAGTTGAACTTGTAAGCTGATCGCGAAATACGTAACTATCTCCATTAATGTTAGCTTCAATTGAGTGACTCCTTGGTACTAAAATATTTCATTTATCTAATTACAAATTTATTGAATCCAAAAAACGTTCTGTTCATGTTAAATGTGTGTAAAAAATCGATTATTATATATACTTTACAAAAGGAAAAAAATATATTTACAAATAAATATACAATGTATCTCAGAAACTAATTTATGTTTAATTAATTATTGAGTTAAGTTAAACTCTTTCTAGTTTTTAGGAAATCATTTTGTCATCATCACAATCTCACCTGATTTTTAGTGACGATGTGGCCCAAGATGGTAGCACGCTAAGCCTAATGAAGGACTGGCTCTCAAGTGCAGCTGCCGGAACACACCTATACCATGTTTTGTGATAGATTTTCGGCTTAACAGTGGTAGCTAGCCAGGCGGGCATTAGAAAAAGCCTGACCACCATGCTATGGTTTCATCACGATGTACTCTTTACTGTATTACTTCTATCATTTACTTTACTCATAAATATTCCGGGTGAAAAGTATATCCTTATGAAGCTCCCAGGCTACCTCTGTATTAAATTTCATTATTATCGGTTCAGAGGTTTAGTGGTGAAAAGGTAACAAATAGACATAGAGAGTTATTTTATATTATTTATTAATTTGGAATTTTTATGAAAATAAGGCTCAATTTACATTGCCGCGGAATGGAATAGAAGCGTACAAGCATAATAGAATTGTACAAGCATAATAGAATTGTACAAGCATAATAGAATTGTACATAGCATAATGAACTTTATGTCAATTGTATATGAAACTATATACGAACCAAAAAAGAGGTTGCACGTCTTCCGAGAAGTCCCCGCGTGTTTTTGAGAATTTCCCTAGCTAAGGTCGGTGCCATCTGTGGAATCCGCGGGCAGTGGTGCGAAGGGGGAGTCGGACGTCGGTCGGTCGGTACTTCGGTAGTGCGGTGTCAAGCGTCTACGAAACAGGTTGAGTGTGTGCTATGTAACAAAAACATGGATTCAGAGGAAAAGTTGATCTATTTCTCATCATTTTCTTCTCCTTCTTGCGCCTCACAAATAAGGGATATAAAAATAAGATCCAAGTCAACCATTCATGTCGAGTAAAAGATCTAGACTAATGGCTGTACATCCCTCAAAGCGCATTCGTGAGAATTTTTGAGCATTCCGGCGAATTCGCGCGCCTTCTCGCGCAATGAGGCGAAATTAACGCGTCCGTTCCATTTCATTCCGCGGCAATGTAAATTGGGCCTTATAGGCGATAAAGCGGTTTTGTATAAATCAAATACCTACCTATATTTTTAATGACTTATCAAAGTCAACTAGTAATTTAGTTGTGTTATTATATTATAGTCGTCAACTAAAATAGTTGCTACTAATAGTCGTAAAACAGAACTAAACTAAAGCCTTCAGAGCATTCCCAGATGTCACGTCCGACGTTAAATTTAATAGCGTAGACGGTTTACTTTACGGTTAAAATTTAACTATCAAAGGAGATGTGTTTATAGTTAGAGCGCTTCAGAATTATTGTTGTGTTAAAGTTAAACGTCAAGGGATTATGTACCTTTGGCGGTTGTCTTGAAATTGTATTTCGAAATCGTAAAAACTTTTGTCAATTACGAAGCAGTTATTTAGGTCGACGAGGTGAAATTTGCGTGTGGTTAGGGGTGTGGATGCAAGTTTATAAAATATATCGATATTTATATCGAAAGCATCAAAATGTTTATAGGTGGTATATTAACCGTCTTAACTTCATATTATCGATGACGACCTCTATGATAGTGGTGACCGTTGATGGATTACTAATCTCGCGATGGCCACAGTCATTATTGGATTGCTTGCTTAAAGCTTAGTTCTGTCATTTTCATGTGCCACTAAAATAGGATATTTTCGTATTAAAAAAAAGGAAAATTTGGTAAAATTAGTTTACTAAAAAAGCAAATAAACTAAAACAATAATATGTTTAAACAAATAAACTTTTTCGCTGTAATGTATTGGGGCAATGCGTGGAAGTTATAGATGTGTTATTACCCGGGTTCAAACCTATGAGAGAGTTAAAACCCAGTTATAACTCATTTCATTCCACACAATTAGTTTAGCTGGGTGAATCTTTTTTTTAAATTTAACGATGCAATATTGTTCTGCCACGCCTACAGTGCAGTGGTACGTAGTGGCAAAACGTGCAGGGGTAATACATAGTTACCCCGCGTGCATTCATTCCGTGCATCCTGAGTTCTTTTGTATTGTATAATTTACTGTTATTTTCAATAACTCGATATTTTCCTACTGTTATTTAATCCTGTTTTAACCTAAATGACCTTGGCTACAACAAAAAAAAAAACTATGATTTATTTATCATGTATGTGGAATGAAATGGTTGATAACTGGGCTTTGTGCCACTAATAGGTTTTATCCCGTGTAGTTATTTGCTCCAATCTTTGAGAAAAGCCGTTCGGCTGGCATCGATATATGACTACGATAAGTAGATGTCTCATAACTATTTGTAGCTAGGAGTGACAAAACTATCACGAAATTATAATTTCGAATTCCTTCCTGGCTTCCTTCTCCAAAACTGGACCTATTAATTTTTTTTATTAAGAATTGTATAAAAAGAAAGCTATGCTTATGTTATATTATTTTTCATTATTGATTTATTATTAGAAACTTGTTTGCCGAATGTCTTAATTTTAATATTTTAGAAGGCTTATAGTTATTATTAGTATTTATAAGAAAAAATAATAAAAGAAATGTGGCTGTGGTAGACTTATTATATGGTATGATGGTATAAAAATATTTCTCCTTATCATTACTCCGCCTACCTCATTTCCTCAAATCCGCGGCTACCTTCAAGAACAGGAATAGTCATTCCGTCTTTTAGACTTAGTAAAACAAATAAATGTTTTTAAGGTAATTGTGTTAGGTTCTATAATAAACTTCCTAAGCACATTACCGATTTGCCGGGTAATAAGTTCAAGAATCATGCTAAGCAAGTTTTACTGTGCATGATATAAGATGGATCATTACGGTGATGTCTAGGATTCTCATCTTGTATATCCATTGAAAATTATAATACTTACTACAGACAATATAAATACTTAAAAAAAAAACAAAAAAAGTTGATAAGCCGGATCAAATTTCTTGCCGGTTCTTCTCGATGGCTGGGATATTTTCCGAACCGGTAGTAGTGTTTTGACATTCTTAAGGATAAGGGCCGATTTTTCAATGCTCAGATAACTTTATATGTATAATCATTTTGGTGTTTTGACGGATAATGTATGGAAAACCTGTCAAAATTTAAAAATGATTCCTCAAATAATTTTATCTGAGTATTAAAATCCGGCGCTAAATTGAATAAAATATTTTTGATTTGGGTTCAATGTAAGTAATAATATTATAATATTCTTACGTAAGGATCAATTTTGAAGCTATTTTTAATATTTAGCGATTACTTTACATAATATTATTGTAATATTACGGATACGAATCCCTCTATCTTTGTAGACAATATAACAATGTAATATTGTTCGTGTTATATTTATCTGGCGCACAGTTAGTGGCGATTATCGGGACAGTTAAGGCAGATTTATCTAGACAATAAAAGTAAACAGCGGGTGCTCTCAACCGCGCGCCATTAGTAAGAGGGATTCCCTAGAGCGGCTGGTCCAAGTGTACGGTGTTAACGATTCGGTAAACGCGTGAGCGTTTTGGAAAAGAGTTTATTCGATGACTGTACCTTCTAGTAACCATAATACATGTCACAGTTTAGTCGGAGGAGGTCAAAAAATTAATCAAATTATATATCTGGGACGGATCCGCAAAATATATTCTTTATTGCACAAAAAAGTACAAATGGAGGATTTAATACTAAAAAGCATTCTCTACCAGTCTTCCAGGAGAGCAAGAAAAAGATATATGCAAGATAAGCATAATATAAGGTAAAAAAAATCTGGCCCATATTCAATTCCTCTAAGTAAAACTTACGTAACGAATACTTGAACGAAATCCAAGAGTTGGCTAGTTGAATGTTCATAGGAAGCGAATACCATCTCGATGGTCTGGACAGGATGCAGAGAGACGGGCTGTTCGCATTGTTAATGATGCAGACTTTACCAAATACAACGAGCAGCTTCAGCTGCGAAGAAAGATGGCCTCGCTGAGCGTGTTTCATCGGCTCACGGTATCGTACTCATGGTAAGTGTTCTGAAGAGTTGTTAAATCTAATTCCCTCCTCTCTTTTTTACAACAGATAAACACGCGCTTGCTTGGGAGCAATAGTTTTACGGTTACCTCCCTCTCGCCATGAACTAAGTTCTCTATGACTTATCTTTGACGTATCGTGAAATTGTGGAATCATTACAACCTATATGTTCCCTCCTTCTTACGATATAGGGTCTTTTAAGCGTAACGTCAAGAGATACCTATGTAGGCTGGCATGACAGCGGGGACTGTCGACGAATTTAGATCTCTCGCTGGTCACCGTTTTGTTTGGATTGTACTGTACTTACCATCAGGGACCGTACCGTCAATGTTCCGAACTAATATAAAAAAGACTGTTTGACACCACCGACCAAGTTAAACCATGTTTCTTTTGAAGTGTAGCAGTGCTCCTTCCAAGCGCCGCGTCGCGGATCAAACGCGTAATATTTTTATGTGGTGACATGAGCCGTGTCGAACAAAGGGAGGATCTTCCGACCAGACGGAAGTTATTTCTGGCGGGCAGCTGCCCAACGGTTGTTGTAGGGTTCTTGTATATATACTCAATTGTTGGGTTAATTTCAATATCGCGATGTAGGATAGTTCGTATGTGGCAAGATAGATGTCGCTACAGAAGTATCCTTAAAAAACCGACAAAATCGCCATTCCCCGCAACGAGCCTCTGCCTACTGACCATTACCCTTGGCTTGTAGTAGACCAACATCGGCTATTGGTTACTAGGACCTTTTTAACAATTAAAATTTTATCGACGGTTGAAAGGCTAATTGACTAACGTGCATTCGATAATTTATACACTAAGTTAGCCTTTCATTATTCCTATTATTTTTTAATTATTAATACGTGAAGGAATACTTTCCTACGCCTTTTTAAGCGTATTGCGTGCACGGATGTGAGATTTGGCATGGTTAAAGTTTATATGGAGAAGCAGTGCAAAAAGATAAAATTTATCTATAATATCTGTTACTAAAATATTAAATAAAATAAATTAATACTGCGAATAATAACCTGTACAGGGCCATTGAAATTAGACCCCCAAAATATTGACATAACAAGTGATATAATATTCATTGTTTAGGTTCATATTGCAAATGTCAAACAGAAAATAGTCTATGATAAAAAAGTCGATGTTCCAATTTCGATCATTGGGCGACCGCTAGTTTTATTATACACGTATGCTGAGTCATAAAATATATCTGTTGTTAATTTTCTATAAGAATTGACATAAATTAAGAGAAAGGAATTCAAATATAAGCTAAAAAGTTACATAAATTGATCACGCTGAAACCTTATAACTTATGCCAGTGTACGTATTAGTTGATAGTAGGGGTCACACATTCGGCACGCGTCGCGTGTGCGTACTACACCCCGAGAACTCCAATATTTTGATTGTCAGCAAAGCCGAGATCTTAAATCATACGTAATTTAATAATCTGCGCAAGGGCTGGATATTTGATTATGAATATTATTTTGCTATTTTACTAGAGAAGAATGGATTGATTGCGTTATTTTTTTAATCCGTACTAAATTGTTTTCACTCAAAACAATTAATTCTTTTAGGTACTTTTGAATCTTAAGCTATCACGCTTTATTATCCATTCCCATATCAATGATTTATTTTATTTTAAGTAGGGCATTTGAAAAACAAACATGTAGACATGAGCAGCAAAAGTTTCGTTCAGTCGATCGGTCATTGAGTCAATTATTTTTCTTTACTCAAATCACTCGTTTGAATATTTAATGGTAAACTAGTTCTAAATTAAATAAACTTTACGAGAATTGATATTACGAGAGTACGTCCGGCGCACCTTTGGGAGTCAGCCTCGAATCTAACTTTACTGGTTGTCCAATTTTTTCACCGAAACAAGAGCTATTTTATTTACAATGCGACTTGTGCTGACATAACGAATAAGGAATGTTAGTTTTTGGTGGTATCTTCATCTGTCACGTAGTGGTTTTCATTTTAATCCATAAACTTATGTTATTTGGCCCTCTTTTATGCAATTTTGGCAACATTTTACGTGATACAGTTTGATTATTTTGCACAAGTGAAGTGAATTATGATAAATAATAACTTGAAATAATGATTAAAGTTGCAAGAAAATTTCTTCGGAGAGTTTTAACAAGAGAGTCGTCACCTTGTTAAAGTTGTGTTTCAAGGTTACAAGAATAATTAGAAAAATATTTTCAGGGAGACAAAATTGTAGATAAACATACTGGTTATTAAATAAAAGGAATAAGAAAAATCTGAAGTAAAACTTACAAATAAAATAAAGACTGTTTTTTACACAAACAGAAGTCTTCAACGGCAACTCCCGGTAATAACATAAAAACATGACAAAACATAGAAAAAAGCCCCATAACAATGGCGTTTCCCGCGTAACATACTAAACCAAATCGTAGAGTATAAAGGCGCGGGCACAATACGTGACGATAAATGAAAATGGGAAGGAATTCAGTGCTGCCGCCGGCGACAAAAGGCGAGTCGTAAAACAACCGGATTAGGGGGTGGACATGCTCCCGGCCGATTCCGTGGCCGCGAAACGAGCGTATTTCTTTGTGTCATTTATATTCACTGAAACACACATAATAATATCTATATATTAATATATGAAGCAAAAGCTTCCTACACTCAGCGAAAAGTGACAGCAAGTGATGTAGATAATACTCATTGTTTATGAATACTGTAAATGTCAAACAGAAAATAGTCTATGATCAAAAAGTCGCTGGTTGAATTTCAACCTTAGGGCGGTCGTTAATAATAATTAATTCCTTTTTTATTTTTCTCTAACTTTGTCTTATTTTAATGTTACCAATTATTAAATGAATCGTTGTGGACTATAGTAGAGTTTATTCTATTACTGTCGTCAACATAATTATTTATGTGTTAATTTATCTGTTAAATAAATAAATTTTCTATGATATTCTATATTAACAAGTGTTTGCCCAGTGATTGAATTTCAACCTTAATCATTATTGAAAATTTGTGGATTTATTTTTTAACGAATTAAATGATATCTTACATTTTCCCTTTCATTACGGATTTTCTTGTAAAGGTGGATAAAAACTGGACATTTCCAATTTTTTTCATTCATAACATTAAAGCTTATTATATTTCACTTTATGATAATGTTGTGCTTTGTCACAAATTTTTTCGAATTTGACGTTCTTGCGGACCCAAAAAGTACCATTAGACCTTCTTTCAAAGCCCAATCCTCTTTTTTTAGCTACTAAATACTACTGCTTTATGCTTTTTTGTTTGCTGCTTTTTTTGTGCTTAATTGCAGAGTAAAGCGTTAGTTTTAAGGAATATTAAATAAAGTGAATTATGTATTAGATATGGGTCAGATAAAGAATACGAAAAGTACTAAAGTCGAAATTCTATAGCCCACTATTGACTATAGCAAACACAGAAGCGTTGGCGAAATAATATTTTTATAAATAAAATGACAGAGGTCTGCCGTTGTGCGCGCACCACGCAAACACTACTGGATAGATTTTGATTATTTTTTTATATACCTTACTTACTTGGCCCTTATAAAAAGAACTTATCACAATATCATCATAAACAATAAATCTTTCCACACGATCGGAGCTGCGGGCACAGCTAGTATTAGATAAATAAGAAAATACATCGTTCATTTCATAGCCTCATACCTAATTCCCTAAAACTTGCAACAAGCGCCTCTCTCCGCGGTGGCCATTGTCGGAACTATAAAACCGGCAAGTCTGTAATAAAACCGGTCGTGAAAATGGTCCCTACGCGTGTGCATACATCACTAATGATATACTATGTCCATTGACAGTTTAGTGTGTCACCTTTAGTGTTAAATGGGCGAGGAGGATCGATGGAAAGCGCCTATGAAAACGCTACTATATCAAGGGATATGAAAAGTTTTTTATAGTATTGCACGCTCGTTACGCGATATTAGGGTGACTACGATTTTTGAGTTATTCTGGATTCACGCTTTGTTTGACCATGGATATAAGAATTAAATTAATGAGATATGACCACTCAGTAGTTTAGGATAGTATTTGAAATCTTTTCGCTTGCTGTATATTTATCAGGCTTGTCCATCTATAAAAAGTGCATTTCAAACTTCGTGATACCTAGGGATTTTAATTTGAATCTATACCGTTCCGATTGGTCTGGTTTATGTCTAGGTAACTAATAATTATAAATATGACATCTCAAACTGAGATGTTTCATGTGAGCTCTACGGAATTATAATTAAGCGTGTGTGTAGATTCCATAAGCTTTATATTTTTGTCATGCCACATCACTGTAGTAGGCGACGTGTGATTTAACTATTTTTGATTTTATTTTATATATTTAGTATTTTTATTTATAAAAAAAAGAAACGCATATGACACTAGAAGACTGGGGGCTACCAGCGGTTAATAATAAGATCGATAGTTTGTAATCTTCTTCGATTCTTGCACACGGAAGTTGTAACTTTGTTTTTGTTACCAGAATGAAAACCTTAATTTGGTAATACGGTTAAGCACATATCGTTAACTTTCATTTTAGGATCAATCTCTGTGTATATTATCGCGATTATCATGTTATGCTTGGTTTAAAAAACAAAACGTTTTCACAGATGATATTTAGGGGATTAGGTTTAATACTGTAATTGTTTTATATGACCATCTGTGTGCCTGATAAGGTTTCGTATCTTATTAGCAACAAATCAAAAATAATCCTATTTCAACGTTTTAGGGTATACATTTTCAAAAATCTTTTCTTAGTTCTCAACTATGCTTTATGGAATTTGTGTTTCAAATTTCATGCTTATAGGCCCACGGGTTGAAACTGTGTAATTGCTGTCACTTACTTATAATGATTTTAAAGTACCTGAAAGTTAAGAAAAAACTCCAAAAAACAAATAAATTAACTGAAAATTTAAACTAAAGTATTTGAAAAGTATATCAATTAAGTAAGTAAGTATCAACTTACAAAAAAAATGTAATGTATCAGTCCTAATTGTTCAGACACTGAAATAACTTGTCAGGGAGTTTTGTGTTGTCAAGGTAAAATTATTAAAATGCACAAAAATATTATTTATCGTGGAACATAAAACTCGTGTGACCCTTTGTTCTTCTTTTTCTTTTGGCGCCACGAAAAACGCTTGCCAGTGTCAATGTTTTTAAGTCTTCGTAGTAGTAGGTATTTTCTATGCAAAGTGGCGTCTAACAAGATGGCGGCTCCATTATTAGTACGATCTAGGAAGTTGTGTGACATTTCAAAATGCATGTTTTCAGTTTATATTTACAATCCACTTCACTTAAACACAATAATCAAACTATATCACCTAAAACACCACCTTATTACGACAACATGTCACTTCAAGATCCCGCCAAAAACTCCCATGTGACCCTTTTGTTAATTGGTTTTCATTTGCACTATCTGAAAATCAATACTCTATATCTTATTATATTATGTGAGCATTCCTTGTATATATATATATATGTAATTGGTTTCTCAGAAACGGCTCCAACCATTTCGATTAAACTTTGCATTTAGATAATGTTTTACATTCCAAGTTTACCTAGATAGGTAATTTGCTTTTTTTGTTTATAAGACACCAAGCACAGCTTGGTCGCCCAGATATTATCTGTTTATTGACGAAAAATTTGAAAATCATAACCACTCAAATAAAGAAATATATTGTCACCCTACCATTTGCAAAATATTTGATAGGGTAAAGTTTTTATTGTCTAAAGCGGGATAATTATGCGGTCTATTGTTTTCTATGGTCGGCGCGGAGGGTGGATTGTTTTATGGTCAATGAAAAGTTTGTAAAGTCGTCAAGTGGGCCGGGAAGTGGGACTCGCGGGTGTTAAGACCACGTTAGTCCTTGGAAGTTTTTTAAGTTCCACACTGGATTTAGTGTTTGTTTGTTTTATTTACTGAGAGATAAATCTGTAACTTACAATTATGAGGGTGTAAGTTGGAAATAGTTTGTTTGTAACTTAAGATATAGAGATGTTATGAGTGACAAGCTGTGCTCGCGGCTTCGTTCGCGTGTACTATAGAATGACGTAGATTTATAGACAAAAATGCTTATTTTGGCTGATCCTTAGAAGATAGACATATGTTATTTCTACCTTTTTTATAGGTCTTTTAAATGTCTACAATTATATAGTTCATTAATTTCATATATCTCTTATGGTTTACTCAGCGTGAGCCATTTAAACGCCTGAATTGATTCACCATGACCAGTTTTTTTTTTCTGCGGAACCTTAATTCATTTTCTATAATTAAAGTAGTCTAAGATACTCCTTAAAATGTCGGCTGCCTGTGAAATTCACGTCATAAACAGAGAGATAAACATACAAAAATTTTAAAAATGTTTTTTTTTTGTTATAGTTACTGTATACATATATATACTTTCATACGCATTTAGTAAAAGGCTGTTATTTTGACATTACAAAGAGACACTTGAATTTTATTAATTGTATATATATTACAAGGTGTCCAGAAAGGGTATCGGGTATTTGTTTTCGCGCCATATTCGAAACGGGGCGTCTAAAGGGTGCGGGGAGGGGTTCGTGGCGTCCGCCATTTTGTGGAGTTTTAGTCACGATGGAACAGTACTCGGGGACGCATCGCGCATTTTGCGTACGAGCGTATTATCGTAATGGTGATTCAATAGTGACTGCTCAACGTCTCTATCGTACGGAATATCGTACACGCCACGCGCCAAGTGACGATAGCATTAGGAAATGGATCAGGATGTTCGAGAATACAGGTGCAACAGCTAAAATTCAAAACTCTGGTCGTCCTCGTTCAGTTCGCGATGAAGAAACAATTGAAAAAGTTGAGGCGTCGGTTCGTCAAAATCCGTCTTTATCCATCCGAAAGCGAAGCCAAGCGTTGAACATCAAAAAATCGTCTTTACATTCGATTTTAAAGAAAGACTTACATCTAAAAGCCCATAAAATTCAATTGGTTCAAGAATTGAAGGATACGGACTATGCTAATCGACTGAATTTTGCGAACGAAATGCTGCAGCGATTTAACAACTTTAACAACATACTGTTCAGTGACGAAGCAAATTTTCACCTGAATGGTCATGTTAATAAGCAGAATTGTCGGTACTGGGCAGTGGAGAATCCGAGACGAAAGCATGAACGACCCCTGCATAGCCCAAAGGTCATTGTTTGGGCCGCTATGTCTGCTAAAGGCATAATTGGTCCTTATTTTCATGAAGATCAACGAGGCCGAGCAATTAATGTGAATAGTGACCGTTATTGCGATATGTTGCGAAATTTTTTGGTCCCAGAGTTGCAGGAGTTTGCAGGTTTCAACTCAAGAACGTGGTTCCAGCAAGATGGGGCCACTTGCCATACCTCAAATGACTCAATGGAAGTTGTTAACGAATTATTCCCTAATAAAGTCATTTCGCGAAGGGGTAACATCAACTGGCCTCCCAGAAGCCCCGACCTTAGCCCGCTTGACTATTTTGCATGGGGATACCTTAAAAGTAAGGTTTATCAAAACAATCCGACGGATCTAACCCAGTTAAAGCAAAACATCAGGTCAGAAATGGCAGCAATATCGATAGCTATGTGTCAACGTGTTATCGCCAATCTTCGTTTCCGTTTAGAAGAGTGCCAGCAACGTAACGGTCATCATTTGGATAACATCATCTTTTCCAAATAATTCTCCAATTCATATGCTAATAATAAACAATAAACTTTTTTATTGCATACAAATAATTTTTGTTTCATTGAACTTACAAATACCCGATACCCTTTCTGGACACCTTGTATAATGAAGCAATGATGGCTCAGTAGTAGCGTGTACGGACACCGCATCGATCGACGTGAGTTCGAATCAATGAGCCTAAGTTTTCGGTGAAGGAAAACCACAGCACGGTGATAGGCCTTTTTTTAATGCCTGCAAATTCAGAACTAGTGTTCCACAAGTCTTATCATGCTACCGTGTAGTGCTACAACGTCACTTACAACTGAGATTATGGCTATAAAGCTAAACCTATAACGATTGAAAAAATAATATTTTGATTGCATTTTCATAGGCTTCGGTGACCATCCGTATTGTTCAATGTAGAGGTAGGAGGTAGGAAGTTTAATTTTTTTTGGTCAGTAGTTTGTGCGATGAACATAGGTTGTTAGTTCTGGCTAACAATTTCTTTTATTTAGTACAAACGAAAAAGTATTTCTGGTGCTTAACTGGCCGAAGTCTCGAATCTTCTAAATACTAGAAGAATTATTTGTGAGAACTCTGGAAATATGTTAGGAGATTGGAAAGTGAATGGAAAACCACCTTTTGGTGTCGGGCACAAACATTCACTCTGGTTTTGCAAATGGTTTTTTTTTTATTCTAAGAAGGTTCATGATTCACCATGCGACGTCGTTGCATACTGATGAAGAAACGAATTATTTTGAACTGTAAGAATCCTATTTACAAAAGATTTTTTTTTTGGAAAGCCAATAATTATTGCTTCCCTATCGATTGGGTTTAAACCTAAACCTAAATCCTTATAAGTAATTTGGGACACTTATCCTGCGTGAATAG
Source organism: Saturnia japonica (assembly GCA_033032175.1). NCBI lineage: Eukaryota > Metazoa > Arthropoda > Insecta > Lepidoptera > Saturniidae > Saturnia > Saturnia japonica. Next base: position 17,769,226 of record CM065318.1, read on the forward strand.
AATCCAAAAACAATACAACAGCATAAGCAGGGAACCCAACGTAGACATATTTGGCCAAAGTTACAAATGCTAGAGACAATGTTTTGAAACACATGTGTTGTGACTAAGTACCTAAGTTATTTATCTATATTCTCTTGATTTTATATACATTTAAACTTACTAGCGGTTGCCCAATGATCGAAATTCGACCAGCGACTTTTTAATCATACATTATTTTCTGTTTGACATTTGCAGTATGAAAACCTAAACAATGAATATTATATCACTTGCCACAATTGAGTGACAGTGTCAATATTTTGAGGGGGGGGGGGGGGGGTCTAAGTTCAATGGCACTGATCGGGTTAGGATTCGCAGTATAAATTTATTTAATTGAATACATTAGTATCAGATATTATAGATAAATTTTAGCTTTCTGCACTCCTTCTCCATATAAACTTTAATCACCAAATCTCACAGTCTTCCGTCCACGCAATACGCTTAAAAAGGGGTAGAAAGTTTTTGCTTCACGTATATTTATAATGATTTACACTACTTATTTTTAGCATGGCAGAGCAACCTTTAATTAAAGTAACACTTAGATTCTAATTTAAACATTTTTGGTATTTATTTTTAATGAATTTCATAAAATAAAATAAACTGAACCTAATATATCGAAGGATAACCTAAACTATAATGAGTTCCTTACGTTGGCCTCCATGGGAATTAAGAAAACCAAATTGGTGATACAATCTGGATGGTATTTTTATCCAGTACATACCTCACTTTTTAAGCAAGGTAGGGCAATAAATCTCTTTGGATATATCTCTCTACGAAGAAGATATGAGGAAGAGATATCCTTAGGTAAGAGAAAGAGGAATGCACTACTGATACCTCTGGTGTTACAAGCGTTCATAGGCTTTTATAATATAATTTATATGAATCACTAACGAAACCATGTCAACTTTAAATAATACGCACAAAACCGTGGAAATCGTAGAGCGTTGAAATTAATTATGTTAATAAGTAATTAAATATGTTATAATAGGGTAGGAAATAATTTTCATTCGAAGTCAGTATTGATTGAAATGAAGCATTACTGGTTGCCTCGGAACTTAATTGTATAATTTTGTTAATTTACGCCGATTATTTGATTTGTTTGTTACCAATTAATTGGGATATTGTTAGTAAATTTGTATGTTTATCATCTAATAATATGAAAACAGCCCTATAATTATGTATTTCGTAAGAGCAAAGCAATACCAGAAATCGCTAAATATCGACTTCATAATGGTTTACCTATTTATTTTTATTTTATATTAAGAAATCAACAGTTCTTAAATTCGAAAAGACATAAACAAGTTGATATATAACCGAACTGAGTTCAGTTGTATCTTATACCCTAAAGAAATTATAAATAACTATTTGTGCCCTACGGTTTCACCCGTGTTAATTTTATACGACAAACCTCGCCAACGCACCTGTATATGCAATTTTTATACTTTGTATAAAACTATCGACATTTATATGAAGAATTAATTATTTTTTTAAAATTATAATATAGTCTATGTTACTTGCTGATACTGTAGTTTTATACTGGTGAAAGAATTTTTAAAATCGCTCCAATAGTTTTTGAGTTTATCCATTACAAACAAAAAATCAAATCTTCCCTCTTTATAATATAGATATAGATTTTATTTGCATACCAAAAAGACCTTGATAATGACATTTTAGTATTTGTTTGTATGTGTATGTATGAACTTACATTATAAGCCATACATTTTATTTTAAAAGTTTGTGGCGACATCTACATGGCGATACATAGCGACATCTATCGAGCCACATAAGACGCATCCTACTATCCTACATTGCGCTATAGAAATTAACTCAATCGTTGAGTATATTATACAAGAACCCGAGTACAACCGTTGGGCAGCTACCCGCCAGACATAACACCCGTCTGGTCGGAGGATCCTCCCTTTGCAATAATCCCTCTATAAGTTAATTTTGCTCACTTTACTAACATTTTCTGACTGTTAGAATACTACAATAAAATTGGTTTTCGGCTGGATCGCGACAACATGGCAAGCTTACGGCCGTTTTCAATAACATATCTGAGTTTACTATCCTCGAATAGTACATATTTCTAATAAGTACTATCTTTAACTAAAGACATATCGGCTTCCCTCTTATCTCTTCAAGCTATGGATATATATTATGTAGATACGAAAGACTTATCTATTGATAGGATATTGAAAAAAAGGAAGGACTAAAGGTTATATTTGTCTATCTTTACTAACTGAAAAAACAGGCTAAATGAAATGAAAGTTTCATGAAATTTTACAACTAATTTTTTTCGTGTCTATGGAATTTTATCGACCGTCTTTTCGGTTGGAACCAGCCGAGTGTGCGGCATGTCCGGATAGGTAGCAACGAGTGTCGAGACATCGTTGTTGAGCTATGAAACTATTGTATATGTAGAGTAGGCAACTCCTCCAATTTGTAAGCAGAATAGTATTCTGTTATAAATAGCTTTAACTTTATGTGTCGACATTGTTAGGTTCGATGTTCTACTATGTTATATGTATGTATTATGTACTATGTTTATACAGTTGTTGTTTTTGAAGGGAAACTTCTTAGGAATTGTGAGTTTAGGCACATTTCGTTACATGACAGAGAAGAAGGAGAAATAGAGACAAAATAAATAGTGCTAATGTGTATAAGTGAAATGTGTGTAAGTGAAATATGTATTAAAAATGCTGTCGGATCCGTGAAAGTATTATTTGGTATCGAGATTATATTCTGTTTATGTTATCTATCTCAGATTATTAGAAATAAATATTACCCCTAATAAAATTGGAAAAAAAATAGTTATATGAGGAAACTTACATGGCAATACAGGCGGTGCGGCGCAGAGGCTGGCGACGGTGTTATCACGTTTTAAAAATTTGCTAAATTTTAGGGAAACTAAAACTAAATATGTTAATTTTAAATCGCAATAACATTTTTATTTTCATAATAAATAAAATTATGATTTTTTTTTTGGTAATGTCATTGGGGTACCTATATATCCTTTTCGGATTCGACAGGGTTTTTTATACATATTGTATATTATATTTTCACCTTTTCACACGTATACCGTGCTGGACGTTTAGTTTTTTCGTATAATTTTATATTTAATTTCAAGACGTTAAGCACATTAAAAGAAACCACAGTGTCTAACTGGTCATTTATCAACAGGCTATAGTTAAGAAATATCGATCACAAGACGGTTTTTAACAAAATAGAAAATCAACTTCAATGATTTTGAGGAGTTTCGTGGTGTACCTTCGAATTCGAAGGTCCAATCCCAGTGAAATTAAATTGAGACCAACCCTAAAGTATCCTCTATCCAAAAAAAAATGATTATCCAAATCGGTTTATAAACAAAGAAGTTATGGCTGAAAATCCTTAATAAAAAATTACATTCGAATTTAGTAACTTTTATTGATGTCGGTTAAAATATATTCGTAATAATTGTAGAATATGTTAATTATTTTTTAAGCATTGTAATAGATAGCAGATTGCTCGTTGTTTATGGAATAACGACCACCGTAATTATTGTGAAAATCTCGATATAGTTCAGTGAGTCGCTTCTCCAAACCAGCCGAAGTGTATTAAATTTTTTTCATACATTTGTAGAATAGCGTTTGACGACAATAATACCTTTTATTAAGTAAATTAGCATGATATGGTATACAAGCCTAGACTGAGAATTGGTTCTTAAATGTGACTGTCAAAGCACATCGATATATGCCTGGCAAAATATTTTCAACTTAAGCTTAGCACTTTGCCAGGCGAGAACTATAAAATGTCTTTTCCCTATCTAGACTAGACGCGTAAGTAAGTTTTCTTTTATCGAAATGGAATCTACCGAAAGGCTACTTTACTATCAGTGGAAATTGAATTAGTAACTCGTAGTAGTTTTGCAGAGTTCATATAAAAAGTACTCTATTTCATTGTCAGCTCCATGTTCATCGCAGACGGTTTAGGTGCTGCGAGAGTCCAGACATGGCGGTGACTGACCTGCCTCTTTGATATGCATTAAGTATCTAAAGATACTCAGACTTTGGCTAGTCAAAATTGATGAAATTGTTATATTTTATGCCTTTATTATTGTGTTCTGCGGGTAATTAATTATCTATATTACAATTAATAAAATTGAAGTGTGTGTTTGTAATGTCAAAATAACAGCTTTTTACTAAATGCATATGAAAGTATGTAGGATACCTATAACAAAAAACCCATTTTAAAATGTTTTGTCTGTCTGTATGTCTGTTTGTTTCGGGTAATCTCCGAAACGGTTAGACCGATTTTACGGGACTTTCACTGGTAGATAGCTGAATTTATAGAGAGTAACTTAGGCTACTTTTATTTTAGAAAAAGAATTAGGTTTCTACACAAATAAAAATGACTTAAATTGAGTAAACCATAAGAGATATAGCAAATTAATGTACAAAATAATTGTAGAAATTAAAAAGACCTACAAAAAAGTCAGCGATAGTACATATATCTATCTTCTAAGGAACACCCACAATAAGCATTTTTGTCTTTAAAATAGCCGGGAGCGGGGGAGCAAGACTCGCGCGGCCATTCTGTAGTCCACGTGAGCGAAGTCGTGGGCACAGCTAGTTAATTGAATAAAACGGTTTAATACTAACTTGTAAATACAAAATTATCGTACATAGGTAAATCTGTAAAATTTTGCGCACTGTACTTCTGGGCAAAGGCCTCTTTTCAAGGCAAACCAATGGTTTCTTCACCACACCAGTTCACGACGTTTTTGCGTTTTCAAACACTTAGAACATTTCTCAAGCATTCAGGATTCTTCACAATGGTTTTCTTCGCCATCTGCCGATAGTATAATACCAATTTGAATTTGAATTAGGAAATATACGTCTATTCCGAAAATTTCTTTGGTACATATGCCTGGGTTCGAACCTAAGGACATTGAATCGATATATGGCCTGTCCTTTTTTAACTAGACGTCGTTTTTGGCAGGATCTTAAAATACCACGTTGTGGTTTTTATTTTTAATATATTCACTTAAGTTTTTTTGACCCTATATTATGTAATATTAGTGGTATTTTGCGTGATATAGTTTTGTTGTAGTGCATAAGTGAAGTGGATTATAAATATAAAAGCGGAAAACATCAATTTTGAAATGTCACAAAAACTCCCTGTATCGTTCTGACAAGAGAGCCATTAGCAGAAGACCCCACTATGTATATTGGTAAATTTTAGGAAGGCTTAAAAACACTGACACTGGCAAGCGCTTTTTGCTGCGCTAAATCAAGAAGAAGAAAAGAAGCCACTAGATCACCACGTCTCTACGTGGTCTCTGCTATAAGTGCTCTCACTTATAGCAGAGAGATAGTGTGTGGGCTCATTGGAATGGTCTACTTATGTCGAGGGTTTACTAAGTACTAGCTAGCCCGCGCAACTTCGTATGCGTCATTTAAGAGAGAGAGTGGGTCGTAGGCACTTTATTATAGGTACCGCCCACCTTCTACATTATTCTGCATAATAAAAATGCGCTCGCGATACTTGATCATTATTTTGCTGCCGAGTTATTTTAAAACTGTGATATCTCCTAAGATATTAATTTAAATTAATTACTGTAAAGGGCAATTTTGTTCAAAATTAAATACTTGTGACGAATAAGGATTTCGATAAGGATTAATACCATGTGTATAAAAAACACCTTCGCAAATAATTAATTATTTTAGAACAAAGCAGTGGAAGCTCTCAAAAGGAATAGATTTTTCCCGTTTTTGCAACACTTTTCATTGAAACTCCGCTCCTATTAGTCGTAGCGTGATGTTATTTAGCCATCCAATGTGCTATCCACCGCTAAAATATTTTTTCCATTCGAACCAGTAGATCCTGAGATTAGCGCGTTCAACCAAACAAACAAACTCTTCAGCTTTATAATATTAGGTCGGGGAAAAAGTATTTTCGTATAACGTAGGTATAAAGTTGTTATAATATTTCTTTGGATGTACTATTTGTATCTGTCTGATTTTTGTAATATTAAAAAGTTTACATTAAAATAAAATAAAAAAGTTGCTTCTCGCTATTTTTCATTTGTTTTTCTTTCTAATTAAATTAAATCTAATGAAGAAATTCGACACATTTTAAAATATTATTACAAAAAAGACAAAAATGCAACTCAAGTAGCGAAAAAAATTTGTGATGTTTATGGATCTAATGCAGTGTCAGTAAGAGTAGCACAAAGTTCGTTCAAACGTTTTCAGTCCGGAAATTTTGATGTTAAAAATACACCTTGCTCTGGTCGCCCTGTTACGAATAAAATGGACGTCATTTTTAAAAGAGTGGAGCAGTATCGGCATATAAGTAGTTACGATGTAGCTGAAGAACTGAAAATTGACCACAAAATAGTTTTAACTCATTTGAAGAAAGCTGGCTATACCAAAAAGCTCGATATTTGGGTGCCACACGAGTTCACTGAAAGAATCCTAATGAACCGTGTAATCATTTGCGATTAATTATTGAGACGTAATGAAACCGAGCATTTTTGGAAGAGATTGATAACTGGCGATGAGAAATGGATCACGTATGACAAGAACGTGTGAAAAAGTTCGTGGTTTAAGGTCGGCCAGGCTTCACAGACTGTGGCTAAACCTGGGCTAACTCGAAATAAGGTGATGCTGTGTGTATGGTGGGACTGGAAGGGCATTGTTCATTATGAACTTTTGCCGCCCGGCAAAACCATCGATTCGGATCTCTACAGCCAATAAGTGATGAGATTAAAAGAAGCAGTTGAGAGAAAGCGGCCGGAATTGATCAACAGGACGGGTTGTAGTCTTTCGTCTCGATAACGCTACACCACACACCTCTTTAGCCACACGGCAAACATTAAGAGAGTTTGCATCCATCATATAGCCCTGACCTTGCACCTTCAGATTTTTACCTGTTTCGGTCTCTTCAGAATTCTTTAGGTCCTGTAAGGTTAATAACATCAAGAGTGGACTGCTAAAACTATTTGTCGTGTTTTTTTGATCAGAAGTCCCAATGTGTCTACAGCAACGGGATCATGTCTCTACCTACAAAATGGCAGAAAGTCATCGAAAAAAACGGCACATATATACTGTTAACAAACTTTGAAAAAAAAAAAAGTCTTGAGTTAGTATGTGTGTAGTTAGTATAGATTTAATTTATTTTTACAATAGGTCGCTATGGCCATAAACTCACCTGATCTTAAGTAACCTGATTTTGATTACAGAGATTCAAATACCTATAACTAAGCGGTATTCGAAAATAAAATGTTTTATTCGAATTTATTTAGACAACACCTGTGTTTCATAGTTTCTGACCGTGTTAAATTCATTGCACCAACACAAAAAAAAGTAATACTTTTTTTCAATATTGATGATATTCTTAATCAATGACCAATTAATTGATTTCAATCAAAGTATAAATTTGTAGAAACAAGAGATTCTACTGTTGTGCGAGATAAAAAATAAAACGACTTACTATTAAACGTTTTTATTATTACTAGCGAATGCCCTAAGCTCGAAATTCGACCAGCGACTTTTTGATCATAGACTATTTTCTGTTGGACATTTGCAGTATTGAGTATTTATCTACATCACTTGCTGTTACTTTTCGTTGAGTAACAATGCCAATATTTTGGGGGGTCTAAATTCAATTGCACTGACTGGGTTAGGATTCGAAGTATTAATTAATTTAATTTAATATATTAGTAACAGATATTATAGATAAATTTTAGCTTTCTGCACTCCTTCATATAAACTTTAACCATGCCAAATCTCACAATCTTCCGTGCACGCAATACGCTTAAAAAGGTAGCGAAAACTTTTGCTTTCTGTATTAATATATAAATATGATGCAAAGCGTCAGTTGCTAAGTGGTACTGTGCTTGGAAAACCGAGTTAAATTACGTGGGTTCGAATTCTGGAATGAGCATATGCTTTTGTTGAAGGAAAGTATGTAATCATAGCATGGTGGTAGGCCATTTTTGAGTATTCGCCTGTATAGTTACCGCCCTCAAGTTGAATCGTGGTGTATTCCGGCAGCTGCATTTGTAAGCTTTTCTGGGTTTAGCCTGGTTATTTTCACGAGTTCCCAAAGAATTAAAAAAAAATTACTCAAAGAAAGAATGGTATGTTTTACAGACAATCAGTAACGTAATACCTTGGGCAGTTAATGTTTGCTGCTTAAAATTCTTGAAGTCGAATAAGCTTAACACTGATGAAACCCTGGAGAATAGCTAGTATTCACAATACAATTTAAAGTGAAATTTACAAAAGTCGAATGACTGTAAAGCTAAGTTGAATTTCCTGGAGAGAAACGTATCCGTCTTGGCTTGATTTCACTTGCCCTTGAGACTACTTCGGTATTAAATTCATAGCCCTTGACAAACAAAAATGAACCACATATTCTACGAAATAAAGTTCATATTAACAGCATTTGACAAAATGCAGGAAGGACTCCCTTTGGTTTACGATGACATACGCAATTTTATGTGGCAGTGATTTGCATTTTGCGGTTTATTTAACTACATGTACAAAATAATTCGAGATAATACCTAAACGGTAAAGTTGGTGCAGTTGTTTCGGATGTGATACAAATGTTTGATCAAATTGCTAATTGAAGTTGTTACAATGTTGCTAAATTCTGTATTAATTAATAACATATTTTAATATTTCCAAATATAGCTTGTGATCATACTTATGCTTTACTAATAATATGGTTTAGTATATATACTGAGCCAACAAACATATTTTTGTGTGTATAAAATCAACAAACTTTTTTTCTCTCGCTCAGCAATTTTGTTTTTACTAACTACTACTACTACTGTTAGCCTAAGGCGCCCTGAAGCCTCAGACAGTTTTTACAGCTCCACCGTGACTTGGGGGCCAGTGCGGAAGGCAACAGTCGCGAAAGCGTGGCAACATGCCCAAGGGTGCCAAAGTGGCCGAACCTCGGCATGGGCTGTTGCCATACATGGCAAAAACGCAATCCGACTAATTCCCTAATCTTCTGAGAAGAAGGAAGAAACATGTGTATATGTATTTAGTGATCTGTCAATTTTTATATATCTAACTGGAACCTATGTACCTGATTGTCTCGGCAACATGTCTGTACAGCACATAATGTTAAGTACGGTATAGTCCACAAACAACGGTGACCGTCAGCGAAAATAATTTCATTGAGAGCTATCGATTTCACGCTGACCTACTGAAATGCCTCTTCACGTTATGTTTGAAGAACCAATATCATATTAAGGAGTAAACTTGTTAGCTGGGAGAATATTCCAAATCCGCAAAGTACGGCAAACGTTTTAATATGCGAATTTCATATTTCCTGCCTATTTATACAAATATATAAAACTGAAGTGTCTGTTTGTAATGTCAAAATAACAGCTTTTTAGCATATGAAAGTATAACCGCCTCATTAGCGTAGTGGACGTAGGCGAGACTGCTATGTTCGAGGTCCAAGTTCCAAGTCGAGCAAAATGTTATTGCGTTTTTCTATGAAATTCTCCGTAGCAGCTCGGAGTTTGGTTTTAAGCCCGATTTAAGGCAATAGGCTCGCCCCCTATTACATGGGACCTAAAAACATACATCTGCCAAACCCTTCGGCGATACAGGCATGATAGTATGTTATGTTATAACAGTAAAAATTTATAAACGATCAAGTATCATATCCTCTTTCTACGCTAGCGCCATTTTGGTGGGGTTTTGAATTGTAATTTGCTGCTTACTGGTATATACTTTTTCAACTTGTCCCCCTTATACGAATAGATGGTTCTTCTTACTTATATCCTCCATATACCGTGTGTATGCTGGCAACCAAACAAAAGACAATTAACTTTTAATAAACGAGCTAAATTATTAACCTATTTGAAACAGAAAGAGTGGGTACAATGCTCCCAAAGCGCGAATAACATAAGAGGCGCGCACTCGCTAAGCATATATAAAAAATCTATCAAAGATTATTATTTGTCACTTTAGTATTATGTATATGTAATTATATGTTATTTTGTTTGTATTTTATTTATAAATAATAACAATGTAGTCTATATTCGATATAATTCTTTAACTATAACATTAATTTTTTTAATGATTTGTGTTAAATTTTATGCCGTATATAATTGTTTTTATTCTGTTGATTTCTTCTGATTTACAATCTGTAACATATCCATCCGAAGGTTGCCTGGAAGAGATTGCTTTCAGCAGTTAGGCCGTCCTTTGTACTTATCATATAATTTTAATGTTCGATTGTATATGTAACTAATGTTGTACAAATCCAACAAGCTAGACATTTACATGACGACGTACCTGCAATCAAGAAATATTTGGCTCAGATGAGTAATTTTGATGCTGTGGTTTACCAATAATTGGAAAGTAAGTCGTTTATTCATTTGTTACCTTTGAGTCTTCTTTCTCTTATGTTTCTTTTTACTCGTTATATTCTATTTATCATGTAGTTTACACTTTAAATTATAGAAGCACTAAGAAATATTCTCTATCTATTTTTCATTACTTGTTTTAGTGTTTATTATGTAAGTGTTCAAATAAATAAATAAAAACAAAAAACCGACTGCAACAAAAACATGCAAAAAAATGCTTTTTATGTACAATCCCACAATTAAGAAGAATCTAACGATACCTCGTATGCTAAAATCTATCAAGCAGTTTTGATACAAAATAAACATACATACCTACCTTCGCTCGCAAAACAACCCTCCTTTTTCGCAGACGGATAAAAACGATACAGAAAATCGACCAAAGAAAAAATAATAATTATAGCGAATAAAGAAAATTATTTACTGCGACTTCCGACTCGGTATTTTAATTACCCACTTAAAAGTATACATAACTACCTAACAATATTATGTTTGTAGATGTAATATACATACATAAATAAATATTAATGTAAGTACTGGAAAAGGAGTTACTGGAAAATAATATAAGTCATGATTCATAATGGAACGAACAAAGCGTTTCTCAAATGCGAAAAACTGAAAATATATAATTGCGCAGTAAATATATTAATTAGGTCAGTGGATCAAAGGACACTTCGAACAAAGGTAAAGTTCCGCGACGTAATATTTCTTTTTAAATTATTTATGGCCACAATCTCACCTGATTTTAAGTGACGATGTGGCCCAAGATGCCATATGCCTAGTGAAGGAACTGGCTCTCAAGTGCTGCTGCAAGTGACAGATTTGAGGCGTCAAGTTGAAGGTGATAGCTAACCAGGTGGGCACTAGAAAACATCGTACCACAACAGGCTCATTGCAGGGTTTGGGTTTGAGTTTGGTCCGGCTGATCTTCAACCCCACATTCTCCAATCTCTCCTGCCATTTTACTAGTCTACGCTGTAACTCGGGTTCCTCTTCTCTGACAAGCACAGCGCCGTCGGTGAAAAGCATAAAGCATCATACATCACGTGAAAGAAAATATTATGTACGATAAAGTAACCAAATTTGGAGCGGCGCTATTACCAATTATTATGTAAACGTTAATGCTATTATTTTACTTACATTTAACTATCTTTGTTTGGCCTTGCGTTTCTTTGGTGTTTAGTTAACTACTTATGTAATTAAAAATAAGTTTTTAATCATTATTCTGACATGGAAAAATATTACAACGTTAGTACACAATATTTTATGAAGTACGCTTTAGAATCCGTAGCATGAAACTCTGGGAAAATTGTATGTAAGTTTAGTGGAAAGTGAGCGACGTTTTTCAACATTAACAAAAGATAAAATGTTTACGCGTAACACAAGCGCGTCATCCTCTCTCTCTCTTATCATTTCATCTCAGATTTTCTTAAGAAAGTTATAAATGTTTTCGCTCGTATAAAAGACAAGCGAATTAATTTTCGTTACAAATAAAATGGTAGGTAAAACATTTTTTCCTTTTTTTAGTGAACACCCATGGAAATTTTTCACGAGTAGCCTCTGCAGACGTTGTTTTGCGATAAAGTGAGACGGTATTGTGTCTGATAGCAAGCATAGTTCAATTCAAAATCAACGGCGACTACCGAGAGATAATGGTCGCGATCCATTCGGACACAGTTCTCCTTCCTCTTCTTCTTGTTTTGGCGCTGCAAAAAGCATTTGCCAGTGTCAATTTTTTCAAGCCTTCGTAGTAATAGGAATTTCATACTAGTGGCTCTCTAGTTAGAACGATCTAGAGAATTTTTGTGAGATCCCAAAATGCATGCCTTTCGCTTTATATTTATAATCCACTTCACTTATGCAGAACAACCAATCTATATCACACAAAATGCCACCAATATTACAAATTATAGGATCAAAAAATTTAAGTTAATGATATAAAAATAAAAACCACAACATGCCATTTTAAGATTCTGCCAAAAACTCCTCGGACACAGTGTCGTCCTACCCTACAAAAATTATACAGTTTTTAAATATATTTTCATCCCAATTTTCTCTTTGGCCAGAACCTAAAGTTCGATTTAACGTTTAAACCCGAGTCGATGGACGCGTATCCGATTATTTTACAACAGAGCCATCGTTCGAAGCCTTGACTGGCCTTGACCGCAAGCTGGGGAAGACAAAAAGAAATAAATAATTCAATAAAGGTAGAAAGAACAATTTGTCTGTCTGTATGTCTGACACAACGACTTAGTAATCGCATGTCCGTAATTAAACAGTGAGTCACACGAGAGTGCCTCTTTGTCTCTTTAGTATTGTTTGTTATTTATGAGGGTAGGTTGTTATTATGACTCTGTAGCCAAAGTGGCGTTTAATTTGATAATTACAATTTGTCTTTGGACAGGAATACTTTGGATTATAATCGGTTTTAGTTGATTATACGTGTATATAATTTTACTTGAATATGTTTACGACACTTTTGGTGACTCGTGGAATATAAAGCCGCGCCGTGTTTGGTGCATTCGAAAGGACACAAAAAAAACATGTTAAATCTTGTTTAAAAAAATCTTTTGTTTTTGTTATAGTTGTAGGTTTTTGTTTGTGGTCACAATCTCACCAGATCTTAAGTTACGAGGTGGCCCAAGATAGTAGCACGCTGAGTTTAGTGGAAGACTGGCTCTCAAGTGTAGCTGCCGGAACACATAATGGTGTTTGACGACAGATTTTCAACTTAAGGTTGGTAGCTAGCGAGGCGGGCATTAGAAAAAGCCCTACCACCATGCTATGGTTTTGTGAGTCTGTTCGTAATTTTATAACTCTTGAACGACTTCAAGAAAATCAATTTTTTTTTCTTTATTTTCCATTTTCCCAGTTACCGAGAAAAGCCAGCAAGAAATTCGATCGGATTTATATTTTTTTTAATTTAAGTAATTTTTCATTTGTACTAATCAGGGGGCACAGCAGTGCGCCTGCCAAGTCGAAGCACGACAGTACCATCCTTTTCTCGAAGCGACTCACGGCACTTTTGACCCCCCTGTAACTTCGTTGTGTTTAAAGTCAGGAGTTTGAATTTTTAAATATCAAGAGTAAATACTATAACTGGCTATATTGTTAATATACCTTATAGTTTACGAATTAACGCTAGTCAAAGTTTTTTATTTTTATCACTGACTCACTCACCGATCATCAAAACTCTTAAGGTACTTCTAGCAGTCCTAGAAAATTCAAATTTTGAATTTTAGTTAGCGTTTAGCCTATAAAGAAAGGAAAAATTGAAAAATCCCGATTTTCGAAGATCGGACCATGACTTGAAACCCAAGTGCCCAGCCTAACTATTAGAGATACCGAAATACCGCTTGAGCAAAATTATTTGATAATCTGATAAGCGTTCTGATGACGTATAAAAACCGAAGGTCTGGAGTACCTGATGTGGAACACTAAGAGCCCCATCAAAATATAAGAACTATCGAAATGCCGCCTTAGTAAAAGTTATTTAATCTGATGAGCATTTTCTACTGGTCCACAAAAATTTAAGAGCTAGAGTAACTGATGTGGAACCCAAAGAGCCCATACAAACTGTAAAATAAAAGATATTGAAAAAATTCAGCTTTATTGACAATTAGTTCTGTGTAACACGAAGCCCCCGTTCAGATAATATATTGTGTTCTAAGCGCAGCGTTAACGCGTGTTCATGTGAACAGTTTGTGTTATAAAAAGTCAAGGCGCGCGTTGTCAAAACGACCCTACGGGCAAAAATGAGGACCTGTAAATTCATTCAACATGATGATAGGCCTTTTCTGCTTATCGATATTATGAAATTCCAGTATGTGATTTAGAAACTTCATAATAAACTACAAAAAAGTGATATCCAAGAAAAACATGCTGTAAAAAACGAAGCGTCTCGATTGAGATGGTTTGTCTATATAAAAGTACTATATATAAAATATTATATAATAAAATTTTAACATTATACATAAATACCGTCACGCCTGTATTCCCTGAAGTGTTAGGCAGAGGTGTACTAATGTACACCCACAGTTCGCCGAGTATGTTTTTAGGTTCCATGTAATAGGAGGCGAGCCTATTGCCATCAATCGGGCACGAAGTCAGACTTCGCAGCTGCTATGAGTAGAGTGGTTGAAGAAAACATGTCGTGCCGACCTTATTTAAGTAAGATAAGGGGTAAGAAAATGAATAATAATTACCCCATAAATAGACATTTATTCATTCTTACCTTTGCCGTACCTTGCAGATGTGAAATTAGTCTCTCATCTAACTTGTTCCCCCTTCCTGTATTATTGGGTCCTTGAAACGAGGCGTTGTGCGGGCTTAATCCTAGCCCAGGTTTTATAATTTTGGTAGTTTTACAATAAAAACGAGCGCAGCTGTAACTTGAGGTGGTTTATTAAAAAAGACAAAAAATAAAAAAAACGCGGTATACAAATAAAAATCGACGCACGAGTTTGAACGTATCGGATTACCATTCAATCCTCATAGGCCCGATTTATCTCGAACATGCCCCCGGGCGTTGAAAGCACGCCTTTCAACACAAATCTTCATTTTCCGGAAGTGGACAAATTCTACTAAATGATCGGCGAAGTATACCATTTGCAGTTCTGACATCAGCCACTCTAGTAACACCGTCTGTGCCAGGATATATTTTAATAATTCGACCCAACTTCCACTTCAAGGGCGGCAAATTCTCTTCTTTAAGGAGAACCAGGGCATTCAGTTTCAGGGCACCCTTACTGGTACGCCATTTTGTTCGCAATTGGAGCTCCGAAACATATTCCTTGCTCCATCTAGTCCAGAAATGCTGACGAAGTTGCTCAATGCGATGGAATCGAGTCAAGGAATTAGTGGAATGTTGTTGGTAATCTGGTGTCGGCAAGGATGTTAGAGGTCGCCCGATTAAAAAATGTCCAGGCGTTAAGGGCATCAAGTCTTCTGGGTTTGATGATAGTGGAGTCAACGGTCTGGAGTTCAGTATTGCCTCAATTTGGACTAAAATGGTATTGAATTCTTCATAAGTGGAATGACAATTACCCAGCACTCTAACTAAATGATGTTTTGTTGACTTCACACCAGCCTCAGCAAGACCAGCAAAATGAGGTGAATATGCGGGGATAAAATGGAAATTAATTCCTTGATTAGCCATATCTCCAGATAATAAATCACAATTAGTTTTTATAAATTTTGAAAGATCGATGTATGCACCAACGAACGAGGTACCGTTATCTGAGTAAATGTTAAGAGGTTTTCCTCTGCGTGATATAAATCTGCGTAAAGCCAATAGAAAAACATTACTAGTTAAATCACCCACTAATTCAAGATGGATTGCCTTTGTAGTAAAGCAAACAAAAATAGCTATATAAACTTTAACTATCTTGCAACCACGACCTTGACGTGAAGCGGACAACATTGGACCAGCGTAGTCCAGTCCTACATGTTCAAAAGGAAAACCTGTTAGAAGGCGCTGCTGTGGCAAGTTGCCCATTATTGGGACAACAGTTTTTCCTTTCATTCGACAACACAGTACACATTGTCGATGACATAGTTTAGCTAAATTGCGACCTCTGATAGGCCAGTACCTTTCTCTAATAGTGGCCAATAGAAATTGTGGCCCTGGATGCAACAACTTCTGATGTTCATAATTAAACAATAAATACGTAAAACGATGAGCGGACTGTAATAGAATAGGGTGCTTCTTAGCATAGGGAAAATCAGAGTGTTGTAGACGACCACCAACGCGTATTATTTTATCGTCGTCTAGAAAAATATTAAATTTAAGTAACGGGCTCTTTTTTGGTAATTCTTTATTATTAAACAAAGCCTTATACTCAGGGAAAGATCCAATTTGAGACATTCGTATAATTAAATTTAGAGCTTTATTTAGTTCCTCGCTACGTAGAGGGCCCGAAACTAGTTGTTTCCTACAACCGCTAATAAATCGTAACATAAACGCTACAGCTCGGTTAAGTCTTAGAAAATTAGAGAATCTTTTAAAATTAATAACTTCATTATCATTGGTTTCATTCTTGTTAATAGTGCCATGTAAAATAACATTAGGCTTTATTTCTGGTAATGGGTCATTAGTTATATGCAAAGATGGTGGACTGGATGGCCAACTAGCTATATCTTTACTTAAAAAATTAGGGCCTGACCACCACTTATCAAGAGTAGGTATAGCGTTAATATCAACTCCACGAGATATGTAATCGGTTGGATTTTCGGCAGTAGGAACATGCCTCCAACGACAGTTGCTAGTCTTTTCTAATATTTCAGCGACTCTGTTGCGTACAAATGGTTGCAATTTGCTAGGCGACATCCCAAGCCAACCAAGTACAATGGTGGAATCTGTCCAGAAAAATGTTCGTGTTATTTTTACTCGTAGAGATGAAATAGCTTTTTCAAAGAGTCGAGTGCCAATTAAAGCACCACAAAGCTCAAGCCTTGGTATTGTTGTGGGCTTCAGTGGTGCAACTCTGCTCTTAGCTAGAAGTAATCGAACAAAGACTTCACCCTCTTTACTTACACTGCGCACATACAGACAGGCTCCATATGCACGCTCAGAAGCGTCTGTAAAAATGTGTAACTCTAATTGTTTATAAGAGCTACAAATAATACGACGTGGTATCCTAATATCATTTATTTTAGGCAAATTGATGATTATCTCTTCCCATAATTTGCTAATATCTGGTGATAATTCGTCGTCCCACGAGAGTTTATGTAGCCACAGTTTTTGTAATAACATTTTCATAACAATAATACATGGTGCCAACAAACCTAAAGGGTCAAACATCTGTGCAATGACAGAAAGCATGTCACGCTTTGTATTCCCTCGTGTGAGTGACTCGCCTATAGGAAAACAAAGTTGATCAGACAGTGACAACCAACCAAGACCTAACGTTTTGCTCGGCTCTAAAGCTCCAATGTTTAAATCCAGTGAAGGAGATTGTGGAGCATCTAGTCCTACTAGTAATTGAACTTCATTTGATTTCCATTTCCTTAAGAACATTTGGGCTTTAGCCAGCGTAGAAATCATGTTATCACGCAAATCAATTACCTCGTTCAGGTCATCACCACCAGATAACCAATCATCAACATAATAATCGTGAATAATTGATTCAGAGACCTTACGGTTTGTACACTCTAGACCTAACTGTTTTAAACAACGTGTCGCTAGAAATGGAGCACTCGCTGTACCGTATGTGATGGTGTTCAATTGATAATCTTCAACTGGAGATGAAGGGTCATCACGCCAAACAATCTGTTGTAAATATCTATCATCAGAATGAACAGTTATTTGACAATACATTTTTTCTACGTCAGCGGCAAGCACATATTTATGTTGCCTGAAACGCAGAAGGATTGAAAGCAAATCATCCTGTACTACCGGTCCAACCATTTGTATATTATTGAAAGAAAGACCGGAAGTGGTTGGACTACTTGCATTAAAAACCACTCTTAATTTAGTAGTGGAGCTGCTTTCACGTAAAACTCCGTGATGTGGTATGAAATGCGCATTTGGCATCGCATCAACCTTATGACATTTTGTCATATGATTCAAGGTCTGGTACTCGGACATGAATTGTTTGTACATCTCGCAAAGTTGAGTTTTAGCCTTAAGCCTCCGTTCTAAAGAAAATAAGCACTGCTTTGCTCGAAACAAAGAATCGCCTAATTTATCAGCCGAATGCTTGAGAGGAATTCGAACACAAAATCGACCATCTTTCAGACGAGTAGTGTTCTCGACAAAATGTTCCTCACATGATTTTTCTTCTGGAGAGTACTGAGAACTAAAACACACTTCTTCGAGTTGCCAAAACCTAGAAAGTTGATTTTGAATATTATCATACACATAAATTTCATCGGGGACAATACTATTAAAATTACATTTAATTTGAGACGATGTGGATACATGACCGCTTTTAATTGGGCCTGATACGAGCCATCCTAGTTTCGTATCACATAGTATCGGTAATCCGTCTCCTAATTTAAGCGTCTGCGATCCTAAAATATCCCAAAAGATATCAGCACCGATAAGAATATCGACAGGAGCCGGTGCATGAAAGTATGGATCTGCAAGACAAATGCTACTCGGTATCTTCAAGCTTGAAATATCTACCGGTCTACTAGGAATATACTCGGTAATTGACGGCAGAACGAAGCACTGAATGTTTGTGAAAAAACTGTCATCTAATGATTTAATTCTCAATAGACACATTTTATTGATATTTGAGGTAATGTTATTAATACCCAGTACAGAATTCCTAATTTTATTAGCTGGCAAACCTAACTGTTTATATAGCTTCTCGCTCATAAGGCACGATGTGCTGCCGCTATCAAGTATCGCACGCGTGACATGCGGTTTGTTATTACTATCGTAAACCCTAAGTAGCGCCGTTGACAGCAATACTTCTCCCTGAGCATCACGAGACCCAGCCGCAACACTCGCAGAAAGTGATAAACTCGCACTCAAAGTGGGCGACTGCACTTGTTGCTGCTGTGTGTCCTGATGTTTTTTATGCTCACCTGTAACTAGAGAAGTAATTTCGTCAACGGGTTTAGGTTTGTAATCTGTTATATGCGCAAGCGTGTTATGCTTACGGTGACATATTTTGCATCCTGTTTTTTTGCATTGGTTAGCATAGTGTCCAGAAGCAAAACAATTAAAACAAACTTTAAAACTGGGAAGTAATTTTAACCGCGACTCATTAGTGAGCGCAAGAAACTGTGAGCAACTACTTAATTTATGCTCACCATTACATTTAGGGCAACGTTTATTGTCGGAATTATTTTTATTGCCATAATCGCGTACAGTCACCATGGTTTTTACCTTTGGGCTACTTTTGACAGAGGTATTTGAACCCGAAGCACGAGAAGCTATGGAATCTAGTTCTATAGCTTCAAGTAAGTCAGCTCGGTTCTTAATAAATGTAAGAAAAAAGGCAAAAGTAATTTTTTCATCCCGACCCAACTGAACTTTGTGCTCCTCCCATTCACGATATGTTTTAGAATCTAATTTATGTGTAATAATGTGAATAAGAAGTGTATCCCAGCAATGAGTGGGTTCGCCTAATATTTCTAACGACCTTAGGTTTTTGTTCGTTTTATCTATGAGGTTTTTTAAATTTATAGAAGACTCCTTTGTTATTTTTTCTAAATTAAATAATGCGGTTACGTGATTTTGAGTCAGAAGTCTTTTATTATTGTAACGCTCACAAAGCAAGTTCCAAACCATAGTATAGTTAGCTGCAGAGCATTCAATCGACTGGATTATTTCAGCAGCAGATCCGTCTAGCGATGCACGTAAATAGTGAAATTTATTAATATTATCTATCTCATCATTATTATGAATAAGACTAGAAAATGTGTCGTGAAACTCCATCCAATTATCATACGATCCAAAAAATTTAGGTAAATAAATAGTGGGTAATTTAACAGTATTATGAGTAGAACGACGCGAAACTATTTCACCTCCTGATTGCTCTGATTTACTATACCCGTCGAGTAACTTCTTTGCCGAGCAACTGTTTTGAAATAAATAGATTCAAAGCTGTTACGTTCAGATAACTGAGTGTCCATATTGTCTTCACTACATTCTAATGATAACTGTACCTCGTCAAACTGATCATACATAGCCTCCATTTTGATGATCCGTAATTGCAACTCTTTTGCCTCGGAGTCATCCAAAGGGGAAACATCGACAGAATTCAAATAGTTTGAGAACGCAGTTAACCGTCCTTTACAACTGGCTCGACGTTTAATAAGTTTATCGTCTGGCATTTTGAAGGGCTGGTGTGTAATCAACCTGGAATGTATACAATGAAAGGTTTTACAAATCTATTTACTCAAAATGACAAACCTAGTTATACTATGCAGTATATACAACCTTACTATGATGTATGTTCTAAATACTGTGATCTGTCATACGTAATATTACAACAATATAATATGAAACTACAAAAAAAAAATTAATTAAACACTCATAGATATTACATTAATACACAAAAACTACTACACACAAAATAATAACATTGACTGTACTTCTAATAATTCACAAACTAACAATAATCTACACAAATAACTAAGTGAAATAAATAACTAATAACATGTATTATCTACCAAATGCTAATTGAATGATTAAGTGACTAAATCAGCAATACAATAGCTAAGTACCGACTAAAGTACTAACAAAAGGTACTAGGTAATAAGTATGTATTTTAACCATGCTTTATCGGATCCAAAGGCTAAAGATAATAATAAAAACTGACTAAGTATTTAACAATAATAAATCATAATCGTTAACAATTAACACTTTGATGTAATATAATAGTAATACATGGTACTAACCTCGTATAATTAACAGCTAATTAGCTCACTATACTACCTGAATAAGAGTGTTGGGCGAAATTTAACAATAATTAGTTGTTATAATGAAAGTCCAAACGCGTTATCTTCATTTTAAATATCCACTTCACAGTAAAATCTTTAACGTGCAACGGTCTTGACCTTGTGATGACCCGTGCGTATGCAGTTGTACTTTCCAATTTCGCCTTCTAATTGAAATCCACATCAATCTTACTGATTCAATTAATTTTATTCTATCCTGATCGAAGTGACCAATGTGCGGGCTTAATCCTAGCCCAGGTTTTATAATTTTGGTAGTTTTACAATAAAAACGAGCGCAGCTGTAACTTGAGGTGGTTTATTAAAAAAGACAAAAAATAAAAAAAACGCGGTATACAAATAAAAATCGACGCACGAGTTTGAACGTATCGGATTACCATTCAATCCTCATAGGCCCGATTTATCTCGAACAGGCGTGGTGAGACATTTCAGCAGGCCCTTATGACGTCGACAATTGACTTATTTGACTGTACCGTACATACCATAAAGATGTTGTACAAACAATAATATATAAGAAAAACTATTTATAAGTAGATAAATAAGTTTTCGTATTTGAGTAAATTATATTATACCTAAGTGATATTCGACGATATGATACGACCACGAAACTCGAAGAGCGAATATCAAGAGAGCCAAGTAGGTACATCAAGTAAAACTCTCTGAGAGAAACCAAGTTTCGAGAACTTGCGAATTCATTTGTCTGTCTGGGAGTTTCGGCGGGTACGTTAACAGCGACACACTGATCGAATGTTTGGCGAACAAATTATATAAAATGAAAAAAAATATATATATTGTTGTATCCGTGGGTAGTGACAAAGCCGTTTGTTTCCATCTAAATAATTTATTCGTACGCAATGAAATAATTAACTAACTATTCATCTGAATAGTTACATCTAATTCATCATCATTCATTCATTCATTCATTCATTCCTAATCTAATCATCTAGTTCATCTGAGTAGTATATCTGAATGAACATCTTTCATTACACTGTAGTCATACTTACAGTATCACTTGATTAGTAACTACTCTATGGTGCTTTTGTCGCTTGTTGTTTTCAGTTGGTGATCCAAAAAAGACCTGTGCTGGCTTTTTTTCAAACTGACTAAACTGTTGGCCAGAATGCCTTGATAGTTTCACCACGATTGATGTCTGACTCGGAACACAGCTAGATTATAATAGCTATACTCAAACTAGCGCTTCTCCCGAGGCTTTGGTCGTTTAATAGTTATGTTGTATGTGTGTATATATGAGGAAACAATTTCACACACGGCTATTGAATTCCAAACCAAGCAAAGCTTTTAATATGGTAACTAAACAGCTGATATACATACATATATAGTTATTTAACACCCAGACACACACAACTGACATTTATGCTCATCACACAAAGCCAGTCATGGGCGGGGATCGAACCCGCAACCTCTCGGCTCAATAGTAGCGTTTACGTTTTACTAGGCCTGTCTGTTTAGCCTGAATTCCTAAATACTAACTTTCATAGAACTATCTTTAAAAATAACGTCTACAAATACATACTCAATGCTTCCAGTATATTCTAGACGATTCCAAATATTTTAAGGATAGTGATTTTTCTCTACTATTTACCCAGGTCGTAACGATATTTTAGAAAAAAAAATCATCTGTATAGTGAGAGGTGACAACTCTGTTGGATTGGATCATAAACATAATACATCAGTTGTAACATCAGCCAACTTATCGCGTTCTGGGATCGGCCGGTGTATATACAGTAATCAAGTGGCTTGCAGGCCAGAATGGTAACGATGAGTGACGAAAGATTGCATACCAAGTTTAAAATCTGTCGCCAAACACCGATATGTGTGTTCCGGCAGCTCCACTTGAGAGCCAGTCTTCCACTGGCTTAGTGTGCTACCATCTTGGCCCACATCACTTAAGATCAAGTAAGATTGCGTCCAGAACGCTTAAAAAAAGTTACTTTAAAATTAAAGATTTCCTTCATGGAAGTATTGGAACGCGCAAAAATTGAACCATTATCTGATTTGTTTCCCAACATGCTTGATATATTAAAGGTATGTATGTGTGTTTCACAGACGGGTGTGAGTGACCCGACGAGCGACGGAGCCTATTCTACACTAGCCATTCACCCCGTCGCTGCCCAGACGACCTGTTACACACCTCACTAGCGCCGATGGGTGTTTATCCAGCCTGGTGTGTTTGCGAAGCTTCATTATGAACTGTTTATATATGAACTTTAACGTAAATAACGTTTGGACGATAATGTCGTTTTAATATTTCGAGTACTATCGATTTGTACCTTGAGAAATAAAATAAGCAATCCGACGAAGGGTCTGTAAATATTTGATTCTTATACTGTGACAAATGGTAAGAAAATGGTTCACATTACTTACATGAAATAGAACAATAATCTTCGTAAATATTTCACCGCTTCTGATTTCAAACGTCGATAAACTAACAAGGAATTAAAAAATCCTAGTGAGTACATGTATAATAAACACTATTATAGCGTACTCATATAAAGCATAATAATAACAATATTATATGAATGCAGTAAACTGAAATAGCTTTTGTGAGCAGCTTCGTCTGGATATAGAGCAAATGGAATAGTTACGTACGCTCAGTCGTCCTACGTAATCGTTTTTCTCATAAATTAATTTGTTAATAGAGTTTTTTTTTAAATCCAAGCACGGCAATGTAACTACGTTGGCAGTCCAATAACACCGGCGATTATCGTGGGATTTACTATCCATCGTCAACCGTCCCTGTCAAGCCAGCCTGATCAAATGTATCTTTACGTTATGTTTGAAGTACTCCACGTTGTAGGAAGGAGGGAACGCACTAACTGAAAGACAGCAGTTCCACAGCTTCATAGTACGAGAAAGACAAGATGTAGGAAATTTCTTTGTCCGTGCCGAGGTGAAGGCTACCTTAAAACTGTGGCTCCTCAGCCAATCGCGTGTGGTTCTCTTATGAAAGGAAGAAGTGGGAATTAGAGTGACCAGCTCTTCAGAACACTCGTTGTGACGTATGTAAAGTAATCACGTCATTAATTTTCTACCTTGGATTTTTTTAAATAAAATTTTTAATCTATGCTAATATTATAAAGAGAAAAAATTTGATTTTTTGTTTGTAATGGATAAACTCAAAACTACCAGACTGTTTTAAAAAATGATTTCACTAATTTAAAGGTACAGTAGCAGCGACTATCATCTATAGGATGTATTATAATTTGAAAAATCAATTTATTCCATAAAAAAATGTTGAGAATTTTACACAGAGTATAAAAAATTGCTTACACGGGTGCGTTTACGATGTTAGTCGTATAAAATTAACACAGGTGAATCCGTCAAGCATAGTTAGTCAGATTATATAGATATAGAGAGAATATAATTAACAACACTAATGATGTAATTATTCCAAGCTAAGAAGCAATAAATAAAACTTTATCATATCTTAAAACTGTGGAACCATCTCTCGGTCAATGTTTTCTATACTTATTACAAAATCGGGTCCTTCAAGTGTAGTAGGCCTGTACGTAGGCCGGCACGATAGTGTCAATAACTCCGTGGTCGTCGTTGTGCTTAGATTGATAGTGTAGATATTGTGTTAAGATAGATCCAAAAATAAAACCGTTACATCGGTTTTCACATGTCATATCCAGCCAACCAATGTTTATAGGTACACCGTAAATAATTTAAATCCATAGAATTTATAGTGAAACGTATCTTATCCATATACAACTATATCTGTGATGTTTAATTTTACGAGTAAAATAAACATGCGCGTGAGTTTCCGGAATTAATGCGAACATCTCAAGGCTGTGCTGACGCATTGAGCAGATGCATATGTTTTGACATAACTACCCTACAATCGTAAACATAATGACTTCCTTATATTACTATTAATATAAACTGTTTTGAGCTTTCCACGGTCGAGATTAAATCTATTTAATTCCAATCAGGCCCTACTATGGAGTCGATAGGCCGTGGGTTCGATTCCCACCCATGACTGAATTTTATGTGATGAGCATAATTGTCAATTGTATGGCTGGGTGGTAATTCTATACTTGTATGTATATCAGCTGTTCATTTACCACAATACAGGCTTTGCTTAGATTGGAATTAAATGGCTGTGTATGGAAGCCCGGTGACGTTGTAAAAGTCGTTTGAGGCTCGAAATTTCTTGGGACCTTATGTCAGTCAGTTATAAAAAAAATTAAATAAAAAACCATGCGTGAAACTTTGTCCTTATTTTTGTTTATTTATATTAACCAGCGGTCGCCCAATGATCGAAATTCGACTAGTGACTTTTTAATCATATACTATTTTCTGTTTGAAATTTGCAGTATGAACCTAAACAATGAATATTAAATTACTTGCTCTCACTTTTCATTGAGTGACAATGTCAATATTTTGGGGGGTCTAAGTTCAATGGCACTGGTCGTGCTAGGATTCCCAGTAATAATATATTAGTAACAGTTATTAAAGATAAATTTAAGCTATCTGTACTCCTTCTCCATATAAAAAGTGGTACAAAGTTTTTGCTTCAGGTATTAATATAATGATTTATTACGGAAAAAATTAAAACCCTAAACCAGCATAGCTTTTCTCTTAGTATCACCTATTAGAATTCACCACTTTCCTTTTGAAAGTAATAGAACTTTAAAGTACATAGGAATAACACGAAGAAGAAGAAGGATGTCACACCCTTAGGCATATATTCACTAATCAAGCGGGGTGGTTCCCGTCTGGGTCGCGACCACCATGCATATAGCGATAAACCCTTTATGTTGCCGCGTTCCGGGATCAGCCAGTATATATCCAGCTGCCGAAAGGTTTGTATACATGTTTATAAGTATAACAGCAATGACCATTGATTAGTTGTTGATCTGACGATGGTCATCTTTCATTAGGGCATTGAATAGGTCCGTCGATATGCTACGCTAGAAAGGTTTTGTTTAGAAACGCGTTCTGATATCGGAGGTAGAAACAAGCAATAACGTTGTTGACATTTCATGTACCGCCGCCGGTATCGCAAAAATGTATCCAAAAAGATCCTAGATTGTTAACATTCGACAGTAGAAATAAATAAATATCCTCTTGGTTATTTGAATGTCAAAGATTAGCACAATGTTAATACTAGAAATAGAGATAAATTACTCATACCGTGTTTTAGACTTAGTAAGACTAACAAAAGCTTTTATTAGGTTAGGTTTGCCGGACAACTGGTTCAAGGACCATATCAAGCAGGTTTTACTGTCCTAAGGATATTATAGGGTGGATCATTATGTGAATGATAGTGATGTCTGGAAGTTACTGGCTCTGTGTGCATCCATTAAATTATTTACAAAAATTATTTAAATTTATTAATTAACTAGCTGGTACCCGCGACTTCGTCTGCGTATTATTAGATATACACAGACTGATCTCGGTGATATCTGTATGCTAAATTTCATTCAAATCCGTTCAGCCGTTTTCGCATGGTTGAGTAACAAATATAGAAACTTTCCATTTATTATATTTGTAGGATAACACTGGTTAAACTATGACTTTTCCCGGGATAAAAAGTATTCTATGTGCTATTTCACGTCACAGACTATCTGTGTGCCAAATTTCATTGAGATCTGTTCAGCCGTTCTAGTGTGATTGAGTAACAAACATCCAAACATCTAAACATACACACTTTTACATTTATTATATTAGTAGGAAGGATTTCGATTGAGTTTCTTACCGGTTCTTCTCGATTATTGGGAGATATTTTCCGAACCAGAAGTAGTGTTTTGACGTTCATAAAGTGACTTCTTAGGGTCCAAATTGAATAAAGATTATTTTGATTTTGATTTTTGGTTTGACTTGGCCATTATGGAAACTTGTACAATACCAGCCTCTGTGAATCAGGCTGAACAACGAGAACTTTTTCCAGGCGAGGCACAAACTTAATAATAACGGTAGCCTACGATATATAAGTAGATGGTCCACAGTTCTATAATTCTCCCACATACAATGGTACTTTAAGTACATTTCTCAAGCGTTCAGGTTTCCTCACGATGTTTCCTTCACCGTCAGCCGATGGGGTTACCAATTTGAATTAGTAAATGTACGCAAATCCCTGAAAAACTAGTTGTTACTGGTCAATGATATTTTATATGTAGATACGTCATTGACGCTCTTTACATGCCATCGTGAATGGTGGGCAATTGCCTTCAGTTCACTTTCGAGTTGATACCGGCGTGAGCGAGTAGAAACTTTTATCCTTTTTTGACAACAGAGTTTCAGCCTTACGCTGTGATTTCCTATCTCTTTTGTTTCAACCTGCTGATAATAAAATTTGGTAAAGTTTTCAAATTGCTTTTGGTGAGAGTGTAACGCGTCTATTTATAAAACGTCATTGGTACAGGTCGGGGTTCGAATGTGCGGACATCGAATCGATATTCCACCGGTTTAATGCTTGGTTTCTGAGGTACTTTTTTCTGTTCCTTAGCGCTATCTATTCAATAACTCATCAAATTGCGTTTCAGAACACACCATCATACGATAAAATTCCGAAAAACTTGGTTTAACTTAACTAACCACAACGGAGCGTTTATCTATTCGATAGTTGTTTGACGTCTGGGGCCCTAGCCAAGTAGTTTGTCCACAATCATTAACGCTAACGAATACGAAAAAAATGTATGGAATTGACATACACGATCACGTGATTTAACATACATTTTTTTTCATATTCGTTAGCATTAGAAAAGCAAATTGGCTTAGGGCCCCCGATCTGAGAAAAATAGTCAGTACACACCAGGTATATACGACTAACAAACTAACAAAAATTATCAAAGTTTTTATTACTGTAAAATTAAAACGCACACTTAAATTACACTTAAATTTATTTGGTACGCGTCTTCATTATAATATATTCAACTTTTAATTATACTATGTAGGATTTTATAAGCTACCTACAGTTATCTTTATAGAATCAATAGCTAATGAGTAGTTATTTAGGAACCTCAGAAACCAGGCTTTAGTTAGGTTTATGTACAAGTATACTAATATTATAAAGTTGAAGAGTTTGTTTGTTTGTTTGGTTGAACGCGCTAATCTCAGAAACTAGTGATTCGAATGGAAAAAATATTTTTGTTTTGGATAGCCCATTTATTGAAGAAGGCTATAGATTACATACCATCACGCTACGACCAATAGGAGCGGAGCATTAATGAAAAATGTTACAAAACCGGGGAAAATATATTCCCTTTGAAAGCTTCCATTGCGTGCGCTGCGTAAATGATTATAGTTATGCAACAATTATGTGTGACGTAATTGAATCTCTTAATAAGTTCTAAAAAAAGTCCGCCATAGAATATGTGAATATAATTACTGTGTATCGCAGCAATAGCTTCGAGAGGGATTGATTCGCAATTGATTGAATTAAGGGCCCAGCACATATTACGCGAACCTTCTCGAACAATTACCCTTTACATCATGTGATATCAATGAATATCTTAGGAAATATCACAGTGTTAAAATAACTCCGCAGCAAAATAGTGATCAAGTACCGCGCGCGCATTTTTATTATGCGGAATAATATGAGAGGCGGGCGGTAACTGTAATTGTATTATAGATGCCTACGTCCCACTCTCTCTGACCCTCCCTCTCTTATGTGACGCAGATGAAGTTGTGCCGGTCAGCTAATTAAATTATAAGTAGATCTATTGGGATAGGTTATAAGCTTTAAAACTTCACGCTATGTCTCTAATAAGCGAAGCAGTAACGATGAACGTCAGGCAATTTGAAAACCTGAAGCAAGTACGGGAAGTGATAACAACTATAACAGTAAGAGAGCTAGTAATAATATAAAAGTGTATCGTTAAGGATTTTTTAAATTTACGTGAATGTTTTAATATTAATTTAAATCTATGTATTTTAAAGCGAAATGGCCTCGGAATTAATTAATTATTCATGCGACACAGAAACTGTGAATAATAATAGTAATAATTACAATAAGCGAAGTGAGTGAGTGACGCGGAAGTACGACAAATGCTTTGTCTGCCCACGCGCACCTTTGTCGCTAATTAGATGTATCATTGTGTTTGTTTGCCATTTTTATTATATATTCTTTCTTTTTGTCATACGTATATAAAGAATTTACAGATTTTTTTTGTAATATTTATCGTTAACTAGTAGCTAACTATGGGCCTCTTAAGATAGCTCATGGTCAAAGGGCTATCTATGGCTCTCCATAGCCCTATGCTATACTCGGGAGTTTCTTTGCGTGATCGAACCAGAAATGAGAAGTTCGGCAGAAGAACTAAAGTCACCGTCTATCCTTAAGAATAGCAAGACTTTTTTATTTTATTATTACTTCGTTTGTTTACATTTTTTTTTTAATTTTACAATAATATCTATATAAACTGCAATATTAAAAATAACAGTTGTTCGCCAGTAGCGGGTGAAGACCCAAGCTACTGGTGGCTAGGGCTTCAGAGAGAGGAACTTCCTCACACTTCACATCGTGTCCAGAAGAACTGCCTTCTGTATCTTTCCCTTGATCCAACACCAAAGCGAGAGCTTCCTAAGATGATGGTACAAACTCTTCGCTATTAGACCATTCACTGATACGACTATAGGGATAATTATTGTTGAAACCATAGCCACATGTCGGTAGCCTCATGAGCCAAGTCCAAGAACTTTGAAAGTATATCTTTCTCAGATTTCACGATGTTCTCATCCAGTGGTATGGTGATATCAGCTAGAATTGCCCGACGAACGGACATATCCAATAGCACGAAGTCAGGTTTATTGGCTACAATATTCCTGTCTGTGATTATAGACCGACCCCAGTAAAGCACAACATGACCGTTATCGAGAACTGGTGTTGGTGTGTATTTATAGTGAGAGACCTCAAAACTTACAAGGCCATATTTAAGAGCAAGTTGCTGATGTATAATTCTAGCTACTTGATTATGTTTGTGCAAGTACTCGCCGTTAGCTAGATGAGAACAACCGGAAACCACATACCTGAGTGACTCTCCGGGGCGGTGGCATGACCATCGTACCATTTTTCATATTGTATTTCCGATAGATAATAGTTTTGATAACTTCATCCATAATTGCACAGACAAAACCTTCGGTTTCCCCAAAGAGATCACTAAAACGTAGCCAGGCCACTGACGCAAGTAAGTCTACATCAGGCCCATTTAGAGCCCGATATAATCGTCCGTGAAGCTCCTTGCTCTTCCATTTATCCTTACGGTCCTGGGTGTTGAGTACTATTGGTTTATGCCAGTTTATTATTGTTATATTACCTTATGTATAAACAACATATTAAGGGATAGAGGCGGTCGCGATTTGATACGATCTACCTCTCTTCCTGTTATTGCGTCGCATGATAGAGTGATGATATCGCACAAAGGTGAATGGTACGATGGCTATGAATATATATATATATGGTCACAGTTATTAAAGTCTGTTGAACGACTTAAGGTTGGCCACAATATCCTTTGTGTCAATTTGTGTCACGGTGTTTGTGGGCGCACTACTTCGAAACCGCTGGAACGATTTTTATTAAAAAATATTATATATATTTGGTAGGTATGAGAATAGGTCGTAAAGTATATTTCATACCGCTAGGTGATTATTATTTTATTTTTATTTTCTTTCGTTTTGTCGTGTTCAGGGTTCAGTCTTGTGTAATTTTGAAACATACGCTCTTAATTTTGATTAAGCTCTTCTATATTTGAATTCAAGTTAAAAATTAAACTACAATCGTGAGTGTATTTACTTCAAAAAACACGGCGCCAATTTGTAAAAGAAAACCAAAGCACGCGTGAAAAGTTTTTGAAAAAAAGAAATTGAAAATGAAATGATTGTAAACTGTGTTTTTTTTTTTCTATTAACCTGCCAGTTTGCTTCCTGCATTGGCTTACGTACGCATTAAACCTATTTGCATGTCATTCAAACAGCGATTTTAAGTTTAGTGTGAATACAAATTTCTGCTTGCTTCCTTTGTGATATTTTTTTTTCAGTTTCTTTGAAATAAGTTCCTGGTTGTTATGTATTGTTGGAGAGGTTATGTTTTTAAAATAATCTGCAAGCCAAGTTTCATAACGTTTTTTTTTCGTCTCGCATTTTTAAATAATGATCGATAATTGTTGTTTTAATATTGATGAATAACTAGTGTTTAATCGTTTTTATGAATCAGTAGAAAAAATGAGATTTAAATTGACTTTTTTTAAATTTTAATTTAAAATTTTAATTGCATTTTGACTTATTTTAAAAAAAGCTAAAAAACATGATAACTCAAAAATGGTTTACTTTTGCATAATGCATTTGGGGGTTAAAATTATCGCAAATAGTCACCCCTAACACCTCCTAACGTGAATACGGCGAATTGCCAATAACCCAGTATATTAAGTTAATTAAAACAATCTGTAAAAATAATAAAGCTGAAGTGTCTATTTGTATTGTCATAACAAAGTATTTGAAAAAATGCTTATGAAAGTTTTTATGGTACCGTACTCAATAAAAAATCTATTTATTAAAAAAAATCTAATTTCGGATAATCTTTGAAACGATTGGACCGATTTTGACGGGACTTTCAATAGCAGATAGTTGATGTTATAAGGAGTAGCTTAGGCTACTTTTATTTTAGCAAAATAATTAAGGTTCCTCGCAAATAAACTAATCTAAAATAGAAGTGTCCAGTAAAGCGCGCGCCCCACACGCATTTTCCCCGCATATGAAATTTGACAGCTAGTAAGACCGATTGTTTGACCCAATGTTGGCGTGGCGACGCTTTAACCAATGCAACGTTGGCGAACAGCTGGTTCATTTCAAAGTTTCACGTTAAAACATTTACAGATTAATAGCGCACACAGACTAAAACTTTTTGCTTTTCAATATTTGATAATATGTTTCACATCTGCCGTGTATTCCGTGACGCCCAACTTTTTTTTTATTGAAATTACTTTTGTTATCATATTAAGTAAACTAACCACTCGTGTCCAAATATAACAAGTATATACAATATCTAAAAAATCATAACTATTGTCAATTAATTAATCAATTAGTATGAGCTTTAAATATAAAATGGTATTAGAAACGGCCGACACATTTGCTAGTTGAACCCTAGCCGTGGCATGCACCACTAAGCATAATGGCTTCAACGTCGTTAAACCCTTGCAAATTACTTTCAAATCTACTTCCCTTCGTGCCTTTGTGAGCCCTCTCAGCAATCTACAAGTAATTATTCTTAAATTAGATTTAACTTTGTACGTAACATTCGTAATGTTACAAACGTTTTGCTCTGAATATTTAGTATTTAAAAGCAATTATGTATTTTGCTCTAAACAGTGCAAGACATCACAATGTGTTTGTTATTTGTAAAATGCTATATTGTTTATGAGCAAAAAAGACTGCTTACGAAAAAAAACTGGTCACTAGTATCTCTAAAAGTAGTTTGACAAAGTATATTTTTTTTTGCTTTTAAAAATAAAATAAAACATAAAAGTGAATACGTTTACAATTTTCTTACATTTTTGAAGTGAAAAATTCTTTAAGCGCGTTAAGCGAGTTTTGGTAGGGGAAAACTTATGTGTTCGCGTAAATTCGATGACCTCGACATGCTCGTGACGTTTAGCGCTTGCGTCATATGCGTGTTTGACTTTTTGGATGGATAAAATCTTGTGATTTCGCGTCACCGACATGCTCTGCAATTGAGTTTTCACTTCTGTCGGTAGTCCTTATGACTGCCTCTGCTTTTTGTTTGCTTTGACACTATTTTAGTTTTTACCCTACTACCGTAAAGTCAAAAGGAAGTGTTATGTTTTTAACAGTCTATGTACCTACTTCTATGTTTGTAGTTACGTATGTTTCAACGTAGCGCCTAAACTACTCATCCAATTTTGATGAAGGAGATTTTAATCGATTGGTTTTTATTGTCGTGGTGACATAGGCATAATATAGGGCACATTTATCTTTATATGGTCGAAATCAATTTGACGGTTGTTATAAGTATACATTTAAAAAAAATCCTATCCAATGGGATGTTAAATGAAAGAGAAGAAAATATGATTACCTTATTAAATAAAAATAAAATATACAAAGAGTCCGAAAAACAATTTTATTAGTTATCCCTAGCTGAACCGCGCAACCTTCATCTGCGTCGCATAATGGAAGCTCTTAAGAGAAATAATATTTCCCTATTTTTGCTAAATTTTTCATTAATGGTTCGCTCCTATAGGTGGCAGCGTGATGGTCTACAGCCTATAGCCTTCCTCGATAAATGGGCTATCTAACACTAAAATAATTTTTCCATTCGAAGCAGTGGTTCCTGAGATTAGCGCGTTCAACCAAACAAACAAACAAACAAACTGTTATTTTTTTTAAATATTAGTATAGATTCAGCGTTTATGAATACTGCTAGCGCTACCTATCGTCATTTCTGAATACCAGTCTTGTAACAAAGGTTAAAACGGAAAAGTTTAAAATATTAGAAAAACGTTCTATTCCTTTCATTATAGTTTTTCTTTCCGTAGTCGGATTATGTTTTTCAAACTGTTTTAGCTTGTTCATAATAAGTGTTTATTTTTAAGTAACAAGCCTTTTATTTTTACAATTTTAGTATGAAACTAGCTGTAACCGCGGTTGCGCTTGCGTGGACAGAATGCTGTCGATCAATCACACGCGCGAATTGTAATACCCCCGACCTCGGTCATTTTAAAGACAAGAATGCTAATTGTGGGTTATCCTTAGAAGATAGACATATGCTCTCGCTGACTATTTTATGGATCTGTTTAAGATATCCAATTATGCACTACATTCATTTGATATTTCTCATATGGTTTACTGAGTAAAGCCTAATTTAACCCTAATTCTTTTTCTAAAATAAAAGTAGCATATTTTACTTATTTATGAGTATATATCTTTCAGCGAAAGTCCCATCAAAATCGGTGGTACTGTTTTGGAGATTAGCCGGAACAAACAGACAGACTGACAGGATTTTAAAATTTTGTTTTTGTTGTAATTACCGTATAATACTATCATATGCATTTAGTAGAAAGTTATTATTTCGACATTGCAAACAGACATTACTTTTTTAAATTTTTTGTATAGATTACACTACTAATTATATTTAAAAAATGACTTTAAAAAAATTCAATGAAAAATAAACACTTTAATGATTGATGAACAAGGGTTCATCAGACATTTTTGAGCAGTTAATATCTCAATAATATTATATGACACTGGTTAGATATCCTATCAGTATAACATAACATACCATTACTAATGTACACTCACAGTTCGCCGTGTATGTTTTAGGTATCATGTCTAATACCATTAATTGACCACAAATCCAAACTCCGAACTGCTACTGAGAATTTAATAGAGAAACCCAACAACACTTTGCTCGACATGGGAATCGAACGAATCGATATATCTTTAATAGATCTTTCAATGTAAATCAATAGGAATTAATTCCCTAATTGCTCAGGCCATTGTATTCGTAAGACGCGATATAAAGGCCCGACTACTAGGTTTCATCAGGTCGAAAAAGTACTTTAAAAAGAGGATTAAGAGACGTGATCTACTGGTCTAAAAAAACAAACATTTCAAAATATTGCGAAACCGGTCGATACCTAAAAACATAAATAGGTTATTGTGTAAATGCTATTCAAAATATCGTTTAAAAATCGGGATCGTTTTGTTTTTTTACGGTAATATACAGAAATGTTCGTGTCCTACCAAGTTCATGCCAATTTTCACATGGTGATAAGCTCTTAAAGTTACGGTTCTTACCGGTTCTTCTAGATGACTGGAACGTTTGTCAGAGCCGGTAGTAGTGTTTTGACGTTTATAAGCATGCCTTCTTAGGGTTTAAATTGAATAAAGATATTTTTTGATTTGGTTTTTTCAGTGACTCGCTTTTGTTTTTTCGTAGGTCGGCATAACGTCCACAATCGTCGATGGATTCCTCGATGGTCGCTGTTGTTATTACTACCACACAGTTACTTTGATGTATTACTTACAATGGATCTGGATTCGACTCTATCAATGAGCTTAAGTTGTCGGTGAAGGAAAACATTGCAATGGTGG
Source organism: Saturnia japonica (assembly GCA_033032175.1). Lineage (NCBI taxonomy): Eukaryota > Metazoa > Arthropoda > Insecta > Lepidoptera > Saturniidae > Saturnia > Saturnia japonica. Next base: position 17,804,123 of record CM065318.1, read on the forward strand.
TAGGGTATGTAAACTTCAAATTGAATTGATGCAGTCAAGTTGTTTTGAGATGTAATTCTTTTTCTAACTACATAACGTATTGTAATAAACGATTGAACAGAAAATATGACTCAGATTTTAACTTGGTCTGTTTTAGCATTTGGTACTGATTGCGTTTCTTTCTCTTCTTGTCTCTATCTCAACAAAGTAGGGTCAGCACTAGTTTTCGTCTTACACTCTTCTTCATCAGCTGTCATCTTAAAATTCACCTTTTTTAAACGCATATAATTCTTCACATAATTCACCCAAAATATTTTTAGTCTTCCTCTACTCTTATATCTACATATCCTAATGCTTAACATACTTGTAGTTATGACTTTCATCCCTCCTCATGACATGCCTATATCATGCTATTATTATTAATCATTACATAAGGGAGCTTTGCAATCTTATATCACTGCGGCCAGTAACATCTAAATAAAGCTTACCAGCAAGTTCTATAAGCTTTAAAGAACTGCATGGATTTTTTTGGCAGAGAGCGACTGGACTGGACCTCTTCCTATAGCAGCACGTGCTGGGCCAGAATCTGGTTGCGTTTTGGACTCGATGGATCACACTCACAAAAAAGGTTCTTTGCAGTTTCATCCACACTTTCATAAGATCTGCAATCAAAAACTTATTAATCTTCAACTTCTCTGTCACTGATACTATTTTGATACTTCCACTGACATCATCATAATCATTTCACCTAAAAAAATGCATTACTAAGATTGCCACAACGACCGGTACTGTGCTGCCACTGATACAGATTTTCGTAATCTTCTAATTACATAACCATTTTAACATTAACATCATCGCCGAGTGTAATCTTCTTTCATCCGTTTGTTTTATTGCCCAGCATTTAGTTTTATACATTCATAGTGACCATGAACGTCAAATTAACTGGCAAGCAGTAGGCAAGTACGAGAATAGAGAACAACCATAGGCAAGATGGGTGCAGCCGCGGCGTGGTAAAAAGTTGGTCGTATAAAATTAATGCTGTTGAAACTTTGGAGCACAAATAGTAACACACAAAAGTACTTGTGTATAGGTGAACAGCTGCAGGAACGGTCACCATAATAATAGTGTGTTTATTAAATAGGTACTCAAACGAGTCGGCCCCATACAACAATGTGTACAAAAACGTGACTCAATTCAAAATTTTATATGCTGGTTTTCGGTTTCGTAAAAGTTTCATATTGCATCATTCGTCAATTACGTATTTATGAGATGTTTACAATTTCAATTTCCAGTCTCAGTTTTTTAGGTCATTGTGAAAGCGAAATTTGAATATATTTATTGAGTATTTGTATTTTATTTACTTGTAGGGTAGATGTAAATAATAGATTTGATGTTAGTCTATAATAGTTAATTGTGTTTAATTCCAAAATAAACTTCCTAGGCGCATTACTGATTTGCTGGATAATAAATTCAGGAATCATTTCAAGCAAGTTCTGCTTAGTCTTTCGAAAGAGGTATTAGAAGAATGATAGTGGTCTGAAATTGACTTCTTTTCTTTATGTAAATCTCTGATCTCTGTATGTAAAATAATTTATATGTAATTTTTATCGTATGCTTTGACTTGATGTAATACTGTTTTATAAATTTTATAAATCCCCATTACTATGGAACTGGTGGGTCGTAATTTTTTTTAACTACTAACATATACAAATTTGTTGGTAGCTATGAAAAGGTTGATTACCCTCCTCTACTATCTAGGAATTTCCTCTTAAGAAAATTCTGTAACACTAGAAGATATAAAGGGTTTTGTGTATCTGATGTTTTTTGTCTGTCTAAGATTCAACCTGATATTGAGAAAGAAAAAGAAGAAGAACTAGAGAGCAGAATCTCAAACGCTACAGTAATAAATGCTTGGTGACTGACTTCTTGGAAAACCATGTTTACATTTAACGAAAACTCAGACTCATTGTAGGTTTCAAAGTTGTCGAGATGGGACAAAACATTCTACATATAAACTATAGTCATTTCACAATTTAAATCTTATTGCAACAAAACAAGCGAGTACAAATAAAGAACCATTCGGTATCGGGATCGTGTCGTGTAAAGTGTTTATTTCTTTTTTGGCTTTTGATACCTTTTTATACACAGTGTAATTATTTGTAGTGGTATTTTAAATATAACATAATATATAAACTATTAAAAGAAATAAACAAAAACTAGTCATCGCATGTTTTAAACTCAGTAAAAACGATTAAGGAGTTTTTTAGGCAATAGTGCACGGCTAAAATAAGTTTCTAAGGAGCCTTACCGATTTGCTGGACAATGAGCTAAAGAACAATTACAAGCAGGTTTTAATGACAAAAGGTTGTTCAAGGGGGAATCATTACGGGAATGATAGCGATGTAAGCAAATAACTCCCTCTCTGTACATCCACTAAAATAACATAATAATAATGAACTGTAGATATTATTCACACAGTTTTAAAATATTTATAAAGCTTTAGTACGCCTCTGTCTAACTCTACGGGGATACAGGCATGATGGTATATTATAATAATAATAATAATAGAGCCCTTTACTTCGAACCAATAACATTTACAATTTAATGTCAAAAACAAAACTACAGATTTTAATATGTCCTTTAGTTCAAAGTGGCCTTTGGTGTAGGCCTCTTCCAACGATTTCCATGTTTGCCTTTCCCGAATAATCCTTCTCCAATTTGGTCCTGCCGTCAATTTTATTTCAACTTCTCACCTTATATGTTGTCTTCCTCATCTTGTCTTGCCGTCCCTTCAGTACCATTCCATGACTCTCCTGCTCCACTTCCCTATTTTATCGTGCATCATATGTCTCCATTTCTATCGGTCGATTCGTTTGAGTATGCTGGCGAGTTTGGTTTATTTCCTTAGGCCAGTGTTTCTTGACGTTAGGCAGGAGGTCGGTAGTAAAACTTAAGCCAAAACTATTATAGCATGGAAACGTATAACAGTATGGAATAGTATTATAATAAACTAACTGTGTAGCTTCACTCACGTGGACTACATAATGCCCACGTGAACCTTGCTCCCACGCTCCCGGCTATTTTAAAGACAAAAAAGCTTATTGTGGGTGTTCCTTAGAGGATAGGTATATACTCTCTGTAAGGTTTTTTTAATGCCTACAATCATGTAGTACATTAATTTGCTATATCTCTTATGGTTCGGCGGAAGCCATTTAAGCGCCCGAATTGATTCATCATGACCAGTTTTTTTAAGTTGGGCGGAGCCCTAATCCTTTTTCTAAAATAAAAGTAGCCTAAGTTACTCCCTAAAAATATCAGCTATCTACCAGTGAAAGTCCCGTCAAAATCGGTCCAACCGTTTCGGAGATTACCCGGAACAAACAGACAGACAGACAAAAATTTAAAAAGTTGTGTTTTGTTATATGTATCATTAATACTTTTATATGTATTTAGTAAAATACTGTTATTTTGACATTACAAATAGACACTTCAATTTTATTAATTGTAAAGATGAAAATGTGCTGTGCCGACCCCATCTAGTGTGATATAAGAGAAGGAAGAAGAAGAAGAAAAAGTGTTTTTAATCTTATTCTGGCATTTATAACATGTCAAACTTCTCTCCATGCTTAATGCTTTCCTGAGGGTCCAAGTTTCGCATCCATATGTTAGGTTAGGTATTAAAGCTCTAGTTCCTGGCCAGTTCCTCTCGATGACTGCAATGTTTTCCGAACCGGAATTAGTGTTTTAACTTCACAATTGCCTTCTCATTGCCTAAATTGAATAACGTATATTGATTGAACAGGTTAGGCTAAACTGAGCTGCGTTAAGGACATAGCAGTTAGATGTAGATGGTGCAGAATCGAAGCGAAGCGTCGCGACATTTACTTACACTTTAAAATTATAATACGTTCTATGACCATTACCTAACCAATACCTTAATTCTTTTTCATAAATGAAAGTAACCTCAGTTACTCCTTATAACATCAGCTATCTTCCAGTGAAAGTCCCGTTAATATCAGTCGAACCGTTTCGGAGATTACCTGGGATAAACAGACGGGCAGACAGAAAATAATAATTAAGAATTGATTTTTTGTTACAAGTACCGTTTCTACTTTCATATACAGTTAATAAAAAACTGTTATTTTGATATTACAAACAGACAGAATTAAACATCTTAGCATTCCATGGATTCACGGTGCGGGTGCCGGGTATCCATCGTGCGGTAGAGGGAGAACACGAGCAGCCCCCGGGACTTGTGACCCAGGTGTAAGTTTAAGGGGCCATCTTGACTGCCCGCGATACCCTCCCTGCCAAGCCAGATTTGGTAAAAGCCTGTTAATGCTGCTTTAGATACCCATTTTAAAATAGAACTTACTGCAGTTCTCGACAGGCCGAGGTCTTTTAAGAAGTTATAGAGAGATTTCGCTGCAATACCCCTCGCTCCCGCTTCCACCGCATACAAGTTAACCGCATAGCCGTTTTTGGTTAGCTCACTACATAGATCGTAATATTTATTAATTTTTATTGCGTGGTCTTTAGGTATATTAGTTTCCCTTAGTACAGTAAAGCCTACAAGTACTATACGCTTGATTTCTCGAGAAGAAAGAAATAGGTTCGGTCTGGATGACGAATGTATTTATTTGTATAGGTAATTTTTTTCAGATTGTAATACTGTAATTCAGTACACTACGGCGAAGTTATAAGTCCGGTGAAAGCGTTGCAAAGAAATGCATTAATGTTTGTGATGCTGAACAATCTCATAATACCGATTTGTTTGCGCAAGTCATTAACGCGAGAAGCGAGCCCGTATGTTCGCTGATTAGTAGATATTCATGCTAAAACAAATACCGAATAACTTTATATTTGTTTAAGTTGAAAAAGTAAATACCAGTAATTAGCAATGAATATAGAAATGTAAATATTTGACAGTATATTAGTAGACTGAAAAACGTTCGTTATATGTACGGTATGGGATTTTTCGATACAAAATATGGCAAAATATATTTTATTTTGTCAGTAAGAAATAGTATCGTCTGTTCAAATCAATTAGATGTTACCTGGTCATTTTCACCAATAGCTTTCTGCACCCAACTATCAGGAATTCAGTTTTGACTGAGGAAAATCTGTCATGTGTCACTTGCTCTTTAGATCAGAAAGTAGTATTTGTATTTTGCGGTAGAATAGATCTCTTGAGGAATTCTTAGCCGATTCTCTGGTAAGTTCTGACACACAAAAACTTCTTCGTTTTGTATTCTCCCTGTTAGGAGAACATTATCTAGTGTTTAGGTTTCCTCACGATGTTTTCCTTCACCGTAAACCGTTAATCATCAATCGGGAGATGTCGCGACGATTGTTTATCTTTTGATTTTTTAACCGTTATCTAAAATATAATAATAAACAATTTTTGGAAGAATTAAGTTATATTTATAAATGATCGTAAAAGTAAATAATTTTTTTTATTGAATAATTTTACAGGACAAGGGTATCTTTGGTCACTGATTAGAGGCGTAGTTAGTACATATTAAATGAAATTTACATAAACTTTAAATTTTTTTAATATTTGTTTAAAAGCAATGCGTATACTATCAATCCACTTATAATGAAGCCTTCTGTCTAGAAAGAGGCTGTTTGTTTGAAGGTATGATTTGTTGGTTTGAAGATTTGGAATTTATTAATTATGAAAATAAATAAGTCAATGTGATGAAAGCATTACAAAAAATGCATAGGATCGAATAGGAAATGCATTGGATCTCATCGTAGTAAATAAAAATTCTGCTCTATCTTTTTTGCCTGTCCTGTTAGGAACAAGGCGTGATGACAAACAGATAAAAAAATTCATTGTAATATTTTTAGGTAAGAGATAAAAGTTAGATTACTTGCTATAGGTATATAATATTTTAAAATAATTAAATGAATAACTCAGCACATTAACATTACATATGGAGAGAGACAATACGAAATAAACGATCAAATTTATTCATAAGAAAGAAAAAATAACATAAATTATACATGATTCTATACCGGCAAATAAATAAGCCGTATTATGTTATTATTGTTTAGCATCGAGCGATGGGACCGCATGAATTATTCATCACATAATTAGCGTGAAAACATCAAAGAGGAGTTACGAATGGCCGACGCTAACTACGAATGGGGAAAAGTGGATCCATCAACTATGGCTTAGGATTCGATAAGAACTCCTTTATGTTGCCCCTTATCAGACAAATTGTTCAGGGAAGTGTCTAGTTATACAATATTTTATTATCTATACAATTAATAAAATTGAAGTGTCTGTTTGTAATGTCAAAATAACAGTTTTATACTAAATCTATATGAAAGTATATACAATACATATAACAAAACACCATTTTTTTTTTTGTCTGTCTGTCTGTTTGTTCCGGGTAATCTACGAAACGGTTGGACCGATTTCAACGGGACTTTGACTGGTAGATAGCTGATGTTATATGGAGTAACTTAGGCTAATTTTATTTTAGATAAATAATTAGAGTTCTGCGTAAATTAAAAAAAAACTGGTAATGATGAATCAATTCGGGCGCTTAAATGGCTTACGCTGAGTAAATCATAAGAAATATATCGACTTAATGTACGACATAATTTTAAATATTAAAAAGACATACAAAAAAATCAGCGAGTGCATATGTCTATAAATATTTTTCTAAGGATCACCCACAATAAGCATAGAACTGGGTACGGGAGTAGCACGATTTGCGCGTTTGCTCGATGGACGGCATTCTGTAGTCCACACGAACGAAGTCGCGGGCACAGCTAGTGTTTAATATATTCACCGTTACGGCTTATTCAAGCCTGATGAAGCTGTTAAGGCTCCTTAGGCCAACAGCGCAATAAGAAAGCGTTCAGTGTGTTGATTATTTCGGAGTGTCATTTTCAGTGAGATATGAGGTCGAAAGAACCTCATGAGCATCTTACCTTCAGTGCGTTGTTAGCTTAACGTAAAACAAAATATATTATTTGTTATTTAATCGATTCTGAATTAATGTATAGTAAAATATTATTTTTTCTTTCACATTCGTAATAGGCATGTATTTCCAGAGCTGTACTCTACGCACCATAAAAAACAATTTTTAATAGACAAAAATATAATATACTGACAGGAGGTAATTTATGCCCCTTACCACATGGGCGAAAAAAAACATAGTAAACAAAGAGTATGGATTTTTAAGTGTTAAGTACGCACGTACTTTCTTGAAATAACAAAACGAGAACTTGCCAAGAAAATAAAATAATAAAAAATAAAATTATACTATGAAAAAAAAAATTTTCATTTGTTTAAAATACAATTTTTTTCTGCACGGTAAAATTATTTTTGCACAATTATAAAATAATAAATGTAAAATGAATTTAGTTACATTATTATTCCTAATAGGCAGAGGTGTACATACATACACTCACAGTTCGCCGGGTCCGTTTTTAGGTCCCATGTAATAGAGGGCGAGCCTATAGACACAAAGCCAAACTTTGAGCTGCTACTGAGAATTTCATAGGAAAACCCAATAATACTTTGCTTGACCTGAGAATCGAACTCAGGATGGCTAAATTAATCATGTCGCATTTCCGTCACATGACGCGCACGCAGATCTCAATTTTACCCGCTACTAAAAGTTACCAAAGAAGCATAACTTCAAATATATCCCCATTAAAAAGACAGATATTTCGATTTGTATTTACATATGTATATAATATAAAACATGACAAACAAAAATGAACAAAGTGTAAGTTTAAAATATCAATTACAGTCGACGTAACGAATCGGTAATTCCGCAAGCCGGTCTCGTCAAACGGTGCGTATGAAATGCAGGGAGCATTGTCATATCCTGAATATCGCATCACCGAGGAAAACGTACCGATTTAAATACCACATTCAAACGTAGCGTGTATTTCCATTGTAATATTTACTTTTAACAGTAAATTATTGTTAAAATCTTGAATAGTTTTGACATAAATATTTAGTAAAACTTAATATAGTATAATCTATCTTAAAGATATATCATTTGCCAGAGCAGGTAAACTATATAATAATTATTGAGACAATAATGAAAAGCATGATTACAAAGTATTATGTAGGTATATTAATATTGTAACTGTTTTATGTTTTGTAAATATGTCCTTTTTAAAGGTTATTTTATAGTATACCGAACATTTGGCAACTAATTTCTATAGCGTGTATTTGTCACACTTGACATTGACAAAATAGCCCACATAGGCAGAAAGCCAAAATTTAAATAAAAAGGTTGAGATTAGACGCAATATTTTACCTGCTATCTTTTAGCCCAACTTCTATAAGTCGTTAGTTTGAAGTATTGTTTAACAAAAATTATTGTTCTATTCCATTCTATTCTATTCCTTATTTTTATTCTAAATATTATAAAACTATATTTCTACTATCGTGTATCTATCATAATATTATTACAATTAAGCAAATCATTTGAAAATTAGCAAGCCTAAAATTTTTGTAAATGTAATTTAAGAACGCACAAAAATATTATGAATGGTAGGTAAATAAGAGGTATTTATCAATTTTATAGTTTCTTATAATTTAATGGAAATTTAATTAAACAATTATTTCCAAAGACGACGACCAAAAATACACGCGTATGTTTTCGTACGTAATTAGGCGCGCTTGTTTCATCTTACTTTGTCATTTTGTTCGCGGAAAAAATGCAGCTTATACAAAGGGAAACTACGTGAAAGGACAACAAAGCCAGCTGTAAGTAGGGCGGCATAAACGCTTCTTCACAGCTTCGGCTATATTACTCAGATTAATTTATAATTTATATGCATATATGCATTTTTAACAGACTTCAACAAAAGACGTACTCGATATGAATGTATATTTATTTTTATGGCCATAACTTCTTTGTTTGTAAACCGATTTGGTTGATTCTTTTTTTGTTGGATAGGGGATACTTCAGAATGGGACAACAATTTAATTTCATTGGCATTGTACCTTCAACTTCGAAGATATACAAGAAAACTCTTCAAAATCGTTGAAGTTATTTTTTGTTAAAAATTGTCTTTTATTATTGTTTATGATATTATATATATTAATACGTAAAGCAAAAGCTTTCTACCCCTTGATAAGCGTATTGCGTGCACGGAAGACTGAGAGATTTGGCATGGTTAAAGTTTATATGGAGAAGGTGTGCAGAAAGCTAAAATTTATCTTTAATATCTGTTACTAATATGTTAAATTAAATAAATTAATACTGTGAATCCTAACCCGACCAGTGCCATTGAACTTAGACCCCCCAAAATATTGACGTTGTCGCTCAACGAAAAGTGACAGCAAGTGATATAATATTCATTGTTTAGGTTCTTACTGCAAATGTCAAACATAAAATAGTCTATGATTGAAAAGTCCCCTGATCGAATTTCGATAATTGGACAACCGCTAGTAAAAATAAATAAAACAAAACAGTTTTTAACAAAAATGAAAATTAACTTGATGAGTTCTGTGGTGTATCTTCGAAGTTGATGGTCCAATCATCAATGAAATTAAAATGGGACCATGTTTGAGGTATGCCCTTTTATCAAAAACGAATCATCCAAATAGGTTCATAAACAAAGAAGCTATGGCTGAATATCCATTAAAAAATTACATTCGAATTGAGAACTTCCTACTTTTTTTACCGACTTCAGAAAAAGACGGAGGTCACTTAACCCGAGATCATCCGATGGATTTTTTCAAGTGAAAACTTCTTTAGCTGCGTTGAGGGATTTTGGTAGCGGGAAATTTTATGGGTTCGCGTGACCTTCGCGTCTCCGGTGCCCTCGACATGCTCAGGATCTATTGCACTTGCGCCAGACTAACGACGCGTAGTATACCTAAAAAAATTGTATATACTCGACTGTATCATATGTGTGTTTGACTTTTTGGATAGTTAAATTCTCGTGATTTCACGTCAGCGATATGCTCTGCAATAATTCAGACTATAATTGATTAACATTCAAAACTGAGTTTTCACTTCTGTCGGCAGTCTGACTGCCTCTGTTCTTTTTTAATATTCACTAAGATGTTCTACAACTGCCGGGCGTCCCGTGACGGCCATCTTTTTTAACAATAAGTTCATTGCTGACTTCATAACTTCTGCATAATATTTTTGTGAGCAAAGTGCGAAGCGGCCGACGAGTGTCATAAGCGTTGGGAGAGAAACACAGCAGTGATTTCTTGAAGTTGAACGAACCCGATGCATTTCTCGGATCGTAAAGCCTCGAGTCTCGGAGCGCAACTCGGATGGAACGCGTAATAAAGATGCAAATCATAATATTTTTGCATACTGCACGTTTATTTACGATGCTTTAATGGTTTTTTTTTATCATCGTGACGTTTTTGTCTGTTGTTGTTTTTTTTACGTCACGAGGTCATCTTCACGGGATTTATTCGTCATTACTACTTTCTGGAAATACACTAATTGTTGGACTTTTAGGTTGGAAGATTAACTCTGTCCCAAATTCGAAGGGTTTGGTTGACTTTTCTTTTTATCATAATACGGTAAAGCACATCCTGATCAAATGCCTCTTCATGTTATGTTTGAAAGCCTATATTAGGAAAACCGAGAGACAGTTCTACAAATTTTTTACATAGTAGCACGGTAAATTTACAATACTGTCCGTGATGGTAAACACAGTACAATGGCGACCACCGAGAGATCGTGATCCAGCGACGGTCACCACTGTTATATCTGGCTGATCGCGATACGCAACACGCAAAAATTACATACTGTGACGTACTTTTTACGACATACATTGTGGTCGCAGCCCTAAAACCCCGCTATTAGAATTTCCTTGTTCGTTACTCAGCAGGGTGCACAACGTACAGGTGAGGTTGGCTTGGACGTCTCAGTGTTGAAGAGGGAATTCGACACCCCTTACACCCCTATAACAGTTCAGCAATTTTGTAATTCATTAATGTAATAATGATGAAAACATTATCGATCCTACGTGGAAATCATGAATGGAAGTATATTTTGCTGGTTGGTAGAACATGACCACTGGGACCATCATACACACTGTATAACATTCGTCATACCGGTACACTTAGACATGTCGCGTTTCGGGATCAACCGATGTATATCCAGAAATGAAATGTGGTTGTAAGGCACGTGTATTGGTTTAGATCACTATGGTGACAAACCCATCACAGTGATTATTTTGGTTTGTCGCGTTTGAGAATCAGAGGATCTAATTTATTTCCATACATCGAAGGTGCAAAACGAGCGTACATCCCACTCGATGGTAAGCGGCAATCGCAGTTTATGGATACTTGTAAAACTATAGGTATCACTAACGCCTTGCCGGTCTTGAACACCCCTACCCCAAGGAGCTCCGGAAACCCTACTCACAGGAACACAACACAAAGTTACTAAGTCGCGATCGACTGTAGGTGCTCTGTGCTAAGTTAGCCCTGTGCCGTCAAAAATACCAAGTTATTAAATAGAAAACGTTGTTCAAACTGCACCATACAAATACTGCTTAATGAGTATTTCGAGTTTCAGCGGAAACCGCCGCCATTTCTGCAGTTATCCGTAAACATATTAGTCGGTTACTGACATCAGACAATAATAATGGTCCACAGACCTCTTATGACCAGACTTGGGTTCTCGCTGCATGTGTAAACTGTAAATTAGTGTACCTAAATAACATCTCCATGTGTATTTTTAATTACAAGCTTTTTAAATCACTAAATATTTTTTATGCAGTACAGGTATGCGCTCGGCCTCGATCTTACCTGATGTTTAATAAAGATAGGCCGATGATATATCGCGCTTACCTATTACATGCCTATTCACTCTCGCTTGAAGACTTCCAAGTTATAAGTGAACGGGAAAACAGACGACAGGAGTTAATTCCACACCTTTGCCGTTCGCATAATGAACGACGAAGCATAACACTTCGTGCGAATCAGGGGAATTTCCACGGCATAAAGGTGGAAACCCTCACGCAGTCTAGTTGTCCTATGGTGAAACGGATTGGGCGGAATTAAATCGTGCAATTTCTGTGCACCCTCTCTAAAGTGTAACCTGTAAAAAACTGAGAAAATACTGAATATGGTATGAGTCAAATTTTGCAACTGAATTTTTAACCACTTTCTATTAAACTTTTCAGTTAAAATTTGGAATACTTATGTAACTTCGAAGACAATGAGCTGATCTGATTATGTACTCGGATGCTAGCCTTAACGACACAACAAAAAATAATATCATATTTGTTTTCAGGTTTGTTACATTCGTCTCGATAAGTATTGTTGTCCTAGGTCGTAATCAGGTTTTGTAAAAATTGTTTAGATTAAAAATGTGTCAAGATTAACTTATTTTCATACGGCTGTTTACAATAATCTATCTAACCACTATTTTTGGTTCTGACGATAGACAGATATATATTTTGGTAAGCTTTTGCGTTTCAATAACGTATCTTCGGATAGCTAGTTCATACAAAAGCTTACCAACATACTTATCTTTCTACCGTCGGTAGTAAAAATATTGGTTAGATAGATTATTGAAAACGGCTGATAGACGTAGTCCAAGCAGAGATGGGTATTTGAAATGTGTTATATGTAAAAAAATATTATGTTCAAACATATGTATCAACAGCCTATAACAATCATTCTTTACAGGTTGAATAACAAAATGACCTGAACAGATTTTAAATGCCGAAGTGGACCAAGGTGGTAACACACTAAGCCTAACGGGGGAATTGGCTCTCAAAAGTGCAGCTGCCGGAGAACACCCATAGGTACTTGGCGACAGATTTTCAAGTGGAGGGTGGTAGGTAGCCTAGCATTATAAAATATCTTACCAGCAAGCTATGATTTCATCACGATGTTTTCCTTCACATAAAGCTCAGACATTGCAGGAATTCGAACTCACTTCGATCAATGCAGTATCTGTACAAGTAACCACTGAGTCACCATAATACGATTATATAAATATGAAGTAGGCACCTATAATCACTAAACAGCGATTTATTCTGTAAAAAATATATACAACATACATACCATGACGCCTGTTCCGACACCTCAATTCAAAAAGCCTCGAGCAATCCAAACAGAACAAACAATCAGGGAAAATCACACAAGTACTGAGATAGGGAACTCATACGCATCAGGTGTTAAAAATGCCACAAAACCACACACTAATAATAATCATACAAACATCCAACTAAATCTGGCGGACACACTTCGGACCTTCCAAGAATCAATACAAGCACTAATGAACCAAATGATAACGATGACCCAAATGCTGGTACAGCTCATGTCAAAATTGCCATTACATTCACTGCATTAAAACTATGTGTATGGAATGCTAATGGCCTGTCCAACCACTCTAATGAGTTAAAATTTTTCGTCAAATTAAATAAGGTTGACATTATGTTAATCTCTGAAACTCACTTCATGTTTAAGAGTTTTTTTAAAGTTCCAAACTACACATTGTACCATACTATGCATCCAGATGGCAAAGCACATGGAGGATCAGCTGTCTTAATCAAAAGCAACATTAAGCATTATCAGTCTAAATCATACTGTGAGGATTTCATTCAGGCGACAAATGTGGTAGTATGTGATTGGACAAGCAATATTACAGTATCAGCGCTTTACTGCCCACCGAAGCACAACATTAAAGAGGAGCAGTTTAATGACTTTTTCAAAACATTAGGAAGTTGTTTCTTAGCCGCAGGCGACTACAACGCCAAACATATATTTTGGGGCTCCAGACTCATCCTGCCTAGAGGCCGCGAACTTCTTAAATGTGTGCAGGCAATGTCTATGAATATTATCTCAACAGGTCAACCTACATACTTGCCCTCTGATAAAGGTAAAATACCTGACGTTATTGACTTTTGTATCACCAAGGGAATAGCAAAAAACTACATATCCTGCTGCAGTTGTTGGGATTTATCATCGGACCACTCTCCTATCTTAGTAGAAATCAAGACTGAGATAAAGGCAACTATTAAAAAATGCACACTGCATAACAAAAGGACTAACTGGTTCCTTTTTAAAATCCTTATAGACAATGCATTTGCTGTACCCATACGTCTCCAAACAGATAATGACCTCATAAATGCTGTTGAATTTTTCAATAGCAACATTCAAAATGCTGCATGGAATTCGACTCCGATTAGCCAGAACAAATCTGTTGAAAAACTGTTACCAGCTAATATTCTGAATAAAATCGATAAGAAAAGAGCAATCCGTAAACTATGGCAGCAGAACAGATGCCCCGAAATAAAAAAACGCTTAAACCATAAGGTAAGAGAGCTTAAGCAAATTCTCGAAAGGGATCGAAACTCAGGAATACAGGCATATCCTGAAAGTCTTGATGCAACGGCAGCTACAGACTTATTCCCTGTGGAAAGCTACAAGAAAAATTAAACGACCCATATCAACTGCCCCGCCTATAAGAAAAACAGACAACAGGTGGGCACGCAGCGACCAAGATAAAGCTAATACGTTCTCAGAACATCTCACCAATGTTTTCCAGCCCCACCCTTATGAAGATTTACCGGAACACGAGGCAAACATCATCAAATTCCTAAACTCCCCGGATCTGGATGAAATTTCACCCAAAAAATTCACAAAGTAAGAGGTCAAAAAAGTAATACAAAAGTCCAAGCCTAAGAAATCACCAAGTTATGATCTCATAACCAATAAAGTCTTGCAAGAATTACCTGACTCTGGGTTGAACCTACTAACAGCAATTTACAATCCAATCACCAAACTTCAATTTTTTCCACCCCAGTGGAAGGCTGCACAAATAATTATGCTACTGAAATCGAATAAAAACCAGAAGACCCAAAATCCTATAGGCCGATTAGCTTATTGCCCATACCAGCAAAAATATACGAATCCCTAGTATCTCTACGAATATCACCAGTTATAGAACAGCAAAAGATTATACCTGAACATCAATTTGAATTTCGTTGCCAACACGCCACCATTGACCAGATTCATAGGCTAGTAAATGAAATAGACAAGTCTTTTGAAACCAAAAAGTACTGCACTAGTGCGTTTCTGGACATATCACAGGCGTTCGATAGAGTGTGGCATGAAGGCCTACAATTTAAAGTTAAAACCTTGCTACCCAACTACATCTACAAAATTCTGAAGTCTTTTATAGAAAACAGATTTTTTGTAGTCTCAAACGAGGAGGCAATCTCTGGCCTCTGTCATATCAACACAGGTGTTCCACAGGGTAGTGTACTAGGACCAATATTCTACCTGATCTATACGTCTGATCTACCTACTTCCGATTGTATTACTACTGGAACATTTGCTGATGATACTGCGATTTTAGCATCTTACGAGGATCCATCAGTGGCGGCGGAAATGCTGCAAAAAGGACTAAATGACATCTCAACGTGGTTAACAAAATGAAGAATCAAGGCCAAGAAAAAGGTATCTAAGGTAGAAAAGGCATCTGCCCACCAGTAAAGCTTAACAACCTAGAATTCCCACAAACAGACCAAGTAAGATACCTAGGTTTACACCTGGACAAGCGACTCACCTGGCAAAAGCATATAATGACCAAACGCAAATAACTAGGTCTACAAATGAGGAAACTCTTTTGGCTAATTGGCCACCGGTCACACCTGTCACTGAGAAGTAAACTCCTTATGTACAAAGCAATACTGAAACCTATCTGGACCTATGGGACCCAATTATGAGGAACAGCCTGCCACTCCAATATTGAAATTCTGCAAAGATTCCAAAATAAAATGCTGAGGATGATAACCAATGCCCCTTGGTTTGTTACAAATTAACAACTGCATCATGACCTACAAATGAAAACCGTTCATCAGGAAATCTTGCATCATATAAAAACCTACAAGGAAAGAATAACAAACCATCCAAACAGCTTGGAAAGAAACTTAATGGAGGAAAAACAAACAACTCGCAGACTAAAACGGAAAATGCCCCAGGACATACTTACATTCCAATAAATTAAAGTAGGATGCGACATAGGTCGCTTACCGAGCATGCCAATTGAAACTCCGACCAACTTACTATTTATTGTCCCAGAAAGGTGACAGATTGTAGTACATAGAAAACAGAAAAAAAAATCACCCCTGTATCCCCGAAGGGTTAGGCAGAGGTGTAGTAATGTACATCCACAGTTCGCCGGGTATGTTTTTAAGTCCCATGTAATAGGGGGCGAGCTTATTTACACAAACCCAAATTTCGAGCTGCTACTGAGAATTTCATAGAAAAACCTTGAAAAACTTAGAAAAACTTTGCTCGACCTGGGAATGGAACCCAGGACCTCGAGCATAGCAGTTACACTTATTTCTATTATTTTGTTTTAATTAAACAATATAACATATTGTTCTTCAGTGATATGAGTGATCGCAATATTACATGCATATATGTATAATAATTCATGTCTAATCATGAGTGGTCTGTATAATGAACAAACAAAAATTCTTTGACGTGAGTCTCCCAAGGTTTATGTCAAATGTATTTATGATATAATATAACGTTTGTGTGTGAATAAGAAAGATGCGCCTTCAAAGAAATATTATTGTCCTTTGATGTAATTAGTACTGAAGCCGAAAGTTTAATGGCACGTTTTGAGTACATTGACATTTGACGAACTTCTGCGTTGACATCCAAATGATTTATACATGGTGTTATAATAAATTCTTCTTGATGAATATATCGCGTACTAAATTATGTGTTTAGAATAAATCATACTGTTTGATTTAACAAATAAAATGAACTAGCGGTCGCCCAATGATCGAAATTCGACCAGCGACTTTTTAATCATAGACTATTTTCTGTTTGACATTTGCAGTATGAACCTAAACAATGAGTATTATTTCAATTGCTGTCACTTTTCAATAAGTGACAATGTCAATATTTTGAGGAGTCTAAGTTCAATTTAAATTAATATATTAGTAACAGTAATTTGAGATAAATTTTAATTTTCTGCACTCCTTCTCCATATAAACTTTAACCATGGCAAATCTCACAGTCTTACGTGCACACAATACGCTTAAAAAGAGGTACAAAGTTTTTCCTTTACGTATTAGTATAATTATTACGGAATCAGACAATTACTTTAACCTTTTTTGTATGAATTAGCTAACAGGCATGCAGTCCACCTTCTTTTTATAATACATCGGCAAATTGACTATACTGTCCCTGAAGGTAACCACAGTACAATCAAAACACAACGGCGACCACCGAAAGATGTCAAGCCTATCGGCGGTTACCTCTGTCATACCGGTCTTTAACTGTACAAAGTATTCCACCAAAGCGGTGCGAAGAGCTTAGATGTAATTATACATCGGGAGTGTCATCTCCACTACATCTCGGAAACTTAGAATTCTAAACAGGGTGTGACGGTTTCTCATGTCCGGTCAGCTGTATCTTCTTTACAAGGCACGAGTTCGTCTGTATATGGAATACTGTTTGCATCTCTGATAAATTCGCAAAATACCTATATTGTATACGTTCGGAAAAATGAAGATAATTTTGAACTTTTAATTAACATGCACAATTTAAACACTGGAAATAAATATAAAATATTCATTCCGTCTTTTCGACTTAGTAAGACAAATAAAAGTTTTTTATGTATTTGTGTTAGGTTCTATAATAAACTTCATAAGCACATTAGCGATTTGCCGGATAATAAGTTCATTAATCATGTTAAGCTGGTTTTACTGTCGAAGGGGCTGGCTGGATAGGGTGGCTGCTTACGTGAATGATGTGATTACCTCACTGTACATCTACTGATAATGATAATAACTGTATATAATTAAATACTGTTTTTATTTTTTAAATTGTTTTTATTTTTATTTTGACCTAACCACGATCCTACGTTCATCTTACTGCCATACCTACTTCATCCTATAAATGTTCTACAATTACCGCTCTATGCTCTGCTAAAAGTGCGGTTTCAATTACATTTTTGTTTTCGATTAATGCACACAATGCACTATTTACTTTGTTACTGGCAGCGACTCACCTTTCTCTATCAACGTTCATTTTTTATAAAGAAAATCCACAAAACATTCGATCTATACAATCTCTCATTCGTTTATTTTATCTTCTCTATCTTTGTTCATTTCTTTTTAATGGCAACTATGTTCATCCACGGTTCTGCCAATATCACGTAAATATAATATTTTTCCAATATTCATTCTTGTAATCTTCAAACATAACTCCAACAAGACGGCTCCCTTATAAAAATATTCAGTGAGATTTAATTGCCTCTCAAATTGCATGTTGTTTTTTTATTTGTTAGCACACTAACTGTCCCCAACGGTTTCACCTGTTAAATTTCATCCGTCTACCACCGCGCCACTAACATAACTGTGTCTTATCATTATTTTTCATTATCTCTTAAATTATAAATTCAAATAACATGCTATAAAGTGCAAAATTTTACTTCATAAAATTGTTTTTATGATGAAGTAACTGTTCGTAAGAATTAATATAAAAACCCTAAAGATAGTGGTCATAAATAACTTTTTAATCTATATTGTAATTATATATTATATATTAACTCTATATTATGTAATTTTGAAGATATTTTACGTGATTTAGTTGGTTATTGTACATACCTGAAGTGAATTATAAATAATAGGTCGTTACATATTAAACTATCGTTTTATATGTATAAAGTAAAAATCCATAAGATCGCAACGTATTTAATCGCAAATTGAAGTGAAAAATATTCGTAGTTTGTTATTATTTATAATCCATGTAACTTGTACATACAACTTGTACATTATATTGTTAATAATCATACAAAGTCATGTAAAATGCATTCAAATAACATAAGTTTAAATGAATTCATAATCAAAAATATTTGATTCAATTTAAGCCCTAAGAAGGCATTTATGAACGCCAAAACGCTACTACCGGTTCGGAAAATATCCCAGACATCGAGATGAACTGGTAAGAAACTCGACCGAGCTTCTGAAATGTTTTTAAATTGTGTTTTAAAGTATTTTTATACTGTTTACAGTAATTATCATTTTCAATGGATTTACAGAGAGGGAATCACAGTCATCATGGTCATAAATGTTACGATCCACCCTCTATTTGTTATTAAATATGTATTTTTTATCGAATTTTTGATATAAATTCCTTATAAATAAATAAAGTACGCTTTTTATATTAGCTAAGCAGTAATGGTAAAATTACACTGAAAATATAAATGAAAAACAGCCCACTTTTAACAAATACAACACATGTAGTTCTTCAAATACATTAATTACATTTACGTGAAGAATATCGCAACAACTAGTTCTTAATACTAAGAGAAATGTAGAAGAAAGAAGAAGAAAATATTTTGTAACCTTTTGACAATAACACTTGCTTAACATGATTCTTGAACTTATTATCCGGCAAATCGATAATGTGCTTAGGAAGTTTATTATACAACCTAACACAATTACCTAAAAATATTTATTTGTCTTAGCAAGTGTAAAAGGTTGAATGATTATTTATATTTATTTCTAGTGTTCAAATTGTCATTAAGAATTACTAAATTATCAAAATTTTTTAACATACATTATATAATCCAATATGTATTGGAGGGCAAAGTTAAAATAAAATAAAAACCACTATGAAAGATCCAGGTCCTGCCACGTAACTTGTGTACGTAACATTCATCACGCTCCCCCTTGTGATAGAGACAGCAAGGTCGGCAGAATGAACCGAAACGAATTCGAGATATAAAATAATAGCCATTTAACAACGATTTCCCGTAGCAATAAACAGCTCATAAATTCAATTAAATAAATGCAAAAATTGATTTATCTCCCGTAGTGCGGTCAGGCTGGCTAAATAAAATCTCATAGCCACCGACTGAAATCGGCAGAATGCCAAAAATCCTACGCTGGGTACAAAAAAAAAATAGAGCCATTCGTAATTTTAATGGGTAGAAATAATAAGCCCCGGCAATATATCAAGGGGGTAAAGCGGCGGCTGTATTTGATTTTTCGTATGTTTTGGCTTTTGAATCTGTGCGCCATTGCCAAAAGTTTGCGAAAGATTTAATATTGAAGACGATTTTGATTTATGGCGAAGTTTTTTCGACACAGTGTTTCGTTTACTGTATTTCTTCCCTAATCTTAAATAGTTAGTGCAGCCTATAGAGCTATGTACAATAAACCTTAAAAATACCGTAGTAATGAGACCAGTCATAATAGGTTTTTACTACTGAGAAATGTCTTGAGTGCTAGTGTTTGTTGCCAACAACATCCTTCGCTGTGGAATACGATAGCGCGAAGAAAATCGCAGGCACAAAATAATTCTTAATACAATCAGAAAAGTAGAACATTATTAGGAGTTATTATACTAATGTGTGTGTACACAGGCGCGTATTGCCAACAAAACCCTTCGCAGCGGAACACGGTAGCGCGAATACTGTTCCTTTGCGGGAGAAGCAAGCACGGCGTTGATACATCTTAATGATTTTAAACAAAGCACAGTTGAGCTTTCCGCAACCTACCTGCTATTTTTTTATATATCTATATATTTTTAATACATTCGATTTTAACCAGTTCTCGATAAAGAGCGGTTAATGTGTTTCTAAGCTCCGAAATTGAAGATTCTCTGCACGTTGTAGTAGACAAGTTAAAACGTTTTTTTAATTATTTTATTAATAACGTGTAAATTAACATTAGCGTAAAGTATGACCGCAATGTATTTGCTTATCTGACTCACTGTAATCGACATTCAAGCTGAAAATGTGTTGACAAAAAATGAAACTATTTGTTTGCCACATCCACATCTATACAATTAATAAAATTGAAGTGTCTGTTTGTAATGTCAAAATAAAAGCTTTTTACTATATGGATATGAGAGTAAATACAATACCCATAACAAAAAAAAAATTGTCTGTCTGTCTATGTTCCGGGTAATCTCCGAAATTGTTAATCTGATTTTGACGGCACATTTACTGGTAGATAGCTGATGTTATAAGGAGTAACTTATGTTGATTTTATTTTAGAAAAATAATTAGGGTTCCGCACAAAAAAAAAACTTGTCATGGTAAATGAATTCGGGCGCTTAAATAACTTATGCTGAGTAAACCATAAGAGATATATGGAATTACTGTACTACATAATTGTACATCTAAAAATACCTACAAAAAGTTAGCGAGTGCATTTATATCTATTTTCTAAGGATAATCCACAATAAGCGGGAGTGGGAGTAGCACGATTCGCGCGTATGCCCAATCGACGGCATTCTGTAGTCCATGTTTAGCACACAGATAGCTTATAAACACAGAATACTTTTTATTGTAGTAATGACTGAATGAATAACTCGACGACTCTTATTATTTTTGTTTTTGACATCGACACAGGCGAAATCGCGGTTACAACTAGTATCTATATATATAAAAATAGAAATAGATAAAGTTTTTCTTAAGCTCATATGAGGGTACATTTGCAAAAGTAACCAAAACCCAAACAAAAGTTTAAAAATTTTTCTCAGGACTCATCTCCGAAACGGCTAAATCAATTTTGATAGGACTTTCAATAGCAGGTAGAGGGCTTTTCAAAGAGTAATTTTCGATAGGGGCAAAGTAGTTATGTTAAAATTACAATTAAAAAAGGTAATCAACAGTACACTTTTAACAAAGACAAGACATGAAGTTCTCCTGGATCATCATACTTGCGTGAAGAAAATTTTGGGCACAAACTACTTCTTCATAGAAACAGAAAAGTAGAAAATTATTAGGAGGTATTGTACAAATGTGTGTACCACTAACATGACATAATTACGAACTTTTCTGTAATGAAGGCTGCAGCCAATTTCAGAAATTCCTATATATATCATTATACACGTACCTTATAATCAATGTAGTGCATATATAGTCATAATTAAGACATACAAGACCTTGTTTATACAGTTTTTAATATATCTCTATCTGTACAAACAAACAACAAACCATTTAATTCTCCTACCAATGATATTACCTTTAGGCCTGTAATTTTTCAATTTCCCCATTTCCTTTTCCTTCACTTTCAATAATTAATTACCATCGTGCCCTGGTAAAAAACTAGACAAGCTAGCTTTCGCTCGAGTCATTATTTTTTTCTTTGAAATATTATATAGTCCATGAAATTGCTTTACTTATGTTTAACATAAAAGCTGCTTGTATTTTACTTCGAAACTTTTAAAGTAGCAACGGGCGATTATGAGATATTTTCAAGTAATCATTCGATTATGAAGATATCTCCAGATACCTAGATTATAACCAATACTAATTACTAATGTTAGGTTAGTGATATTAGTTGTTACTAATTTGACAGGATTAGTAACTATAACGGCCGAACGAGACTTTTTTTTAAGCTATCCGGTAGGTATACGTGTTCTTAAGAACTTCGTTTACGACTGAACGAACGACCTTTTTTTAGCTTACCAATCAAAATTAGTAATCTCTAATTTAAAGATCTATTATTACTAGCGATCGCTCTAAGCTCGAAATTCGACCAGTGACTATTTGATCATAGACTATTTTCTGTTTGACATTTGCAGTATTCATGAACCTAAACAATGAGTATTATCTACATCACTTGCTGTCACTTTTCGTTAAGTAACAATGTCAATATTTTGGGGGATCTACGTTCAATGGCATTTGTCGGGGTAGGATTCGCAGTATTAGTTTACTTAATTTAATTTATTAGTAACAGATATTATAGATAAATTTTAGCTTTCTGCACTCCTTCCCCATATAAACTTTAACTATGCTAAATCTCACAGTCTTCCGTGCGCGCAATACGCTTAAAAAGGTACCGAAAGCTTTTGCTTCACGTATTAATATATATTTATTTATTTACACACTATGCGTTAAATACGCAATGGCGGACTTAATGCCTAAGGCATTCTCTGCCAGTCAACCATTAGGTGATGCAGAGATAAATATAGGTAGGTGTAAAAGGTAAGGGGGTTTATTGAAATTATGTTTAACCAATTTAAAATCACAATATATAAACAAAATATCAACACCAAAACATAATATATATAAGACATATATAATACATATATACTACACATATACAATACATACACATAACAACATCATACATAAATATCTATACAATAAATAAAAATATAATTAGTCAACATTAAGTACTAAATACAGCATTAACCAGATAATTCTGCTAAATGACACTGGTAAAGCCGACGTACCATGACTTTAAAACTGAAACGATTAGATGACATCCTGATTTCAAAAGGAAGCGCATTCCATAGGAGAATAGATTGGATATAGAAAGATGAATGTACTAGACCGGAAGTATGGACAGGACAGCAAAGAATAAGATTATTAGAAGAGCGAAGGTTAAGGTCATGATTAGAGTATAAAAACTGAAAATGTGGAGTTAAGTAAGAGGGAGTGTTGGGAGAAAATAGAATAGAATACAGAGTTGTCAGAGCCCACAAACTCCGACGCTGGCGTATGGGCAACCAATTAAGCTTTGAACGATGGCTCGATACATGGTCATACTTACGAAGATTAAAAACAAATCGAATGCAATTGTTGAGTAATCTGTCAAGTTTGTTAAGAAGGTCAGCGTTCAGATCGTAAAAGCACACATCACCACAGTCAATTATAGGAAATATTATAGATTGCACTAGCATGGTTTTCGTTTTAACTGGGAGAAAATTTTTCAGGCGATAAAAAGACTTTAGAGTACCGATCACTTTCTGACTAACCTTGGAAATATGAGTTCTCCAATCCAATTTGGCATCAATGTGTAAACCAAGGT
Source organism: Saturnia japonica (assembly GCA_033032175.1). Taxonomy (NCBI): domain Eukaryota; kingdom Metazoa; phylum Arthropoda; class Insecta; order Lepidoptera; family Saturniidae; genus Saturnia; species Saturnia japonica. Next base: position 17,827,871 of record CM065318.1, read on the forward strand.
CCTTTACTTCCGTACTAAACGGTATGACAAGATCACTGAAAATAATCTGAGGCAGCAAGCTGAAGTCTATTCTGCTAATCATACGAGAGCTCCCTATTACAATTGCTTGACATTTGGAAGGATTAACCGATAAGCCAAATCTCTCAGACCAATCCCTTAAGGCATTTAGATCCCGGTTAATAGTATAAATTGCATCTGATAGAGAATCTACTGCGGCCTGTGTGTATAATTGCAGGTCATCAGCATACAAATGATACGTACATCGCAGTTCATGAGTTAAAAGATTAATAAAGAGGGAAAAAAGAAGAGGTGAAAGTATACCTCCCTGAGGGACGCCAGCACCAAGCTCACACCAATTAGACGTAGCCCCATCTATACGAACCGATTGCTGTCGTCCCTTTAGATATGAAGCGAACCATGCCAGTGCCTCTAATGAGATATTATAATGAGAGAGAATAGCCAGGAGAATGTCGTGACTAACAGTATTAAAGGCATTGGAAAAATCCACTAAAACCAGCACAGTAATCATTTTATTCTCCACTCCATAATATATTATATTATATAATAACTGACACAGTTGTTATTATTGGACCTTTCAGGACGGTGATTGGGCCCGTGCGGACTGTCTCTTATTAATGAAAGAGAGTTCCAGAATGATAAACCGGTGATTGCGCTGATACAGCCGTATTACTCATATCATAGAACGTGTATTAATATTCTAATTCTTTTTCTTTTTTTTTTTTCGAACTGACTACATTGTTAGCCTTAGGGGCCCTATCAAAAAACAGAGCCGCTGCGGCTTTTACAGCTTCACCGGACTTGGAACAACGGACTTGGGCATTTAATTCTTTAAAATAAATCATTATATCCGATATCAAAAACAAAATGTTATCAAGTATGAAATTGTGACAGCGCCATCTCAGGACGACACTCTTCTTAAAACTTTCATTACTTTATATTGAATTAAAATATTTGATAATTTTAATTTTTTATAAAGAACAAGTATTTAAGGATTATAACAAAAAAAAAAATTTATCGAAACGTATCAAGTAGCTGTTACGTGATGCGTCCACAACGGAAACCTCAGTTATTTATTTGTATAGATAGAGACTTGTACATCGACAGCATGTGACCTCGCGAATCACTAAAGAACAAGTTTCAGGAACTTAATATCTTATCTTTGCCCTCACAATATATCCTTGATAATTTAATGTATGTTCGCAAAAACTTAAGTTAGATTTTGCAAACGACCGGCGCAGTTTAATTACTAGAAATAAACACAAATTAGTTATCCCAAGTTTTAGACTAAGACTAATAAAAGTTTTTAGAACAATAGTGTTCGGTTCTACAAAGCAAAGTACTTTACCGATTTACTCGACAATGAGTTCAAAGACTATGTATGTCAAGCAGATTTTACTGTTAAAAGGTTATTATTTATTTATTAATATGTGAAGCAAAAGTTTTGGTACCTTTTTAAGCGTATTGCGTGCACGGAAGACTGTGAGATTTGACATGGTTAATGTTTATATGGAGAAGGAGTGCAGAAAGTACGACTGAAATGTGTGTACCATTAACATGACATAATTACGAACTTTTCTGTTATGAAAGCTGCAGCCAATTTAAGAAATTTCTATATATATCATTATACACCTGCCTTATAATCAATATAGTGCATATATAGTCATAATTAAGACATACAAGACCTTGTTTATACAGTTTTTAATATGTCTCTATCTGTACAAACAAACAACATACCATTTAATTCTCCTACCAATGATATTACCTTTAGGCCTGTAATTTTTCAATTTCCCCATTCCCTTTTCCTTCAGTTTCAATAATTAATTACCATCGTGCCCTGGTAAAAAACTAGACAAGCTAGCTTTCGCTCGAGTCATTATTTTTTTCTTTGAAATATTATATAGTCCATGAAATTGCTTTACTTATGTTTAACATAAAAGCTGCTTGTATTTTACTTCGGAACTGTAAAAATTGTGTTTATTTAAAGTAGCAGCGGGCGATTATGAGATATTTTCAAGTAATCATTCGATTATGAAGGTATCTCGAGATACGTAGATTATATAACCAATAATAATTACTAATGTTAGGTTAGTGATATTAGTTGTTACTAACTTGACAATATTAGTAACTATTACGGCCGAACGAGACTTTTTTTTAAGCTCTCCGGTAGGTATACGTGTTCTTAAGAACTTCGTTTACGACTGAACGAACGACTTTTTTTTAGCTTACCAATCAAAATTAGTAATCTCTAATTTAAAGATCTATTATTACTAGCGATCGCTCTAAGCTCGAAATTCGACCAGTGACTATTTGATCATAGACTATTTTCTGTTTGACATTTGCAGTATTCAAGAACCTAAACAATGAGTATTATCTACATCACTTGCTGTCACTTTTCGTTGAGTAACAATGTCAATATTTTGGGGGGTCTACGTTTAATGGCATTTGTCGGGGTAGGATTCACAGTATTAATTTACTTAATTTAATTTATTAGGAACAGATATTATAGATAAATTTTAGCTTTCTGCACTCCTTCTCCATATAAACTTTAACCATGCCAAATCTCAGTCTTCCGTGCACGCAAGACGCTTAAAAAGATACCGAAAGCTTTTGCTTCACGTATTAATATATAGATAATATAAAATATTATATAATATAATAACAGACACAGTTGTTATTATTAGACCTTTCAGGACGGTGATTGGGCCCGTACTGACTGTCTCTTATTAATGAAAGGGAGCTCCAGAATGATAAACCGCTGATTGCGCTGACAGTGTTGATACAGCCGTACTACTCATATCATAGGGATGTCATAGAACACGTGTATTAATATTCTCAGCATTTAATTCTTTAAAATAAATCATTATATCCGATATAAAAAACAAAATGTTATCTAGTTCAAATAGTGACAGCGACATCTCAGGACGACACTATTCTTAAAACTTTCATAACTTTATATTGAATTAAGATATTTGATAATTTTCATTTTTGATAAAGAACAAGTATCTAAGGATTATAATAAAAAAAATTATCGAAATGTGATGGCTGTTACGTGATGCGTCCACAACGGAAACCTCAGTTATTTATTTGTATAGATAGAGACTTGTACATGGACAGCATGTGACCTCGCGAATCACTAAAGAACAAGTTTCAGGAGTTTAATATCCTATCTTTGCCCTCACAATATATCCTTGATAATTTAATGTATGTTCGCAAAAGCTTAAGTTAGATTTTGCAAACGACCGGCACAGTTTTATTACTAGAAATAAACACAAATTAGTTATCCCAAGTTTTAGACTAAAACTATTAAAGTTTTTAGAACAATAGTGTTCGGTTCTAGATAGCAAAGTACTTTACCGATTTACTCCACAATGACTTCAAGGACTATGTCAAGCAGATTTTACTGTTAATTAAGTGAAGCAAAAGTTTTGGTACCTTTTTAAGCGTATTGCGTGCACGGAAGACTGTGAGATTTGACATGTTTAATGTTTATATGGAGAAGGAGTGCAGAAAGATACAATGTATCTACAATATTTGTTACTAATATATTAAATAAAATAAATTAATACTAGGAATCCTAAAATGACCAGTTCCATTGAACTTCGACCCCCCAAAATATTGAAATTGTCACTCAATGAAAAGTGACGGCAAGTGAAATAAAATTCATTATTCAGGTTCATACTGCAAATGCCAAAGAGAAAATAGTCTTTGATTAAAAAGTCGCTGGTCGAATTTCGATCATTGGGCTACAACTAGTAATAATTATTATGTGATAGATAATGATGTCGGATGAGACTCCCTCTCTCTAAATCCACTAAAAATATTATAATTAACTAGAATCATTTACACTCCTTTATGAGCAGCCAGAGTATTTCTATGAAAGCTCGTTTGGCTGTGCATAGATGAGTGTTGGTTCCAACACTCATGTACGAAAGTGAAAGCTGGGTGTGGCAGAAAAGTCATGAAAGTAAAATAAATGCAGTAGAAATGAGAGCGCTAAGAGGTATGTTAGGAGTGAAATTGAGTGACAGGACTAAACAAATTTAGGATGCGAGTATGAAAGGAATCGTTGGAAGAGGAAGGCCTAGACGAATATTTATCGATCAAATCAAAGACGTTCTGAAGAAAGGTAAGGTCAAGAGTACTCTAAACCGACGAGCATGCATGAAAAGATTAATTAATGTCGAAGAAGCGAAAGAGGTATGCCAGGATCGTAGCAGGTGGAAGGACGTGGTCTCTGCCTACCCCGTTGGGAAATAGGCGTGATTTATGTATGTATGTATGTAGAATCGTTTACACAGTTTTAAAGGTGATAAACGTGAGTAGGATAATTTTCAAACCGAGGGTAATATTTTAACGTTTATAAGTGACTTTTATGGCCCAAACTGACTACTTCTGATACAGTTAGTGATTATCTAAATACGCAAGAAATTCAGTATTTTTATCCAAAGCTTTAATTTCACTCACTTCAAAAGTAACGAGATTGTATCATTAAATCTCATGTCCCATTTCATTCAATACAGTTTTATTAGAAAAGTAACCTAATTTCTAAATGTGATATATGTAATTTTATTAATTTATGGCTCTAAGTTATATATGGCTGGTGTTGATTTATGTTAAAGCCTTTGAGGAAACCTTAGTTTTTTTTTCCTTTTGCTTATTCCTATACTAAGTGTTGTAATGTTTTTTCCCCCTACAAAGGTGGTAAACAAGCAATCTGCCCGCCTGGTGGTAATTGACAACCGTGGCCTATGGACGCTTGTAATACCATAAGCGTTACCAGCGCATTGCCGACCTTGAACCCCGCTACCCCCAAGGAGCTCTGGAAACCCTACTCTCCGCAGGAACACAACACTACTGCCATCCAGTCGAGCTGCTCCAAGGAAAGAGAAATCTTCAAAGAAATTTCTCTGTGCCCTACCTCTCTTTATAGTTATTGACAGGCAAACAAAAAAATAAGTGAGAACAGACAATAATACCTCTATAGCTTAACTTTTTATACTCCGAATAATTATTTTAGACGGATTCATAATAATAAATATAATTTACACAACATTAAAATCACCAACAATGACTTGAACTGCCTTTAAGTTGAGCCAAAAGTCCACCTGATTGATTCCAGCAAAGAACGCGCTTCTTTTAACAACATTAAACTATGTATACATTTTATTAAAGGTTTCTCGGCAAAGTCTATCATTATGAATTTAAAGAAATTATTACGTCGTCGAGACACAGTGTCGTATTGTTGGAACACGCGGTTCGGTTGCTAAGCCGTGCAGCGTTCGCGTGACGACAATCGTTTTAACTCTAAATAATAAATTAGCGCGAGCATAAAACGCTGTGCCTCGCCCCCTTTCTATGCAAACACGAGCTCGATGCATTTACTTGAAAAAACGTTGCACTGTGAACTTTATGCGGGTTTCGCGCGACTTTCTAAAGGTATTTGTTGAGTTGAAAAATGTTGGGGCGTATGTGAACCAACTCATTTAGTTCAAAAATGATTCAGGTCAATATTCAAATGATTAATATATCCAAAAGTAATACATATTTTACATCATTTGAGTTTAAGGACTATTTTCAGCCTTACAGCATATACACCATAGTATGTAGTTCTCCAGTAGTATCATCTTGCTAGATGTTATTTGAAATCATTTAATTCAAAAGAGTTCGTCCAGTGCAAGAATCGAGAAAGCCTTATTTCGGCTACAGGATTTTTTAAAATAATTGGATGGACGGAGAAAGCACAATATAATTCGACAAGCTAAACTTTTAAAAACGAAACAAAGAACCGAACCGTAACAAGAAACACTTGACTAAAAAAAATATCTTTATCCTTTTGCTTTTTATTTGATTCTCAGACGTTGTACTTAAATGTTATATATTCTGTGTCACTTAAATAACTAAGACGAACCTAACGACACCTCGTATGCTAAATTCTATTAAGCCTTTTAGGTTGCAGGGCGTGCTAAAGAAATAGACATACATACCTACATACGCTTAAAAAACATAACCCTACTTTTTCGCAGTTAGGTAAAAATTGTGGCATCCATCGCTGTTATACAGGCCTACTTAAACAGAAACTGATATGAATTAACTGATCTCAAAACGTATCACTATAACGGGCTTTTCAACAAATACATCGAACCTGGCTGTCATCTCACTATCGATATTTCCTGGTTCACCACTAACCAGAATTTGTCAAGTACAGGTGAATTTGGCTTAGGTGTCTCAAATCTTAAGACTTTATAAGTGATGACTAACATTACACCCACCATTTTCATCATGAAATATATCCTTCTTTACTACTTCGGTAATACATGTAGCAAAAAATAACCTAGCAACAGGACCTCGCAAACGGCATTTGAACTTAATGCCATTTTATTTTCCGTCCTGCTAAGTAAAAGTGCTGCATTTAGAAGTCTAATTAACATTAGGATAACTGACGATCGTTTTAATGATAATTAATGATTATTGAATGTTTAGCAAAATGATAATAATTATAAGATAATAGATTTATCAACGGATCTTTGTAGTCACCGTGTTTACTTGCAATTAACCTTTAAATTCGTGGAACTTTATGCAAATCCATTCCGACAGTATGATAAGGATTAATAATGTCATAATATTATAAGTAGAAAAACTATGCTTAGTTGTAATCAACTTCAAATAGGACCGCAGTTTATATTTGAGATCGCTCGCTTATAGCTCACTGCTAAGGCGTTCAGCTCTAAGTTTTGAAATGTCTAAACGATATTATTGCTATTTTCGGAAGTTAAATGTAGTCAATAAATACATGCATGCAATTCATAGACAAATTTATTTTGCCTTAGAAAGTTACATTCTCAGAAAAAATCTTCCATCGAAAATCATATTATTTATAGATTCGTAAATATATCGGTTGTTGTAAGAGATTCACGATATTTGAAGTCTTTTTGAAGTTTTTGAAATAAAAATAGATGAGATAACACAACTGTGAGCAGTGTAGAACCAGTAGTTGTGGCGATTTTTGGTTAATGCTTACATGTAGCAGTGGACGTCTTTTGACTAAAATGATGATACTGATACGACGACAATTAAATTAATGTATCGTTTAAACTATTGTCTATACAATTACAAGAAGGAAAAATGATGTATTGAAAGACATACAAATGAATAAAACAATGAGCTCAACGTTATTTTAAATCCAGAGCATGCTTGATTGGAAAACAAGATAATTAGAGATATGTTTTAAGATATTGCTACAATAATTTATCAACGATTCCTCCATAACTTTCGAAGCATTAACAGCTTATTTAGCAAGATTGTTCAAATTCAATCTATTGTACAAATGAATGTAAAATAAGTTTCAGGCGATGAATGCTCTGTGATGGAATTCGTCTGTTTTATAACAGAGATTTCGATAAAGAAAAACATAGTGATAATGGCGGAAAAATAACGGTAGGACATTTTGTAATACTCGTCTGGCTCTAAAACCCTTAAATTGAAAATCAGTCCCCAAGCATTTATAAGTAAACTTTTATCCCCAATTTCACGTATTTTAAAATATTAAATTACATAAACGACGCGATTTTGCCATAAGACTCACCAGTTATCCTTGACCTTTCTACCTTTGTAGTAAATCCACCTTTCATTTCAAACCTTCCATCGACAGTTGCTGCGTCTTTTATTCGGCTCTGTAGAAACAAGCTTCTGTGCAAAATTTAAAAGAACTGATACGAAAAAACATTACCACATCACTAAAGCTTCGTTAGGTATAATATTTTTTTACGTTGTTGAGGCATTCCCGTTGCTGCTTGTGAATCGTTTCATCTTTTTTTTTGCTATAAGTAACTGCACGCGACTATTTGTCGCTTTCATTGTTATTTCATGATACCTATTATGTTATTTTTACATAATACAATAATAATATATCTGTTGATACCGATTAATATTCCAATGATAAAATTAGGTGAAATAATTTATTGAAATATTTATACATATCAAGCAAAGGAGAAGAAAAGAAACCAAAGATTAAGCATGTCAAAATTTATGCCTATCGAAAATTTGAAGCGGATATCTATCGTTCACTTTTTTAGAATTGTCTCCAAATATTATTTATATTGGGAGGACATAAAGATTGAAACGCCCAATGTTTTTCCAGTACGTTAATAAATACGTCACGATCCGCACTGAAATAATTTACATTTAAAAACTTATAATATCGAGTAATCCTTACCAATTCTCCATGACGAGAGGAATGCTTTCTTAACTCATAGTAATATTGACATTTATAAGTGCCTTCTCGTAAAGTGTATTGGATTCCTTCTTGATTGCACATCACGAACGTGCAAATGCAAAAATTGAGTTTTAAATTATCATCTCTTATTATAAATGTATGTAACACATAATATTAAGTCCAAAGCATAATACCGCAGATTTAAAAAGCACTTAATAAAACCATCCCGAAGGCGATGTAATGCAAAAAGAAAACTGTCCATTCTATGATACGGACCTAATTTCCTGGTCATTAACTTTAATTACCTCCCATAAAGTTCTATTGTTTCGAAGCTCCAGTTCGCCCGTACCCCGCAACTTGTCAGATCGTTTAAAGGAAATGACGTTTCCGCCATTTTGTTAACGCTTTTTTAAAAGTCTCTTCTCGCCGGAATGGAAAGTCTTTGCTGGGGTTGTTTTTTTTTTCAATTAAAACTTCTTTCTAATGGCGTCACTTAGTTTAATGTAAGTAGTGTGAGTGTTTTCGTATCATTAGATTTTGCATACATGGTATTTTTTACCGGTTCAGTTTTCATGTTCGTTGCATCTTTAACATGTAGGCACTGAAAGGTAAAACTATAAAGTACTACGACCTAATTATATTTTATATATTTCTTTGCTGTCCAGTACAGTTATACCATTTGCGGCTTAGCCTGACATAAGGAGTTAGATACTGTATTTTAGTGTAGGTATTCCAAAGCATGTACAATTTGATGATATTTCACTTTATTTCAAAGACCTATTGAAATAAATGAGTATGAGAAAATGGGTTATTTAGAGGAAGTCTTAAAATAGCACTAGTCACAGAGAAGTTGAAGGAGTTATAGGCTAGCGTGGTATGGGCATGTCATGAGGAGGGATGAAAGTAAGTATAACTAAAAGAATGTTAAGTATGAAGGTGGATGAGTAGAGGAAAACCGAAGAAGGTATGGATGGATTGTGTGAAGAATGATATGCGTATAATAGTTTTGAATACTGAGATGATATTTAATAGAGTAGAGTGTTAGAAGAAAACATGTCGTGTCGACCCTACTTAAGTAGGATAAGGGGTAAAGAGATGATGATGTGTATTTTTGTGCAATGCCTTGTATAGGAAATTTATTTAGTACGAACCGTAAATATGTCTCAATAAGATTTGAATAAGGTAGCGACCATTTTATTATTACTTAAACTTGACTTGGATAATGGTTTAGATAATATAATAAGATAAGAACAACATAAAATGATCCTCCCATGGCTATAAATGACTGATAATGGCAAATACTTCTGCGATGCTAAACGGGAAAAAAACACCGAGGTATATTTAAAAGCACTAATTGTTACTTTTTGACAACAACTTTCAAAGTGATCCATTCGTAGATTTTCGCAAATTTTTTTTGCAGTATCTTCATCTAAGTGGTTTTGCCAAGAAGTACAAGTTTAGTGAAGTGAAGTAAAGGTGTTGGGAATTGGTATTTTGATCGCTACCTCGAGTTTAGCGGAATTGTCAATATTTAACTAAGCTATGATCAAATACTTCCTTAATATACGAAGTAAACCTCAACATGAATTTTCAATCCAAAGGATTTATTTTCAAAATAAAGAAAAAGGAGCTCCAGCTGAATGCATTAATATCGCAGATATCTATATACGATATATCACGAGTTAATATGCATATGTCTAGTGTTTAAGGCGAGTGGCCTTACCCGAGTCAGGGTCATACGTCTCAGTATGTTGCACTTTGGCCGCAGTATAAACCAAAGGGTGAAGTGGATTTCGTGAATATTTTCCAAATATATCCTATATAAATTACTAGCATACATTTTGATCGTATTTTAAGTACGATCATATGTTGATACATTCATCTACTAGAAGCGCTCCTAGCGGAAACGCAGTTGTGCTACAATGTGTAGTATAGAAATAGTATAGTATAGTAATTACCTTTCGTGATAGACTCTCTGATGCGATTGTTGTCAAATGCCAATCTTTAGCGCCGAACGTCTATCTATACGAGCAAGTAGGACGAAAACAAACTTGAATAAAAGTGACAAATTACAGATAGCATTAATAGTACTAGGACTGACTTAGATAAAAGTCAAATTAACTGTAAAGTTTTTCATGTATAATTACAAATAAAGGCAATGCTTAAAATCAGTGCCGACCAGGTGTTTGCAGGGTTAATGTAAAAAACAATAACTGTATATATTTTTTATATAACTAAGGTGGTAAACAAGTGTATGGCCCAACTGTTGGTAAACGGTTACTATAGCATATGGACGCTTTTGACACCAAAGTATCACTAGTGCGTTGGCAACCTTGACTTTCTTTTCTAAAAGGAGTTTTCGAATGTCTACTCATTATAGGAATACAATACAAGGTTATTTGGATTATTCCAAGGATTAGAGGTGGAGGAGGTGGAGGTGGAAAAATCTCCAAATATATTTCTTTGTGCCCAACCTCTCTTCAAGGCTTCTATTTAACAAGCGAATGCATCAAATTAAAAACATTCCGCTGCCGCTTTAAACTTGAACCATAAGCGAGGACGTGATAATTTTGGCCACCGACTGAAGGTGAGAGTGTTGTATTAATAAGCAACGCTCGACGCACGAGTTTCATTTAGCGCTTCCTGTTTTGTGTTACTTTTGTTTGACTGTATGTTAATTGTGGATGTACGGACGTTTTTGCGCCCTCAGCAATGTTATCGAGATGACGATAAATTTAAACACTGCGGCGGGAAGGGGACGGGAGTCCAAAGTTAGCTTTATACTTTTACGACTTTTTAGCTTCCAGTGCACAGTTATTTAGACCTCCTAAACAATCTGGATTAAAGGAATTAACATCCATACATAATAATTTTGATTATATTAATACGTGAAGCAAAAACTTCCTAGTCCCTTTTTAAGCGTATTGCGTGCACGGAAGACTGTGAGATTTGGCATGATTAAAGTTTATATGGAGAAGGAGTGCAGAAAGCTAAAACTTATGTATAATATCTGTTACTAATATATAATATTAAATAAAATAAATTAATACTGCGAAGTCTAACTCGACCAGTGCCATTGAACTTAGATTAAAATATTGATACTTTCACTCAATAAAAAGTGACAGCAATTGCAAATGTCAAACAGAAAATAGTCTATGATTAAAAAGTCGCTGGTCGAATTTCGATCATTGGGCGACCGCTAGTTTAGATTAATATATTTAAAAAGGGTCAAAAATCTAAAGATATTCTTGAGCTGCAAAACGTGTTTCTGTTAAAGTTGCTTGTTTAGTCGTAACTGTTGATTATATGACATGTAAACCTTTTTCATATTTTGCGTTTTGGTTGATTCATCACTAGAACAGGACAGTATTTTTCTAATTCTTACTCATATCAACAACAATATGAGCTGCACCTAGCATTACTGCTAGGCCAAGGCTGTTACAGCCACGACATTTTCAAATTTGTTCCAATTTCGAAACGATTATGGATCACTAATGACGCTCACTGATTCGGTATCAATGTACATAAGTACGAAACTTAAAAGCAACAAGTTTTTTGCTAGTAATAGGTCTACATTTGCGTTCATCTGGCTAATTACTATTGTTAAGTAGAAAGTAGTCATCAAGTACCTTTAAGTATGTTCCGACAACTGCACTTGAGCTGTGATAAAACATTAGTTAATATATCAACTAGCGCTTTTCTCGTAGCTTCGCTCACGTCCTAGTTGAGTTATGTCCAATTATATTGTCTTTACATCCTCTTCTGAATGATTTTCTAAATAACAATTTTCATAGATATATCCTACAAATTGAGGGATGTATTGGTTTTAACTTAATTTTTTAAATTCTATATTTTTATTATTAAGCATTAACTTACATTATGGTTAAAATTGCAATAGTACATATAACCCATCTAAATTGAGAAATGTTCATTTTTATACGAGTTTGTACATTCGCATGACCTTTAAATTAATACAGATTATCGAAGAAATATATACCTAATTTATTCTTAACTAGCTGTGCTCACGGCTGCGCTCTCGTTGATTGCAGAATGCCGTCGATTGGGCACACGTGAGAATATTGCTATCCCCGTTCCTGGTCATTTTAAAGACAAAAATGCTTATTGTGGGTGATCCTTAGAAGATAAACATAAATATGTTGACTTCATACAAAATGTATTAAATACAAAACGACTGCCGTTATCAATGGGTCTATCCAGTTTGAATTATATTGTAGCGGAAGGGTTTTTTGCACGCCATCTGTGCATAGTTTTGCTAAGCAGGAAATGTATTATAAAAGGATTACTTGAATTATGAAAAAGATTGTTAGGTCCGTTTCTCGGTGTGAAGCCCTTGGGTCAGGCAGCCGCCCGCGCGATACAAGTGACACTATACGTGCAACACTTAGCTACTCACATACAATATTACACACGTATGAACACACACACGTGCACACCACACAGGTACCTAGGTTCTGTAAGGGACCTTTTTTTCTTTTTTTGCTCTAGTTAGTGTAGAAAAACCATTCCGATCACTAAATACACATACGCATGGCTCCCTCCTTCCTTCCAGGAGGAGGGGAACGTGCATATGGGTATATGTTAGTTAGCTCGAATTTGTACGAGTAGGGAGTTAGTTAGATCGCGACCTTTTCGCATTCGCGACGACCGCCCGACCCGAGGTTCGGCCACTCTGGCACCCTCGTGCGAGTCGTCAATAACTTTCGATACTAAGCCTATGGTTTTTATGTTTCTTAGATAATTATTACCTTCTCTGACTTTTGATAGGTCTTTCTAAGATCTACACTTATGTAGTACATTAATTTGTGTTATATATTATGGCTTACTCTGCGTAAGCCATCTAAGCGCCACAATTTATTCACCATTAAGAATTTAATTTTATTTGAGCGGAATCCTAACTCTCTTTTTAAAATAATAGTAAGCTAAGTTACTCCTTATAATATCTCCTATATACCAGCGAAGTTCCCGTCAAAATCGGTCCAACCGTTTCGAAGATTACCCGGAGCAAACAGTCGGATAGACAAAAAAAAATGGTGTTTTGTTTATTTCATATATTTATTTTTGCGCAACAATAGAAAACAAATTAATTATATACAAAATCCACTTTAATAATAACTAGAGGTCGCCCAATGATCGAAATTCGACCAGCGACTTTTTAATCATAGACTATTTTCTATTTGACATTTGCAGTATGAACCTAAACAATGAATATTCTATCACTTGCTATCACTTTTCATTGAGTGACAATGTCAATATTTGGGGGGGTCTACGTTCAATGGCACTGGTCGGATTAGGATTCGCAGTATTACTTAATTTGGAATATTAGTAGCATATATTATAGATACATTTTAGCTTTATGCACTCCTTCTTCATATAAACTTTATCCATGCCAAATCTTACAGACTTCCGTGCACGCAATATGCTTAAAAAGGTATATAAAGTTTTTTCTTCTCATATTAATATATATATAACTTACATACAACAACTAAATTTGTCTTCCTGTTATAATAGATGGGCACAAAATTTTGCAAATATTATAGAAAGAAATAAAAAACAAAAATGAATAATGGATGTTATAAGTACTATATTTTATACTTTCATATACATTTAGTAAAAAAAACTAGTTATTTTAACATTACAAACAGACACTTCACTTCATATAGATATGGGATATAGGTGTGTAAATACGAATAATAATCAGTTGAACAAATGGTGAAAACGGGATAAAAGAACTCTGGTACCTGATTGCGACTACCACATGTATTTTATTTATCTTATAATGAAGATGAAAAGGAAACAGAGAAGTCTCTTAGGGAATGTCTCTCTACTTGGGGCAGCTCGATTAATGAAATATCTCCCCTCCACCCAACAGAACATCGCAGCCAAATAATCCAGTGTTGTGTTCTTGCGGTGAGTAGGGTTTCCAGAGCTTCCTTGGGGAAGAGGGATTCATGCTTTACATCGCGCTAGTAATATGGTTTTGAAGCGTCCACAAGTAAATGTTTATCTATCAGGCTGATTGTACGTTTGATTGTTTCTTTAGTTGTATAAAATAAAATTAGGAAAGCCGTTGCGTTAGAGAGTCAGTCAACGCCAACAGCATTGTCCCTTTCACTATGGTAAGTAATATCATCAAACTGTCGTCGTTGACTTACAATGGACTCTTTGGTCATATTTTTAAATTCGCATAAACAAATACATGCAAATAATATTGCATGTTATCATAATATGTTCAAAATCAAAATTAAAAAAATCTTTATTCAATTTTGACCCTAAGAAGGCACTTATGAACGTCAAACACTACTTCAGATTCGGAATAAATCCCAGACATCGAGAAGAACCGGTAATAGTGAATGCACAGAGAAGGAGTCACTTCCATACATCACTATTGTTTACATAATTATCCACCCTATAATAACCTTTTCACAGTAAAACTTGCTTGACATGGTCCTTGAACTTGTTGTCCGGCAAATAAGTGATTGCTTCGGGATTTTGTTATAGAACCTATCACTATTACCTAAAATACTTTTATTGGACCTACTTCGTCTACAACACAAGTACGATTAACTTATCTCTATTTCTAGTATTAACATAGTGCTGATCTTTGACAAAATCTAACTTGACTAAGTTTTTATCATCTTACATGTTATCTTACTTCTTATTGTGAACTGATATTCGGCTTAGTGTTTTAAGATGGGCCACCTGGCAGACGTCAATCCTTTTTGGGATCTTCTTGCTTGTGTCTGGGTTACGATAGCTAAATAGCCCATATCATTGCACTAAAGGCGGATTATACTTGTGCAACACATACCGGTACACACTTCACTAAATTTTATGATGATTTAGTAATACTGATTTGATATTCAAATTCTTCCTATAGCTCCGGAGTCTCAGCTGTAACATTTTTATGAGCCATCAAAGCTAAGGCGGTAATGCAAGCAGCGACTGCCTCTGCTCGTAAATATGCACTGAATTTCAATTAGCTTAACGCATAGATGTAACATGTGCCAACATAATTCTGTACGTGAAAAAAAATATGGTCCTTAAATCAATTTATGAGTATATTAAATTATTTTGTTGTTAAATTTTTGGAGAATTTCTTTGTAAGTTTTGTGATCATTAATTTTATAACGACTACTCTAAGGTTGTCTGGATGGAATTGCTTTCAATGTTAAAAGTCTGCATTATGTTCCGCTTTAAGACTGTCTTATGCAGATTAAAGAGAAACTACCCTTTGCCCGAAAGCGAAGGAGTTTTGTAACAACAGAGAAAGGTGGCAGTCCAACTTGTCGCCTAACCCATTGGGGATAAAGTGTATCTAGGTTAAGCATTCTATTGTGTAACAAAATGCACCACCGAAAAAAGTTTTTAGAAGAATTACTCAGTAGAATGTAAGGAAATGCTTTTGCACAAACATATTTTTGTAAAATCTGTAATTGACAATATGTACAAATGTTAATTTAGGTACACTATTAAAAAAATCCGCCCAATAATGATTCTAGAAAGTGGAAAAAAATGTATTAAGTCTTAACTGAATTTGATGAAATTTTGTACTCGGAATGTACCTATATGTAATTCCTCATTTGATGGGTCAATTGACGAATTGTCAATAATATGAGTACAAATAAAAATATGAGACCAATTTTTTTTTGTTTTTTTTTTTTGACATCAAAAAATACCTCTAATCTCAAATTTTAACCATCCTATCCCCACCTTCCCAATTTTTTATCGCGATTTTAATATTTTTGGAAGAACCAATAAAATATTTTTCGTCTTCGGCGTAGGTATAGGCGTATCTTCGAGTATTCTCCAAATAGTTTTTTTGAATGCACCACGTTGAACTGGCAAAACATTTCTCATTTCGCTAATTCCCATCGAAATACGATCAAATAACGGCATCGCATTGGCCGTTGCGTTATCTGGCATTGCAGCAACTTTATTGGATAAAGGCAGAACAGCTCATTCAGCATTTAAGCAGTGTACAACAACAAGAAAAACAATCGTCCATGGCCACAGTGCAGAAATAATGCAAAATTATCATCTGGAATGAATGCACTATGGGACACAAAAATTTCTTGAGGCGTTGAACAGAACACTCAAATATTAAAAAACCAACGACGAACTATACGGCGGCACTCCGTTAGTCCTTTCAGGTGATTTCAGACAAACACTTACCGTCATTCCACGTTCAACTTACGCTGACGAGGTTAATGCTTGCTTGAAATGTCATCGCCACTGTGGCGTAATATTGAAAAAGTCCAGCTAAAAATAAATATATGCTTCCAAATGCTATAAGATCCATCCGCTGACACATTCTCGAACCAATTGTTAGATATCGGCGATGGAAAAGATGCTGTCTATGAAAACACTGGATGCATAAAGTTACCTACAAATATCTCTACAGTCGTTGATTCGCAAAATGCTCTCATTGTCCTCATATTTCCTGATGTACGCACACAATACATAAATCATGCGTGCCCGGCAGAAAGAGCCATTTTGGAAGCAAAAAATGTGGACGTCGACGATTTGGCGACTTGATATCATACAAATCGATTGATACAGTTTGTGATGTTTTTTTTTAGATCTGACTACACTGTTAGCCTTAGGGGCTCTGGAGCCGCTGCGGCTTTTACAGCTTCACCGGACTTGGTAAGTTTGTGATGTCAAAGAAGCTGTAAATTATCCAACAGACTTTTTGAACTCACTGGATTTGCCAGGCCTGTCACCACACCTCCTGTGACTGAAAGTTGGATCTCCGGTTATTTTACTTCGGAATTTGAACCTACCACGGATGCACAATGGCACGCGATTGGTAATTTAAACAGTAATGAAAAAATATCATGGAAGCCAAGATTTTGAATGTCAAATTCCGAGCCCAAAATGTTTTGCTGTCACGAATTCCAATGATTCCCAGAGACGTGCCAATTGAATTCAAACGCGTTCAATTCCCTATTAGATTGGCATTCGAAATTACAATTAATAAGTCGCAAAAATATCGTACAACAAATTTCTCTTCGAAATTAATATTGATTTTCTTTATTCATTTTCCTAATTTAAGATTATATGTATATATATATATATATATATATTCTCTTTACGTTTAACTTTTAAGAGACCAAACAATGAACATGTCCGTTACGTTATAAAATACATTGAATTGAGAAAATGTATATTGAAGTGCTAACTTCTTATGGGAGTGTAAACTGCTTCGTAACGTAACGCGTCACGGCGCCACTCTGTCTGGCTTCCCTTCTCTACAGTTTAGTAATTTCCAGTCTTGGAAAACGAAAAAAAATGCGGAGCAGTCTTTGGGGACTGCCGATAGAAGTGAAAAATAAGTATATATAAATAATAATAATCTAATAGCTCGATGATATAATTCACAAGTTACTTAGTTTTCACTTCTATCGGCAGTCCCCAAATAGTGTTTAAGGAATAATTTCGCATGAATTGTTTTATTTATCAGTAGAAAGTACTATCATGTATATGGTGAAGTACAATTTTCATTTATTGCGCTATCGTACACAATTATTTTACATAAATAGTTTACACAGAAAGATATACTCTTTGTTTAAATATATAATATATACTAATAACGGACGGAGGTATATCTATGCGCATATACACAGTATACATATATATAGCTCATGCTATCACCCAAAAAGTGATCCACGCGCCTAAATTCGGGTCATAACATAATATATATTATTATTCGAGTTTTTTGTTGTTGTTCGTTTTGACTCTAGACTTACGCTTATTGTAGGTACTCGAAACACCTTTCGTTTATCCCCACCTTGAATATAAATTATAAATATATGTTTAAATATGCGTGTTTTTACGCCTGGCGTACTGCCAGCCTATTGGAGATCGGTTATAATTGACAGCACATCATAAGGTAACCCGTGAATATGAAATGATGGGGTGCGAGTAAGAAAGCATGGAGGTGCTATCTGGGAAAAAATATCTAAAAAGTTTTTTTTTAAATAATAACTCGGCACATTGACTGCACTGTCTCTGGTGGTAGGCACATTAGTAAGAAGGAGAGAACACACTGGCTGAAAGACGGTTCAACAATTTCACGAAATGACAAAGATAAGTCATCAGAACTTTTTAGTTCGTGCCAAGATGGAGGTTACCGTAAAACTGCGACTCCAAAGACCAGCGCGTGTTATTTTGTTATGGAAAGGGGAGGAGGGTATTCGATTGAACAGCTTTTTTTCAATAGTTGTGATTTTAAAAATATTAGCTTTATGCTTGATGTCAGAAAAAATATCTTCTTTCGTTATCAATGCCAAACAACCCGCCAGCAGAAACGACTAGGTAACTTTACAAATGCTGCTTTAACAGGTTTATTGCCGAAAACTCCGCGCGGAGTTGGCGGGAACGGACGAACGCAAGCTTCAGTCTACCGCCGGTATTTGTTTGGAGCTCCTGTATTTGTCCCGGCCAGCCTGGTTGCGATTTATACTTACGTAAATTACGACTGGTTTAATTGTAAACGATAGTTAGGCAAATTATAATGGAGTTTTTCTCACCTCGTTCTAGTCTTGCAGTTAGTGTTTGTATCATCCTCAAGTTCATCCGATCAGGAAGAAAAAATGACTTTGAATTAAAAATAATATTTTGAAGTAAATTATTGTTTTAATCACTCTTATATAAATAAGATAAAACCTTAGGGTAACTATATAGTCAACTCCCCGCGGAGTTATATGGCATCAAAAGTAGAAGTAAACTTTAACAACGCCGTACGACTCCGCGGGAAGTCAACTCCGCGCAGAGTCCCGCGGATCTAAGTCGAAGAAATATAATGACCAGTGCCGGTGACTCCGTGCAGGTTTTATCAGTTAGAAAGGGGTAGGGAGTAAACCCTAACCTAAAATATACAAAAATACTATAAGCACACATTTAAAACAAAAAATAAATTGGAACGCAGGTGACTAGCTTGAACGTCAGCAATGAACTTGTTAAACACTTTATATGTTGAAAATAATACCTATAAATTCATATTTATTCATTATATCACCTTCAAAAGTTTTTTTTTTAATTTAAATAATAAATTTGCCGCAATATTGCGGCAATACGGTCACGAGACCTCGCGTGACGTCATTCATCAACAAACAAAAGTGAGATTAAACTACACGGAAAGTTGATTTGACTATAATTTAATTTAGCTATTTTGACGCTTAGTAATAATTTTAGACTCACTTATCACAAGATAACCCAATAAGAATAACACTCTAGTTTGATTAGTTTTTGAATGATGACTTCACGTTTTGTGATTGGTTTTTCCAATAACGTTATTTGCAGACTAAAATCTTAATTTTTCCTAGGAAAAACTATATAATTAAATACATTTTTTATGTTTTTTGGATTTTTTAGGCTTTTAATTAATATCCCAATATTATTAAATAAATAATTAACTTTAATTTTCAAACATACTGTTAACTCGAGTATTGTATTTGCCATATGTATATAATATCATTTATAATGCTATTTTGTATATTGTATGTAAATGTTTTGTGATACAAACCAGTGGTATTATATCTCTTTCTTAGTTTTGTTTCTTCTAATTAGTAGAAATATTTTGAATTTTGGGCATACTAACAAGACGTTTCTTTAGCGTTCACGTAAGTAACTACCACCCAATTAATATCTGTTGTTGAGACTGTATAGATATTTATTCCTTTTGTCACATTGGAGAATCAGTCCACATTGTATATTTTTTCGTTTTACATGTTTTCTTGTTGATTTAAATAAGAAGATATTTTAAAAACAGATGCCATATCCGATTCTTTGATGATCCCGACACACTATCGTACAACGCGGGTGCGTGCTTTGAATACAAAACGATCGGTTTCTCCGGCCGTCTGTCCAACCACAGGTTTCCCTTATCGCCCATTGTCTGTCTGCCAGCCAAGGCTGCTGCGGTCGACGGCTAACACGAAATTGATATGTTATGTTTTTCGTAGAACAGAAACCGGTCTATCGAATTTTCGTATGTATTTTCCCTGAATATTGAATTTATATTCTATTCCTATGATGTACTGTTGCTTTTGCAATACACATGTTTATTAAATATTTGTGACGTAGAACTCACTCTCTATATATTTCTGTAAACCAAAAATAAATATTGTATCAGGATTACTATTAAGTATCTTACAAGACAATTTTAACCAAAAATAAATATTTTGAAGAGTTCCTTGGTGTATCTTCGAAGTTGAAGGTCCAATGTCAATGACATTAAAATGGGACCACCCTTGAATTAAACCCCTATCCAAAAAAAAATCAATGAAATCGTTTAATAAATTGGGAACTTGTGGCCGAACAACCATTAAAAAAATACATTCGCCTTTTATTGAAGTCGATTAAAAAATAACTGTAAAACAATCACAAAAATATAATAAATCCAGATACTCACTTTTGACGTTAGCTTAGATGTACTTTATGCATGTTCTTAACAATTTCGCAGGCATCATGAAGCCAAGGCAGTGCAATAAAAAAGGTGCGGACCAAGTATATTGTACAGTATTAAGAAAAAAAAAACGTAAGTACGAAATGAGCAGATTTTGATTGAGTACGGCATCGTTAATATAAGTAATTTATTTGTTTATTACTTGTATCTAATTATGAATCTAGGAAGGCAAACCGTTTTAAGTATAACATAGTATTAGGTTCGATCCTCCGGAACGGAGAAATTGTGCGGAATTGCATTAACGGCAACGACCCATTCCGTGGTTCGACCACTTTGGTCCACAGGCGTTGGTTTTCGTTTCGGCTGACTACCTTCTGCGCTCGTCAAAAAGCACTGGTGGAATCGTTAAAGGCCCTTCAGTCCAAATGCTATAATAGACAGTACTAAAAAAAGTTTAAAATAGTATGCATTGGCTTTAGGTATAAAAAACATAACTTATAAAGATATGCATGTCATGCTCGGTTTCTTTTGACCGTTTGAAGCATAATTTTTTGCCTGCTTTTTCGATGTTTACTGCATCGCTTGCATTGTTCTGTCGAAATTATGATAGGCGATGTTTACACTAGAAATATTAATCAAGACTTTTTTTCTAATGAAAAGTTTTTAGTACCATTAACCAAACCACCTTTGAATCAAAAATCGACTATAGAACTCATACATCAATAGGATTTACCCTACGAGAGAATGAAATAGAAGTACATTAAATACGGTTAATGCAAGTCCTGATTTTCGCGACTAAGATCGTCGTCGAATTGGTCTACCGTTTTGAAGACCAGACTTGTACGCACTGTTGTATGTGCAGTTACGTCAATTTAGGACTTAAAAAAAAAAATTTCTTCTGAAGGTTTCACTTCTACTATGTGTGAACTGCATACATGTTTTTTTTTTTATGGGAAAAAATACCATACATTAATGGTTTCGTCATTCAAATTGCATTTAACATGGCTACTAAAATACGCTGTAGGTCTGCTGCTAAGCCACTAACAATAAGTCCTCAGGCTGTTAAATATAGACTGGGCGATTCCGGAATACATCGCAACAAAATGTGTTTCATAAGAGGTTTTTTCCACTATATTTGTGGTGATGGTAATACAATGTGCTCCTACCACGCCACTCTCGACATAACCACGTTGGTTATTTAGCAAGATGTACCAGTCCAAGTGCGGAAGACCAGGTGTCTCAGAAGGAAATATCTTGTACACTCTGAGCAATATCGTTTTTATTAATTATTTTATTGCTTACTAATCATGTGCCAGATGAGATTTTGTATCGGCAACATCTCTTCATCATACGGCAGCTTTAATTCCCGTAAGAAATGAAGTTTTAATAACCCGCGCCTGATGGTGAGTACGCAAAAAAGTTGTGACAGTAGTCGTCGATGTCATGCTTGTCCGCTGAAATGCCTCTTCGCGCCTTGTTTCAAGGACTCAGTATCATAGGAAGGTGGGAACACTTTGTCCGGAAGCCTATTTCACATCCGTACGGTACGGCAAAGGTAAGAATTTGTAATCTTCTTTGTTCGTACCATGAAACGTGCTGCCATGTAGTTGTGGCTCCGTAGACCAGACCGTGTAGTTCTATAGTTGAACAAAGATAATGGGATAGTGCAATTCTTCAGAACATTCATCGTGATGCTGATAATAAAACAGGCTTAGCGAATCAATGTCTCTTCGCAGCTGAAGCATTATATAAGGAATTTTTATTTTTTATATTAGAAACTAGCTGTGCACGCAGTTTCGCTCATGTGGACTATAGAATGCCCGCGCCAATCTTGCTCACCTCCTCCCGGCTATTTTAAAGACAAAAATGCTTATTGTTAGCGTTCCTTAGAAGATATACGTATGCTCTCGCTGACTTTTTTGTAGGTACATACTTTTAATTTCTACAATTATTTAATACATTAATTTGCCATATCTCTTATGGTTTACTCAGCGTAAGCCATTTAAGCGTCCGAATTGATTCACCATGATCAGTTTTTTCATTTGTACGGAACCCTAATTCTTATACTAAAATAAAAGTAGTCTAAGTTACTCCCTATAACATCAGCCAGCTACCAATGAAAGTCCCGTCAAAATCGGTCCGACCGTTTCGGAGGTCACCCAGAACAAATAGACAGACAGACAAAAATTGTAAAATTTGGGTGTTTTGTTATAGATATCTATATACTTTCCTATGGATTTAGTAAAAAGCTGTTATTTTGACATTACAAACAGACACTTCAATTTTATTAATTGTATGTATACATGTGGCAAACAAGCTTACGGCGGGCGTGCCTAATCGTGGAATCTCTACCGCGTTGCCAACCTGTAACCCCCCTGCCCCATGCCCCAATTTCATGGTTCTAGACACACCAGATTAAGCTTTACGTTGTCTGCCAGTCAGTCTCAAGAATTCTATTAAGAAGAAAAACTCGTTACATAAGTTTGTACCTTTTTACGCGAATGTGTATATAGGCTTATAAAAACTGGAGATTTACAAAAATGCTCACGGCTCGCTGCGTGTGCGCCGCCTGGAACGAAGCATTTTTACCAATGCATCTCTGTGATAATATTGTGTAGGTATTTGGTATAGTTCGACTCGAAAGTCTCATTAATTTCGATATTTTTATCTCGGCTGGCCATTACCAAGTGTAACACCAGCCATATTGGCTCGCTTTGGCGTCTCGAGTTCCGGAGCAGCCGATGTATATCCAATAACCAAGCACGGTGATAGGGTATTTGTATCCGTCTGGGTTGCGATCACCATGAACATGGTGGTAAACTTCTTACAGTGATTCTCTTTTGATTTGTCTTGTTTTGTGATCAACTCGACCGTATTCAGCTGCTGAGAGGCTTGCACGTCAGCATGACAGCGTCGTTTACGACGTTTTCGGATTGTATCACTTTTGATTTTATACGATTCATATTCAACCTTCCATTTTTTATTGTGTACCCTGGCTGCTTTTCTTTAGTCTTCGGTACCATTCTGTTATAAGTTTAGACCATTCCCCTTTTTGACCGACTTCTAAAAAAGGAGTAGTTATAACGGCTTTGTTTATGAACCGATTTGGATTTGGATTTGGAAAGGGGGACACCAGAAAACTCCTCAAAGTCATTGAAGTTTCTTTTTTTTGTTAAAAATTGTCTTGTTTTGTGTCTTATCATAATATATAATAATTTAAGAAATACATTACATGTGTTTGGAGAATAAATGATAAATTTTAATGCTTTAATGCTGTTGAGGGCCGTGCGGTGAAACTTTGATTTGTTTTTATTTCGTTTTTAATTTGTTAAATAACTTGTTTTTTTATTGTTATTTGCTTTAATTACATTTTTTAATTTAATTCTGTTAGATGTTTTTCAAATATTAATTTTATAGTCGGTTGTTGACTTGTCAATGATCGCACAATTGTTACTTTTATAAACATAATGATCTCTGTTAGTATATATATATTTTTCACTTACTGTCTACTATATAATAATAATGATTATTTATTGCATTGCTTTGCATTGCATTATTGTAATTTTTCTCGAAACGATATTTCAAGCAGTTATCTTAGTTTTTGTAGTGACGCAGAAATATTATGTTGCGAAAATAATAATAAAAAAAAAATATTAATAAACATTTGCTTCCATGACTGTACTCGAAAAATTCGTCAGTACCTAATCATTTTGGAATATCTAAAGTCGTACAAATATACGATTTGATTGATAATAACATACCTAACTCTGGCAACTTTATGTTCAACTAATAGCGCCCCGCGGCTCCGCACGCATTTGTTATATTGTAAATATATAAATCCCGTAATTTTATTTTTACACACTTTAGCAACATCAACTCATATCAATTAAGGGGCAACATTTACTTCTCGTGTACAATTTTCATCAAACTAGGTTGTAATTTAACATTAATATTTTACTGATTTGAGCATTGATATAAGGACTACATTGGTACAATACAAAAAGACACAAATACAAACTTTAATAGCATATTCGTGATAAGTGTCCTTCATATATGATGACGACAATCAGGAAATTTGGAAAAAACTTACACGTACAGACATAAATACAGATTTATTATTATAGAATACATATTTTATTGCGGCTCCCTGTTTACATCGCGGTTGCTGTTAAACAATATAAATTCAGTATCTCCGTCTTATTTTATTATTATATAATTTGCTAATTAAATCTTACAGTGCCATTGCACTGAAGTTATTTTTAAAATAAAATTAATATGAATGCCTTAACTGGCTAGACGATATAAAATTTAACATAAAATGTAAAATTTTGAATATTAAACGTTATGAAGAATTTTTGCTATTTCCGCAAAACGTCTATAAATTTTTGTCTGAGTTTTATTTTATAATATTTTATGACTCAACTAGCTGTGTCCCGCGATTTCACCCGCATATAATTTAGAATAAATCACTGATTGATGATGTATAATACTTCAGTATAGACAATACTTTTATCTGAAGCTAAATGTTGAATTCTTTTAATTTCGCATTATCTTTCAAACTATGCGTCCAAAAAAACATGCTGTAAGCACGTAGACTATCTTCATTATATTGTCTTTATGATGAAGTAACTTTTAGTTCGTAAGGATTAATATACCATCCTTAAAAATAATGGTCATAAATGAATTATTAACCTTCAGCAAAAAAAAAAAAATTGCAAATTTCCTTATTGTGGCTTATGTATAAGAGATAGAGATACCGCTATTTCTTTTTAGATATACTAATGACCAATATTTTCGTAGAACATCGTTACCTATCATTATCCATTAAGCCAGCGCACACGGATAAAGCAGTTCGCGAGGGCTTCGACTTCTGACTTACGTAACAAAAATCAATATTTAAGTCTAGCTGATAGATGTAGTCTAATGTTAGATAGCCTATACTATTTCTTGTGAGTCTGGCTATTTACGAATCCGACTTATAGTTCCAGAGATTAGCGTGTTTAAACAAACAAACAAAAAACTTTTCCGCTTTATTATATTACTAGCTGTGCCCCACGGTTTCACCCGTGTTAATTTTATCCGAGAAACACCGCGCCGCCTACGCACCCATGTAGTCTATCATAATTTATCCTCCCGCAAGTACAAATTATATTAATTTTTCATTATTTCCTAAACTATGTGTCCAAATAGCACACACTTTAAAGAGCAAAACTTTGGTATATCTTATTGTATTAAGTGAGCAATTTTTGTATATATATATATGTAATTTTGGGTGCTCGAAAACGGCTCCAACGATTTCGATGAAACTTCGCATTTAGATAATGTTTTACATTCCAAGTTTGCCTAGATAAATGTTTTTCTTTTTTTGTGTTTATGACAACGAGCACAGTTCGGTCGCCTAGATATTATGGGTTAATATGCCATGTCTTAAAATAATGCTTATAAATCAATAATTTTTTTTCAACAAATCTTTGTCACAAAATGCCTTATTGTGGCTTACGGTATAAGAGATAGGAAAGCTATCGCTCACTTTTTTTTAAATATACTAAGAACCAATACATACTGTTGTAGAACATTTTATTTTCGTATCATTAACGATTACGCCAGCGCACGCGGTTAAAGCAGTTCGTGAGGGCCTCGACTTCCGACTTACATAACAAAAATCAATATTTAAGGCTATCTGAGAGTTGTAGCCCAATCTTAAATAGCCTATACTATTCCACGAGAGTCTGGCTATCATATACATGAAGAATTTTTCGAATCCGATGGGTAGTTCCAGAGATTAGCGTGTTTTTTACAAACAAACAAAAAACTTTTGCGCTTGAATAAAGTATTATAGTATGACTCAATTCACTTAATATAACAACTTCGTTTTTAAGTATCCATAAAATTAGTTTTGGAATAATCGTACTCGAGCGGTATACAAGCTTTGTAATAGGTAATATATAAAAGGGTTTTTTCACTGACTTCTATTTTGTTGTTTATTTTTTGAGAGTATGTAATATGTATCTAAATTAATAACATCATCGTAAATGTAAACATTGATGCGGTGTTTGTCTGTAAGAAATTGTTATACTTAGCTTAGTCATATTAGTTTAAGCAATTGTAAACGAATCTTTATCAATAAATAAATAAATTTTGTTCCATAGATAAGTTGTTCCGTACTTAAGAACAGTTGTGTCGACTCACGGATTTATGTAGTGAAGAATTCGCTATTTGGGTATTATGAAAATTTGGCGCAATCAATAAATATTTTCGGTAGTATTTCACTTAAAAAACCAATATTTATCGATTTTAGATATTAAAAATGTAAGATGGTTACATATTTTCCGTTTAAAATAACTCTGATAACGCTGTCGGCCATGTTGTGACGTCATAGGACTCTAAGTAAATTTCTTGTTGGATCTTATACGAGTGAAATTCGCTATGTGGTCTGTGCTGTGACATTAACATTTATTGATTTAAAAAGTATCGAGATTTTTACAGTGATGAACGTTTCTTAAATGCCAAATGTTTGTTTTCGACCCATATGACGTCACAGCAGAGAAACTTTTAGACTAATATGGCTGACAGCGTTAACGCATGTTTACGAAAAGTAAACATTTAAATAAAGATTTGCGGTTTTCTAGGTCCTAAACATATTGTCCAACAAATTAGTGATGTGTTTTAATTACTTCATTTACTAATTCTAAACGTAAAACGTAGTGTAACGTAAATATATTATAACTTATTTGATAAGTATTATAAAAATATAACCCGTTGCGTGATGTTTTTGAGATTAGATTTAGAAAATATTAGACTCAGGAAATTTAGTTTGTTGAAAAAGCGATATTATTCAAGAGGTGAGTGAAGGTACGACTGACACATGAAGGTGTACAAGGATATATATATTTTATAATACAACTTCAAACTCGAACAATCGATGTATGGGTCTGTTATAAAGCGCTTTTATTTCGATACCTCAATGTGAAACTCAATCGAACTGGCTGTCGTAAACCAACTGTTCCCTGAAGTAATTTTCTCACTGGCGTTTATTGGACGCATCTTAGCTTATTATATAATACAATATTATAGTCTAACTTGCTACATTATGAATGTAAGGTAGGAAGAAAAGGATTGAAAAAAAATACAAAGTACCTTGTGTTTCTCATTTAAAATTATAAATTTGTGATAATGTTTAATAATGATAATACGATACAGCAGTATAATACTAAGTATGTGACATTTAGGTACCTACTATGTAATAATATATCACTAGGTTTCATTAATTAAGAACAAAAATATTGTATTTCCTAGAAATAAGCCTCATATTTTTATATATTATTATGGTCAAATAAAGTTATTATTATTATTATAAAAAAATGAATACAGTACCTACATCTGATGCTAAATGCTGCGGAATATAGATATTTATAGATCGTAATAGTAATCTAGTCCAGGGATAACTTATATCGTTGCAGAACCGGGACAAGATCTTTGAGCTAATTTTTTTCAACTTGTTAATATGATTAGCTATTTGATTTTATATTAATTATTTTAATTATAATAGTATAAAGAATTAAAATTAACTGTTTCTAGAAAGGTTCTAAAGAGTTCCCATTCAAAAAATTTTTTTTGTAGAATAAATTTAAAAATTAACATAATATGTTCACTTCTAAATTTAAAATTGTTATTTACAAAAGTATGTACTGCGAATCTGTGGAAATGTCTCCAGGTCAGGGTG
Source organism: Saturnia japonica (assembly GCA_033032175.1). Classification (NCBI taxonomy): domain Eukaryota; kingdom Metazoa; phylum Arthropoda; class Insecta; order Lepidoptera; family Saturniidae; genus Saturnia; species Saturnia japonica. The sequence goes on from CM065318.1 coordinate 17,856,257, forward strand.
TTCCCTCTTTCCTACAACATGAAGTACTTCAAACATAGCGTGACGTGTCATTTGTTCAGGCTGGCACGACACCGAGGACCGCCGATGGATTGTAGATCCTACTGTTGTTTGTTGTTATTAGATTACAATGTGCTCAAGTAAAGTGTAATCAGTTTACTCAGCTACAATAAAAATAACATATAATATTTCTAGTTGACCCGTACGAATATTCTGTATGTCATAGAATGTTAATAATTTGAATAACAGCTATCATGTTAGTTAATTCGGTTGTTAATAGATGGCGCCTTGAATATATTTTCATTAGAATCAAGAGATGATTTTATTAATGAAAAAGTTTTTAGTTCTTAACGAATACATTAATCTATACTAATATAATAAAGCGGAAAAGTGTTTTTGTTTCTTTGTTTAAACACGATACTCTCTGGAACTACCTGTCCGTTTTGAAAAATTCTTTTTGTATGTGATAGCCAGACTGTCGAGGAAATGTATAAGTTATTTAAGATTAGGTTGTAAGTCTCAGATAGCCTTAAATACTGATTTTTGTTACTTAAGTCGGACATCGAGGCCCTCCCGAACTGCTTTAACCGCCTGCGCTGGCGTAATCGTTTATGATATGGAAATATAATGTTGCACAATAATATTGGTCCTTAGTATATCTAAAAAAAAGGCAGCAATAGTATATGCCTATCTCTTATACATAAGCCACAATAAGATAATTTGAAACAAAAATTTGTTGAAAATTAAAAAGTGACATATAAGCATTATTTTTAAACATGGCATGTAATTCCTTAGAAAGAAAAGTTACTTCATCATAAAGACAATTTTATGCAGTTAAATTTTTCTCTTTAGAGTATGCTATTTGGATACATAGTTTAGGAGATATGAAAAATTAAAATAAATTTGTACTTGCAGGAAATGAGAATAATTATGATACACTACATGGGTGCTTAGTCGGCGCGGTGTTTGTCGGATAAAATTAACATGGGCGAAACCGTAGAGCACAGCTGGTATTATACTATTTGTCTATGCTTCGTAAATAGCTGGTAAATTATGCTTCAAAATGATTTTGGAATCATTAATTTTGACGAAGAATCGGAGAATAAACCGTATTTAATAGCCTTTACTAGGATAATATGACAGACAAAGTTAAGAAGTTTTTCTTAAAACAGGTACCATAATTTGAATCAAATGTTTTAGCGTTTCGAAAACGCCGATAGAAAACGTTGCGACGTCTTACGGAAGCGTTTTTATCACTCCTTACTGCGCTGTAAAGGTATTAATGTTCGACATACAAGAGTAACCAACTATCGTTAAATGCAACGGCTTCAGCTTAGTCTCCTTGTTCTAAGTTGAACTAACTCGCTCTGTCTTACATAATACTTGTACTGAAACATATGTACTTTGTTATATTATATTAGCACGGCAAAATGACGTCATTATGTATGACGGTGAACAGTAAAATCAAAGACAAGAGCGACCACAGAGTTCATTGCCGAGCGACATTTGTCATGTCTGCAAATTTGCCGGCAGCTGGATAGACATAAGTTAATCCTGAGAGAAAGAAAGTTATTCTTTCAGGTTTATTACCTTTTCACAACGCTTATCATTAGCTAAGATTGTTGACAAACGCTATTTTGTGTGTTCATAAAAATAGTTCCATACAACTCATGCTAGTCTTACTCTGAATAAATGAAAAGCAATACTGTCTTAGTGGTTGCATCATATCGTGAACGGATGTCGCAGGTATCGACGTGAGTTCGACTCAGTGCAATGAGCTTGAGCTTTCGGTGAAGGAAACATCGTGATGAAACCATAGTGTTCAGCCCTGTGAATCGCAGGCCATTGTTGTGTCGTATACCACACTCCATCGAGAGTTCAGATAATGTCTTCCACTACGCTTAAATGCTAATCCCTGAACACTCGATGGAGGACATAACACATAGCATGGCGGTAGAGCAGCTGCACTTGAGAGCCAGTCCTATCAAGATCTAACGCTTTATGGATTCAAGTCAGGTTGTGATTGAACGTAAATATAGAGAAAGAAAAAAAGTTTTTCGCGTATTTATTTTCATGTAAATTTAAAATAAATACATTAAAGCTTTAGTATGGGAATTGGCTTTGCAATAGCTAGATAACCTTCGACCACATCACTATTACATGTGAAGACATCCTAATCAGTTAATTAGTGTTGTAACCGGAAACCAGTGCCTTGAATGAACACATACGGCTCTATCTTGAAACTTGCACGAGTCAAACCAGATGGCATCTGTAGTTAATCTAAATCCAGTAAAACGACTTGGTTAATTTTCATTTAAAAGCAGATTTTTCTTTAGAAACCTATTTCATTAAGTAATTACATCACGAAATCTCAAAAAACAAAAGACAGTAGGTTAGTAACAGAGGGATAATTTTCGAAATTTTAACTGTGAAGGGCGAATATATAAAATATAATTATAAATGGATGGATATCATCACTCAGTTTCGGTTTGCCGACGACATAGTAGTCTTGGCTCCACCTCCATACAATGACCATGAACGAGACAAAAATTATGTCAAACGGTTATTTAGCGCCAACTCCCGTAAAGATCAGAAAATATACGCTAGGAATTGTTGATGCTTATGTTTGCCTGTGACAAACTATCCAGCTAGGTAAAACTTCGAAAAAGAGGTCAAGCGTCCAATCCAACTCGGTTGGGCAGCATTTGGGAAGCCACGTAACATCTTCTCAGTCAAGACACCGCAATGTCTCAAGACCAAAGTCTTTGACCAATGTGTATTGCTAGTGATTTCATATAGTGCTGAGACGTGATCGCTAACTATGGGCTTTACAAGAAAGCTCAAGGTCACTCAAAGGAAAATGGTGAGGGCTATGCTCGGAGTTTCTCTGCGTGATTGAATAAGAAATGAGGAGATCTTCAAGAGAAGTATATTCCCCGATATAGGCCTAAGAGTAGATAGACTTATGTGGCAGTAAGCGTTAGTATGAATATGAAACAAATTGTCGTCAATTGAAGGCTCAGAGTTTATTTATATTATTAACTAAAATTGAATTACTGACTTCACGTAACTGTGGTAGTCCTCCGTCAACATACTGGCCATTCATTATGTTCGTCGCATCCCGTCGCGTCCGGGAATGCTTTTCAGAAGATTCTAAATGGTAACCACATAGAATTCGCAATGAAAGCCAATTTAATTAATTTATTTCTCTAAACAGAAGGGTTAAATGAAAGAGAATATAAAATTAATATTAAAAATATAACCACTTGCAAAGTCAATTAATTCCAGATTGAACAGCTGAGATTGCTCAGTGGTAGCATCTTCGAACGCGGTATCCATGGACGTAATTTCGTACACCAAAAAGTATATTTTAAATTGATATTCACTCTCAGGTTGTGTAGGGAATAGAGTAGTTTTTAAATTTATATTCACTCTCAGGTTGTGTAGGGAATAGAGTAGTTTTTAAATTGATATTCACTCTCAGGTTGTGTAGGGAACAGAGTAGTTTTTAAATTGATATTCACTCTCAGGTTGTGTAGGGAACAGAGTAGTTTTTAAATCGATATTTACTCTCAGGATGTGTAGGTAAGATATTAATTTCTTTTCAAATTTCTCTCTACTTGGGGCAGTGCGACAAGTGTAATAACTCGCCTGTAAAATTGGAGCGAAATAACTTTGTGTTGTGTTACTACGGTAAGTAGTATTTACCATAGCTCATTGAACGAGGGGCCAAGGTCGGCAACGTGGTATATGAAAAAAGCTAATTATCATATTATTTTGTTCGATTATATGGGATATCCGAAACCGTGTGAATGTAACAAAGTGATTCTCCCAAACGTTTAATCTAGTACTTAACATATTAATATTCTTTTTGTAGCTAAGTAAACATAAAGAAATACCTAATAATATAGTATATTTCAGTTTTACGAGTGCTTTATCTATGCAGAGTGAGCACGTAGTTTTAGACAATGGCGTTGTAAACCTTGACATTGACTTAGTCCTTTATCCAAGGTCACTAGGACCTCCTGCAATTTTATTGGTATATTTACATCGCTTGTTTGACTTAATTATCTATGATACATGCTGTGTCTTTACTAGAGTCAGCAGAAAGGAATAACAACTTTTTATGTCCTTACTGATTATAAATTCTGTCGATTTCTTCTTATTTACATAATACGTTTTCTTACGATCATTAGGTACCTACGTTTGTTAATTTGATTTTCAGTTGTCTCTTGATTTTATGCATTTTTGCATTATGTATTTTTCAGTAATGTCTTTTTCTTATTTAATGGCAACGCAATACACAATTATGCCAATGTCACGTGAATAGATAATTTGTATAATCTTCAAAGTTCAGTCAATGCTTTAATAAGATGCTGGCTCTGTTGTTAATAATTCCAGGTAGTTTTTGAAGCAACTTAAAATTTATGCTTTTAGTTATTATTTATAATTCAATTCATTTCTGCCCAACAACTACAGTGGTGGCACGCTATGATGGCCGTTTTAACGTTTGTCCGCTCATGAAGTTTTGTATAAATTTATAAATACGTTTGAAGGAGTAAATTGCTGTTCTTTATTGTTAATAGTGACGTGCAGTTAATCATAAAATTTATGAAATATATAATTTTAGGGCACAAAATTAATTTATTACACTGATTTGTAAACTGTATAAGATTCAATCTACATCAAATATATTATTGATCAAATCTTCGCAGAATTTGATCCCTATTAGCGATACTATCAGATGGTATAATATTAAAGTATTTTATTTTTCCAAAATCAGCTGGTTCGATTCCTGGTTACGAATATTGCTTTTACAAAAATTTAATTATGCAGATTTAGTTACCATGAAAATTGGGCTCGTGCCAGTTGAATATTTTACGCTATACCTCGTAGTGTAGAATTTAGCCATCTTCAAAAATGATGCCTGTATATTTGCCTGTATATACAACTCTTTTCCAACTTTTACCACAACTAAAACTTTTTAATCAGCTACTACAAGTAGCTTACTTGCAAGCTATACTAGTTAAAAATCCAAAAACTTTTATTGATACGACTCGCATTTTATTATATTTTTTTCGATAATGAATTCACATTTCACACCACTACTGTAATGTGTCAAAACGGCCATCATAGCACGCCGTTATTTTAAACTGTATCACGTAAAATGCCACAAATATTATAGGGCCTACATAACATAGGATCATATAATATAAGTTTATGAATTGTAATAAAACCACAACACAACATATCAAGTTCCCAATCTTTCAGTAACAAATTACTACAAAATAGCCGATGAGTTATCTATTAATTTCGGAACTTCGGGATCTCAGTAACCGCGAGTTTCGGAGATAGACTAAAGCTTTGACATATATATAATCAAAGGAGTGAAACAAAAAAAAACCGCTATAAATTCGCATAAGAAATTTCATGCCTTTTTTATTGAATTTTCCCAATTTTTTACCGCAACTGATACTCCAATTTTCTACTGCAAACTCAGTCTAAGTTACTATTCACTTAACACGGAGCTGAAAGAGTTTTAAAAATAGATATCATCTAAAGTACATTATTTACATTTGAATTACATATGACGTCAAAAAAACTTGAAATTGGGTTTTTTTTTTGTAGCTCGGAATATTGACGGTAGGTATTGTCCTTGATAGTAAGTCCAGTATAATCCAAAGATAACGGCGACTACCCGGAGATTTAAATCCATCAGCAGTCGTCGCTGTCATACCTGCCTGCGTAAATATCACTTCACGTTACGCTTGAAGGACCCGACGTCGTAAGAAGAAGAGAACACATTGGTCGAGAGATGGTTCCACAGTTTCACGGTACGTCAAAAATAAGTCATAGAAAACTTTGTAGTTCGTACCGAGATGGAGGTTACCGTAAAACTGTGACTCCGAAGCCCTTCGTTCGCGTGCGGTTCTGTTGCGGAAGGGAGAGGAGAGGATTAAATTGAACAGCTCTTCAGAACAGTCACCATGATACGGACGGTAGTACACGCGCAGCGAAACGATATTCTCACGCAGCTGAAGCGGCTGCAATTCTGAAAACTAAATCACTAGAAATATATTACTATAAAATATTAAATCTATGATAAACACCAATCTAACCGCTACAAATATAGGTACCTAAGCAATTAAAAGCAGATGTCCTTGTATACCAATAATGATAAACTAATAACAAACAATACACTCTGAATGCAACTGCAGGATATCTATTTCATAATCGTTGCCTATCTCTTCCTTATTAAGAGATAGAGGGGGCAAATTTACTTTTACTTTTCAGTCATTGAATTGTCCACCCTATCCTCTTATGATTAAAGACTATGCAGTTTGTATTAAATATTGACTAATGTTTAAAATACCAGCAACGTATATGACGCGTGTTGCTAGTTTACACGGGCAAACAAATTTTATTAGAATTTTCCATATCGCTTGTTCAGTTTGAACGAGCAGTGATTAAAAACTATATTGCGAACAGAATCGACAGTCTATTTTCAATTATTTTAAACGACTCAGGACTAACGTATATATAAATTCACATTAAGGATTAAATATAAAATATCTGATTTCTGCTTTGATAGTTCCGAGCACAGAGTACTTTTGTATATAGGAGAAGTTCCGAGATCGAAGTTGTTAATTGAATTTAGAGTTTATTGTCTCGATGATGAATGAAAAAAGAATGCTTAAATCAATTTATAAAATGAGTGTGAATGGGAACGTTGGAAGAGGATGGCCTAGACGAACGTTCCTCGATTAAATCGGGGAAGAGAACTCTAAACCGAGAAGCATTCGTGAAAAGACAGATGAATGTTGAAGAAGTGAAAGATGTATGGTAGGATCAGAGTAAGCGGATGGACGTGGTTTCTGCATATCGCGTTGGGAAAGAAGCTCAATTTATGTATATATAACCTATACAATTAATAAAATTGAAGTGTCTGTTTGTAATGTCAAAATAACAACTTTTTACTAAATGCATATGAAAGTATATACGATAACTATAACAAAACTCAATTTTTTTTGTCTGTCTGTCTGTTTGTTTCGGGTAATCTCCGAAACGGTTAGACCGATTGAAAGAATTAGGGTTCTGCACAATTAAAAAAACTGGTCATGGTGAAACAATTCGGGCGCTTAAATGGCTTACGCTTAGTAAATCTTAAGATATATAGCAAATTAACGTATGAAACAATTGTAGACATTAAATATACCTACAAAAAAGTCCGAGAGAGTATAAATCTATTTTCTGAGGAACACCCACAATAAGCATTTTTGTCTTTAAAATAACCGGGAGCAAGGTGCAAGATTTACTCGGGAATTCAACAGTCCACGTGAGCGAAGCCACGGGCACAGCTAGTATATTAATATAAAGAATTAGTGTAGATCAATACATCACTAAAATAAATTTGTTTTCAATGGTTACGTATACGTGATGCGATTCTCGAAGACGGCATGAGGCGCGCGCTACGTCGCGTCGCTTGCTATGCTAATCTGAATACCGGGTCTACAATCCAACTTACATGAGCTCTATTACGCACATTAGCGAGTCGAGTGTCAGAAGTACTAAAATACATTGCAAAATGCATTTAGGTTAGTTCAGCAGGTTTTTCATGTAATTCTAGGAGTGATTAGGGGATCGAATTAAATCTCTAGAATTGAGACAAGCCAACCTAACCTGCATGTGGTGCACCCTGCTGAGTAAGGAACGAGGACATGCCGATAGCGGGGTAGTAGGGTTGTTTTGCCCTACTGAATCGCAACCACCGTGTATGTGGTGAAAAGTTCTTCATATGGACATGCTTTTGGGTGTCGCATTTCGGGATCAGCTTGACATATACAGTTAAATGTATGTTTGTCGTCGATGGATTACGCTCTCCTGGTAGTCGCCGTTGTGTTAGGATTGTATTGTGATTACCATCAGGGATAACACCGTCAATTTGCCGTGCTACTATAGGTATAAAAAACAATCTCAAGTAATGCTTGGCGGTAACGCCATCTCGCGTCTCACCTATCACCTACCATCTCCCACCTGCTCTCTCGTCGTATACGATTTATTACCGACACACACACATACTTTTTTCGTCACGCGCTCTCACTGCGGCATAAGTTTTTATTGTTCGCACACACCAGAAGAACTGAATCAGGTTCGTGCTTGACGTCCTGTGTTTTCCTCCTATCGCATCCCCGCGCCTTTGTGGTATACTTTCGGTTACTTCGCGTGTCTACTCGTTCTACCTCATTTACACTCTGTAACATCAATCCAAAGGTTGCCTGGAAGAGATTGCTTTCAGCAATAAGGCCGCCTTTTGTACTTATCATATAATTTTAATGTTCGATTGTATATGTAACTAATGGTGTTACAATAAATATAAAATAAATTAAAACAAAATAAATTACATGCGATTTTATTACATTAGTGAGTCATGATGATAAATCAAATCCATTTAAAAACAACTATACCAATCCGCTCTGAATTATACCAAATTTGTTGTTGCAGGATATCAGTCATCATTGTCATCTTAGCCGAAAGACATCCACTGCTGGTCTTAGACCTCCCCCAATAATCACCACAATGAGCGGCCCTACGCTGTTTGCATCCAACAGGATCAAGTAACTTTTACCAGGTCATCAGTCTTGCCGCCACTCGAGGACTCTTCAGCGCCATCGGCCATACCTCCTACGAGCAAGTCTAGCAATTCTTAGAGCTAAAGTAAATGTCTTTGGTTCTTGTGCGGATCTCCTCATTTCTGATTTGATCACGCAAAGAAACTCCGAGCAAAGTTCATAAATGCCACGATACGCTTTAACCTTGTCTGTGACAGTCGTTACCTTTCTGGACGCTTTCGTCTAGAAACGATCTGAAATTCTCCAAGCATCTTTGGTTAAACTTCGATTCAAAAATCGAGATTAACCGACACTTCAAATTAATGGGAAATAAAAGTACTTAACCATTGAAAATATCAAGGAAGATTTGAGCGAATGACGTTTTTTAGCTCTTCAGTAGTTAAAGTACTCGACCCATCGAAACACCCAATTACCTTTTCTTTCACAATCGTCTTTCGACGGGCTGATACATATTCTCTTAAAAAAGACTATCGTTAGTAAATCGATTAAATAATTGCTTTTAATTTATTGGTTTTTTTTTAAGATTTTTTTTTTTATGTACCTACTACAATGCTGGCAAGCAAGCAGCTTCCGTAGACTAATATGGACGCTTGTAATACCATATGTATTACTAACGCCTTGTCGACCTTGCACCATTTGACCTTGACCTTGACCTCGCAAAACACAAGGTTATTTAGCCGAGATATTCAGTAGGTAGGTAGGGCTGCCACAAGTAGAGAGAAATCCCCAAAGACTTCTCTGCGGCCTACCTCTCTTTGTTATCGATTGTTCAAAAACCCGATGTTTTACCGAAACTATCGCAAAATATTACCTTCAAGGTAAGTTTTTTCTTGTATCTGTAAAACAAATACATAATTAATAAGGTTTTCCGAATGACGTCTTATCTTGGAATATAAACTAGCTGTATTAAAATTACCTGTGTTCCATCAACGATCCCGCGTCATGTATTTACTGAAATTTTCTCGAATTAGCATTAATTACATATTACTAAGTAATAAAAATAACTACATTGCAGTTTTCGTTTTTTTCCTGCTTAGTAAATTTAATAAATTACTAAATAATTAAAATCTATTTAAAATAAAAGAGATTTGCCCTTGTGGAAACTTGCAAAAACTAATTGATATATTTAGACATTTTTTACGTTTTACTCTTTAGATAATTGGTCGTTATCAAAAAGAAAAACTATCACGATGTCTTCATAAACAATCATTCAAAGCGAAGCCGCGGGCACAACTAATTACAAATTGGTTGGATTTTTACGCAGTTCGATAAGAATAAATACTGAAGCTCAAAATTTGTAAAAAAAATTAGAAATGAAAACAAATAACTAAGTATGGAAATAGTTGCGTTCTTATGAACACAAGTTAACAAAACTTGAAATCCGTCATCGTGTTATGTTTCGAGATCGGTCCGTGAACATCTAGCTATCTACATAGTAGCTTTCTTCCTGGTATAATTCTTCTGGCTTGGTGGTGACCACTGTCGACAACCACACCAGTTCACGGACTATCATTTATTTACTATCAGATGATTTACAGCATGCAGTGAGGCTATGTATCTAATATATTTTATCTAGAGAATGATTGTTTATCGATCACGCTTAACACTTTTTTATTACTAATAAAAACTTCGTCGCTCTCACACTTTCAACATCAAACATACAAGATTTTTTTTTTTTTTAATTGTGCCTGTAAAAAAAAATGCAAAATAAACCTTTACGCATTCTGCAAACAACAGAAAATAAAAATAATACGAGAAAAATTGCTTTTAACAAAGGTTTTAATGCGATGTATCGTTTTGTAAAGGTAATTAGCATAGAAGTCGATTATCGGACTATTTCAATAACATATCTGAGATCACTATCCCCGATTAGTACATATTTGTACTAACTAATACCTATCCTACACTTAAAAGAGGTTTCGGATTCCCTCTTATCTATCCAAGCTATCATCATCATCATCATCATTTCAGCCGCAGGACGTCCACTGCTGAACATAGGCCTCCCCCATAGATCTCCAGAGCGACCGATCTTGTGCGGCCTGCACCCAACGGCTCCCGGCGACCTTTATTATGTCGTCTTTCCATTTAGTGGGGGGCCGTCCTACGCTGCGCTTTCCGGTGCGTGGTCTCCACTCGAGAACCTTTCTGCCCCAACGGCCGTCAGTTCTCCGAACTATGTGCCCCGCCCACTGCCATTTCAAATCAAAATAATTTTTGTTTGGCTAAGAATTCTAATTTCAAATTAATTTTATTTTAAAAACATGGAATTCTTTTTCCAAAAGTAGTCAATTGTTTATTGATTAGTATTACATTTTCATCGCATTTCAATCTTTTTTGTCATCATGGATACGTTAAAAATTCGATTAATTATTGAATATGAGTAACGTCGTGGCAGCAACGCGGCACAAGCGGCACGCAACATCAACGACGTTTACGGAGCTAACACTACAAACCAACGCACCACCTGTTATTGGTTTGCTCGCTTCCGTTCTGGGAATTTCGACCTGAAAAATGAACCTCGCGGTCGTCCGAAGACTTTGGTCGACAATGACGAATTAAAGGCGATTGTGGAAGCTGATGATAGACAATCTACGGCTGAATTAGCAGCAGCTTTCGACGTTAGCGTCAAAACAATATTGGTCCATTTGCGTCAAATTGGCAAGGTAAAAAAGCTTGACAAATGGGTGCCCCACGAATTCAATGATCGCCAGCGCGAAGTACGCGTCGAGACGTGTCTTGCACTGCTCAACAGACACACAAATGAAGGAATTTTGAACCGCATTGTTACCTGCGATGAAAAATAGATTCTGTTTGATAACCGCAAGCGCTCAGCAAGTTGGTTGGATCCTGGTTTAGCACCTAAACAATGCCCTAAACGAAAACTTACCCCTAGAAAAGTGATGGTCACTGTTTGGTGGTTTAGCGCCGGTGTGATTCATCACAGCTTCTTACCAAACGGGGTGAGCATTACTGCAGATGTGTACTGTGAAAAACTGAATACAATGATGGAGAAGCTGGTACATCTCCAACCAGCATTGGTCAATCGTTCGTCTCCGCTGCTCCTGCACGACAACGCGCGACCTCATACTGCACAGCAGACGGTCTCCATTTTGCAAGAACTGGGGTTGGGAGTTCTCCGTCATCCGCCCTACTCATCAGACCTTGCGCCTACAGACTACTACTTTTTCCAGAATTTGGATAACTCCTTGGCGGGGAAAAAATTCAATACCCGAGAGGCAGTACAAAATGCCTTTGAAGAATTTGTTGCCTCCCGTCCAGCTGATTTCTTTAATAAGGGCATCAATAAAATGCCACTGCGCTGGCAAAGATGCATTGATTGCATGGGTGATTACTTCGATTAATACAAATAAAAAATACATTTAAAAAAAATCGTTTAAATTTTTTCATACAAAACGGCAATTTCATAGGTAAAGACCTAATATGATAACTATAACAAAACACACATTTTTAAAATTTTGGTCCGTCTGTCTGTTTGTTGGGTAATCTCCGAAACGGTTAGACCGATTTAAAGAATTAGGGTTCCGCACAAATAAAAAAAAATGGTCATGGTGAATCAATTCGGGCACTTAAATGGCTTACGCTGAGTAAATGTTAAGAGATATAGAAAATTAATGTACTAAACAATTATAGACATCAAAAAGACCTACAAAAAAGTTCGAGAGAGTATACATCTATTTTCTAAGGAACACCCACAATAAGCATTTTTGTCTTTAAAATAACCGGGAGCAAGGTGCAAGATTTACGCGGGCATTCAACAGTCCACGTGAGCGAAGCCAGGGGCACAGCTAGTATATTAATATAAAGAATTAGTGTAGATCAATACATCACTAAAATAAATTTGTTTTCAATGGTTACGTATACGTGATGCGATTCTCGAAGACGGCATGAGGCGCGCGCTACGTCGCGTCGCTTGCTATGCTAATCTGAATACCGGGTCTACAATCCAACTTACATGAGCTCTATTCCGCACATTAGCGAGTCGAGTGTCAGAAGTACCATAATACATTGCAAAATGCATTTAGGTTTGTTCAGCAGATTTTTCATGTAATTCTAGGAGTGATTAGGGGATCGAATTACATCTCTAGAATTGAGACAAGCCTGTGGTGGCACCCTGCTGAGTAAAGAACGAGAACATGCCGATAGCGGGGTAGTAGGGTTGTTTTGCCCTACGGGGTCGCAACCACCATGTATGTGGTGAAAAGGCCTTCATATGGACATGCTTTTGAGTGTCGCATTTCGGGATCAGCTTGACATATACAGTAAAATGTATGTATGTCGTAGATGGATTACGCTCTCCTGTTAGTCGCAGTTGTGTTAGGATTGTATTGTGCTTACCATCATAGATAACACCGTCAATTTGTCGTGCTATAGGTATAAAAAACAATTTCAAGTAATGCTCGGTGGTAACGCCATCTCGCGTCTCACCTATCACCTACCATCTCCCACCTGCTCCCACGTCGTGTACGATTTGTTACCGATACACACACACAGTGGCGTAGCTATGGGGGGGCGGCGGGGCGGCCCGCCCCGGGTGTCACCCGCCTAGGGGTGACACCCGAGCCCGACTATGACCATCAGTTATAGTTCTTTCTACCTATAAAAAATCGTAAATCTATGGCAGAGAGCATAACCGCCACTAATAAAATTATCTTGGTAATTATGATATCGTACCACGAGCATAATAAATTGATATTGAGAAAAAAAAAACAATGTGCACACTGTCAATCGATCTGGGATTCCCCCAAAATTTAATATCCCGTTCGCGCATAACCAACGCTAGTCAGGGGATTCCCTCGATATAGCGCTCGTCACTTGTATTGTGGATAGGGCCATTTCTTTTGTTTCCGACCGCATTCATTTCAATATTCTCTAACGTGAACGTGTGAACGTCTAGTGCAGTGTTTGTTAATTATTAGATATTATAAACAACATTTTTTAATACACGTTAGCTTAGTTTATAAAATCAACGTATCACTTACTAACTAAAAATATTTTTTAGAATACCCAGAACGAAATATGCCTCGGGGAATTCATACTTCGAAAAGAGAAAGCGGGTTTCAACAGAGAATAGCCAAAAAGGCTAAAATGGATGAAATTCAGAGCATGGTTCCTATTCGAATATGTCACAAAAGCAGATAGTGGCCAAAGTTCAAGTAAAATACCTGAGTCTCCTGCTGAAGAAAGTTATGATTCACATCTTGGCATAGCAACATCGACAATACAGAATCAATGAAGGAGACCCAGGACCTTGACGGAATCAAAATAAATAATGAAAATGATGCCGTTAATCCTACTTTCGGAGATAGCATTAGCTTCGAAGAATCAGTTCAACACTTGAGAGATGTTCAACATTGGAGTTTACCGGTACCTGATAATGTTCGCATTGACATAATAAAAGAGGGCAGTGAACTTTTCCAGAACAAAGAAGGACCGTTTCCTACTGTATCTCGTTTTGGGTTAAAGTTAATTGATTCTCGTCATCTTTCACGGTAATGTTTTCATTTCGATTTATATTGATGAAAAAAGTTCTATCATGGATGGTATTTTCTCCTATATAACAACCTGTACTGTTTTTTTATCGTTTATTTGCTGTCACCAACTTGTATAACATTTGCACATGGATTAAGAACGTGGTTACTTAACTCTAAAATATTGGTCTGAAACTTCATGTGAACATTTGAAAATTTCTTAACAGAAAACTTTGGAACATTAGTTTAAAATCATACACCAATCTTGATCAACCTTGCAATTTATTGATCGGAATAAATAAGTGAAACCCCCTTTTATCAAATCGTAATCACATGGTTTTTGGCTAAACTAAAATCTGCATTTTGTGGACATGATAAAACCCAACGGCCGTCTAATAAAGGTAATTTCTTAGAACTAGTTAAACTGCCTGTCCAATATGATGCAGTTTAAAGAACAGTGCTAATGTTTCTGTATAATCACCTAAAGTAAACATATTTATCCAGAAATATAAATTATTTTACATTTTTTAGTTTACAATGTTTAATGTCAGCTTGTTAACGAAATTAAATCGGCCAAATATTTCGGGATGATGTTTGAGGACAACCTGACGTTTCACATGTCTTTCAAATGTCTGAAGTGATTCGTCGAAAAATGGATAGAAAAGTAGAATCAAGGAGTATTCTCGGGATTCTTCGTAAATGGCAAAAAAGACTATTTAAGCGCTGAAATACTAAATATCTTGAAAACTTGGCTTAGTTATTATGATGTGTCGTTCTCAAGGTTAATGCTGCAGTTATGAGTGGTAAAATCTATATTCAAGATAAAAAGGTCCTATCCATACGCAATTTTTATTGGTTGTAGATCATTCAATTAATTTATGCGTCAAACATTCGTTCGCGCAAATATTCGACTTATGTTACATTTTTCGAAGCCCTGCCACCAGACATAATTTTCAACTTGTTTCATTTTCCACAATCCTTATGCCCTAAATCATCCAAAATCTTTAAAAGTTTTTGGACAACGCGATGGAGCTCATTATGGTGCAGTAAAAGTATTTTCTGAAAATTTTGATGGGATAATTCTGCAATTAAGGAACTATGTGTTCACTTTCTAATTTGAAACCTAGAGGTTGTAAAAATCTTATGCCTGCTGTGTGTAATTTTCTTTGTTTCCTTTTTACTTTAAAATGAATGGTAAGGGAAGTGAAAAATGCTTAGATTGTATTACAAAATAAAGGTTTATGATTGATGAAATTATCATAAAACTAGAAGCAATTGTCTATTCATTGAGAGAAACGGTTTCATCTGGAAGGAGGCAATAGATTCTGTGTAAAAAAAGTCGGAAAAATACAATATTTCGATGGAACGACGCATTCGTCGCAAGAAATGCATTTTTTTTGCAAATCTAACCGATGCTGGACTTACACTACGAGTGGAACTTCAAAAGGACATGTTAAGAATGTCTTGACAGATTCAATTTAGGAGTGGGGGCAGGTCAATCGTCCATCAAATCGTAGCTTCATTGTTTGAGGTTGTGCAGTCAAAGACCTTGCTTTGCAAACACTAACAAGTTAACAATTTGCTATATCAAAATTTACTAACCTTTACGATGAAGTATCAGAAACAGAACCCTTTCAGAATATATCAAGCTCGTAAGATTTAAAAGCGGCTAATATTACTTACTGTCTCTAATTGGGTGACACTGGACTTTTTGAAATTTATTGTGGAATAGGTTTTTATAGAATCTCATCCGAATTAACGGTCGCACTAAATTATTTATAACGGTATGTGCATCAGTTGCTTCATGTGAAGAGAAGTGTGAATCGCCGTCAAGATTATGAGTCTTGGTATTTTAAGATTGAATGAAGCAATAGAAAATATCAATTTTGAAGATGTTTTTCGGAAGTTCGCTAGTGTCAAAGCTAAGGAAGGAATTTTAATTTTTAACAAAGTAATTTGTTTACAATGATATTGTGACCTTTATAGTCGCACATACGTATTTTTTTTTAACGTAAATGATTATAATTTTTTTATTTTAACTTGATTGATTTGGTTGATACCTATGAAATCATCCTTGCTGCCACCTATTCTAGCTACGGCTCTGCGCAGCATACTTTTTTCGTCACGCGCTTTTACTGAGCGGAAAGTTTTTAACTGTTTTACATGCGAGATTTACTGAATCAGGTTCCGTGCCTGAAATCCTGTGTTCCCTCCCATCGCATCTCGGCCTTTGTGGTATACTTTCGGTTTACTTCGCGTCTACTCGTTCTACCTCATTTACAACTGTGTAACTCTGTAACATCAAATCCAAAGGTTGCCTAGAAGAGGTTCCTTTCAGCAATAAGCCACCTTTTAAATTTATCATTTAATTTTTAATTTACCGATTTATATGTAACCCAGGTGTTACAATAAAGATTAAATAATTAAAAAATTAAATAAGCATCGGTTTTATTATTTAGTGAGTGATGAAAATAAATCAAATCCATTTATAAGATAACTATACAAATCCGCTCTGAATTATACCAAATTTCATTTGCAGGAACATCATCAACCTTAATCATCTTAGTCAAAAGACATCCAGTGCTGGTCTTAGAACCCTCAATAATCACCACAATGAGCGGCCCTACGCTTTTGAAACAAATTGGATCTTTTAACTTTTACCAGGTTATAAGTCCTTGCACTACTCGAGGACTCTTCAGCCCCATCGGCCATGACCTTCAAAGCATTTGCCCCATTGCCACATAAGTACATCAATTCTTGGAGCCTAAAGTGAATTGACTTTGCTCTTGTGCGGGGCTCCTCATTTCTGGTTGATCACGCAAAGCTTCCCGGCCCCGGTCATCAGCCACGCTACCGCTTTAACCTTGTCTGTGAGCTCGTTACCTTTCGCCCGCTTTCGTCTAGAAACTATCTGAAATCCTCCAAGCATCTTTGGTTAAACTTCGTTCCAAACGAATTAACAGCACTTCCAACTGCCCGGAAATAAATACTTAACGATTGAAAATATCAAGGAAGATTTGAGCGAATCGTTTTTTAGCTCTTCACGCCTAGTTAAAGTACTTGAACACCTAAACCCAATTACTATAATTGCACAGTTTTCTTTTAAATTTTTAGGTATTCTCTTAAAATTCTATCGATAGTAAATCGATGAAATAATTGCTTTTAATTTATTGTCTTCTGTCTTCCGAATCGCGTTTCCAGATGTACCTACTACAATGCTTGCAAGCAAGCAGCTTCCGTAGACAAAATGGACGCTTGTAATACCATAGATATTACTAACGCCCTGTCGACCTTGCGCCATTTGACCTTAACCTTGAGCTCGCATAACACAAGGTTATTTAGCCGAGATCTTCAGTAGGTAGGTAGGGCTGCCACAAGTAGAGAGAAATCCCCAAAGACTTCTCTGCGGCCTACCTCTCTTTGTTATTGATTGCTCAAAAACCGATGTTTTACCAAAACTATCGCAAATTATTACCTTCAAGGTAAGTTTTTTCTTGTATCTGTAAAACAAATACATAATTAATAAGGTTTTCCGAATGACGTCTTATCTTGGAATATAAACTAACTGTATTAAATTTACCTGTGTTCCATCAACGATCCCGCGTCATGTATTTCCTGGAATTTTCTCGAATTAGCATTAATTACATATTACTAATTAATAAAAATTACTACATTGCAGTTTTCGTTTTTTTCCTGCTTAATAAATTTAATAAATTACTAAATAATTAAAATATATTTAAAATAAAAGAGATTTGCCCTTGTGGAAACTTGCAAAAACTAATTGATATATTTAGACATTTTTTTCGTTTTACTCCTTGGATAATTGGTCGTTATCAAAAAGAAAACTATCACGATGTCTTCATAAACAATCATTCAAAGCGAAGCCGCGGGCACAACTAATTACAAATTGGTTGGATTTTTACGTAGTTCGATAAGAATAAATGCTGAAGCTCAAAATTTGTAAAAAAAATTAGAAAAGAAAACAAATAACTATGTATGGAAATAGTTGCGTTCTTATGAACCACAAGTTAACAAAACTTGAAATCCGTCATCGTGTTATGTTTCGAGATCGGTCCGTGAACATTTAGTTATCTACATAGTAGCTTTCTTCCTGGTATAAGTCGTCTGGCTTGGTGGTGACCACTGTCGACAGCCACACCAGTTCACGGACTATCATTTATTTTCTATCAGATGATTTACAGCATGCAGTGAGGCTATGTATCTAATATATTTTATCTAGAGAATGATTGTTTATCGATCATGCTTAACCCTTTTTTATTACTAATATAAACTTCGTCGCTCTCACAATTTCAACATCAAACATACAAGAATGCATTCTTTTTAACTGTGACTGTTAAAAAAAATGCAAAATAAACCTTTACGCATTCTGCAAACAACATAAAATAAAAATAATACGAGAAAATTGCTTTTAACAAAGGTTTTAATGCGATGTATCGTTTTGTAAAGGTAATTAGCATGGAAGTTGATTATCGGACTCTTTTAATAACATATCTGAGATCACTATCCCCGATTAGTACATATTTGTACTAATAATAAGTAATACCTATTCTACACTTAAAAGAGGTATCGGATTCCCTCTTATCTATCCAAGCTATAGGATATTGATATTTATGTAGATACGAAATACTATCCATAAATAGGTTATTGAAATAAAACTAAGTCCAAAAGGATAGATTTACCGCCGTTTTCAATAACATGTTTGAGATTACTATCCACGGTTATTAGATATTTGTAATAAGTACTATCTTTAAATTAAGACAGATATCGGCTTCCTTCATATCTATTAAAGCTATAGGATATGAATGTATATTATGTAGATAGAAAAAACTATCCTAAGATAGGTTGTTGAAAAAAAAGTAAGGACAAAAGGTTACGTTTGTTGATCTTTAGTAACTGAAACAACTGATAGATCGTTTAGAATGATAGGCAGATAGCAGCTCATCTATATACAACAGGGAAATTAAAAAAAAAAAACATTCTGATAAATTAAAATTGGCATAAATTATTCCAAGCGCTATTTAATTTTAGGCCAAGGTTATTTTTGTGTCCGATTACTTTACCAAGGTTAAAAATCTTTTATGTTATGTAATGTTTTTACTTCGTGTGTCATGCCCGGCTAGCTCAGTCGGTAGAGCATGAGACTCTTAATCTCAGGGTCGTGGGTTCGAGCCCCACGTTGGGCGCTTTTAATTTTTTCCTTTTTTCCCCCTTATTTATATCATTAAATATATTATCTTATTTAATTAAATGACTTGAGGTATTATTAAAATGCAAAAAAAAAATATTCGAAAAATATGTTCAACGGGGGTGTTATGAATAATGTATGTACTCGTAGATGGACTTTAAAATAAATCGTTATCTCTAAATAAGAAAGTTTATCCTGTCTTAAATGTTTTTAAATTGCTGTTGTACATACCTAGTTTAGTTTTTAAGTTTTTGAATAAAATTTATTTTTGAAATCATTGGCTTTATGTATCAGTTATCCATGTATTTTTAAAAGATACGCGTTTGGTTTAAGCAATTGAAAGAGTTTGAATTGATTTACTGGTTTTGTTTTCTTTATTAAAAACCTAAATTTACTAACATCTAAAAGAAACTAAAACCTGACGACTTTTTTCGAGGATACAGATAGTTTCCAAACTCGTGGAAGCTTTAACCTTAATAAGTTCCTTCTCAGGGCCTTAACTGATTAGACATATTATGTTTAAAATGATTATTACTAAACGTACGTACTAAATTAATTAAATGACTCGGAATCGTAACGCTTTTTGTGTTGTATAGTTTATAACCGAATTTAAAAAAAGGCGGTGGTTAGTCAATTGGAATGTATTTACCCGACTACGAAAAAGGAGGGTTATATTTTTCGAATGTATGTATGTAAGTAAGTATGTATGTATGTATATCTATTTCTTTGGAACGCTCTATGAACTAAACGGCTTGATGGATTTTAGCATACGAGGTGTCGTTAGATCCGTCTTAATTGTGGGAGTGACATGAGCAATAAATATTTTAGTATAATTTCTGTAAAATCATATAAAAAGCAAAAATAGAAAAATATTTATTTTCAGTCGGGTCTTCTGTTTCTTTTTTAATAATTTAGTTTATGGATACTCAGTCATAACCTCTTTGTGTATGAACCTATTTAGATGATTATTTTTTTGTTGGAAAGGGGATACCTCAAGGGTGGTCGGCATTAGACCTTTGACATAAGGTTTAACCTTTCATATAAGTAAGGTAAGGTTTGACCTTTGTTAGAAGTATTATGTGGAGTGATATAAATATAAGATAGTTGTAATGTTTGACTGTGATGACATTTTCTATTTGATATATTTTCAATTTTATCATCTGTGGTTAGACCCGGTAAATGACTAGGAATGGTTAGTACAAATTTATGTTAATTATGAATTTTTATGCTATATTATTCTAAAATGTAACAGGGAAAATGTAATGTAAATATAATAGGAGCATTAAAAATAATATATGGCAGGGTATAATATGATCCTTAATTTTTTTTTTTTTTTTACATTGGTAAGAATAGAGTTCGCTAGTTTTACGTACTTTTTTTTGGTCGAAAGATGGTTTCACAGTTGCACGATACGAAAAAGATAAGACATACAAATTTTTAGTTCATGCTAAGATACTAGTTACAGGAGACGACCTTAGACTCTCTTCTCCTTTCCTTAACAGAACCAAACGCGCTGAACTAAAAGTTTTCTACGACTTATCTTCGTCGTACCGGAAAGCGGTGGAACCTTCTCCCGGACAGTGTTCTTACGAAATCGGGTCCTTTAAGCGTAACGTGAAGAGATATTTATGCAGGCCAAAATGACAGCGGCGACTGCCGATGGATTTAGATCTGTTAGTGGTCGCTGTTGTGTTTGTACTGAGCTGTGATTACCATCAGGGGCAGTACATTCAAGCGCTGAGCTATTATAAAGAAAAGAACAGCTCTCTATAAGGCGATGTGCTTATACTGCTGAAGCGGCTCGATGTATTCGGTAACATCTGCATCAGAATAGTGCTACTTTGCAACCTGGAGCCCAAGTCTGCTAAACAAATACTGTTTTAATAGTGTGTCCGATAGTATCTCAATAGACATTTGGTCACCTTTTAGTATTCTCCTATTTGTTTATCATTCTATTTGAAAACCACTGACTCATTTGGTATTCTGCTCTGCAATCGCGTTTCAATGGTATCTCGATAGCAACTCGATAGTAATCAAAACGGTATACTCTTATATCGTTTTTACGTAATCTTACAGATTTATTGAGATTGAACAGGAAAGTAGCACTAACAAGTATTGTAAACCAATGGTAGTTTCGTTTAGCAAGACTGAATCCATGGTAGATTTTGATAGGCAACGCCAACGATGTATCTATGCCGCCTCACTGACACACTATAAAGCTATAATAGAGATTCTATCGAGATAGTAATGAAATTTTAGCAGAATACCTTTGTTACAATTTCGATATAATATCAGTAGAGTGTCCATATAATGACAATGGTAGATTCATGAATGCGAAATAACAAACTTGGGCCCCTGGTCAGAGCATCGAGGAAAATAAATATTTGATTTTAATATGAGCTGAATCGGTGAATTCTTTCAGAAGTAACTATAGAACGATTTTATATGTAAGATTACGTATAAATAAATCTTAGATAAGTATTTAAATACTAAATACACTTTAAAAGTATTCGACTACGAATCGTGTGAAACACAAAAAGCTTGACCGCTGCATACTAAATTTATTTATTAAATTTTAATTAAAACGAGCATTTTGTGTGGAATAAATATATTACCGGGACATAACGATTTCCATTAAAAAGCTATTCATATGTCGTTGTTAATGTAATGAACACTAAATTTATGATCTATCTTGTTCATTATATTAGATAGTTGGAATTACTAATTAATTTTATGGCTGTTTTTAAATGTTCACAAATTAACAGGAACTTTTAAAGGTAATAATTTTTGCTTAACAATGTATTCTTCTTACCTTGTTTTTGTATGATACTAGCTGTGCCTGCAGCTCCGTTCGCGTGAACTACGGAATGCCATCGTTCGAGCGTACGCTCGACTCGTGCTACCCCAGCTACCGTCTGCCATCTACTGTGGTCGCTCGCAAGTTATTTCAAAACCAAAAATGCTTATTGTGGGTGATCCTTAGAAGATAGCTTATTGATGATTTTTTTTTTCACAATCTACAATTTATGTATAACGTTAATTTATGATAAATCTTATGGTTTACTCAGTGTAAACCATTTAAGCGCTTTCACTGCTTATTTCTTACATTACTTTCTTTATGTAACAAAATATATTCTATAATCTGACCAGATAACATGGTTATGAATTAAAATGATACCACATAAATTGGTGAAGTAGTTCTTATGTGAAAAGAACATAAACGGGCAGATGCTGAGTTTGGATGTTTGGAAAAAAGCTCAACGGATTTGGATAAAATTTGGCATACAGGTACAGTTTATAACCTGAATTAACACATACGACACTTTTTATTCCGGTAAATTACATGGCTTAGTGACTGATATCAATTTATGTTTTTTTTTTCTATATCCACGCAAACGAAGTAGCGGATGCAGCTAGTAGGCTACAGAAACCGGAAAACCAGATTGGTATTTCCAGAGAATACAGGTTTGAAACAAACAAACAAAAAAATTATTTGAGCTTTTTATTATTAGTATGTATAGATTAACATTGTTGGAAAATTAAAAATGTACATCTTTTGATACACTCCTAAACTGCGTTTCAAGGACAGTGCGAGACGAGACAAGCCTGCCTTAAAAATTTACCCGAAATGCTGGGAAAAAGAGGTCCATAATCTGGAAGTTTGGTGGAAGAGAATTGCGGGTGGCGTCGTCGTCCATGATGGCAAATGATCCGACCTCTTCTCCCATAGGCGCAAGCTACGTCACCAATGCTTTGTAATACTCTGAAACAATCCAAGTGCACTGTTTGTTTGTGCGCAGTGTGGATGTAACTGTCACTCCCGTATCTTCTTCTTCTTCTTGTTTTGGCACCGCAAAAGCACTTGCCAGGGTCAATGTTTTTAAGCCTTCGTCGTAGTAGGTAGGTAAGATTGTGGCTCTCTTGTTAGAACCACCTAGGGAGTTTTTGTGGGATCCCAGAATGCTTGCTTTTAGTTCATACTTATAAAACCACTTCACTTATACACAAAAAACTATATCACGCAAAAGTCCACCAATATTAAGCCAAAACCTAAGTAAATCACTTAAAAGTAAAAACCACAGCATGTCACTTCAAGATCCCGCCATAAAACCCTCGCTCCCGTATCGGACTTAACAGTGCTGCAACTTAAAGGCCCATGATGGTGATGAGAGCGTTTTAATTAAACGTGCTAAAAGTAGGAACACTCTGTATATAACTATATTTAATATCCATATTCAGAATAGCCGTAACAAAACATTAATTTATCAAATAGTTAAACACAACACGGAACGGTGCATATGGCTGCTGACAAATATAATACGGTTAATCACTAATTAGTGGATTCCAATCCGCTTTGTGGAAGCCGCCCTTTGATCTCGCCGGACAGGGATCATTATATTCTGGATAGTCTACGTATTTTGAATTTAACTGTAGATTAATGAAACAACGAGGTATAAGCTATTAATATACTGGAACAGCTATTTTAAACAAGTGTTGAATTACAATGCTTAAACAAACAGTCGTATTCATCAATCGTATACCTACTTTTTTAGTTTTATCTTAAAGCACGATACAAAAAATAACATTTGTAACAGTTCACATGCGGCAGAAGTAATCTTCAGAAAACATAAACATATCTTGAGCAACATAAGGTACTTTGAAGTTTTTTTTTTGTTTTTATTTGAATTAAGTTCACGTTAATATAGTCTAACTTGCTACATTTTGAATGTAAGGCAGGATGAAAAGGAATAAAAAAGAAATAAAACTACAAAGTACTTTGTGATTGTCATTTAAAATTCTAGATTTGTGATTATGTTAAAAAGATACAGCAGTGTAATACTAGGTATGTTATGTAGGTACCTACTATGTAATATTATATCCCTGAGATACAGGCTCGGCCTAGTTCAGGAACTAGGTTTCATTAATTAAGAACAAAACTATTGTATTTTCTTAGAAATAAGCCTCATATTTTTGTATCTTATTATGGTCAAATAAAGTTATTATTATAATTATTATTATCTTAAGTATATGTGTGTATGTATAGATATGTCGTAAACAAAATTAATTTCTTAGCTCTCGTATAATAAAAAACTATTTTAACGTGAACAAAGACGAGAGTAACATCTAGCTTTTAACATACATGACTGGACTGGTGATACATAGTCAAAACTACTGAAACTAGAAATATATATTATTTGTACAGTAATTTTTTGGTAACTTACGAGATGTAAAGTTGGATGTGTTGGAAAATCGATTTTATTTTGATTTTAATACGGATGAAAAAGTAGGTATGATACCAGATTCAGAGAATTTTAAATTTTAAACACAAGAATTTTCGCTTATAATTCATAATACGGATAAAATGATTAAAATTGAAACAAAAAAAAATCCGGCTGCAAAAAATACTTTACAATTTTTGGTTTGTATCTGATTCCTAGACGCCATACTTAAATTATATGTAGCCTATGTCACTACCACAATTAATACGAATCTAACTACATCTCGTATGCTAAAATACATCAAATCGTTTAGGCTACAGAGCGTAAGAAATAGAAATGCATCATAACCCTTATATATCTCAATCGGGTAAAAAGCAACTAACATGTAGATGACGTAGCTAAAAAAAACAAATCCAATCCAGTATTACTTTAAATCTTCATGAAAAAATCTAAGGCTATAAAATTATATAATTTACAACATGTGTGTATATTTATTTATATTATATCAGGATCTAACGTTGATAGCGTTGGGTCGGTCGTAAAACAGACAACTCACAAAAACCCATATACATTATAATATGTGTATTTTGAATAGGTACGCTTCGGTTTAATGACCAACGATGAGTATTCTGAATACCAGAAAAGTCTATCAGCTTAATGTAGAAATATCTCGCATGACTTTTACCATTTCTTCGTGTGATTTTGTCGTCAGTTTCTCAGTTCGTCAAATAAAGCTTTTGGTGAAGGAAAACTTCGTCGATGAAACCACACCACCACCTCTTTTAGTCTTTTAGTGCTCGTCTAGTAAGTTTTTTTTAGTACGTAACACTGCAGAGTGGCGGCACTGATGTAAATATAATGTCATAAGTAGTTATTTTTAATTTTATGATTTATTATTGTTGGCGTATCGTGACTTGCTCTGGGGTTCCAACAGAAAAACAGCGGGTGAGTGCCCCTCGGCAATTCAGCATACGCTGAGCTGGACCTCTTTTCTTAATGGTGAAACACGCAACTGGGCTATTTACATTATTGTGCTTTATGGATTTGTTTTATTTTTTGTGTATGTTAATATTAGTATATTTATATTAGTTTCTTGATTGTCTTTGTGTTGTTAATCTGTTTATATTGTATAATAGCGTGTCTTGTTATTGAGAATGTTTTTTTCCTTCTTTTTTTTCTTTCACTGTGTAAACACCAGCGTGAGATCCCCAATCCATCGACGATCGTCGTTGTGATGCCGGCTTGTAAGTCTCTTAAAAATTGAAGTGAAAATCAAAATAATCTTTATTCAATTTAGGCCCTAAGGGCCCTTATGAACGTCAAAAATCTACTGCCGGGTCGGAAAACGTCCCAGACATCGAGAAGAACCGGTAAGAAACTCGATCGAGTTTATCTTTTTTCTTTTGTCAACTGAACAAATGTTAATTTATGAGGTACAATAATAATAATTTAGTGGATGCACAGACAGGGAGTCACTTCCAGAAATCACTATCATTCACATAATGATCCACCCTATAATAACCTTTTCACAGTAAATGTTGCTTGAAATGATCCTTGAACTTGTTGTCCGGTGGATATACACTGATTGATTTCAAAGTACGACAAACCAAAAGGGCTTATTACCATATGTGGATAGTTACAGTCTAGTCATATATAGATCTCTGCCACCCCGCCCGATTACTAAATATAAACTTATAATCATGGAACGCGACATACTCAAGCGTCCCACTAAGATAGGAGATGCACCTGGTGTACGGTGGTCGCAATTCAGTTTTATTACGTTTCATTTACTATTCGTATGTTCCAGCAGCTGCAATAGACCACTAGTTCCTTCTATATGCTTAGCATATTACTGTTTTCGACCGCACTTCGCGTACGGGAGTCAATTGTCAAAAGCTAACCTATAAAGGTAAATTGAACATATTCATTGAGACCATTCCAATGAACGCAGATAAGATATCTCTGTTTTAAGATGGCAAGGAGCTAGGTATCATATGGCTATCAGATTACGCTGCAGCATCAGGTCCAGATTTTTTTTAATCATAGCTAAGAACACACTCGATCAAGTCGCATTTCAAAAAAAAAAAACTAGATCGACATTGGTTCGGCCGTTTTTAAGTTACGATGTCACAGAGAGACATACAGATACACAAATGCACAGTCACATAGATACACAGGATAAACTTATACCATCACTCTTTTTGTGTCGGGTTTTAGAAAAAAGCGATAAATGTCGAGTGCATTAAGAATATCATACCTTTTTTCTACATTTTTATTAAATAAAGCTACCGATAGAGAGCCGTCAATATAATGGTAAATCGTGAAATTGCGTGCCGGTCCGAGCGAGAGGTAACATTAATTTTACATAAGCGAGAAAGAGATTACGTATCCACCACGAATTATTCCAATTAGTTCTTGCGGTCAGTGTATGTTGGCAGTTTGGTTAAATATAGAAATTGAGCAGACTTAAAACAAAAAATCGCGCGTCAAATTAAACTAATAATATTGTGGTAGACAAAGATATGTAAAATCTATTTTCCTTTATTCAACAACATTTCTACGTATCCGCTATGTATTCAATTATTGCTTTGCTCAAGAAATCAGTAGCGTGATCATCTTTATGGTCTGTATTATTTTTAGTTATTTCACAACTAAAACTCATTAGGAATGTGTTACAATATTGTATGTGTTCTATGAGCAGATATTTGAAAGTAATTCTTTCTACTTTTTCTTTATTTTCATATACAAATCACAAATTACAAAGATTGTAATAGGTTTAACGTTGGGGTGTAAGGGGTAACGAATTCCATCTTTAGCACTGAGACACCCAAGCCAACTTCATCACCACGTGGTGAACCCTGTTGAATAATGAACGAGGAAATGGTGATAACGGGGTGGTAGGGTTGTTTTGCCCGACTGGGTCGCGACCGTTATGCATGTGGTGAAAAGTCCGTCATAGTGACTCGCTTTTGCGTGTAGCGTTTCGGGATTAACCTGTGCTCGTCTAGTTAAATCAACGCAGGTCAGCATGACAGCTACGACCGTCGATTGATTAGGATATATCGGTGGTCGTCGTTGTGTTAGGATTGTACTTTGCTTACCATGAAGGACAGTACAGTCAATTTGCAGTACTAATATATTTAAAAAAAATCTCATCAGTTGTTAAGTGAAGATCTTGCCCAAGATGGTAACACGCTAAGCCTAGTAGGAGGACTGGTTCTCAAGTGCAGCTGACGGAACACACTTCTAGGTGTTTGGAGACAGATTTTCAACTTGAGGGTGGTAGCTAGCTAGATGGGCATTAGAAAAAGCCTCACCATCATGTTATGGTTTCATTGCGAAGTTTTTCTTCACCGTAAGCTCAGACTCATTGCAGGGATTCGAACTCATGTCGATGGTCGCGAGGTCCGTACAGAGTGAGCCATAAATAATAATAGCTTTATAATATAATTTACATTTTATAGCCAATAAAACAAAATTACAATCATTACTGTGCAAATTGCCGATAAAACAAACTATCCATCCGTACTGATAAGTACATGAAAATTTATTTTTAAAAATTTACAAATTTGTAATATTTTTTTTGTTTAAAGATTTACATTACTAATTTCCATAGATTGAATAACAAATACTTCAAATTATCTGAATGCTTCAACGGACCGGTATCGTTGTTGCAAACGAGCCCTTATATAAGCACGGTATTGCAAACTGTTAATTTTAACATTCCACGGAACTCTACCTGTTCGTCTATTACGTATCTTAGCACGACAATATTTCTATTATCTATTCTGCTTGCGCCTTTGTATCAGCTAACTTCATTTAAAATAAGACCGATTTGATGACTTTTTAATAACAACTCTCTGCCTGTTTCAGTTTCTTATTCCACATATAAAATAATATATAATATATGGTAATGTAGGCGTAGACTATAATAATTTTCTATTATGACTAACAGTTCGCCCGCGGCTTTACTACAGTTGAAGAACATCTTACCTTTTAAAAGAGTTTTGAAAACGGGGTAACATGGAAAATTTTATATTTCAATCGTACCTCGGAAGAATTCTCCGAGTTGAGATGAATAGACAAAGAAACTATTAAGATACGAGTAATAGGCAATATTAAATGTGATAGGGTTATTCAGATTTAAAAAAAAAAACATAAATATCAAAACAAAACGTTTGTACCTTACCTGTATAAGATATTACAGAGGACGGAGTAACATCAAAAAACACAATTAAATCGTAGCAAAGACACCTTGTCGTAAATCGCCACAATTCACATGGCCACGCTCTCTTACCGGAGTGGCTCTGACTGGAGAGTGAGATGTAACAAATTTCATCAATTCAACAATTTTCATCAACATCGGTTAAGAATTAAAAAGAAATGTTTTTGGTCTTATTCGATTTTTAAAAGTATTATTAAAACTTTTATTGCTTTTTATAACCAATGACGTAAGTTTCGCATGTACACAATTTCATAAGAATCGGTCTAGCCGTTTTTGAGATAAATGTAATTTGAGGAAAATTCAAGATCAGGGAAACTTGGAAAAAATATTACACACCTGACCTTACCACAAATTTATTAATATATATATAATAAAACAAAAGAGTTCGTACGTTTAATAGTAGTAATCTCAAGAAATACCAGTTTGATTTACCAAAGTTATTTCTTGTTTATTGAAGATGGTTTTAAGTTTCACGATACTATCTTTAGGAGCGGTACAGTTAACATCTATATTTAACGCGGGCCAAACCGCGTGGCACAGCTAGTATTAATATACTACCACAACTTATCATGTGGCATTAATTTTAGACACATAACTGGAAAAGATGACTGCATAGTAAAAGTGGGTGTGCAACGAAACAAAAACGTATGCCTTTCAAAATGGACCGATTTGATTGAAGATATGCGGTTCAACAACAGCCATATAACAAGAAAACTGCGATTCCAGTAGTTTCCACGTGCCCCGACCATCCTCTCATCAAAATAGGTGAGTAATTGTGACCTATCCAATAACGACCATATTGTGTAGTAACAGTTCTTTCGGTTTCACAAATTCATTAAATGGTCAGTGACACGAATTCTCATATACATTACATACGAACTCATAAAAACCGCACTGTCGTCCTAAAAACAGCAAATGCAACGTCTAGACGGTCAATTAGTAATGTACGATAGAAATTACGACACTTAATAAAACTGCACCGGTGTAAAATGACTGAAAGCAGGAATGCGAATTAAAATCGTTGGACGCTAACAGAGCTTTGTTATCTGATAGTAGATATCAGGAAACCAAAATGATGAACAGTGTCGATGCTTTTCAAAGCTTGGATGCCGTTCAAAGATCCGGGATCCCTTTGTGTTGCCAGTTTTTCCGTAAGCATTCTGTAGAGTTTTCACATTTCTTTGATTAATAGTACATTATTGCAAAGGTCGTGAAATAGGTGATTGCAGGTTGAGTATGAGTTTGAAGGCATATATAGTGCTTTTCTCAAACACGCATGGAAATAAAACATACTTTTATATTATACATTTAATTTAATTAATATTATAAGTTACATTTGTCATATTGGGGCAATTACTAAATTTATATTTTATTATGTATGTAAATAATAAATTAAGACGAATTTTTAGCTTTGCCGCCAATTTTCTATTTATCGTCTGTGCCGAAAGGCAAGCGCATTTATGGCTATACAGCCACGTGAACGCAATTTGTACTAAGCAAAGATACTGACTTTGGTGTGCCAAGAACGATAAAAAAGATCCAATCAAAGAGTATTTAATAACCACAGAACGCCGTTTCATACAATATTGCTGGAGTGTTGTAATGTTCCAAATTAAAAAAAAATGCTCCTGCAATGGATTTGATTTTCTTTGTCCGTAAATTCGATACTTCGCGTGTTCGTTTTTCGAAAATAATGACAATATTTCCATGCATGTTTGCGAAAAGATAATTAATTAACAGTAAATAGCCATTTATAAATAACCAAGGAGCCAGAACTCTAATACCTTTCTAACTAAACAGTAAAATTCAAAAATGTTTTATAGCCAGTAGACAGAATTTAATTATTTACCATTTCGCAGTAATTTTTTAACGGACTTCATAAAAGGAGGTTTTCAATTCTATTCGTGCTAATTTTATCCGACATAACACCTCGGTCAAAGGACCCGCGTAGCCTATCATAATTGTTCTGACTTCCCGTATTTGCCTATAGTATTCCAAATTGCTTCCTACTACAGTAATATACATAATAGTAATAATATACACAAGCCGAGTGTTAAATTATTTTAATTTTCCATTATCTCTTAAACTATGTGTTTAAATAACATGGTATACAGGGCAAAGTTCATCTTCATAAATTTGTCTTTATGATGAAGTAACTTTTGTTTGTAAGGATTAAAATGGCATACCTATAAATAGCGCTCATAAATCATTTTTGAATTTTCAACCAATTTTTGTCAGAAAATACCTAATTGTGACTTATGTATAAGAGGTAGGCATATTAGTATTACAGAATTTTTTAGATATACTAAGGAGCAATATTTTTGTAAAACATTGTATTTACGTATCATGAACCATTGTGAAAGCGTTCGCGGATAAAGCAGTTCGGGAGCGCTTTCACTTCCGACCTACTTAACAAAAAACAATATTTAAGGCTATCTGAAAGCTGCAACAAAATATTAGATAGTCTACATTCATTCCTCATGAATCTGGCTGTCATAATTTTTCAAAAATAGTTTTGAATCCGACTGGTAGTTCCAGAGATTAGGAAGCGTGTTAAGCAAACAAACAAACAATCAAACAAAAATACCTCTTCCGCTCTATTATATTATATATAATAGCATAGACATATTTTTTATGGATGCTCAGCCATAACTTCTTTGTTTATGAACCGATTTAGATTATTCTTTTTTCCTAGAAAAGGGGATACCTCAAGGGTGGTTCTACTTTAATTTCATTGGCATTGGACCTTCAAATTCGAAGATATACCTGGAAACACTTCAAAATTATAAAGTTGGTTTTCTTTTTTGTTAAAAATTGTCTTGTCAGTATTTCCATTTGGTGTTGTAATTAAAAATATGGACAGTTTATCGTGCTTTTGGAATTTCAAATACTAATCTACATTTAAAACAATGAACAATTATTATCAAAATTGTTCTTTGAGTGACTACATAACCGTAGTTTTTATTTTTTCTTGTTAAATCGCAATAAACATAACTTTTCGGACTCGCAAATTAAAAAATATACGAGTACGTTCAGGTCCAGACCACAAGTGATCCAATAAATGTAACTGCGTTAACCCATCCATTGTCTAATACGAATGCTTTCTTTTAGTGTATGGCCATTAATCGTTTAGAACTTATGCTTACTTAGGGTTTGGCGGTTCTAACAGCGTGACATCTTAGATTAATTTATTTGAACAATATAATGTTTTAAAGTTTATAAAAAAATTGTTCATAAAATTCTGAAGTATATAAATTATAGCATAATATTGTACTATCATTCTATCTTCTTTTAAACTATGATAGAGGTAAAGTAAAATTCTTATGTATTCTTCGTGTTTAATCTCAATTATTATTTTTTGGATCTTTAATCTATCTAGTACTAATTTAAGTAATCATTTCTTTTATATATATAATCATTATAAGATATGTAATTGATTTCTTGGAAACGGTTCCAACGATTTGAATGACATTTTATATTCACATAATATTTTACATTACAAGTTTACCTAGATAGTTGTTTTTCTTTTTTTAGATACTGAGCAAAGCTCGGTCGCCCAGATCTTCATATTTTAATATACTATGCTAATCTGAGAAGTCTTTTATATGATTTGGACTGAACTTGAGAGGGGTTTGGAATCTTTCAATAAGAGCTGCTCGGGACCGACTAAAGTGGTTTAAGGGAGAAGAGTCTTGTGTTCAGGAATGAAGTTATTGAAATAACGCTACAACATTTAAAAAGTAGTTACACCACAAATGAAAATACTAAAAATAATAAAATAAAAATACTAACAAACGCTTACTCTGTTTAGGCTAAAGGTAGCTGGTACAAGCTAAAGAGTTAAAGTAACCTATATGTTTTCACCAAAACATTTTTCATTCAAATTACTAAAGGATTGTAAGGATATTAAGTTAAATATTGTAACAAACTATGCAGAACTATAAAAAAGAAGCAATATATTTTTTAATGTCTCGTTTAGAGAATTCGCTGTGAGTGACGCTGAACGCTGTAGCGGTAATAAAATAAATCACGCGTCAGTTTATGGCCCAACTATAATACCCCTGTTATAATACTATGGTGAAAAGGCTAACGTTTTCAGTTTCAGGATAAACCAAAATTTACTGAAGAATTTTTTTTAAACATTCGCAATCAAATTTAATGATGTATTATAGACGAAGTTTCTTAGATTTAAAAAAATCCATCTCATACTTGTTGTAATATTTTTACGTTTTACGAGCACGTAATTTACCCACCTACATCTGAAGGTGTAAAATCCAAAACAATAAACGTAAGTACCTCGAGCCGCGAAAATATACATGATCTTTACTTACGTTTTCCAGTTAAGTTAGAAGTTTAGCTAACGCGCTTTAGCGCATTCATCGTTTTTTTTTTTATACCACGATACTACGACACTTGTAACACTAGAAGCATCACATGCGCGTTGCTGATCATTTAAAAATTCAATCCTTTCAAAAACATCCTCAGCAAACCACAGCACGGAGCTCATACTCCATCCTTAGCGTTCGCGGGAGGAAACTTTTGCCTGCGACCATTTAGGTTACAAGATGTAAGGATAAGGCAGATGGTGAGGGATGCAATCGTTAAAATTAACTAAAGATCTTTTAACAAACAATTTTTTGGAACAAACGATACAAACATTAGGAGGCGAAATTACAAGTGAGGTCTGACATTAATAGCAAACACTGAAGTTAATTCCTAATCACACATCTTTTACTATCTTAGATAAAATTCTTGAGTGCATGGCCAATTGATCAGATTATACTGCTACTGCAGCTGCGGTGCGTCCTTGGAAACTCCTCTTTCTCTTCTTATGGACTTCGGTGTTCAGTGTGTTTGGCTGCTAGGACCGATCGGCCTTCCTCTTAAAGATGCTCGACCATTACCTTGTTTGTTACTTTGAGTTGGCCCTCCCGCTCTCGCACGCGTTTAGGAACACCTCATAGATGGAATTCTTTATCAAAGACTGTGTGACATCTAATTATGAAGGTTGTCCAAGTAGAATGTATTCAAACCGATCGTTGCCTGCTAATAAAGTGCGTGCGGTCAAATAGCACACCTGTTGCTATCATGCCCAGCCAATAAGGTGCGGGTTAATAGTAGTAATACTAAAATAATAATTGGTACGGATTGCATAACTACATCGACAATATTGTTTGTAGAGGTAACCAGTTTTTATAACATTACATCTGTAAAATTGTAACATTTGACAATTGTAACAATAAACATGAGTCAAGGCGTCTCTCAACATGATCCCCTAAGGTTTCCTTATCAACACGGCATTGTATTATCGCCTATTGATAACGCGTATACAGCTGCATAAGGTCATGTATAAAGTTATGTAAACAATTTGTTCTAACACGAAAACTTGTAATTATTATACAAATATATAAATCAATCATCCATTGCGATAACCTCTGTGTCAGATGCTACGCAAGTTTGTTATTTAATGATTACTACTTTATTTCTTGCTTGCGTTTGAACAAACATTTTTAAAGCTATGTTAGCTCAGTTTAGCGTGTTCTCGATCGACGTGAGTTCGAATCCCTGCGATGAGCCACTCCCTTATTACGTATTTTGCAATAGCAAAGTGACGGCAGAAATCGCTAAATATTTGCTTCGAAATGGCAAAATATGATTGTGTTTGGTACAATAGAGGTGTTACATAATTGGAATTTGCGATTTCTAAGCTAATATTCAGCGATTTCTGCTATCGCTTTGCTATTGCGAAATACGTAATAAGGCCACAATACACCTTGGCCCTATAGATGTATTCTGATAGATGTGTAGCGACATTTACATAGCAACATACGACGCATCCTACATCGCGCTATAGAAATTAACTCTTCAATTGAGTATATATACAAGAACCCGACTACAACCGTTGGGGGGGAGTTCCGATTTGGTCTTGATCGCGAACGGACGTGTCGCTCCGTTTGTGCTCTCGACCATCACGTGACTTAATTGTTGCGATCTTATATTTGGAATTTATTTCGAATATACTGTTGCAATAACGACGTAAACCAACTGGTGTCTAACGCTCGCGTGGTAAACCGCACTTTTCGGTGCGACTTGCTTGTTTTTTATAAATCCACGGTTTTGTGGTCGCTCACTGGATACCTGACGGTGCTAACTAAAGTGAGCGGGGCGTGACCCGAGCAGCCCGCTGGTTGTCTCCTTCAGAGGCAAACAGCCAGACTCGGACGGGCCTGGGAATCTAGGCCTTTGCGGTTATCGCATAGTCTTGCCCCAGGTGTCTCCTGCCAAACCTTCCGATCCTGCACACTCCATCCCCGGGAACCTGTTTGGGCCTAGCCCGGTTTAATTACCGGTCTGCGTCCTCGGCCCCGGGCTTGTTAGGGCTCCTTAGGGTTGATAGGTCCTTCCTGTGTGTCTTTGCACCTTGACCACAGGTCTCTTGCCGACTCCGATAGTCTTTTTAAGTTTTTGGCGCACCCCCCTGCCC
Source organism: Saturnia japonica (assembly GCA_033032175.1). Taxonomy (NCBI): domain Eukaryota; kingdom Metazoa; phylum Arthropoda; class Insecta; order Lepidoptera; family Saturniidae; genus Saturnia; species Saturnia japonica. Next base: position 17,891,507 of record CM065318.1, read on the forward strand.
CTAAGGCAGGGAGGCCTTTAATTTAAAATAAAATAAAAATGTCCCATTGTCCTCCCTCTTCTGCCGTCATGGCAAATAACGTTACCGACCTGGCCACTTGCATAGGCAAGTTGCAAGCCAGGATGAAAGCGCTGGAATTTCAATACCAGCGCTATCAAAATTTCGTCGTATTACGGTGTCCCTCTCTAGACGAGGAATACCGTAATCTACCTGAGAACGCCTGCGTGCGTCGCACCGCTGCGACCGCGACCCGTCATGAGGCCGTTTCAGGTAGCGAGGCGGCCGCTTCAGGTAGCAAGGCGGCCGATGACGTCACGGCCGCGACCGTTATACCAACTGGCGCCGCGCCAGTCGGCGCCGCGCCCAAACGTCTCACGCGCAGCGCTGCGCGTCCGTCCGCCGCGTCATCCGGGGCCGTGGCCACGTCTACGGCCACGCCCCCTGTCCCGACTAGCCAATCGCGCGGGTCAAGCCCCGCCTCCGTCAGGCGAGGGCCGCGTAATTCGCGGTCACAATCTAGGGTTACCAAAAATAGCCCGTACGTCCGTCCCGCGCGATCCACGGAAACCGCGTTAAAGACGAAAAATTCGTTTTCGGTCCTTCCGGTCGAACAAGACCCGCTCGCGAGTCCGGATCCATCTCCGGTGATGGATACCGAGAACGACGGCTTCACCGTCGTGGCGTCGCGTAAGCGAACGGCGCGTAGCAGTCCGACTGCTCAACCGGCGCCTAAGGTAATAGCTAAGGCAGTAGTCAGGGGCGCCGCCGCCCCCGCGTCCTCCCAGCTCCCCGCGCCCGCCGGCGGGAAAAAAGAGCGTGCCCCACCTCCAATCATAATCCGGGACAAGGCAGCCTGGATGGGAGTCTGCAATGAGATGCGCAGACTCAAACTCGACTACCACAAGGCTAGAAACATAGTCAACGGGATTTCTATTTCGGTGAGTTCTTCGGAAACTCACCGTAAACTAACCACCCTCCTCCGGCAGAAAGGTCTGCAATTTTATACGTATTCGCTCGCGGAGGAGCGCGTCCTCCGAGTGGTCATCCGCCGCATTCCGGTGGAGCTCGACCCGTCGGAGGTGTGCTCCTCGCTCAAGGAGCAAAGTTATCCCATCCGGGAAGTACACCGGATGTACAGTAAAGATAAGCGGCCACTACAAATGGTAGTGGCCATATTGGACCTTTCCCCCGAGGGAAAGGCCATCTTCCAGCTAGAGACGGTGTGCGGGCTCTCCGGGATTAACGTGGAGCCCCCACACAAAAACCACCAGCCTGCGCAGTGCCACAACTGCCAGCTGTACGGGCACGCTGCCCGTAACTGTCATTCTCGTCCGCGGTGCGTAAAGTGCCGAGAGGACCACCCCACACGGGAGTGCACGCGCGAGCGTGACTCCGTCGTCCCCCCGAGCTGCGTGTTATGCGGGGAGGAGGGGCATCCCGCGAATTATCGCGGTTGTCCCAAGGCCCCGCGTACCACGCGGCCACGTACACAGAGGCAGGCGGCCCCCCGGGCGGCGCCCCCCGCCTCAGCCATCAAAGCGCAACCCCTGCTGGCGTCAGGGGAATTTCCCGCGCTGCCGGTCCCGCGCCAGCTCCCGGCCGCCGCCGGCCCCTCCGCACCCCGCGTGGTGCAACCGCAACCCGTGCGTTCATCGCAGAACGCATGGGGCCCCCGCCGCCCCAATCCACAGCCCCTTATGGCTATGGATATTCCCGCGCCCCGCGCTCCTGCGCCCCGCGCGCCCGCTAACACTGTCGTCAATAGTAACGACCTAATGATACTGCTCACCCGCGAGCACGATATCCGCGAGCTCATCGAATACAATGACCATTTGGAGCGCTTCGGTCTCATCAAGACCGCTTGCGCGTTCCCCCGCCTCGTAGAGACACTACAACGTCTCGATCGCGAGGCGAGTAGTAATAAAAATTAGGGCCTTTCAATGGCTAAGTTTAAACCGAAAGCGTTAAATCTTTCATTTTTTAACGCGCGAAGCCTACTTCCGCAGCGTGATCTCGTCGCGACCTTTCTTAAAGATCACCAAGTAGATGTTCTTTTAGTGCAGGAGACGCTCTTAAAGCGTGCTAAACGTGATCCAAAAATCGCGAACTACAATATTGTAAGAAATGACCGGGCCGGCCGCGGGGGCGGCACTCTCATTTATTACAAACGATCGTTATATTGTACGCCGGTAGATCCTCCGATACTTACCAATATGGAAGTATCCGTGTGTAGACTAGGAATGACCGACCACCCGTCCATAACGTTAGTCTCAGTTTATCTCTCGCCGAGGAAAGAGCCTCTCAGGTCTGACCTAGAAAAGCTACTTTCGCTCGGTGAATCGGTCATTATAGCGGGTGACCTCAATTGTGGACACACTTCGTTTGGCAATTGGAGAGACTCCAGTAATGGGGTTAAACTCGAAGAGCTAACGAACGTGCTAAACTTTGATGTCATAGCGCCACCCACTCCCACCCACTTTCAAGACAACTGTATGCCGACAGTGCTTGATGTAGCTCTCATTAAAGGTATCGCGCTTCGGTTACGACTCATTCGGGTCGTACACGAGCTCGACTCCGACCACCGTCCGGTCATCATGCAGCTAGGTCAACCAGACGACTCTAGCCCTCCTTCGGTCCAAGTGGTTGACTATGCCAAGCTAAAACATTATCTTGCGGACAGGCCGTCCTCGTCCAACTTAGATAGGATCCCGGACGTATTGGGGTCCGTTGCGGACGTAGATCTCGCGATCGATTCCCTGGTCGACCACCTGCAGGCCGGCATCGGAGAGGCCTCGAGAGAGGTCGAAGAGGCGAGCGATCGCCGCTTCGTACTCCCTGCCGACGTGCGGGCGTTGTTGACGGAAAAGAACGCGGCGACTCGTGCGCACGACCACTATCCGACCGAGGAAAACCGCGCACGTTTACGCGCACTTCAAAGATCGGTTAGAGCCCGTATATTAGAACTCAGAAGTCACAGATGGGACGCCCTCGTCGAAGGGCTAAGGCCGTCACATCTGGCTTACTGGAAATTAGCTCACAGCCTCAAAATAGAGGCTTCTTATCTTATGCCCCCCCTCGAGAGGGGTCCCGGTATACCGCTCGCCTTCGATAGCAGCGACAAGGCGGAGTGCCTCGCCACTTGTTTGGAGAGCCAGTGCTCTCCGAACAGTGTCGATGCAAATACCGACCGGGTCGAGGGTATCGATGGATGCGTGCGGGAGCTGGATAAGCTCCCCGCGACAGACTCCCTGTCCCCAGTCACGTCTGAGGAGGTTCTTTCCATTATAAAAAGCCTTAAGCTTAGAAAAGCACCAGGTCCCGACGGGATCAGGAATGAAGTACTTAGACTTCTTCCCGATCGCCTCATAGCTCTTTTGGTCTGCATCTTCAATGTAGCCATAGCCCACTGCCATTTTCCAGCCGCCTGGAAAAAGGCCATAGTCATAGGTATCCGTAAGCCCGGCAAGAGCGCGTCGCTTCCCGACAGCTATCGCCCGATCAGTCTCCTAAATACTTTAGGGAAAATGTACGAGCGGATCCTTCTGAACCGTCTCAAGTCAGTAATAGAGGAGAAAGACCTCTATCCGCCTGAGCAATTCGGTTTCCGTGCTAGATATTCTTGCACTCATCAAGTGCACCGCCTCACGGAGCACGTTGCATTTAATTTTGCTGAATTATATAAACCCCGCCGTACACTTGCGGTCTTTTTCGACGTTGCCAAGGCCTTCGATAAGGTCTGGCACGAGGGATTGATCTACAAGTTGTATCACTTTGAAGTCCCCGATAGGCTAATTAAAATAATTCGCGACTATCTAACAGATCGCACCTTTCGCTATAGAGTGGAAGGTGAATTGTCCACGCCCCGTCCAATACGCTCAGGCGTTCCCCAAGGTTCGATCCTGGCTCCTAGCCTATTTAACCTGTACGTCAGTGACCTACCTCGACTCCCGGAGGTCGAGGTAGGGCTATACGCTGACGATACAGTCTTATATGCCTCAGATAGGAATAGATCCCACCTCAGACACAAAGTCCAACGCTCCGTGACCACTCTCGGGAAGTGGTTTAACGAGTGGCGTATAGCCGTTAATCCCTCGAAGAGCGCCGCGATGCTCTTCGATGCGGATTCGTCACAGATACCGTGGAAGCTTAAACCTGTTAAGCTCTACGATAATCCGATTCCGTATGTAAGAGAGACCAAATATCTAGGGGTAACCCTAGATAGTAGGCTCTCTTTTAGACCCCACATCCGTAAGGTTAGGAACAGGGCCGCGTGGGTCCTGGGCCGGTTGCATCCTCTGTTGTGTTCGGTGAGTAAAATGTCCACGCGACATAAGCTCACGCTCTACAAGACGTGTATTCGACCAATTTTGACATACAGTTGCGCCGTGTTCGCACATATGTCCGAGTCGAGTTTCAAACGGTTACAATCGATACAGAATAGGTTCCTCTATCGTCTCACCGGGGCCCCGTGGTATGTTCGAAGCGTAGATCTCCATAGAGATATGGAGCTTCCTTCGATACATGCCTACGTTAAACAGCTCTCCCGTTCGTATTTCGACACCGCGTCGAACCACGCGAATCCGTTAATAAAAACAGCCGCCACTTATGTTCCGGCACCCACGGACATCCGGTGCAAACGCCGGCCGCGCAATATTTTTATTGATCCCGACGATCACATCGAAAATTCGAATAAATATTACACATCCGTCTCTCCAAACAGAGCGTGCCAGCGCCCACGCCCGCGTAACCACCGTTCTCTCCGCAGAGGGCGGGCGGTCAATTTCGCTCCAGCACACCCGTCACGTCCACCCTCTCTAGCGGTAACCCAAGCCTAGGTCCGTTCGTCGGTGTGAAACCCTTGGGTCAGGCAACCGCCCGCGCGATACAAGTGACACTGTACGTGCATCACTTAGCTACCTACATACAACACTACACACGTATGAACATACACACGTGCACACCACACAGGTACATAGGTTCTGTGAGGGACCTTTTTTTTTTTTCTTTTTTACGCTAGTTAGTTAGCGCTAGTTAGTGTAGAAACATTCCGATTATTGAATACACATACGCACGGTTCCTTCCTTCCTCCCAGGAGGAAGGGAACGTGCCTATGTGTATATTTAGTTAGCTCGAATCGTAGGTGTAGGGATTCGAATAGATCGCGACCTATTTGCGAACGCGACGACCGCCCGAGCCGAGGTCCGGCCACTTTGGCACCCTCGTGCGAGTCGTCCACAAAACTTTCGCGGCTGAGTGCCCTCTGCGCTCGCCCCCAAGTCCGGTGAAGCTGTAAAAGCCGCAGCGCCTTTAGGGCCCCTAAGGCTAACAGTGTAGTCAGTTCTAAAAAAAAAAAAAAAAAAAAAAAAAAAAAAAAAAAAAAAAAAAAAAAAAAAAAAAAAAAAAAAAAAAAAAATACAACCGTTGGGCAGCTGCCCGCCAGACATAACACCCGTCTGGCCGGAGGATCCTCCCTTTACTATAGTTCTTCCACAGATGCACTTGAGAGTCAGTTCCTCCACCAGGCTTAACGTATTAATCTTGTTGTTATCATCACTTCACATCAGGTGAGAATGTGGCCAACTGCTAGCCCCGTAAATCATTTTTTAAAGTCTTGCTTGCATAACCACAGATAAATTAAAATACTCATCTGTACTTACACAATTATACTCTATTAATGTCTAGAAGAATGGTGGAACCAGTGTAAGTTACTACTACAGCAAAGTAGCAGCATTAACGATGCTGGGTTTCAGTCTGACTAATGATGGCTAAACGTATTAAGCATTATGCGTTGGGTTTAAGTAAAGAGTTTGCGTATGGTTAATTCCTTTATTCTTTGTGTATTTTAACTTTTAACCGATGCTATTACGGCTCGATTGTAGAGTTTGCGGGTATCGCGTCAATCTACGTGTATTTGAATCCCTGCAGCCTGAAGTTTTGGCGAAGGAAAAAAGCGTGTTGAAACCATAGCATGGCTGTAGAGCGTTTTCGAATGCCTGTCTGGTTTCGTAACTAACATCTTCATGTTCAAAATCTTTCGCGAAATACCTATAGGTGTTTGAGAGTAAATCCACTAGGCTTAGCATGCTATAATCTTGGGCTACATCATCAATTAACATCACGTGAGATTACGGCCATACGCTAAACAAATGCAAAGAATTTTAAAAATTTATTTGCTAAATTATTGTCTTCTATTTCCGAAAACTTCAGTCTCACTTTTATGTTATTTGAAAACAGTAGCTTTCTCTGTAAGATTTCCATGTAATTTTAAAATATAATAAAAATTGTAAAATATTGTAATCATTATATTAATACGTGAAGCAAAAACTTTGTACCCCTTTTTAACCGTATTACGTGCACGGAAGACTGTGAGATTTGGCAAGGTTAAAGTTTATATGGAAGAGTGTGGAAAGTTAACATTTTTCTATAATATATGTTACTAATAGAGAGAGTTACTACTTAACTGCTACTAATCTACTACTACTACTACTACTGCTACTGCACTAGTGCACTACTTTTACTAGTCAAGAGATGCCCATAGTTTAATAATAATAAAAAATAAAAAGTGCGGCACATGCTGTTGATGGGCAAATTTAAATGTATTGGTCAGCTACATTATGCCCGCGTGCCTGAGCTTGGGCAGCCTTGGTATAGAGTATAATTGGCCGAAATAACGTACAATATTTAATTACAAGGTGCTGATGGCAACTGGCAACCCTAAGTATTATCGACTTATTGAAAATTCTTCACCAATCACTTATCCTCGAGCTTATCACCGAGCAGCTTCACTTGAAAACCTAAGTATATCCTTAACTAAACGATCATTGATTACATCCTCACTTCATATCAACGATGATCATGGTCAAATACTAACCTGATATAGTAAAACAAAAACCTACACACTTTACGACGCTTCAACATTTTAACGTACTGTAAATGGTGAATCTTTTTTATTTGCCTGTTGATCTCCGAATGGGAGATGTTATGGCCCATTTTGGCAATTGAATACAATGTTACATATAAAATGGTTTTAATGTGCTATTAATGGCAGCAGCATAAAAGTTTGCGGTGAGGGATCTGTCTCAAATGTTTACGAATGAATTGTAAATAGTGTTATTTGAAATAGCTGAGTTAATAAATAAGAAAAATATTGTTGCAAATTAAATTAACTAGAAACTCGGGATAAGATAAACAACACAATGCGTTGTCGTCCAGTCTACGTGGGGGAAATACGAAGATACGAATATAAAAAAACAACAATCAGACCTCAATTGAAATATGGTTGCGAAGCACGCACACTAACATAAAAAGAGGAACGAAAACTACTAATAACAGAAAGAAATACTTAGAAAAATCTAGGGACTAACGAAGAGAGAAGATGGATTAAGGAGGATCAGCAAAATTTGTAAATCAAAATCATAATAGACAAGCCAAAATGGGCGAGATTAAAGTGCAGCGTCTTCTGTGGCTAGGTCATATTGAGAGAATGGGAGTGGATCGAGCGATCAAAAAAGCGTATCTGGGGCAAATAGAATACCCGTCGGACGCCTTAGGTACAGATGGATCGACGCTGTAAAAAAAGACCTACAAGAATTCCAAGAGGATGAGTGGCGGGAGACAGCGCAATGTGGATAGAGATGGTGCCTTTTAGTGTTAGAGTCCAAGATCCACTTTAGGTCGATGCGCCATTGTAGATAGTTAGTTAGAAACTCGGGAAAATTTTTGATTAGGAAATAACTTTGGAGGTAGAATCTGTTTAGGATTTGTTTGCAGAGTTACAACTGATGGGCAAGAATTACTCTCTACAATGAACCCGAGCTTTCTATGACGGAAAACATCTTGATGGCACCATAAGACATTAATAAGGTATATTCTAATGCCCACTTGGCTAGCGGTCAATAGCAAGTTGAAAATCTGTCGCCATTTTAAGTTACATCGTCATATAACAATAGTTAAGACTGTGGCCATAACGCTGTCTTTAAAGAATTAAAGACAGATCAGCAAAATCACATAGACAAAGACTGGATCGCGAACACCATGCACTTCCTTATAAGCCCGTCACATGTTTCTCTTGTGGTTTGTCACGTTTCGAGATCAGCCGGTGTGGATCCAGCTGCCATGAGACTTGCAGGTCGGCATGACAGCGGCGACAGTCGAAGGGTTATTAATCTCTCGGTGGTCACCGTTGTTTTTGAATTTTTAATGTGCTTACCATCAGGCACAGTGCCGGCACTTTGTCATACTAGTATTAAAAAAAAACATTTATTAAAAAAAATTTCTAACAATTTAATTAATAGAAAAGTTCAACAATATTTATAAAACATTTCATTACTATAAAGAATTAGCGACAATCTAAAATATAAAGCCCTTATTTCATAATAAAATATTAAATAGCTCAAGAAAATGCCGTTGAAGCATTATTTAAATATAATAGGTATGGAAATAATTAGTTAGAGTTTAATTAAATAAACGAAACTAAACGATTATAATTAATTTATATGAATAGTAATTAAAAATGGAACTAGCGATAAGGTGTGCGTGCGCGGCGCGGCCGGCTAGCGTGGACGGCTTATTCAATATGTGATGTCACTTACACATATTATAATTATCAAATAACATTTTTCTGGGTATGATGGGAAAAAATTACCACGCAAAGTGCGAGTTACGCAACTGGTATAAAATGTATAAAGCTAGTCAAAAGTTAATTTATTTCATACGTCTGGTCCTTAATGTATAAATTTACAATGTAATTTAAAAATAATTACTTAGTAATAATAATCAATGTATAAGTGTGAACATTTCACAAGTATCTTATTTTTCTCCTATCTTATTGATTTTACTAAATAAAACACACAAAAATGTGTATATAATGTAACTTTCAAACCGTGTGCGTATACAAACTGAGACATATACTACTATTTAGCATTATTTATTTGACATATCGGTATTGAAAACATCGGATAGTACAGTAGTCTTAAATACAACTGTGGAAAGTGTAATTCATTGGAAAACGCCTGACGAGTGACCTTGCTAATAGGAGCATACAGTGAATATTCCATATTGTATTTCATGTTACTTTATCAATGTCGAATCTGTAGGATTTGATTGTAAAAAAAATGAAGTTTTTAAACGAAATGTCTAAAATAATAGGAAATAACCATTAAGCGTGTAAAGGTTGTCGATTTATATCTTCAGCACTGAGATAAGAGATGCCCAAGTCAACCTCACTTGCACGTGGTGCGCTCTGCCGAGTATCGAACGAGGCAATGGCGATAGCGGGGTTATAGGGCTGTTTTTTCCGACTAGGTTGTGACCATCATACATGTGATAAAAGTCAATAATAGTGACTCGCTTTTACCTGTCGCGTTTCGGGATCAGCCTGCGCATGCCCAGTTAAATTATGGCAGGCCGGCATGACAGCAGCGAACGTCAATTAATTTACGATCTTTTGGTAGTCGCCATTGTGTTAGAATTGTATTGTGCTTACCACCAGGGACGAAACCGTCAATTTGTTTAGCTACTATTAAAAAAAAATGGCGATTGAGTTTTCGCGAAAGTAATTAAAAGTGTATTAAATGTAAAGGTGTTTTTTTTCTTATGACCCGAATTACTACTCTGTTTAATATCATAGGTGTAAATATTCATTTAAAATGTTAACCAATATATAAAAATGATAAAAGGAAATCTAAAGGCGAGTTTTTTGTGTAGTTCTCAAGTGAAACAGGCGCAATTAAAAATCGATGCACTGTCAATAATAATTATTAAATAAGTATTTTTACACTACTGCGATAAAGGAGGATTATGTTTAATTTTTGGCACGCTCTGTAGTCTAAACCGCATGTATTTTATCATACGAGGTGTCGTTAGATTCGTCGTAATTGTGGGAGTGACATAGTATATATAATATTTAAGTACGAGGTCTGGAAATCAATTTTTTTTTTGTCAAGTGTTTTTGTTGCCGTCGAGTTTTTGTTTGATTTTTAATAATTTAGTTTATTACGATTATTGTTTGTTGTTGAAAGCGATCCACTTTATCTGTCACTGCTTCGAGCAGGAATGCGATAAACTATAAACTACTGCGCAGTTGTCAGATAAGCCCTTACTTAACCTATTTATTATTAAAATTGCTTTTTAAATATGTCGATACTAAAACTCACTGTAATTTAATACCTAGTTGTAGTGATAATTATAATTTAATTAAACAAATATGGAAGCAAACTATTACTATTATATAGCAAATATGGAACTTCACACACGGCCATTTCAATGCAAACTAGTCATAGCTTGTATTACGGTAACTAAACACAGCTGTGTATATCAGTATATACCATACATATTATATATGACTAGCTGTGACTGCGGCTTCGCTCACGTGGACTACATCATGCCCACACGTATATTGCTTCCCCGCTCCCGGATATTTTAAAGACAAAAATGCTTATTGTGGGTGTTCCTTGGAAGATAGACGTATACTATCGCTGAGTTTTTTTGTAGGTCTTTTTAATATCTAAAATTATATCGTACAATAATTTGTTATATCGCTTGTGGTTTACTCAGCGTAAGTCATCTAAACGCCTGAATGAATTCGAAATGACCAGTTTTTGTTAATTTGCGCGTAATCCTAAAAAATAAAAGTAGCCTAAGTTACTCCCTATAACATCAGCTATCTGCCAGTGAAAGTCCCGTCAAAATCGGACCAGCCGTTTCGGAGATTGCCCGGAACAAACAGATTGATAGAAAACAAAAAAAAATTGGGTGTTTTGTTATAAACTGTTTATTTTGACATTACAAACAGACACTTCAGTTTTATTAATTGTATATATATATATGATTAACACTCAGACACACAACTGACAATCACGCTCATCACAAGAAATTCAGTCATGTGATGGGATCGAACACGCGATCTATCTGTTCAATTATGGTGCTTACTACCCCACTATGCCTCGAGGTATGTACGATAAAAACATTATTAGTGGCCATGTTGGTCTATGTCTATGTTTGATATGAGCAAATGAAATGGCCTTATCACACTAGGCGATGACGTAAAATACATAGTTTTTTTTTAAGCGTGTAGGGTAGTGGTACCTATAACTTTTTCTATGCTGTTAAAAAAAAGACGTCTTTATTCAATTTAGGCTCTAAGAAGGCCCTTATGAACGTTGCGGACATTGCTTCGAAATTTCACTGATGTTAATATTATTATTTATTCCATAAAAAAGTACAAATGGATAACTTAATGCTAAAAAGCATTCTCTACCAGTCTTCCAGGGTACCAAGAGGAAGGTATATGCAAGGTGTTTATAATATTTAGTAAAAAAAAAGAGATAAAAATCTAGCCAATATTCAATTGCTCCGAATAAAATATACGTAGTGAATACTTGAAGGAATCCCGAGAGTTGGCTTATTGGATGTTGATAGGAAGCGAATTCCACAGTCGTGCTGCTGTTACGGTGAAGGGTTGGTCCTGGAAATTAGTATAATTACTTGGTATACTGAGAATGAAAAAGTGAAAAGATCTTAACTGTCTATTGTGCGTATCGCCGAGAGATCGAAATAGTGTTTTTAAATATTTACGGGATTTAGAAACACAACGATTTACGGTTATGTAATAATTACAATTAATATCATACGTTATTATTATTTTAAAAAAAATCTATATAATTTCCGTATTGTCGTTTTCCATATGAGGTATCATTCTGACGGCCGCCAAGCTGTCTGTCATAGGTAATGATTGCCTTGTATGTATCCATTCCTTCACAGAGAAAAAAGATATCCAAGTTAATGAACAAGTTTATTATCGTTATAAAAACGCTTGGTTCTGTATAATAACTTTTAGTGGTTCGAAAAAAAATAATCCTAAATCGAATCAAAAAATCTGCGCTCCTTACACCTGCAATCATATAAATATATCAAGGGGTACTTCTACTTCTTCCAGGTCACAAGAAAAATTGAGGAAGGAGTACTTGAACTGCCTCATTACCTCATTAGGCTAGTGGTCCTAAGCGCGACTGTTATGCTCGAGGTCTTGGGTGTGATTCCCATGTCGAGCAAAGTGTTATTCTATAAAATTTACAGTAGCAGCTCGGCGTTTGGCTTTGTGCCCGATTAATGGCAATAAGCTCGCCCTCTATCATATGGGACCTGAAAACATACCCGGCGAATTATGGGTGTACATTGGTACACTTCTGCCTAACCCTTCGAAGATACAGGCGTGAGTGTATGTTATAGTTATGTATAGAAACAATATAATATAGGGGTAAATGAATAAAATATAATTTGTTGTCACTTACTGACATAATACCATCAAAGTAAAATAGGTGGCGTACAAGTCATTTCAACAAATAATTTTTTCAAATAAAAAAAATCAATATATTTCTTATTAAATTTAGGCCCTAAGAAGGCAATTATGAATGTCAAAACACTACCATCGGTTCAGAAAACATCCCAGCCATCGAGAAAAATTGACAAGAAACTCGATCTGGTTTATCAACATCTTACATTCTTTTTTTAATTAGTTTTTACAGTATTAAATTATATACAGTTATTATCATTTTCAGTAGATGTACAGAGATAGAATTACATCCAGACATCACCATCATTCACGTAATCAGCAACGCTATAATAATATCCTTTCAAAATTGTCTTAATTTTTCCGAAAATACATAATATTTTCCAGATGTATTGGGAAGGAAAATTTAAGATATATTCTTGAAACTTATTCCTCAATGATTCGCGAGGTCCCATATCATAAATTGCTCGAACTGCCCGTTTTTGCACAACTAATAGGTACATACAAGGTACATACATGTAGGTAGGCAGGTACCTACCTTGTACCTTGTAAATATCGTATTTACATATAGTATAGCGATGACCTAGTGCAGATTGTAGAAGAAGTGCAGAACGGTTATTGTAGAGATCTTTGTTATTCATAGAAAAGTGTCAGAACTGCTACTCTTGCTTCAGTCCTACTCTTGTGCTCCTTGGGGAATGGGGGTTTAAAGAAAAGTAGGGCACAGATAAATTTTTTTGGGGATTTATCTCTTCTTGGGGCAGCCCGACTGGTGGAATACAGAAGATCGCAGCCAAATATCCTTGTGTTATGTTTTTGTGGAGCGTATGGTTTCCACAGCTCTTTGGGGTAGAGGGGTTCAAGGTCGACAAAACGCTAGTGATGCCTATGGTATCACAAGTGTCTATAGGTTACGGTAACCTTTTACCATCAGTATCATCCCTATGCTTATTTGCCACCTTTGCAGTATAAACAAAAATGTGCCTGATGATAAGTAAGGTAAGATAAGTAAAAGTAATTACTTATGGTTCAGATAGAAAGAGCATTTATAATCACAACTTTTAATCTATAATTCCGTCACTGTAGAATTTTCAATTAATAATTTGTGATTTATTTAATTAAATGGTATAATATACCTTGAAATATATTTTTAGGACAAAAGCGATCATATTTTGAATTACTTGCGGATTAGGATAGGATTTTCATTTATAAAAACAGTGACTTTTGTATTCCTTTTTCCATGTCGTAGTGTTTTCGATTAATAATTTGTGATTTTTATAATTCTATGGATTGATATATTATGAAATATACGTATGAAAAATAAGAAAAAGAATCATTTTATTAATTACTAGCTGTGCCTCCACGGATTTACCCGTGTTAATTTTATCCAACAAACACCGTGCCGCCAACGCACCCAACTAGTTTATCATAATAATTCTTTCCTTAAGTACAAACTATTTTTATTTGTTATTATCTCCTAAACTAGATGTCCAAATAGCATACTCTAATGAAAAAAAATTAACTTCATAAAATTATCTTCATGATGAAGTAACCATTGTTTCTAAGGATTAATATGCCACGTCTAAAAATAATGCTTATAAATCACTTTTTAATTTTCAACAAATCTTTTCACAAAATTGCTTATTGTGCCTTATATATAAGAAATAGGTATATGCTATCGCTGACTTTATTTTAGGTATACTAAAGACCAATATTATTGTAGAACATTGTACTTTCGTATTATTAACAATTACACCAGCGCACTTGGATAAAGCAGTTCGGGAGGGACACGACTTCCAACTTATGTAACAAAGTTCAATATTTAAGACTATCTGAGGGTTGTAGCCTACTTTTTAATAAACTATACTATTCTTCGAGAGTCTGGCTATCATATTCATGAAGAATTTTTCGAATACAACTGGTGGTTCTATAGATTATCGTGTTTAAATAAACGAACAAACAATCTCAAAACTTTTCCGCTTTATTATATTAGTATAAATGGATAAATGGATAAATGGTTTATATTGGTATCATGTTGACTTCTAAATAGATCGCCATTTTGTTTATCGACGCTCACCGGTACGCTATTTATGGAATGTGGTAGAATCAGATACCAGCTTATGGTACGATACGTTAAGTGGTTTGGAATATATAATAATATATATCTATTTACAATTTACATTAATTCCTTGGTAAAGAATATAATAAAATATCGATCCTATCACCGAAGACTGTAGCCTATCAGCAATGCACTTAGAAGGAAATTCAAGAAATAATGGCGCCGTGGTAACGTGTACGGACTTCGCGTCGGTTTCAGTGAAGGAAAACATCGTGATGAAAGGTAAGGCTTTTTCTAATTCCCGCCTGGCTAGCTACCACCCTCAAGTTGAAAATCTGTAGCCAAGCATCTTCCACTAGGTGAGATTGTCGCCACAATGCTAAATTTATAACGATAAAAATAACTGGATAAATATGAATACTTAAATTCAATTACTTTTTTATCTATGTTCTTACTAAATTCAATGCAAATAAAAAAAACGTATCAACTATACAGCAGTTTATTTGTCATAATACAAGCTTTGCTCAATTTGGAATTAAATGACTTCGTGTGAAATTATATCCTAATAAAAAAAAATTGCAGCACATAATTATTGCCCGATCATAATGAGTACTCATAAATTGTTTTTTTTTTCGAATTCCACAAAAATGCACGCTCCGTTGATTCAGTTTCGAGGAATATGTGAGTAATAAAGATTTACTGGATTTTATATTCATTGTATAGTTTATAAAATTATTGTTTTTTCAGATGAGTCATAGTTTTATACATTTTGCTCTGTTTATGTCGTCCTTAAAAGTACGTAAGCATTTAAGTTTATGCAATCTTTGTTGTGTTTATTTTATGTTTAATTCGGTGTTAGGCCAGATTTTACAAATAGGAAACGTCGCTCTTTTGTAGAACTCGATGTTCGTAATAAAATTGTAATAAGAACAAACCTTATTCATCAACTGCATGCCTACGTTGTAGATTGAGTGATCGGAATTGTCACTGTTTTAAACCAGATTTTTTTTTTTACATATTTTATTCGAGAAGCTTCGCGTAATATGTGCTTAATTCAATCAGTCGCGAATCAATCCGGCTCGAAGCTATTGCTGCGATACACAGTAATTATTCTAATAACTAAAAGAGACTCACCTCGTCAGGAGCGGGCGGTGACCTTGACCTTGCCCCGTCAATCTGGACTGCAGATTGTGAAGTATGTGTGTGTAGAGTGAACTGTGTGTAAGTGTGTGTGCAACCTCAAATCCCACAGGACACTATCACGCAAGCAATCTGTTCATGAAAACCCTCCTGGGACACCAACTCTAAGTTATACAATGCAAAAACTTCAACCACCGTAAATCTACCACCATATATCTCAGCGCTAGCCGAACGACCAGAATGACGTAGCGCGTACAAATAAAAAAAAAAGCGAGTTTACGGCCAAAGCACGAAGTAGTCTGGCCTACGTGCCAGCAGAGCCGTCAGACGAAGCTAGGGGGGCGGGACGGTTCAGCGTCTACGCAGTACGATGCACCTGCCGTTAGCCCTCCTGTCATAGGCCTTCCCGCGATCTCGCCATCTCACAATGCGAGCTAATGTATATTTCCAACAGCCTCTCTCGTTATAATCTTCTTGTAAGTCAGCTTGTGGATTACATAAGAACCTCTTAGAGACAGTGCTAATTATCTCCGTACCTGATGATACCAGCTTTTCGTAAATCATTTTGTGTAGTAGGAATTGTGTCGCTTCAAACAAATAGCCATAAAAAAAAAAAAAACAAAAAAAAAAACAAACAAAATCAAAAAGGCTTTATTCAATTTTGGCCCTAAAAAGAACTTATGAATGTCAAAACACTACTGCTGGTTCGGAAAACACCTCAGTCATCGAGAAGGAATGGTAAGAAACTCGATCGGGTTTACATTTTTTTTCAACAGTGGTCATATAATACAATAATATCTTGTAGAAGAACTATTGCAAAGGGAGGATCCCCCGACCAGACGGGTGTTATGTCTGGCGGGCAGCTGCCCCAACGGTTGTAGTCGGGTTCTTGTATATATACTCAACGATTGAGTTAATTTCTATAGCGCAATGTAGGACAGTAGGATGCGTCTTATGTGGCTCGATAGATGTCGCTATGTAGATGTCGCTACATTACTCCCCTCCGCGACCGGAGGTCGATAGCAGGTTGAGTTGTCTGTGATGCTTGCCGGGCCAGTGGAATGTTCCAGTGAGTCGGAACCAGATGCCGCATAGTTCACGGTGAGTCGGAACTGTCTGCGGTAATGTCCCAGTGAGTCGGGGTGATGCTGCAAGAATGCTACAGTGAGTCGGAGTGTTGCAGTGCTGCGTAGTGGCTGGCTGTTGCGTCGACCAGGAGAGAAGTGCGTCTCTGCTTGCTGACCGGCCGAAGTGCAGTGTGCTGTGCCAAGGTTGCTGAGAAGGCTGTGGGTGAAGACCAGGAATGCGCGCTCGCTGCATTCTGGTGGTCAGGATACCCGAAGTAGCCGTGGATGCTGGCTGGCTGTATGACTCGCTGCTTGAAAGCTTGTGGAAGTGATGATGACGTCACGATGTAGCTGTGTGAAGAAAGTTGCGCGACGTTCATGCTCGGGGTCACCAGTGTAAAAGTAACCATAGAAAAGGGAGGATCCTCCGACCAGACGTGTATTATGTCTGGCGGGCAACTGCCCAACGTTTGTAGTCGGGTTCACAAGACTCAAGACACAAGACTATATATACTCAACGATTGAGTTAATTTCTATAGCGCAATGTAGGATAGTAGGATGCGTCTTATGTGGCTCGATAGATGTCGCTATGTAGATGTCGCTACAATCTAATAAAATGCAATAATAATAACCATATAATTTAGTGTATGCACAGAGAGGGAGTCACTTCAGACATCACTATCATTCATATAATGATCCATCCTATAAACCTTTTGACAGTAAAACCCGCTTAACATAATCCTTGAACTTATTGTCTGCTAAATCAGTAATGTGCTTCGGGATCTTATTATAGAACCTAACACTATTACCTAAAAAAACTTTTATTAGTCTTACTAAATCTAAAACACAGTACGACTAATTTATGTCTATCTCTAGTATTAAAACTGTACTGTTCTTTAACAAAATCTAGCTTATCAAAGTTTTTACGAATATCAACAACAACTACAACATCAACAACAATTTATATTGTGTCCCTCAGTATATTATACAGATATTTTATGTTAGCTGTGGCCCAGTGTTAAATTTATTTGAGCAACTCTGCCGCCGTCAACGCTCCCGTGTAGCATAAGTAATTGACTATAATTTGCCGGATTGCTTGACGTTAAGGATACTGCTTCGCTCCTTAGTTTTATAGCGTGAAGATACATAGCACTTATATAACCTTCCTTAATAGATAAGCTATAAAACGCAAAAAAAAAATTCTTATCCAACCGGTAGATCCAGAGATTATCGCGTTCAAAAAAACAAACTCTTATGTTTTATAATATTAATAGCAGGAATAGGTTTACGCGAACGAAGTTTATTATTAATAAATGATTTAAAAAAAAATTAATGTATCAATGAATATGTTTTCTTAATCATATATTTTATTTCCCTGGCAATGCCACATCTCCGATAATTCCTCGTGAAAGTTAATGATTCAAACATCATTTTAAAGCATATATTTCTCCGCTATTGGCGAAACAACATAGTTTACAATTTAGTTATTAAAATTACCATCTATTGATGCAAATTAAAATATATTCAAAGCGCCATCTATTAACAATATTTTTAAATATCATGACATTTGTTAGATTGTTTATATTTTTGAATGTCCGAAATATTCGCTCGATTCAGCTAATACTAGTAATATATTTCATATTATTTCGTACAATATGGAAATGATATTCCATTATTATAGTATCCAAACCGTCGATTCCCATGTACGAAAATTTAATTAAGTCTTTTTACGATGCGTACATCCAGTACAACTATGACCGGAATTTGTGTGAAAACATTTCCAACGCTTTATCAATTGAACGATATATATAGAACATACTGTAATTAAATTAGAAAGTAATTTTATAAAAGTGGTGGATTTTTTTGGTGACGGTATTGTGTGAGAGCTTTGTGCCTAATACAAAACGGTGTACATATTTATATAAAGAAATAATATTCCAAAAACAACGATGTTATTTTAGCCTGCGAGTATCTAGACAGTATGATCCCGTAACGCGACAAACCAATTTAGAGTTCATTTTATGGGTTTCTCAGTTGGACACAGAACTCTAACCACCTCGCTTGATTAGTGGATATACACCGGCTAAATGTACACCCACATTTCGCCGGGTATATTTTTAAGTCCCGTATAATAGGGGGCGAGCCTATTGCCATTAATCAGGCACAAGATTAAACTCCGAGCTGCTACTGAGAATTCCAAAACCCAATTATATTTTGTTTGACCTGGTACATCGAGCATAGGAGTCGCGCTTAGAACCACCAGGCTAATCATATTTGTTCATGTTTGAGCCAAGTAGTCCTAAGTCAATCCAGTTATGCTTTTTAAAGGAGAAAATTTATATTCTGTCGGAATTGTATAAGATTTAGAGACATTCAAGCTATTCTAATGGCCATTTGCGCTTGTCGAGGAAAACCCCCAGAAACCAGATTAGAAATATACAAGGACAGTCCTTATTACAGAGTCATTACAGTGTACAATAAAATTCCAGATCATATGAAAGAAGAAGAAAATGCGAATACATTTAAAAATAAATTTAAAACCCATCTGATGAATAAATCTTTCTAATCAATAACAGAATTTATGAATGAATGACATAACCACATAGAATAATTTTAACATTAATAGAAATAATATGAATAGTAATAAGTTATGTAATAAATATTTGACACGATGGTTAAAGAGATAAATGATCAATATAAATATATTACAATAACACAAACAAATTATATATATAAATAAATAAATAATTAGTAAGATACATAGATAAAAATGTATAAAATGTAAGTTTGAAAAACAAATGTAATAATTTGCCATACCCTGTTCAGGGTCCATGTTTTCTGGATACTTAATCTTTTAGGAAAAAATGTACATACACGATGCAAATGGATAAATAAATTAATAAAACTTGATACACGGTGGGCCGATGGTTAAAAAGCCTTGGTTTTATCGTGGTAGGTTCAGTAATATATGATTTCAATCCGCATCCGGTTAGCTTCATGTTCAGACCAGATATTTTGCAGAGCTTCCGATAAAAGGAAAAACTTGAGGACAATGAAAAATCTTTCATTGTTACCGTCATCTAGCGGACAAAAACATATATTCATACATTTCTTCGCGTTTGTCCCGCGTCTTCGAACCGTGGTAAATAAACCCGTATATCCCCTGATAAGAAATATGGTTTGGACATTGGAATAAGAGTTAATGGAGGAGGAAAGAAGAGGGAAACGTGTTATGCCAAGCCTACTCAAGTAAAGGCAACCTTTTACCTAGAACAAAATTCCCTGAAAAGACAGTTTTTCTCAGACAGACAATATTAAGTGAAAATTGACCAAAGAAAACAGTTTCACACTGAACTCTCATATTGATGAAAAAGTCCCCGCGGCGTCGGTTGATTGGTAACAGAGCGCGCAATACCAGTCCAGGATTTGTGTTTTAACGGTAAACAAAGCTCAAATTTCAAATATTGAAATTCGCGAATTGGATATTTCCATGTAACTGGTTTTAATTTGCTTCTATTCCTATTGAAAATTACAGTTGACAGTAGGAGTACGTTCGATATATATAAAGTCAAAGTTGAAGCTTTAAAACTTTTTTATTTTCTACAGGCGATTTCGAAATTACATTTGCCAGTGTTAGTGCATAATGTCATGTAATTATAATTCAGTTATATCTTGTTCTGTGTGCTTGTGTGTTTTTCTATAACTATTGTGTACGTGTATCGAAACCTGGGCAGTGTTGCAGTCTCTCCAGCGGTGCGTATTGACTATCGATATATCGAAGTGTTGAAGTGCTTGTACAACAACGCCACCATGTCGGTCCGAGTACAGGAGCAGTGCACGAAGGCAATTCCTTTGAGAAGAGGCGTTAGACAGGGAGACGTAATATCTCCGAAACTGTTTACCGCCGCTCTAGAGGACGCCTTCAAGCTCCTGTAATGGCAAGGACTCGGCATCAATGCCAATGGCGAGTACATCACTCACCTTCGATTTGCTGACGACATCGTAGTCATGGCAGAATCGCTGGAAGATCTTGGCACAATGCTCGATGGCCTCGACAAAGTTTCTCAACAGGTGGGCCTTAAAATGAACATGGACAAGACGAAAATCATGTCGAATGTCCATGTGGTGCCCACCCCAGTATCAGTTGGGAACTCTTGTCTAGAAGTTGTTGAAGAATATGTCTACCTGGGACAAACAGTCCAGTTAGGTAGGTCCAACTTTGAAAAAGAGGTCAGTCGACGAATCCAACTCGGCTGGGCAGCGTTCGGAAAACTGCGCGACGTCTTCTCGTCCAAAATACCTCAGTGCCTCAAGACGAAAGTCTTTGACCAGTGTGTGTTGCCAGTGATGACATACGGCACAGAGACGTGGTCGCTCACTGTGGGCCTCATAAGAAAGCTCCAGGTCGCTCAGCGAGCTATGGAGAGGGCTATGCTTGGTGTTTCTCTACGAGATCGAATCAGAAATGAGGAGATCCGTAGACAAACTAAGGTAACCGACATAGCCAAAAGCATTAGCAAGTTGAAGTGGCAGTGGGCGGGGCACATAGTTCGGAGAACTGACGGCCTTTGAGGCAGAAAGGTTCTCGAGTGGAGACCACGCACCGGAAAGCGCAGCGTAGGACGGCCCCCCACTAGATGGAAAGACGACATAATAAAGGTCGCTGGGAGCCGTTGGGTGCAGGCCGCACAAGATCGGTCGCTCTGGAGATCTATGAGGGAGGCCTATGTTCAGCAGTAGACGTCCTGCGGCTGAAATGATGATGATGATGATGATTGTGTACGTGTAGGTATTCCATGTAGTCTATTCAGTATAGTAAAGTGAAATTCACTTTTCATAATTAAGTTAGTAAGAACTTTCAGACAAACAAACAAACTTTAAGTCTATATAATAATAGTAATAGATTTGAGAAGTAGAAAAATAGTCGACGAAACAACTGTACTGTAAAGATAAACTTGAGTTCTTTTACAAATAAAACAGCTAAACTGTTAGGATCTGGTAAGTAAAGACGTTCCACCTAAAATACCATTACATTTTTATATTATAATACGTAAGTATTTTAAAGGGTTATTAAAAGCAAACTGGCGTAACCCATGTATGATAATTCTTAGTAACCAGTCGTTAGTGCTCACAAAGATGCTTATCTTGAACGCTTCACGGTTTATAACGCGATAATTTCTTTTACATTAGCCCTATGATACGAATAGTATAAGTGTATAATTTAATATTTTCTGTACATATACAAATAAAGAACGATACAAATTTTCTTTTTCTCTGTCTCTTTCTAGCTATGTGTGTGACATGGTGTCTGACCCAGCCTTTCGTAGTTTTCTGCTTCAGTTCGTCAGACCTTGATATCTTCTTCGCAAATTTTTACTCCTTCATATTCTTCAGCACCATACATTTCTAGTTTGTTTTGAGCTTGCCGCTGGACCTCGGTCTGAACATAAAAAGTTGTAGTGATACTGTTACTCGGCTCGCACTTGTTGTCATCACCAGAGACCTAAATCGCTCGTCGCTCCCTACAGTCGTTCCTCGCTAACTCCACTACAATTTATTAGTCAATATTTAATAGTCTAGGTACAGAGAGAACAAGAATATGTGCTGGTAAACATATTTTTTTTTTAATTTAATTTACCATTTTAACATAAAATTTTCCTTATACTGGTTAATGTAATAAAGTATATTATACTAAAACCTCACCAGAAAAGAATACATTTTTGATTCTAAGAAATAATCAAGTAAATCAAAGGTAAGATAGAAATACTTTGCCTTTTACAAAATAAGTATAAGTAAGAAATGATATGGTATTTGAAATTGGCTACGTATTACTAGAGTTGATACCCATATAGTTACAATAACAAAATCTTAGTTCCTGTTTTAGCTTATAGAAATAATTCGCAAACGTCGTACTTTAAATATTATATAGCCTATGTCACTTCCACAATTAAGACGAATCTATATAGAATCTATAAGAATAAAGCCGTTTAGGATACATAGCGTGCGAAAAAAACATATTATATACATACATACCCTCCTTTTTCGCAGTTCGGGTAATAAATTTAATACATATAAATCATTTATAAATTTACCATTAATTTAAGATATGCAATTTTTAAACTTGGGTATCGAACCAACGACCGATGAGATCACATATCTATACCGCCCAACACATGTCATCTGATGATGTGATATTAATTATAGTTTTTCAATCTCTAATTATAGAATACGGAATGACTCAAATAAACTTGTTGATGTGTTTAGATTATAACAGTAAAGTATTTATACATATTTACTTAAGTCTATGAGTGTACAAATATAGATTTAAGGTTTCCTCTCCAAGAAAACGAGGCGATTTGAAACGCCAATAAATCTATAGTCATGTATTTATCACCATAATTATACTTAGTGGTCATTTATATGGAGAAGGAGTGCAGAAAGCTAAAATTTATCTATAATATCTGTTACTAATATATTAAATTAAATAAATTAATACTGCGAATTCTAAACCGACTATTGCCATTGGACTTAGACCCCCAAAATATTGACATTGTCACTCAACAAAAAGTGACAGCGAGTGATGTGAATAATAGTCATTGTTTATGAATACTGCAAATGTCAAACAGAAAATAGTCTATGATCAAAAAGTCGCTGGTCGAATTTCGAACTTAGGGCGATCGCTGATATCATTAAATATGTAGTTATCTCAGAACACTGACGACGAATATGACATGGAATAAATATTGTCTGTCGTCTGTATGCCCGGATTTAATTCAAAAGAGGTTTGATTGATTTCTATTAAATTTAGACCCACCGGAATTATAATATGTCATTTTATAATTCATAATTTAGAAGAGTTGTCACAGAGTAAAAATAAAATTACGAGACAAAACCAATTATTAAGTAAAAACGCATGTGCGTCACCGCTAATTTTATTATACACTAGCTGACCCGTGCAAAAATTTCGCACATTAGTTATAGTATCTAACTAACAGCTATCATGTTAGATAAACAAATTGTTCATAGATAGCGCCTTAAATATCATATATTAATTAGCATAAACAGATGGCATACTTAACGAAAACCCTTTTTAATACTTTTTTAACTAAAATATTAATTAAACTATTTATCAATAGCGGGGAAAATGAGCATTAAAATGACGTTTGAATCATTAATTATGATAAAGAACTGACGCGGATGTAGCAATACCAGAAAAAATGCCGCTATTTTAAAGATAAAAATGCATATTGTGGGTGTTCCTTAGAATATATATGTATACTCTCTCGGACTTTTTTGTAGGTTTTTTAATGCCTATGATTATGTAGTACATTAATTTGCTATATATCTTATGGTTTACTCAGCATAAGCCATTTAAGCGCCCGAATTGATTCACCATGAAAAGTTTTTTTTAAATTGTTTGCAATCCTAATTACTCCCTGTATCATCAGCTATCTATCAGTGAAAATCCCGTCAAAATCGTTCCAACCGTTTCGGAGATACCCGGAACAAACAGGCAGACAGACAGACAAAAAATGTTAAAATGGGCTTTTTGTTATACGTGTCGTTTATAATTTCATATGCATTTAGTAAAATACTTTTATTTTGACATTACAAACAGACACTTCAGTTTTATTAATTGTATTGTTTAGATAATATATAGACTAACAAGGTAATTTAAAATTTTAAGAAACCCCCAACTTAAGTTCATTGAGGCCCTTTAAATGAGCCCAAACATGATATATCTGACTGTAAGTTGGTGAAAAGTTACATATCCATATAAATTATAGATGATACTACAGCATCAAGTCAATGTTGCCATATTCTACTAAGATTATTGAAGTAACAGAATACCAAATTTCGACTCGATCAGACCTGTGAAAAATGCTCACAACCATTTATCAAATAAAAAAGAGCTGATAATCTTCAAATAGCGGAACAGATTTTTCAATAATAGCTAAGAACACTATCGATCAAGTCGCCTTACAAAACAAAAAAAAACTACATCAAAATCGGTTCAGCCACATGGTAGCTATGGATCCACATGCCGACAAACAGATATACACGTTAAACTTATACATCTACTCTTATTGCGTTGGAGCTTAAAATTGATAAATAAATGGAGGAATATCTGTTTATTGATGCTATGAATTGTTTCAAAATTTCAAAGCTGTGAATTTTATTTAACTAAATATTTTTTGGTCGGAAAATGATACTAATTTTTTGATATATTTTTATCAGCTTGAAACTTCTGCATTTTATACTGGTTTTCATACCTATAATAAATTAAAATAAAGTTCTAATACTCTTAGTAAAATAAAGTGAACCGCAAAACCATTGAGAAACGGACACACCAAAAAAAAAAGCAAATATATTACGAACGTAAAAATCAATGTGCATTCGCAAATAGATAGAGGCGACGACATTAACTTTGACGGTGATATTGCATTAGTGGCTATTCAGATAAAACCAAAGACACTGCCAGTGGATATTGTTAACGGAATATTCTGGAAAATTCCATTGAATTAATGTATAGATTTACTAGACATTATATCAGTCCCTGTTTATAGTGCATAGACTAAAAATGCCAAGCATATAAATTAATGAGTTCTTAAATTCAATTCATAAATACATTTTAAATTAATATCCTTCTTAAATTCATGTAAAAATATAAATAAATAAAAAACTTTTTAAAAACCCGCTTTCGTTTTATATTTTTAGACACGTGTAAGGAATTTATTGAAATCAAATTCAAATTTCTCCCATCTACTTCTTGTTTTGGCGCCCCAAACAGTACTTGCCAGTGTCAATGTTTTCAAACCTTCGTAGTTGTAGGTATTTTATTCAATGTGGCGTCTAACAAGACGGTGGCTCCCTTGTTAGAACGATCCAGGGAGTTTTTGTGACATTTCAAAATGCATACTTTCTGTTTATATTTAAAATCCACTTTACTTAAGCACAATAATCAATTACTCCCATTTTTCTCCAGGCTACAAGCTTTTAAAATTATTGAAATATTGAATAAAAGATTGTTTTTGAAAAGTTTTTGCTATTTTTTTTCGTATTCTTCACAGCATACCCTTTCATTTGATATCCATATCATGGGGGGCATTTTTGGGAGTCCGCCATATTGAAATTAGAATGACGTCACATAACTAAGCATGTATTATGATTTATACTAAACATGTATACCACAGCTCAATCGGTTAGGGATAACTGATTTAAAATGGTTACAAGATTTGATCCATGCTAACAAAGCAAGTTACGCTAAAATAATAATGCAGAAAAGTATTTTTGTTTGTTTGTTTGGTTAAACACGTTAATCTCTGCAACTACCAGTCAGATTCGAAAAAATATATTTTTATATATGATAGCCAACCAGCCTTAAATATTAGATTTTTATTACGTAAGTCGGAAGTCGTAGACCTCACGAACTGCTTTATCCGCGTGCGCTGGTGTAATTGATTATGATACGTAAATACAATGTTTTACAAAAATATTGGCCTTTAGTATATCTAAAAAAAGCCAGCCATATAATATATGTATCTCTTATACATAAGCCACACTAAGTTATTTTGCAAAAAAAAATTTTTTGAAGATTAATAATTAGTATATGAGCTTTATTTTTAAGCATGGCATATTAATCCTTACGAACAAAATTTTATAAAGATAATCTTCGTCTTTTACAGCATGTTATTTAAACGCATATTTTGGGAGATAATGAAAAATTAAAATAATTGAACATTCACTCAGCTATAGTTGACGCGCAAACGATCCGTGCGATACCGCGATGTGACCATCTGGCCGTCCGATAATAATATTGTCTATAATGAAGTATAAAATCATCAATCAGTAATTTTTTCTAAATTTTACGCGGAAAAAACCGCGGGGCACAGATAGTAAGGTTATAAAAATGGATTTGGTATATGTATATGTATGAAATTGATAAACTGAAGCTGATCACCATGAAAGTTGGTAGATCCAAGTGTTTTTTTAAAGGGAAAGGTGTTTATTCTATCCTCGAACGTGACAGGTGGCACTGTTGACTAGTTAAAGACTACTCGAAACAGCAGAACAATGTATGCTGAGTCAGCTAGTAAATTATGTATATACATAGATTTTATTAAATATTTTAAACTAATCCTTATTTTGTTTAACGTTTCGATATATTTTATTAAAATAAAAATAAAAATTATATTATTAGTAGTATTAAGCTTCCTATTTAATTATGTCAATGTATTTTTAATTTCCCTATAATATTTTGTCGTTTTACTATTTAAGTCTATTATGTTTTTTGTATGTATGGGTAGAATAAATAAATATACCTAATCTGTAAGGTAACTAATCTATGACAGATGAATAAACCCATCTCATTGGTTTCCACGCTATAGTATAATAAGTTTTTTTTGTGAATATAATTATTTTACATTGTTATTACATTATAATTTAAGGAAAGTTTCTTAAAGTCTGCCTAGTTTAACAAATTTCTTATGAAAACCAACTTAATTTGGTAAAAGAATGTTTCGTTTCGATTTTACTTGTGGGAATAGGCAAATGGTTGGGACGCCTCAGGCTTAGGCTGAAATAAGTTCGAAAAGAAAATATAAAAACCTACCAAATTAATTCTCATTGCTCAGCACTAGGCTACATGGTATTTCAAACTTAGTGGTGGAAAGCTTAGTGAAGTTTCGGTTCGATTTCGCTTTCAAAACTCCATATTCAAGTCTACAAGCTCCCATTTGGAAATAGTTGAAACGATTTTTGTACTTATAATTTTTAGTGGGGGATACGAATATACCATTAAATAAAATTTGCCTGTCTCTGTATATCTGTAACGTATGTCCGGATTTAAATCCAAAAACGGCTTGTCCGATTCTTATAAAATTTTGTATACGAGATACTTATCATTGGTCATTTCTTAAGGTGTAGGAAATTTCAATTTTACTTTTAGAAATCGTAAAAATAAAAAAAATAAAAAAATAAATCTTAATTTTTGACCGATTCTGATGATATTTTGTACACGGGAAGTATAAGCCATACCATGAATGATATGGCTATGAGAAGTTTTAATAACATTTTTAGGAATCGTAAAAAAAGTATTTGCATCAATTTAAAATTCCCTTAATTCGTAACCTATTTTGATGAAAATTGTAAACGGGAAATACACGCCATTCCTCAATTGATACGTCATATGAATTGTCAACAAAATGAGTAAAAATAAAATTACGGGATGTAAATAACTACTGCTTAGTAACAAACGCGTGCGGAGCTATTTTTTATATATCTATAAATAACCGATCTTATATTATATTTTCGCAGCTTCAAAGTTTTTTTAATAAGTTGTTGTAACGAAAATCAAATCTGCGATTTGTTAGGGAACAAGTCCGATATCTTATCCACACCAGCACAGAAAAGTTTGATTACAGTTTAGACAGATAATATTTATAAAAGTTTGTATTAGGTTAAGTCAATATTCATATCATATAACACTATGTAAAAAAAATGTATTAAACTACATTTAAATATTAATTGAAGTACCCTATAATATTGCGTGTAGAAAACATAATCTATACTAATACTATAAAACTGAAGATTATGTTTGTTTGTTTGGTTGAACGCGCTAATCTCAGGAACTACTGGTTCGAATGGAAAAACTATTTTAGTTTTAGATAGCCCATTTATCGAGAAAAGCTATAGGCTATAAATCATCACGTAACGACCAATAGGAGCGGAGCATCAATGAAAAATGTTGCAAAAACGGGCGAAATGTATTCATTTTGAAAGCTTCCGCTGCATGAACTGCGTGAATGGTTAAAGTTAACTATACAACATTAACGTGTGAAAGAATTGTTTCTCTTAAAAATACCTAAAAAAAGTCCGCGACAGCATTTGATTATCTTATAAGATTTACTCAATATAACCTTTTTTATGGTGATAAAATTAGTTCTATAATAATTAATTATTTGCGAAGGTGTTTGTATATTACAGGCTTCGTGGCCCAGTGGTAGGAAACGCTACTATTACTACCCGAGGTCACGGGTTCGATCCCCGCCCATGACTGACTTTGTGTGATGAGCATAAATGTCAGTTGTGTGTCTATATATGTATATATATCAGCTGTTTAGTTACCATATTACAAGCTTTGCTTAGTTTGGAATTAAAAGACCGTGTGTGAATTTGTTTAAAAAAAAAACATGGTATTAATCCTTATCGAAATAAAAACATTATTCATCACTAGTATTTAATTTTGAACAAAATTGTCATTTACAGTAATTGATTTAAATGAATATCGTGGGAGATATCATAGTTTTAAATTAACTCGGTAGAAAAATAATGATCAAGTATCGCGAGCGCATTTTGTATAATAATGTGGGTGGCGGGCGGTACCTTTATTACAGTGCCTGCGAACCACTCTCTCTATCCCTTTCTCTCTCTCTCTCTCTCTTATATGACGCAAACGAAGTTGCAGGGGTCAGCTAGTTAGTTATAAATAGACGTACACATCCCAGAGTTGACATTTCAAAAAACTTTCATGAATTTTTTTTTTTTTTTTAATTAAAACATAATATTTATGTTATTACTCTGGGGCTTAACATTGTATAGCAGCATATTGTATATAGAGTTGCGTATGGGACTAATACAATAAAAACATCATTTGAAAACTTGTATTTTGAAAGATAATTGTAACTTATTTTAAATAGGACTTTATTGAGAGTGGATAAGGAATTTAATTAATTATTATCAACAGGCTTAAATAATAATATGTACCATAAGCCCACGTTTCCTTCGGTATTTCTTTGCCTGCTCTAAATATAAACATTAAACTAAAAGGCTTAAAGAAATAAACTGCATTTATAGAATACGTACACGAAACGACTGTTTAACTGGATGCAATGGCGTATACTCTTGGAAATTGTCTTAAGAGAGCGAAGACGTTCCCTGCTAGACGACAAGTTACTATTAACTACTAGTGATGTGATATAAAAACTAAAGCTAACGATATATCGACATAAAACATTATTTATTTTCAGTCTACCCTCTCAATATAATTAACTATACAACACCACTGATACTAAATATGCCTATAGTAGCATGTGAGTTATAAAATTGTAAATTTTAACTTTAAAATCTCTGTCATATTTAAAATAAAAATAAAAGACAGAAATAAAACATATTTTAAATAAACACGCCATGATCTGTACAAACCGAAATTTGTCTTTGAAATAATATCAGTTAACGAGGTAATTATTAAAAAAAACCGCAGAAACAAGTTTCAGATAAACAGTTTTTTTTAGTTTTACTAAAATATATTTCTTGCTGCTAATATGTTTCAATCTCGGATTGGAGCTAGTTTAAAAAAGCTTTCTACTTATCCTTATACCACGTAATTTGGTTTCACTGTATTAACAACTTACACTCTGATTTATAATTCACTAGATTAAAGTGACAGCTGCGATCGACTTGTTTTTTTTTTTAATGTTGCTAACGTGGATCACAGTGTTGTAAGTATAGCTATTTTCCAATTATTTCTTTATTTCATTTTACTCATTGGTTATAAATAAATATTTAATAAATATAAACGGAACACATTTTAAATTTTTTTACACTGACAATAGAACTTACCTACTACCAAAAAGAGTAAAAAGTGAATACAATAGGAAATATGAAAGATTTTTATTCAAGTATTTCACAGATAAAAACGTGCATACATGTAATAAACGTTAACTTCATGTAATTTCTACTCATTTATGTTAGACTACATTCTATAAATCATATTCATTTTATTGTCGATTTCTTATTTATTACAGGAATCGTTTATGTATTTTATTTATTAATATCTATTGTTGTGTTTAATGTATTTTATTTATATTTATTAAACATTTATGCAAAAAAATGAGAAAAAATAAATTGAGGACCAATGTCAAAACAGTTCGATGAATAATTTAGTAACATTATGCTCCACGGTAGCAACATTAAAGAAAGGTCTATCGCAGAGTGTATAAATAATATTTTTCCTTCTCCTCGTCCAATTCAACAAAGCACGCATTCTAACGAGGCAATCCCGCTTTCATCTACAGAGTAAGATGTTTCTTTTTTTCTTCCTGGTCTCCTCACGATAGTTTATTACACCATCGGTGAGTGGTGTCAATAATAAAATGGCAAATGAAGGCGTACAAAACACCAGCTTTTACAAATTAATCTCAAGCCAGGAAATATCGACCTGGTCTTAAATATTCAATCAACACCCACGATTATATCCGATTAATTTTATAATTCGAGAAATTAACGTTTTATTTTTAGAACTCTTAAACTTGCTTAATAAGTTTAATATTTTAAGTTATATTTATTATTTTAACCAAATCGGGACATGACCATTTCACGATTGAAAAGTAACACGTGCAGTAAAAAGATATTAAGATTATATAAATTTTTAATATCGACAAACATGAAGGTGCACCACTAAACTCGTCTCTCGAAGTTAACGCATTACCGAAACTGCAGCTCAACGCCGGAACTTACCTCGTAACCTTACACATAGCAGTTCTCTCACCAATTCCCGTAATTACTGTACCTCATAATGCTATAAAAATATATTACAGCTCGTGTCTGAGTTCGTGCGCTAGTTCATATAAATTTTCTTTATAAAAAATAGGTATCATAATATTAACTACCTTATAGAATCCAGGAATATCTTATGCAGGGCTTATTTTCATATAAGCTGATGTCCACCCGTTTCACAGGGCGTATGTTTTTTATAACGGTATTAAAAGTATCCTAAGTCCTATTCCACGATATAACTGACTTCTTTTATTCTAGAATCATGACGACGACAGCCATGAATATATCTATTTTGTAGGCAAACCAACTGCCAAGATACAGGGAACCCTAGTTTGGCAGTCAGGAGCTCTAGCACTTTTATAAAAAAGTGTTATGTTATTATTTTTTTGTTGTATGTTTCTAAATGTAATGTCACTTGTACCTTGAATTAATACATTATTAATCTTCTTCTTCTTGATGTTTGTATGTATATTCCGAATGGACTTCCAAACGACTGGAGCGATTGTGATGAAATTTTCAGTCGATCTTCATATTAGCCCAGTGGGTGATCTTGTAGAGAACTTCGCGGCTGAGTGCCCTCTGCGCTCGCCCCCAAGTCCGGTGAAGCCGTAAAAGCCGCAGCGGCTTCAGGGCCTTTAAGGCTAACAGTGTGGTCAGATCTAAAAAAAAACTTGTAGAGTTTAGTAACGATCGAAACAATGTTCCCTGTGGCTTTAAAACTGGACTGTGGAAGACATATTACGTTTTTGTTATTCATTTATGGCTGCAACTCTGACGTATTTTCCATGTAAATTTCTTCTTCACACGATATCAAAATCAAAAAAAAAAACTTTATTTAATTTAAGCCCTAAGAAGGCACTTATGAAAGTCAAAACATTACTACAGGTTCGGAAAATATCCCAGACATCGAGAAGGAACGGCAAGACACTAGATTGGGTTCATTTATTTTTTTGTCAACTGTACAAATGTTAATATAACAGGTACAACAATAATAATTTAGAGATGCATAGAGAGGGAGTCACTTCCAGACATCACTATAATTCACATAATGATCCACCCTACTATAATGACTTTTTGACAGTAAAGCTCGCTTGACATGGTCCTTGAACTTGTTGTCCGGCAAATCATTAATGTGCTTCGGGATATTGTTATTGTTTAATATAATGTGTTTTTAATACGATGATAAACAGATACATTCTTATAAATGCATCTATATTTTTATTAGACATGCTATAGCATTTAAGATTATATTTATCAGTCGCTTACTGACAAATCGTAATATTCCTTTTACGTTAATATTGCGTTCACTGCTTTTACGATTTCTGTGTAGAATTTTCTGTGTAGAATTTTCTGGTAGGTGCCAAAGAACCTTAAGTGTGGTAGATGCGCTGTTCTATTGGTGTATTTTCAGTTTTCATTTACGCATATCCTCATGGCAGTATCGTCTGACTGATTGACTGTGTTTTTTGACTAGGAACAGTATCGTGATATTGCCATGTTACTATTTTTTTAAATCTTAGCTTCATTGCGTCATTTTTTCGAAATATATGCGACTTTACAAATTTTGTTAGTGTAAGGCGTAATGGTCTGAAGGTCGTTTCGGCCTCTTATTAAGGTATATATAAAAACTAGCTGTACCCGTGGCTTCGCTCACGTGGACTACAGAATGCCCACGCGAATCTTTATCCCCCGCACCCGGCTATTTTAAGGACAAAAATGCTTTTGGTGGGTGTTCTTTAGAAGATAGACGCATTACCTTTCTGCCTTTTTTGTAGGTTCTTTTAATGCCTACAATTATGTAGTATATTAATTTGATATATCTCTTATAGTTTACTCAGCGTAAGCCATTTAAGCGCCTGAATTTATTTCACCATGACTTGTTTTTTTTAGTTGTACGGAACCCTAATTATTTTTCTAAAATATAAGTAGCCTAAATTACTCCCTATAATATCAGCTATCTATCAGTGAAAGTCATATCAAAATCGGTCCAACCGTTTCAGAAATTACTTGGAATAAACAGACAGACAAAAAAAATTAAAAATGCATTTTTTGTTTTAGGTATCCTATATACTTTCATATGTATTTAGTAGAAAACTGTTATTTTGACATTACAAACAGACACTTCAGTTTTATTAATTGTATAGATTTTACAAATTGACAGCGAACGTAAACCCACCGCGGCACCGGAGGCGAATGCGAGCAATCAGAACACAGTATGGCCGATACCGAACAGATCTCAATACCCCTTTGACAGTGAACGGTTCCATGATTGGTGTTACATCAAAGGGATTCTGCAAGTGCCGGCTCCAAATTGGTCCTGCTTTGCAGCGGGATGAAAATGTTTCACCCCTAGCTTTTGCCTGCGGTTTGGCCTGCACGCGTATTATATGTCTGTGAGAATATTTTGGGTCGTAAGGGGGTATATTGAAATCTAGTTACTATCATAGCACGTTCTTCCAATTTGGACTTAGGCGTATTTATCAGCGAAATCGGCCGTCGTATTATCATTTGAAGTGTATTCATTTTTTAGAGTTTAAATATATAAAAAACTAGCGGCGTCGCCGCGGTTCCGCATGCGTTTGCTACTACGCAGTTGCTATTTACATCCCGTAATTTGTCAATAATTGAGTAGAAAACTATTCTATATTTTACGTTGGGTCAAATTATAGATAGTTACGAAATTTCATCAAAATCTGTTGAGTAGTTTCGGAGTTTATCCCGAACAAATATTGTAACACGAGATATTTATATCTATAAAGATATACCTTTGAATATTTGTCAAAACCCAAAGCCAATGGATGTAAGATGTAAAAGCCGTCAGAGGCTCCAGGGCCCCTAAGGCTAACAGTATAGTCAGTTCAAAATAAATAAAAAAAATTGTCAAAACTACACTTTTAATTATACCCTTTGAATTTTACATAATCAGGCAAAAACATCTGCCACAGAAAGGTCATGAATTGAATCAACATTTATCGATAACAAATTATGAGAAAACTATAATTCATTTTCCCGATTAATAGAGAAATTTCGCTGGCGTCAATGTTTCCACACTATACTCGATATAATCAACCGATAGTGTTGCAAATTGAAATTAATAAACTAACGCGAACTTGGAAGAATTTAATTGATATATGCAAAATTATGAACGATAACCAGATATTGGAGCCAAATTACAAACTGTTCCTGCAAGTTTAGACTGAGTAACAAAATTTTTTTTAGGTAGATAATTGTTTTAGGTTGTACAATAAAATTCCTAAGCACATTACCGATTTGTCGGATAATAAGTTCAAAAATCATGTTAAGTAAGTAAGTCTTATTGTCGATCATAACGTGAATGAAGGTCCATTTTATTAATAAGCGTAAACAACATACAGAGTAAAACAGTATTGATAAGCGTAAAAAGCATAGAGTAAAAAGGTATTAATAAGCGTAAACAACACATGGAGTAAAAAAGTCCCGCCCCTGTATTAGTGTTATGACATTCAATTATACGCCTTCTTAGGTAGTACCTATTTCGAAATTACCTACCTCATTGAATAAAACATTTTTAATTTGTAAATTAATGCTAAAATTAATATTAAATTATGATTTGTAAAGATAAAAAAAACTCTTATAATATCCTTTTAGCATTATTCCTTTGTTTTACGAGCTTCACTTTAAACGGGCGAATTCAATTAAGTACTCATTACGCGTTAAGACCGGTCGCCATAGCAACGCAAGATTAGCTCACCCCTACCGGGTAAATCCTCTTGGTAAAGGAAAATTTTCCGGGTATTTTGTTTTCATTGCGTTTCGATACATCGGACTCTGCTTTGACGGTCACCTTACAATGTTGATTTTGGTACAGTCTCCGCTTTGTGGGTACGTGGTATTTTCGATAGAAACAGTAGATAAATGATAACGATATCAGAAAACCAAAGACACTAAACCACCATACATACGTTCACAGAAAGAAAGTGGATAAATAAATAGTAATAAAAGTCAAGTTGTCAATTGTCAACTATTTGCATTCTCTATTGTTTGTCTCGGAGTACCACCTTGTATTTTTGTGGGTTCTTTATAAGAGGTAACCTCTGGAACTAATGAAGTGATTCTAAAAATTATTTTACTCATAGAACGCTACACTATCCCTAGATTTACTTTTAAAAACATAGATCATTTTATCTACTACCTTCAAGGTTAAGATTTGTTGCCAAGCACTTACGGTGTACAAAAGCAGCTGCACTTGAGAGCCGGTATTACCTTTCTAGTCTTAAAGTGTTACCATATTCGACTGCGTCGTTATTTACTTCTCTGATAAAATTATAATAAAGGTAGGATTTCGGGACGCACGATAGAGACGCGCAGTGTTGACAAGCGACCGATATAGTTCACTCTCTGTCTGTTTTGTATAAAGTGCATTTAAATAGGTGCGATCGACGATACGGGAGATAGCGTCGGGCGACAGTGGACAAGGACCATTATATGAATTTGTTTGACAAATTCGTCGCGTGTATTTGACAAAGTCAAATTGGCATATTCTTTTTACGATAACATTATATTTACAAAAAATAATACGTTGGAGGAGTTCATTCATGTAAATCGAGTTTTTACCAAGAAATAGGTTATTAATGTAGTTATTTTTTTTCTAATTCACATATTTGCATCACTATGAAAGAAAAATAATTGTGCAAGATAACAAAATTACTTTAAATTTTAGTGGTATTTATAGATAATATAATTAATAGTTATAATTACGCCAAGCATTACAAATAAATGAATAGAATTTCTCTTTAAATATTATTATTAAAATAAGAGTCTATAAAATAAATTACTATAAAAATAAGTATCACTGTACATTAAATTTTTATCAATAAATAACATTGAGTTAATTAATTTTTTATTTATTTATAATATCAATAAGATCAAAAAAGTTATAATTCAAAGTTGAAATATGTACAATGGTAACGCACATTATTTTTGATTTATTAAAAATATTGCTATGTTAATAAAACGATTATTATAAGAATCATTTCTTTATATAAAAAACAAAAATAATCAAAGACTAGATTTTACTGAACTGTGCCTGCTTACTTATGTATATTGTAACAGTATAAAGATCACTATATCAATTACAGATCCTTGTTTAGTATTTTGTAGGCAACCCAATAAACAGACGGACGTGTGACGGTGTTAAATCTTTTATCTCAGCGTCGCCCTCTCATAAACAACATTATTGCCGCCCGAAAAAAGATCTGAGTTAGTCTCAAGTTGCGTCTGAAGAAGTTTTACTTTAAAAAACGCGAGTCTCGTGCTGTTGCAAAATCTCCGTAAACGATAACGAATGTAACTTAGGTGATAGCGATGGTTTTGATGATCCTATTTGAAGAAAAAACCGGAATAAAGCAACACATGCCCTAACATCCTGTTTTTGATTCACAACATCTGACTTGGCTGCATAATCTAAATAATAAACCTTTGCCTTTTTCATTCACGAAGAAAGAGAAGAACTATAAGGAAATAAATCTGTTGTCTTACTCCGACTCGCGTTCCCAAATCCCATCTTAAGCATAGTTAGGTGGGTATGATATATCCCTTACGAAAGAAGAGCAATGAACGTCATTTAGCCCAGCTCGGGTGGTCTGCAAATAACAGGTGCGAAGATAAAAGAACACATTAACAGCCAACACTATAAAAGTGCACACAGACTATAAAAATACTCGCAGAAGCACAAACGGAGATATAAACTGAGCGCCCGTATTTACATGCAAATGAGGGTAGTCGAGCTGTACAGTGGCGACTGGCGATGCACCGGTCAACATAGACACGACCGTTTTTGTGTATTTTTGTTTAAAATAAAGTAAATCGCTTCAACTTTTCTACTGAAATCAATGGCACTGATTTTTATGGTATGCTTTGTTAAACGAAGAACAGAAGTGACAGTTGAAAAGATTAACAAACGAATTATCGACGGTCGTTGTAATATCTAGCAGGACATTGACATCAAAATGTATGTCAAAAAGAATGATAAAGAAAATTGTCTGTTTGTTTACATCGTTTAAAGAACGAAATACTTATTTCGACAATACACACTAATATTAATGCAAAAGTAACTCTGTTTGTTACCTCTTCACGATTAAACCTTTGAATCGATCGCTGTGAAATTTCGTATAGAGGTATATGTAGCGTGGTACCTTTAGTCGCGACGAAGCCAGAGTTTAGATAATGCCATAGAAAAACAATAATTGAAAAGAGTGGTTATATGTGTGGTTAATTTCTAAAAAGAACTTTATTCAATGTTTAATGAATTTTGGGAGATGGTTGCAAGATATGTATCCCTTTACGGACCCGCAATCTAGTAGCAATTAGTTTAAGAAGTTATTAATATAAGAAGAAGAAAGTGATTTGTCTCCATTTTTTGGTTTCAAATCACTGTGCCTGGTAGTAAGCACAATAGGATCCAAGAATCCAAGAACCGAGAGATCGACAAACCATCATCGGTAGTCGTTATCATGCTGCCAGTATGACTACTAACCTTTTGCCACCTGGAGATACATTGGCAGATTTAAAAAAACGAGATATTGACTGTGTCTGCATTATAAACATGTGCAAGGAGGTAACAATTCAGTTGAGTATAGATCCCTATATACCACCCCGCTTGATTACTGGATATACAGTGGCTGATTTCGTAATGTTACATGCCTAACGTGCCATTATGGCGGGTGTTATACCTAGTGTAAGGTGATCGCGACTCAGTTGAGTACAGATCCCTACCACCTCGCTTGATTACTGGATATACAGTGGCTGATTCCGGAATGTTACATGCCTAACGTGCCATTATGGCGGGTGTTATACCTAGTGTAAGGTAATCGCGACTCAGTTGAGTACAGATCCCTACCACCTCGCTTGATTACTGGATATACAGTGGCTGATTCCGGAATGTTACATGCCTAACGTGCCATTATGGCGGGTGTTATACCTAGTGTAAGGTGATCGCGACTCAGTTGAGTACAGATCCCTACCACCTCGCTTGATTACTGGATATACAGTGGCTGATTCCGGAATGTTACATGCCTAAGCGTGCCATTATGGCGGGTTTTATACCTAGTGTAAGGTGATCGCGACTGAGTTGAGTACAGATCCCTACCACCTCGCTTAATTACTGGATATACAGTGGCTTTCCGGTATGTTACATGCCTAAGCGTGCCATTATGGCGGGTGTTATACTGGGTTTAAGGTGATCGAATTCCAATCGCACACAATAATTTTCTTACCCTATTACCTATTCGTAATAATGAATAGGTAGATAGTCTAAGAAGTTATTGAGATATTAAGTCTGGTGATAAATAATATTAGTTTTCTATTCTGGATTGGAGAAGAAATTTTGATATTGTGGCATATTTTTTTATAGATTTTTATTCATTGAGTTAGATGTTGGTTATTAACTAATATGTAAATTTAAGAAGTTTAGGTATTGACGTATTTTATGAAATTATTTAGAAAGGTTTCCAGAGCTGCTTCGGGTAGAGAGGGTTCAAAGAGAGGTAGGGTACTGTAAAATTTCTTCGGAGATTTCTCTTTACTTGGGGCAATCCGCCTGGTGGAATACGAATACTTCCACCCTACAGAAGATTGCAGCCAAATGCCCTAGTTGTTCCTGCGTTGAGCAGGGTTCCCAGACTTTTTTGATTCTAGTGATACCTATGATATTACAAGCGTCTTTGTTTTGATCTTACCGCCAGGCGGCCGCTTGTTTCTATGCCACCTTTGTTGTTTAAAAAAAATAATTTATTGAAGCGTAATATTAAAAAATAATTAAAACTTAAAAACGCTATCCAGAACACTTGTATTTGAGTTATTATACGCACCAAACGTCGACAGCTTTGACGTGATGGTTCTATAAACAAGTTCGAATCCAAAAAGGGAACCCTAAAACATGTGGTTCTTTTGCAACGTCCATTCAGTGCACGGATCCTATACTGTATATTTGCTTTGTTTAAACTTTTTGATGCACTCTACGTGGTTTATTGTTTTTAATTCTATTGAAAGTGCACGGATTGCGAGGAAAAGCGTTACCCTTTATTTATTTTAGTCTTCGTTTTTCACGTTTCTGTCTTTGATGAATCTCCTTCGAATAATTAAAATTAACAGAAAAGTGATACCTGAAATAGTTACTAATTTATCAGTTACATTCTTCTTTAAATTCAACATTATTTAAGCGAATAGCAGAGGTTTAGAATATGAATGAGAAAACTTTGAGATACGGAATGGTGCTGTCTATCAAATTGCAAAAAGGCCAGAGTAGCACTGCCCCGAGCGAATCCAAAGTTCTCTAAAGCCTTTTCACGCTTTAACAGATATCAGGTATCAAGAGTCGCTAGGGTCTAACGGGACACGAAAGCCCTTTATGCACACCATGGATTTGAAAAGAAAAAATAACCAAGCATGTAATGGAATGCGAGGTACTAACTTATCAATATCGGGATAAATACTTCTGCAAACTAGGGTCTAGTATCTTTTTTATTATGTATATGATACATATTAGTTTATTTTATATCATCTTTTGCCATACTAATATAGATCTTGCAGGTAAACCCATAATTTTGTTCAAGAAATATGATCATCATAAATAGATTAAATAGGAGAAACTCATTAAACCCCAAATAGCCGCCCTGTTCAGGTAATGGATTATGTCGAATAACGATAACTTCGCAACAATACGGGTTCTGCCGTACATCGAATATCATTTTTCATCGTGTCATAAAATCGATAAGACGATTTTTCCTTGTTATGTCATAGATTAAACAGATTTGTAGATTTCCAATAAGGTAAAATTTACCTTTGATTTTTACACGGCAAGACTCAGATCTTTTTTAAGGAACAGAGATCATGGTGCAGTGACGAGTCTTGAGGGACGCCTCATCGTAGGCTTGATCTCCAAAGACCACCACAGTGACCGGTACTGCGTTACTTGCATCTAGCAGCTTGTGATGGGTCTGCGCGCACTACGTCATCCAGTGTGCGCTCAAACTCTTTATCCTCTATATTTAGGGATGACTTGAATGATGAATTAGCAAACATGTTTACCATTCGTCTGGTATTGAGTGGTCGTTGCTGCCTGTAACTATTTAATCAACATTAACCAGAACTGTAGTAACTACTAAGATTCGATAATAATAAATTACCACTACTTAGTACTGAATTTAATAATTTAAGCTACAATTTTCAAGTCTGAACACAGAAGCATGAGCTTTTCAGCTTTGTGACGTTCATAAATGTGTCGGTGTTACTGCCGCAATGGAATCTTAAACACTTATGAAGGATGATAATCCTTTTGGCAAATATTTATAGATTTATTAAAGCAACTAGAATATAAATACTATCCGCATCCAGGTTCCTACAAAGAACAAAATTCAAATATTATTACTATACATAGAGTAAAGGGTTTTCAGAGCAGTTGATAATGAGACGTTACTAGATAAAATACACATGTATATTGTACATCTTTTATTTATTTCGTAGACAATACCAAAACAGCAGTAGATATAATTATTAAACATAGAAGAGAAAAGAAATTCAACTTTATCTTTAATTACGGCGTCTACTCTATATAGAAAGTTTTAATCTCAATTCAGTGGACGATTACAACAGCTAGCCCTCGAAAATGTGTGGCCAGTGCAAATGGATTAAGCAATGATGGGTCACTATACACCCTTACTACGAATTCCGATACGTTAACCAAACCGGTTTTGCCAATCATAGCTTTTTCTCTTTACCATATTTCATGTCAGAGGAGAAAAGCTGCCGTAGCTTTGTGAGATTCATTACAATAATTTTTAGCTGGATACCTCACGTTGAGTTTTGTAAATAATGGTTTTCACTAATTGGTGAAACATACATAAAATCCTACTTCATCAGCTAATTTGAGGCCTATTTTCTTAATAGAATTGCTTATTTGTAACTACTAGCTTTTTAATAATATAATCTACTATGGACAATTACAACATGGCAAATGAAAGATAGAATGGAAGATACGCCAAAGGAAAGAATTTTGTTTGCTGAAATCATTTCTATTTTTATTGTAAGTTCGTAACTCATTATCTAATATGTTTTAATACATGGTTTACTATGAAGTGTTGTCCGAAATATCGACATAGGTAAAAAGTAACGTTTTATATATATCTTCTCATTCTAAAGTGCATCGCCTTTTTACAAGTGAGGATTTAGCTTTCAAGCTGGTATAAATTACATAAATGTATTTGTACTTTAAGTGGCAAATAGTAGTGGTGCAGAAAGAACCGCGTCCGGACTGAATCAATTTCTATGCAAATTCTATTGGGTTTTTAGTCTAACGTTCTGCGGGGTTTATGGCTTTATGGGTGACTGTGGACGGTACGGAACCATTGTCGTTTTTTAAGCTTTTTGGTACGGAATGCGAGATTGTGTTGTCTCGCATTTCGGTTTGATGATACCATGTGCATATTTAGTCGTTTTATACAATAAATCAATACTATTTTGTTATTCTTTTAGTTTTTATTATTTTATTCTAGATATTTTCCGATATTATTATCATTATTTCTAATAAAGCGGTGAATCTTATGTAGAGAATATTAAGCAAACGTAATTATACTTTATTTCTAATTCTATATCTTATTAATTTCCAATACGGCAAACAATAAAACATTTCCGCATTCAATACCGAAAAGGCTACTTTCAGATGTACTGCAGGAGATTAACAAATTAGATTTCGTAAAAGTAATACAATTATATATAGTTAGGTTGGAAAAAGGATGTGAAATGGACAAAGGAAGAAAATATGTGTGAAAAGGTAAATAAAATGCTATTGTATATATAGCTATGTGCTAAATTATATATCGATTAGGAAATATATTGATATATGGGATAGTAAACACAAAGAACCTGAAAAAAGGGTAAGAGGTTTTCATCTTGCGATACAATAATTATAAATTAAATATTAATGAATCTATCACCTCATCATTCTTATAAACGAATATATATATCAATACTAATGTTCGTTTAGTAATATATTATCGAGTTACTGTCCGACCACATCGGTGCAGTCTATTCGATTGCAAGCATCGAAACCGCAAAATTAATTAACAAAGCCCCATCACACGACACCTACGGGCAAATTGTGACCAGTTCATGCACATCCGATATTACACCGCAAACTGTGGTTCCTATAGCCGAGCTCACCACTGCAACATTAGCAATATTACAACACACTTAACTCTCTTAAATATAGACCGGATCGGTTTAAAACTATAATAAAGTTTTCAAAAATATCTTCAGACAATTACTCTGACTCCTTGTAATCAGTAAAACAAAGTATAATTACTACAACTTAGTTGAAAGTTGTTCTTATCATTCACGATTAGATTTGCTTTTTTTAATTGTTTTTGCTGTATTATCACGTAAATACTATTATTATTATTATATTTGGTAAGACACACTAGCAGCTAATTAGCTGATGCGTGCGTATCAAATAGCTTGGAGATATCTTCCTTGTTCAATCTGCTCTTAAAGGAGGTTATGGTAGGAGCCATCACAACTTTTTCTGGAAGTTTGTTCCATGCTGTGACCACTCTGTTAGGCAAGAACTGCTTCATTGGGTTTCTTTTTGCTGGGAATTCCCAAAGTTTCAAAGGATGACCTCGTAGGTGTTTATTTTCATTTGACTTAAACATATCTTTAAGGCTGGGCACATCGTAATAATTAGTGAGGATTTTATAAGTTTCGATTAACCTGCCCCTTTGTCTACGGTGTTCTAGTGTGGTAAGGCCAAGGTTTATGAGGCGCTGTTCATAGGGTAAGTTACGCATTGCATACACCATCTTAGTAGCCCTTCTCTGTACATTTTCAATGAGCTTAATGTCTTTTTTGAAGTAGGGATCCCAGATAATATAAGCATGTTCAAGAAGTGGTCTAATATAGGTCTTGTATAACTTTATAAAAGTTTTAGCTGTTAGGAATTTAAATGCCTTGCGAATGATATAAAGGATCGAATTAGTTTTCTTCACAACCCCAAGCACATGAGTTCCCCATTTAAGATCTTTGGATACTGTAACTCCCAAGTCCCTTTGTGTTTCAACTGCGGTTAATTGTTCACCACCAAGATAGTATATCTGACAAGGATTATTACTACCAATGTGTAGCACGGAGCACTTATTCACATTTAAAGTTAGAAGCCAGTCATGAGTCCACTTAAAAATCGCATTAAGGTCATTCTGTATAGCTCGCCAGTTGCTTCGAGGGTTAGCAAAAAATTTAGTATCATCAGCAAAAAGCGAAAAAGGTAGTTGCAGAGTACTTTTCAAGTCTGAGAGGAACAAGATAAAGAGCAATGGACCAAGCACCGAACCTTGAGGAACGCCACTGAGGACACTTCGCGGATCGGACATGACTTCGCCAATGCGCACCCGAAACGTTCTACCAGAAAGGAAGTCGCATATCCAGGCTAAAATGCTTCCACGTATGCCAAGGTGTTCCAATTTATGTATGAGGCGTTTCAGAGGAACACGGTCAAATGCCTTCTCATAATCCAAGTAAATGATATCCGTTGGCTGTCCATTACTATGGTTCCGTGTCCACTCGTTTAAGCAATTTACTAAATTGGTTGTAACAGATCGTTTTGGGATGAAACCATGCTGCTCATCCAGGGTAATCTTTTCATGTATTAGAAATTCTCTTATGTGGCAAGCTATCATCATCTCCATGGTTTTGCACAATACACTGGTCAAACTTATGGCCTATAGTTGACGGGCAGTAATTTATTTCCTTTTTTATAAATCGGTACTACATTTGCCGTTTTCCAGTCAGCTGGCACTATTCCATCCTTCAGAGATTTGTTCATCATTTTCGCTATTTCGTCGCTTAGAGCTCCTGAGCATTTTTTCAATACCACTGAGGGTATGTCGTCTGGCCCTGATGCTGTAGTATCACTGAAGCTAGATAACTTCTTTCTTACTAAGTCTCCAGTAATACTTAAGTCTTGAATAGCGTTTATGACTCTAGGAACGTTGATATTTGGCATCGGTCCATCAGGCTCGTTGACAAAGTTCAATTTAAACTGATCAGCGAAGGCTTCGGCAATTAGTTCAGGCTTCATAACAAGTTCATTTGAGACATTTTTTATTACGTTAGGGATGCAGATTTTAGAGTTCAGTTGTTTTCTTATGTAACTGTAAAAAGCCTTAGGACCTGAGTCTATAATAGTTGATTCGAAAGTGGTTCTTCTGTTTCTAGATAGACTAATAATTTTGTTATTGACCTTTCTATATTCTTTATATGAGTGTTCATTTTGATCAATTCTATAATTATTCCACAGTACTTTTTTCAGTTTAGTTAACTTGACTATATCTTTGTTAATCCAGGGTTTGTTGGTGCAATGTTTATTATATATTTTCTTTTTTGGTATAAAATTATCTACTGCGTAAAGGAATTGGTTTTTAAAAGTGAACCACACATCGTCTACAGATTCTTCTACTATATTCAAATTATTTGCAAAATACAGAGATAATTTATCGTAGTCTGCTTTGAAATAGTCATATTGAATGGTATTTCGATTTTCATTAGTTTTAGTGCTGGTACTGATTACTTGCATTGTAGCAGTGATAACAAAATGATCACTTTTACCTATTGGAGGGTGATATTCAATATCACATATTAATGAGTCATCATTGCATAATATAAGGTCCAAAAGTGACTCTTCTTGGTTTCGTTTCCTGGTAATTTGCGTTATAAGTTGGTTTAAGTTGCTGTTCGAATACATACTAACAAAATTTTCGCAGAGACTGCCATAACCATGAGTTTTGTAAAGAGGCCATTTTATCATTGGTAAGTTAAAATCTCCTGCAAT
Source organism: Saturnia japonica (assembly GCA_033032175.1). NCBI lineage: Eukaryota > Metazoa > Arthropoda > Insecta > Lepidoptera > Saturniidae > Saturnia > Saturnia japonica. The sequence goes on from CM065318.1 coordinate 17,936,476, forward strand.
GACTACAGTATTTTCAGATGCAGCTTTTCCAATGGTATTAAAAAGAATCTCATCCAATTCAGAAAGAGACCCTGAGGGCGGCCTGTATACACAAGCCATAAGTAAGGTAAGTTCTCTGTATTGAATATCAAGCCATAGTGCTTCGACCATATTATTTTGATATGTGCTATTAACTTTAGATATAATAGTTGATCCATTTATTATATTAGCAACATATATAGCTACACCTCCACATTTTTTACTATCTCTGTCTAAGCGATATAGTATGTAACCAGGTATGTTAATAATACTGTTTGGTATTGAGGAGTGTAAATGTGTTTCGGTTACTAGAATAAAAGCAGGCTTATAGCTGTTAACCTCAAGAAGAAATAAATCGAATTTAGCCGTTAGGGATGCCAGGTTTGTATAAAAAAGGAGCAGTTCAGAGACCACAACACTGTTTAGTTTTTTGTGATACTCACAATCCTGGGAACTTTGTTTATATATTTAATGGTCAGGTCTTTCTCACCTTTCTCAACCCTCTCAGCCAACTCGTCACGAAGTGTCTTAAGTTGGTCTCTTTGATAGGGCGTCATATCCGACTGAGCGCTGATTGTTTTAGGTAGTTTACTTTTATTCTTCAGAACATTAATAGCACCATGTTTATTAGCTAGTACCACCTTGAGTGGACGAGGCTTACCATTGTTGGATGAAGGTTTACCTAAGCGAAACGTGGAAACTATCTCTGGTTCTTGTATAAGGAGTGGAGTCAATGTATTAGTTACTGAGAGTTTATCGTGTTGCTTTCTGTCTACCGAGGAAGTCGAACTAGACTCTGATAATCCATACATGATAACATTGCGGCTACGATTATTGCGATCCTCAATTTCATTAATCACCATGTCCAGGTTTATAGCATTTGAGCGTTGTTTACTGAGCTCTTGCACTTGATGTTGGAGTTCGGTGACCAACTTGCGTAACTCTGGTACCTGTCTCAATCCTTCCTCACATTCATCACACAAGTACGATAGCTTAGGATTTTGCAGACCAAACACACGTAGTTCAGTTGCAGTTAATCCACTACACTTGACACATACTGCCCTCCTGCAGCCTTTGCATGTTATTTTAGAATTCTTATCATCTTGAATTTGTACATCACACTTAAAGCATTGAGCCATGATTTATTCAATTACTTCCACACTTTATAACTTTTTATAGCAGAGGTAACACTGAACCGCTAATCAGCTAGAAGGCAGTGTTAATTTGACAGAGGACACAAAAGTCAAAATTGATTTAAGTTGTCAACTTGACAGAAACACGGCACGATAATTTAATTAGAAGTTGAGGGTATTAGAAAATAAAGTTTCCTTAATTTAAAAACCTTCTTAGCCCTAGACTTATCAGTAGTTTATCAAATGTTTTTAGATCACAACGAATAACAAACACTTATCTCCAATATATACGTACAAACTATTTATCAAATTTTCAGTTTCTGAGTTGTAATGGAATCAAATTTGGTCTACCCAAAAACAGTGAAGTTGACTACTACTATTACTGCTGCATAATTCTAGGGAGCGGTCAAATTGTGTTGACATACTTGTCAAATAAACTTAGTACAGTTTTTTTTGTAGGACTTGGCACTTGACTGCATTCTTACTTGATGTTAGATAACGATTTAGTCTAAGATGATATGAGCTGCTGAAACAAACCTGTTACCTGCGATTTTCATATTGAGTGTAGTAGCGTAGCGTAGCGTAAGCGTGCAATAGAATTTAGTTCTTCTATCATGCAAAAATTAATAAATATATTATATCTTTTAGATTTAAAATGTGGATAACACAGTCAACATTTTTATTAATCGTGTGTACTAGTATTTGAACCAAAAGCGCCAATAACACTTATAATTGGAAATGTGATCGAAAATGTCGTTAAATCTATAACTGGAATTGGCTCTGAACTGCTAACGCCGGAATGGAACTGTGCTAGATTTGCTACTTAGGTATGCTAGCTTGATTGACGTGCGTTAAAACTGCTCCATCTCCATACTAAGTTAGTATTACAGTGTTTTTCTAACTGAAAACTGAAGATGATCTTAGAATAAAAAACCACGTTATTTAGAGAATGGTGGATGGGCATTTATTAGAGCTCGCCTCACTGGCTCTTATAATCTTGTTGAAAATCTATCATCAGGTAATTAAGTGCATGTTTCGGCAGCTGTACCTGAGAGTTGTATAAAACCTATTTAAGATCCCACTGCAAAAGCACTATCACCATACCTATTCCTGCCGCAAAGCAGTTGTACTTACGTTATTATGATCAAGTCTCAAAGGTATGGTTGCTAACACGCCCTATTTGCTTGCCTGCCGTGCTCTACAAGCACTTCTAACTTAAGTACTAAGGAAAGAATAATCTTTTTTAGCTGATTTTAGAGACTTTGGTTCTATTTTAAGGTTGCTCGTAGAGAGGCTGCGATACTTAGCATAAAGTGGATTGTATATCTATTTGATATTTTCGTTCACAAAAAAAACCTTACGAGGCTAATCGTGTTTATATCTTCAAAAAATTGTGATTTTAGGCATATTTTTGCTTAAATAATACAAAAAATAATATCTAGCGAGTAATATCTATAAAAGTCTAGACACAAATTTCATAAAACCATTTTATACTCTTTACACTTGTATATTAGTAGATGGAGCTGTACTTGAGACAAGAAAGTTTTGCTTCGGTCGTATTGTTTCAAAGATAAAAAGCTCGAATAATAAAAATATACACCAAATTACAACAATACGAACACACAAAAGTGGTGGCGCAATAAAAAGTAAACGAGCAAGTCGGAAATGTCTCCTCGGAAACCGGCGCTTGCATTCAGAGAGGCGAGCTCGACAAAATATGACAGCCGTTACGCCAACGACCGACTCACGTCTACACTAACTTCTCTATGTATCGAGATTGTTGGGAAATTATTCGATTTTATCGTTGCTGCCGAATGTTTATTTATTGATCTGGTAACACTTATGAAAAATATAATCAGGGGATCTTTTTTTTATTTGCATTAAAAACTAGGTTAATTAAAAGCCTGAATATAATGAATCCAACAAGTTCAATTGCTACAATAGGAACAAAAGTTCTATGATGGTTCTCATTGGAAATCTTTATTAAAGAAAATAGGTAATGCAGATATTTACATAATTTTTTTTTCTTGTATAAATCTTTGTTTCTTCGCCTTTTCCCTTAATTTCTAATATTAGTATATAGATTTGGTTCTAAATGGCACACAGCCAGTTAAAGCGATGCCAAAAAAATTTTAAATAACCTTACAATCGCTTATGATTCTCTAAAATGATAATTGAATATTATATTTTACGCGTTTTAATACCCGTTATAGGTAAAAGGATTTCTTAAATAAAAAGGATAAAAAAATTCATGTGACTTTCTTTCTTTCTTCTTCTATTATCGTTGTGCAACATTGCAGTTTTGTTTGACGAAGCAAAAGGTTGTTTTTAAAGCAATCCAACTAATTTCGCACCATAAATCAGCTCAAGCAGTACTCATCTAGTTATAACGGAGTGTTCATCTTCTTTTAAATAGAGAATTTGTTTTTATTATACTTGTCTTGTGTCACAATAATGTGACACCTAAATGTAAGTTACTGTAATGGTGTTGAGTTTTGAAACGGTACTACCGGGCTTCCAGAATTTAAATGTGCTAGCGACATACTACACTATCTTGTAACTTTTTATTATAATGCTGCTATCATTTAAAATTTGTAGTGTTGCAACATTTATTTTGATGGTTAACTTTTATGCAAATTGGTCTTCGTTAGACTTTATACCATATAATACTACCATTATTTCATTCTTGGTGCGAGATTTTTTCTTCATATGTAATGATTTGGTACAAAAACGTTGTCACATTTATCCATTTAAATAAAGATCTAATACTGTTCCTTGTTGAGTGCATCATTTGAGAATGGCTTGTCCCTTTTGGCTATTTTTTCTTTTAAAATGTTCGCAATATTCTAAACTAAATAATTATTATAAACTAAATATATTATTATAACAAAAAGGAAGCTGCGAGGCCAGCTAGTCATTAAATAAATTATAAGCTAAAAAAAAATTAATAGTGGTAATCAAAACCTTTGCTGATTTTTTTTTTTCGAAAAACACGTTTTTTTAAGGTGCACGGTACCGTCTAATAGTATTTTCGAATATATATTTATATGTATATTATATATATAAATGCCATGTAAATAATAGATAACTAACAAAGTCTTTGCGAGAAAAGGCTGTTTTAGAGATTATTTTCGACAAAAGCGGCAATTTTTTTTTACGTGCAACAAAATTTTGTGTCTATATTTACCCTGAAAATACACTGAACAACATTTCACTTCTGAGTTTTTTAATGTTTACTGTTTCTTTCATTTATGTGAAAAAGTCTAAAGAAACTATCATTTTTCCGGTTTTTGAAGTTTTAAATTTTAGGCGCAGTTACCTTACCAGTTAATTTTTTTTAATATTTTTGAGACAAACCAAGATATCAGAGCGTGGGTAAGACCAAGAGACACACCGTACGGTAGACTTTATGACAAAGTGGACACATAAATTGTACGGCAGCGATATATTAAAAGGTGTTTTACATCAATAAATAATAATTATTATATGTAAATAAAAGCATTGTAAGTGTATAATTATTCCAAGGAGAAAAAGTTTAGCATTTTTGTGAGAGATCCGACAAGCCGGCAGTGGAATGTATTACACTAATAATATAATTTAATTGTTCTCCACAAAATTTCCATGAACATAATATTATTCATCTCTATGCCATAAATTATTTATGAAGAAGCCGACTTAAAATCTGGTAGGCGCCTTATCAATTTCCCAGCAAACTTTAATACTTTCACCAACTTTATGCTAATAGTCAGATAGCTGAAACTTTAACCCAGTACAGGTATGCATTATGATTATGTTGATAACGGTCAAAAAGCCCACCTCTATGAGAATAAATTTAGATATTTCTACCAACAAACTTTTACATTTTTTATGTAGCCGTTCATAGGAAGGTTTTATTAAGCACGGGTAGAAGTAATATCAATTATTAGTCGTACCTTTATTTATTAAATAGGTTTTAAATCTAATCAGCCTACAATGTCTATCTCTTCTAGATATTTGAATTAACGTGAAATCTACTGTAAATATGATCATGAGAAAGTTTTGCTTGATGTAACACGTTGCCCATCTTTTTAAGGATGTTCAGTTATAACTTTTTCGTTTATGAGCCGATTTAGATGATCCTTTTTTTGGATTGGAAATTCCTCAAAGGTGTTCCAAAGGCATTGGACTTTAAACTCGACTGCGTTGCAACTCTATGCATAAGTTGACAAACCCGTCAAAATTAGAGATTTTTTTATTGTTGCGTTTCGCGATCTGCCAGTGTATATCTAACTGCCGAGAGGCTTGCAGGCTTGTATGAAAGCGGCGACTGTCGATGAATTGTCGACCTCCTGATGGTTACCGTTGTTTTGGATTGTACTATGCTTAGCATCAAGTCAGTAGTTACTTTAAATACGTTAATAGTAGATTGTGTCTTGAGGGCGATAAATAAGGAAGTTACGAACGAGAGTCTATTAAAAGCCCGACGTTGAAGACCGAGGGGTTTAATGAGTCGAAGTTCGTAATTTCCATATCGCTCGTGTAACATATAAACCTTTTCATTACATTTGCGGGTAAATAAATAAAATAATAACAAAAAAAGCAAATATGAACATTACTTCAAAATAATAGTCAACCCAACAATAAAAATTTTTGCGAAGAGGGGGGTTTTTAAGCGATTGGCGGGCCTGTGTTCCATATATAATAAATATTTTGCGTTCAGAAACGTAAAACTCGCAAAGACGCGTATCCAAATGAACTGTAATAAAATGGCATAAATTGCAAAAGCCATTATGCACTCGAGCGTTAGCGCAAAAAAGGCCCACGATTTTCATTTAGGGAGTTACACCCAAGATATCCTGCATATTATGACACTGTTTACGTGCAAGTGTGATGAAAAAATACTTAAGACCCCCGGTTTAAAATTCCAAATCCATTCGAAACTTAACCTCCGGTTTAAGTAAAACAAAGTGCCTTTGACTTCACTAAGGAGTTAAGAAGGTGGATGGTGGAGAGAGAGAGAAAAAATAGCAATATATTTGCTAATGGAACGGTTTATATCTTTAACTGAAAAGTTTAATTTGCATTTAGATAGTCTTCGATTTCAGTTTAAATTTTTGAATCATCAAGCTGTATTAAGTGGTTTTTTGTTTCGCTCCTGCAATTTAGTTTTAATTACTTGTGTTAAAAAAATATAGAGCGACATGTTACTCGAAATGAATGTACCTAAGGCACTGTTCTGAATGTAACCACAAACGAGCTGCTACGTGTTTTATATTCTTGTATTTATGACATCTCAAACCATCTTAAAATATTTTAGTTCAATTCCAAAATAGATTGTCATACCATGCTTACTCTTATATTGTAAATAGTGCTAAATCAGAAGTGAATTTTGCTACCAAGATTTTAGCAATAGGTTACTAAAAAGCTGATATTGTACAAATTTTAAATGCTCTCAAAAATCTTGTATAGTTGTTTCTCCTAGATTCAATATCACTCTACTCAAAAATTTCAGCTAAGGACTGTAGATAGAAACCGCGATAGTTCGACGCAGCTCGATATGACTATTGCCACTGCTCCTTTACTTTTTATATTTTACAGTAGCTTGGCAAATTGACGGTACTATCCTTGATGATAAGCACAGTAGAATCCAAACACAACTATGACCACCGAGTGATGAGGAATCCATCTGCAGTCGCCGCCGTCATGCCGGCCTACGTTAATCTCTTCACACTACGTTTGAAGGACTCGATGTCATAAGAAGAATGGAACACACTGGCCGTGAGATGGTTCCATTGTTTCACGATCCGTGAAAGAAAAAAAATAGAACTTGTAAATTTGTAGAGCTTACTGTACCGTGGCAAACTAATAATACCTAAAGACCACGCAATAAAAATGAATAAATATTACGATCTATATAATGGGCTAACCAAAAACGGCTATGCGGTTAACTTGTATGCGGTAGAAGTGGGAGCGAGGGGTATTGCAGCGAAATCTCTCTATAACTGCAGTAAGTTATATTTTAGAAATGTTATCTAAAGCAGCATTAACTGGCTCTTACCAAATATAGCTTGGCAGGAAGAGTATGGCGGGCAGTCAAGGTAAGCGCTGAGGTGCAATCATAAGGGAGCTCCCTAAACCTACACCTGGGTTGCAAGTCCCGGGGGATGCTCGTATTTCCTCCCTCTGCCACGCGATGGACTCGGCACCTGCACGGAGAATCCATGGAATGCTAAGATATTTGTCTATTATTAGTTCTCATTTGTTTATGCTTTTCTTCCATCGATATGCAGATAACTTGTAGAATGTTTCTCTCTTCATTTGTCTATTTTACACAACTGATCTCTGTTATTATTTCTTCCAAGGCCTTTAATATAAATACGGGCCCAGCTGAACACATATGGTAATTTTCCGTAGCCTATGCTGGATTGGTGGCCTTTTCGTTTTTGAATGTTGTATTGAATAGCAATGTTTTAATATTGTTTTTATAAATATTACTATCTTTTATTGTAATTTTATATATGTAATTTCCGTTTTTGTTTAACTTTGAATAATTATATTCTTTCTTTCTTTCTTTCGAATTATATCTATAACTTTAAGAAAACATGGCTAAATTATGCATTCTGTTTTAACATTTTACTATATTTTGTGTGGCTTAACAGTTATCTTGAATAAGTATAACCATTCTTATTCATTTTTGGATAACTATTTCCAATTATATAACCATGTCAAATGTTATGTTCACCTGTAATTTTTAGGGACATAAGAACTTTATGTTAAGCCGTTTTCGTATTGTTATCACAATGTGTACTGTTATTTTTGGCTTTGTATAGCATTAGTATAAATAAATTTAATTGTAAAATGTTGTAAAAATATATTTATTGATGAATACATCGTAATGCAATTAAACAACTTCGCGTAATATTTATAATAATTAGAGCGCGACACAACGCGCACCTTAAACCCATGTCCGAACCATCATCCTGTCTTGTCGTCCTTTGTTCGAGTTCTTATAACAAGGTAATGCATTTACTTGCATTGTTACAATCGAGGATTATTAATTGCCTTTTGTTAACGCGCACCGCCTTGCGATAAACATGAGCGAATTAGTTTTTAATTATATAGAGGAAATGAGTGCTCGCGCGTGGTGCTCATTGTATCCAGAGAGTGTACTTTTTTGAAAATATAAATTTGTTTTAAATTGATTATGTTGTTTGTAATGCTAAATTTTCAGGAAACATAGCAAAAACAAAAGATTCTAAAATAACTCTTGCCTTTTGTGACGTCACGATTAGCTTGTCGTGTCATTGTTGGTATAGGGGGAAAACCCATAAAAAGTAGCATTGTCATGATGTTGTTGCAACATGTTTTGCGACTTTCTATGCGAGATTCAATTATAAAAGAGAGGATCCGCATACTATCAAAAAACACGGATATAACGCTGAGAATTGGTAGATGTTAATGGAAGTATGGGGGGCACGTTGCTCGTAGAACCTATGGCTAATGGTACAAAGTGTTCCTGAGAGGCGACCACGTACTGGAAAAAGCAGCGTGTGCAACTACGCTGCAAGATAAACCGAAACACATGGTGATGGTTGCGGGAACCCCCTGTATGCAAATAGCGTAAGAGCGATCATTGTAGTGATCTTTGGGGGAGGTTTAAGTTTAGTTGTGTCTGTTGGTTGAAACGATGATAATGCTGAAACATCTGAAGCAGCAAACTCAACAATTATTGACGCATTCCAAAATTATCCTAATTGTGGCTTAGATATACATATAATTCGGTGATCAATGAAAGCCAAAATATTGTAAGCGTGCACATTAGCATTTGTCTATCTGTATTACTATATATTCTGTGTCATGCAACTGACAGGGAACAAAGGTGGCAAGCGTTGTTACTTGTTTTTACGACCAACGAAATTATTTGCGACAGTGATTTTACACGAGGCTTCGAGAAGGCTTTTCAAAGTGCATTAAACATGATTTATTGGGAATAACACTAATTTACGCATTAACTTTTTGTGCTTTGTTTCGTGGTGTCGTCACGCATCTCTGCGTCTTGTACATGTTTTAGTGAAATACACGATTACGATTACGCTGTTTATTTTGGGCTAGGCCCTGATATTCTTTTATTTATTAAGCATCCGAATTTGAATTCTGCTTTATTTTCTATTCCTTATTTTTCTCTCCTACGTCTTTTCAATCTATGATTCTATGCTCTTGCTACTTTATTTAACATCTTAATTACATTTTTGGTCTTCAAATTTCTTACTCCATGTCAAAGCTTCCCTTCACTTTTTTTATTTCTTACACGTGTATTGTATTTATTACATTTAATTATTCTGTTACAGTACAACTTAGTTTTTAATCAATTTATTTCGTGTTCCTTATATCCTCATACATACAAACATATATTTTTATTTAACTATAACACAAGGCCGTTGGGGCAGAAAGGTTTTCGAGTGGAGACCACGCACCGGAAAGCGCAGCGTAGGACGGCCCCCCACTAGATGGAAAGACGACATAATAAAGGTAGCTGGGAGCCGTTGGGTGCAGGCCGCACAAGATCGGTCGCTCTGGAGATCTATGGGGGAGACCTATGTTCAGCAGTGGACGTCCTGCGGCTGAAATGATGATGATGATGATGATTACACAAGGTATTCGGTTATAATTCTAAACGGACTTGTTTCTTCCTTATTAATAAAAATATACTATAATTAAATAAATAATTAAAAAAAAAGCATCTGAACGCTTCGCAAACGAAATAGTAACTTCCGCGTTGGTGCAAGTTTCACCGCTATTCCTCTATTGTTTGATTACAGACTCACTGTCATTAATTACAATGATAATTATATTTCTTCAGCTTCGAACAGTAAGGATATACTTTAGTACAAGTTTGTTCCGAGTTACGCCTTTATGCTTCTAAACACAGAGAATTATAAAATGCATTCAAACGCGTGTAAGTAGTGCACCACCCGCGGCGCGGCGCATCCTCACTAATGAGGCCGCTAAAATGTTGCTGTCGGTAAATTACTAACTCGTAGGTTATTTTTTATCTATCTATAAAATTGAAGCTGCTCTATGTAATGTCAAAATAATAGCTTTTTACTAACTGCATATGACAAGGAACTTAAAAAAATTTTTTTTGTCTCTCTATCTGTTCCGGGTAATCTTCGAAAATGTTGGACCGATTTAGACGGAACTTTCACTTATGTTATGAGTAATAGGAAAAGAATTAGGGGTCCGCACAAAGGAAAATCGATTCGGAGAAACGACGATTTTGGGGAACTTGAAAGGCTTCATCATTATCATCATCTTAGCCAAAAGAAATCCACTGATCCACATAGGCCTCCCCCAATGATAACCAGTGACCGGTCCTGCGCTGTTTGCATCCAACGGGTTCCAGCAACTTTTACCAGGTCTTCGGTCCACCTTGTGTCAGGTCTGCCCACGCTGGGTCTTCCAGTACGTGGTCGCAACTCGAGAACTCTTCGGTCCCATTGACCATCCGTCCTACGAGCAATGTCCACTGCCACTTAAGTCTAGAAATTTTTGAGCTATGTCAGTTACTTTAGTTTTATGCGGATCTCCTCATTTCTGATTTAATCACGCAAAGAAACTCCGAGCATAGCCCTTTCCACTGCACTTTAGGTGACCTTGAGATTTCTCATGAGACCAATAATTAATGACCATGTTTCAGTGCCATAGGTCATCACTGGTCAAAGACTGTCGTCTTGAAACACTGCAGTATCTTGGACAATAAGAATTACGTAGCTTTCCGAACGCTGCTCAGCAGAGTTAGATTCGATGATCGACGTCTTTTATTAAGGTAGACCTACTTAAGACATTATGGCTAAATGGCTTACGCTGGGTAAACCATATGAAATATATCAAATTAATGTACTATATAATTGTATATCTTAAAATACCTAGAAAAAAGTCAGCGACAGTATATGTCTATCTTCTAAAGATCACTAACAATAAGCATTTTGTCTTTAAAATATCGTGGAGTGGGTACCATTGTTCCCGCGTGTGCCTTATCGATGTCATTCTGTCCACACGAGCGCAACCGCGTGCTCAGTTAGTTTCATAATCAAATAATTATTAGTACTATATATATGTATGTGTGTGTATGGGTTTGTTAGAGTGGTGTGTAAGAGAGAGAGTGCTCGATTAGGCCAAATACACCTATTTAGGCTTTAATATGACCGACTATGAGTAATTTACTTTAATACAGAACATCTGTATATGTCCTGATAATGGCCATGATGATAAGGGTGAAATTTAATAGACCTTTACAAGAATTTTTTGCAATATAATTGAAAATAATTAACAAGGCTCCTTCTTAAACTAGATCGGGACAAAGATAACAATACAAAAGCATTGTTGTTGTAAAATCGAAACGCTTAGCGCCGCGCCGCGCAAGTGCTAATTGCATGAAACACTGATCTTGCACAGATCTCTTGATGGTAAATTTTATATCACCTGCTTGGATACAGATCAATCATAACTGGACGCGAATATAAGAACATTATAATTTTCAATGAAGAGAATTGAATCAATCAATCAAATTAGAGAATTAAGAAAAAAGTTCCCTAAGTCTATTTAGACACTTGAAAGATAAGTTTAGGTACGACAGGTCGTAATTTTTTATTTAAAAAAAAAATTACACTTTCCTTTAGGACTTCGGGCTAACTTTGTGCTAACCGCCGAAATTAATTTTACTTTCGAAAGTAATTTAATACTTTGAAAACTTTTTAAAACGGTTAGTCAATTATTTTGAGATTCTTTTATATACCTAAGACAGTATCATTAGGGTTTTGTGGTTGATTGGTTCACTGAATTCAATCATTATCATTTTAGCCGAAAACACTACTGATCGTAGGCCACAACGATCAATCCTACACACCCAGAGGCACTGGCTCCATGTTTGGCCTCTTTCGCCCATATTTGGCATCTTTGGCCTTTTGGCTCCATCGGCTATCCGTTCTTCGAGCTACATAGCCTTGAATATGATAGTTAGATAGATAAAGCCTTTATTCGCTGACCATATGTATCTTAATATAAATAGTATTAATAATGATTTAAAAACTAACGTATATAATGTAATTAGTGTATATATTTACAGCAAGTTTGTTTATCAGGATGTCTCTCCGACATAGGCTTTCCCTAGTTCCTCCTTGACTTTGATTTCAATATAAGTAATAAATGATTTTAGACAAGTCATTGTTAGCCAATAGCCAAGAGCCAATTCATTTCCATTATCGACTTTTTCTGAGGTTCAGCAAGTCGGTACAGTGTTGGCGAGAAGAGTTCACTTTTGTCCATCTCGATTGGTTCAAGTAACCAGTTCCATTCCAGACATACTTTAATCAATCCGTGTGTTGACAACTTTTGAAAAGTTAATTTAAATTTTTTTTATGTTGAAAATAATAATGAGTACTCGTAAGTTAATAATATGTATTAATTATTACACATTTTTTAATTATAATAAAAATATATCACAAAAACATCCATACAAATAATATTTAAGTGTCTGTTTGTAAAGATAAGATAATAGTTTTTTTTTTTTTCTAAATGCATGTGAAAGTTTAGAAGATACAGAAACAAAACATCAATTTTTTAAAAATTTGTCTATCTTTCTGTTCGTTCCGCTAATCTCAGAAAATCTGGTCATGGTGAATCAATTCTGGCGCTTAAGTGGCTTACACTGAGTAAACCATAAGAGATATAGCAAATTAATATACCACATAATCATAGGCATTAAAAAGACCTACAAAAAAGTCCGGGAGAGTATACACATCTATCTTCTAAGGAACACCCACAATAACCATTTTTATCTTTAAAATAACCGGGAGCGGAGGAGCAAGATTCGCTCTTATGTCCGATCGATGGCATAATGTATTTATACGTGAGCTAAGCCGCGGGCACAGGTAGTTTACAAATATAATCATACAATTACACACTCATGAGAAAATGCAATATTTTTATCAACAAAAAAGGCCGCCCTACGGTCATTAGCAAGATGTGAATTAAAAATTATGCCATGAACCATAAGTCAACGAAGGCTTATATAATGACGACATTACCATAAACTCAATTAATTCCGTAAAGGTAGAACCTCTCAATGAAAAATCTAACTACCTACATGATTTATAACCGGTACAATAAATCAAGTGCATAGTCTCGCGAATCTTGTTTACTATAAGCGGATAACCAGTTCGAGATATATCCGCATAGATTAGGGTTCCGTAATGGTCCTAATAAGGAACCCAGTTGTCTATAGTTACGCGGGCTTGGCTGACCTCTTTATGGTAGTCGGAAATATGTTTGCAATTTTCATGATTATTTTTATATTACCATTTTTGGGTTGAAACGTTCATATATATTACTCTATACGTATAGTGATTTAAATAACGGCTTTACTAAAAAGGTGCGAAATACATAAAATGATATATTATAAATTTTATGCGTGTTTTGTAAGTTTTGTTTAAAAAAATACAAGAAATAAGCTGTCCAATTCAAGCAGACACTTTGAAAAATTAATAAAAATATATATTTTTAAATAAGCTTTAATTTTAAAAGCTCCTAACGCGCAATAATTTTATTTAGTTTCAATTCAGCTTTCTTTATTTCTATTTGTGCAATAAGCTTTTAAATTTACTATAATAAAATATCTGAATAAGTGCTTTTATTTAAAAAGTCTTTTTTTAATAAATATTTTTCGTATTTTTCTTAGAAAACTCTTTTATTTGATACCCATATCATGGGGGTGCTTAAAAATAACTAGCTCGCCATCTTTGCGAGTCCGTAATATTAGATTTAGGATGATTTAACTTAGCTAATCATGCTTTGTCATCAGAATTATAACGTGTAGGTAGGTATGTAAAATGTGAGCTCAGTTGGTTGTGAATAATTGTTTTAAAATTCGTTGCAAGATTTGACTAATACTAACAAAAAAAAATTTAAAGAACAAAGGATATTTTCTTTTAATTGTCATCACATAAAGATGTCTTTAGTGGCTAACTAAAACCTCATGTTAAATACTCCATATTATTTACCATGGTCACCGCAAAATGATGGCACTCTACCTGATAATCCAGACTACCGTGGCCTTCAAAAGATCAGTAAGCCTTATCCGTTCCTCGCTGTCGGTCTGGAAGCTTCTCGGCAGTTCGATGTCCGATAGCGACAAATCAAAAAAGTAACTTAAAAAAATCGACTTCAAAATGAATTAACTTAAAATTATGAAATAATATTTTAATATATTTACACGAAATTAACAAACAAAACGAAATCAAAAGTAGCTACGAAACAAATTAGGGGACAATTTTTTTTGCCGTCAGTGCCAGCAAAGAAACTGTTTAAACATAATATATCTAAATCGTTTCTATCTTGATTAAGTATTAAATTGGACAGCTTTCCATAAGTTCGAAGTAAATGTAAGCCAATACTAAAGAAATGGTCATAATCGGATTGGGAGAAATGCGTGGACAAACACATACATACACAGACCTATAAAATTTTGTATAAGCCTTAATATACATATTATCGTATGTGAATATGTTGCAGTTCCAATAATAATAATATATATACTGTCGAATTGATAATCACCATTTTTTGATTTCGGTTACAAATAGAGTTAGCGTGATGGTGTAGATGGACTACCTACCACTTCATAGATTACTGGAACGTACCTCTGTGGCGAGTGTTACTGCTGTTATTGTTTAATGTGGTGAAGATTGATGGAATTTTTTTATTCTCTAATGCACTGCCATTTAGCAATAAAATACAAATGATGTTGACAAAAAAATCTTCATTAGTTTTGTTTTAATGAAAACTTTTTTATTACCGTTGTGATTTGAAACGCGTTCAAACAAAAAAGCCACACTAGACAGAGACAAATATATAAATCTATAAGATTTAGCCTGCGAGGAATGATATAAAAATATATTGTAAACATTTAATGTAAATCCTGATTCTCACGACTGTGGTTGGCCTAGCGGTGTGACGACCAGACTTATACACACTGATGTATGTACAGTAAGAGTGGTCGATAGGTGGTTAGGTTCAAAATGTTTTCACTTCTAACCCGTTTCAACTTCATATATATTTTTTTCAATCTTTTATTATGTTTTTTTAACAATTACATTTCGTGTGATTTAAAAAATCTTTTTGATCATATCAAAGAAGCATCATTTTTAAAGCGCGTACTCATTGTAAATGTATAAAAAACTATGTCGAATCCGAAAAGGGTATATAAGTATCCCAATGACATTACCAAAAAAAAAAAATGTATTTATTATGAAAATAAAAATGTTATTGCGATTTCAATATTTCGTTTTTGTTTCCTTAAAATTTAGAAAAAAAATTTAAAACGTGATAACACCGTTGCCATCCCCGACGTGGCGCAAGGTTACGTTTGATCGTATGGCGGTACCATACGCCGCGCCGCGCCGCCTGTATTGCCATGTAAGTTTCCTCATTTAACAATTTATTTTACATTCTATTAAGTATAATTTCTTTAACTTATAATCTGAGATAGATAACATAAACAGAATATAATCTCGATACCTAATAACTCCTCCACGGATCCGACGGGGTTTTTAATACATATTGTATAAGTAAACGCAGCTACATTTTTTTTTAATATATCAACTCTATTCAAACAGACAACAATTTTTTTTTTAAATATGATACAGTTATGATATAGTTAAAAATGGAAATGGTCAGTGATATCATCCAGGATACAAATGCCTCGTGCGTTTTCTAACATCAGCGGCGCTGTGGGTCGCCTTTGAGTGGCTCGTTACCTGTCAAATTAATGTCATTTGCCGGAGAGCGGTCGTGCTGGGACTGCTATGCGGTAATATCTAGAATATTACAGATCGGCGGCACGGTCTGGAAAGACAAGTGAGATTTTTATGAAGTTATTTTAATCTCGCTAATATCGAGCGAAGTAATTGAATTATATGGATATATTATTAAAAAGATTTATGTATACATTTTTCACTTTACTTGTATCTAGAATATTCCTTTTTGACTGACCTGAAAAAAAGACGGAGGTGTACTTAATTTGAATGTTTTTTTTTTTTTTAATGGATTTTCATCTATGACTTCTAAGTCATAATAAAAAACAAGATAATTTTTGACAGAAAAGAAACCCACATAAATGATTTTGAGGAGTTTCATGGTGTATCTTTAACTACGAAAGTCCAATGCTAATGAAATTAAAATGGGATCACCCTTGAGGTATCTCCTTTCCAAGGAAAAAAGAATCATCTAAATTGGTTCATAAAGAAAGAAGTTAGGGCGGAACATTCATTAAAAAAATACATTCAAATTGAGTGACATACTTTTTTTTTAAGTCTGTTAAAAACTATACATAACTTTTAGCTGCAATGGCCACTTAAAATGGAATTAACTGAATGTATGTTCGCTAACTTGTTATAAAATAAGTCTTAAAAATATTTTACATTACTATAATAAATCTAATTTATATATGCATTTGTGACTTTTATATAACATGTATTATTAGTAGAATTCACCCATTAAAAAAAAATATAAACACTAGGCCAACAAAAGTGAATAGGTACGAAATGTTTGTTTTGTGAAGAAACTCAAAAAAAAAAAATCAAATGAACGTCATCTAGTGAGAAAAATATAAAAGTTATTGATCTTTTTAAAAATCACCAATAAGCCAATAAGATGGCACGGCTATTAAAACTAGGTATCATGCACGTCCGTCCGAGCTATCTTAGAAGCCTTTACCCAATAGTCGTACATACATTAAATCTTTCCATAAGAAATTAGAATTCAAATTAATTTCGAATAGTGATTACGAGCTTATACTCAAATGTGTTGAATTTTTCCCCGCTCTTCTAAATACTTTGTAACACTTACCTCCGTAGAAAAACCAGTGTCATAGATAGGTTATATATACCATACAATTAAAGGTATTTTTAAAGGAGAAAAATATATTCAATCAATTCAGTCGATTTGTCAATTTCAACGTAGACAAAGTGTGAAAAAAATAATTACAGACCGTGTGATCCACTATTAGAAAAAAATAATCAATCAGAAACCTTTTTTTAACAGAATTCAAAAAAAGACGAAGGTTACATTCTCAATTCAAATGTACATTTTTTAAGGATGTTCAGCCATAACTTCGGGGCCATCCATAAATAAATAGGGGGAGGGAGGGGGTCAACGAAGTGTGACATTGTGTGACAAGGGTTGGGGAGGGGACCCAAATTTTGTGGCATCACATTTTTTCAAAATATAATATTTTATATCTAAGTACATTAGAACTTCTTTAAGTCGAAAACCTCCCAAACTCGAAAGAATGTGTTCCCTTCCATTCAAGCCCCAAAACCTCCGTTGCACTAAATCTCAACCCTTTAGTCAAAATAATCAGAGAAAAAATTAAATTGGACTTCTGTATCTCGAACATAGCAATGTTTTATTTAACAACTTTTACAACTCGATTATTTGAAACTTATTTCCTTTATACCTTTGTTTGATTTGATGTCGATTTTATTGAAAAATAATTTAAATGGAAATTAAAATAATTTCCGAACACTGGTGTTTTAATTTCATAAATTTCTAAATAAAAAATTGCAAAACATGTGACATCACACTAGGGGCCTATACTCACCGCAGGAACACAACCGTTATATTTTGACCACGGTCTTCTGTAGGGTTGTCTTCTGCCCAAGTAGAGTGAAATCTTAAAAGATATTTCTCTGTGCCCTTCCTCTCTATTGAAAGTAAAACCGTGTTCCCAGATGTTATCAGTTTCTTTCATCTTCTAATGCTCGGTGCCTGGCTAGCCACCACCTTGGAAATCTATAGCAAAAGCACCTATCGGTGGTCTCCGGCAACGCGCTTGAGTTCCTGTTATATAAATATGTATTTATCGATACTAAAATTCGACCAGCGACTTCTTGATCATAGACTATTTTCTGTTTGACATTAACAGTATTCATAAACAATGAGTATTACCTACATCACTTGCTGTCACTTTTCGTTGAGTGACAGTGTCAATATTTTGGGGGGTCTAAGTTCAATGGCACCTGTCTTATTATAATTCGCAGTATTAATTTATTTAATTTAATATATTAGTAACAGATATTATAGATTAATTTTAGCTTTCTGCACTCCTTCTCCATATAAACTTTAACCACGCCAAATCTCACAGTCTTCCGTGCACGCAATCCGGTTAGAAAAGGGTAGAAAGCTTTTGCTTCACGTATTAATAATCATAATTACGCAATAAGCCGTATAATTTGTGTTATGTCGCTTGCACATATTTGTCACGATAATTTTCAGTGGACGTCATAGTTTGAAGAGAAATCATTTGCGCACTTGCAAACGTAAAATGGCGATAACGAGGTCCGGGATCCGCGATAAGCTTATCAAAATCAGTGTTCACTTTCAATCGATGTCGATGATAAGTGGTATATAAAGATTTATAAGTCTTTATCGATTGCGGCAGGCGACTTGCTGTCTGCTATCACGTATGCAACTGTTAAAGCTTCCCATTCATCATCCATCTTTGTTACAAACGATTGAAATCGCTGTAAGAATTATGCTGTTATCTAATCGTTAAAAAATAATATAGCCGTTAGAAAATAAATTAAGAAAACAAATAAAAAGCTAGCGTCTCGTGCCGTCTCTTTTTGCCACATGGCGTTTGTCATATAATAGGACGAAATAGATAATGCAAGTTTTGTTCACGTCGTATAGAAAAAGGTTAATAAATCATAATACATTGAGATAATATAATTTACACCGAAAAAATCACTTTCGGGTGTGTAATTCAAAAGTTTTAATTAAAATTAGGTATTGAAAGTTTGGGTTCCGAAATATCACTTTTATGTAATGTAATGAGTATCCAATTTAATACCTAAAATATAACTGTTCTTATATTTAATACACTAGCTTTTGTCACCAGTTTTGCCTATGTTTCGAGATAATTAAAAAGGTAATATTGGTACATACCAATACCAAACTGCTTATATATTTAACATTACTACTGATACTATTTTACATAATACATTACGTATTAGTTCTTGCTCCTAAGCTTCAAACATATTTTTCATCATTTTCAGTCAGCATTCATTACAGAGTTTATTCGTTGAAAATCCAACCCAAAAACAAGTGAATGTTGAATGGTACCGGTCCATGGACGGTCACCTACATGTTTATGTCCTAACTGCATATAAATACTTACTGCGGCGAAAACCTGTCACTATGGCGGGGTTTTTTTCCGCTTTCAGTTTTAAAAGAAATAAAGTTTTTAAAGACAATAAATACTAATAATATAAAATTAAACGTTATGTCTCACGATTAATATCCGGCTTTACCTTCCGTTCCACGCAATAAACTTAATAATTGCATATCACGATTTGGATAACGATTTTTATGATATTTTGAATTTAGTTAATGTATTTTACTTTCCAAGTTTACGTAGAGAGGGCTCCTTTCTGAGATTATTTTTATAACGTCAAGCGATGCTCCGTCTCTCAGGTAATAAAAAAAAAATGTGTGCGTGTACTAGCGTACACTCGTAAGAAGTGAAACTTCTTTATGACGTTATTTTTCAAAAAATAATTTACTATATGCAACTTTACAGAAATTGGTTAAATAAAGTTAAATTAGATAAAGTTTAATAAAAGGCTTTTATTATCATAGACGTAAATACAAATTCTACAATTATTTCATTTTAGCTTATTACTACAAAGATTATTATTGAATTTCATTAATTGTAATAGAATTATTACTATCATTGATGTCGTTATTATATATTTGTGTTATTAATGGCTTATGATAACTGAAATACGAAATATATTGTTTACATTCCACAATATTTAGTAACCGAGCGAAAACTCCATCAATTGTAGTGCCGGATCTCGTTGTCGACGTTTGAGGATTGTTTTTCATGGATAAATTCAGTTTACCTTTCAAAAATTCAATTAGTTTCAAAGATTTTTCTGAATGCAAAATTGATATTAAAATCTCCACTTAATATCATCGGTATTTTATCATTATTGTTGCCGAGTAAAGAGGCACCGCCACTAGCTCTATACTCTCGCATTCGCTCTGCAGCTGTTTTTGGATAACCAGGGTGGATTGAAGAAACATCACTCGTTGCTTGAGTTTCATTCACACAGACATGGCTTGTGGTAGCAACTGATGTACTGAGATGTGAACAATGCCGATAATGGACATCAACTTGAACAGTAACTGCATTTGAAGATTCCTCAGGATTTGGCGATATTTCCATCGTTGAATCTAAAAACAATTAATTTATCAATTTACAAAAAAAATATATATATATATATATATATATATATATATATATATATATATATATGTATTTATATATATGACAAAGGTTAAGCTTAAATAACTTGAAAACTTGAAAAATAAATAACATGATCACGCCCACGTGTTGGTGATTTGAAAAATGCAATCAAAAACTGAGGTTGACTTTGAATATTTTAGAAAAATAAATACCACAATAAACATTCAAGTATTAGAAAAAATTGATACCATAATTACACCCACGTGTTAGTGTATTGAAAAATACAATCAAAAACTGAGGTTAATTTTAAATAACGTGGAAAAATAAATACCATTATTACACCTAAGTATTAGAAAAAGAGATGTAATTACTTATTTTTTTTAGAAATTCACTGGAATTAGAATTAAAATAAACCCTTTGATTTTGCTGATCACTTCAATATAACATATAATATATATATATATATATATATATATATATATATATATATCACGTCACTATAGAGCGTTGGGAATAAATAAGCATGCAATAGAAAAACGGTCAAGTATAGTGGTAGGAGTAAGTCCGTTAAAACGATATGCTATTGGTAAATGGCAATTGCACGACACCACCTAGTGGTCAAAGTCATCACTACTCAAAGCGGGTCATGGGCTCTTATGGAAGTCGATGCAATCGCCACCTGGATTTCGAAAATGTAACTACTCAAAACGGGCCGCAAAATACATTGGAGACATTTACCTATCCCAACTCCGCTGGAGAAAGTATACTTCGAATCACGCGTGGTAGGGATAAGAAAAGATGGCGCGTAACGGAAAAATGTGACGCGTAACGAAAAAATGTTACACTAAATTTTTTTCCAACCCCGATAAAGAAGTTTCACTTCAACAATAAATTTTTGTATGAAGAAAGTATTATTATTTTCTTTAACTAAACCTAGAGAGATAGAGCACAGAAAAATGACTTTGGAGACATCTCTCTACTTCAGCAAAATACAGTCCGCAGCAAAATAACATAATGTTGTGTTCCTGCTGCGAGTTAGGTTTTCACAGCTCCTTGGGGTAGAGAGTTTCGAAATAGGCAACGCACCAGTGATACCCAAGCGGTCATAGGTTACGGTAGCCGCTTAACATCAGCCGGGCCGTATGCTTGTTTGCCACCTTGGTTGTGTAAGAAAGAAATGAAATATGGAAGTTTTATATCTCTTTCGTACTCTGTTATATCTTTTTAGGATTGGCCTTGAAGAAAATATCACTAACGATATGTTTAAATGCTTCGTCGTTCGCTGCAATATAAACACTTGACTAAAAAAAAATTTCTCTTTTTACTTGATTCAACAATTACGTCACTTCAACAATTAGGGCGAATCGACCGACACATCATATGCTAAAATCCATCAAGCCATTTAGGCTACAGAGCGTGCCAAAGTAATAGACATAAGTACATACGCTCGAAAATCATAACCTACCTTTTTCGCAGTCAGTTAAAAAGGTTTATTTTATGTAACAGTAAAATTCCAAAACAGTGGTGACCACCGAGAGATGACAATCCAGTCGCCACTGTCATGCAGGTGTAAGTAACTGTCCGTAAACTTCACGTAAAATAGAGGATTAACATAAAATAGATATTAATTTGGGATTAATTGCCATTACGGGCTAACATCGGCCGTTGAAGCACATTGAGTTTGTCGACCGAATAAAAAATACTGTATTTCACATTAAATTCATTTTAAAAATAAAAAGACAATAAACATTGACAAGTAATTAATCTTTCTAAATCATTATACTTCGATGTTTACAAACGGTAACTTAGATCTCCCTACACAGCTTAAATACGTCCATACAAAATCATAACTAGAAACGGGCAGCGTCTGAATATAGTTTATTGAACGATTTTATACTGTGTCACGTTGAATACAGTGCAGTGAACTTTTGGTACCTTTTGAGAATTTTTATGGTGTGCGGCGCCAACGACACCTATAAAAAGGTTGGCCCTGGCTTCGGTAAGTTATTGAACCTATCGATGGAAGAGATAAGATATAAATGGGATATATTGGCCTTTACAATTGATATGCGTAATATTGTTCTTTTTGTTGAAGTATTTTATATTTAAGTACCTACTAAGTTTTTTTATTGATAGTATAGTGACCGAAAATTTTTACACGCTAAAACTAGGAGACTGACTCAAGTGCCGATCCTGGAACACATAGGCTTTTGTCGGTAGCTAGCTAGGTGGATATGTAACTTATGCCTAAGTATTGCGGTCTGGTTTCATCACAATGCTTTTCTTTTAAATATTCGAACATAAGTCGATCGACGTGTTGTCCGAACACACTACACCACTTTGTCATTTATTGCCATTGTCACAAAACTGCAATCTGCTCTTCGGGCAACTGGTAAAAATAAAATACTTAATGGTTTATATACTGTATTGTCCAGACCTTTAACAGATCACCATCACCGCACCAGTATACGTTCGCTCTGCACTACGGTTGGCTTGCTAATCCAAGCAATTTTTTTTTTGAACTGTTAGCCTTAGGGGCCCTGAAACCGCTGCGGCTTTTACAGCTTCACCGGACTTGGGCAAGCCATATGCGCTCGTCTTTTTTATATAGGCGCTTGCGACGAAGTCAATACATTACCTCGTGAAGTCAATAAACTACATATACTGTCCCTGATTGTAAGCAGAGTACAATCCTAACACAACGGCGACTACCGGAAGAGCGTTATCAAACGACGGTCGCCGTTGTAATGCCGGCCTGCATCATTTTAACAGGATAGCACAGGCTGATTCCGAAACGCGACACGCAAAAGCGAGTCACCTTTTCATCACATGCAAGGCGGTCGCGACCTAGTCGGGCAAAACAGCTCTACCAACCTGAATTGTAGTGTAATACCTACACGTTTACAAGAAAATTGACATATTATTAAGAAAATTAACATTAAGAATTAGCAATTACTATTACTTACTTTAAAAAAATGGTTTATAACTATAATAAAATTATTAAAAAGGAAACAAAAAACCCGACTTCGACAAAAAACATTCTTTTTCTATTTTTACTTTTTCTTTGATTCCCAAACGTTTCACTTAATTATTATATAGCCTATGCCATTACCACAATTAAGATGAATCTAACGACACCTCGTATCACCACCATAAAGCCATCTAGCTACATAACGTGCCATAGAAATAGACATATATTTGATCCGCTTTTATTTATCTTAATATGTTAATATTCTTATTTACCTTGTATTTCCTGTATTATTTTCGTATATATTATGTATGGTTTCTTGTCAAATTTTCTTCTTTTTTTACGTACGAGTACATTAACCTAACCGATGCCTTGATATTATATTAGAGTATTAAGATATTAAAATAAATATAAGCTGACCACTAGACCTAATATAACAACGCTCGGAAAACATAACCCTCCTTTTTCGCAGTCGGGTAAAAAATAGGGACTCGCCAAGTTATAGGTGATGTAGCTGTGACGTATGGCATATAAATTATATTTTTAATTTAAATAAAAGTATCGCTTAAAAAAGTTGCGGACTACGTGTCTGCAGGGTTAGCACAAAATGGTCACAAAACAATAAAACAATTTGTTTTTTGTGTGTTGTTTTGTTTTTTAATATATGCAAATATCAAACATGGTGTGAAGATGTACCTTTTTTATGCGCAATTATTACAACAAGCCAGACGAGTTTAATAGTACCCATTATTGTCTGTATAGTCTACAGCCATTAAGTTGACAACTAACTTAACCGGAAAAACTTGACTTCCTGCGATGTAAAAAAAAGTTAACAATGGAAAAAAAATAGTCGGACGTATAGACAACCTCGGGAAAAACAATAAAACTTTCCTCGAAAGTCACAAATCAGTTTCAGCGCTTCTCTGCTTTCAGCTTGCATCAAGTTACTTTGTGCCTTTGTTGTATAGTAGAATGGCAAAATGACGGATAAATCCAAAAACCGCCCAAGTGCGAGTCGGACTCTCGCACCGAGGGTTTCGTAATTGTACAGCTACATTCACCGAAATAATTAGGTAACATTACTGACGAAAGCACCGGACAAACCTTACAAAAAATAAACTGAATTGATGTACAAACTTAATTTCGCCGTTGAAAAACTGTCGTCTTTATACATCGAAATATGCCGTGGTCAGTTTACCAACTGCAAATAAGTTTATATACGCAGCGATTTTTTTCTTTACTTGTGTTAAAACATTGCTTCTTGCCAAATATCATGATGATTCTAGGTCAACAAGAAGTACCCTATAGGTTTTGATTTCTTTGCAAGTTTTAAAATATGCGCGATAAGCTAGCTGCCGTAGTTTTTGATTGTATTTAATTAGAAGTTTGATTTTTTACAGTTCTAAGTGATTGTAGATCTGAGTATTAGTATTAATTTCAACTTGATACCTCTACGCGTCCCTGAGGAAAAGAGTCTTGGCAGACAGACAACGAACAACAAAGTGATCCTACAAGGGTCCCTATTTTCATTTTGAGGTACGGAACCCTGAAAACAGTGGTGACCTCTGAGAGTTCAATAGTCCATCACCAAATGGCGCCGCCGTTCTGGTCTACATAAATAGAAATTGGATATACACCGAAAGATCTCGAAACACAATGCACATAAACGAATCATCATGGCGGCCTTGTAAATGTTTTGTGGATCAAATTTTCTTCCCGGGGAAATCATCATAAGCGTAAATTATTTTTAAACCACAAACCAACTATGAAGCGTTCAAGTTTCTCCACCATGTTCTTCTTCACTATCACTTCTTACTAATCAAATTGGAAGTAGTAAGTTTACGAGTGTTCTGAATAAATCCATGAATATCCATATTATTTGAAAATAAATAAATATGACATTTTAGAATCATTCGGTGATCGAAAACATCTTAAAAATGAGCATATTCTATAAAATAAATGATACGTAATTAAAAGAAATTGACATAAAAGTGCCAGCAAACAATCGACGGGGATTTCTACTTGCACAATTTTATTTACGACATAACAATGTTGAATTCTGAGTTAATTAAAAAAAACCACCACTAGTTTCTCGCGAATTTCAATCGAGTATATTTAATAACATAATGATAATTGATCACTTTCGTCTAGTATTTAGTGTACTGATGATCACTATTGTTGTTGTTTGGACCGGTTCGTATAGTTCGCTTGCATTGGATGGATGGACGGATTTTCACCTGCGTTTCAAAGTAAAAAAAAAAAAAAAAAAAATGGCACAATATTGTTATTTATGATATTAAGGTGGTGAGTTGGTTTCTACAAACGTGTAGACGAATATAAGCTCTCTCATCCACTGGAAATAATAAAACTGTAAACAATATAAATACTGCAAAAAACAGTATAGGAAAAGATAGTATGCCCATCGAGTTTTTGCCGGTTCTTCTCGATGACTGGGATATTTTCCGAATCGGTAATAGTTTTATGACGTTCATAAATGCCTTCTTAGGTAATAAATTGGATTAATTATTTTTTTAATTTATATGTAAATATACATTCATGTAAAAAGGGGCTTCTCTGTATTTGAGGGTAAGCACGTTACAATACAAAAACAACGATAACCACCCTGAAAATGTGACTAGTTTGGAAGATGTCTGGAGTTAATTCCTCTCTGCGAAATGTTATGGGTGTTACATTTATTCGAGAAACGTCCACCGTGACTTCTTGCCTACAGCTTGCCAGATCGTTTGATTTTAATGGTTATTGATCCGCTTCTTAGTGTTGTGGCGTGAAGTTATGTAGCCTTATAACCTTCCTCAATAAATAGGCTTTAGTTCTGATTGGTAATTTCACAGTTTAACGCAAACAGACAAACTTTCCTAGACAATTCTTCTCAATACAACGTCTACATAATTTCATACTTGATCTAATATAATATTTAATAATAAAATAAATAAATATAGTTCTCATCTTCTTAATATCATAAGTAGAGGTTTTTGTATCCTCAAAAAAGAATAATAGGATTTTCGCACATTTTTCCCGATGTAATGAACAAACGCAAGCACGATTGACCTTGTAGTTATTTTCCAACCGATCGGTAAATTTGTTAAACTTTTACATTCAAAATGTCTAAACTGAATGAAGAATTATGTTTTGATCTTTATTTTGTACGTTTTCATACAAATTTATAATTTAGCTCGTGTTTATTCAGGTGTAGACATGCAAAACTGAGTCCGTCCATAATTAGATCTGTCAGAAATCAAGGATTTCTAGCCAATTGTAAGTATAACTACGCATCTAATAAGTTTCGTGCGACATTAGTATGCGCTTGCGCACTTAGACTCGGCAAATATAGTAAAGCATGACCTTTCCACTAGCTTCCTTATGTGCGCAATTAATTGGCCACAGGACCTTCCGCGTATGCGAATGGACGAACGTTTAACATGTTATATTTTATTTTGCGTCATTATTCCTCCTTAGAACCGTGTATTTGACGAAGATAAAAATTTCACCGCTAGGTTATTGAACTTGCCCGTGACCTTCCATCTTTCCTTGCAACTACTACTCGTCGATTGAATTTTTTTTCTGAATTCGCGTAAATTTTATTATCCCAATTTAATTAGTAATAAATACTAGGAAAAAATAACTGTGAGGGAATTTGAATACAAAAAAAATCGTCAAAAGGGAAATATTATTTTTAATCCAAACACTTATTACCATTTTGAATTAGGTCGTGAATATAACATTAGGGTGGGTAGTAAGTAAACAAGTTGAATTGCGAAAACAGGAGCGCGGTACTCCTGACTCTCCAAGGACATGTATATATTGGCGCAATAAATAAAATGCTCAATAACACCGATAAATCTAAACGTGTAGTTGTGTAGGATCGTGCAAAGAACCGCGCACGCGCCGGTTCCATGACCTGTCTCAATGCTAACTACGTATGTGTGGCGCGGCCGTGCGAACACGCCCGGTTGTTTACATCAATACACATGCATTTATACCGCGCTGTATGAGTTTTGATACTTTATAAATATTGCTTTTTGAAATTTTACATCTTTTTAAACCGACTTAAAAAAAACTGAGTTCGAGTGTATACTTTTTTATGAATGTTCAGCCATAACTTCTATGTTTATATAGCGTTTTGGATGGTTCTTCTTTCGTTAGAAAGTGGATACTTCAAGGGTGGATACATTCGAATATACACCAAGAAACTCCTTAAAATCAATCACTGTTAAATTATTTTTATATGCTTAAAAAACTCAGTAAAATGAATTTACGTCATTACATTGATGACTAACTTCATCATATTGTTGTCACGAGGGATAAAAATTTAGAAGCTATATTTGTTTTGTTACACTGATGAAGTATAACTTCTTAGGTTCATACATAAGTACACATATGTACTTTTTTTTTACGTTAACTTTTATAAGTTAATAAATTGTCTGTAAATTTCAGTGAGTGGTTAAATTTTATTGCATAGGAATGACGAATTAAATATTATTTTATGAAATATAGTTTAAAAGGAGACGGATACTTCTGGGCCCAGAATGTAATTAAATGAAATATGGTTTATAAAATCGAATATATTTTTGTTTATAAAATCGTGCAATATCATAAAAATGTACAAACAACAAAATAAGTAAACTAATAACTTTAAAAGATAATGAAAATAACCCTTTTTTAATATTAATCCTACTTCAAAAATAGTTTCATTTAAGTTTATTACATGACTTCGCTCATACGAAATATCCTAAATCTCTGCTTTTAGATTGCAAAAAATCCGCATTAGCTATTAATTTACACCGTTTTCATATTTTTACATCTCTTTTTTACCCAGACCCATGTCTGTATGAAAGAGTATCCGTCTTCTTTGACACCTGCTTATATGTAAATAATTTTTATAAATAATATTAGGTTCTTACATATGAAATTTGTGTTTTGTCGTACTGACCACTTTGATCTGAAATATCTCCTCTTTGGTTAAGAATTCCAAATTCAAATTTATACATTCATTTAGCTGGTACATTTAAGGTTTGAGAACAGTTATTCATTTGTGTTTTCCTCATTATTTTTTTCTTTGGCGTCGCTTATTACCGCACAATGGAAAACATGAAATATCTGTATATTTTCGAGTACGAATTGTACCGTGGCATCAGTGCTGCAGAAACAGCTCGAAGGATTAACGATGTGTACGGCGCTGGTGTCGTAAAAGAAAGCACGGTACGTTTTTGGTTTCAACGGTTTTGTTCTGGATATTTCGACCTTCAGAACCAACCCTGTGGACGGCCGGAGACCAAAGTGGAAAATTAAGAATTAAAGGCTATTGTAGAAGCGGATCCATCACAAAGCACTTCAGAGATAGTTGCAGGCTTCGGGGTAAGTTATAAAACTGTATTAATCCACTTGAAGCAAAACGTGAAAGTAAAAAAAACTTGAACGATGGGTACACCATGAATTGAGTGAATCGAACTTACAAACACGCGTCGACTGCTGTATTACTTTGCTTTGTTCTAAACGAAAATTGACTC
Source organism: Saturnia japonica (assembly GCA_033032175.1). Classification (NCBI taxonomy): domain Eukaryota; kingdom Metazoa; phylum Arthropoda; class Insecta; order Lepidoptera; family Saturniidae; genus Saturnia; species Saturnia japonica. The sequence continues at coordinate 17,965,408 of CM065318.1, forward strand.
AGAAAAAGTTACTTGTGAGTGTTTGGTGGACTAGCGCCAGTGTCGTTCACTACAGCTTTCTTAAATCTGGCCAAACGATTACGGCTGATATCTATTGTCAGTAACTGCAAACCATGAAGGAGGAACTAGCTGCTAAACAACTAAGATTGGTCAATCACTCTAGGCCACTGCTGCTTCACGACAACGCAACACCAGACTCTGCACAACAAACAACCACTAAGTTAGGTGAGCTACAATTGGAATGTCTGCGATATCCACTGTACTCTCCAGACCTTGCTCCAACAGATTACCATTTTTTCCAGAATTTGGACAACTTCTTACAAGGAAAAAAATTCAACTCCGATGCGGTAGTCCAAACCACCTTCAAAGAGTTTATTGATTCTCGCCCCCGTGATTTTTTTAGTAAAGGAATCAATGAAGTACCTATGAGATGGCAAAAGTGCATAGATATCAACGGTGCATACTTTGATTAATTAAACATATTTGACAAAAAAAAAAGACTTTATATTCCTCCCGTATAAAACGCCAATTTCATATGTAAGGACCTAATAATAATCAAGCATCAATTTTAAGAGGATATTATGCTTGCTATGATTTTTATATGTAATAGAACCTGTATATATTTTGTGGGTGAAGTTAATTAAAGTGCAAAGTTTTACAGCATATTATTTAGCCTAATATTTTTTTTATTTAAAGTGGTTACTGAAAACATCAACTGTTGGCTATTGTAAACATTTTTATTTATTTGTGAAAAATATGTATGTACATATTTATGCCATGTTTAAGAAGAAATCCGATTTGAAAAACTGGCATAATGGTTGATATTTGAGCTATTATTTTTATGAAGAAAAATAATAAAATGCTCGATTAGAATGTGTGTTTGGCTTACCTTTTATTTTCTTAATGTAATATTTAAAAAGAGGAAATTTGTATTATACTCTATTTAAAAATATTTTAAATAAGCGTTCTTTTAATTTGAAGAATATATTTAAACAAAGTACTGTATGTAGACATAAAATAGGCTTGTTCTAAGCATCAAGATTATTAAATCGCATTATATTATAAAAGTATGAGTGTGTGTGTAATGTTTACAGATAATGCAACATTCGCGAGTGTTCAACTCCCGCGCACTATATTTGTTTGACAGTGTCTTTGCCTGCTGCCTTGCTTCTCTCGTGTTTCACGAAAATTGTATGGTAATTTTAATGGTTGCAAGTAGAGTTGAGCCATTATGAATAAGACTATAATTGAGGTATATGCACTCAGTACTAATGTTGATTGGTAAACAAAAAAAAAAGCTCGTTCAGTAGTAAACGAAGTTCTTTAAAAGAACATGTATACCAAAGACCTAAAAAAGTTAGTTCGGTCGTAGTTAATAGTTACTAATCGAATGAAATTAGTAACAACTAATATTAATAACCTAACAATAATAATTACTAATGGATATAATTGAGATATCTTCACAATCGAATGATTACATTAGAATAATTAATAATTACATTAGAATTATATCCATTTGCATTTCAGTTCGACCGTGCAGTTTTTATTAAGTTTAATGCTTGTATAATTTAACTATGTTTTCGTATTATTTTTAAGACTTTTCTTTCCTTTGTGACATGACTTAGTTATTAACATATCAGGTGTGTATCAGAAAACGAGACAATCCATTTCTGCAAACCGATTTTCTTAGGATTTTAAGAATCGATACTGCACTGCAAACTGGAAGGGTACTGTGGTATCTATAGTTAGAAAAAACGGTGACATTCGAGACGTGTTTCCATATTAGCTTTTTGAGCTTCTTAACGTCACATTAGAAGTACCATTAGTTGAATACTCCTGAAAGTGGACGCTTCGATTTTAATTTATCCCCATGTATGCTGTGGTTTTTATTCAGTCCGGATCTAAAACATAGCTATATATTTTATCAACGTTCTACGCCTGTATTACTTCACAAAGCCATTCGGTTAATATTCGCAATTATTAGATAATATAATACATAAATGACAACAGTCGCTTCTTCGCAAATGCCATATGTAATGCGTCACACGAACAAATGTTTAATGTTTTTTATAAGGAAACCCTACGACTTCCTTGTTGAGATTATTCACACATAACTGTTTGTTTACCTTTTTATTACACGTAATAACTATTATAATGGTATGTAATTTATGATTTGCAGTAGCAAAAAGCAAGCTCCTTATATAATGTTTTACTCTTTTTTCATCGTAGCACGGCAGAATGACAACCCAACCAGCAAAAATATGTAGTATAAATGTCGAAAGCACGTTCGTATTTTTGCTAAATAATGTTATTAAAGTGGTAATAATACTTGAGTAGGATTGCTATCAATGTTTACCCAACGCGAAATGAGCGCAATTTATTCAGGCGTAAGTGCTGTAAAAGTGGAGTAACTGCTGAGTAAATAAGTTAGCCATTGCTATAAATATCGAGTAGTAGCAAAAAATATGCGTTAATAAGATTAATTTGTTAAATAAAATTACCAGTTTACTATTACTCGGCAAGTTTGTTCTGTAAAAGCAGCCGTATTGCTTTTACTCGGCTCTTTAGATCTGTAACAATGAATAAATTGCTTTAACTTGCCTAATAATATGCTGTAAGAACTTAATAAACCGGCACGACAAAACGTCGAACACCAAAAAATTATCTATTGTTAATATTCAATATTTTAGTTTTTATAATTAAATTATATTCACTAACTATAAGATTTTGTAAGTTATACGCCTGTTGTAAATAACAAAGAAAGTCATGCGAGAATAACTTTACTGATGAAACCAGATAAGCTAGTTAATATATATTTATGGGCCAACTTAATTCCTTAAATGTTTAAATAATAAATATTAATGAAATATAAAAAGTTTTCAAAGAAATGAACTAGTTTCTTTAACATCTAATTTATACTAATTTAACTGTAATAAAGGCGTTTGGATTACATTTATAGCAAATGATACCGCCTCGCCATACATTTAGATTAATGAACACTAACTTCTTAGTTAAACTCAACGTGTTCGTTACTCCTACACGTATAATTTTCGTGGCTAGCACTGTATTACAGAAAAAGGTACAGTGATATTAGCAATCATGCGGCGGTGACGCGGTGGCGGAGTGTCGGCAGCGCAGTGGTGGAGCCCGTCTACACTAGCCCTCATAGTACTTACGGCAAATATAAGATGCGAAATGAAGGCTACCGTAAAACCGTGGCTCCTGGGCCCAGAGAGAAAGAAAGACAGAGAAGAAAGAGATAATTAGGTTGAACAGCTCTTAAGAATACTCGCGGCAGAAATTTGTGTGGAGCTACATAATATCACTAAAGAATTGTAGCGACTTCTCTCGCCACAACTGACGCATCCTACACATAGCGATATCTCCGCAACAACTGACATCCTACATCGCGATATATAAATTAACCGAACAATTGAGTATATATACAAGAACCCGACAACAACCGTTGGGCAGCAGCCTGCCAGACATAACACCCGTCTGGCCGGAGGGTCCTCGCTTTTCTATGGCGGATGAGGAACTTTAAACTCTGTTCCTCACTTCCGCTAAAGTGGTGACCCCGACGTGATCTTGCCGGAGAAAAACATGTGAGCAAGAATTTAAATCACGTGGTATGTAAAATGGCGAGTTAGTATGCATTGATGTTGGTTTTGGGGTGAGTTTTGCCAAGTAACCGCAGAGGCGATTTGCGTATTGCGTGATGTCTGCTGCAGTGTAGTCATCTTTGGTTGACAAAAATTGACCGGGCAGACGGAGTGGCTCACCATAGACGAGCTCAACTGAAGATAGTAGAAGGTCAACCTTCCAGGAGCTGCGCATGCCGAGAAGTACCAGTGGAAGTGCTTCGGTCCACTGTGAAGAAGAGTTGCACATTATAGCCGCCTTGAGCTGGCGGTGAAGACGCTCGATGATACCGTTAGCAGCTGGGTGGTATGCAGTGGTACGGAAATGGTGTGCACCGAGCAAGGTTGTTATAGCCTTGAATAGGTGGCTCTCAAATTGCCGACCACGGTCTGTTGTTATAACCGCCAGACATAGCACCCGTCTGGTCGGAGGATCCTCCCTTTTCTAAGGCGGATGAGGAACTTTACACTCTGTTCCTCAGAATAATGAATGTAACCTTCTTATTGGTGGAAGAATGTTCAGAAGCGAATAAGTAGGTTTTGAGATTATCTCCTACAAATATATGAACAAACTGTACTCTTATTATAATAATATTACATATTAGTATGATATCTCTACAGGGTACAGAGAAAACTTTTGGAAATGTTTTTGTACTTAGAGAAAACCGACTGGTGAAATAACTTTACCCTACAAAAGATCATAGAATGACCTTTAACTTGTGTTCCTGCGGCGATTAGGGTTGCCAGAGCTCCTAGAGGAAGGGGGTCTAGGTTGCCTTTGGTATTACAAGCATTCACAGGTTACCGTAACCGCTTACAATTGGGCGGGCTGTACACTTCTTTACGTTTGTAAGTTTATCATGTAGAAAATTTCCATCCTTAAAAAGCAGAAGTCGTGAGGTTAAATTATTACAAATGGAATGTTTTAAAGTTAATTGAACGTTTTATAAACTCGTTTGTACTTTACACGGGTGACATACTTGATGTAGTAAACTACTTCACTTTGGTTGTGATAAATATAATATAAACAAAGCATAATCACAAAACAATAACGATTCCTGATTTAGTAATAATATTATTATATAGCGCTCGGTACAAATGGGAATTAAATTATTTATCTGTAAACGAGACCACAGCTGTGTAGTGACTCAGTATTTACAATAAAAACAATTAAAATATGTAGATATGATACTTCTCTGTGGTTTCATGAGTCCAAAGGTTGCGGCAGTACTGAATACTGCGATATTATTGTTGCAAAGTGCACTTTGTTTTTAAAGTCTATTCTAAATATTAAATAGAACGTATATTCTTTAAAAAATTTCGAAAAGATGATTTTCCAAAAATAGGTGATCTCTAGATTATGTTTTAGTAAAAGGGTAAAATTAAAATTGGTGTCAATAAAATTCTCATGAAATTGTATACAGTGTGCGTGGCTCAAGTCCCGGGAAATAATTTTCGAGGAAAAAATTCATGCGATAATAATTCGCAGAACTTGTTATGTTTTAGATAAATCGGATATAAATAAAAATTGTTGCGTAAATGTAGATTATCCGCCATTTAGAGAGTTGATATTCCTTTTAATATTTTTAGTATAATATTATATCTATATAATTGCTTACAATATTACATTACAGTGTAAAAGTGCCCGTAATTACTAGCCCGCAAATAGGTCAAAATACATGGTAACTAAACGCATTAGTCGAATAAAGATTTGATGCGTCGATGTAGAGTCTTTAATTAATGCACGAGTATAAAAATAAAATAATCGGTATTTTTAATTATAGTAGCAAAATTGACATCTTTCAAATCAGCCCCAACGTATATCGTTGAAGCAACGCGATAGCAGAAAAGGCAAAGTATCTGCTTCGTAACTACACATTTAGATTTTGTTTGCTACATTATTGCTATCGCTTTACTATTTTTAAATACAAAATTAACAGCAGGATAATTTGAGTTGGTAACTTGACCAATGATATTATAAGTAAAAAGGACTCAGTATTTTATGATAATTACCTTCTGAAATGATTTACATAATCTATGCAATTTTATGAGTCCGTTTGATCGCGCCGAACTTGTTACATCCTTACAGAGAATAACACATTTAACCGCAATATTGAACTGCGGTCCTTATAACAAACAATTATTAAACAATTATATATTATATAGCACAAGGATTTATTAGTACAATCTCAAGTCGTATGATTCAATTGTAATGCACATATGAATACAATAATTTAGTAATTCAGTGCCAGAGACGACACACCATCTTTTTAAAGTGAAAACTTTTATAGGATGGTTTGAATAGAAAGTAAATTCATGTAAGTTGTCATCGACATGGTCACGTGACGTGTTAACGATAATATTATATCTGTTCCTATTAGTATAACTTATTGCGTTGGACCAACTGTGAATGTGTATAAATATTTATATATACACTAGCCGTTACCCGCCCGCTTTGCTGGGCGTATAATACGGTCGTATTCTTAAATCTAGATTTGAAATTTGGTACAAATATTTCTTTTACCACGTAGATACCAACTACAAAATATATAGACACTATCAATTTTAAATTAATTAGCTTCGAAAATCACCGACTAAGAAAGTTCATGATCCACTTTAATTAACAAAGTTCTCCTACTTTTTTGCTTCATTTTAAACGCTAAATTTTAATTCTCTGCGAATATCCTGTTGAGAGCTCATAGTTTCATTATTTATAAAAGAAATTCACATGAAATGTTGAACAATTATTGGACCAGAAAATATTTTTTGACATAGATTTCCGCATCACCGTAGGGGTACTGTGTCGTATGATGGGTTCCCATTATTTAACATGGTGGGATCCCCAGGAGGCCTTCACCATGTGGACGGTAATAAGCAACCCATCTTTAAAAAGTTATTTTTGATATTGTTTATCTACCAAATAAATATTTCTTATCTTGAATATGCTACTTACAATTTTTTTTGATAAAACATTATAATTGCATATTACCATCCATGTATGTAGCCTATCTCGCTATTCACAACAGTTAATGAGGAATAAATTATGTATTTTTTTCTACATTTAAATTATTATTATATTCATAATTATTGCATAATTTTTATTACGTAATGACGAGGTAGACTAAAAATTGTATATACACCTAAAGCTGTGAATGCTCTTATATTTTTCTATCTTGGCAATGATTAAATCAATTACCTCGTAATAATCTTTGTTATTTTTTTGATGAAAATGGCAATGTTTTTGAAAAAAAATTTTCTATAATAAATTCAAATAAAAAAAAAAAGATACATAGTTTTAGTTTTATCATAAACCTGTAGACTTACAAAATATCAATGATATAACCTACTTTAGTTCATAAATATCTTTAATCAATGAACATTAAATATAATAAAGAAGATGTAAAACTAATGCAATTATAGTAATCCAATTCAAATTGAATCACTATGTTGAATTAGTATATCCTTATTATAAAAATAATTAAAATATAAAATTAGATACTTAAAACTTCCTTATAAACGACGTTCTTAACTTTGTTATTTGCATGAAGAATAACCAAGCTGTCAGGTGACCATGAGAGAAACAGTCATTCCTCAAATCCACTCCAGCCACTCTCAAACTTTGTCCTTGTGCCTTATTAATTGTCATGTCATAACAGACTTTAATTGGGAATTGTATACGTTTGAGTTCAAAATGAAATCTGATGGAATTAGAGGAATTCTCAGAATGAATATATTTTCCTCCGTCATATTTTCCAGTGAAGATCGTGGCTTCAATAACGTTCTTGTGTAGAGCTTTCACCTGAAGTCTGGTACCATTGCATAGTTTTGGAGGGTTTAAATTTCGTAACATCATAACTGGTGCACCAATTTTGAGGTTTAAAGTATGAGGTTGCATTCCTGGTGGATTGACAGTATGTAGAAACTCCGCAGGGTAATGGACTGCATCTTCTTGCTCCATTACTTGATCGATGTACCTGCCACCTGTCACCTGCTCCATTGGCAACTTCTCTAGTAAAAATTATTAATGCTTTTGGCTTGATCGTTTGTTGGAGTAAGAATGGCTCTCTCCTTTAGCCATGCACAATAATTTACTCTAGCCTTGTTAATATCAGGATAAATTTTATTAGTTAGTGAGATTAAATCTATCACAGTATCACAATGGATACTCGAAATATTTATTTTTCCTTGTTCTTCCGGAATTTTGCCATCTCCTATGTCAATCAATATTTTTGAAAACTCCTCTGCTCTTAAATCGATTTGGAGATGAACACGCATATTAATAGTCAATGATAGGATTTTGACTGAAGGCCATAAAATTGATGACTTCAGACAGGCTTTTACTTCATCTGCTCGTGTTCCTCGTTGTACAACAGGCAACGTTTGTCTAAAGTTACCAGCCAAAAGAACAATTACTCCACCCATAAGTCGTTTACAATCTAAAATGTCCTGAAGCGTCCTATTCAGAGCTTCAATACCTTTTTTGTGAGCCGTAGCACATTCATCCCAAATAATAATCTTTGTTTCTCTGAGCACATGAGCCATATCACTCTGCTTAGAGATATTACAAAGCGGAGACTCGGAATAACCAAGATTTAAAGATAATTTAAATGCAGAGCGTGCTGTTTTACCTCCGTCAAACAAAGTCGCAGCTATCCCTGAGGAAGCAACGGCTAATGCAATGTTTTTGACACTTCTGATTTTCGCGAGCAGCAAATTGATTAGAAACGTTTTTCCAGTGCCACCAGGAGCATCAAGAGAATATAATTGTCCAGAATCAGTATTGATCGCATTTAAAATTTCGTTGTAGATATTTTTCTGTTCTAAATTTAATTTAGGAACAATAACAGCAACAAAATTAGAAAATTAGTCAAATAGTTGGTATCATAAGCTAATTCACTAAGATATTGACGATTTGTAATAACAGATCCTTTCTCTCGTGATGGAGATAAGAGATCAAATTCGGACAGTGTTTTTCCAGACATTGAGAGAACTACATCTTCAATAAGAATTAGGGCTTAGTTATAAATAAAATCTAGGATCAGCTCAATACTTCCACGTTCTTGTTCTACTTTTCTCTTAATATCTTCCGAAAAATAGTCCCGATACTTTTCCCATAATTTTAATGGGTCTGCAACATGGCAGAAAACTAACATGATGGGAAACAGTTCACGGATTTTATAAGGAGAATTAGAGATGCAAGCTTCTTCTAGAGTGCGGTCCCAATGAGCATCATCTTCGAGCAAACTACGTGCTCTGCATGTGGCTTGAAATGTCGGCTGAACTACTCCTCCAACAGTTTTTAAAGTAAGGAATGATGTTGGACCCCGGACTTCATGTAAGAGAAGTCGAATATAATAACACTCAGTATTTCCAGGATGGACAGTATAAACTCTACCTAAAGTTTGATCTTTTTTAACCCGGAACTTCTTTTCCTTTTTTTCTTCTAGACAACAATTCCACACATAGTATGCCGGAACTTCAATGTACAGACGAGTTTTTGCAAAGTCATCAACTTGGCAAAGTTAAAAATATCCCATTAATATTGTTTTTGGAGGATTTTGTACTTTGGCAACAACATCATTTTTTGGAAAATAAATTCTCTCACCGTTCTCAAGATGCACAGCATAACTGAAGGAAATCTATCATGGATGTTGAAACGAAATATGCACCAGATTGCTTCAGAGCTACTAATATAACGTCCCGCCTAGTACTTTTTCACCTCATCTAAGTCTTCAACAGTAAATGATGCTTGATCAGATCCTTTGTTAATATACTTACAAATTTATTTAATAGATTTAACAGAATTACAATATTCGACATTGATATGATCTTTGAAAGTACGACTCAAAACTGGATTGTATGGTACAACCCATCGATTATCAATGGTAACTCCATTAAGCATTAATTTTACTACAGAATCTCTTGGGGATCGTCTGCTATATTTCGGATAGCCGTCCTCGCCTGTTTCAGTTTCTTTCAAGAACACCTTAGGATATTTTTTAGTACACTTACCGTCTACCATACAGGGTGAATTTGTGTTGAAAGATCCACAGGAACCATGAATCATAGATGATTTAACAATATCATGAAGATCTGGATCTAAATTATGATCAGGTAACTCAGCACTTATAATTTGGTCAAAGCAGTCAGGTCTTATCTTATTTTCTAACCACAAAAGAACATGAACGTGAGGAAGTACACGTTTCTGCCACTCAATTGTGTACATGTGACATTTTACGTCACCGAAGATTCGACCTACTGTGAGGAGCGTCATCATATGTTTTACTTTCAAGTTGAAAACTCTCGCTACAATTTCATGTTTGTCGTAGGACTTTTGTTCTTGAAGCAGTAGTTCTGTTATTTTCGGCCATTTAGGGTTGCACGTAAATGTGATGAATAAATCTGGCCGACCATAATGGCGGACATACGTCATAGCATCTTGAGTTCGCTCATGCATGTAACAGGGGCCACCAGTAAAAGAAGAAGGCAACACAAACATTTTACCGATCGCTGAGAGTTCTTCATCATTTTTTGTTAAATCATCTTTAAGATAAACATATTCTTCACTTCGCAGCGTTTTATTGATTATTACGAATCCAGCAGAGTCTTTCAGTTTCAATTTTTGCATACATATCAACTAAAAATTGATTTAACAGATTACGGAATAATAATAAATAGCAGCTTTCGCCATCACGTTCTTAACCCTGAAACTATAAAATTCTGAAGAAGAAACAGTCTTATTAAGAGGTTCTTTTGTCTTCTCATCACGTTTAGGTATATTAATGTGATAACCATCTTCTCCATGACAGAACATCAATGGATATTGTAAAGTATCATAAGTCCGATGTGTCTCACTGATTCGTATCAATTGCCTGCTCCTGCTATGGAGAACGATATCTCTTCTTTCAAAATCCTGTCCGACGATAAGCACTACCACTTCTTTAGCTTCAAGAGCATTGAAACGGCCTTTGTGTCCTTCAAAAGGTTTTCGATCAGCACTAATCACAAATTTCAACTCTTTTTGATTTATAGGAACTGAATCTATTGCAGCTTGAATATCCAAAATATACTTGTTGTGCTTGCAATCTGCAATTGATGAGTTAATTCTAAATTTAGTCAAGAGAATAGCCCACATCGGATGTCTCTTTCTCTATCATCATCACCAACAAAGTATATTTGAAGGAAAGCAGGCTTCTGGTCTGGTTCAGCCATCTTCCTAATCTATGGTAAACCTGTCCTTGAACTTTAAATATTGTCATAAAATTACCTTCACTCATCGTTTTAGCTCCAAAAGACGTCATCCGAAAGCATCCATTGTACTTACGAACATTGAACAAAAAATGTTCTGACATTGGATGCTGATGGGTAAGTAGACTATTTAAAGGTTCAGGATAGGGGCCAAGCTTGGAAAGCTGAACTTTACCACTGTTACAACACAATCCTGGAGTTTCATCTTTCCATTTCAACGCATGACACCAGGGGCAAGGTAAACGTGACCCGAGAGTTACAATTTTGTCATTCAAATAATTAGTTTGACAATTTTATTTAAAACCAGAAAGATACATAGAAGTCCAGGACCGTAATTTTTCTTTGTAGTATTTAGCTGAAATTGCTTGAAAAATATGTGGGTTTTTAACTTGATAATTTTTTTGAACTTTCTTAGAAACATCAGGATGATTTTGAATTTAATTTTTAGCAGCTTTTTTTTTATGTCAGGATGATTTATATTGTATTTTTTAACAGCCTCTATATGAACTTCTTTATGGGTTTTCACATATTTTGAAGCAGCTTCTCTAAGTTGTTCAGCCCTTATTGCACCAGAAAATCTTTTTCTTCGTTTTTTTGCTCCTTTTGGTAGAAGTTGTATCTCCGGATCACAAATAGACATATGTACACTCTCGGATTGTTCGTTGACAGGAAATAATTCTGTAGAGTTATTAAGACTATTTGATTGGATAACATCGTTGTTGATGGATTCAATCATCGGAACTGAAACTTTATAGTGGCCATTGTTAAAATTTCCAGTAAACCTTAGTCTTTTAACTCCGAGTAGTGCTTGTCCAAAAATAGCTATGAGGCAACCATTCTGATGTACTTGAAACTCATACGGAAATAGTTTTGCCGCTGCTTTAACTTCACACAGAGATGCTTGCGTGTCGAGCTTCGACATGTCTTCAAAATACGAATCTCTATTGTTGTAAGGTGCATTAAATGATTGCTGAGTAAAGTACTTGAACCTCTTGAACCCAGTTTTCAAACACATGATGCACAATTTGATTCCTGATATGAGCACTCATTGATATATCACCGTACAATAAAAACGATAACGAAGAAAAAAGACATGCACCGTCACCGGGAATACTTATGTTAGACTCCATTGGTGTATTAAAATATTTTAATGCCTTAAAGTGATTATTGAAAGTAAACAATATAACAGTACTGGTAAGTATCAAGCAGTAATTGAGTAATTATTTTAAATTAAATCATCACCAAAATATGGTGGTCTATTAAAATTCATTTTCAGGTGAAAGACTTAAATTATACTGTGACGTTGATGACAGATAAACATAGGTTTATTTGTTTTTTCATTAACTTATAACGCAGCTTAGTATTAGTAATAATTACTATTTATAAAACTGTGAATAAATTTATTTTGTTATTAATACACTAACAAAAATGTAAGCTTGAATTGACTGAAAAGATTTTTAACCAAGAATACCATTTTGAAAAATTAGATTTTCTTGCGTCACGAGAAAAATTATTGGCTCAAGAATTATTTATGGGCAACAATTGATATCGTGACATGTTAAATGCGTAAGAATTCTGAGGTAGATGTGTGGGAGGAGGTGGGTGGATAAAAAATTTTTTTTCAAATTTAGGGTCTGTAGAAGCTAGCTCGGATATTAAAAATCTTAATTGTTAACACTCACCTCCGCAATCCATATTATGAGTAGGTTGTTATAAAATTCGCTATTAGATCATTTTTACATCACTTAAAGAAGACTCCTATCTAATTTGGAGTTCCTTAAATCCGTTCTTAGCTGACCTCTACATGGTAAAAGTAATATTCCTGCCAAATTTCAAGTCTTTAGGTCTTATAGTTCCAGAGATATCGTGATGAGTCAATCTATCTATAGTACACCTCCTATACATCCTATACATAGTAGGTAAATAAAATAAATAGTATGAAGAATTTCTCATATAGTTTGAATAACGAAGAAACCGGAGTCTTTGTAGCAATATAACCTAAAAAATTAAGAACATAATTGTTTTTTTTTAATACCTACTACAATTACTATGCATTAAGTATTTTATAGTAATTTAGGAGTTATTTTACTAACGTGATAAAACAAATTTGTTGTGTGAAACAGTTTTGATTTACAAGTTTTAATTTAAGATCAAAAAATTAATTTGGATATCCAAAAATAACAACTGTTTGTTTATAGTTTTAAGTTTTCACTTCTGTCGGCAGTCCTCACGACTGCTATGTCTTATTTTTTTATATTTTCGTAACACCCTTTATGGTTCAGATGTGAAAAAGTATGAAATAAAAATCGTAATTTTATTTACGCTCTATAAATACACATTTGAAAGTCAAAAGAATTATAATTAATACAAAAACATCGCTATCATCGAGAAAATTATCAAGAAGGACTACAAGAAAATGTAAACATTTAATTAGATCCCATTAGTAAACACATCAATTGACATAGAATAATCATTTTCCAGTCATCACTATTATTGAAATAATTGTCCACCCCATAACAACCATTTTTATGATAAGCCCGCTTCGCATGATCTTTGAACTAAGCATCAAATGGGAAAGAATATTTAAATTTATACAAATGAGTTATAAGACAGAAATTTACAAGAAGAATCCTTTTGTTCCCTCATACATTACTTCAATGAGGACTGAATTTCTTGCATGCACCTGAACATGTGGACTCTAAGCTGAATTGCAAGACAGATTATGGCTTAAGTCGACGCTACACGACGCGAAGGCATCCTACTGCACAGTGGATCCTGTACCTTTCATATAAGACATATTTTTAAAAATAAATTGATCATTTTTCTTATCTTAAGAAAGGTAGGCAGAGATAAATTTATTTGGAGATTTCTTTCTACTTGGGGCAGTTCGCCTGGTGGAATATCTCCAACCTACAGAAGATCGCAATTAAATAACATTGTGGTGGTTTACTGCGGTGAGTAAGGTTTCGAGAGCTCTTTGGGGTAGAGAGGTTGAAGGACGGCAACGCGCTAGAGATACCTACGGTATTACAAGCGTCCATAGGTTACGTTAGTCGCTTACAATCAGGCAGGCCGTATGCTTGTTGCGTAGTATAAAAAAATCATACGTTGTGGCGACAGATTATTTAAAAATAATAATGTCATGTACACAAAATCTTTAAACCAATATTCAACATATTGATCTGTAAAATCATGCACCTACACTCCTTTTTGGTACGAAACCTTTTATAGACTAAATCTCTTCTTGAAAAATCAACGTAGGTACTATATTTATTTTGGTGTAATTTTCAATAAACTAGAATCTTCATTTCTAAATCGAAATTTGAAAATAAACTTATATAAGTTAAATATTCTCTGTTTTAATTTTTGAAGCTAAATATAAATAACAAACTAATTCAGATTTACCAAAAATAGGTACTCTTTAAAATATTTCTACCAGTTTGCAAGTAAGGATATTTTACTATGCTATTTCTCCTATTTAAACTTAGATTTCATAATCTGTTTAATTTTTTTAAAATTATAATGCTAATGAAAATTATATATGGCATTCGGAAATCGATTTTATTTTAAATTATCCATCAAAAACAATTAATATTTTGTCCAACGAATACCACAGCTCACTGTGCACGCCGAGCGTTGCTTGAAGTGTCAGGTTATGTCTGTAGAGCGTGTGAGGCGACACTCCGACTGTTGCAAACTCTAATTGCAAGTATTATTGCAAGCGACGCGTTATACGAGAACGTTCAGACTAGATGCGAGTGCGGGCTCAATGCCTGCTCTAAACGGAGTACTTTGGCATTGCATTGTTATGCCTAAACTTTCTTTCTTACACCAGAATTTTGGCAGCAGGTAAGAATTTTAGATAGGAAATAAAGATTTTTTTAGTGGTGACGCAAGCGTGATTAGGTTACGACTGTAATCTTGTTGAAAACTAAACACAACTGCTCACTCCGGTTTGTCACTTAACGGGTCTAGTTTTGAATTTTTTATTGCACATAACTTCCTCTGTGTATATCCATTAAAATAATATAAGTACTAATTATAAGTAATATTACATGGTAAAAAAAAAAAACAAAGAATATTCTCGAAATCTAATCTAATTTCTTGCCGGCTTTCTCGATGACTGGGATATTTTTCCGAACCGTTGACAGTGTTTTGACTTATATAAGTGCCTTATCAGGGCATCGATTAAATAAAGTAATTTTTAACCGACGTCAAAAAAAGGAGGATGGGTGATTCTTTTTTCGTTGGAAATGGGATACCTTAATGGTGGTCCTATTTCAATTTAATTGGCATTGAACCTTCAACTTCGCAGATTCACCAAGAAAATACTCAAAAACATTAAAGTTGGTTTTCTTTTTTGTTAATACATAATTGTCTTGTAGTACATTTCTCTATAACTATCTCTATTGATTTTAATTTTTATTATCGTGGTATTAGGAAATCCATCGATAAAACTGCGAAAAAAATTTAACAAAGACTTTTGTATAGTCAATTCTTATTTTAGGTTTACCTGCGTTTTGTTTTAACAAGTTTTATACCACATTTTATGTATGTTTGAAAAACAACAGTAAACAATTTTCACAGTATCGCTGTTTTTAAGCCAATTGATTTATTTTTTTGCGCGGAGCTTTTCCGCGACGCGTGCACCTTCATACATTTTCATTTCGCCACAGTATCGCGTTATTTAATTTTGCCCGATGAAAACTCGCAGTGCGTGTTTTCCATTGTATTCCAAAATACAAAAGAACCTTAACATTTGCGAAATCCAGAAATTATTTTTACTTAGATTCATGACCGGTATAATGATTAAAATGTAAGCAAGTCTATGATACTTTTATATAGCAGATCGAAATAATTATGGCTCATCTGCATTGTGTTTGGCCACTGATTTTCAGGACATACGTTCGAGTTTACACAATAACTTTATTAGAAAGAAAGGAAGAGGAAAATCATTTATTGGACAATAAAACCACAAAACATACATACATGGGTCGAATAGGTCCCTGTCTTAGCATAATGCTGCAGGCCTTCAAGCGCAAGCACTGCAGCGCTGATATTCTGACAGGGCTTGTAGGTATGTACAATCTCACGGACGAATTAACATAACAAGAATTTTAATTAATTAGACTAAATAATCGTAACCTTCATAACAATAAGCAACATATGTGCTATAATATATACATCTCCTAACTGTATACTGCTTACATATATACACATATTCCATAAACTTCCAGATAAAATGCTCACCACATGAGAAAAAAAATGTTTATATTTATTACGTTGATAGGTTTTTTTACTTTTACAGAGAGCAAAGTGCGGCAAAATGTCCCTTACTGTGCCCAATTGTAAACACAGTATAAACTTAAAATGACAATGACAATTGAGAGATAGGCAATCTATCACAATCCTCGCTGCCATGCAAGCCTATTAGCTTCTCGGCTGCTGGATATTCATTGGCTAATCCCGAAATGCGACCAAGCTAAAGAGTACTAATGTGATGGATTTATCACCATGTAGTCGCGACCCAACAGGATAGAGAGATCCGAGAGCGTGACACGTCAAAATCAAAATCAAAATAATATTTGCTAAATTGACGCCCTAACAAAATACTTATGAACGTCAAAACACTACTGCCGTTACGGACAAATATCCCAGTCATCGAGAAGAACCGGTAAGAAACTCGATCGGGTTTACTTTTCTTTTTTCAACTGTACAAATGTTAGTATGATAAGTACAATAATAATAATTTTGTGAATGCACAGAGAGAGGGAGTCACTTCCAGACATCACTATCATTCCCATAATGATCCTATAAATAACTAATTACCAATACAATTAATTTATACACTGAATGGGATGTCTTATCAGTCAGAAAACTATTTATTAAATATGTCATAAATTAACAGCACCATAAAGTTCCATAGAGACCTGATTTATTAACAAGTAGACGGAAAAATACGGTTTGTGCTACTAACCGATACAAAACATTTTTTGTAAATAAATTTCAGTGCTATCTTGTGCCTTACCTATACAATAAACTAAATTAAATTCTTGAAATATATTCTCTTAATAATCATAAATGTAATGAAGTAGTAATATCCTGGCTAAAAACACAACTATGAAGATATAGAAAACTTGTTTGTAATCATAAAATAAAGTAAAGTAATAGAATTGTCATGGTTGTTCAAAATACTGTATTTCACATATTACAAATATATATATTTTTTATACATAAACAAGAAACACAACCTCATGTCTACATTTGTGTGTGTACTATTTTTTTGAGTTAAGTTCACAATATTGTAGTCTAACTTGCTACATTAGGAATGTAAGGTAAGATAAAAAGGAATAAAAAAAATTACAAAGTACCTTGTTTTCTCTTTTAAAATTATAGATTTGTGATAATGTTAAATAATAACATACAACAGTGTAATACTAGGTATGTCAGATGTAGGTACCTACTATGTAAATAATATATCCCTGAGATACAGGCTCGGCCTAGTTCAGGCGCTAGGATTCATTAATTAAAAACAAAACTATTGTATTTCCAAGAAATAAGCCTCATATTTTTGTATCTTATTATGGTCAAATAAAGTTATTATTATTAGTATATAACCTTTGCAAGTAAAACCTACTTGATATGGTCCTTGAACTTATTGTTCGGCAAATCAGTAATGCGCTTCGAAATCTTATTATAGAACCTATCACTATTACTTAAAAACGTTTTATTAGTCTTACTAAGTATAAATCACGGTATGACTGATTTAATTTTTATTTTGCCACTATGGTGGGCTTTGCAGCTGGTGTATGGTAGTCAGAAGTAAGTGCCGATAGAACCTAATCTCTCAGCGGTTACTGGCTTTCATTTACTGAATGCCCTCGATCGAGCACACGTGCAAATACTACTTTCGTTCCCGGTTATTTTAAAGATAAAACTGCGTACTGTGGGTGATCCTTAGAAGACTCTTAGAACTCTTCGGGACTTTTTTGTAGGTCTTTTTAATGACTATAATCACGTAGTACATTAATTTCATATATCTCTTATGGTTTACTCAGCGTAAACCATTTAAGCGCCCGAATCGATTCACCATGAGCAGTTTTTTTATTTACGTGGATTGTCAATTATTTTTCTAAAATACAAGTAGCCTAAGAAACTCCTTTAAACATCAGGTACCTGCCAGTAAAACGGACAAAAATTGTTTTCTTTTTTTTATAGGTTCCGTGTGTATTTTCATATGCATTTAGTAAAAAGCTATTATTTTTACATTACAAACAGACGCTTCAATCTATTTATTGGTATAGACTATAGAAATTCAATTTTAGTGTAATTAGTTCGGGTAGTGGTACTGGGTAGTGTAATCAGGCATGTCCTAATTTGGTTAAAATATAAAATAATTAATACATATGAGACAATGAAAGAAACGAAAAACAAACATCTGTGGTGTCTAAAAAATATTTATTTAATACGTTTATAAACTGAATATTTCAACAAAAAAACCATTTAAAACGTAATTATCTCTGTCAGCGGTTTATGTACAATACATAAATCATTATAATAATTACCTACTGGATAATATATGTCTTGCCTGCTGTATTGTTTATTTGCTAAATAAACATTGTTTTGTTTTTTTTTTTTTATAGTTCGTTTTCCTTGTAGCCACACCTACATGTTGATATCCCGTTTATTATATTCGAGTTATTTTATTGTATTCATACAGAAATACTAGGCTATTGGAAATCAATTCGAATTAAATTTTATTAATTTTTAGCCTTATTATTACTGCTTATGTTCCGTTTAGTGATTTTTGAAGTGAAAGCTTCTTTAGCATCGTTGTGATTTGAAAGTCGTAGAAACGAAACGAAAAAGCGAAAGTTTGTTGTTACCATGCAATAATGAATTTTATTACCTCGCCAAAAAGGCACGAAACAAAAACATTTTAGACAAGACTTATGACATTCTGTTACTGATTGATATTGTGTTAGGTTACCATGGATATTTCAAATGTGCATTAATTGAAAATGATATTGTGAATAATGATTGTGAGTATGTACATTTTCATAAACATTAAATTAGTGGTGTTTGATCATTTTCTGAATTAAAAAAAAAAAAACATATATGTGAAGGTTTCACTTCTACCACGTGTGAATTGCACACATATTTTTTTATTTTAAATGTATTTATACAATTTTTTTAGTTTGATTGTTGCCCGAGCATGCCGTGATCACCTTTAAGTAAAACGGCATATGAATTTTATTTTATGATAGTTTTTATTAAAAGTCAATAACGTATCGTTATGTTGTTGATTCGTAAATAAATTACATAACAAACTTCGTATATATAACACAACCATTGCAGAATATATCTATGTAAAAATCGTAAAAATATTGTTTTCCTTAGTATTTTTATAACATTACATACTATTTTAAAGCTCACACTATATATTTATTCACGTTAGTGATCGTGTATTGCTCGCTGAAATGTCTGGTTTGTAAACTAAAGTAGTAAATAATTATTAGAAAACAAATATTACTTCACAGTGCGTTTTGATTTTTACCCAACTGCCAAAAAGGAAGGTTATATTTTTTTGAGCGAATGTATGTGTATAATATGTGTGAATGTCTATTTCTTTACAACGCTCTGCAGCCTAAACGGCTTGATGGATTTTATCATACGAGGTGTCGTTAGTTTCGTGTTAATTGTGGTATTAACATAGGCTATATAATATTTAAGTACGATGTTTGGGAAACAAAGAAAAAGCAAAACAGAAGTTTTAGTCAAGTGTTTTTGTAACGGTCGGACTTTTTCCTTCTTTTTTTTTTTCTACAACTGATGATAATGTTTTAATTAATAAAAGATTTTATTGATAGCTCATTTCTATAAAATATTACGTAATTATATACAACGTAATAAGTTACGATTAAATGATGTAATTCTTGAGATTACCTTAAATACCCATCATAGGTACGGACCACTCGTAATTACCTATCCAACCTACATAAAACGTTACCCATTATTACATCGATTCTTACTAATACAAAATTTTAGTAGTTTTTCGAAGGTAAATCAAAAAATATTTATTTGTTTTTATATGCTGAACATCGATAATTGTACTAGATAGTGTAAAATAACACGAGTTATTTATTTAAGTTTCTGTTGTATTGCAATAATTAAATTTAAATGTTCCTAGGATGGTACCAAGATTTCCTATTCAAAGAATCTTTTCTAAAACATATTTCAGAACTAATATCTGTTTACCATTGAATCATCGTAAAGAAATACAGCGATGTTTATAAAAATAATGTTGTTAATTGACATTTTTATTTGGTTGTTCTGGAATTTTCGATCAAAATCATATGAATTATTCGCTGTGTGATTTGATTTGTGGCGATCTTGATATTTGTAATTTGTTTTTGTTGGTGTCGTTCTGCGGCATAGTGCAATAAGATGTGCATATCTGTAAAGATACTTCACACAGTCCTCAACTTGTGATGTATTTGTTAATGTAATATTCTGTGAATGTGACAACAAATAAATAAAATAAACATGAGGTATAGTTAATTAAAAATAACAAACATACAAATAATATTGTGAGAAATCATTTCCAAACATCAGTTTCGTTCATTTAATGAATTTAAGAACGGCTGAACCTTTAAAAAAATACATCATGGTTCCTTGTTATGACTTTTTATGCCTTTATCCATGACAAATGTTAATAATCGATTAAACACGCAGCAAATATCAAAATAATCAAAGCGGGCGTATAGGGTCACTGGAAATTCCCACTTGTGGCAAAAAATTACACATTACCATAATTCACTTGTGACTACGACGACCTATGCATTAAGGTTTTTTTTTTTTTTTAAATCGATTTATAGGTATTGCTTTGACCACAATCTCACATGATGTTAAGTGATGTTACTGAATATGGTAACACACTTAAGAGAGGAGACTGGGTTTTTCAAGGATTCAAAACTCAATCTAAAATCATAAGCATACTCTTTACGCGTATTAATCGCGAAATCTAAAACCCAATGTATAAAAGACGATGTAGTATCCTTTGCTTATCCCTTTAGTGATAGATCGTGATGGTGAAAGGAAAGTTCAAGATTTTAACTAATGCGGCGTGTTTGATGTGTTGAAATTATCCTTTGTTTTATTACTCATAACAACGGGTTAAACGTGTACTGCTGACAAGAGATAATAAAGGCACAGTAGCGCAACTGATATATAATTTTGAAGTTAAACTTTTTTTGGTACGTTTAGTAAACGGTAAAACTATTAGCTGCGCATATTTCATACCAAACATGTGACGGAAGTGTGGAATGATAAAGTTAGCGAATGATAATAATGTGAATTCATATTTTTTTTACTTTATTTTTTCTATGTTGTAAAAATAATTGAACCGTAAATAAACAAACGGTATAATAATTAATATAAAATGAAGTTTCTTTTTATTTGTGTTAGTTTTTGTAACGAAGTTACTTAGGTTTCCGATCAGACCAACACTAAAAAACAAACACACACAAATATAAGTATATGAATATCGACATTGTGGAACTACTTAGAATTAGAATGAAATTAATTAATGGTTTCCTCTCGATTTTTGGAGTTATTTTTATTTTGTCACTCTAAAGAAGTAGTACTTCTTTACTACTTAGTAGTATTCGTAGTAGTATTTCTTTACTACTAGTCGACACATTTTTTAAATATTTTGCAGATAAACTTTATAAATACATGTTGAATAATATCTTAATATATATACAAATATTCATCTTGACGTTGGAACAAACTCTAGGATTGTACCAAGAACAAAAAAAATGCATTACAGTCTTTTAAATAAATATTTTGTTAGTACACTAAAGCTTTTCACGATGTGATGAACCTTCCAAATCAGTCATTCAAATTGTCAGATTAACTTCGAACTATACGCTTATCAAAAATAACTTTCTCATTCTAAATTACAAAACTGTCAAAGTTGCTTTACTGTATCTCTCTAATTGCTGCCGTTGAAATATAATCTCGAATTCTGATAGGCCGGTTTATTAGACTGTCGGTAAACATTTAATTCGAAACAGAAGCATTTTGGGCAATAAACTTACTTAATTGACGAATTTTTCATAATAACGACGTAAAAACGCTTCAAGATTTTGAATCATTTCTTATTTTTATATGCAGAGCATAATTATTGGTATTATGACTCGGGGGGATCGCATTATTTTTTATTATACCATAAATTGAGTTACAAAAAGGGATATTTCTTAAATCTTGTGATGTCTCAGACACATTTACTTATGCTTACTTCTGTAATGATTTTGTCAAAGATCAGCACAGATCATCAGAGAAAAATTAGTCGTACCGTGTTTTAGACTTAGTAAGACTAAAATAAGTTTTTTAGGTAATAGTGTTAGGTTGTATAACAAGATCCCGAAGCACATTACTGATTTACCTGACAACAAGTTCAAGGATCATGTCAAACGAGCTTTACTGTCAACATTTTATATTAACATTTGTACAGTTAACAAAAAAAAAACCGATCGAGTTTCTTACATTTTCGTCTTGATGACTGGGATATTTTCCGAACCGGCAGTAGTGTTTTGACATTCATAAGTGCCTTCTTAGTTCCTGAATTGAATAAAGATTATTTTGATTTTGATTTTTAAGAGAGGTAGGGATATATATTTCTCTCTACTTGGAGCAGTCCGACTGGTGGAATACCTACACCCTACAGAATATCGTAGCCAAACAACTTCGTGTTGTGAAGAACATAAACGATAGAGAGTTGTTCTCGTAATGTTGCATTAGAGAATTTTTATCGCCTCAATATATCACAAGTTTTCACACTAGTTTATTTAACATGAAGACAATCTCAAAACCAACTCTTATACAAGATAATTTTTAACAAAAAAGAAAACCACCACCTTGAGGTATCCCCTATCCAATAAAAAAAGAATCACTCAATTCGGTTCATAAACAAAGAAGTTATGACGGAACATTCAATAAAAAAAAACATTCGAATTGATTAACCTCCGTCTTTTTTAAAATCAGTTAAAAATGGTTTTAACCTGTTCTTTACACAAATAAATATCAATCTGAGCCAACACTTTTCACATTCAACGTAAATACCACTTCACGTCAATAACACCTGATAATACTTGGATTATTTTTCCTCTTAGTTTTTCAGCAACAGGAAAAAAACCGCAAAAATTCTCGGAATATTTGAAATTGCAGCGATTCTCTGTAGTTTATTAAGTCATTTAATTAATTAGGTAGATACAAACGAATTGCAAAAAAAAAACCAGTCATTAACATAGTTTTTGTTGAGACTGACCAAACAGACTAGCGTACGACCTACAATTTTATGTTAAGCGATAAAGTAACCGAAACTACACACACACACACACACACACACACACACACACACACACACACACACACACACACACACACACACACACACACACACACACACACACACACACTCACACACACACACTATAAAGTATAGATTACAGATTTATCGATGGTACTAGTTAATGAGAGTGCATTAGATGAAGCACCCTAGAAGAGTTTTTAATCAAAAAATTCTTTATTCAATTTAGGCCTTAAGAAGGCACTTGTGAACATAAAAACACTACTACCGGTTCGGAAAATATCCCAGTCATCGAGACGAAAATGTAAGAAAATCGATGTGGTTTATCTTTTTATTTTTTCAATAGTACAATAATGTTAACATAATACATTAATATAAAATTTAGTGCATTAATAGAGTCATTTAAATAATTTATAATTTCATGAATGCACAGAGAGAGTCACCTCTAGACATCACTGTCATTCACACAATGATCCACCATATAATAAATACCCTTTTGAAAATAAAACCTGCTTATAAACCTTATTGTCCGGAAAATTGATAATGTACTTCAGAACATTTTAATAAACAAATAATACATTATTAGGCACTATTACCTAAACAACTTTTATTGGTTTAACTAAGCCTAAAACATGGGAGACCTTTTGGTATTTATTGCTAGTTATAAAACTCTATCGGCCGTTTACAAAATCAACTGTCTTAGTTTTAATTTAGTTTAAAAAATCAATGATCTATTGGGAAGTTTATCAGCCAATTCATTTGGCTGGTTCTTAAACGCGATGCCTTGAAGAACGGTTCAATTATAGGCTTCTACAATTTGTATGGCACCGCTTTCAAGTTAGGCTATTTCACGCTAACACGCTTCTCTGTTTCTTCATTTGAAAATAAAACAGGTATAATTTCAAAAGCTTCCAAATGATCAAATGTAGTATATTCAGCCGCAAATTCCAATCCTTGTGCAAATTAAGGACGCGTATGTAACACCTCGCCGCTCGTTACCCGACAGCCCTCGACCTCGTCGATGGAATATTCGAGAATTATTTGACGCGGCCAAATGTAAAATTTGACATAATAAGCGCTTGTATATCGTCGGGCGCCCTCTAGCGGAGGCGTAATGTGACAAAAGGAATGTAATTCTGCACCGAAAACCGTTCCAAAGATAAAATTATCTCCAACTCTCCGTCCTAATGGGCTTTATTTTCATTTGAACGATTTCCTCTCACGATGCTTTTCTTCAGCGTCAACGCTGTGATAAATTTATTAATAATTGTATCTATAATAATATGTTATTATTGTGACAAATAATGCATTTTCTCTGTATCTTCCTGTATATGAGTTTCAAGTGATAATGGATCGGTGGAAATGCGGTTCTGCTAATAAACGAGAGATTGTGACGAAAACATAATGAATAAACTACAGCATGGTTGTTGGATATTTCGGTCTGAAAGTCTGTTGCCATCTCCTAAAGAGCCTTCTTTTTATGCTAACATACATACGTAGAGCAGTGTTAGACCATTCACGTAAGGAAGTGAAAGCTGGGTGTGGCAGAAAATGCTTGAGAGTAGAATAAATGCAGTAGAAATTAGAGCTCCAAGAGGTATGTTAGAAGTGAAATTGAGTGACAGGATAGGAAATAGTGTGTTAAGAGAACTTTGTGGTGTGAAAGATGATATAGTCACACGAATTGAGAAAGGGATGCTTAGATGGTTTGTGTATGTACAGAGGGGGAACGAAAGAATGACTAAACAAATTTATAAGGCTAGTGTGAATGGGAATATTGGAGAGGAAGGCATAGATGAACGTTCCTCAGTCAAATCAGTAATCTAAAACGACGAGAGTGCGTGAATAGATTGATGAATGTTGAAGAAATGAAAGACGTATGCCAGGATCGTAGCAAGTGGAAGGACGTGGTCTCTGCCTATCCTGTTGGGAGAGAGGCGTGATGTATGAGTGTATATTTTATTAAAGATTGATTTATGCGTGAAAAAGAATGTGTCACCGTCTCTCGTATAAAGAACACTGATCTTAAATATATGACCTTAAATTTTTTTTGCCTGTCTGCCTGTTTGTACGTCCGTACTTAACTCAAAGTCGGCTTGACCGATTCTCGTGAAATTTTTTACACAGGAAGCTTATGCTATTGTTCAAATGATAGGTTATAAGAATTCCAATAATCTCTTAAAAGTCGTAAAAAAAAATTAATTCTTAACTGATTTTAATGAAATTTTGTATAAGAAAATCCACGCCATTCCTCAATTGAATGGTCAATAATATAAGCAAAATCAAAATTAGGAGAAAAAAATTACTGCATAACAAACACGAACGGAGCCACGGGGCACCGCTAATATTGTATAAGACACAGAAGAGAACGCTATTGTTTAACAAAATATTACATAAGTAACAAGTGAACACTCTTCACTTAAAAGAATATTGACGCAACTTAGAATTAGCTTATTACGACTTACATCTTTACAATTCTAAAGAAGAAAGACTGTAGATCATTTGTATGTAAATTGTATACAACATAATTATATTACTACTCAGTAAGTCGCAGTATCTCTCTGTACTGTTGTTAATAGAAATCTGTTGGTATTGGAAACAATATAGTTCAGTTGTAACAAAACCTCAGTACGGTTGATATTCACGACTCGCTGTTCACTGCGAAAATATTTCGAGTTTTGTAGAACGATACACGTGTGTAAGGATCGTAAATTTTGAGCTTAAACGAATGACTTGTGACAACTGGTAATTTTATAATATTATCAGCGATGCACGATAGCAACACAATTGTTGCGCAGTAATCATTTTCTTCTGGAAATATTCAAAATATTATTAAAATCGATTGAGAATTAACGATTTTTTTTTACATTTTCTTAACGTATTGTTCGCGATTCTTATTAGATATTAGTTATGGAATGGCGTTGTGCTTGCCGTCTACACAACTATTTATAGTTTAATTGACATATAATATAACTTATCAATTGAGGAATTGTATAAGCTTCTCATAAGTAACATTTCATAAAAATTAGTACTGCAGTTTTTGAGTTGAATGCGGACATACTGCAAGGCAGGCAAAAAAATATGGTTATATAGTTTATCAGTATCTTTTATAATATACTAGCGGTGTCCCACGGTTTCACATGTGTTTTAACCCCGTTACATCCCTTTAAAGGTTGAAATTTTAACAACCCAATCGTCCCAAATTTCATCCCAATCAGTACAGTAGTTTACGCTGTGTATTGATAGATCAGTTAGTAAGTCAATTTTGATATTAGAAAAAAAGGATAAACAGATAGAAATAAAGCTGCAATTATTATCTTATTAGTAGGAGGTGATATAAATGTATATAATTGTCAAATGTCTTCTGTATATCTTATAAAAAGAGTCTGAAATATTTACTCTTCTATCATACGAGCTTAATAATAACGATAAAGCAAAAACATTATTATTCTCTATTTTATCCAGTTCTACTTAACACGTGAGTGATAAAATACTTGGTACTAAAAAAATTGGCAAATCAATATAGCATTTATGAAGAAAGATTCCTTATTCAACAGTAAGGCTTAAGCTGACTAGTAAATAACATTTCTAGTTTTTTCAAATTACATACATACAATAAATTACGTTAAATAAATTTTATTAGGTTTTTTATAGGTATAATATGACATATCCATAGTACTAGCACGGCGTCAGACCGTAACACGAATCAAGTAACATATTCACGTAAAGAATTCTTTGTAAGTCAATCGGCACGGACCAGGTTTATTTCTGCAAATAACCGAAACGATCCGGCGGGGCGCGGCGGCGCGGCGCATCTGCGTTGCGATCGCTGAGCGATCGTTCCTCTCCACTCGTTTATCAAGAAAAAGCATAAAAAATGACTAACATGTCATTCCGCTTGTCGCTTCCGCCGAAAATATACGGATTCTTGTGTTTTACGATACCGAGTAAAACAAAAAGGCATGCAGAAAGTCCAACGTCAAAAAATAATATATACGTGTACGCGTCAAATTGTTTCTCTTGTATAAATGTGACAGGGCAATCATATTTTCTGACAAGCTTTCTTTTATACGAAACTGTCGATTGAGTGTTTTTCTTTTTAAATTCTTTGAGTATTATCTTCTTCTTCACCACTAACTAAGAAAAAAAAACAAAATTGTAGAAAATAAGCAGTACCGTCATTTAAAATATTGTAATCAACCGCAATTTATACTGTATCAACTGTATTTAACAATAATAAATTCCAAATTAACGATTTTGTGGAGTACCCCCCTCGTGCGTCTTCGAAGTTGAAGGTCCAATGGCGATGAAATTAAAATGGAACCATCCTGGAGATATTCCCTTTCCAACGAAAAAAAAATCACTATCTAAATCGGTTCATAAACAGAAAAGTTATGCCTGAACATTCATAAAAGTTCGAATTGAGAAACTTCTCCTTTGTTCTAAATCGGTTAAAAAGGAGTGAAGAAAGTGTGTCGCGAACCGTAAAATTCGTAAACATTATTACTACGTCATATTTCTAAATGGTTATGAAATACAATGAAATCGCTCGTGTATCAGTTCTTAATAGTAAGCGATGCAGCGAAAACAAATATAAATCACGCTGGCGTGTTCTCGTTTACGTTTGCAATGTATAAATATTAAAGCCGCATACACACTTTCATAACTTCTTATAGCTTCTCGCCGAATGATCAAATAGTAAAATATTGTTTAGGAAATTATTGGAACGTAGTTCCTTATCGCATAGTACAGACTTGGCGGATAGAGGTTAGGCGAAAAAAAGTGTAAGAAATATCCGTCACGACTATTTCTATAGTGTAGACTGTTCCATAGCGCGTATGCTATTGGCTGTGCCCAGTCATACGCATGCGCTTATTGGTTCAAGGCTACGAATCTCGTTCCAACAGTGTACCACGACACTCACGCATTGTTATTTGCATAACTTGCAGTAATTTTAATACATTTATATTAAAAAATATTCATTTTACTGATTAATATATTTCCAAAACGAATTTTGTTTTATATTTCAAATTACAATAATAAATGTAAAACAACATTTTGCGTTCTTGTGCACATAAGAAATGAAATAATTATTATTAAAGACAATATGCATTTCTCATATGACGATATATTAAGTCGTGTTGGGACTATGATTACATTAATATTTAATAATAAGATTTTTTTTTCTATAACCTGTCAAAAAAAGTTATCAGAGCACTGAAGTTAAATCAACCATGTATGTGTTGCCCTTTCGCTTTTTATCATAACAGAATATTAGATTCCAAAATTGTCAACATATACACAATACTTAAGACTAACTTTGTATACAAAATTGTAAGGAAGTAAGTCAAAACTAATTTTCTTTCTTACGCTTTTACGCTACTTAGCTAAGGCATTATATACAATTAACGCTTAATTTGAATCGGATATTTTTAAACCAATAAAATCCTTAACATTGCCTCGCTCAGCGTGTTCTACTTTGTGTCGAGGTGAGTGTTCTGAAGGGCTGTTCAATCTAATTCTCTCCTCTCCCTTCCACAACAGAACCACACGCGCTGGGCTTCGGAGTCACAGTTTTACGGTAACCTCCATCTCGGCACGAATTAAAAAGTTTTCTGTCTCATCTTTGACGTACCGTAGAATTCTTACGACATCGGGTCCTTCAAGAGTAACGTGAAGAGATATTTATGCAGGACGGCAGGACAGCAGCGTCCGCTGATGGTGGTCGGTAGTCACCATCGCGTATGGATTGTGCTGTGCCTACTATCAAGAACAGTAATGCCAATTTGCCGAGTTACTACAAAAACAATTTGATCAAATTGATTGCAGTTTATCTATCGATGTTAGTAAAACGTGCGTAAAGACCGGCCGTTGTACAACCACCTTTAAACTTGCATTCAGATACAATGCATGAACAAAGTCAGCTCTTTACCGATCATGTAAACTGTAGCGAAATGCACATTTACAAATTTGCGAAATATATTTATCTTATATTATACGCGAGGAAATTTCCACCCGGCCAACATAAATACATTAATAATTTAGGGCATGTTTGACGTGTTTACAGTTTGTGTCTATAGGTCCCTATTGCAATGTAAAATTACAATTTCACATTTTCCTTGGAAATTTTCCGTTTACGTTGTTTCGATAAGTGCATATCTAGTCTACAGTGATAAGTTGTAATGTTGTTTTTTTTTTGCGAAATAAGCAAGGAAACAGCGATACTGTGGTAAGTAACTCGAGTCAGAATAAATCGCGACTATCAAACAAGTGGTAAAAAAATCGTAAATAACTACATACCTACAATTATCAACAATATTATAAGCAAACTACCCACTCTTGAGGATACTATGTAAGTTTGGCAAAAATAAATTTATAATATCATAAAACGAAACGAAAAGTAGCGTAGCAGAGTAATACATATCTATACCATTATACCGTCTTCTCGTCCAAAATACCTCAGTGCCTCAAGACGAAAGTCTTTGACCAGTGTGTGTTGCCAGTGATGACATACGGCACAGAGACGTGGTCGCTCACTGTGGGCCTCATAAGAAAGCTCAAGGTCGCTCAGCGAGCTATGGAGAGGGCTATGCTTGGTGTTTCTCTACGAGATCAAATCAGAAATGAGGAGATCCGTAGACAAACTAAGGTAACCGACATAGCCAAAAGGATTAGCAAGTTGATGTGGCAGTGGGCGGGGCACATAGTTCGGAGAACTGACGGCCGTTGGGGCAGAAAGGTTCTCGAGTGGAGACCACGCACCGGAAAGCGCAGCGTAAGACGGCCCCCCACTAGATGGAAAGACGTCATAATAAAGGTCGCTCGGAGCCGTTGGGTGCAGGCCGCACAAGAGCGGTCGCTCTGGAGATCTATGGGGGAGGCCTATGTTCAGCAGTGGACGTCCTGCAGCTGAAATGATGATGATGGTGATGATGATACCATTATTATAAAGAGGAAAGATTTGATTTTTTTGTTTATAATGGATAAACTCGGAAACTACTGGGCCGATTGTAAAAATTCATTCACCAATATAGAGCTACAGTATCAGCGAGTAACATAGGCTATATCAAAATTAAAAAAAAAAAAAAAATCCTCATAAAAATGTTGATGGTCCCTCACGAAAAGGTGCATTGGCAATGTTTGTCGTATAAAATTAACACAAGTGAAACCATGGGGCACAGGTAGTTACATATAACTCTATTAGTTTACCCGGTGCACGCTCGGTTTAAGCTCCCATGCGGTCGATATGATTTTTTCCGACACCTTGAACAAACATCGTCATATTTCAGCCAATCTACACAAAACTGAATAAAGTATACACTTAAACCTCTCTAGTAGGTAAATCACTCCGTCGGTTAATGAAAACGATATGAAAATCCGTTCGGTAGTTTTTGAGTATATCGCGTTCAGACAGACAGGTAGACGCGGTGGGAGACTTTGTTTATAGTACAATAATAATAATCACAAATAAACAATAATATATATATATAAAGAATCAAATAAAAAAGTAGGTAATTTAGTTAGTTAAAAAAGACAGCATATACACGGTATTATTATTTTTAATTTTTATTTTTTTACTGGCAATATTCTTAAACTCTTCTCTATACAGCCTTCTAGATAGAAGTTGCGCGGAACCACCGTCTGCAGAAAGTAGTATATAAAAAAAAAACTATCATCTTTCACTAAAAAGGTCAACGGTAGTGACGGTCATCACTTTTACGAAATTACTAGGCACTTATCACTCACTATAACAAACGCGTAATCCTCCTAAGTTCCCTGACAATTCATTTCCAACATAGATAGATAGATAGATAGGTCATTTGATACACGAGTCGTAATCAATTAACTTGAGAGTTCATCGCTCTTCTAACTTACTAGACAGGCCACAGTTTCCTAAACTTTTTCAATTACCACCAGTTTAGCGAGATGAAAGTATGAAAAATTGAATTCGCGGCCGTACCATCCTTTTCTCGAAGCGACTTACGACACTTTTGACCCCTCTGTAACCTAAGGATAAAGAATTTTAATTGTTAGAATATGTTACCGTTAAATTGTTAAGTCATTATAAAAACTAGCGGTCGCTCAATGATCGAAATTCGACCAGCGACTTTTAATCATAGACAATTTTCTGTTTGACATTTGCAGTATGAACCTAAACAATGAATACTTACTTTACTTGCTGTCACTTTTCATTGAGTGACAATGTCAATATTTTGGGGGGTCTAAGTTCGATGGCACTTGTCGAATTAGGATTCGCAGTATTAATTTATTTTGTTTAATATATTATTACAGATATTATAGATAAATTTTACCTTTCTGCACTCCTTCTACATATAACCTTTAACCATGCCAAACCTCACAGTCTTCCGTGCACGCAGTACGCTTATAAAGTGGTATAAAGTTTTTGCTTCACGTATTAATATAATGATTATAGAAATAAAGGTAATCTAATAATGATAATAACTGACTTGGTTTTATATGAGATCTTACAACTTTTTGTAGAGAAAGAACTACGTTACGAGACTTGGCATTTTTGTACATTTTATGGTTTTCAAGGGATAATATTTATCTATCGATAAGCAGACATTTAGCCGTATATGATTATTTTTTTATAAATCATACCTGTGTATATGGGTGACTCAAAAACGATGTAATTTACCTTAACACATTTCAAGAATTCTCAACAAAAATTAAATAAACAAAAAAATAAAAATCTTAAAGAGTAAGAAATGCCTAGGTAGGAGCTCCCTCCTCCCTCCCTCTAGTCTACAGATGACATTATAAGTATTCTGAAATTTCTAAGTTGATTTTTTTTAAAGAGGTCGCTCACTATTTTTTTCCATAACAAAGTGTCGTACTTTATATTTTTTCGAACGACTTATAATAATAATAGTAAATTAACATATTTTTATGTGAGTAGTATTAAAAAAAAATTTAAGTTAATTCTTAATTAATTATTATTATGAAAAAGTTATGCGTTTTTGCATCATTGTGTGTGTGTTTGTGTATGTGAGAAAGAGAGAGAGAGAAAAAGAGTATGGCTGTGTGTGTGTTTTTCGTTTATTGTTTTTTTATGTATTATAAAATAGGAAATAGGCTTGCCAGTGACTTGATGGAACTATACTATGTAAATATAACCATGGCTTTTAAGCCATTACGTGTTGCCAATCACAGCCTTCAGAGCCGTGAACATGTTCTACGACAGACATATGTATGGCGATGATGCCTCCACAATTGAACTTTAGTACGGGTCTAAATTAAAAACGCCTACAAAAAAGGAGGAGGATCTCAATTCGAATGTAACTATATTTTTTATGGATGTTCAGTTATAACTTCTTTGTTTATCAACCTATTTAGATGATTTTTCTTTTGTTGGAAAGAGGATACCTCAATTAATGATTTCATTTTAATTTTATTGGTATTGACCCTTCATCATTGAAGTTGTTTTTTTTTTACAAATCTCATATTATATATTTCTATGTCTTCGTGCGTGATTACACTTAAGTTTCTAATATTCGGCAACCAGTGTCGCTTATGTGACAAACTTTGAGAATTGATGACAGAATCGCTTGCGCAGATTAGTTCAAATTATCTAATAAGCAGTGCAACGAGCGACGCCCTCGCACTTACTACGCGTTAACGTAACACTCTTGCGCACTTCCAGTTTACTATAAATATGAAATTACTATGAAACATGGCCGTATTAAGACGAAACGGCTGGAGCACACGACCCCCTCCCCCTCCCAAATCGACTTACGTATTGAAATTAATATTTTTGTATTTTACTTTATAATTTATATTTCTTGTTTCTATAATGTTGATGTGGATGGCTGAAACATTAACAAAAAAAATGTAAAGTACTTACTTATAATATGTATGTAAAAAACTGTATGAATTACCTGAATTGCGATTAACATGTACGTGAATATTACATGACCAAATATTTTTGACAATATCATCAGGTGACTGCAAAACGTACTATTTAGGGAAGTAAGAAATAAGGGAAATTAAGTGCTTTTCATTTCCTCCCAAGTAAGCTGTTATACCTACTGTAATATTTTCAAGTGTGGACTGAGCTTTTCCAGCAATTTTCTCCATTGTCAGGCGATAATGTGATTTAATAACTTGGCTCCCGGGGATGGCTAAAATGACAATTTCACGTACATTTTTGTAACGTCCGGAGCCAAGGGGCTCGAAATGTCAAATTCAAAACAAATAAGTAATGACATACCATATGCCCCATAATTACTATGTGTACCATAGAGCCGTGGTGGCATTTTCTAAAATTATTACAGGAATCAAATTGTTATGTATATTTGTTGTAAACCAGGATTACGCAGGCAAAGCCGCAATTAAATGCCAGTTAGGTGTGTCTGACAATAATTCAGTACGCAATATCCATTGATATACAGCGTGATTACGACTTTTGAATAATAATTGAAAACGTAAATATGCCAATAATATATTTCCAGATTTAAGAATTAACTTTGACTAAGTTTGAATATGAACGGTACACTGTTACTTTTCTGTTTTGCTATCAGGCAACACTTTCTCTTATTTGTCATTTCGCTGTTTCCTGTTTAATTGTAATAATATGCGAATTGCGATTTTATTCTTTTTAATTTAAAAAAATTCACCCGAAACACTGCGTGTGTACGAACTTTGAGGCGAAAGTAACAAAGAAAATTCAGATAAATTCTTTATGACGGATTTCTGCAAACTAACGGCTTTGTAAACCTGACAAAAAATTTAAAATATAAGCTATGTTACAAAGTAAATTAGGGGTTTTTAAGTTATATTTCTCGGACGCGTTTAGTATGGGGTAAAATTGAGAGATGCGCGCGCATCGTGTGATCAAAGTGCAACATGATGAAGTTAGCCTTAAATCATAACAATGTAAATAATTTTATTGACTTTTTTGGATTTGTGTAAATATAATTAAATGGTGTATATTATAAAAAATATTTCAATGGAATAAACAGTCCTTATTTAAATCAAATGAAAATAAGGTTATAGCTTTAAAAAGTGAAACTATTTTTACACACATATCTAATGAACAAGTCAGTAAAGTGTATTTACAATATTATTTTCAATTAATCCACATTTGAAATATCCATGATAACCTAACAAAGTATCAATCAGTAACAGAATGTTATGTGTTATCTAAAAAGCTTTGGTTTCGTGCCTTTTTAGTGAGGTAATAAAATTCATTATTGCGTGACCACAAACTTCTTTTGTACCATTTTACCATTGCCTAAAACTTTCCTATCTCATTTTCTCCCACGTTAAATCTTGTGAAATTATGTGTTTGTCTCTTTTTACTGCCGCTTTCGCTTTTTTGTTTCATCGACTTTCAAATCACAACGATGCTAAAGAAGTTTTCACTTCAAAAAGCAATTGGTTTAACAATACACGTCACGTCGCTAATGATCAATAAAGTTAATTTATATAACTAAGTGATTTATCGTCTATAAACAGTCCCGCAACATTAGAGCTGAACACTGAAAAATAATCTTTAAATATGTCAATATTTTCACCCAGAGTGTTACGTATGTAGTAAAATAATTTACTCAACAATTTCCATAACAAGACACGTGTTTTCATTTAGTTCCGGACATGCATAAATGAACACGCTGTATACGGACCGACTGGAAGGCTACCACGAGCGTGTCATTTACCGTAACTTTGTCACAATGTATGTGTAATTATTTACCCGGTATAATACAGTTAACGGGGACCCATTGTGCTCCGGGGGACAAATGATTGCGAATATATATATTTTTTTAGTATCGTTTTTTACTCACAAAAGCCTTTTGGTCCCACTCTGATGAACGCGACAGGCTTGAGATTCCGAGAATTTTTTTAAAATCTTTTTTTACCGTTTCCGTTTCATTTTTTTTTGTACGGTTCTGTAATATTTCTTTCAGTACATGCGACGGCTCTTTCGTTCGGTTGGTTCCTTGCAGTTCGTCTGGTGGAATACCTCCACCCAATAAAGGATCGCAACCAAGTAAACTTGTGTTGCGTTTCTGTCTTGAATAGAATTTCCAGAGCTCCATGGGGTTGGTGGGTTCAACAAATAATCCTGTGTGGCGTGTGCGGTGAGTAGTTTCTAAAGCTCCTTGGGGTAAGGGGGGAGGGGTGAGGGGTTCAATGTCGGCAATGCGCTAATAACACCTATGGTATTACAAGCGTCTATAGGCTACAGTAGCCGCTTACCATCAGGTGGGAATCTCCAACGCGTCACAATATCCAATTCACATGTAGGAGTTAATTCGTGATGCTTATCTGCCGTCGGCTTCGAGCGATATTGTATCTACACCACCTACTTGTTAAACTCTGACACAAAAAGAAGGGGGTTATAAGTTTAACGTGTATATCTGTGTGTCTGTCTGTGGGATGTTAGCTCAAAAACGGCTGAACTGATTTTGATCTACTTTTTTCGCTTGTCTCTAGAAAGCCCCAATACAAAGTAATTACAAAAAAAAAGTAAACCAAGTAAAAAATAAAAGAATTCGTTTGAATTAAGGGATAGAAGATTAAGATGATGATGAAGAAGTTGAAAATTAACATATACACATACTATAACGCCTGTATCCCCGAAGGGTTAGAGGCAGAGGTGTACTATATTACACCCACAGTTCGCCGAGTATGTTTTAGGTCCCATGTAATAGGGGCGAGCCTATTGGCATTAATCGGGCACAAAGTCAAACTCCGAGCTGCTAATGAGAATTTTATAGAAAAACCTAATAACATTTTACTCGACCTGGGAATCGAACTCAGGACCTCGATCATAGCAGTCGCGTTTACTACCACTAGGCTAATGAGGTAGAAGGTTATGTAGACATCTGTGAATAATTTATTTTTCTTTAACTTATAATTTTCATTTGATTATTAGTTGTAATAAAATATTGTTTTTTGTTTTAATCAACCACATAAACTGAAAATACTTGAATTATCACTTAATTTCTTCTACATTAAGAACTATTCCACAAGTTTTTTAAACTTCGTCCGTACGGATTGTAAGTAGATACCGAAATTCGGCAGATCGGTTCTTCGTAACAAAATTTAACCGAACTTTGGCTTCGGCTGAACTTTAGTAAAGCTACCGAAATTCGGTTGAACCGAACCTCGCTTTTTCTTGCATCGGTTAATGTACATGATTATTTCAGTGCAACAAATATCTATCTAGTATATATCTATCTATCTAGATAACTTTTCGATGTGTTGGTGTTGCTAGTTGCGACGCGTCGTCACCGAAGCGTAGTAGAACTAATTATTTCTACGTAACTCGACAAACATCGTCAGGTGTATTGTTTTTATAACAAAGCTACGTGTAATACGATATGATAATTGACATATTATAAACATCGTTAACTGCTATTATTTCATTATTTATTTAATTATCTTTTGCAATATGCAAATTGACCACCAGCTTAATATCGTATGATCAAGACAGCATGAAATTAATTTTGTTTTTTATTTTCCCTACTTTTTCAGATTTACACATGCTACATTCGCTTGCTACATTCTACAAAAATTTACTACTCAGCCAAATGAACTCAAAAGCTTCCTTTTTTATACAACTAAGGCGGTAAACAAGCATTTGTTCCGTATGATAATAAGCGGCTACAAAAGGTTATTCGGCTGCGATCCTCTGTAAGGTACATAATTTTTTTTATTTATTAATTTTGATTATTATTTATTTAATATTTTTATTACTTTTAACCCTTTTAACATTTATTCCATAACGGTTAATAACGATCAGGTCTACGGGCTCAACTGCATTTGTTTTATCTCTTCACTCATCTTAACAATTAATAACAAATGTTATTTTTTGTTGCAGAAAGACGAAAGAATTATTAATCTGTTTTAGGCGGAAGTAGCAAAGAAATAATAAACTAATATTTTAGTTTGAATTCTCGTAATATTCGTATAAAGATATTACAATTTTGTTAGTAACAGTAGTATTACCTACTTGATAGCGAAGGAAAAAATCGTGAGGAAAACTACACGCATAAGGAATGCTTACGTAGTAGGTACCTACTGCCAAATAACGGGAAAAGCTGAAGTGTAAATCCATCAGAGATTTAATTCGCCATTACCTCGTGGGCTAGTGTGGTAGTGGTGCTGTTGCTGTATCATTTTATTAAATACTGACTTATTAGAGGAAATGTAAAGATTTTATTCTTCATAATAAATATTCATGGAAAACACTACAGCAACCCGAAGTGGCACTCGGAAACACTAACATGACCTTTGTTTCCAGTTATCGTACATGACTCAGAATACGCTGTAGTATTTTTACGTTATCGTCTGTGCTTGTTTTGTTTTTAATTTCAAAGAATTTTATAAGAACCAACTAAGCGCTAACAAGAACTATTGCAAGCTACCTTATTAACTGCCTTTCACGCGATTTCTCTTATACGGAATGCTTAATATAAACGCTTTTGAATTTCTAGAAAATTCTATGAAATTTAATACTATTAGGTGAATAGTTCTTATATATAATGTATGTATGTAATTGGATTCTCAGAACGATAACGATTTGAATGAAGTTTCGTATCATTAGATAATATTTTTATTCCAAGTTTACCAAGATAAGTGTTTCAACCTTTCAAGACACAAAATTAAATAAGAGCTATAAAAAAGACACTTTAATACACTCGTTCGCCTTATTTTGTTTTTTATCTAAACTTAACCATTTGGACAAGAACCTCAGGTAAAGGATACATCAAGACGAAGTCAATTAGGGTCAACTACATTCCGTAAATTAAAAGACTTCTTCAATTCGAACGTACCTCAGTTCCTGAAGATCAAGGTTTTTAACCAATGTGTCTTGCCCGACCTCACGTACGGTACTAAAACATAGACCCCTACGCTCACAAAAGGCAATATGCATACACTCAAAGTTACACTAAGAGCCAAAGAGTGAGCCATATTGGGCATCTCTGTCGTGGTTCGTGAACCAAATAAAGAAATTCGGAGGAGAATAAAGGCTAAAGATATTGGCAAGCGAGTAACGAAGCTAAAGAAGAGCTGGACAAGACGAGAGGACGAACGATGAACCAAAGGTATTTCGGGGTGGTGGTGACAACATAGCGAAGGTGGGGATAAACTCTGAATGAAAGCCTCGTAAGATCGGAAGGACTGGCACGAGCAAGACATAGTCCTTTACTCAGCAGTCAGTAAATCTGGACAAAATGGATGAAAAACTTTTGTTAAATACATCTGACGCAAGCCTTGGATATATTTCAAATAATTACACAAAACTGAAGTGATTCAATTTTGTATAGGTAAGTTATTGCGGTAACCGAGACATCAGAGGCATCGCGTCAGTCCCTTGAATTAACTCAACGAACGACGAAACCGCATTTTTTTCGAAACCGCAACTATGTTAATCTAACCGCAAAACAATATGGTGCCATAACTTACCCGGTGAAAATGTTACTCCTTTATTGGTGAAGCACGACTCTCTCATTACTTCACAATTAAATTATATTTGTATTCATAACAACAATGGAAAGTTATTTTAATTTTAACTTACTTTAAAGTTGTATTTTGGTAGTAGTGCGATATCCGAATATGAAAATAATGGATAGTTGAATATTACTTAAGGGATTTATAGGAACATTATTTGAAATCATTATATTAATACGTGAAGCAAAAACTTTATACCCCTTTTTAAGCGTATTGCGTGCACGGAAGACTGAGATTTGGCATGGTTAAAGTTTATATGGAGAAGGAGTGCAGAAAGCTAAAATTTATGTATAATATCTGTTACTTATATATTAAATAAAATAAATTAATATTGCGAATCCTAACGCGACAAGTGCCATTGAACTTAGACCCCCCAAAATATTGACATTGTCATTCAATGAAAAATGACAGCAAATGATATAATATTCATTGTTTAAATGTCAAACAGAAAATAGTCTATGATTAAAAAGTCGCTGGTCGAATTTTGATCATTGGGCAACCGCTAGTTTCTATAAAATAGAACAATTGCTAGTGTCTTTTTCTCAATGGTATCACTCGTTGTCATTAATTTTCTACTTTTTACTATTCTTATGAATCAGTGTTTAACAAATGATGAAATTTTGTTCATTTTCAGCAGCTCAGTAAACGAACATCTGACAAAAAGATCGTTGCATACACTTGCCGTCGTGTAAGATGGACCTTAGGTGGTCACTGTTGGCAAGGCTGTACTACTCTGTACTATGTTTATAATAATTAAATAAATAAATATGGGACACAATTTCATAGACGGCTATTGAATTCCAAATTTAGGAAAGCTTGTATTGCAAAAACTAAACAGCTAATATACGACAAATATATAGCTATTAAACATAACTATTTATATTATAGCTATTTAACATAACAGAGGAATGACAATTATGCTAAGCAAGCAAAAGTCAATCATGGGCGGTAATCGAAACCACGTCTTCTCGGTTTATTACGATTTTATAGAGGAGTTCAATTCATGCCAACTGTTATTAATTTTAGTGACAAAAATTTTAATTATGATTAATACTGTTTCATCGTAGTTTTGTCGTTACGATTTTGTAATTTCCCAGAAATAAAACCGAAAACGATGTGCTTTTTTGAAATGAGAATCACAAAATAACATTCTGAATTAAATGTTGAAAATAGAAAACTAATTATTTCAGAGGTAATTTAAAACGCTTTTAACAATTTTAAATAGTGAATTTATAATCATAGTTTTTTCACGAAATAACGCAAGTTCTTGGAACAACAACTTTGCGTCATATGAATGAATAATTGTAATATACTAATATTATAAAAAGGTAAAGTTTATGAATAATTATATTTACAAGAGGTAATCTCTGGAACTAATAGTCCGATTTTGAAAACTCTTTCACTAATTGAAAGCTATATTATACTTGTATGTTAATTAGGCTATAATTTATTTTTATTAAATTTTATGTTGTAATTAAATTAACACGTGCGAAGTCGCGGGTGAATGTTAGAAATATTTTATACCTATGATATAAAAATGTAAGTACGTAAGAATTCCTTGAATAGAAATAATTCGCAGAAAATAATTGTCTAAATAATCTATACAATTAATAAAATTGAAGTGTCTGTTTGTTATGTGAAAATAACAATTTTTTACTAAATGCGTATGAAAGTATATACGATACCTATAACAAAAAGCCCATTTTTAAAATTTTTGTCGGTCTGTTTGTTCCGGGTAATCTCCGAAACGGTTGGACCGATTTTGACGGAACTTTCACTGATAGATAGCTGATAATATAGGGAGTAACTTAGGCTACTTTTATTTTAGAAAAAGAATTAAGGCCCCGCACATTTAAAAAAAAAATGATCATAGTGAATTAATTCGGGCACTTAAATGGCTTATGCTGAGTAAAATATAAGACATATAGCAAATTAATGTACTACCTAATTATGGGCATTAAAAAGACCTCTGTAGTCTCATTCTGTAGTCCACGTGAGCGAAGCTACGGGCACAACTAGTTATAATATAAATGTGGATAAATTAAGAAAAGTGTGTACACTAGATAAAGGAAACATTAACGTACCATCCATAAACATATTCGACGCTCCATCAATCGCTATCAATTGCTTCAATTCCCTCACGCTCACATATAATTATATATAAAAACATAAAATTTCCATTTTGTTTAGCTCAAGTAAGTTAAAAACAGTTCAGAACATAATGTTAATGTTATTGTAATTCAAACCGAGGCAATGACAAAGACCAGTAGTTATTTTATAACATACTATCACACCTGTATTCCCCGAAGGGTTAGGCAAAGGTGTTCTATAATGTACACCCACAGTTCGCCGAATATGTTTTTAGGTCCCATGTAAGGTGGCGAGGAATAGCTATTTTCTATCTTAATTCAAAATGAAATAAAACAGTACTTACTACTGTCCCGGAAAAAGCTTCAGTCAACGGAAAGAGACTACATGGAGCTCGATTGTTTTTTTTTAATTTTAATTGTGTAAATAATTGAAACAGTTAATAATTATATTATTTTGGTTAATGTACTTATAATAGTTTACAATTAAATTAAGACGACTTCAACCGTAGAATAGGATTATTTACAGATCGTAAAGTGAAACGCAGCTTGACTTATTAATTAGAGCGTTAGTTTCATACGATCCAAGCCATTACGCGCCACGATGGGCAATGGTGCTGTGGCGTTGTAGCACTGTGGAGCTGGCAAACAGAGAGAGAGAAACGTGAAAGAGATTAATATCACCCGCTTTGGATAGACATTCCTCTACAAGGCTTTTTAAGTAACTATCTCATTGAATGCTATGCTATAATCATAAAGTTCATATATAAACGAGACGGGTATTTCTGGGCCCAGAATGTAATTAATTGAAATATGGTTTATAAAATCGAATATATTTTTCTTTTTAAAGTCATACAATATCATTAAAATTCACAATCAACAAAATAAGTAAACTAATAACTTTAAAAGACAATAAAAATAACCCTTTTTTAATATTAATCCTACTTCAAAAATAGCTTAATTGAAGTGTATTACATGACTTCGCTTTTACGAATCTCTGTTTTTAGATTGCAAAAAATTCGTTTTTTTTCAGTGAATGTTTGATAATGCATTAGCTATTAATTTACACCGTTTTCATATTTTACATCTCTTTTTTTACCCTGGCCCATGTTTGTATGTAAGTGTATCCGTCTCTTTTGAGGATTTCAAAATTATGTTAGGCATATGGTAAAGTTATCAGCTGATGGGGAAGAGAACCTACGTGAGGAAACATAGACGCTAGAAAAACGTTCTATTGTAATTGTCATCTAGCGAGAAATCACATTAGTGTTACGGTACCGGGACAAATACTTACAGGTAAATGAATAAATACTGGTAACACAGTATTTAAAAGCATATAACAAGTTTCCTCCGTGTATATGATAACCACAATGTAGTTTGGCAGGAAAAATCTTCTACCTTATTATTATACTTATGTTCAATTAATTATAAACAGTTTAATTTGAGTTTACAGTTTAATCTCATGAACACAATTTTTTTAGAAAAAGCTCATGAACTTATGTACAAATGAACATAATATGTTCCTATGATATGTGAAATCAATCATTTGATTATGGATTTGAATCATATAGCAATGCTTTAAATAGTCCATAAAATTAATTAATACGACGTAAACGAGTTTATGAAAGTATAAAAGATAAACATATTCTTATTAACATTGTAAAAGTACCCTAGTCTTTAACGTTTAGCATAAACTTTAAACAAAAAATTGCATTAGTAATTAATAATAGTGGATAATTGTAGTAGTATTGGTGAGCGGTAAGAAAGCGGTTTTAAAAATAGTCAAGAAATAACTATTGATTAAGAAAATTTCAATATTTAATCATGTTTTGAAAGTGAATAAGGGTTAGTGCATATAGCATATCTAGTGTTGGATAACAAAGACGTAGCGGTCCAGCGAACAAGAAGCGTGTGACAGTTGAGCGTTTGCCAAAAACGTTTGCGAGAGAGCAACTCGACTGCGTTAATACGCACCGGAATGAATTCCGAGCCGGCCGAATATAATCGCTTGGACATCAAACGCACTGGAGTATCAACTTTATTTCTAGACTCGTCACCAATCATCAACGATGCTAAGGTGATAGGCACCAACAATGACGTTTTATAAATACATGCATTATACTCTCACTAAAAGTAATTTGAAAAAGTTATACAGTTTTGTCAGTATGTTGAAACAAAAAAGATAGAAAATCATAGCGTAAGGCGGAAACTCTGCTGTCAAAAAAGGATAAAAGTTTCTTCTCGCTCACACCACGGTACCAAGTCGAAAATGAACTGAGAGCGATTGCCCATCATTCACAATGGCATGAAAAGAGCGTCAATTTCGTATCTACATATAAAATATTATTGGTCATCAAGGTCAATATTTTCTTCGTATTATAAATCAAAATCACGTAATAGGTGAAGTCTACATTATATTATATTCATTGTGCAATAGCAAGAAGTAGTCTCTCTTTATTTTGTCGGAGCTTAAAACGAAACGTCTAGAACTCTCATTAGTGTCGCTTCATATGGTGATGGCATAAAAGCTCTTTGGCGCCTTCTGCAGATTTGTGAAAGATATTATTCGGTGGCTCAGGGACTCAGATATAACGCTGAAAAAAGTGAGTTACTTGTGTTTAAAGCACGTGGCAAAGTATCAAAAGTAAATATCAGTGGTACTTCTCTAAACAGAGTCATGCAGTTTAGCAGATGATCTGGACATTGAAAGAGAACGGAGGGCGTTCGTTGACCGATGTAATATGCTGATCTACATATTTGCATGGTGTAGCAAGTAAAGATACGCAGACGTGTTACAATGCCCTGCATGTGCAATATAACAACGCATTCCGGGTGTTTATGGGGCTGCGGCATTTTTGTAATTCTTCTGTAGCTATGTTTACTGATGCATGAAATGACGAATGTCATGCCATCAACCAAGTGCGGTGTCCCTCAATCCTCAGCAAAATGTGTGCAAACTCCAACAGCATCCTGAACACGTTGTATTGTATGTGTGATTGTCCAATGCTACGTCACTGGATCAGACTTCATGCGTCTAAAAATACGTACTACATACTATGTAGATAGTGTGAGGTTCGGTTTCAGTTAGTAGTATAAGATTATTATTAGTTAGTATTAATTTTAGATTTCTTATACTATTAACTGTATGCTTTGATTCTGGTCCGAAATTAAAGTTTATTATTATTATAAAAAATACATAATCACTCAACGTAAACAAAAATCAAGAATTAAACATAAACACCGATTCGTAGAATGGCAATGGTCTCTTATTATTTATTTATCAAAGCCGCGGTTAAATGTTCATGATCAGTAGGTTTACGTTAGAGTACTTCTAGAAAGTTCTACTTTTTGTTAAGAACAGGTATATAAGCTAAGTAATTTTAAATCCAAAATGAGTTTTATTTTAGATACTAAGCGATACAGATAAGTAATAGAAGAGAAATGGAAGGCATTGCAGTGATTTCTGCGATTCAGAAAGATTGTGTACTTCGACTGCGCTTTCCGTGTGACTACTGTAGTTTTTTAAAACTTTTGCTTTTTTTAAACTGCTATTTCTCATGGACACAACAATTCATATTTTTATAAAAAGACCACCGCAAATAAATATTGGTATGTCCTCATACTATTCTTCGGTTTTTAGTACAAAACATTTTATTTATTTAACCTTCTTTAAATAAAAACCTTAAAAAATAAGATGCTCCTGTTTGTCTATAGAACGTACTTAATTTCAAAGAACTGTTGAACGAATTTGGTTGCAAATTTCACTACTGTTTAAATTTGAGTTTTTGAATTTTTTTTCCATTCTCGTCTTAATAAATAAAATACCATAAAAAATTGCAGTGGCAACTACAGTAATTCGCAAAGAACCTGTTCCAGTAAAGATA
Organism: Saturnia japonica; assembly: GCA_033032175.1. NCBI lineage: Eukaryota > Metazoa > Arthropoda > Insecta > Lepidoptera > Saturniidae > Saturnia > Saturnia japonica. The sequence goes on from CM065318.1 coordinate 18,010,121, forward strand.
CAAAGTGAATTCAGAATAAAAGATATTCTGGAGAATGATAATTATGAGATATCTTAACCGGATCCCAACAGATCTTACATTAGCTTACGAGTGCTTACAGGACTGCATAATCCACATTTGTAATTTGGATTCTCTACGAAAACGGAGAACAAGCAGTTGGCTTCAACTCTATTGCGTTACTATAATTTTAATTAATATAATTGACGAGCATTGACGCTCCTCTTCCATGCCTGTCCCTTTAGTGTTTGTTGGCCAACTCAACATCGGAGATTTCTTTAATTTCTCTTTTTCTTGGACTATTCTAACCATTAGTAGTCATTTAACATGACTTGTGCAAAATAAATGAATAGTATTTATTTGTCGATCGTGCAGCAACCCTGGCCGGGTCAGCTACCCCCACGGTCGAGGTCAGACCACTTAGTACCATTTACCTCGTAAACTTTAATAACGCGCCTTGTTTTCTTTATTTTACGTTTCGCTTGTTGTGTCTGCTTTGTATCCTGTGTGAGCTATCCATCAATTTACGCTTTGGTGTAGGCCGGATCGCTTGTTCACGATTCTATATACAGGGGGTAACGACAAGTTTTAATAGCAGTGTTACCAGCTCCGTATTTTTTTGTAATATTTTGTATATTTTTAAGTTTTAGCAGAATATAACAGTATAGAATCTTCTGGTTACTAGTAAATGTTTTAGCTAATTTTTTTTAACTTTGCAGACAACTGACGGTCTAAAAGGTATACTTTCACATACGGTTTCTTTATATAATATTTTCTGACTTAATTATAAACATTGTTTTATACGCACAAGTACTTTACTTAAGGGAAAAAGATGTTATGGTTGTATGTACTTGTACCAATAATTAATTGTATACAAAAGAGAAATTCATCAAACGTCACTTCGTTTATAACTAACTCTCTTTGATTTCACACATAATATACAACCAGAAGAACTATCGATACGTAACATCAAACATTAATTAGACAATCAAAAAAAACGTTTTAAGTACACTCTACCGGAAGATCTTAACTTGGATATTTGAAACGCATTTCAGAACTTCACTCTATATCTCGGAACTTTTGTCTTGCTATTTCTGTCGACACTGAATTTAGGCAACTATATCCTGTGTATAATTGAGCAATTACTTTATGTATATTACTATTATTTTCTAATAAAATATTTGCTTGTTTACTTCGAAACTTTTTATATTTATTTTTGGTCATTTACTTTTCAGTTTTTATACAAATATGCATTATGGTTTCAACACCTTTGAAGTGTTTCTTCCTTTTCTTTCTAAAAATTCTGCCTTCTTATTCCTCTTCTAAATCACAGAAGAAATTGTAGTCTTTGTGTTGTTTATTTGCAGCTCCAGTACTTTTAGTTTTCTTTTGATTGTAATAAATTAAGGATTATTATAACATTATACAGAATGGAGAAGATAACTGTTATCAGATTGTTTCTTGACTAGTATATTATGTATAAGATTTATAAAAGCTATGTCGAATTGTGAATAAAACTAAATAAAATATAAATATGAGAGTTCAGTGAAATCCGTTTCTCGTGTATCTCTGGCAGGCGTTTTACGGAAACAACATAGTCTGAGGTCAGCGGTGTGTAACCCCGATTATAAAGTGCAGTGTCAAAAAATTAATACCAACGCATGAAGACAAACCTTGGCAGCGAGACGCGTTTACATTATGATCCCGAAATAATGCATTGCACTTCCCTTTCATCTCGGCGATGCACTCGCTGAACGAAGATATTTTACGTGTTTGTTAATGTTTAATAATACAACATGAAGCCGTATTCTCGAAAAATATCAATTTGACAAATATGATGGACATGAACGGTGATAAAATCTTTTTTTCTTACGTTTATACTTCGGTACGAACATGGCTTCCTCTTCCGCACACCTCTTATACTTATCATCGTGTTGTAAATTGAGTTGAGATTTGGCTTAGTGTTTTAAGACCAGCTGGCTACTTGACATACCTACTTGAGATCTCCTTATTTTTGTCTAGTCGACGATAGCTTATAATATAATGTTTTTATTTATCATTTTGTTATTAATTTAATCCTCTTCATTGTCAGGTGATATTATTATATCAACCCTAAAAACAACATTAGTCGAGACAGTTTTGTTTCATTCCATTAAACTACAATACATTTTTAGTTAAACATCAAAGAAATATCACAATTTTTTTTTAATCGCCATAAAGTGTTAATCATGCTTTTTGGCCAAAAATATTCAGCAACTAATTCCACATTATTGATGAATGCTGCATTTAATTGTGGGAAAAGTCTCCAAAGGGCAAAAGTGCAGAAAATAAAATAATATATGCAAACGCATATCATCATTTGCCTAGTTGCGGGTAGAAAGAATACAGTTCTGTATCTGTTCATACCTGCAAAACTTTTCCCTTGCTTAATCCAATTAATTTAACCATTCAATTTAGCTGAGAATTTATTTTTTCGATCGACTAGTTCATAATTGGTACGTTTAACAGGCTTAAACCAACAACCAACCTTTAAAAAAATTACAAATCTGTATTGTAAAATTATATTTAGTAATTTATATTCTAAGTATTAGTTCCCAAGGGACTTCACGCATTTTTTTTAGATGTATAATATATCATAAGTAAAGCTAGTAACTGCTAAACATTTACACGGTTTCTCAGTAAAAGAATTCCGATTGTTATCAGCCAGTTCGCTGTTTCCCCACTTTGTATTTATTTTCCATAATTGTTTCGAACAGTGCAAAGCATGACAAATGCGCTATTCGCATGAACGTTTCTCTATACATGTATATACTGGCGGTTTTACTCGTACTTTTCATCAAAAGCTATTAGGTTATTAACGTCACTTTTATCAAATGATTATTAAATTATAGACAATAAACGTTCATAAAACTTATAAAATAAAAATAAAATATATAATAATAAAATATAAATTTAATATAGAATAAACTCCTTTTAATTTTCTTGCTGGTTAAATTCGTCAGAATAGTTTTCGGAACTGGGGGTAAGTATTCGAAATTTGACGATTTAAAATTTATTATTAAGGCCAAAACAGAGAATAATATGAATATTTGATTTTCAGTTAGAAACCGATAACCATAACTTATTTTCCAAAAAAAAAAATGGGTGCGTGTACTTATGTACGCGCGTGAGAAGTTATACTTCTTTGGCATCATTAAAAATAGTTTTTAATTGCATGCAAATAATTAATTACAATAAAATAATAGAAGGATTGGAAAAGGATAATCAACAACGTTCATTTTAAATTTGAAAAATTAAATAAATAAATATTTATTATCTTACATTAAGTCTAACATAAATTGTCTTATTATTCGAATTGTATTTTTAATTAAATGATGTCCACTTCCATAGTATCTTCCGGTAATGACTGAATCGGAACTTATATAATTAATATATATTATATAATATATATAATATAATATATTAATATATAAACATCAAATTATAATATTAATTTTTATTGGTTATTTAATATTTACAAAATAAAGAAATTAATTTAATAAAACATTTAATAAAATTTGTGATAAAAATTAAAATTGAACATCAAATTATAATATTAATTTTTAATATTTGCTATTAAATTGAATTAATAATAAATATTTATAAATATAACTAAATAAATTTAATGAAAAATTTTTTAGTAAGTTTTTAATAATTATATATATGTATAATCTAAACCAAATTTAGAGAATAATAAATATATAAAACATAAAGATTCTTAATTTAATATTCACTTTTCATTTTTATCAAAAAAAAATTCATTAAATTTATTTAGTTATTTTTAAAATTCACAAAATCACATCTTAAAATTTCACTCTCATCATTTTTTCATAGCGCGCCTAAAGAAGTATAACTTCAAAAATTTCAATAAATAATGTTACACTGAGAACAAAAAATAAGAACACTGCAACGAAAACATAGTGTGTCATTAAAAACGCCTACTCTGGCTTCACACGTTGGCTTCAATGTTGAAGCCAACGTTGGGGCACTGTCCGATTTTAAACACGTGAACCTTCCACAAGTTACCCATTTATCGATAAACTTTAGAAGGGAGCTTTTGGCGGGATCTTGAAGTGACATGTTGTGGTAGTTATTTTTAATTTTTTACTTAGGTTTTTGACCCTATATTATGTAATATTGGTGGCGTTTTGCATGATATAGTTTGATTTTTGTGCATAAGTGATGTGGATTATAAATATAAGCTGAAAGCATTCATTCCGAGATCCCACAAAAATTTCCTAGAAAGTTATAACATAACACTTGACAATATAATTCACTCGATAATGGCAGTAATGGTCTTCATTAAAGAGGACCGGTTGCCAAGTTAGGAAGAAGAAGAACTTTAGAAGTGCAGTAGCTGGAAGAAAAAAGTGCCCCACTGTCATCCACTATCCCTTTATACATTATTTTTGATATTCCGACACAAAACGGCCAACTACCAACGTTGGCGCCAATGCTTTTTTGCTCGCCCACACGTTGGCGAATAGCTCTGGCGCCAACATATGGCACTGGCCTTAAAAATATGTTATTAATTGCGAAACCCCAATTAAAATTGGTTGAAAGCGAGACATACAAGCCAAGAGACATTAAATAAACACATTATAATATCTTCTTTTACCGTTTATTTGTTTTATTGTTGTAAACACTCGTAATATATGTACATTTCGGGGTTAACAAGTTTATTAATGGTATAAAATATACCTAAAAAGTGATGGAATTTGCTAAATGTTTAAAGTCAAATACATTTTTTAAACTCTTCGGATGTATTGCGTGTAGGTTTTTTTATACAACTAAGGTAACAAACAAGCATACGGCCAGCCTGATGGTAAGCGATGACCGTAGTCTATGGACACTTGTTATATGACAGATAATACTAGAGCACTTTGCCGACCTTATACTCTCTTACTCTTATCTAAGGAGCTCTGGTAACCCTACCCTATTCACCACAGGAACACAACACAAGGATATTGCCTGCAATCTCTACCAGTCGGACTGACCCAAGTACAGAAAAATCTCCAAAAAAATTATTTGATTTCTAAAGGCGCTTAATTATAGTCTGTCTTATTATTTCACTATATAATGTTTTTTTTTTTCTATATACCTTATATATACCTTTTATATATACCTTCGATTAAATTGAAAATTCCAGTAAAGTAAAAAATAACCAACCGCAATTCTACGACAACTCTTTTAAAAGTGTCACTGTACGAATTTAAAGACAGGCGTATATTATAATAAATACATACATAGATACATAACTATATATTTTATATATACGAGGATGTTACATTGGCAATGAACGCTCAATGCCATGCGGGCTGCGACGCAATAGCGAAAAAATCCGGAAAAGATGTCGGGTTATGCGCAAGCGCATGTAATATGGTAATTAGGGAACTATGACAGAAAGCATTTCTATGTTTGTACCTTGTTAGACGTTGGCAATTTGCCAGTTTCCGGGATAATTTGTTTAACCATCACGCTTTACGTTCGGTGATAGGCAAAAATAATTACATGTTTCTGGTGTAAAAACCAAACTTTTGTTGAGGCTGTGCAGCACGACTGGGTCGCGACCCTCATAAATGTAGCTGGTACATATCTAGTTTATATTTATTAATTACTGTTGCACTTTTGAGTATGTACAATGTAAAGAACTTCTTCTTAATACTGTAAAGAATTTCTACCAGCTGACCAGCGGCAATGTGGAAAAGCAAAAACAAAATCAAAAAAATATTTATTCAATTTAGACCCTAAAAAGGCTGTTATAAACGTCAAAACACTACTGTCGGTTCGGAAAATATCCCAGACATTGAGAAGAACCGGTAAGAAACTCGATCGGGTGTATCTTCTTTTTTCCAACTGTACAAGTGTTAATATAATAGGCACAGAGAGGGAGTCACTTCCAGACATCACTATCATTTACATAATTACCCTTTTGAGAGTAAAACACGCTTGACATGATCGTTGAACTTGTTGTCAGGCAAATTAGTAATATGCTTCAAAATCTTGTTATAGAACCTAACACTATTACCTAAAAAAACGTATATTAGTCTTACTAAGTCTAAAACACGGTACGACTAATTTATCTCTATTTCTAGTATTAACATTGTGCTGATCTTTGACAAAATCTAACTTGATTAAGTTTTTAAGAACATACATTAAGATGTCAATGATGTATTGGGAGGGCAAAGTTAAAATACTATATTCCTGCAACTTGTTGTTTAGTAATTCGCGGGGTCTCATACTGAAGATCGCTCAAACTGTCCACTTTTGTAATATAAATATTAAACATTATTATTTTCGATAGTGCTTTGAAAATAAATAAAAAATAAAACAAAAATGAGCAAAGACAAAAATACCTATAAAAACATATATCTTCATTCATATATACCTACAAATAAAAGTATACACACAAGTTATAAACACAAATCGCGACACGGTTTAAGAAGGCTTGTATGACAGTGGCGACCACCGCCGCCGACCGGCATTGGATTGTTCATCTCTCAGTGGTTGCTCTTATTTTTAGATGATACTATGCTTATCAGGCACAATTAAGTCACTTTTCTGTGTTACTATAAAAAATATCGTTTGTGGAAGTTGGAAGAACCAGAGCAGAGTTCGCTGCGGAAGTATCATACCAATCAATAAGTCAGATAAAAATTCTGATTGCCTTTAGTAGCCTATTTGTAGGGGAAGCTTAGGCTATATTACTTTACGCTATGATCCTAAGGGGTGGGGGGTAAGGAATGGGGGGAAGCCGTTAGCAAATACAGGAAGAGAGAAGAACGATAGACTACGGGTGTACGTTAGCGGCTGTGTGGAGAGTTACTTCAATTTCCCTTCTACTTTTAATGGGCTAAGAAACCAACTTTGTTTCACTGAGAAACCGCGAATCTTTCAACAGCTTCAGCGCTAATTTATTCTGACTCATGCGCAAATAAATAAATAAAAAAAACATAAACGCGCCGTATGAATAACACAATCCACCATTTTGAATATTTATAATATTATTACGATACCCTTTTTCGGTTTGTTATTAATGTATAAAACAGTTTCATGGAACTCGCTTGTTATTCATGAGTTCGTGACCGATATGTGTATCATTTTTGCAAAATAATAATTGTAATATGTATTGTTTAAAAATATTATTTTTTTACTCTTTTGCTTGTGGTGTGCCTGAGTTTTTACTGCGCAGTTACTATTTACGTCCTGTAATTTTATTTTAAGTCACATCATTGGAAATTCATATCTATCAATTGGGAAATTACATAGTATTATACTTCCCAGAATTGACTAATGACATAAGCTTCCTGTGTACAAAATTTCAAAAGAATCATTCCGACCGGCACGATCGGATATTTTTATTGTTTTATTTTGCCTCTCTGCCTGTGCAGACAATTTCGCCAATGTCAAGTAATGACAAATACACGTTTTACAATTTAGTTGTCAAATGTGCAGTGTAGGTACCTATAAACAAGATACATTGACACAACAGAAAACAATCACAAATTTATACATCATACTTGTTATGGGAACTGCAGGGATAATATAAAACTACATGTGTTATGCATATAAATAAAAAGCATAACTGTAATTTATATAGACACGAACAAAGGACACATAACAATTTTATATTATTACGATAACCATGGACACTAAATATTTCAATAGAATTTGAATACACATATAAGTAATGTACTGACATTTGTAGAACGAGGAATATTACAAGGAAGAAGATATATAGACCGGCTTGAGGGTTATCTTCATGAAGTCGCACTTTCGTCACATGGTGCGCGCGCACCTCCCAAATTTACCTCCTTAATAAACGCGACAAAACAACTATAACATTAAAAAATCAGTTGTCGATAGATTCTGCTCAGAATAGATGTACATTATTATATAAAGAACTTCAATGAAAATATCCTCTCTATGATTTATATTAAGACCTTTGGCGAGTAAGTGAATGTTACCTACAACGCAATGATATCTATATATTAATACGTGAAGCAAAAACTTTCTACCCATTTTTAAGTGTATTGCGTGCACGGAAGAATGTTAGATTTGGCATAGTTATAGTTTATATGGAGTAGTGCAGAAAGCTAAAATTTATCTATAATATCTGTTACTAATATATTAAATTAAATAAATTAATACTGCGAATCCTAAACCGACAAGTGCCATTTAACTTAGACCCCCCCAAAATATTGACATTGCCACTTAACAAAAAGTGACAGCAAGTGATGTAGATAATACTCCTTGTTTTTGAATACTGCAAATGTCAAACAGAAAATAGTCTATGATCAAAAAGTTGCTGGTCGAATTTCGACCTTAGGGCGATCGTTAGTATTTATATAAAAGTGATAGCCGATTATAGTGAACGCTCCAGTGTCCTATGCAGTAACTGTAATCTTGGTTTATCCTAACAATACGGTAATAAAACACAGACACCATTAATGTTTACGGTGACCAAACATCGTTAAAAATATAGAATAATTTTAAAAAAACTCACGTACATTTAATTAATAAAACTATCAGCTGTCAGTTGAAAGAAAACATCCTGAGAAAAACTAAATACTTAAGTATTTAAAAAATGTACTTGTAGTAGGTACTTAGTAATGAAATATAAAAAAATATGCCGTAAATATTCAGTCTTACTGTTAATTTTCTAATTATATCTATAAATACACCTAAATTCTAAATTGACTTTAATTTTCAGTATAATCATAATATCTTGAAGATAGAAAAAGTTTTATGTCAAATGCGTTTAAAGCTGCCACTGACAATATTATTTTTATTTTTGATTTAACAATAATATTTAATAGAATAATAATTGTTGTTAGTGTTGAATTATTTAAAAATAAATACAAACTTTGCATAGAAATTTTACTGAACATTATTTCCGTTCGAAACAAGAGAGATACAAGTTTTACTTAAAAATTCACTGTAACAACATTTAAAAAAAAAACACAATTAATTATAATAAATATTTAGAAATAACTTTAATTCAAATAGCGATCCCTTGCATGGCTTATTATTATAATATTTCATACATAAAAATGTGTTATAGTGTCTAATCATATTCTAATTAAAAAAAATACTAAAAGTATGAACAAACGACTACGTTTAAAAAACAATAACAGGTAGAATTTTTATATTTAAATCCATTTTTTTTCTCCATAAAAAACTTTTAAATTATTGGTAAAAAGTGTAAAGGATAATCTTACAGCTCAAAATTTAGGTATATTTTTACAAGAAAACTCATTTACATAGAAATCTATAACTGATTTGATTGATTAGATTTTCAACTGTCATTCTACGTGGTAAACGAATATTAGCCAATAATTGTAAAAATGTGGTCAACCTAGCACTGACCCCTATCGCGGCTACCAAGTTTATAGTGCCTACCCTCGATTATCTTTGGATTTTATTTTACTTCCACAAAGGATATATACCGACTAATGTTGCCCGTATTTCGCATCAGCGAAATGGTTGTACTCCACATCATGATAAATGTAGTATGTACAATGCAAGTCGTGGCAACCGTATAGAGTATAGACCAATGGGATATTTATTTATATAGGCACACATTACAGATTATAAACAATACAAGAATATAATTAAGCTGGCTTATAATCCAATTGTTATTACTGCACATAAAGTACAGCAGCTGTAATTATTTCACAAAAATTTCTTAAGTACTTGAATACAATACAATAAAATACAAAACAATACTATGTTGTACTATGTGCAATATACTATATTACGCACAAAAAAAAACATTCATGTTATGTAACTATTTACATTATTTGTGTACAGTTATTCGGCCATATCGCTTACAGCGATTTCTTCAAGGCAACCTTAAACATAAATAAATATAAATGGAAATCAATTTTGTGGCGGCAAACTCATATATCACAAACATACACATTTTACAATTAAATACAGGTACACAGAAATAGTATATATACTTATACAATACATAAAGAATAAATTATTAAGTTTACATTAAATAGATAATATTAAAACAAGTAAGGAAAAGTATTTCTAATTGTTTATCTACATCGATTTAGATTTAAGTGAATCATTCAATAAGATCCGTACTATTTTATATTGTCTTTCTCTTCAAGCCAGACGTTCTATGTTTGAGATATTATTTTTGTATAAAATACTGAATGATTTGGTTGACCGTCGAGGATATTTTACAGAGAATTTCACTTAAGGTACCACCGTCTAAATTCTAGATCTTACAAGTCTGGTGAAGCTGTAAAAGCCGCAGCGGCTTCAGGGCCCATAAGGCTAAAAACAGTGTAGTCAGATCTAAAAAAAAATATTCTAGATCTTGCACATACAGAGGTGGTCATATAATTAGAAACACTTTTTATGAATAAAAAAAGTATAACTTCAACGTACAAATGTTCGTAAAAAATATACACATGCAATAATATAGCCCCTCAAATAAAAAACTCATTAAATGCAGAAAATATAAAACATATCTTACTTATAATTACAAAATGAGTCTTACACATGTAGGAGTTTATTTTCTGTTACTGGCCGCTTGGACGCCTAATTAGAAACATTTTAAAAAAGCATCCATAGCTCGTTCTTTTTTTGAACATTGTCAAAAATAAAAGTTGTGTCGCGTCAACTAGGCAAATAATTGTTAATTTACATATAGATCATAAGTGGGCGTACAGAAGAATAGCTGAGCATTTAAATTGTTCTATTAAGAAAGTTTTTAATGCAATTGATCATTATAAAACACATGGAAATGTTGAAAATGTTCTTAGAAAGGCTCAGCCAAGAAAAACCTCTAAAAAAGACCCAAGTAAAGGCTCCAACAAGATTAAAAATGAAGTTTTTTGCCTGATGACCCGAGAAACATCTCGTCAAGACTGATACGCCGAAGATTAGTGGAAGCTAAATTGTTTGAAAGAATCTCTCGAAAGGTACCGCTTCTTACCAAGCAACACCGAGAGAAGTGATTATTATTCGCTAAAAAATATGTTAATTGGACGGTACGAGAATGGAAAAAAGTGTTATTTTCAGATGAAACAAAAATAAATATGGTAAATTCCGATGGAAAGCGCTATGTTAGACGTCCTCTAAACAATGCTTTTAATTATAAATACACAAGGAGTATAGTCAAGCACGGTGGCGGTAACATTAAAGTTTGGGGGTGTTTATCCGGATGTGGAGTTGGACCCGTTCGGAAGATTGAAGGTACAATGGATCAAGGCAATACAAAAATATCTTAGAGCACACGATAATTTCCTACTTTCCCTACTCGGACAATCATTTGCCTGTAACCTGGATCTTTAGCGTCAAATATTTAATAATATATTTAATATTTCCTTAGCGTTCAGCGTATATCCGTTTTAGACTGGCCAGCAAAAAGTCCGGATTTAAACCAGATCGAAAATCTCTGGTATATTGTTAAAAAGAAAGTCTCAACCAAACGTAACACCAGTCAAAACGAACTATATGAAGCATTTGTTGAAGCTTGTAATTCAATTCCTTTAGAAAAATGTATGAAATTGCTTGTATCAATGCCACGTCGTTGCAGTGCTGTTATTGAAAATAAAAGACTAAATATTAATTATAACTATTTGTAGGCTGTGGATAGTAGCTATTTCGTAAATAACAATACTAATTACTAATACTTAACAAGATATTGTTTTTTTATATTTTTTTGTTGTTGTTTCTAATTAGTTGACCATTATTGTTCATACCTTAAAAGTGTTTTAAATGTTTGTTCGTAATGTAATATTGAAACTGCACTTTATATTGAAAAAATGATAAATCGTTGAACATATTGTTGTCATATTTATTGTTTAATTTCAAAATAAAAACGATTGCGGTGAAGTATCTTACATAATGACAAGGACCGTTGGTAGTTTTTCTAATTATACGACCACCACAGTATGTTCCTTTCGCTTCTAACTTCATATATAATTATTGAAATGTGTTCGTTTAACTAAAATATAAATATGTATGATATGTTGTTATTGTGTTGGCGCCCCAAATAAATATTTTTTTTTTTTTTTTTTTTTTTAACGTGGAGAAAACCGTCATGGGTACACACCTGCCCGGGGGAGGACGAGTGGTTATGTGAGACTCTTACTCACTAAAACTCCACGGTGTACCTCAGTCGCCTTAGAGGGGCGACGTGGGCTCGCGGTTGCATTCAACCACGTCGCCCCGGCGGCAGGCCCAGCTACTACTGCCGGGCCACCGCAAAAGGGAGACAATTCGGTACAACCCTAACTGTCTCCCACAGCCGCCGAACCTGTGCAATGGGAAGACGGCCCCCCCCCGTCTTCCCTGGTTCAGCTAAGGTGGCGGGAGTTGGCGGACGAATCGCCTTCTCCTGCCGCCCGTTCGTCTTTGACGGAGAGGACCGCTCAGAGAATCATCTTCGCGTGCCCTCTCCGCAGCCTCCTTCTGCGATATAACTTCCTCGCAGAAGGAGGCCATCGCCTCCCACGATCTCTCGCTACCGATCATGGCGCGAACCACACTCGGGAGCGAGAGGTCCCCTCCTACCACCGCGGTCAGAGCCCGGCGCTGGCTCTCCCACGCAGCACACTCTGAAAGAGTGTGCTGTGCGGTATCATTGGCAGCACCGCACTCATGACACGCGGTGGTCGACTCCCTCCGTGCGATCCGGTGCAAGAACTATCCGAAACAACCATGTCTGGACAGCACCTGCACCAGTCGAAACGTGAGGGAGCCACGCTCCCTAACACACCACTCTCTTAGGACCGGACGGACGGCGTCTATGGTATATTTACCATACCGCGCGTCCGCCAGGTCCTCCCCCCATCTCCCAATCACCCCCTCCTGTAGGGCTCTCCTCATATTTGCCACCTCTGTGGGAGCTGGAGGCTCCCTCCCAAATAAATAAATGAGCTAACACACGCTGACTAATCTATCGGATGTACAATTTTTCTTAACTAGTGTAATTTATTAACTTAAATAACATAACTTTACTAAAACTCAGTGATAGGATACTTGGATCGTGGGCCACTATATGTCGTGTTTAGGAATATCAGGCGTATATCCATTAACGAAGCGGGTCATAACCACCATGTGGATGGTGATAAATCAGACACAGTGACTCTTTTTTGGTTTGTAAGTGTGAATCCAGATGTGAAAAAGCTCGCAAACCAGCATGACAGTGACAACCGTCACTGGATTGCGGATCCATCGGTGGTTACCGCTGTTTTTGGATTATACTGTACTTACCACTCTTTTTAATGAAATGCAAATCCTCACCGCAGGAAAACAATACGAGGTTATTTGACTGCAATCTTCTGTAGGAAGGAGGTACTCCACTATTCTGGCTGCCCTAAGTGGGAAGAAATCTAGAAAGATTTTTCTCTTACTATTACTTATATTACATACAATTTTTCTGAGCAACCATATAGAAATATAAATAAACTGTCTCGTTACAGTACAGAAAACGTAGTAAGGAAAATGAACGCTTAAGAAATAAGTACATTATTGCAAAGGCCGTGAAATAGGCAATTGCAGGTCGAGTATGAGTTTGAAAGCCGAGCCGAATTTACATACAAAAAAATCAAATCCATTGCAGGAGCGTTTTTTGGATTTGGAAATATTACAACGCTCCGGCAGTGTTGTATGAAACGGCGTGCTGGGGTTATTAAATACTCTTTGATTGGATCTCTTTTATCATTATTGGCATGTCCGTAAATTCAATACTTCGCGTGTTCTTTTTTGGAAAATAATGACAATATTTCCTTGCATGTTTGAGTAAAAAAAAATCCCATCTGTCCTTTATGGCTTGCACATCAAGAGTTATTAGGTCCATATTCGATATTCATTTAATGACTCGCATTTGTAGCAATTTTCCAATATTTTATTTGTAGTCTGTTTTGCTATAAATACTGAATATCAGAGCACGAGAATATGTTTAATCTTTTATTTAGTTACTATGGTAATATTAATTGCCATTATTTTTCACATTAACACTATTGTGATATTTTTAGACTATTTAATATATTATTTATTTAAAATAATTATTTTACTTCAACTGTGAGATTTAAATTTTGTTTTAATAGATCTTTGGGAATTTAAAAAGAGTTCAGATTCAAAATACTATTTCTAAGTTATTTTCTAAACAAACTTATAAGAAAACAAGAATTTCCAAAGTGAAACTTTTCTTCATAGTTTCACGGCAAAGCAATCCAAACACTGTGACTACCGAGAGATCACAACAGTCCATCACCAGAGGTCACTATCATGCCAGCTCGCGTAAAAAGAATCTGGATACGCACCAGCTGATCCAGAAACGCGACACGTAAAAGCAAATCGCTACGACGGGTGTTTCACCATAAGCACGGTAGTCGTGACCAAATCTGTCTTTCCAGCAATACCAATCACTGGAAAACAAGAATCATTGCTAAATATTGCCTTTCCCAATTCATAAAGCACTGACTCGTTCTTAAAACGTTACTAGAAAACAGGAACTAATAAATAAACGTGTTACCAAAACAAACTAAGACACGAATAAACGAATGAAGCGAAGACTGTAATCAGCCAATCAAAGAGTAACTATTAATTAATAAGTGAACCGCATGCTTTGGTGAAAGCTTTTCATTATTTGCAATATATTTGTGTGGTACAAGAGATAAACTTACTAGTATCTTGGCCATGTTGTTCTTCCTGTAAATATTGTAATGGTTATTTTTTTTCAAGACTAAGAAACAGTGTGACATCTATATGAAAATAGGAATACAAAATAAAATGTAAGGTATACCGTATTTAAAATTAAAAAACCTTTCTGTAAAGTTTAAAAAAAATATGGGCGACGTTTACGTGAGGTTTACCGTTGTTGCAAAGAAAAAAATGGTTTAATTACACGGAACTTATTATCGACTAAATAGCAATTTAAGCAGAGTAGAAATAAAAAGAATAAACTAAAAAAACTGCAAAAGGAAAGGTCGGATAACTGAAATTAATTTGTTAGTCAATCTTATATAGCTAAATCATGTTATATAGAATAATAATTACGATGCTCTGGACCTACTCTTTGGACAAAACACTATAAAATGGATTGATTAAAATATACTACAAGATAATGCTATAAAAATCTGATGCTAGAACAGGAGGAAAAAGAGATTTTATGTAAAAAAAATTAAAGCTTTCAAAAGGACGATGGCATTATTAAATCAATTAGTCCACCATTTCCAAATCTTAATTCAGGAAATAATTTTTCGTATATTGTTCTACACGCAATATCCACACATTTATGTATCTTTGATTATATAGTATCCTTAATTATATATAACAATTACTAAAATTAATTTTGCTACTTTTGTCCTATTCAATATATAATATTATATTAGAAAATGAATATTTCCTATTGTGGCAACAAATGAAATCACTAATGAAGAAACAATTAAAGTGCAATATTATTTCAATTAATCTTTGACTAAGTAACCTTGAAATAGAATCGCATTAAGTTCATGACATGGATCAGACCAATCTTACAATTAAGTTGTTAGGAACATCAGAAACCTTCTTCCTTTATAGAGACCGGTTTCGTTAAATATTCAACTGATGGCGACTTCCAATCGATTCGTTGTGAACTTTTACAGAAAAATTCTACCCTTTCTTGTAGGAGTGAACGCTTGGTATATATAAACCATAAGTTTTCATATTTATTTGTCTTCATCAGTGACATCATTGGCCTTTGCAGCTATGACAGGGGGTTAATTAGTGTTTCTGAGAGCACTTCCTCGTGGCTGTAAGTCAATTTGACAGCAGTATTAATTATCGTCCTCAATAAGAATACATAAGAGCCGTATTATTTGCAACGCAACTAACCTGATCGGGCCGTATGCTTGTTCTATGCGCGAAACAACAAAACCAGGTCCCGCCGTGTGATTTTCGGTCATCATATGTACCACTTGCCCCATTCACCCTTAGCCTCTGCGAGATTCTTCCATCTAGCGTGATCGATGTTAAAGGCAGCATTGTAATGCTTAAATACAGTATTTGAACTGGAGTAGCGGTTGACCAATGCCTTTTTTCGCATCTACTATGGCACCTAGAATGACATGACACGGCAAACAGAAGGACTCCATTCGATGCATTTTCCTTGGCCAGCAAAATCATTCCTGTTTCAACATCGCCGTGAAACTGGGCAGCTGTGGAATTTCTAGGACTTTCTTGTTTGTCACTTTGCCCTCCAATAGTTAAGATATTGCGAAGGCAGCTCATATGTAAAGTGTTTAGCCGATATTCCGGTTTTGTGTACGAAGTGCAAGATTATGCTCAAAGCACATATTTTATACACGATCATCGTAGTGTTTATTGTGAGATGTTTATCCGCCATACTCTTGCATTTATTTACCTTCCCAAACAAGGTCGCCTCGTTATAATCATTTCAAACGAAAGATTTCTATTGCTAAATATAACCTAATTCGATAAAATATTCGAATTACATTTTGTATGTTAATATCTAATCAGTATGATAGCTTAATTTAGTATCAGTCATTACTATTATATTTTGAGTTTAACTATAAATTACCATGGATTACTCGGACTACTTATAATGAAAAAACTGCAAGCTGGTTCACAACAGTAGTAACATAAAAATAAAATGAAATTTACTACCCACACTGGCCCACAAGAGATTTAGAATTGATATACTCTGGTTATTCTAGCTCAGAAACTTTTATCAAGTTTGTTGAACTAAGTATTACAGAATGTAGACAGACGAGTTGATATAAGATTTACAACACATAAAAAAAGTCCTTTGTTTATAATAAATATTTAATAGGTTGGAAGCTAGAGTAGTTAACAACCCTTTATGAAATTTACCGAAACACAAACGTTTTGTGAAGCAATAACTTTAATCATACCATAACTCATAATACATAGAGATGTTTAATAAACCTTAAGTGATTTGTATTGCAAGCAGGATTGACTTAACTCGTGATTGTGAAGACTGAAGATGAAAGCGAAGTTTTAGTTAATGGCGATTGAAATTGAAATGATAGATAGTTTATTTTGCTTAATTGAAAAGAACTGGCATGAGACTTAACTATACTTTCGGAGTCCCATACCTCATAGTGAAAAACAGAATCCAAGGATTTTAGAGTATAAAGATGAAATATCGTACACTATGACATCTTATACTCCTGAAAAAAGTAAAGGTTGACTCAATAAATAAATGTTGCTCGTCAGTCTCACTTGCTGATCGATTATCCAAACATTAAAGAACTTTCCGGGGACCTACAGTTAAGAAATTTGGTACGAAGAGTTATAACATAATAAGAAAACACCTTTTAGAAGTAGTTATAGATAAATCCGGAAATTTTAAATCTCATAAGGTTTTAACACGACAAAGTTATTTAAGCAGTGTATTTCATACAGTGTATTATGCGAGCATGCACAAAATAAAAGGTTCTCAATAAAACATTAGCGTCGGAGACTTTGGAGAATATATGGATAAAATACAAACAATATTTATTTAAACATATTATAGTGTACGGCACCGATTTTTAATTTTTGTTTTAATTATTAATATTTTATTACCTCCTGCTTTATAAAGGCACGCAGGTATGACGAGGTTTTTGAACGCTCTTCGTTTTTACATAACTCGTCTCACCATCTGGTGATGCAAAATAATTTCGTAATCAATAAAACATATAATTTACATTAGGTTTAAAAAAAACACAAAGTCCTAAGCATTAAACATTAAAATTGCCCGCAGTACTCTTGTTTCTAACTGAATAGAGTAGAGTAGGGAATAGCGTGTCCACGACTCGCTAATAACCCCGTATTTCCATCTATAATTGCCATGAAACCCGCGTCAAGTGTGCATTTTCCCTGGCCCCATACGGCCATAGTGTAAGTATCTTGTTTATTTGTATATATTTTTTGAAGTGAAAACTTCATTAGGCGCGTGGAGTACTTTTTGGGTGAACAAAAATCATGGAACTCGCATCATCATCACCGAACGCTTTCCATGAGCTATATGTATACTGTGCGTTATTTTAATACTTACAATTACTATGCAATGCCTCTTTCATAGTAATTTAAGAGTTGTTTTACTAACGTGACAAAAAAAATTTAGAAGTTTTAATTTAAGATCAAACAATTAATTTGGATATCCAATAATAAAAACAGTTTGTTTATAGTTTTAAGTTTTCACTTCTATCGGCAGTCCTCATGATTGCTTCTTTTTTTTAATATAACGTGAATTACTTAAACAATGCGGCATGACATCAACTATTGGCGATGGATTATCGATATCTAGGTAACCATCCTGTTTTTGGATTATAGTGTGCTTGAGTACCATGACTTTGCCGTGCTATTATAGAAAAAAGTTCATAGTGATCCACTTTATTTTATGTGGTTGCTATTAGCAATACCTGTCAATAATCATGTTCATCAGAAAATTGTATCCTTATTCAGTTGACTGATAGTTCTTGTAGGATCGAGATGGAACCGCTTGGGTACGAGAATAATTATGAACTACAGCAAAGCTTGTAAAATTAATTTCATAAAATGATGTCTCGGTGGTTCAGTCAAAATCAAAATCAAAATTATTAAATTTAGACCCTAAAAAGACATTTACGAATGTCAAATACCACGACGGGTTGGAAAATATTCCAGTCAACGAGAAACGCCGGCAAGAAACTTAATCGGCTTTATCAATAATTATAGTGACTTTTTTAAACTATATAAGTATTCTTTACACTTAATTGTATTTTTAGTGGATGTGTGTGGAAGTAAGTAACTAGGTCGTACTAAAATAAAAAGATTGTGATGCTTCCATAATTGAACCTTGCATTGTATCTACCCCGGTTTTCCTACCTGGATGATATGATATGTATATATTTTATGCTCAAGCACCTTGAGTTATTACTCAATTACCCTATTGGGTATGTGCATACATTTTTTTATGTATTTTATATTAGACGCCTTATATCGTTACATAATTGTAAAAAATATTTCACTAAAAAACACTTGTATTTCAGTTCTTTAAAATAGTTCAAGTCATTTTGGCGTGCTATCGTGACTTCATACTTCATAATAACAACAACACAAGTGAATATTATTACGAATATTATGTACTATATTCATCATATATATTTTTTACGCCTTATTTTGTACTATCTGTGCCCGCGACTTCGTTCTCGTAGACTACAGAATGTTGTCGATCGGACATACGCGCAAATCGTGCTACTCCCGTGCCTGGTTACGTGGTCATTGTGGACGATCCTTAGAAGATAGACATATGCACTGGCTGCCTTTTTTATAGGTATTTTTAATATCAAAAAATATTTAGTACATTAATTTGATATATCTCTTATGTTTTACTAAGCGTAAGCCATTTAAACCACAGAATTGATTCACCACGATCAGTTTTTTTTTTAATTTGCGCGGGTGTACTCACTTGTTATTATAACCTTTGACGTCACAATCACGGTCGACCAATAGCGTTGCGTTTAACTATTTTCAAATTCTCGCTCAATTTTACCAATTGATTTCTTAAGAAATATTCAAGTAAATTCAAAATTATTGATATTTTCGTGATACAGTAGCGGTAAAGGTTGTAAAAAAATATCTTGCCTTTTTTGAACTTCATGCATATACCCTATTGAATGATATTTTTTGTAACAATTACCGCTACTTTTGTAGAATATATGCATCTATAAAAATGTTATGAATTTAAATTATATTCAACATTATTGATAATTAGCTAACTCTCTATTAAACTATTACACTATGTCACGGTGCACCATGCAAAGTATTTATAACTAACTTGTATAATGGACAGACATTCTATTGTGAATTTTTCATTACCTAGGTCTGGATTTCAGGACTTACGTGGCTTTTATTATATCTACGTGTATTGAGCAGATATATTATACATAAGTGATCATGGCACGTAACATTCTTTAGAAAGTTATAAAATAGAATCCAGGTTTGAAAATTGATAAGAAGAGAAAATGATATTTATAAGTAGGTATTTTTTGAAAACGGTTTTATTAATAGGATTTTTTTTTTAAATTACTTCATGAAATGAGTAAGTTTTTAAATCATGTCCATGAAGTTCAAAACTGCTTGTTGACTAGTAAAAGGTCATTTATGCAGTTAAGTATTATAGTGTTAGCTTTATGAATAGTTAATTTCGATAAATGTTACGATCATGGCGGAAGTGTAAGGTCTCATAAAACATAATTCTATTTTGAGCTTGACGAAAAATATAGTTTTAATATAGTTTTTAATTTTAATAAACGTTACGTATTTTCCAAATAAAAAACAAGTTAAGAATTCTACTAAACTTCTCGATCATAGCGGAAGTTTGTACAAAAATAAAATATTGTAAATCTTGTTTAAGGTCCCATAAAACATAATTATATTTTTAGCTTGGTGAAAAATATAGTTTTAGTCACCGTAATACATATTGTTATTATCTTTTATTTTAGAATATATATAATATTTTAATATTGTGTCCTATTACACTTAGTAGCTCTGTTTTGATTTCCGGTATTATTCTTAGTAGCTCAGTTTTGACTTCCGATAGAAAATATCGTGTCTTAAATATGGGTTTACTATAAAAGGACGGGCAGTCTGTACTGAGCTACTAGGCAGGTTATATATGCCAGATAAATACAAGTGAATACAAGTGAATACAAGTAAATACAAGAAATTACAGTTAATATAGTGAAGTACCTTTGGTGTATTTAATATCATAGTTTAACAATAGTAGGTGCCTCAGTTGCTCTCAAAAAGTTAGTGCTACAAAGCGTTGTTGAAATAAAACCATAAGTACCTCTTTAGGAACTGATTTATTTTATTTTATTTACACAACATAACAGCATTATACGTTGTAAATAAAACTATTCGTAATGTAAAATAAAAATGCTGTTATAGTTAAAGGTGAAACCGACGTGCTCAGAGCAACATACTTAAATAAGAAATTTAAATATATAGATATAAAATAATGAACATTAATGTTATAAGAATAATGTTTAAAGAAATTAAAACTAATTGAAACTACATTCTAATATTGTTATTTAAATTATAAAAAACTTTGTTTCAAACATATTTTCCATTTTTTTTAAATCTTTTTAATATACATATATTGTACGATCGAGTTATCAACATTAATTTAAAAACTGCATACCTCGCATTGTATTCATACACTAATTAAGAGTCGACTTTTCATATTTCATCTCTATATAATCGTAGAAAACCCCTATAATTATTTTTTAGACTCAAGTCCCATGATCTTATGAAATCATTTTTAAATTGTCATATTTACTTAATAAATTTTTATATAGGGTTAGTTTTTATTTTCTTAAACGGCAGTGTTCTCGAAGACACACAGTCATGCCACCTGGCTTCGAATGTGTCCTATATATAATTAATTGAAACTTTAAAATCACTCGTCCTTACGTTGAGCAGTAAGGTATGCGACAGTTTAATCTCTTCACTACATTTTACTACTCAAGGTCAGAATTACTAGTTGTAAACCTAAATTAGTACATTACTCGGACTCGGAATGATGTTACGAAGACTTCATTTGCTCTGACGCTGACAAGGTCATGAGACCAAATTAGTAGATCTAAGATTACAGACTATATTTGTCGTTCTAGTTTCAGCAGCAATTTGGTCAAGGGTTTAGCCTGTTTCACTAAAATGTTGTAAGGTCACGGTTTTAATATTATTTTGGAACGAACTTCGCAATTAATAAGCTTAGATAAAGGACTTAAAGTTTATTTTACTTGTAACAAAAGATATTAATATACAGTTGACTAGACAGGTGTTACATTGTCTATGGTTGTAACAATTTATAATTTCATATACAATAATTATAAGCTGATATTTTTAAATTAATCTTCGAATCCGCTCGTTTATAAAAATCACACCTACTGTTTTAAAACTCTAAGTTTTTATTGAATGAAGATACCGCGATAATTTTTATTTTTCATTAGTAACAAGCGAACAAGTAGCTAAGGAGTAAAAAAAATGTTATATTATATCCAGTAAATAAAATTAATAATCTAATTATACAACTATGTGAAAGCTTTAAGCATCAAAGTAGATTTGAAATAACTTAATAGAAAAGATTAAATTGTTACATAGTTGGTATGTTGACATATGCACCAAAATGGTATCAATTGGTGACCAGCTTCGATCACTTTTACATCTAGACATTAGGCGGGCGATGTGTTTCCTCAATGTATACAATTAATAAAATTGAAGTGCCTGTTTGCTATATCAAAATAACAGCTTTTTACTAAATACATATGAAATTTTATACGATACCCATAAAAAAAACAATTTTTAAAATTTTTATGCCAGTCTGTTTGTTCCGGGTAATCTTCGAAACGGTCGGACCAATTTTGACGGAACTTTCATTGATAGATAGCTGATGTTATAAAGAATAACTTAGGCTACTTATATTTTATAAAAAGAATTAGGGTTCCGCACATATAAAAATAACTGGTCATGGTGAATCAATTCGGGCGCTTAAATGGCTTACGTTGAGTAAACCATAAGAGATATAGCAAATTAATGTAATAAATAATTATAGGCGTTAAAAATACCTACAAAAAAGCCATTGAGAGTATACGTCTATGTTCAAAGAAACACCCACAATAAGCATTTTTATCATAAAAATAGCCGGGAGATGGGAAGCAAGATTCGCGTGGGCATTCTGTAATACACGTGAGCGAAGACACGGGCATAGCTAGTCTCTTGTAAAATTACATGTCGTTAAAAGCTTTTAACCTAACGACTTGCCTTGTTAGTATGGGTCAAATCTTGCAACTGAATCTTAGAAGAGTTATCCCCAACCGATCGAGCTGAATTTTGCAAGGATGTTTAGTTTATATGACAATGCATGGTTAGTAACTAAGTAACGTTGATCTATATCCAATATGGCAGACTCCCAAAGATGACGGATCAGTTATTTTCATGCACCCTCATGATATAGGTATCAAATGAAAGGGTTTGCTGAGAAGAATACGAAAAATTTTGAAATTTTTTAAAAACTTGTACAGCAAATAAAAAAAAGAGAAAGGAGAATTTAAATTAAATAAACGTCACGCGCTTTATAAGTTTTAAAATATTAAATGATTGCTAGTTTTTAAATTGTTTTTTCTTATTAATATATTTTTTTGTAAGGTATACTACCTTCATATTAATTATGTACTGTAATACGAAAATTATAAGGTCTCGTATCTATATTTATACTTAATTTACACTGAAACATCTGTGGACTGATTATATTATATTTTAATTATAAATAATAAAGTCCTTAAGGTCTTAGTGATCTTTATTATAGACGACAAATTGGTAAGAACGTGCCAATGTCGTGTGAACTGGGTTGACACGCGTTCTACTTTTATTGCTTTAATTAGTACAAAGATACGGAATTACCAGTTGGCAATCTTACACGCATATATTTATTATGAGAATGCGTTCACTGTTAACATTGTTTTAATGCAGTTATAATCACAATCACAAATTTCTATACGAATCTTGTGTAATACTTAGTCTGCTGCCAAATAAATTGCAGTAGAAAGAAAAAAACAGGCTTTCTTTTTAAGTTTAAGAAATTTTAAATAATCCCGTATGAAAACTAAAAAAGATCAAGTTTTTCTTCTGTATTATTGATTCTGAAAACGTATATAAACTGACTGGTTTTTTTTAAACCATAGTAATCTATCTCTTTATATCACTCAAAAAACTACTGGATACTGGATTTCACCCAAAAAATATCACGATATAAAAAGGTTCGTTGACATGAATACGAAAATACAATGATTGCAACTGAATTTCAGCTTGTACTTAAAACATTTTTTTAAAATTGTTATATTACTTATTTACAATAACTTTGTCCCCTATCGGCTTCGAACCTGGCACAATTGACGAAATGAGTGTATAGGTTACCTAGTGGATCAATATTAATAATGATTTCACAACTGAGAAAATAATTGCAATACGGCGTAATAATAAAATTTATGTAATCAAAAATATGTAATTTTTAATTCGTATAGGACAGAAGGCCGATTGTAATTACTAGAAAATTATTCTTTGGCAACGGCGCGGCGCAGCGCGGCGTGGTGTACTATCGCGCTCATAATGTTACAGCTAACCTTTCACTTTTTGTGATTACATATTTTATTTATATTCGATGACATTAATTATTATGAATAATCAGTGCATTCGTTGTCATTTGTAAGTTATCAATGTTATATAGCTATGAATCCTATAGTTAACTTATTTTTAACTTGTAGTTTGAGATTGAAACACTACGATATATCGGTGTACAGTTCACAATTAAATATACTATATAAATTATATGATATTAAAAATATATACAAAAAATATCACAGAACGAAAAATGCATGTGTGTTGTGTGCGTTTAAACACAGCTTACAGAAATAGGTATTGTTGTGGTCGGTAAATAAATATAATAATTCTTACTATAAATATCCTGATTTTTGTGTTTTAATCGTATACACTTTATAAACACAGCAATGAATATTTATAACGTGTATTTCCTTTCAAGAATTTTATTCCACAGACAAAAAATCGGTTGTCTGTAAAGTCGGTTTACTGACGATAGTTGAACGTGATAAAGTCATAAGAAAATACTGATGGAATGGTATCATTTTTCAAAAGAAAATTTTAATTTTATTTGTTTGATAGATATTTTGTATGGATATAGAGAAGGAGGTAAATGGAAATGACAATTGAATTGATCAAGTTACATTTATTTGTACGCATAAATACAAATAGTTCTGTTAACTTATTGTTATAGTTTTATCAATTATAGCATAACCTACAATCGCTGCACTAGCTGACTGATGCTATTTATTTAATGATGAAAGCACGAATATTCAACAATATTTCACTGAACATATATTTAATATCGAAAGAATCATTACCTTTATCGCCGCAATAATCGTTGCTATAAAAAATTGACACCACATTCACTTTTCACTGCACTTCTTACTTGACGAAAACATGTAAATGTATTATTGTATAGCAGCTGTCCACGCGGACGCATCGCTCACTCAAGTAGGAGAGAGACAGATGTCGAACGCTGCCGAACGCGGAGGCCGATTGTGCCTCTTTGTCGCTCGTTCCACGCTCTCCCTTGCACTTCAAGCCTTAAATGGAACGCCTCAGAGCGTGGTAACGCCGCATGAGTTATGTTTTTTCCTCCATCGAATTATAAGACGTTGTCACGTAAAAACTAATAATCAAATTTAAAATTAATTCTATAAGAAAATAGATTTCCTCTAGCGAGATCGCAACATCTGGCGACCGTGACAGGACCCAATTTATTGTACGTTGATAGCTAAAGACAATATTTTTAAAATTACTGCAAACGCACATACATATACAACAATATCAAATATATATTCAAGATCAATGACAGAACCAGAAGCCAGCTTCTTTGCATTCGACGATATCGTTATAACAACTTCAACTGATACAGAGGTTGGAACTCATAACATTGAGTCATCGTTATATTTAGAGAGTTTATCTTCTAGAGTGACAAAGGCTTTGAATGCTTCAAAGGGTTTTAGCGACCTTGTGTCTATAGCATAAGCTTATGAAGATGACACAAAATGATAATTCTATAAGAAAATAGGTTTTCTCTAGCGAAATTGCAACAGGTATATCGAAACTATTACTGATACGATTCTCAAAATTAATTCTCTAATTGGAAGTTTTCTTATCCCTGAGTTCTGTAGGTAATTAACATGAACGAACTCACCGGTAGATGTTAGTAGATAATATAATGAAAAGAAATATATATAAAGCAGCAGTACAAATAAAGTAATCGAAAGAATCATATATTACTTCACATAAACTCGTTGACAACGGACTCCTTGATTAAAATTATATATCTTTATTTAATTATTTATGTAAATTATTTACTCTAAAACGAACAAATAAAATCCACCTTAATAAAAAAATAAAAATAGGTAAACAATTTTCTATGCGACAGTCCAACAAATCTTTCGCTCCCTTGACGAAATATTCAAATTAACAGTAATGATAGCAATCACGTCGCGGCCACATCTCACCCGCTTCAGTTCTACAAATTTGCTACAAAAATTACCTCTCTATCAGATTGATACGTGCATTATTATTATTATTTATCAATTTTACGAACATCACTACAAACTGACACACAATTATTAAAACTAGCGATCGCCTTAAGGTGGAAATTCGACCAGCGACTTTTTGATCATAGATTATTTTCTGTTTGACATTTACAGTATTCATAAACAATGAGTATTATCTACAACACTTGTTGTCAATTTTCGTTCAGTGACAATTTCAATATTTTAGGGGGTCTAAGTTCAATGGCACTGGTCGTTATAGGATTCGCAGTATTAATTTATTTTATTTAATATATTAGTAACAGATATTATAGATAAATTTTAGCTTTCTGCATCCTCCATATAAACTTTAACCATGCCAAATCTCACAGTCTTCAGTGCACGCAATACGCTTAAAAAGGGGTAGAAAGTTTCTACTTCACGTATTAATTTATAGATTAAGCCTCAATAAAACACGATGTATAAAAACGTACTTCTACTTTTTAGCTGATTTGCTTACAGTTAAAATTATATTCATGTATTCTTCGTCTTCGAATAAATCTAAATAAAAACGCATATTGGTAGATAAACTCCAAAACTGTTCGACCGATCACCATGAAAGTTTGTAAATCGAAGTCTTTTACATGGAGAAGCTTTTATAGATGTCGTAGTCGAGTAATTGACTACCAGAAAAACATCTACGGGCCCAGTTGGTAAATAATATAAAGGCGATACGAGTAGTAGTTGTCCAAGAGTCGACTGCGAATGTATCTCCTCTACGTTTCTCTCTGCCATATAGTAAGAGTCTTCATGCTGCCGCGGTAGTAGTATATAGTAGTATTCTTTGAAATAAATTCTATTATAGTGTCCGATTTGGAACAATTATATAAAGTAGACTCTGTATGCTATATCCTACTTAATTAACACTGTTATCCTAAAGTTATTATTGACCAAAGAGTCTACATATCTATAGGTTTTTATAAACATTAAGGGCGACTTGCGTAACTGTTTAAATATGATTAAAGTAAGTATTAAAGTAGGTAAACATAGTGGATAAACAAAATTAGCATCTAGCAAAAAAAAATTAGTTGCTAAATATGCTTCACGAACTGTCAAAGATAAATAGCCAATAATGGCTATTTAGCGCCGCTAAAGACGTTTAGGTTATTTCTTATGAAGTTATGTATAAAAATTTATGGGAATAAAGGAACAGAGGCATCATAATAGCCGGCGTTGTATTAACATTTTTACCAGATTTCTTACGCGTATCTAATAGAAGATAATAAAATACACTATTTTTATGTTATTTATTTGACGTTAATAGGCAACAAACAATGACATCTAAAGTTGCATGTTTCATTCTATGCATTTATAAGTCAGCGGTTTCGGGTTAAGAAACTCGTCAAGACCAATGTTATGTTGCAGAGATTGCTTTACCGATACGCTAATTATGATTAAGTAAATCAGGCACTGTAAGTGTCGTCCACGTTGACCTTAAATCCGTTTACGATAAATCCATTTAAGGTGCTAATAGTAATTAAGTAATTTTGTTTAGCGATGAGTTAGATGAAATGTTGCGCAAGCCACCCTAAATCTTTAAATTCCCTTTTCAACGTCTACATAATAAACAATTTAAGACTGAGACAAACAACATGCACTTTGAACCGGTCGGTCGAGTTCCGATTTGGTCTTGATCGCGAACGGACGTGTCGCTCCGTTTGTGCTCTCGACCATCACGTGACTTAATTGTTGCGATCTTATATTTGGAATTTATTTCGAATATACTGTTGCAATAACGACGTAAACCAACTGGTGTCTAACGCTCGCGTGGTAAACCGCACTTTTCGGTGCGACTTGCTTGTTTTTTATAAATCCACGGTTTTGTGGTCGCTCACTGGATACCTGACGGTGCTAACTAAAGTGAGCGGGGCGTGACCCGAGCAGCCCGCTGGTTGTCTCCTTCAGAGGCAAACAGCCAGACTCGGACGGGCCTGGGAATCTAGGCCTTTGCGGTTATCGCATAGTCTTGCCCCAGGTGTCTCCTGCCAAACCTTCCGATCCTGCACACTCCATCCCCGGGAACCTGTTTGGGCCTAGCCCGGTTTAATTACCGGTCTGCGTCCTCGGCCCCGGGCTTGTTAGGGCTCCTTAGGGTTGATAGGTCCTTCCTGTGTGTCTTTGCACCTTGACCACAGGTCTCTTGCCGACTCCGATAGTCTTTTTAAGTTTTTGGCGCACCCCCCTGCCCCTAAGGCAGGGAGGCCTTTAATTTAAAATAAAATAAAAATGTCCCACTGTCCTCCCTCTTCTGCCGTCATGGCAAATAACGTTACCGACCTGGCCACTTGCATAGGCAAGTTGCAAGCCAGGATGAAAGCGCTGGAATTTCAATACCAGCGCTATCAAAATTTCGTCGTATTACGGTGTCCCTCTCTAGACGAGGAATACCGTAATCTACCTGAGAACGCCTGCGTGCGTCGCACCGCTGCGACCGCGACCCGTCATGAGGCCGTTTCAGGTAGCGAGGCGGCCGCTTCAGGTAGCAAGGCGGCCGATGACGTCACGGCCGCGACCGTTATACCGACTGGCGCCGCGCCAGTCGGCGCCGCGCCCAAACGTCTCACGCGCAGCGCTGCGCGTCCGTCCGCCGCGTCATCCGGGGCCGTGGCCACGTCTACGGCCACGCCCCCTGTCCCGACTAGCCAATCGCGCGGGTCAAGCCCCGCCTCCGTCAGGCGAGGGCCGCGTAATTCGCGGTCACAATCTAGGGTTACCAAAAATAGCCCGTACGTCCGTCCCGCGCGATCCACGGAAACCGCGTTAAAGACGAAAAATTCGTTTTCGGCCCTTCCGGTCGAACAAGACTCGCTCGCGAGTCCGGATCCATCTCCGGAGATGGATACCGAGAACGACGGCTTCACCGTCGTGGCGTCGCGTAAGCGAACGGCGCGTAGCAGTCCGAC
Organism: Saturnia japonica; assembly: GCA_033032175.1. Classification (NCBI taxonomy): domain Eukaryota; kingdom Metazoa; phylum Arthropoda; class Insecta; order Lepidoptera; family Saturniidae; genus Saturnia; species Saturnia japonica. Next base: position 18,039,231 of record CM065318.1, read on the forward strand.
TGCTCAACCGGCGCCTAAGGTAATAGCTAAGGCAGTAGTCAGGGGCGCCGCCGCCCCCGCGTCCTCCCAGCTCCCCGCGCCCGCCGGCGGGAAAAAAGAGCGTGCCCCACCTCCAATCATAATCCGGGACAAGGCAGCCTGGATGGGAGTCTGCAATGAGATGCGCAGACTCAAACTCGACTACCACAAGGCTAGAAACATAGTCAACGGGATTTCTATTTCGGTGAGTTCTTCGGAAACTCACCGTAAACTAACCACCCTCCTCCGGCAGAAAGGTCTGCAATTTTATACGTATTCGCTCGCGGAGGAGCGCGTCCTCCGAGTGGTCATCCGCCGCATTCCGGTGGAGCTCGACCCGTCGGAGGTGTGCTCCTCGCTCAAGGAGCAAAGTTATCCCATCCGGGAAGTACACCGGATGTACAGTAAAGATAAGCGGCCACTACAAATGGTAGTGGCCATATTGGACCTTTCCCCCGAGGGAAAGGCCATCTTCCAGCTAGAGACGGTGTGCGGGCTCTCCGGGATTAACGTGGAGCCCCCACACAAAAACCACCAGCCTGCGCAGTGCCACAACTGCCAGCTGTACGGGCACGCTGCCCGTAACTGTCATTCTCGTCCGCGGTGCGTAAAGTGCCGAGAGGACCACCCCACACGGGAGTGCACGCGCGAGCGTGACTCCGTCGTCCCCCCGAGCTGCGTGTTATGCGGGGAGGAGGGGCATCCCGCGAATTATCGCGGTTGCCCCAAGGCCCCGCGTACCACGCGGCCACGTACACAGAGGCAGGCGGCCCCCCGGGCGGCGCCCCCCGCCTCAGCCATCAAAGCGCAACCCCTGCTGGCGTCAGGGGAATTTCCCGCGCTGCCGGTCCCGCGCCAGCTCCCGGCCGCCGCCGGCCCCTCCGCACCCCGCGTGGTGCAACCGCAACCCGTGCGTTCATCGCAGAACGCATGGGGCCCCCGCCGCCCCAATCCACAGCCCCTTATGGCTATGGATATTCCCGCGCCCCGCGCTCCTGCGCCCCACGCGCCCGCTAACACTGTCGTCAATAGTAACGACCTAATGATACTGCTCACCCGCGAGCACGATATCCGCGAGCTCATCGAATACAATGACCATTTGGAGCGCTTCGGTCTCATCAAGACCGCTTGCGCGTTCCCCCGCCTCGTAGAGACACTACAACGTCTCGATCGCGAGGCGAGTAGTAATAAAAATTAGGGCCTTTCAATGGCTAAGTTTAAACCGAAAGCGTTAAATCTTTCATTTTTTAACGCGCGAAGCCTACTTCCGCAGCGTGATCTCGTCGCGACCTTTCTTAAAGATCACCAAGTAGATGTTCTTTTAGTGCAGGAGACGCTCTTAAAGCGTGCTAAACGTGATCCAAAAATCGCGAACTACAATATTGTAAGAAATGACCGGGCCGGCCGCGGGGGCGGCACTCTCATTTATTACAAACGATCGTTATATTGTACGCCGGTAGATCCTCCGATACTTACCAATATGGAAGTATCCGTGTGTAGACTAGGAATGACCGACCACCCGTCCATAACGTTAGTCTCAGTTTATCTGTCGCCGAGGAAAGAGCCTCTCAGGTCTGACCTAGAAAAGCTACTTTCGCTCGGTGAATCGGTCATTATAGCGGGTGACCTCAATTGTGGACACACTTCGTTTGGCAATTGGAGAGACTCCAGTAATGGGGTTAAACTCGAAGAGCTAACGAACGTGCTAAACTTTGATGTCATAGCGCCACCCACTCCCACCCACTTTCAAGACAACTGTATGCCGACAGTGCTTGATGTAGCTCTCATTAAAGGTAGCGCGCTTCGGTTACGACTCATTCGGGTCGTACACGAGCTCGACTCCGACCACCGTCCGGTCATCATGCAGCTAGGTCAACCAGACGACTCTAGCCCTCCTTCGGTCCAAGTGGTTGACTATGCCAAGCTAAAACATTATCTTGCGGACAGGCCGTCCTCGTCCAGCTTAGATAGGATCCCGGACGTATTGGGGTCCGTTGCGGACGTAGATCTCGCGATCGATTCCCTGGTCGACCACCTGCAGGCCGGCATCGGAGAGGCCTCGAGAGAGGTCGAAGAGGCGAGCGATCGCCGCTTCGTACTCCCTGCCGACGTGCGGGCGTTGTTGACGGAAAAGAACGCGGCGACTCGTGCGCACGACCACTATCCGACCGAGGAAAACCGCGCACGTTTACGCGCACTTCAAAGATCGGTTAGAGCCCGTATATTAGAACTCAGAAGTCACAGATGGGACGCCCTCGTCGAAGGGCTAAGGCCGTCGCATCTGGCTTACTGGAAATTAGCTCACAGCCTCAAAATAGAGGCTTCTTATCTTATGCCCCCCCTCGAGAGGGGTCCCGGTATACCGCTCGCCTTCGATAGCAGCGACAAGGCGGAGTGCCTCGCCACTTGTTTGGAGAGCCAGTGCTCTCCGAACAGTGTCGATGCAAATACCGACCGGGTCGAGGGTATCGATGGATGCGTGCGGGAGCTGGATAAGCTCCCCGCGACAGACTCCCTGTCCCCAGTCACGTCTGAGGAGGTTCTTTCCATTATAAAAAGCCTTAAGCTTAGAAAAGCACCAGGTCCCGACGGGATCAGGAATGAAGTACTTAGACTTCTTCCCGATCGCCTCATAGCTCTTTTGGTCTGCATCTTCAATGTAGCCATAGCCCACTGCCATTTTCCAGCCGCCTGGAAAAAGGCCATAGTCATAGGTATCCGTAAGCCCGGCAAGAGCGCGTCGCTTCCCGACAGCTATCGCCCGATCAGTCTCCTAAATACTTTAGGGAAAATGTACGAGCGGATCCTTCTGAACCGTCTCAAGTCAGTAATAGAGGAGAAAGACCTCTATCCGCCTGAGCAATTCGGTTTCCGTGCTAGATATTCTTGCACTCATCAAGTGCACCGCCTCACGGAGCACGTTGCATTTAATTTTGCTGAATTATATAAACCCCGCCGTACACTTGCGGTATTTTTCGACGTTGCCAAGGCCTTCGATAAGGTCTGGCACGAGGGATTGATCTACAAGTTGTATCACTTTGAAGTTCCCGATAGGCTAATTAAAATAATTCGCGACTATCTAACAGATCGCACCTTTCGCTATAGAGTGGAAGGTGAATTGTCCACGCCCCGTCCAATACGCTCAGGCGTTCCCCAAGGTTCGATCCTGGCTCCTAGCCTATTTAACCTGTACGTCAGTGACCTACCTCGACTCCCGGAGGTCGAGGTAGGGCTATACGCTGACGATACAGTCTTATATGCCTCAGATAGGAATAGATCCCACCTCAGACACAAAGTCCAACGCTCCGTGACCACTCTCGGGAAGTGGTTTAACGAGTGGCGTATAGCCGTTAATCCCTCGAAGAGCGCCGCGATGCTCTTCGATGCGGATTCGTCACAGATACCGTGGAAGCTTAAACCTGTTAAGCTCTACGATAATCCGATTCCGTATGTAAGAGAGACCAAATATCTAGGGGTAACCCTAGATAGTAGGCTCTCTTTTAGACCCCACATCCGTAAGGTTAGGAACAGGGCCGCGTGGGTCCTGGGCCGGTTGCATCCTCTGTTGTGTTCGGTGAGTAAAATGTCCACGCGACATAAGCTCACGCTCTACAAGACGTGTATTCGACCAATTTTGACATACAGTTGCGCCGTGTTCGCACATATGTCCGAGTCGAGTTTCAAACGGTTACAATCGATACAGAATAGGTTCCTCTATCGTCTCACCGGGGCCCCGTGGTATGTTCGAAGCGTAGATCTCCATAGAGATATGGAGCTTCCTTCGATACATGCCTACGTTAAACAGCTCTCCCGTTCGTATTTCGACACCGCGTCGAACCACGCGAATCCGTTAATAAAAACAGCCGCCACTTATGTTCCGGCACCCACGGACATCCGGTGCAAACGCCGGCCGCGCAATATTTTTATTGATCCCGACGATCACATCGAAAATTCGAATAAATATTACACATCCGTCTCTCCAAACAGAGCGTGCCAGCGCCCACGCCCGCGTAACCACCGTTCTCTCCGCAGAGGGCGGGCGGTCAATTTCGCTCCAGCACACCCGTCACGTCCACCCTCTCTAGCGGTAACCCAAGCCTAGGTCCGTTCCTCGGTGTGAAACCCTTGGGTCAGGCAACCGCCCGCGCGATACAAGTGACACTGTACGTGCATCACTTAGCTACCTACATACAACACTACACACGTATGAACATACACACGTGCACACCACACAGGTACATAGGTTCTGTGAGGGACCTTTTTTTTTCTTTTTTACGCTAGTTAGTTAGCGCTAGTTAGTGTAGAAACATTCCAATTACTGAATACACATACGCACGGTTCCTTCCTTCCTCCCAGGAGAAAGGGAACGTGCCTATGTGTATATTTAGTTAGCTCGAATCGTAGGTGTAGGGATTCGAATAGATCGCGACCTATTTGCGAACGCGACGACCGCCCGAGCCGAGGTCCGGCCACTTTGGCACCCTCGTGCGAGTCGTCCACAAAACTTTCGCGGCTGAGTGCCCTCTGCGCTCGCCCCCAAGTCCGGTGAAGCTGTAAAAGCCGCAGCGGCTTTAGGGCCCCTAAGGCTAACAGTGTAGTCAGTTCTAAAAAAAAAAAAAAAAAAAAAAAAAAAAAAAAACCGGTCGGTCTCAAAACAAAAATTTTAAGCATTAAGAAAGGATTTTGAAAATTGTTGATCCCTTAAAGAGGTTAAATAGGGAGTTAAAAGTGGGATGATTTGTGAAGTATTACGGCCCGGGTCCGGTTTTATTAGTAGATATTAGGATTGTATTTAATTTAAAGCAAGGGACATCTTATTTAATTTAAGAGACATATTGGCCGAATTGTTCAGACTAATAGAACATTATCCAATGTACATCGGCATTCTATCAATAGATTTTGTACAATTTACTTTATGTATTAAAAACATTGACTAACGAATAAGTGAAACATTGTGGAAATTGAAAGAAAAGAAATGGAATAAAGTGTTTCGCCAGGGCAGTATTAGCAAAAATCTCTAAATATTGGCTTCGAAATGGCAATTGCGTATTATAAAACCAGTCATTATGTATCTATGTGGATTTGCAACTTTGAATTTGATTTATAGCGACTCTACTATCATCGCTATGCTCTTACGAAATAACTAATTAGGGATAGAACTCCTTGGCAAACGTTCTCGTGGTACCAGGATATAATGTGAACAAAAAGAATTATAGATTTTTACGTTTCTAATCGCCAATACATCGTGAACTGATGTGCCGGTTAAGGCCTTGCAAACCTTCAGAGTGAAGAATTTACCCAGCCATGGGATATTTAAAAGCTGTTAACACAACATATTAAAATGCAATTAAGCAATGATGGATCAGTTGGTAGAGTATACGGACTCCGCGTCGATTGACGTGAATTCGAATCCTTGCAATGAGCCTGAGCTTTCGGTGAAGGAAAACTTCGTGATGAAACCATATCATGGTGGTAGGGATTTTTCTAATGTCCGCTTGGCTAGCTACCACCCTCAAGTTTTGTTCCGGTAGCTGCACTTGAGAGCCAGTTTTCCACTAGGCTTAGCGTACTAACATCTCGAGTCACATCGTCACTTAAGATCGCGTGAGATTGAGGCCACACTATAATACAAAAACAACAACGACCACCGAGAGATCGTAGTCTTTCGACGGTATACTACCGTCTGAATATTTAAGGGACGACTCCGAAACGCGATCCAAAAAAGAGTCGCTATCTGTGAGTGGTGGTCGTAATCTAGTCAGATGCAAATCCCTGCCACCTCGCTTAATCTATACTAATATAATAAAGCGGAAAAGTTTTTTGTTTGTTTATTTATTTAAACACGTTAACCTCTGGAGATACCAGTCGGATTCGAAAAATTATTTTTGTATATGATAGTTAGACTCTCGAAGAATAGTATAGGCTATTTAAGATTAGGCTAAAACTCTCACATAGCCTTAAATATTGATTTTTGTTACGTAAGTTGGAAGTCGAGGCTCTCTCGAACTTCTTTAACCGCCTGCGCTCGCGTAATCGTTAATAATATGGAAATATATTGTTCTACAATAATATTGATAATACTAATATTAAAAAAAAGTCAGCGATAGCATATACCTACCTCTTATACATATGCCACAATAAGGTATTATGCGACAAAGATTTGTTGAAAATTAAATAGTGATTTTTAAACAATATTTTCAGAGATGGCATATTAATCCTTAAAAACAAAATTTACTTCATCATAAAGAGAATATATTTTGCTCTTTAGAGTATGTTAGTTGGACACATAGTTTAGGAGATAATGAAAAATAAAAATAATGTGTACTTGCGGGAAGAACAATTATGATACACCACATGGGTGCGTTGGCGGCGCGGTGTTAGTCGGATAAAACTAACAGGGGTGAAACCGTGGGGCACAGCTAGTTATTAAGTATACACCGGCTGATTCCGGAACGTAACAACCCTATTATGCCACTATAGCGAGTGTTATACACCTCATGTATGTATGAATAATACGAGCAAAATATAAAACTTTTACCCGGATATTAACTAATGATTTGTAACAATGAAGTCATTAGAACTTGTCCGTCTTAAAGTCCGCTGTTATGCGTCATCAATCAAAACACGTACAAACGGACACCTACACCGTGTCATAACAGAGTTCACAGATAATAAATCATCCGCAGTCCGGTCACACACGAGTTTTATGTTCATAACCCGGCACGGGCCTAGCGACGCAACGGGCGGCCATTAAGCAGTATTCGTTAATTTGCAAAACAATCAATATTCAACTTACGTAGATATAAAAAGACACAGACTAAAGGAAGGGTAAATATTTGCCGAAGAAACAATATTATTTTCGTTCCGCACGGCTCCGGAGTCCGTGCAATTTGTAGTCGATATGGGTCCGTTTCGCAGAGATCTTTGCTTTGTTATTTGTATGAAGTTCTCGGTTGTAGTGCCTAAATATCAAGGAGCGCGTGGCGACATTATTTTATTGAATTTAAATTTCTTTTGGCGCGTTCTTTGTCTTCTTGTTTGGCACCGCAGAAGCATTTGCCAATGTCCATTTGAGGCGTTTAATAGTGGGTAAAAAAAGGTCTGCGTTCGTGTCATGTGACAGCAGTGCTTCATGATGAAGTTAGCAAACAAAAATAATTATTTTAATTAATTTTACTGATTCTTATTGGAGTGAAAACTTCTTTAGCTTCACTGAGATTTGAAAGTCGATGAAAGGGAAAAGCAAATGCGACAGTAAAAAGAGACAGACACATAAATTCATAAGAAATGAGAATGGGAGAAAATGAGATAGGAAAGTTTTAGGCAATGGTAAAATGGTACAAAAGTGGTTTGTTGCCATGCAATGATGAATTTTATTACCTCGTCGAAAAGGCGCGAAACAAAAACTTTTTAGACAACATTTATTACATTTTGTTATTGATTGATATTGTGTTATGTTACCATGGATATTTCAAATGTGCATTAATTGAAAATGATATTGTGAATAATGATTGTGAGTACTTGTGTATACATTTTCATATGCTTTAAATTAGTTTGAAAATTAAAACAAACATAAATGTGACGATTTCATTTCTACCACGTGTGAATTGCACACATAATTTTTTTTTTTATTGTGTAAAATTATTATAATATTGCACAAATAAATAAATATTACTTTAATTTGTTTTTTTTTTTTAATATATATATATAATAGTTCGAGACATTGACGACACTGTCCTTGATAATAAACACAGCAAAATCTAAACACAACGGCGACCACCGAGAGATCTAAATCCATCGGCAGTCGCTGCTGTCATGCCGGCATGCATAAATATCTCTTCACGTTACGCTTCTAGGGCCCTGTAGCAGAAGGGGTGTGTCATATATGTGCTGGGCCTTTATTTTTAATTATCTATCCCTAATCAATCCTCCTCGTACACTATTGCTGCAATACACAGTAAACAATGTAATAAAAACAACAAGAAAAAAACCTAACTCGTCAGGAGCGGACGGTGACCTTGACCTTGCCCTGTCGACCTGGACTGCAGAATGTGAGGTCTTTGTGTTTGTGGAGTGAACTGTATATATGTGTGTGTGGCAGCCTCAGATCTCATAGGACACTCACTCAAGTAATCAGTTCAGCAAAACTCCTGGTGCACCAACTCAAATTATACAAACAATTCGCCAAGCACAGCGATCGTGTCACCGTACGATGTGATTATGAACTTATTCCAAACAGACCCGATGTTGTAAGAATGAGCGAACACACCGTCCGAGAGAAGGTTCCACAGCTTCACGGTACGAGAATGATAAGTTACAGAGAACTTTTTAGTTCGTGCCGAGATGGAGGTTACCCTAAAACTGTGACTCCGAAGCCCAGCACGTATGGTTCTATTGTGGAAGGGAGAGGAGGTAGTTAGATTGAACAGATTTCAGAACACTCACCATGATACAGACGGTAAAACACAATCAGTGAGGCGATGTTCCTGCGCAGTCGAAGCGACTCAATGTATTTAGTAACATCTGCATCATTAAGAATGCAATGCATATCTTTAAAAAGTTTTTACATTCAATACACATTGATGCTTGATGATGACATAGAATATTAATGGTTTACTTCATCATGTTTGTTGGTACGTGGGATCAAAAATTTGAATTAATTCTTGTTTTGTTACACCAAAGAAGTTTTGAAGCAATCATGGCTCAGTTGGTACCGTGTACAGACTCCACTTCGATCGAGGTGAGTTCGAATCCCTGCAATGAGCCGGAGCTTTTTCGGTAAAGGAAAACATTGTGATGAAACCATAGCATGATGGAAGGGTTTTTCTAAGCCCGCCTAGCTAGCTACCATCCTCAAGTCGAAAATCTGACGCCAAACACCAATAGGCTTTGTTCGAGCAGCTATACTTGAGAACCAGTAGTCCACTAGGCTTAGCGTGCTACCATCTTGAGCCACATCGTCACTTAAGATCAGATGAGATTGTGGCCACAACGCTAAACCTATAACGTTAAAAAAAAGAATTATAAGCTCTTATATACGAAATGAGGTGTAAGGTATACCTTTTCTTTTAGTATTTTGTAAGCAAGATTTTGTTATAGTTTTCTGGAAACGGGGTTTGGTATCTCAAGTTGTCTATAGTTTTCTCCCTTTATGTAACTTTCGCGTTCGTCGCGCTGTCACTTCTGTCAGTCGCCGCGCCGTCTTCATTTGTTTGAGAGGTTATGCGTTTTAAACCGGCTCCCGATACAATTTTTTCATTATTATTAGTTGATTAAATACGCACGTGTTTAGGCAACGGGACGAGATATTCCCCCTATTAGGAACACTTGTGATTGTCTTGGAGTTATGCCGCGCCGTGATGGTTTTGATAAAACCTCTTGTAATTGTTGCTTGAACTATGTTTGAACAACGGAACGAGAGATCCCCTTATTACGGCCATTTGTTGTATTGTAATATTGTATAAATTTTTAAACCTCGATATTAAACGTATTGGTGTGAGAAGCTGTTGGACGAGGACTTTGACCCTGATTTTCCTTCCTATTCCTTGTGTGTTACTTGTGAATTGTGGAGCTTCTCTCTTCAGAGTAGACGCCGACAGTGTTGAGTTTATTTGTATTTTACAACTTTTAATAATTTGTTGTATATATTGTTATAAAATTCCCAGCCCTGCGAATCGCAGGTTTTATCAACAAACTCCATCGACGGTGCGAATGGTCAATGCTTCCGCTGCACCTAAATGCTTATCCCTGAGCCCTTGGTGGAGGACAGAACAAAAGTATAGCACATTTTACCATGATTACAAAGTGCGTGTTACAAAATCTAAAAGACTTTAAAGAAAAAAATAAAGTGACGTATCTGTTTATATAAATAATTATTCTGTGATCGTTTGTCAACAAGTCCGATCACGTAGGCCCACCGTCCAACCACCGTAAGCTCGGTTAGAGCGATGCATAAAAACTAAGCCCGCTTTGAACTTTGAAATTCAAATGTGTAATAAGTCGATATCGCTGTTGCGTCGCCCACTCCACCACTACGACTGGGTACTGAGTAAGCTTTATACGCTTTATCTAACATCGTAAAGGGTGGATTCGAATATGTGAATAATATTCATATTTTATCATAAATCTGAGGGTAGCGCGGTGGAATGCCTTTTTAAACAACTCTTAGGGTTTTATTATATCTTTCATGGGGCTGAAGGAACACGACCGCGACCGGTTCGCGTTATGACCGTTATATTTGTTAACGCACGTATGTAACAGATTTATTTAGAGCGTTTTTGCAAGTTTATTTAACTTTTTAATTATCGTCTTGTTACCAATTATTACCAAAATTATTATCAAAACGTAATTAAATAAAGAAAAAAAAATGTGATCATAAAAACGTTGTTATTAACAATATTTAATATAATCAAAATTTCATACTCTTCTTCAAGTATATTTACAAGAGCGCTGCCAATTTTCGGTATTTTGTCATCGCGAACGATGGCGTAAATTAAAATACAAAATTAACTATCGCACCAATAAAACTTTATAAACACTTTCGCGCCTGAAAAAAAAAACATATTAACGTTTGAATTGTTGGCAACACAGCGAGGAGAATTAGGGGCCGCGATGTATTTAAGTGTGTTTTTGGCCGAAAGCGACATGTTACCCAAAATCGGGCGACCTCGTAAATTCTCATTACTACTCAAAAGAGCAAAAAATATTAACCGTCAAACCTGAGTGTGTAGACACTTTTAAAGGTTCCGTATTAAATAATTTGGCATTTACTTACTAACTCACAAACATTATCTCTCATGCCTTAAGAAACCACAATTACCGAGGTCATAGATTCGATTCTCACATATGACAACTAAATATGTAGTTATATTAATTCCATCTACCGAGCCCTCATAGTTAATCACATCAAATCAAATCAATTTACTTATTTTATTTAGCCCTAAAAAGAAACTTATGAACGTTAAAAAACTACTACTATAAATTTACATGATTGGGATGTACTACTGAAACTGTGTTTATTTTTAGGCACTCCAAATTCTAGAAAAGTCTATAAGAGTCCATATAAGTGTAAAAATATAGGCTAAAGTTTTTTCCGTAGCAACGCTAAAAGCATAGCTATAATATAATGTTTTTAATATATGTAGGTATATAATTTAATAATAAAAGAAAAAAATGTTTTATTTATGACTGATTCTATAAAGTCATCTAAACTAGAGAAAATTTTGCAATTCAGTTCAGACGTACATTTCTCGTCTTGCCCAGCAAAATAGTTGCCCGCACTACAAACCTTTAAAAAGTAAACTGATATGCAATTGAGGAACTCGACGTTCAAGCGAGTCGCAATGACGGGCGACGGGTAACGAATGGGAGACCGACCGTTTTTATTTCCTTCATTTCCCAATACTGAATCCTAAATTTATAAAATAAACATATCGAGTTAATGTTTAATTGAGATTATAATAATTTTGTTTGTGAATGTTTTGATATTGTTGAATCTCGCAGCCTTGCTGAAAGTCTTAAAGCTTAGCTCGCTTGTTATTTTATTACGGAAAATACGAAAATAACACAAATACATTTTTTTAATATTTACGGAGTTGCAGGTCCTTGTACCACGTTGCAACCACAATATACGTGATGCAAATCCGGCTTTTTTGGATATCTAGTTCCTCAATTTGCCGCTATATATTATCAACTTACTTCTTACGGGTTTACAGTTCGGAGAACAACTTTGCTATGCAAGACAAGCAAATGTACGTTTTAACGGAATGACGAAATGTTCTCTAGTTTAGGTTATATAAGGAACCGACTTCAACAAAAGACGGAAGGTTACTCAATTCGATTTTTTTTTTTTTTTTTTTTTTGATAGGGGATACCTCAAGGATTGTCCCAATTTAATTTCATTGGAATTGGACCTTCAACTTCGAAGATATACGAGGAAACTGTTTAAAGTTTGTTTTCCTTTTTGTTAAAAATTGTTCTTGTTTATTAAATTATATACATTGAAGAAAAAATTCTATTGTAAGATTTATATGAATATATATACTTTTATAACTGAATTCTCAAATACACTGTAACATAAGAATGTGTATGAAAATTAATACTTGGAATTCTAACAACTTGGCAAAACAGTGAAATACTTAACGGCGGAATTACGTATTTTGCAAGAGAAAAGCGATAGCAAAAATCGCTACATATGGCTTTAATATGACAAATTTATATTTTCTTTGGTACATTATGGCTGGTATATAATATTAATTTGTGTCGATTTTGAAGCCGATTTTTATCAATTTCTGCCATCGCTTTCCTCTTGCAAAATACCTAACTCAGGTCTAGAGGTAAATCTATCGGGGCCCTTGAATTGAACTTGGAATTAGAACTTACTGGACCATTACTTATATTTTTTCGTGTTAAGTGTGTGCAGGGAAATAAAGCTAAGACGTAATGTTGCTTGTTTGGATTACAGCAAAGAATCCGTCGACGGGTTTAATGTCAAATTCTGACTATTTCGGCTCACCTTCACAGTCTCAACATCCCTTACTAAGCTTTCAGTCAAAGGAATTGGAGGTCAGAATGTAGAAAAAAACATAATTACGGAACAATCGAACAAAACTTCATTTGATGCCAAATTAATCATTACTTACACATTTTTAGTTTTTAATGAGTTATACTTATAAAACTGCCGGAACTGTCGGAATTTGAGGATGATAGCTAACTAGCCAAGTGAGCACCAGAGCATGTTATGTTAACATGACAATCCTTCAGTTGAAGAGTGCCGTTGTGGCGACAGTAATTATTAATGTCCACTCTACTCTCTTCCTACTATCACATTCGGGAACTTCCAATCACCATTAAAGACCTTTTAAAATCGAAAAAGATTATTTAAACAACGACCGTTGATTTTACCTTTTAATAGTGGTAGGCGATCATTCGATTGTGAAGATGTCTCGAAATAACTCGATTATTACCAATAGTATTTATTAATTTCATAGGATAAGTAACTAACTTTAAACTTGATGTTGATAGTCAGGGTTCATAACCAAGGTCCGCACTAGAGGAACTTTTTTTAGCCTGTCGGTATGCAGGTTCTTAAGAACTCACTTTGACGGGATTACGATTTAAGACTGAACGAGAATTAGTAAGTATTACTAATTTCATTTGATTATCAATATTAGTAAAAAATTAATGTATCGACTATATAAACCATGCATGATGGCCCACCACTAATTCTTAATAAATAGATTTAATGGAAAAAAAAAAACAAAATCATCAAACAATACGTTTCAATGATTACAATTCTAATAGTATTTGTAAACGATACGAAAAAAATATAAATAAATTATTGTAAAACAACAAAACGTTTTGGCATATTATTGCGCCGATAGATGCGCGTGCGCGTTTCGCAAGCGGGGTCAACGACACGAGTACTCGGTCAAGGTTCATGTTAGTTCGATTATTTGATAACAGATGGCGGTAATAGATAAGTTTTTTTTAGATTTTGAAGATGATATTTTTTATAACAATTTTTTCATTCAGTCTCGCAGCTTCATAAGTCATTGTACTAAATTTGAAGCAACATTATTAACACAAAAGAAAGATTATGATTATCCATGTTCAGCACGCTTTACACCTTCCAACATTTACTATCTGAAAATACCCTAGCCTGGATATCTGCAGTAGGTACTGCTTTACCTTTCAAGTATCTTTGTAAAAATATTATTTTTCAGAATAGTTAAAAATAAATTTTATTTCTAAATATCGACATTAGAAAAATCAACTACTACATATTTATATTTATTGCGTAGTCATTTTTATATTTTATAATTCGCTATAGAAAAGATTTTATTTATCCTCTTGGTAGTAAGTACTGGTTCTACATAGCGGATTTTGTTAGAGCGCAACCGTATGTAAATATTGATGTAATGTGAGTGTGTGTTTAGTTAGAAATATGTCAAATATAAAGTTAGTTACACAGTGTTTACAATTATTAACTGTTTTACAGACAAATAGAGGTTTTTCTATCTAAAATATACATATGGTATAGATGAAAATAAACAAAATATATGGTTCTTGGCCACGAAACAACCGCAGGAATCTTGAATAATGACGAACTTCCGCCAACAGTTTTCACAATCAACTACTCCACGATGATCGTTCGAAACGAAAAACTTGTCGGTCTGTGCATATTTAATTCGATTTACTAAGATTTATTACCGAAACGAAATTAGTGTATGAATACATAGTTTTAAACTTTCCACCAATAAATACTTTCATAAATTTTAGATACAAGTTAGCAGTTTCTTTAATATTTATTTATAAAACATTATATTATACATAGCGTGATGAGTAAATTTGGGTTACCACTATATCGTTGCTGGTATTTGTTTAAAAAAGTTGCGCTGTTCTTTTTCTTCTTGTTGATATGGCGCCGCAAAAAGCACTTAATAGTGTCAATGTGTTTAAGCCTTCGTAGTATTTTTTAATATTCAAAGTGGGTACAACAAGACGAGGGCCCCTTGTTAGAACTATCTAGGGAGTATTTGTGGCATTCCTAAATGTACGTTTTCAATTCATATTTATAAAATCTACTTCACGTATGCACAATGACCAAGGTATTTTTTTAGAACGAAGTTCCTTGTCGCACGGTACGCACTTGGCAGCTAGGGGCTAGGCGAAAAAAAAGTGTAAGAGTTTTACATCACGACCCTTTCGCGTATGCTATTGGCTGTGCCCAGTCATAGGCGCGCGCTTATTGTTCCAACAGAGTGTTCCACGATACTCACGCATTTTTTTTTAAATCGTTATACTTTTAGCGTTGTGGCCCAAGATGGTAGCACGCTAAGCCTAGTAGAAGACTGGCTGTCAAGTGCGGCTGCCGGAACACACCTATTAGAGTTTGGCGACAGATTTTCAACTTGAGGGTGGTAGCCAGCCAGACGGGTATTAGAAAAAATCCTATCACCGTGCTATGGGTTTATCACGTCGTTTTCCTTCTCCAAAAGCTCTGGCTCAATGCAGTGATTCAAACTCACGTAAATTATCGCTTATGTCATGCAAAATGCACCAATATTACATAAAATGATGCCAATGAACTTATGATAATGAATTTTAATACATACCATAACACACACATAGTTTTCCATCAAGAAAAAAACAATAATATATTCAAAGATTATACTGTATACATTATTTTTTATAATTTCAAGTATATTTTTAATAGAATTTCCAAGAAGGAACAAATACACAGTAACATCTAAATGAGTTTCATGAATGTAAAAAAAATTATGTGTTCACTTATTTATTTGAAATCACAGCATGTGTTAATCATAATGACGGAGTATAAGAAATGAGATAACTAAAGTAATGATAATATTTAAGTAAAACTTTACGGTTCCATAAACATTAATTTATTATTTTATACACTATAAAATTATCAAATTGAAACGAATTACTCGAAATTAATTAATTTTGAAGCTATAAATATTAGTCTTTTATTTACGTTTTCTCTCAATATAATTAACGTCTTCTCTATCTGTTAATGAGAAATATTACCAAAGTTCGTGATAAAAAAATTGAAATAAATAAAAAGAAAAATGCAGGACTTCAAGTCCTCTGGAGGGCGTCACATTGAATTCAGTGTGAAGTTACATAGCCTATAACCAGCGGACAACCAAGACGCTTCTAACAACATCTGATTTTTTAAAATTATATTACGTGGTTTAGAATACCTGCGCATACATAAGAACATACATACATAGCGGTTAAAATCATAACCCTCCTTCTCGCTTCGCCGTAGTCGGATAAAAATATAAATAAACAGTGACAGAGCAGCGGCGACTGTAAAGAGATGACAATCACCCGACAGTCCTGACCGTCATGCATGCACACCTTCCACAGGAAAACTACTAGGTTCAATATGTGATACCGAATTACGAGAATTAAACTAAAACTGGTTTTGAACCCTGTTTATGGTGGTCAACAGTGTGACCTGCTATCCTTTAAATATACTGAGCATATATGGGACGCCATTTAGACGAGTTTTTTAAAAGGTTAACTTGACTGATTGAATCGCTTATTAATTGCTATCAATTTTATTCTTCACCTAATGACGGCGATTGTGTTATAAAGTGTACATTGAAGCGCCAGAAAACCCATTAAATGCATTGTTGACAATTGTATCTATCACTTCACATTCAAACACACATAAATGTAGTTTTTTGACAGTTCTTTATCTATATATTATATTAATACGTGAAGCAAAAACTTTCGACACCTTTTTAAGCGTATTGCGTGCACGGAATACTGTGAGATTTGGCATGGTTAAAGTTTATATGGAGAAGGAGTGAAGAAAGCTAAAATTTATCTATAATATCTGTTACTAATTTATTAAATTTATACTGCGAATCCTAAACTGACCAGTGCCAGTGAACTTAGACCGCCCAAAATATTGACCTTGTCACTCAACGTAAAGTGACCGCAAGTGATGTAGATAATACTCATTTTTTATGTGTATCGTAAATGTCAAACAGAAAATAGTATATGATCAAAAAGTCGCTGATCGAATTTCGACCTTAGAGCGATCGCTAATATTTATTAATTCGAGACGGGCGAAGCAGGTCACTATTGCTAGTACAAGATTAAAATAATCATAAAAGTTTACTTTTCGCATCAACATTCGTAGAACTCAGCGACAGCTGTCTGATGAGGATAAATTACTATTCGCAATGTTGCGTTTTATTTCATAAGCTGAGTTTATTATGTAAAAAAATATAGGGAAAAGTTTTGGAAACCTTTACGGCCACTCTCATCGACTCTAATACGTTTTTGGGAAAAAATTAATTATTACTGTTATCTATGAATTCCATTCATCTATCAACTGACAAGACAGTCATATTTTACTATGGTTTAGGCAGACGGTATAAAGTTTATTTTTTCTTTATTACTTCCCCTCTGCTTCCAGCAGATTATTTAAATATTTCATATATTTACGCCAATTCTGTGTTCCTCTTAGTATTCTTTAAATCAACAATAATGAAATTAATCCGAAAAAATCATAATTAACGGTAAATATAACGGTAATATTGTGTAATATGCCATTTTACAATACACTCGCCTTAAATGAAATATATAACATAATAAAAATAATACATAATTACTTAAAGCTCACTTTTCTACTAATAATATTTTCGAAGTTATATAGAAATATTGTGATAGGACTTCTCAGAAAATGTACTTAAATTTTATTTTGAATTAATTGAACGAACGAACGAACTTTGATATTCCACTATACCTAATTATCTATTTTTAAATTGATTCCCTGTTTACATGTTCTAAGCAATATAGTTCTTGATGAAATTATGTTACCTTTCTGGCACGTATTGTATTCGTGGGTATATTTTATTTTAAATTGTGTTGTATTTGATTTTTAATATTAAAGGTCGCCATAAAACAAAAACTAGAAAGCAATAATGCTGTTTCCAATAATAAGGATATTTTCTGAACCACTGTATAGTAATTTTCAGGTCCACAACGGTCTTTTCGATGTCTAAATAAAATAAAGTAATTGATATAATTCTGATATATTCATAGGTTGTGATACCTACACTCATGCGCAAGTCGGGGCATAATTTCAAACTCTACTCCACAATGCGAAATCCAGCGAAAAAAACTCGCCATGTTTTTTTCTTGATGAACAAGCTGTATTCTTTATGGGTTGTGAAGATCACTTAAAGATTAAGCACACGGATAGTTCATTACAATAGTCCAATATAAGAAATAGGTATTGCAGAACACTTATCAAGTGGGCTTGGAGAAATGTTTCAGTATGACGGAAATTCAACAAGAATACTGACCAACAAAGGAGTGAGAATTCTTAATAAACCTACGGAACTCCTTTAAATTATTATCATTCGACTGTTATGAAAGTTTATGTTTAAAAAGCACCAATAACACTACTAAAATCTAAGTACTACCCGTGCGCGATAAGTTGAGACTCGCCTGGAATTCAACCCTCCGCCCGCTATCCCTGTAACTTTCCCTCAAGCTCGCGTGTTGTACTGTAGGCAACGCCATTTTTTTAACATTTAGTCTCGTACTGGCTTACGTCACGCAATGATAACGCGCTCCGATTTTATAATCTTATTTGATACTGTTTCGTTAATAGTTATTATAGTTACCGCTATATTTTATAGTAATTTTTTATTGTTAATTTTATTGTTATAATGAAGGGTAAAACACTCGCTACATGAAAAAAAATAGCAGAGACGAAGTCGCGGCTGGAAACTTGTTGTGATATTTTTTTGTGCACAGTACAACCATGCATCTGTGGCGTCACCGCCCCTAGGTCTCAACTTATTGCGCACGGTTAGTACCTAACATAACAGAAAAACGGTTATTGCAAATAGACCAAAGTAGAGAATTACTGTGACCATAAAAGAAATTAGAAAGAAGAAGAGAAATGATATCAGGTGGAAAAGTATTGAATATAACATTGACTGAACAAAGTTGGCACTAGAATATTTAGCAAGATAAGTTGATTATAACGAATGTATAAAGTAGTACAATATTTATTCAGTAACAAGGTAATTACAAAAATCAAACTCTATCACCACTCTTTCAGTCTTGGCTTGAGTCTGCATCTAAAGATTGAGACAAAGCTACTACGAATAAATTTTAATACATTCTATAAATTTTATCAGCTCCTTTGTATTTAGTTCCAATAGAAATAAAAAAAAAAACCGTAATAAAATGGATGCCAAAGATCTTCTGAACTCAAGACTAACGTGAATAGTAGAAACAGCATCCAAGATTACAATAGTCAGATAAAATACAACTCCTATAGCACGGTACGTTGAACAACAACTTTACAATAAGATGTTAAAGTACGACAAACATAAACTTTGATTCAGAAATATAATTTTATTAATTCTGCTTACACTGAACGTGACATAGCATGTTAGATATCGTATTAACATAAACCAGTATAGTATCTACACATAAAGAACTTAGTCAGCGGGATAAACTGCACACAGTTGTTTAAAATGAATTTTTAATTTACTAATGTAATTCAATGTAAAGATAAAGGTACAGTTTTAACTGCTATCTGTTCGCGGAAGGCGACACATGTCTGCTGATGAGGAAAATGCTACTTATTCCGCATGTTAATGATCATTGAACGATACATAATTGTGTAATTATAATAATGAAATTCGTTTTTGTTATCCGTATATTTAATAATGAAATAAATTTTTGAAAGTTGTTTTATGACTTTTTTTGCTCACTATTCCAAATTGCTCTGACAAATAGATAGCGACTTTTTCGCATTTTAGGCAACAGCCCAAACCGAGGTTCGGTCACTTTGGCACCCTTGAGCTTGTTGTCATGCTTTCGTGGCTAAATGTCGTAAGCGCTCGTCCCCAAGCAGGTGAAACTGTCAAAGCCTTCCGAGGCCCTCCAAGTTAAATCACGTGATCAGGATAAGATTCATGATCAGATTAATTTCAATAAAAAAAAATTCGTTTTCGTTAGTGTTTACAATTGTAGATAGGCAACTTGGATAGTGCCTCAGGGCCCTTGCGGCAAACAGAGTAGACATTGCAAAAAAAAATGCTCTAATAACAATAGCAAATTTTTGCATCTATAACATTAAGAAAATAATCGCATATTAACTCTTATGTTGCGTTTTATAGTTATAGTCCATCTTCTACTAAGGTACTGTATCTTACGCAAAATATTATAACCAAAAGTATAGATCTATATGAGATAAACCTGGAAACATGATCAAAATGGTAAAACATAAACGTATAACAACCAAAATTTAACACGTATTATAAAGTAAATATAGTTGCAATGTGCAATGATAATTAATAAACCGGTCGTTTCATCGTAAACAGCCTTTGTTTATTTTATAGAGTTCTTGGTTTATGTACACTGGTCGTGTGATCTTAAAATCACCTTCGATGCATCGGGAGCGCGTTGCGTGTTTGCTTCATAAACACATTTTAAACACCGACTTCGGGATGTATGTTTTTGATGGTAACCGACGATTTTTACCGTCCATCTTTCTATATTTATAAAACTTTTATACATATGTATGAACATATTTTTGTCTGTTTGTCTAGTTCTTTTTTTAATATAATTCTACGCTTTCACCAAGTAACTTCATAGTTATGTTTAACTGTCTTCTGGAAAGAATTTAACCGCAGGAGTTATCTTCTTTTCACATGGTATTTTCTTTTGTACTTATTGGTAAAGCTCGTATAGACTCGGCAATTGGTCAATTTTGGCTTTGTGTTAACGTGATTCCTAGTAAGTCTCGTAGTTTTTATTGTAAAATTCTTTTGAATTATATTAACGAAGATTACATTTGACTGTGTAAGAGAAATAAATTTCCTTGTGTCTAAAATTTTTCGTAAAAAGCAGTTTGTTAGGGGCGTTCTGTATAATAGTAAAATGACCTGATAGAAAATAGTTTGTGTAAGCTTCAAGTTAGCCAATGGAAAGAGTTCATAGATTGAGAAATTTGGCGGAATTTTATTTCTTAGTTCATTGTTAACTTTGGATTATTACACCAGCGAAGAATTTGTGCAAAAGATTAGATCATGATTTGAAATCATTTTCAGTGGTAAAAGTTATTGATTATAAATAAATATATTTAGAGAAAAGCGGATGAACGCAGTCGTATATTTTGCACTCGATGAACATTCTGTTCAAATCAAGCCAGATTTCCAGTCATAAAATTTATTTTCGTTTCACATTTGTCTTATACTTGGTGTTTATTATGTTAAAGGACGCCGGGGTGAAACGATAATGTTTTGTGTAAACCTGCGTCTGACAGCGGCTCCAGCTGCATTGCTACGTTTTAAATGTTTCTATAAGGTCGTTTACTGGTTTGGATTGCTCTTGGAATTAAAATTTTAGTAATATCACTTCTGCTACTTCAAGATTAAAATACAGATTCTTTAAATTTATGCGTATTTCTTCAGAAAAGATTTTTTTAAATCTAAATAGATTATATGTTAAATCGTTTGGGTCAAACTTGATCACCTGAATTATCGTAACTACTATGACTTACAAACTAAATAAACTGTCAAGATGCCAAAATACTTAAAATATTTCTTACCTTATAGGTGCCGGAAACGAACAAATATCATGGAAGTTAAAGTTTGCGTGTCCACAAAATGTTAACTGGAATAGAAAATTTGATTCTACTGAGTCAACAACATGATTAACTAACTGAAATAATTAGCCAAGAAGAGAGAGTCGACGAATCGTATTAATAATCTACTTATGTAAAATTGTCTGCAAAAAAAACGCATTAGCATCTAGATTTCACGTGTAGCGTTTTATAACTCACTATAGATAATCTTCAACATTAAACACCCATATATTTATTATAGTCATAAATCAGTCTGTTCCGAGGTGCATCAGCCAAAGTGCACTGGACTCGGCCGTAAAATTTGCATTCAAAAACGTGTTTTGTCTCTTAAAAAATAAATTCCAACTTTCCTTGTAGTAATTTCCTTTAAACGCCATTTAGAATCCGGTTTTATTTTAGTTGTAGATGTGTGCAAAAATCAATTTTATAATTAGGAAGATAAAGTTAATTATTCTATAGCAAAAAGTTATAGTTTTCTATTTTACGTATTATATAGTTACATGAAATTCAATCTTATTCTCAGAAATGTTACGAGTATGTTTCAATGTATCTATGAAGGTTTATGTGGTGTTTCATAGTTAAGATTCGTCCAAATTGACCTCAGCTGGGATGTGCAGGCAAATGTTTGCACACAGACGCCGCCGCTCCGCGCGAACCGACTAGAGATTAAGAGAGGAAGTTGTGAATTTAAAAAAGTTAGTAATTTCCTAGTAAAGGATTAGAATAATTATTTAAAGTGACTTGAAGTATAAATTATACATAAGTCTGTAAAACAAATAAGAGCAAAAATCGAATGTAGACACACCTCCGCGGTTACAAGCATTTCAAATATAATGCAATTAAGAAAATAGATAAACAGTAGAATTTAATGATTATAATATTAATTTTATAACTTTGCAAAGCAAAAAATTCTCCCAAAAAAAGTTGTCATTTTCAATTGGTCTTATTGCATGTTTATTTCTCGTTTTGAAGCGATGACGGCTTCATTTTGTGTGATTGATTTGTGTTGAATATCTGCAGTGAGCCCAAACTTTCGATGAAGGAAAACATCATGATAATACCTTAGCATCATGGTAGAGCATTTTCTAATGCTGCTTGGTTAACTGTCTCCTCATGTTTAAAATATAAAGGTCAGCACCTATCCGTAAGTTCTGTCAATCACAATTGTAAGCTCAATCATTTTCAGACTAAGCATGTTTACATCTTCAGCTACATCATCACTAAGTGACCAAACAGCTAAATGTAAATCGATTAATAAAAAAATGCATTTCTAACATTTATAAAGACAAATAATTCACTTCTCCAAGGTTACGTCATTAATTTACTGAAAATTATGAAAATTATACAAATCTAAAAGCCGACACAAGTTGAAATATAGACAATACCCTTTTTTTCATTAGTACAATGAATTATAGTATAAAAATTGTTCATCATTATATCTAGTAAAATAAAATACAAATCCTTATAAAGTAAATGAGTATGAAATGGGATCTGCATTCAATTTATATGAGGTAATTGGAAACGACATTTACGATAAAACAAATTTAAAATGAAGTGGTACCTGTTACATAAAATGTGTTTTGCTCTAACGGAATATGAGTTTTTGGATGGAACATCAGAGTAAGAAATTTTGATAGAGATTATCCATACGACAAATATTTGCTTTGTCTTACGAGGATAATATATAGGGTTAAATGACACTAAGATTTTGAAACTGATTTTAGAGACATAAATTTAGTTTTCATTTTAATTATAATTTTGCAACTTGATATTTATACGTTGCTATTAATAGACCTTCTTATTTATAGATTTTTAACAGATGATATCGAAAATGAAATAAAACTTTTACCAAAAATGTCATTGTATGCAATTTTGCAGAGATTTTGGTTTTAATACGACAGGAATCTCCACTTAATTTAAACACGTGTTATATTTCTCAAATCGAAATAGGTAGGCAGTCACACTCACAGGTTAGTATCTTTAACGTCATATAAAACTCAATCCATTTCTGAAATAACCTTTCCATTAAATCTAAATTTGGCTACAATAAAATACACGAAAACATTATTTCTCGCATAAATTGATGTTCGGAAAACAATATGAGAATTCGGAGAAGAAAACTCTCAATATCCGGTATTCTGCTAAACAAAATGTTATAAATACATTTATACATGTATATTTCTAGATACACCAAAAGTGTCCAAGAAACGGCCAATTATTGAAAATTATTTTAATAAACAGTAGACCTGAATGTTACATTAGGATCTAATTTTGAGGTGGAAATTTAATCTG
Organism: Saturnia japonica; assembly: GCA_033032175.1. Lineage (NCBI taxonomy): Eukaryota > Metazoa > Arthropoda > Insecta > Lepidoptera > Saturniidae > Saturnia > Saturnia japonica. Next base: position 18,062,695 of record CM065318.1, read on the forward strand.
CAAAAAATGTCGCATAATTATTAGGTGTTAAACATGTTTCATGTTCTTTGTGATTAATATAACCTGTACTACGATCGACATCGGTAACATCGACATCATTATTTCTGCTGCATAGCAACTGTGATTATGCGCCGGTTTATAGGGTGCAGTAATACGAGAGGTCCAATAATTCCAAATCGGTAATTAACATTGTATAGAACTGCAGAATAATAATTGTCTGATAACCATCGGCTGGATGACCCTCTTAATACCAGAGGGATTGCATGCTCTGATATATAAGCTGTAGTAATCGTGGCAAGCTGAAAAATAGGTAACATGAATCATCTTGGAAATTTGCCATTTATTGAATTTACAGTCAGTTCACATAGCTACTAACTGTTGCGTTCCTACTTACTATTTATATTAAATGTTATTTAACTAGACATACTTATAACGGCATTTTATTGAATAGTTTTTAATAATATTTGTATACACTAACAAATATCTATAAGAAATCTTAATAGAATTTTATTCAAAAAGAAAAATGTTGGAACATTTTCGGTATTGTTATTCAAGTAAGGTTTCTGCTGTATTTCTTATATCAATTATTACTGTAACAGTATAAAAGCGCTACACAGACAGAAATTCAATTTCGCAATTTATAAATATTATACTTAATAATCACATGAAAAATATTCATTATTCCAAAACAATCCAGTCCATAATAAACAAGTCGATACGAGACGTTCGGGAATATTCTCAATATCCGGTCGTTTGAGGAAAACAAAACTAATATTAAATATTACAAATACTCGAGAAACATCATTCTGTGTACTCGAGTCAGAATAATGAATATACATTGTCCGTAAACATTATTGATGGTTTAGGATAACTACAAAGTAATCGAATACTTTACAAACCATTGCAACTGGCAGCTTGTTATTTGTGATTCCGATTGTTGTTTTTTTCCTTATCTCTGTTCATCTCGCCACTTACATTTGAGCATTTCTTGTCATATGGCTCGAATTTTACGAATAGGAAATTAGTCAGGTCGCACTTCTTTGTAATCGCGGCAACAACCCAAGCCGAAGTCCGGCCACTTTGGCACCCTTGCGCGCTGGTTGACCACGCTTTCGCGGCTGAGAGCCTTAAGCGCTCGCCCCCAAGCCCGATAAAGATGTAAAAGCCATAAGCGGCTCTGTTTTTGGATACGACCACTTAGGCTAACAGTAAGGTCAGTCAAAAAAAAAACTTGTCATATGGAAGAAAGTACTAATAAGTGTTATAATTCTGAAGTACTGTAAATTAGTGATGAGGTCTACTAACCTCGTAAATATAAAAGATTCAAAACTGACAGCAAATATAACTTTCGTAGTTAGTTTTAACTATGACTAATAACGATGAGATACGACGCACTAAAGCAAATGCCTTATTAGGTTTTTATAACTATGTTTATAGTAGTCGCAATGCAATAGGCCACCACAAGTGTCCTATTATTCCACATTCAGCAGATGAAACGATCTTTGTACTTTACAAAGAACACGTTAACAAACTTACAGAGTGCGGCGACAAACCTATATTAAATAAAACACACTGATTTTTTTGTTTAAGAGGAAATGCGTGCGGCGTTTTAGTCCATACAAACCGCATTCCGCTGTTTTATCCCTGGATAATTAATTGCACTACAGCAAACACTTGTGTACAATACAATATTTATCTACTGTAGTCATGTTCCTATATTTTAATCTATATTAATATATCTGTAGTTATGTATGTACTTTAATATATAAAGGATACGAATATGCCCTTAAAATAATTTTGTCTATCTGTGTGTTCTTACGTCCGGATTTAACTCAAAAACGGCTTGACGATTTTTATGAAATTTAGTACACGGGCAGTTTATGTTATTGGTCAATTGACAGGCTATAAGAATTTGCAAATAATAATAATAATAATAGAACAATCGTTGATTTACTATTTCTGCCTTAAAGAAATAAAGTGTAGGTATTTAAAGATAGTAGATACGTAGTAATATAACTTATAATTTAGTAAGAATAGCATAGAAATGGACTGAACTTATATTTCATTGATAATCTTTGGTTAAAACCAGTTATGTGTAATGTTTGTGATTTTATAGGAGTAGTTAGGCTTATATGTGATTTCCATCGTGCTTGTAATGTTTATAATTCATACATAATGTATTTATAGGCCGTTTTGTGTTGTAATGTTTAAAGTTTAATATTTACGAAGTCTACTATTCCTTAATGTTATATTGTATGTATTTAGGTAGATATTAATGTTCTTAATAGGTTTTGTAACATTCCAATAAGAATCTTATGAGATATTAACGTGGAATTTCATGTAATAATAATAACAGAATAGTCGCAACACGCCACGCCACAAGCCGTGTTACTAGGAAATGTTAGAGTAGGAGGGGAATAGACGCCATCGTTCCGTCGCACTCCAAGACGGGTATAAATATGAGGCTGTTGCGGCCAACCGGCTCCAAGTTCGGTGAAGCTGTAAAAGCCGCAGCAGGTTCAGGGCCACTAAGGCTAACAGTATAGTCAGTTCTAAAAAAAAAACAAATGCCAACCGGCACACAGAGTGTCAAACGCTATTCAAGAAAAGAAGACTCAAGACCCTGAAGACTTACAAGAAACTGAAGCACTGGATAGTATTAAGAATTATTGTTACCGGCCATTCTGCTTGTGAAGATTCAATACAGCGATTTGATTTTTGTGTTCGTGTGTTATTATCATCAAGAAATCTTCCATCCGCCAGCGGCCCAGTCCACTTTGTTCTCCGTAGCTACGCCAGTGCCACGCCTCCGTATAGACACCTCACTGCGTGTGTGTCGTTCTGTTTCGCTCTCTTCACGCCTGGTAAGTTCGGGTGTGATCAGAGTTGCTCGCACGTATAGAGTTGGGCTTGCGTACACTGGTTTGCAGCTCGCTGCTTACCGTAGTACATTTTCGCCGTGATACCGAGTCCGAGGGTTGATCGAGCGTCGCGCCGCTCGGTACTGTTACCTATCGTTGCGCGTAGCTAATTATTGTTAGGAGCGTACCGTTGCGCCCGTTTTAATAATAAAGCTTTATTTCATTCCACACAAATAATATGACTAAAACTAATAACAAAAAATTAGAAACTATAAAAATATGACTAGTTAAGAACTAACGCAAATTATTACATTTAAAATATTAATATCTGGGCGACCGAGCTATGCTCGGTGTCTTATAAACCAAAAAAGAAAAACACTTATCTAGGTAAACTTGGAATGTAAAACATTATCTAAACGCAAAGTTTCATCGAAATCGTTGGAGCCGTTTCCGAGAAACCAATTACACATATGTATACAAGAATTGCTCACTTAATATAATAAGACACATATATTTATGTACTTTGTGTGGACCTACAAGATAAGTATACTAACATAACTAAATAAACGTGTTAAGCTGGTTTTATTGTCGAAGAGGTATTATAGGGTGGCTGGATATGATGTGATTTCCTCTCTGTACGTACATCTACAGAAAATGATAATAACTGTAAGTATATAATTAAATACTGTAAAAAACTTAAAAAAAAAAAAGTTGTTGATATACCCGATCGAGTTTCTTGTCAGTTCTTCTCGATGGCTGGGATGTTTTCCGAACCGATGGTAGTGTTTTACATACTTAAGTGCCCTCTTGGGCCCTAAATTGAATAAAAGATATTTTGATTTTCTGAGCATTATGAGACAATAATAGACTTTTGTTAACCCCTATTCTTCACATATCTTATCCTTCGCGTTTCCTCTTAATATGTACCAAACATTACAAATAATCTTAGTAGTTATTAACAATTTTTGGTTTTGATTCGCTACACAGCTTTCGTATTCGACAAGTCTATCTATACTGTTTTGCAAACGTTCAATAAAACAATAAAATTATTCTTGCTAAGAAATAAACCGAGTTATCTACAGTGTGTCAATTCATAAGCTTTTAGTAATAATACAAATAAATATTTTCAATCAAATAATATTTTTGTTTTTACATTTTACTACTTTTCCAGTTTTACAGTTTCGTGTCTGCTCATGTTTGTTTCATATTTAAATTTAATGCCCTATTGCACTACGGACAATAATTATTTTTACCACATTAGCGCTGGTTAGTTGGAACAATTTGCTTTAAAGTATTAAACTCGCCAATGTTCAAACTAGAAGTGCAATAAGTATTCATTCGATGGGCGATTTGCACCAAAAGATTTAAATTCAGTTTTAAGTTAGATACACTTTAGCCATGTCAAAATGTATGTAACTACCAATGTTAAATCTGGTTTGGGGATTCAAATATGATTTAAGGTTTTGGTTCAAGTCAACTTTAAAGTAGTGAATTAACATGTAATTATTGTAATTTTTTTCAGAAATAGTACAAATAGATGAATACTTTAATTATTTCTTCTACTATCTATAAAAAATCACATAACGAAAGCAAACTTAACTTAGTTCAGAGATTATTGAACTGCTAAAAACTTTACTTGTGACGTACATATCGCTTTCTCTCATAACTTGGATTATTACATTTCACGCCCAATAGGATAATTCTATAAGAGAGCCGTGTAACTGGGTTTACGATCTAAAAAAGTCCGATTCACACTCGTCCGTGTGTAACAACTGTAATGAATTTCATTACCTATTTATCAAAAAAAAAATTTGGCCAATAGTATCTATTATTCTTGATCTTTGTGACTTTCTAGCCCTTACATTATAATAATTTAAACACTCTTACATTACATTACATACTCACTCAATTTTTTTTTATACTGTTAGCCTTAGGGGCCCTGAAGCCGCTGCGGCTTTTGCAGCTTCACCGGACTTGGGGGCGAGCGCATAAGGCACTCAGCTGCATACTCACTCATTACATTTACATCACAGATATAGAAAATTATTGTCAAAGATATTATTGTAACATGTTTCAGATTCTGCAAAATAAGATCTTGTATTTTGATTTGGTAAGATCAAATACATTATGTGCATACTTTGCAAATATTGTTGTTAAATTTAAAAGTAGATGTTTTAGGGTTCCGACGTCAATAAGGAATCCTTATAGTTGCGCCTTATCTATCTGTCCACGGCTTAGCTCAGAGATTTTAGTACTAGAAAGCTGTAATGGGGTATAGGTACTTTAGTGTATACGTAGTAAATATAATATCCATACTATTTTTTGGTGTACCTCCCCTGCCCTTAAAGTAAGGATGATTTTTTTATCTCGTCTATCCTATGGTGTAGATGTGGTGTCGTTGGATAAATCATTTAAAAATGTTGCGGATGTGTTATAACCATTTTTCGATTCAAGGATCTCCGTTTGAGAAGTATTAAACTTTAAAGTGCTAATTTTTATTTTGAATAATTGAAGTGTTGTTTTAACTAGACAGAACACATTATTTTTCTTATCGAAAGCTTCCGCAGACTCTTTATTAAGTTTGAAGCAACATCATTTTAGTATTTTAGATTATAGTTATTAAAATCTACAGAAGTGTTAATATTTAAAGATTTTACGTTCGGATCTGAAACGACCTATCTAACTTTACGACCAAACCTATTAAGGATCAAATAGCTATATATATCAGTAGAATTTTACAATCAAAAGTGCGGCCGCTTACATTACACAGATTTTAATGGTTTCCTTCTGATTTACGAATGTCATAAAGATGTAACGTTGAGTTTTGGGTTGCAACACTTTGTGGTACCATGTGGAAATACATAAAAACGCAGTCCGCCGCAACACAGCCGGATGCTCGGGTTTACTTTTGTTTGTAGTTGGTTAGTTATGGACTTACCGCGGGCTTTTTTATAGGAAGGAATTGACATTCCACTTTTTCGAACTTAGCATTTTTGGTTTTACATTTAGTTTTACAACTGATGAAAAGTAAAATTCAACATTTCGCATGAGAGTTCTTAAAGTGAAAAGTAAATGGATTTTTGCCTGAGTTAGTTTACTTCAACTCCTGCATGTTTTGGAGTTATATACGTGAGTTTGAACTGTTTAGTCTAATTCCCTCTTCATTCTTTCACACCTTTACGAGATAACCTTCATCTCGGCACGAACAAAAAAGAACAAACTAAACCTTTGCCGTAACCTGATCCTGTAGAATCATCTCCAGTTTCCTCTTTACAGTTCCTTTCAACGTATACTAAACGGGACATTTGAGCTGGCCGGCATTACAACAATGACTGGCGTTGGTTTTCAGATCTCTTGGTGGTCACCGTTGTTCATGTACAGTTAAGTAACTTTGCCATGCTACGACAAACAAAATGCTTATATATTTAAAAAAAAAAATTACTTTACAAAGAACTCCATCATATTCCTCAATAACATTACCCGAGGAGTAATTAAACGATATGCTTAAATATTTGCGTGTCTCAATTTTCATGCTAGTGATTATAGTATTGAACCATTCTGTCGACGTAAATCGACAAATGAATCGTAAAGTGCGTGAATAACGCTTTAGGAAGGCAGTTCTTACACGCTCTTCAGTAGTCAATTTTTAAGGGATACGCTCACGCAATCAGTTTCTGTATTTATTAGGGTTCTGTTAAATATTCGCTTCAGTAGAAGCTGAGCCGTCAAAAATCTCTAGAGGGGTTGGTCGCCGCAATTTGATGTCGAGTTTGCTTCAGTTACTTTAAACAAAATCCTGATTCATATAATAATATGTATAGTAATAAAACGACATGCGAACAATTTTATGTATAATACTAGCTGTACCCTCGTCTTCGCTCACGTGGAATACAGAATGACATCGATCGGGCACACACGCGAATCTTGTTCGCCCCGCTTATTGTGGGCTTTCCTTAGAAGATAGACATATACACTTGCTGACTTTTTTGTAGGTCTTTTATACTCTACAACTTACAACAACTCTTATTATGGTTTACTCAGCGTAAGCCATTTAAGCACCCGCATCGATTCACCATGACCAGTTTTATTTTTGTTATATACAAGGAACCTTAATTCTTTTACTAAAATAAAAGTAGCCTAAGTTACTCCTTATAACATCAGCTACCATTGAAAATCCTGTCAAATTAGGTCCAACCGTTTCGAAGATTACCCGGAACAAACAGACAGACATACATAAATGTAAAAATTGGTTTTTTTGTAATAGGTATCGTATTCCAATAATGTACTTTCGTATTCAATTACTAAAAAGCTGTTATTTTGATAATACAAACAGACACTTCAATTTTATTAATTGTATAGATGATTGAATGTTATACCCATCAATGTCAATATCAAAAAGGAGTACTAGTGTATTTGAGGGTAGTACAGAGTTACTCCTGGCTAATAAATTGGAATAAATTATATGCCAGTACTAGATGTAAGCCATGCTCTTCAAACTGGAAAAGAGCAGCATGTGTAAACCATGCTTTACGGTTGGTAAGAACTTAGCGGTGGCATAAGTGTAAATAAAAAGCAATTATAACTTTTTTTTCGTTTCAGAGCTATATTCATACGGAAAAATGACCAATGACTAGAATGTCAAGTACTACAACAAATAAAAGAAAAACTGAATTTGGTTGCTAAATGACCAATGACTAGAATGTCAAGTACTACAACAAATAAAAGAAAAACTGAATTTGGTTGCTAAATGACCAATGACTAGAATGTCAAGTACTACAACAAATAAAAGAAAAACTGAATTTGGTTGCTAAATAATCTGAGTAGTAATAGACATTTTTATTGAGATATCAAAATTTGAAATATACAGATCGATAGAGCTCGTGAAAGTAAGACAGCGTTTAAATTCGATTTTGGACAAAATGGCTTTTACTACGTTTGAGACTCCAATTGTCGATATGCATAAATAACTATGGGATGTGTAGGAAGGAACTCACTGCAATCTCATAGCTGAAATAGGAAGAGTAGTAGAAGAAAACACGATAGACTATGAAATAGAAACTGTTAACATATCTAAATTAGAACTTATTGCAAGACTTAGCAATATAACCAACATTGCTTTATTTATAGTTGTTACCTCAGCTGACAGTATAAGATAGAAGAGATTAAGACAAGCCTTTGTCCAATATTAAGACATTAATGAGTCGCAGTAGTTGAAATTTATGAATTAAATCCAACAGAACACGTACATAAAATACGCAATTATCCGCTTTACAACTTTTTAATGGCCGACCAAATCCAAAACAATGGCTGATGATTGAATCCGAGACGGTACTTTTTGCTCAAAACTAGTTTATTTTAAACTGTGATGTAGTTTGTGAATTCTTGATATGTTACGCCTGTCCTAGGTTATGTTTGGTTTTACCTATATTCGTATACTAGTTGGTAGTCGCGGCTTTGTCCGAGTGAAATAGTATTTTCTGTAACTCCTCGAGAACTAAGCAATTGTGTTTACTTAAAATAATTCTGAAGAGCATTTTCGCCTGTACAAATGCAACAGTGTTTTATATACTCAGAGTACTATTGGAATTGTAATTTCATACTTAAAATCCTGCTTTAAAAAAATAAAAGATATGGAAATACCGTTACACTAGTAAAGCATACGATATAATGATCAATCGAAACCCACACATAGGTGAAGCCATCAATCTCCAAAGATAATAATGTAGGTGGCAACGTAATAAATAACGTAAGAAATAAATTAAAATATTGAAGCGAACAAGAGATATACCGTTTTTAATGTTCAACTTGCCAATAGAGTTATTGCCGGGCTAGATAGCAACTTTTGTCTCTTTTTGATAAATTATGAAATAAATCGCAAGTTTTAAAAGGAGACGGGTATTTCTTGGCCCAGGATGTAATTTGTTGAAATATGGTTTATAAAATCGAATATATTTTTGTTTTTAAAATCGTACAATATCACTAAAATTCACAATCAACAAAATAAGTAAACTAATAACTTTAAAAGATAATAAACAAAACCCTTTTTTAATATTAATCCTACTTACAAAATATGTAGTTTATTTGAAGTTTATTACATGCCTTCGCTATTACGAAATATACTAAATCTGCTTTTACATTGCAAAAAATTCGCTTTTTTTCAGTAAATTACAGTAAATTTACACCGTTTTCATAATTTTACATATCTTTTTTTATCTAGGCCCATGTCTGTATGAAAGAGTACCCGTCTCCTTTATTTATAAAAAGAAAAATATTGCTTTAATTTTATAAATAACATATTTAAATGAGCCCTAACTAAATATTAAAATACAGAAATTACCATCGCAATTATGATTTTTGGATCATCGTGATAATAATGTATTTTTTATATATTGTGCCACGGCAATGTCACAGAACTGAACCTGATGGTAACATATATACATACCATCATGCCTGTATTCCCGAAGGGTTAGACAGAGGTGTACTAATGTACACCCACAGTTCGCCGAGTATGTTTTTAAGTCCATGTAAAAGGCGGCGAGCCCTATTGCCATTAATCGGGTACAAAACTAAACTCCGAGCTGCTACTGAGAATTTCATAAAAACACCCAATAACTATGTAAGAATGTAAAAAATAAGTAAGAATCATTTAACGTTGTTTAAAATTAAAATTTGATTAAAATCATGTGTATTTATATAAAGCACAATCATTTATATCCGTATATATTTTAAAATATTATTTGAATCTTTGATTGATTGATTCTACACATAATAAAACCCATTCGACGTTTTTATTATTGAAACCGAATTAGCGGAGACTCCGAGTCACGCTCAAACGAGTACAAGTATCCGAAATATAATTTAACTTTGTAAAAAATAATATATGCAAAAATGTACAAATTAAAGCATAAATGTTTACAGTGTTAACCACTTTAAAATATTCAGAACACAGAGCTAAAATAGCCGTATAAAAAAAACCAGTCACGACCTGCCAAAATATATCATTCGATGCGACAGCTATCCAAATTGGTAATGATAAAAAAAAGTATACCCCAGCTACATTTCAGTGACAATTCACCACGCGCACAGGTAATTGATTTTAGGAAAAAATCCAGAAATACCTGAACGACATCAAAGCGGTACTTCGATGGAAATTAGTCGAAACGAATTTGTCACCGCGTTTTCGACGCGCAACAAAAGCACCTACCGTAACACTGATAATTTTACCGAGAATAAATTATAAAATTGTGTGGCCAGTATCATATTTGTAGATAGTATTTTTTTTAATAATATAATAATGAATAACACATAGGTACATAGGTTCTGTAAGGGACCTTTTTTCTTTTTTTCGCTAGTTAGTGTAGACCATATTTCAGATCGCCAAATACATAATATACACATGTTCCTTCCTTCCTCCCAGAAGGCAGGGACATATATATATATGTATATGATAGTTTAGCTCGAATTTTACGGATAGGGTATATTAGTCAGACCACGACTTCTTTGCAATCGCGGCAACAGCCCAAGCTGAGGTCCGGCCGCTTTGGCACCCTTGCGCGCATGTTACCCACGCTTACGCGAATGAGTACCTTAAGCGTTAGCTCCCGAGCCCGGTAAAGCTGTAAAAGCCATCAGCGGCTCTGTTTTTGAATAGGGCCCCACAGGCTAACAGTAAGGTCAGATCGAATAATAATAATAATAATAATAATGAATTGAGTACGAATGGGTTGCGAACACCATGGTAAGGCGACAAACCCGTCATAGGGAGTCTCTTTTGGTTTGTCGTTTTTCAGAATCATCCAGTTTATATCCAGCTGCATGGCTGTATTGCAGACCAGCATGACAGCGGCCACCACCGATAAATTATTGATCTTTCGATGATCGCCCTTGTGTTTTGTTTGTATAATTTATAATTTTAAAAAAACTAATTGAAGATTTTTTTAGGGAGACTAACATAATGCATGGATAAAGATCACTGCGAGTTCCATCACCGCGAGCAAACTCATTTTGTGTCAGAAGCTAAGAGTAAAATTCGATTCGAATTGAATTTAGCATCTACAATATTACACCCGCAGCCGCTCGCTCGACGCGTGTGCAGCGCTCGAGAGTGAACGATGCAGCGGAGCACAAACCGAGCGTAGGGATGTCGATCGCGATTGGTGAAACTATAATGCATTTTTTATTCTCACATTTCAAGTGTTGCTAGTTTATTGTGTTTTTAAAATAATTATGTCACTAATCGGTACTATTGATAAGTTTTTCGCAAAAAGCATTTAACCCATCAAATGAAGAAAACAAGGAAGATAGATAAACTTTCTCTCAAGAGCCAACCAAGTTTTTTTTAGAGTTTTTAATTGTTCACCAATTATACATCTTATAGTTTCCTGAATTTTGTAACGACAATAGTAAAATATGATCTAGTAGGTCGAATAACACAAAATATTTCAGTTAATAAGTAAAAACCTTAATTCCGGTATTGAAAATCATACGATTCAAATAACTGTAACGTAAAATATAGTATCACAATAGAAAACAATAAATGTGTCAACATTATTTTCAAGTTTTATATCAGTAATTGCCAATGTCTCCGTGAGAATAAAAAAAAAACGCAGTTTGGTATTGTGTATCATATTAACAGTGAGATGTTGAGAGACGATTACTAACAAATAACATAAAAACAATTAAATGAATAAACTTTTTCACGGCAACACATTGCGTTACTCTGTGGCAGTCACTTCGGCTTTTGAGAAAAGAAGCTCAATTGTCACCGATGTGGCTACACGGCAGGCAGCTGTTTCTATTTTGGATAAGGTGGGAAGAACCTTGCATAATTTAAATGTTACTAAATTCGTAGATAATGATTAATTTTAAATTTTGACATACTTTTCGATGTTCAGTATATTCCAATATCAATAAAATCAGATCCTAAGTTTTAACATCTACACTTTAATATTACAAAGTTAAAGATAATGTTTTATTTCTTGTTTATTTGAACACGCTAATCCTTGGAACTACAAGTCATGTTTTAATTATTTTAATATTATTTTATAGCCCTTTCATTCTAGAAGGTTATAGGCTATATAAGTTTACACTATCATCCAAAGGAGCGAAGCAGTAACCATGAACACCAATCAATCTGGCAAGATGTACCGGTACAGGTAAAGAGTTCGTCGAATAAATTTAACACTAGTGAAACCGTTGGGTACTACTAGGATTTTATATGATTATAGATACAAAAAGTAACTTTATGATGATTAGGTTTTACATTAACATAATCACTTCAAATATTTAAAAGTGGGTAATTGTGAACTAATCTCGTTACTGGACATACCTACGTCAAATAAGTGACAAAATCAATTTGTAAACGAAAACGCTGTAAATTGATAGCAAGTCGCTAATTCTCTAGCCACACATGCTAGCGGTCGCCAAGCGACAATGACCTTGCGAGCTCGTTGTCAGGTCAAGGTGACTACGCGGTGGTCTCTAATGGGGAACGCTCAAGGTCACTCCGTCGGTGCCAAGCAGCCAGGAATGGCAACTATATACCAGTCACCAATAGAAAATCGAAGACTCTTCAGACTAACTCGGGGGCTCGAATGTAGGTATTTTATTTTATGATGACGACGGACACGACCATAGTTAAGTAAGCCTGTTCAGTAAAGTGAGTCGTATTTATTTATAGTCCTGAACAAATACTACGCTCATGGACAAAAATTATTAATGTTTAGAATATTTATCGATTTAGGGCAAAAAGCTCTAAATTTAGTCCCCATAAGTGTGCTGTTGTTTGTTTATATTATTCATGTTATTTACTACAAGAAACTGCAGAGCACCGTCTGCTGGGCTCCAATCCTCAGTCTAAGTCCAAACGGAATTCTATTTTTACATTTTTCCTTAAATTAAGGTTTTTTTTCTTAAATTTCAACGACTACTTTAATATCCAGTTCAAAATACTTTTATTATTAGAAACAAAATGGAAAGAAGTAATTACAACTTTGTTACCTAATGTTTATATACTTTAAACATTCGACACATAAAAAAATCAAATTATTAAATCATTCTAATGATAATTTTTATCAAAAAAGAAAACCAGCTTCAATGACTTTGATCAGTTCCTCGTGTATATCTTCGAAGTTGAAGGTCCAATGCCAATTAAATTAAAATGGGACCATCCTTGAGGTATCCCCTATCCAACAAAAAAAGAATAATCTAAAACGGTTCATAAACAAAGAAGTTGTGGCTGAGCATCCATAAAAAAAATACATGCAAATATACAATCGAATTAAGTCACCTCCATCTTTTTTTGAAGTCGGTAAAAATGATAGTTCACTAGTAAATTATTATCGCGGCCTCTTGTTAAATATGAAGAAACATTTACCGATGCGTCAATTGTTGGAAACTTGCCAAAATGACAAATTCGGGAAACTACGACGCGGCGCGGCGGCGGCGGGTAACTTGTGTAGATGTCATAGGTTTAATTTAATTGTGAATATGAACGCTATGTCTATTTCAAGGTGAGCAGCGATTGGCGATACGTGGTGGTACTTGCGCAATGCTAAGTATAGTAAGTAATCCATCTAACAAATACTCAAGTTTCTTAGCTGCAGCAAACTAAACATTCTAATCCATACATTAATATGTGAAGCCAAAGCTTTCGGTACCTTTTTAAGCGTCTTGCGTGCACGGAAGACTATGAGATTTGGCATGGTTAAAGTTTATATGGAGAAGGAGTGCAGAAAGCTAAAATTTATCTATAATATGTTACTAATATATTAAATTAAATAATTTAATACTGCCAATCCTAATCCGACTAGTGACATTGAACTTAGACCGCCCAAAATATTGACATTGTCACTCAACGAAAAGTGACACCAAGGTCGAAGCAAGGCTGATCGAATTTTGACCTTAGGGCCATCCCTAGTCAAATAAAATAATTTAATGAAAGAAATGGCTGCCATGGGACGCCCGAAAGATGAAAGAAAAATCAAAAACCATTGAAAAATATAAACAGCTCATAGAGAGAGGTTTTATTTTTACTAACAATACTGTTAGCTCAGGAGCCTCACACGGCTTTTACAGCTTCACTAGGCTTGGACATGCAGAGAAGCAACGGAGTGTTTAGTATGCGAACCCACAACGGCAAGCGAGTAGAGAGCGGCAGCGGCGCGGCGCGGCGCGGCGCGGCGTGACGTAGAAGAGCGTCATGCCGTTTGCCGTCATGGCATACGGTTAGATTTTATTGCCATGGATGGCGTGCCAATAGAACTTTCACATCAATAATAAAGGAACGAAGGGCATATAAACGCTTCACCTTCAAATTGTGCAGTATAACAACGAGTTTATTTAACGATTTTCATTCCATTATCCCAGTGCGGTGTTCCTCAATCCTCAGCAAAATACGTGCAAACACCAACAGCTTCCTGAGTACGTTGTGTGGTAGGTGGGATTGTCCAATACCACGTCACTGGAATGGACTTCATACGTCTGCAATTACGTATTAAATAGATCTATCTAGTAGCATAACATTATTATTAGTTTTAAATTTTTTGTACTATTAACTGCATGAATTATTTATTGTTTTAAATACCTAAAGGTTTATTATAAATTTTTTAAAAATGTCTTTATTATAATAAATACTTACATACTTCACAGTCCAATAACTTTTACATATATAAAAATCAGTTACATTAATTAAAATTATTATCAAAATGTTATTGACACGCGGCATAAAATTTTTAGAGTTATTTTGTTTTTTTTTTTTTTACGCCAGCGAAATATAATTTCTTATAATGTTTTTTTTTTTTATTAATTTTATTTTGACATCTTTATTTTATTTGATAATTTGTTTTCATTATATTAAGGAGACTGAAAACCATTGATCAAACATTTTAATATTTTGAATGTTATAACTTAGAATAAATACAAAGTAAATCTCTCTAACGTACTCAGAGCATCTCATATTTCATTTTTGTAGTGACGTGTAGTTTTCCCCACAACGTTTTTATATTCTTCACCGCTGCACTGCACCGTACCTACCAAAATATCCGCACATCAGTTTAAAAAGTCCAGCAAATAAATACTGGTTATTATTTGAAATACAATATATCTTGGAATTAAATAATCAATTTTATGGAAGTACATAGTTTTACCAACACATTACTATATTAATATGATTAACTAACTATGTATTTTCAAGAGTGTTACATGAAAAATGATTTCGAAAATTTACATTGGTTATATCATTAAATGATATTAAAATTAATAACTTGTGTATTTCATTACGCAACTATTTAACTCTACTACTCCGGCACTTAAAAAATCATTAAATTAATTTACTTTATAAGTTTTTTTGAATAAATATAATAGGAAATACAACAGACATCAGCATCTTAGACACTCAACAGTATCCCTACAAAGTAGTATCAAAGTATTTTCACTGGCTTCTTCAATAAAAATATATAATAAAAACACGCCCTCAACAAACGCTTTCGTAGCATCTGTAGAATAAATTCAACACGCTAAATTAATAAAAAGGAAACAAAAAACCCGACTGCAATTAAAAGACTAGATTCCCAGATTTGTACCTACTTAAATATCACATAACCTATGTCACTCCCACAATTAAAACGAATCTAACGACACCTCGTATGCTAAAATCTGTCATGCCTTTTAGATTACAAAGCGTGCCAAAGAAATAGACATATATTATAAACAACATACATACACTCGAAAAAAATAGCCCTCCTTTTTCGCAACCGGATAAAAATATTTCATACTATAGACATAGAGATCCAATTAGAGATGAAAACAGCGTAATTTTAACGACTTTTTTTATTTACTAAAAATCAGAAAACATCACGACAGACCGACAAACAATCAACTATTAATCATAACTATCCACAGTTTCCAGGAAGCTGTTCAAGACCTTGGCGGCGCTCGGGTGAAGGTCAATGTGGTGCGACGCCCGGCCGTCGAACTGAGCTCTTAAATAAATAAATACGACTGAAAATGGCGCGCTACATCGGATTACAGCGCTGGATATGACAAGAGTGTACTTGTTTTACGTAGCTATATACTATGTCTATTATTGCGTTTATCACACGAGAACCGATTTAGTAGATTTTTCTGACATATTTTAGCATATATTTTTATAATGTAACAAAGAAAAATCGATCAAAACAAAATAACTAAAACTATTGTAATTATTGCGTTTTTACGTAATTGCGTAACCATTAAAACAGACAACAATATCACGCGAGCCGAGTGGTTATTGCAGTTTGTTATTTTTTGAAACCATTATTATTTTCTATATTAAATTTACAACAGTAAAATTGTG
Organism: Saturnia japonica; assembly: GCA_033032175.1. Classification (NCBI taxonomy): domain Eukaryota; kingdom Metazoa; phylum Arthropoda; class Insecta; order Lepidoptera; family Saturniidae; genus Saturnia; species Saturnia japonica. Next base: position 18,078,889 of record CM065318.1, read on the forward strand.
AACTAGTAATTCGAGGGAAAAGATGTATAATTTTTATACCTATCAGTTTAATCGGCTGACGAGATTCTCTTTTAACAGCTGTTGGATCCTTGTCTTATCCCAGGAAGATTTCTGAATAGTCTACTACAAACACACCTAGTTGCGACACGATCCATTGTTTTTATTTCAATACTAGCTGTGTCTCGGACTTCGCTCACGTGATTGTGAATGCCATCGATCGGGCACACGCGCAAATCTTGCTTCGCGCCTCTTGGCTATTTTTAAGAAAAAATGCTTATTGTGGGTGTTCCTTAAAAGATAGATGACATATTATACTCTTGCTGTCTTTTTTGTAGGTCTTTTTAATGTCTATAATTATGTAGTAGCGTAAGCCTTTTAAGCACCCGAATAATCAATTCTAAATTCAATCAATTAAATTAGAATTAAAAATTTTAAATTAAAATCAATTAGTAAATTTACTATGACCAGTTTTTTTTTATTACTCGGAACCGCAATTTTTTACCTAAAATAAAAGTAATATAAGTTACTCCTCATAACATCAGCTATCTATCAGTGAAAGTCCCATCAAAATCAGTCCAACCGTTTCGGAGATTATCTGAAACAAACTGAAGACAGATAGACGGACAGAAAGAGAGACAAAAATTAAAAAAATGGGTTTTTTGTTGTTTATTGTATATACTTTTATATGCATTTAGTAAAAAGCTGTTATTTTGACATAAAAACAGACACTTCAGTTTTATTATTTCTTTAAATTAAAATAGATGGCCATACACTATATTTTATTTATAATTAAGAAAAGGGAACATTTTTAGAGTATTAGCTTTTGTGACTTCTACTGAATATATTCTTAACAATCTGAACACCAAAATGGCTTTCTTTGAAAAAAAAAAAAACATTTTATTCAGTAAGCATCTATTGTTAATCTAACACAGGCAGACGATCGATTTAAAAAATGAATAAGTAAGATTGCATCTTCTATAAGACCCTCGCGTGTTTCAATCAATCAGGCTGATAGCAACATCAGACTCTTATTGGTATCAAATTTATTTTTACAAATTGTCACATCTAGGCATATTTCTCTAGGTCCGTGCAGCGAACAAAATGGCGACTCTTGCGCACAGCGTTTACGATCAAATTATGACGATGCACCGGCCAAGTGACGAATATTAACATCCGAACATGCGCTTTAAATTCGTGCATTAATTTAATATTACACCTTTTATTTTACTAGTTTATTGTGGAGTTTAATGGGCATCTGCGGAATGATTGATGACAATGAAGACTTAATTTAGACACAAAGGCTCGCTTGTTCCTTCATTTATTCAAGGGTACCTAAGTTCATGCACTAAATACATAATATAAGCCAAATAATTGAAATTAGCTATATATTTTCCATATAATTCGTGCCTTAGGGTCAAATCATTGATTGATATATTTTTATTTTTTTTCAATTCTGGTACAGAATGCTATTATAGTAGGTATTTCATAGGTAGAAAGTCTAATAGTACCTATTCCGAAATGTATGCTTTTGAGTTATCAATCATTTCCCGCTCGTGTTCAAAAATAACCTGAAATTCATACCCGACATAAATTCATATAAATATTGCTTTAGGTAGTTACCTGCTTTAGAATTTTGTGAGTTTTTCAAAATGTAATAATTATGATACAAAATAGAGAAAGTGAGATGATGATACACCATCTTCTCTTCCTCGCTTCTATCCAAGTTTCTCCTATCATTCTCTTTCAGGAAACGTTTTATTTAGAACGATCAAATACATGACGAATTCCAACGGTTGTAAAGATTAAAAAAAATATTGTTATCGCCTTCCGTCCTACCGTTCTTGAAACCTGACACTTTACAATGAAAAGTCGATTCTTTCCCGATGTCAGTTCGGCAGATCCCAAGCGCAAAACGATTTTTTTAATCGTTACTGCTTTAGCTTTGTGACCACAATCTCATCTGATCTTAAGTGACGGTGTTGAAGACTGGCTCTCAAGTGTAGCTACCGGAACACAACTATTGGTGTTTAGCAGCAGATTTTCAACTTGAGGGTGGTAGTTAGTTGTAGCCGGTTTTTTTTTTTCATACGTCTATCTCCGTTCCTGTGATTCCCTACAATGAATTACAATTCATACAATAGCCTTGTCTAAATACTCTGTGAGTAATAATAAGATTAACATAAAAAAATTCAATGATAATGTACATCACAAAACTGGCGGAAAATCCGAACCGACGTTTGGCGGTGCGCTGAAATTTCTTAGAACGCGTAATTTTTAGCTCGCACGCAACAACCGGAGATTACGGGGAACGATGAGCCATGAGGTGTCATCAGCTCATCACTGTAACCGTGCTTGCCAAGTGCTCTACGGGCCTCTGGTACATACCTACATGTCACGAATACGTCCGCTCTTATCAGAATGAAAGTTCTGCGTTCGCTTGTCGAAATTCCCTTATTATCTAAATTCGAAGCGGATAATAATTATGATTGCTTGTTTAGTGTCGTTGAAAAACGCGAGAGAGGTACTTTAATAATCAGATTAACAATAATAATGTTACATGATTCATTCTGCGAGTTCTGATATCGTTGATTGATTGTCTTTGGAGATCTTTCTCTACTCGGGGTAGCCAGACTGGTGACTTACCAACCTCCGCTGCCAAATAACCTTGTATTGTATTCGTTCGGTGACTAGCGCTTCAAGAATTTCTTGGGGAAGATGGGTTCAAGGTTGGCAAAGCATTAGTGATACCTCTGGTGTTACAAGCGTGTATAGGTTACGGTAAATGCTAATTATCAAATGGGCTTACCTTGTTTGCCATCTTAGAATTTTTTAATGGTTGGTTAAAAGGTTTTTTCGTTATCTTAATATCGGTTTTATGGTAATTTTATTTTTTATTATTTGATTCCTTATTAAGAAATTACCAAACATTATCAACCGAGATTAAATTATTTCACTTCAGACAGTTTAATTGGCAATTGATATTCAGAATTACTGGTCTCTCTCTCTCTCTCTCTCTGTCTCTGTTTCTTATCCTTAATATTCATTAGAATTACCTATATTTTGTAAATGTAGTGAGTGCCTATAATAGATTCACGTGTCTGTATAAGATTTAATATATAACTTATAAAATAGGTCATGTTTAACATGTACGCAATTGACGCTCCCTTTAATAAATACATTCCTTTTATTTGTACGTTCGATGTTACTTTTCAATTTGTTCATATTATTTAAATTTAATAGTTGACCCATGGAATTATTTTGCACATTACAGGGCATAAGCAATGTTATTAACAGCTATCATGTTAGTGAGTTAGATTGTTAATAGGTGGCGCCTTGAATATATTTTCATTAGCATCAACAGATGACAAATTTAAATGAAAAAGTTTTTAGTTTTTTAACAAAACGATTTCAATAGCCGGGGAATATAAACTTTAAAATAATGTTCGAATCATTAATTTTAATAAACAATTCACGAAATTTCAGGAAAACACATTTGAAAAATAATCATAATATTAATACATGAGAAGAAAACTTCGGACACCTTTTTAAGCGTGATGCGTGTACGGAAGACTGAGATTTGGCATTGTTAAAGTTTATATGGAGGAGTGCAGAAAGCTAAAATTTATTAATACTGGGAGTCCTAACACGACCAGTACCATTGACCCCCCCCCCTCTCCCCCACCGGCGCCCCAATATTTAAATATTGACATAAAAAGTGACAGAAAGTGATTAATAATATTCATTGTTTAGGTTCAATCTGCAAAAGTCAAACAGAAAATAGTCTGTGGTTAAAAAGTCGTTTTAAATTTTCCTCTTATACTAATACATCTACTAAATATAGCATAAGTTTTTTATGTATGTCTCAACACGTCGTCTCTGGGCATCAATTCTAATGTCTATAATTCTCATATTTTATCTTGTTTTCATTGAAGTCTTTTGAGTTTACCATATACAAAATGTATTATGTATTATACCGCTCATAATATGGATCTTATTTACATCATTCACTTCAATCTAAATCGATTCCAATATACAATTTAAAAATACTTTCCCTTATTTATATATCATCTATGTATATATCTGTACTTTATGTGCACTAATAAATAATGGATTATAAACTAGCTAAAATATTTAAGATTATAAATTTAATCTTGTGTTGTTTATAATCTGTAATGTGTGCATAATTAAATAAATTAAGTATAAAGAAATAATTCCAAAGTTACTAAGAGTTATCCCGCCAGAGTTTGTATTCCAAATGATTCGATATGAAACAACAACGGTAGATTTAGTAATGTTTATATAGTAGATATTATTTAGCGCGCAAATAGATGATATGAAAATGAACGATAAACAGAAGCTTACAGAAGACATCTGTTGATACTAGTACTACGTGACAATAACAAACAAACGTGCATAGCGTCTTCGCTCCGGTTACAAGTTCACGATAATATCCATACATTAAATTTGCGTAACAATTGCGTGTTGAGATATTATATTTTATCGTTACTCCTCGGGTCGGACAATCTACAATAGTGACTCATGCTAGCACTACCTACGTGACTCTCATCTTGTATATGGAAAAATAGCGAATTTTTATGATACTTTTCCTGTTCGATTACTGACCGTAACGGAATTAGGTGATACGTCAAACGATAGGGGGATCTACCGCGAAATTTAAACGTACGATTAAACATTTTTTTTTTCATTTTCATTCTTTTTGTTATCATTATATTACGTGGAGCAAAAACTTTGTATCCTATTTTAAGCGTTTTGCGTGTACGGAAGACTGTGAGATTTGGCATGGTTAAAGTTTATATGGAGAAGGAGTGCAGCAAGCTAAAATTTATCTATGATATCTGTTAGTAATATATTAAATTAAATAAATTAATACTGCGAATCCTAACCGGACCAGTGCCATTGAACTTAGACCCCCAAAATATTGTTATTGTCACTCAATGAAAAGTGACAGCAAGTGATATAATATTCATTGTTTACTTTCATATTGCAAATGTCTAAAAGAAAATATTCTATTATTAAAAAGTGGCTGGTGGTGGATTCGTTTTAAAAGATATTTGTTGTGAGTGTCCTCGTGTATCCGCCAATCGAGATTTAAATCTGCGCTTTACAACCGTTGGTTGGATTTAGAGACCAAAAAATATATCTATATCTATTTAGTACGTTCTATTTTCACAATCCAGAACAACTTCTATTTTGCCATTTGAAAGTTAATACTAAATAGATCGCTATAGATATGGAAGAACTTAATGATGGTACAAAGCCCCAATCAGGTGTACCACATATAATAGGTATTTAGTTACAAGTAAAGTATCAGTGTTTCATTAACACCTAATCTAGACCACTGGAAGCGGTGATGGCGCAGCGGTAACACGAGTGCGGCTCTTTGACCGAGCTTTCGATAAAGGTGAATATCGCGATGAAACCATACCATGGTGGTAGAGCTTTTTCTAATGCCTTTAAATTACAAAATCTGTCGCCGACCACCTATACGTATGATGTAGCAGGTGCTCTTGAGAGCAATCCCCCCCCCCCCCCAAATTAGGTTCAGCGTGTTACCATCTGTCAAAAACCAAAATCTAAGAATAAAAAAACTGCGAAGCAAACCTTCTGAAACTGCTATCTGTCTGGCTTCACATAATACATTTCTCGAAACTTATACCTTTTGATTTGTTGTATAATATAAAATCATCTACGAGAATGAAAACAGGTGGAATACGTAGATAAAGTAAAGAAACGACTAACTCATCACATGTCAGGTGGGGCGACGTTGGAAACCTTGGAAGGAACAGTCTATAATTATTATGTGTCAGATTCTATGAATTACTCTAAAGGTTACTTTGGAAATTAAATGTTAATGCAAAGGGCATTTACAATCGCTAATACATAATTAATGAATCATATTTATTTAAAAATACTGAAGTTGTTTAAGTTTATTTTCATTATATTGTAAAATGACAAAATACTTACCGACATTTTAGTGTAGACCTCCTGATCGTACCATCATTGCTATAGCGTCATGTAAAATTGGCTTTTTTTGTGCATACACATCTAAAATCGTGCGAAGATACATCGTTTAACTTGAAATTTACGTGTAATATCAAAACATCCCGGCCTTGCTTTCAGTGTTCCTATTCTCGGTAACTACCCGATTTATATCCAACTCAGTTTACTTACTTTTATTACTTACTTACTTTTATTAATTTTGTATAAACATAGCAAATGCGATCCGGAATAATTTGTTGACTACTTCGGTAGTTAAGTCACAACTCAGAAAAAGAATGCAACTTTGCGTACGTAGTAGGGGAAGTCCACTTCGAGCAAGAACTTTAATTCGGCTAAATTACAATATGTCTTAATTTTTACTTATTATTAATTGTTAATCGTTATTACTACTAAATTGTTACTGGTTCTAAATTTTATTTTAAATTTGTATTTTTTGTTTTATTTACATTGGGTATTGTTTTCAATGAATTTTATGGAAATTTTAAAGAACCACAACATTAAATTTAGTTCGAATACAAATTTCCGTCTGCTTCCCTTGTGATCAAATTTTTTCATTTTCTTTGAAATAAGTTCCCAGTTGTTATGCATTGTTGGAGAGCTAAGAAAACGGTTATGTTTAAAAAATAATCTGCAAGCCAACTGTCATAACGTTTTTTTTTTGTTTTTAAGGCATTTATTGGAAAAAATCTCAATAAAATATTCAAATAATATCGTTTTTCGTCTCGCATTTTTAAATTTTAACCAACAATTAATTGTTGTTTTAATATTGATAAATAGCCAGTGCTAAATTGTTTTTATAAATAAGAAGAAAAAATGAGATTTATTAATTTAAATCCTTTTTTTTTTAATAAATTTTTTGCTTTGCATTTTTGACTTATCTTGAACAAGGCTAAAAAAATTGATAACTCAAAAAGGGTTCACTTTTGCATAATGCATACGGGGATTAAAATTATCGCAAATAGTCACCCCTATTACCTCCTAACGTGAATACGGCGAATTACCAATAATCCTCTATATCCAGCTGCCGTTCATTTTAGATTGTATTGTGTTTACCAATAGGCATAGTACCGGCACTTTTCAGCGGAATTAACAAAACGGAACCAATAACAAGACATTTACCTACATATTGTAAGGTTAATAATAATATATATGAATATTCCGGCAGTTTGCAAGTAAACATGTTAACTAATTATTAAATAATACGTACATTATTAACATTTAAAAGATTTTTAATTGACAACATTAGTCGTCGACCAATCATAGTCAATCATTGTAAGATTTAAAGTAATATAATAGAATTACCGGGTAGTTTGCGAGTAGTTAAACGTATATATAATATAAACTGATAATTAAATAATGCGCACGTTATTAAAATATATTTGATTTAATATAAACTACGGATATCAATATATTAGTTGTACAATTGATCGTTTTTGAGTTAGTCGTCAGCCAATCGTGGTCGTTGACCAATCATAGGCTTAGGCTTCGACCAATCATACGCGTTGACAAAACATAGAATCGTGGATAAAAGGTGTTGCGGATGGAAAGACGGGGAAACCCCAAGTCCGGTGAAGCTGTAAAAGTTGTCAGAGGTTCCAGGGCCCTAAGGCTAACAGTATAGTAGGTTCTAAGGGGCTTGCATTTTAGCGAGGGGCATAGTAAGATAAGATACTTAGGGCAAAAGTAATGTGATTATAAAATGGAGATACTTTATCAAAAATAGAGGAATATCGGGAAACTGAACCCCTATAATATGAATATGTTCTTAACAATACTCCGTACCGTGTTCGACACATTATGTCTCGGACATATTTCTGTTCATCTGATATTATACGAAAACAAAGTGATTTTTATATTGTTCGTCAAAGTCGTATAGTGCTGCACATTTGTATCCTGGCTGGACTAAAAAGCCAATTTAACTATATAAAACGTATCGCGCTACACTAACATTTCAATCTTTAGCTGCGAATTAATTTAACAACTTACTTACTGTGTCGAATGGTGATAAGAATTAAATATTTCTGTTTAACAGTTAAAACATCGTGAGTTGGCGAGAACTCTATATGTATTAATATATCAATGTCTGCGAAGAAGAAAAAACGATACTAAAAATAATATTATTTGGATAAAAATATTGTACATTTTAAAGAAAAAACTCGAATATTCTTAAAGATTATTACAATAAAATAACATGTACGCGTTTTTATGTTTTGCTTGATTAGGAAGAATGCTATAACATTCATACAAACATGGGTTATGTTTCGTATATCTATTTCTTTAGCACACTCTGTAGCCTTAACGGCAAGACTAATTTTTAGCATACGAGATGTCACAAGGTTTGTCTTAATTGTGAGAGTGACATAGGCTATATAATATTTAATTACCAGGTCAAAAATGAAAAAAAAAAAACAAAAATTACTCAAGTGTTTTTGTTGCAGTCTGGTTTTTAGTATCCTTTTTAATAATTTAGTTCGTTTGTACTTGTTTTCGACTAAAAGAAGAACCTTTACAAAATCAATATTATCAAAATATGGCACCAAGATAGTTAAAGCAGCCGTTTTAATTATTTATTTCATTTAAAATATAATATATGTATTTTAAAAATAGAAAATCTATCGCCAATGAAATCCAATGACTTGTTGTATTTCTGCTAACAACGTTAATATAAGAATCGAGGTGCCGACTATATTTCCATGTATTCTTCCTTATTTTGTATAATAACTAGCGATAGCCCTAAAGTCGAAATTCCACCAGCGACTTTTCAATCATAGACTATTTTCTGTTTGAAATTTACAGTATTCATAAACAATGTATATTATCTAGGTACATCACTTGCTGTCACTTTTCGTTGAGTGACAATGTCAATATTTTGAGGGGTCTAAGTTCAATGGCACTGGTAAAGTTAGGATCCGCAGTATTGATTTATTTTATTTAATATATTAGTAACAGATATTATAGATAAATTTTAGCTTTCTGCACTCCCTTTCCATAAAAACTTGAACCATGCCAAATCTCACAGTCTTCCGTGCACGCAATACGCTTAAAAAGGTACCGAATAGCTTCACGTATTAATATAGACACTGGGCCAAACTTTCAATTTGTACATTGTGCATGGTTTAGGTCAATTGAAAGGGTTAATTTTAATAATAAACAAACATTTAATTACTGACAAATTTTTGATACGTTTACGGACAACAGCAAAGTCATAAGATGACACTTTTTATCGATGCTTATTGCAATCTATCCAACGGAAAATACGAGTCCCCAGAGTTATTAAATGAAGTGTCTTAAATGATGAATAAATATACAATAGTTAATGTTGCTCACTGCCTATCATAAAGCTGACTGCTTCGATCATTTTTCGCTAACATGAAATAATAAGGTTTATAAAAAATATATGTCTTTAACCAGCATGTCTACGATGTCGTCTGTTCAAAGATTCAAGACAATTAGATGTAAGCCCTCGAAGTACTATTAAAATAAACATGTAAAATTATTCTGTGCAAATCGACTTCAACAATTGTTAGAGCGTGCTTAGTGTGTCCCAAGGTAGGTGTGTCGTTACTGTGTTATTAAAGGCTGTAATAATGCCTACATAATATTTTAACTAACTTCGATAGGGTAACCGGTTGAATATCATTTGGATTAATGTCGCGATTTCAAGTATTTTTTCTGTTAACCTAAAATCCACGTGCCATGTCATTATTTTCAATTCACTTCACTTGCACATAATAACCAAACTTCATTATGCAAAATGCCACAAATATTACAAAAATAGGGTCATACAACACGTGATTATGAAGAAAAAGAACTACAAGACACACTTGCCGCAGAAAACCTTTGCCGGCGTGTCGTGTCGCGGTTCCTTTTTTTTGCGGCAACCGCGCTAGTATAATGTCTTAAGATCACACCAAACATGATTACGTCTCGATACATTAGTGTTATTTGGATATTGCAAAATTTATAATAAAAAAATTCTATTATCAGGTAAAGAACATGCGCGAAAGAAAACATATTCAGCGATGGTATAGTTATACACTTTTAAGGCTCGGTTTATCATAATATAGAAAGTGAATCGAGTTTTAAATCATTTCACAATTTAACTTAATTTACAATCACTGTAGAGACAGACAAACATCTTAGCATTCCATGGATTCACCGTGCGGGTGCCGGGTCCATCGTGTAGCAGACAGAGGGAACACAAGCAGCCACCGGGACTTGCGAACTCCTTATGATGCAAATCAGCGCTCACCTTGACTGCCCGCGATATCCTCCCCCCATATCAAAAGATAATCACATAATTGGATTATTTACTTGGCAACACCGATCACTCGCCGCATCTACTCTTTGCCCTTGACATGAAAATGTTCACTACAATCGATGGAAATTATTGTAATGATTGTTATATAAACTGTGCATTTATAACAGCTTACTGCAAAGTGCAATCGCCGCGGCCGTCAAGGGTATAAGGGATCGTGAAGTCATCAGTTATAAGCAATCTACTAACTTCTTTTAAATACCGCTAGCAAAAAGAGAGCTATAGATCTTTAATATTCCTCTTAAGACGACTTCTTTAAAAAAATATTCTTATCGCCTAAATTTACGGATCTATTGGAACGTACAGTTGCTTTTTTAAATTCTTTATTAATTTCGCATTTAGCCATAATCTCTTCTGGTCTACACTAATTATATATACTTTATAATATAATAAGCCGTAAAAGTATTTTTGTTTGTTTATTTAAACACGCTAATATCTGGAGCTACTAATCGGATTCGAAATTTTTTTTTTGTATATGATAACCAGAATCTCAAGGAATAGTTTAGGTTAACTAAAATTAGGCTACAACTCTCAACTAGCCTTAAATATTGGTTTTTGTTAAGTAAGACGGAAGTGGAAGCCCTCCCGAACTGCTTTATCCGCGTACGCTGGCGTAAAAGTTGACGATATGTAAATATAATGATCCAAAAAAATATTGACTCTTAGTGTTAAATAAAGCTAAACTTAGAGATATTGGCTCTCAAATGCAACTGCCAGAATACACGTTTATGTGCTTGGTGGCTGATTTTCAACTTATGACTGCCTGTCCACTGAAGCAGAGCTGTGCAAAATTTGGCAAATAGTTTTGGATAAAAATCTACTGAAGCAATTCTATTGATCGAAATTTGCTACAGATACAATTCTATTGATAATAAAAAGCACAGCCTCGCTTCATTGGACAGGCACCCTAAGGGTGACAACTAGCTAAGCGCGTATAAAAAATGTCCACCACCATGCAGGGATAGTAGACGCACCAGGTTTCAGGGTCTTGTACCATGTACCAGGTAAACATTATCCTGGTATGCAATATTACCAAATTTTCTGTATCGATCGAGCCCCTGTGGCTTTTCTTACCAAGTAGCTAAAAAAAATGTCCAGGCGCCTGGAAGACGGAGTAAGACCCCTGACGTTTCTAAAATTTTGGGCACCGACAAGGTAAAAATAGGTCCTCCGAACCGGACGATTTGCTTTTTATTAAATACCGAATTTTAGCGACATCTGTACCAATATTATTGGGTCACTATGTACCATCTCTGCCACCATATTTCGCCATGACGTTTTTCCTCAACGAAATCTCAGACTCGTTATAGGATTTTAACCTACGTATATCGATGTGGTATTCGAACACGCTATCACTGAGCCGTCAATGCGTCTATATATGTACCTAAATAAAAAAAAAATATTGAGATATTTTCAGTCAGATACAATTATATTCATGTTTCAATTATTGAAAAATTAATTTTATTAACTTTTTAACCTTGCTAATCTAATTTGGTATTTACCACTATTATACAGTCATTCACACCACTTTAATATAGTGATGATGAACACTAAATACTAGTAGTACTATAACGAAAATCTATAGGTAACTTAGGATTTCTGTAGGTTCCAATAGACATGCGATCCGATGCACCAATGAAAATAATTACTACAATCCTTTCGCTGTCTATTTATGTATACTAGCGATCGCCCTAAGGTCGAAATTCGACCAGCGACTTTTTGATCATAGACTACATTTTCTGTTTGACGTTTACAGTATTCATAAACAATGAGTATTATCTACATCACTTGCTGTCACTTTTCGTTGAATGACAATGTCAATATTTTGGGGATTCTAAGTTCAATGGCACTGGTCGGGTTATCATTCGCAGTATCAATTTATTTTATTTAATATATTAGTATGTAACCGATATTATAGATACATTTTAGCTTTCTGCACTCCTCCATATAAACCGTAACCATGCCAAATCACAGTCTTCCGTGCATGCTATACGCTTTAAAAGGTACCGAAAGCTTTTGCTTCACGTATTATATATATATATATATATATATATATCCCGAGTATCACTAACACGATCCTATTAATTTACACAAATAAATCAAATTCTTTGTACAGATTTGTATGTATGCTTGAACAGATTTAATTTGAAATCTATTTGTGGGATTATGTTAAAACTTTTTTTTATTATTCCTCATAATATCAGGAGTGATAATCGACATAAATATTAAAAAAAAAAAACGCACCAAGGCGGGCGAGGTTCCATCTAGTAATATATAAAATATTTAATTCTTTATGGGCAAACATTACGGACAAATATTGTGACGTGTACTAATGGGTTTCCTTTTAACGATCTCCGTCATCGCAGATGTGGCAAAACTTACTAGACTTTTACAAAATATTGGATCTCAAGCAGCTCCATATGACAGCTTTAAATGCTGTGACAGACCTCAAAATTCGTTCTGCGTGAATGATAATAATTGTAATAATAAATTAAATAAATCGATATAACGTAACGTGTCATCGCAGAGAAATGCGGATCGACTAAGCGTACAAAAATGCATTCGACCTTGTCGCGGATAAGATAGCATGACTCGCGGTATCACCCGATAAATTCCAATGGAATCCCACATAAAATATGCTCAGTCATTACCTACTTACTTACATAAGGGCTTGTTATTTAACAAATCCGTTCAGATCAGTTCAACGTATATAGGCTTTTCTTGACCTCATACCATCATGCCATCCAGGTTTTTTAAAATCGACTTTTAATACATAGCTTTCACAATGACATTGTTTTGGACCACACATATTGTAGTTGCTTATATGAAAAGCATTATAATTGATAGTAAATATATTATATCCATATTCAATGGATTATATAGGATTTATTTTAATGCTTTTCACCTTTACTGGTTAGTATCCGAGCGGCTTTACAGTTTACTTTATTTCTTTGGTTTCAATTAAGCACTTATTATGCAAAGTTGCAAATAAATAATATAAATAAGTCGATCTCTTTTATTTCTAGACACCGGACCTAACTACATGGTTCCGTTTCACATAAAATAATAACAAATAAAAAGCGTATAGTACGTCCGCTTTCTCTGACAACTTTGTAAGTAATGGCGAACATTAGTCATTGCCATACTTAGTCATTGCCATCAATGTTTCTCAGTTTACAAATTCACTAATTGAAACCAAATTATAACACTAAGACGAAACAATGCCGTACTATCTTACAAAGAATTACATAAAAGTTAGTAAAAAAATATGAATAGTAATATATTAATAAAAGTCTAGTAAAATATTAATACAATAAAAATTATACCATTGTGACTTTCTTTCATACTTTTTAAAAAAACTTATGTTGACTTCTTTCAATTCCATGCAGTTAAGACACACCGCTAAGTACCCTCATTTGATGACCCGATCGTGATGTGATAAGGAGAGCGAATCCTTCAACATCATACCTACTAATTTCTAACCATTTTAAGCGTAGGTATTTAAAATTTATTACTTCATCTCACAAATTAAAGAAATTAAAACATAAAGGTCTTGCGATCCAACCCGAAACACATAATTTAAACCCCAGTTACATCTAAACCAGAATCCTAATATGGCGCGATTTTTGGAGAAACCTTCTTTACATCCTAACGGTGCAGACTTTGTCGGTATTATTCAAACCGGACCTTATGCGTACGTGATAAAGTTAGTTTTTATGTTAAACAAGTTATTATTATCGGATTTAATTAATTATTAGTCAGTGGTAACGGGCATCGATGACTCAGCGTGTTCGTTGACATAAGAAATCAGGTAGTGTTAATTTTTTTGTAAACCAAATTGAAGGCTGAAAAAGTAATTTGCTTCAATGACTTTTGGGGGTGACGAGTTCGAACCGAATGATAGAAAATTACATAAGAATTCTCTTCTTGAAAATTATAATTATGTGGATGTATATTCTATATGATTTTATTATAAGATATTTTTCATAGAACCGAACAATACAAATTAAAAAAAATTTGGCCGGTAGATTTTTATGTAAAACAGGAGCGTGTTAAGATTTTTTTTTAAATTTGAAACATTAGCCTGTAAAAAAGTAAGATCATTTTTTTGTTGTACTCCCATTGGTAAAATTGGTACATGATAACCCATAGTTTTGGGAAACTGATATATATTTATTTGCACAAAATGAAATTGATAAATTAAAGATGGTACCTTATGCTCACAAGATCACCTAATATTAAGTAACGATGTGGTCCAAGATGGTAACATGCTAAGTTTAGGTGGGAGACTGGCTCTCAAATGCAGCTGCCGGAACACACCTACTGGAGTTTGGCGACTGATCTTCTACTTGAGTGCGGAAGGTGCCCAGCGGGCATTAGACAACGCCCTACCGCCATGCTATGGCTTCACCACGATGGTTTCCTTCGTCGAAAGCTCAGGTTCATTGCTCACGCTGTGTCCGTATACGCAAACACTGAACCATAATTGCAAATTTTATAGCAAAATAAAAACTAACAACGTTTTTATTTTCTAAAATTATGTGGTTATACCTTATAACAAATATCCAATATCACAGAAAACATGTGAGCTGCCCTTTTGCTTCAGACATGTCCGGACAGGTATGAAGCGACGCGACCCTTCGTACAAAGTAAAAAAACAACTATACGACTCTTTTTTTATTCTTTACCATACATGGCTAGCTTCGATCGGTGATGCTAGGGAGATTATTACTATAAAGGAGTAATGAATCAGTAAAAATGCATAAACATCCATTTAACAAGTTCTCATTTATTGTGAATACATAACAAACAAGTGATAACAAGTCGAAACTGCGTAGCAATTTGAAATTATTGTGAATTGCGTCGTTTGATTGGTATTAGGGTCGTTGACCTCACCAGCGTATATGACTAAGTAGACGAAAGTTTCATTGGGTTAAACTTAAATTATAAACAATTTCATAATATTGTTGTAAATAATAGTAACTGGCCACTTTAAAACAAATAAGTTTTAAATTGCTTAGGTTAATAATGAATATAGTTGCTTATTTATTTCATGTCATAAAAAAATGAGTTTTCTATATCGTACCTAATACTATTAAATGAGAAATTCTTGTACATATGTATGCATATAAATATGTACTTATGTATATATGTAATTGGTTTCTCTGAAACGGCTCTAACGATTTGGATGAAATTTTGTATTTAGATAACTAACTACCTAGGTTGTTCCGAAAATTGTTAGCCACGAAATAAATACACAAATTTCTTGAAACTATTATG
This sequence comes from Saturnia japonica, assembly GCA_033032175.1. NCBI lineage: Eukaryota > Metazoa > Arthropoda > Insecta > Lepidoptera > Saturniidae > Saturnia > Saturnia japonica. Next base: position 18,094,508 of record CM065318.1, read on the forward strand.
AATTTATAGCTAACTTCAATAAAAATCTGTTTGGTGAAAATTATTTTCCATCTACATGTACATAGTTATTTTTAAAATATTTTTTATTATACGTCACTCTTCTATTGTTTACAGCAATAGACGTCTCGCGGGAAGGCTCGCGGGAAGCTTTTCATTCTAACGTGGTCAAGAGGAAAATCGTAAATATCATCAGTGTACATGACTATTACTGGAGAATAGACACATTACACATCAAGAGAATCAGGCTGAACTGAAGATTGGATTACAGGCAGTTTCCATCATCCTGTATAAATACCTTAAAGTTAGGTAGCTTAGTTCGCGATGCATACATCATTCTCTCACCGAAGAGCTAAAATTCCGTCTTGTTGATTGGGGCAAATTTATGCTAGAAAAGTTTGAAGGAGAAACTTCGCAAAACGTATCCTACATCGTTTCAACTGACGAAACTTGGATCCACAGCTACGATTCTATTAAAGAAGCAACAATCCACGCAATGCGTGTTAGAAGTGTTTGAAGAAGGCGAATTGCCCATAAAAGTTGTTCGCGGTCTGAGTATTCATAAAGCAATGATAGTGAATTTTTTTCGACGCTGTAGACCAGTAGCAGTAATTCCGCTAGAAGATCGTAGAACTAGTGAACGGTATTGCGAAGTTTGTCTGCTTCAAGCTTTGGGGGGGTTGAATAGCTAGCGACCAAGGAGCGGTGTAGGTGGCATTCTTTTTCACCAAGATAATGCGCCCGCTCACACAACTGCTAGAACCATGGACTATTTGAATACTTCGGGGGTACAAATATTACCCCATCTTCCGTACAACCCAGATTTATCTCCATGTAGTTTTTATTTATTTTCCACGGTAATAAATATGCTTCGTGGGCGAAAATTTAACACTGCCGAAGAGGCTGTCGAAGAATTTCGGCCACCCGCAACATACATTTTTTAAATGTTTCGAAAGCTGGTTCACCAGAATGCATAAGTGCATTGGGGATGGACGGGAATATTTTGAAAAGCTATAAATAAATTTTGTGTCATGTTCTAATTATTTTTCATTTCACTAACAATTTTTGGAATAGCCCACATACCGCCTTTTTAACTGCCTCATTAGCCTAGTCGTCCGACTCTGAAGACCGACTGCTATGATTGAAGTCCTGGGTTCGAATCCCAGGTCGAGCAAAGTGTTATTTGGTTATCCTATAAAAATTCTCAGTAGCAGCTCGGAGTGTGGCTTTGTGCCCGATTAATGGCAATAGGCTCGCTCCCTATTACATGGGACCTAATAAAATACCCGGCGAACTGTGGTATGTTATGTTCTTATATTGAGATAATATTTTACATCATTTAAATAGATAAATGTTTTCTTTTCATTTTCTTTTTTAATGATACTAAGCAAAGCTCGGTCGCTTAGGTATAATATATTTAACATTGATTTATATATACTAGCGATCGTCCTAAGGTCGAAATTCGACCAGCGACTTTTTGATCATAGACTATTTTCATAAACAATGAGTTACGTTGAGTGACAATGTCAATATTTTGGGAGGTCTAAGTTCAATGGAACTGGTAGGGTTAGGGTTCGCAATATTAATTAATTTAATTTAATATATTAGTAACAGATATTATAGATGAATATTAGCTTTCTGCACTACTTCTCCATATAAACTTTAACCATGCCAAATCTCAGTCTTCCGTGCACGCAATACGCTTAAAAAGGGGTAGAAAGATTTTGCTTCACGTATTAATATATAAATTATACTATATCTATGTTATTTAACTGAGTATTTTATTATAAAACTAGCTGTGCCCCACGGTTTCACCCGTGTTAATTTTTACGACAAACATCACCAACACACTGTTGTAGGCAATTTTTTATATATTTTGTAAAACTATCGACATTTTTATGAGGAACAAATTAATTTTTCAAATTTTAATATATCCCATGTTACTGGCAGATATTATGGTTTAAATTGGTCAAAGAATTTTTAAAATCGGTCCAGTAGTTTTTGAGTTTATCCATTACAAACAAAAAATCAAATCTTTCCTTTTTGTAATATTAGCGTAGATTATGAAGTACTACTCTATCGAGGATCGATACCAGCGGCTGCTTTCCACCGCTCGCCATCAGCAAGAAGTTCACCCTCATACCTTAGAACATAAATAGTCGCGAACAGTCAGGTTTCAGAGGATTATCTTTCCGCAAATTCTTTGGACGGGAATGAGCTCTACGCTGAGGTTTTCATTGAACTACAATATTGGGCTCTTCAAGAAGTGAGAAGTAAAGTGAAGTTTTTAAAAGGTCGGTGACGTGCATGTAATGCTTCCGGTAAGCGGCCATATGCTGCGGTGACCGTTTACCATCAGGCGAATCGAACGCTTGTTTAAAAAAGTCCTCGTATAAAAAAGTCTGATTTGAATATTTTTTCCATTCTATAATATAGTGAGAAACTTTTTATACAATATAACATTACGCTACGGCTTTAAAGACTGGAGCAGTTAGTAACCATGATGTAAAAGCACGGGAAGTGAAAACCACGAAAAACTAAGACGGGTGGGTTGGCAGCGCGGCGGTGCGGGCTAGTGAAGAGTTACTCGAAAAAAATAACAAGGGGTGAAACCGTAGGGCACAGCTAGTATTATATAATTGAAGGCTGTTTATTTTTTATATCTCTCCTTAACAAGTTGCATCCATTTCGATTTTCAGCGAGCGACTCCCATTGAGAAAGTTCAGTGTAGCATCTAGGGCTGCTAACCCTACTATGTAATATAGTATCCTACTATGCTAGGCGTCCGATTATTATATTGATGAAAAAAAATATATAGTAGATGAAAGTACTATATTATTATTGGAGAAAAATAAGCAACATTGTTTATTCCAAAATATTTAACCCTAAAATGGAACGCAGACCGCATTCTTTATCTCTTTCTGATATTACACTTTCAATTGGTCTGTCAATTTTATTATTTTTATAAATATTGATTACTAGAATAAAATATTGATTTGAAACCTACTATATTTGATATAAAAATAGTTGGTAACCAAAGTTGCATCTCTACTCTAAACATTTTTAAAATTTCGCAGTTCGCCTTCGGTCTTCTATTTGCCATATTGCAGTGTATTCCGGTAGTAACACTTAACGTCTGATAAAAATGACGTCAAACGGAGTAATAAAAAAACCACATAAGTACCATCAAAAAACCACAATTACCCATGCTAACCATTTATCTGATAACAAGACCTAGTTTCAAATAGATCGTTCGTTCTTAAACCTTGGAACTGCTAAAAATGAGTCAGTCTCCCGAGATTGTATACAAAATTATTACGATAATAAGCGGATACGTATATTTTGGTCACGAACCAATTGACAATGATCGGTACGGTGCGATTTTAGTGATGTGCGTGTAAATGCATGTTTAGAAACATCGATAAAATATTTATATTAACAGATGTATAAAATGCCTCACAGTGCAAGACAAGATAACTTTCAAACAAAATGTAACAGCCGAACTTGTAAAATTTACGGTTTATTTGAATTTTAAAGTAAAGGTTGCTTCTAATAAAGGCTTAACGACCAGTTTGTTAACTAAGTTTAGTTGTTCCAAGAAAGTTTACTTATTAAAGTCTTTTTTTTTTAAATTAAACAATAGATGGAACAAAAAGGATGTAATAAAAAAAGAAAGGTTTTCATGCTTTAATTTTTTATATTTGCAAAATGAAATTATGTGTAAAATAGTTATTAGCCGTCGTAGTTTCACAAAATGAGTGATGAAATCTATCTACTATAATACAATAATTTCTAGATAATTTTGAACCTATCTTTGAAGATATCACATTCTTCCACTACACGTAGGTAAATAAATCAGTGGGTTCGCCCCACTCTGCAATCTTTTCACTATATAAATTTATTATTATAATTCATTAAGCTTAGTTTGGTATAGGTTTGGTGTAAATGGAAAACTTGGAATTACAGAGTAGCGGTATATTATAGCTGTTCCCTTCACTTGATGAGCACTCACTTTGTACTTATATCTTACTTTGATTCATATTTAAATTTTATTTTACACAAGCATTTCCAAGTCCATTTGACTTTATTATGAACCGCGGCGAAGAAGGTGTTGTTTCTATATATCTAAAGGCTCGTTGTCGCGCGTGTCATTGTTCACGATTCGTTTGCGGGAAATTTAAAATAGGAGGAGAAAGGATAGAAAATAATAATCATTTATATTTATAATCATCTCAAAAATATTATTATATCGGAAATGATAAAAGCTAAAGATATAATAAAAAATAGTAATAGTTAAAAATTAATAATCTGAAAACAGAACTTTAAAATAGCACACCACTAGCCAACGACTAACCTTTACTCTGCTGTATTTTGCTTTTGCAAGTTTAATCATGCTTCGCGGCCCGTTCGTGACACAATGTTTCGCAACCTTAATCATTATTTTATCTTACAAATTGTATTCATGTTGAGAACGCCATCTATCGATATATTTGAGCGAGATTATTCATCGATAATACGGGATTATTGTTGCGGTATGGTCACTAATTATGGCTTTTTGCTTATTCACAAAATAATTCAGGGTTAATTAAGAAATAACATCGTTTACACAAAATGGCATTAAATGTGTTCCAGCTAGATTAAATTAGATAGCGTTTTTAGGAATTATAAAAGCAAATAATTTATTAAAGTGAAAACTTCTTTAACCACGTTGACCTATTTTTGGTTGGTAGGGGAAAAACTTAAAGGATTCGCGTGACCTTCGTGTCACCGATTACCTCGACATCCGCGTGAAGTGTTGCGCTTGCGTCAGACTAGCGACGCGTAGTATAGCGGCCTGTCTTCATGTATACGCAAATATACACCAATATATTGGAAATACTCGACTGTATCATATGCGTGTTTGACTGTTTGGATGGGTAAAACTTATGATTTCGCGTCACCGACATGTTCTGCAATAATCAGACTATAATTAATTTAAGAATTCAAAATTGAGTTTTCACTTCTGTGTATGTAGACTGTAGGTACATATATTTTATTTCATATTCATGAATTGGAAAAAAAACTGTGTTTTGTATCTTCTATCTCTCAGCATTCGACATCGATTTCTTTTGATTTAACTAAGGTGGCAAATAAGCGTACGGCCCATCTAATGGTAAGCGGTTACCGTATTCTATGGACGCTTGTAATACCATAGGCACCACTAGCGCGTTGCCGATCTTCAACCCCCCTACCCCAAGAAGTTCTGGAAACCCAACTCACCCCAGAAACGCAACACAAGGTTGCAATCTTTTGTAGGATGAAGGGATTTCCCTAATCGGACTACTCCAAATAAATTATTTACCTGTGCTGTCCTTTTTACGAGCACCTTCCAAATCTAATGCCGATCTGAACACATATTTACGGCATCTTTATAATATCAGATGCTGTGATTTGTGCACAAGCTGTGGATTTTAAAAGAAGATAAGGGGAATCGAAAGCCAATGGTCTACGAGAGGTTACCACGACCATCGACCCGGTCGATGAACTTTACATTGTAATAGAGAAAAAAAAACCTGCCATAATGAATGTATTGTTTTCCGTTTGATTATGCGTTCTGAATGGACTCGTATGTTTGTTAAACGGTCGTACCAATATTTGATCAGCGCCGTTTGACCGTGTTATGAAAGTGTAATGTATTGACAGCCTATTCAACTGTTGGGCGTGGCGTATCATAGTGTCAGTATCGCGTGTCCCAATTTTTTTTTTTTCACCATTCAAATTCGTGTTCCCAGTACGCTTAAAGGTCAAGGTATCTCGTTGAAGGAAATAAAGATGTAGGTAGATATATGTTTTTCAGTTATTCTTGTATTTGCTACTGGTTTGTGAAACTTATTCTCGTTGTAACTTTGGGGATTTAAAATCCATCACATTTAGTTTTATGGACCATAAATATTTGTAATATTGTAGATAAAATCCATTAACTAATCCGGCTCGAAATATGTTACCAAAGCTTGCAATTGTCAAATGATTAAATTCAAAGTCTAAAGCAGTTGCAAACGACGCCATGGAGGATGAGGTTGTGGTTGGTTCAGAGGTGGAACAATGGTTCTACCTGTCAGAAAGATAAGAAATTGAGAAATAGAGCAAGAAGGCAATACTTGCCAAGTTATACTCAGCTGAGCTTATCAATCACAAGATATTGTTTATTTAAACGCGTTAGAAGTACTATTAAGATTTGGAAAATTGTTTTTACATTTTATAGCATATTTACTTCATGCTACGATCATAAGGAGTGGATCAGTGACCATGAAAGTCCAGCAATCTGTCAAGTTGTAGTTAAGTAAAGGGAAGTAAGAACAGAAATAGACTACAAAGGGCTTATGTGTATAACTTTACTTAAAAAGAGTTGAGAAAAAAAATTTGATAAGCGAAATACAAATCCACGCCATGATTGCTTCGTTTGAAATGGCGCAAAACAGTAATCTTTTTTTTAAGCGATTGACCACAATCTTACCTGATGTAAAGTGACAATGCGGCCTGAATAAAGAACAGAAAACCAAAAATGATTTTGAGAATTTCCCAGGCGTATCTTCGAAGTCGAAGGTCCAATACCAATGAAATCAAAATGGAACCAACCCATGAGATAGCCCCTTTATAAAAAAATAAATCATTTAAATCGGTTCATAAACAAAGAAGTTAAAGATGGGCAGGGCATCCATAAAAAATATACACATTCGAATTAAGAACCTCCTCATTCTTTTTGAAGTTGTTTTTAAATGGTATTTTCTAAACCTAGAGAGATTGTCGCTCGTGCATTTGTCTGAATACACCTATAGGTGCTTCGAGACAGATTTTTATCTTGTGAATGATAGTTATCCAGACGGGCGTAATAAAATGCTCTATCACCATTGTATATTATCATTCTATGAAAACTTAGGCTCATTGTATGAGATTCAAACCCACGTCGATCCACGCGTTATCCGAACAAATGACTACTGAGCCATCATCGAAAAAGGAATTAGGCATGGTACAAGTACCATAAATTAATCCCATATATTTACTTACTTATATTCTTTTTTCTTGATGTACGGTTTTTTATATTTGTCGACGACTAATAAACACTTTAATTTCTATGTCGCATTATTATAGATACTAGCGGTCGCCCAATGATCTAAAAGTCGACCAGTGACTTTTTAATCATATGCTATTTTCTGTTTGATATTTGCAGTATGAACCTAAACAATGAATATTATACCACTAGCTGTCACTTTTCATCGAGTGACAATGTCAATATTTTGGGAGGTCTAAGTTCAATGGCAATGGTTGGTTAGGATTCACAGTATTAATTTGTTTTATTTAATATATTAGTAATAGATATTATAGATAAATTTTAGCTTTCTGCACTTCTCCTCCATATAAACTTTAACCATGCCAAATCTCACAGTCTTCCGTGCACGCAATACGCTTAAAAAGGGGTAAACAGCTTTTGCTTCGCGTATTAATATTATAGATTATAAGTGTAGTGCAATCTGTGATCACCGTCGAGATATGATGATCTAGCAATCGTTACCGTCATCTTACTAGCTTAAAATACCATAATGAGACCTTTCCTGTACATAGATATACAATGAGCGATCCAAAATATTAGAACTAAATGTATGTGAAAATATACACCACGGTACTTATAAATTAAAAAAAAATCTGTCTGTTTATCTATTTGTTCCGGGTAATTTCCGAAATGATTTGACCCACTTTGACGTGATTTTCACTGTCAGATAGCTGACCTTATAAGGATTAACTTCTACTTTTATTTGGGAGAAATAATTAGTGTTCCACGCAAATAAATAAAAAACTGGTCATTGTGAATCAATACTTGCGCTTAAATGGTTTACGCTGAGTAAACCTTAATAGATATTTCAAATTAATGTTGAACACAATTGTAGTTATTAAATAGTCCTACAAAAAAGTCCGCGAGAGTCTATGACTACCTTCTAAGGCTCACCCACAATGTAACCGAGAGCGTGGGTACCACGATTCGCGCGTTTGTCCGATTGTCGACATTCAGTATTCCACGCGAGCACAGCCGCGTGCACAACTAATGATAAAATGTATTCTTGTAAATAGCCTTCTATGTAATTCTTATCTTGATAAAGATGCCATAACGTATGCTGGCTGGTTAACTCCTGAATTTACTTTATCAAAACCATCACGTATGGCGGTGTTAAAGAAAATCAACAACATTCGAAAGCCATATTAGTTATATCGATATGGCCAGGAATATTACAAACTTGGCCACCCCCTTAAATGTAAGCAATTAATTTTATTATCAATTCAGGCCCTATGGATATAATGATGCCTGATAGAAACAGATTTTGTTGAAGCGTTCACCTCAGCGGGTACAGTCGCGGACCGATGACCTGGCCGTTGACCTTTGCACCGTTATAGAAGCCTTTTTATGTCGACTGTACCGGGTCGGTCGCGGACACTGTAGCCTCATAGTGTAACGTGAGAATTGCCGGATAAATGCCAATTTGCGAAATGGCGTTCATTTTTCATCGCGGGGCTGGGTAAATTTGAAATTTGTCAAGTACGGCGCAGACTTTGTTATGTGCATTTTTATGAACGTGTAAAAAAAGGTGAGTAACTACCTATATATTAAACCTGCATATTGTCTGCAGTACTTCATTGATTCTGATTAATTTTACCATATGACATGGTAAATCCATTGCACTCCTGTATCATACAGTTGTTCTCAATATCCGTACTTGCCAGATTACTTTACGTTCATGGTTATTGCTTCGCTCCCTAGAGTGACAGCTTGAAGATATAGTACATATAACTTTTCGCAATAATTAAGATATACAATGTAAAAAAATAATTCTAGATTTCACTGATAATTTCATAGATTAGCGCATTCAAATAAACAAACAAACAAATAATCTCTTAAACTTTCTACATATGGATTTCAATCAATAAAACTCATTTCTGATAGTTCTATGCATTTACGCACTAATTTTATATACATTAGGTAACATAACAAGAATATTTCTGTTCAAAAAGAATAAAACCAAATGGTTCAATTAACGGCTTGCAAGTTGCCATCCGGCTCGGAGCAAGAGACAGTTCGGAGACCAAAACGTACGTCCCTAAAGTGGCCGTATTATACATTTTTAAACTATCTTATACACGTTCGGCAAACTAAACGCGCCCACGGGATGTTAACAGTCGTAAATCTTGGCCGACTGATGTTTTTCACCCCCTCACTCGGCAAGGGCGAGCTCGTTCGTTCGTCTGAAAAAATATACGGTTTCCCAGAGTGTACGGCTTGCGGTTGCACCGACACGACGGTCGATGAACGTGGCCACTGAAAAAAAAAAACAACAAAAAATTGCAATTCTCGCATGCAATTTATTAAAGTTCGTAAAACGAAAAATATATTGTAACTCAGTTTTGCTGCATTGAATTTTAACGTCTTTATATAGAAAAAAAAACATGGCTTGGTAGATGTTACTCTAATTACACTACACTACCGCCACCTATCCTGAAAACTTTTTCACGACCCTAACGAACAAAACAAAACAGACCTTCGCATATCCATGGTCTGATTGTGAGTTCATAAATAATCTAATAGGAAAAAAGCTATTTCAGTTTTACCAGAATTTTCCGAAATTCCGGGCGACTTTTCAAATTGTTCTTTTAATAAAAATCATATTCGGACTATTGTTAACAATAAAAAATAGCCAAATCAATCCAGCCGTTCGCAAGTGATGAACCAACCAACCATCGAACAGCATTTCACTTTTATTTATATATATATACCCGGGGAAATCTACAGGCATTCATCACCACAGCAGCTCACGGGGTGAAATCTTGAAGTAATCTGTAAATTCGTAATTTCTCACTAGATGGCAGTAATACGAATATTGTATTAAAACAATACATACGTTGTCAGCTATAATGTAAAAAATAGTACTAAATAAATAAGGGAATTGCTTCAAGAAATAAACCAGAAGGCATTGATTGATATTTTTATAGTATCTTTATTTTATTTCATAAATATATATTTGGCAACATATAAAATCCGCGTGTTCCTGTTAATTAGATAGAGTTATAGCTACTTCTACTTCTTCATCTTGCTTTGGCGCCACATAAAGCACTTGCCAGTGTCAATATTTTTAAGCCTTCGTAAATTTTTCCTATAAAAATGGGGGTCTTCGGAAATGATGGTGGCTCTCTTGTCAGAATTATCTAGGAAGCTTTTGTGACATCCAAAAATGCATGCTTCCCGCTTTATATTTATAATCCATTTCACATATGCACAACTAAACTATATCACGCAAAATGCTATCAATATTACATAATATAGGGTCAAAGAACCTAAGTTAATGAATTGAAAATGAAAACCACAACATATCACTTTATGATCACGCCAAAAACTCCAAGAAGTTTATATTATTTGATTATCATTAGGGTTGACATAATTGTTGTGAAATATTACGACACTCTAGGACATATTGAGTGAAATATGTAAATACGTATTAACACAGTTTTAATAAACATAGCATCTTTTAGGTAACAAACAAACACGCTTCTCGTAACCATTCAACCGCGCGTCTTTCGTAGCCTAAGAGCTGGTGACCAATTTGAGAAAAGTATTTTAAGCTATTTGAAAATATTATGAAAAGCAGTATCGATGTTGGCGAATCCGAAATCAAGAGCCTTGCCTAGCCTTGGTTTGTGTTTACGACATTTGCAAAAAAAGAAAAAAATATATATCATCCCAGCAACATGAAACCATTTGAATCTTTAATTTTAGTATCTAGACCCGGATGCCCTGAAGTTTTTTGATAAATATATGCAATTAATATTCTTTGGGCACTCTGAAAATTACATAGCAAATTTATTAAATAATATTTTAAATGTATACAAAAAAGCCTGAAAGCAGTTTATACGTCCAATGTTGAAAATAAAAAAAACTATTATTAGCATAAATTTGCATACAATACTTATTAACCATGTACTGGTACAAGAACATTTTTAACAAAAGAAAAGCAACTACAATGATCTTGAAGATTTTCCTGCCGTAACTTCGAAGTCCAAGGTTCATTGTCGATGAAATTAAAATGGGACTACCCTTGAGATATTTATTACCCTTTCCAACAAAAAAATTATAATCTAAATCGGTTTATAAACACATATACAATCGAAATGAGGACACTTCTCCTTTTTTGAAGTCTGGTAAAAAGTGGCAGATTTAAACACTGAACAAAAATAATAGTTAAAAAAACACGTTTTTATAGAAAATCCAAATAAGAAATAGAAAAGTCAGTAATATATCCGACAAATGAGCAATTTGGGCGCCTGCTGCCTCCCCTGTATGAGATAGCCGGTTTTCAGGTTCCATCTTATTCAAAGTCGGTGACTTATCCGTGATATAGATGATCGGCGCACCTGGTAGTTTCCCTTCTTGGTCTTGCCGCAAAGTCACTACCAGTTTAGGAAAACAAGAGATCGCTAATCCTGATTATCCTAGTAATGACAACGGGTCTAACTGTTTGAAATATTGAATTGTCATCAGTCCTTGATAAGTATGCCAAATTCGACGTTTTGAAGGGGGTCAAAATCATGTTCAAAGTTTTCATTACATACATACATGTACATACCTATGAAGCTAATAAAAGCGTTTTAAAAAAGAGACCATCCCAATCTCGAAAACCAAACCTTGATAATCGGTTTAAGGCGAAATGAGCACGGCATGTTTATATGTTAATATAAGTTTTATCAGACCCAGCAGGATGTGGTCACAGTGATTATTAAATGATTGAAATGTTGCAACAAAATTATGTATGGCGTCATCAGATCACTGACGCATTAGCTTGCCTAACATTACCCGCATAGAATTCAAGTTCGATACGGAATTCGATTTCCGATATTATTAAAATTTATTGTTCAACAGGTACAGAACTCTACCACCACGCTTTATTAAGTTGCTATAATTGTGATAAGCGTGCCATTACGGACGGATTAGACCTGATGTACAAAGGTCGCGAACCAGTCAAATACTTTTATCGTATCCCCCAATGACGTTTTACAAAAAGACGCGTTACACTCTCACTAAAAGCAATTTGAAAACGTTACAAATTTTGTTATCAGCTTGTTGAAACAAAAGAGATAGGATATCACAGCGTAAGGCGGAAACTTTGTTGTCAAAAAAGGACGAAAGTTTCTTCTCGCTCACGCCGGTAACAATTCGAAAGTGAACTGAAAGCAATTGCCCACCATTCACGACGGCATCTAAAGAGCGTGACAATGCTGTATCTACTTATAAAATATCATTCATGTATCCTACCACTCTGATCATGACACTGAATAATATTAATATAATTAATAATATACTAGCTAGAATTTAGTTCTTGCATCTGTGTAAACATTTTCATACGATAATCTTAAAGCGATTATGGCTTGCGATAGTAGCAGACGATTTATCGCCACGAAATGTACGATACGATAAACTCTCTCCATCGTATTAATGCCCATTGTTTTTTCATGATGTGCCTGAAAATGTGCAACTTCTAATGAAACTATTAAAATAACGGTTTTAATATAAAACAGGTGGAACATTTCAGCCAAAAGAACAAATGAAATGAAGATGATGAGCATATTCAGTACGTGCTGAAGCTGGTCGGGCAGTCGCTACAGACATCCATGCCACCCGGTCACTTTCGACTTTCATTGTATATACTCGACTGTATAATATGCGTGTTTGACTTTTTGTATCGTTAAAATCTTGTGATTTCGCGTCACCAACATGCTCTGCAATAATTCAAACTATAACTGATTTAAATCATTTCATTAATTGAATTAACCATTTTCCAGTCCGCGGTTTAAGGGGTGTGGTTATAGATAAGTATGTACTATGCCCACAGCCTATCGTTAACTACCAAACAAAACACACGATGCGTGTAAATAATGCGCATATTATAAATGGTACATTGTACTATAGTACGATTACTCAAACGAAAAGTACCTATAATCATTCGACAAACAAGCTTACAGTCTATTAGTGTGTGTCATTAATTGTGAAAATAAAATCAACATAACAAAATGCAAGTTCAAACTTGACTGCTTAACATTCATAAGGGCTTGTGTAGACTTGGTTTCTTTCCGCGCCTTGGTCGTTCCGCCGCGCTGCGCCGCCGCTTGATTTACCATATCACTGTACATTATTAATACATTGCTAGCCACGAACATCATAAGTGTAGGCATAATCAATATGATGAATTTAACTAAAAAGGAGGTTGTGCTTACATACTCTAAGTAAAGAAAAGTTAAAATAAAAGTGAGAAGTGAAATAGACGCTAATGGAGAAAGAGAACAAAATGATGGATTCCATACACTTTATAAAGATCTACGAGAATATGAGTGTAAGTTTTGTGATTATCTTCTAATGAATATCAAAATATTCGACAAATTATTATATATTATATGTAAATACTAACAATCTACCACGAAAAAGTTACAGTGATATAGCAATCCGCGGCGCCGGCGCCGCGCCGTCTACACGAGCCCTAATAATTTTTTTTTTTACGCCCAACTTAAATGCCCTATAATTCACGTCTTATGAGAAGTGATATTTAAAACCGTCGTTGGATAGGATAGGATTGGATAGTTAAGTTTAGTCAATGGGCGTTTATTCTTTAACGTAAAAAAACAAAAATGACTCCAAAATGTTATCTCCGCGTGGCACATGATTGAAGTTATAGCCATCAATAATATTGTTGTGAAATCAATTTACAAATTAAATCGTATGAATTTACTGACTTTTATTTTTTTTATATCGCAATTCGGTCACATCATGCGCGCGCAATATAACATAACATAACTATTATAACTATAATAGCTTGGCACATTGACAGTACTGTCGAGAGATCTAAATCCATCAGCGGTCGCCGCTGTTTGCCGGCCTGCATAAATATCTCTTCACGTTACGCTTACGTTAAATTTGGGTTCTAACGGGTTTTTGAAACTTATGGCTTAAGTACTATCAGTTAAAGACGTTGTAGTACTTTTGTGATCGGACGATAATAAGCTGGTAGTAAGCACCTAGTCCCGCGGGGGTGCTTGCGAGGTGCGGAGAGCGGGGTCGAGCGTCAGCGAACAAGTCGTGACTTGCCGCGGCCGGCCCTAGTCATTTTACTCGACTCGTCCATGCCTGCATGCGTCCATGCTTTACGGGTTCGTATCACACTATCTTAGTATCAATCATTTTGCTATAGTCAATCGAGCGAATTATATTTCCAATAACTACCCAAGTCTCAAAACCAAATAACTCTATATTTGAAAATGTCATGTGCCTTCTTCATAAGTGTAGATTTATCACAATCTACATAAAACTAAGTATACAGTACAAGTTTCTATCGTTTTCAGTTAGATACGATTTTTTTTAGTTACAATTTCTGAAGGCACGTTGTGCGATTTTTGTTTAGGGTAAAACTCATAAGCAGCTTTGTCATTGTCAATGTCCAAAGTCTAAATTTCCCAAAAATCTTGCTCAGATTCCCCAAACTAAGGAAAATTTAAGTCCTGGTTCCCAACATATTCCCACATAGCTTTCTAAAAGACAATTTGTACTCCAAAAAAAATGTTCTAGTAAAACTTCTTTAGGCGCGTTACTAATGGGTATCTGAATGCATTACTTATAATTTAATTCATACATTTAAAATGATAATGAAAAATAACAGACATTCTAATATTTTTAACAATCCGTAATAAACAAAAAGTGCGCACTGTTCCTCGTGAAAAAATTACATGTACTTGGAAAGTTTGGGAACTGCTTGAAGTGAACATTTCTTTAGTACGGTTGTAATTTGAAATGCGGTGAAACGAAAGAGTAACACTAAAAAGAGACCAGCAGATATCTATACTATTTAGCCTACGAGAGAATGAGATAGAATACATTTAATGCACGCATGGTTAATGCAAGTCCTAACTTACGCGGATATGATTATCATCGAACAGGTCTAGCTGTGTAAAAGCCAGACTTGTAAGCATAGTTGTTATGTACAGTACGAGACGTCGATAGGTCGAGTCCTGCTGATTTAGAGTATTTTTTAAAAGAGGTTTTAAAAAGATTTTTTTTTGTTTTATAATTGTAGGTATCATTTCTACTGTATATAACATGGTTTTTTGTTTGTTTTGATTACTTTATGAAGGTTCTCTTCTGTAGAAGGTTCTCAGAGTGGGCAATGGATTGGCTGACAGAGGTGTAATATAGTAATTAAATGGAGCTACACAAACATAGTGACTAAATTAGACATTGCAATTAGACACCTCTCAAAATTGTTTCATCGCGATATATGCTTTTTTTATAAATTAAAGTATGAACTACTCTCAGAATACAGAAAAAACCAGAAACCGCGAACGCACATAAAACTGAAGATACAAAAACCACTCTTAAATAGAGTGGTTAGACGTTGTTGCGATTAGTCACTCCTTTGTAAGTAGCGCGTCGTGACGTATTGTACAAGTGCCAATTTTAATTTTAAAATGCCGTCTTGTGTTGTTCCTACATGTAAAAATGCTGCAGGGATTATAAAAAACAGGATGGGATCACATTTCATCTGTAAGTAGCGCATTCTAAAGTATATTTATTTAATTGTTTAATTTATTTTACATTTAGAAAATGACGCGTCCATTTTTTAAGTGTTGCCATTTTATTTTCATCGAAAATTTTACCCATTTATTTTTTTAATACTCGTGTAGAATACTTACTATTTTTGTGTATATAGAACCTTTGTAATTTTAGTTTCCCTGCTGATGAAAATAGAAAATCGGACTGGATGAAAGTCATACAAAGAGCACGGCTAGATGAGTTTTGGAAACCATCAAGCCGGAGCGTACTTTGCTCAATTCACTTTGAAGCGCGATATTTTTATGATACAAAAGTTTGTTTGAAAAGACTGAAGAAAGCAGCTATTCCAACTAAGGTAGATATAGTCATAATAATTACTATATTTATATTGTATCCCTCCTGGTGAAAATGTTTTTCATGTATTTTGAAGTAAGGGTTTGGTCCACATATATGCGCAAATTTCAGATTCCGGGCTAATGAAACTTCGGTGAATTAAATATATGAATATTCTAATACTAACGTTCTATTTCAGTATTTGGCCTTGACACCAAATTTTCCGAGTTACATATAGAAACGTCTAAACCTTCGACATCGGACAATGTGCGTACCCACCTATGATAATAATGTTTAATTTTTTTTTATAATATTGAAAGGCAAACAAGGCACTTAATCGATATATATACTTAGTTACAAGTAAACTAATGTAGTAAATAAACACTAGTAGTTACAGTAATAAATGTAAAATAAACTAAGTAAGGCCCATGGACATTTGCAAGCTCAGGCACAAAGTGCTATTACTAAGGCGTTTCCATCCGTGAGGACTGAAATGTCATGCCTTGTACGGCAGAAATATTCTGTATTTAATTAAAGTTTTTGTTAATCTATTATATGATAAAACAACATACAACTTAAGGTTATTCATTTCAGGTCACACAACCACAATCTCCTGCGTGATCGAACTCCGAGATCGGTGATGTCAATATTTCTGATTTTGAATCTGTGTTTGATACGCCGAGAAAGGTCAAACTTAAATCTCAATTACGACGAAAACAATAATTTTGTGAACAACATGTTGGACGAATGAAAACATTACAACAAAAATACAACAGACTTGCCAAGAAGTACGAATCTTTAAAAAGTATATTAAAAAAATTAAACTTAATAAAATCTTAACTTACGTTATTGAAGCCGTATTCTATTTATAGTCATCGATGTAAATAAATAAATATTTTTTTAATAAATATCTTTTCTTTAGTGTTATAAGACTACCCCAAAAAGTAGGAAACCGCTCCCGAGCTAGCAACATTATGCGTATGGGAAGTGGGGCAGGTGCGGGACGCACGTATTGTTTTTGGACACAGTGCAGCGTATGTAATTATTCTTGAACGCGGCTTCTGGTTTTTTCTGTATTCTGAGGAACTACTATTAAATTGAAAAAAGTTTTATTTCAACGATTGATGCCGTGTTTGAACACGGTATCACTGAGTCAACGTCAATAATGACCTATCATCGTTAGTATAAGACAACAAAGAATTTTAACGGATACACTTCCAAATAGTAACACAATCAACATGCAAATGACACTTTATAAATTTGAGAACCTCGCTGTTTTCATTCCTAAACACTTTTAAACCCTAGTAATTTTAAGCTACACCATGTAAGTTAGGGTTATGAGATATTTATTAAAGTATTTTTTGTTCATCGCGAGGCTTAAATATCGAACTATAATCAAACAAACAATATTTTAATAATCGATAGCTTAAAAAATTATGAGTACTTTTTTTACATGCACCTAAAAATTTTTACTTCTTTGGGTTAATAAAACAATAGTAACTCCAAAATTTATATTCTGCCAACAATGCGATTTAATCTGGGTTTTAAACATCCACATAATGCTTGAGGAGCTATCAATGTTATCATATTAATAAGCGCGACCGGAGAAGTATAATTTCATGATGGTAAATCGTGAATTTTCCCGCAATTCCCCACATATCGTCAATCCCCATAAAATCCCCAATGGAGTCAAAATTCTCCACAATTTGGGAATTCCCCACAAATTGACAATCCTGCTTATGAGTTCGCCTCAAATACACCGACATGCATATCTGTAGCTATAAGTAGGAATCGATTATTTAATTATACATTACCTTTTTAATTGAAAGTTCCAAAGTTAACTCTCTTGCAAACGAGCAATGTACGATAAAAATTAAAGGACTTATAAAATCGTTCTTTCGAGCGTCGCAAAGTTTAGAACCTCTAGCGCAAGCTAATACTATACTAAACTCACCAGTGCTTTAAACCTTAGTTTACAAATAATGTTATCAATGTCTGCTGGAATTATTGTTTAAAGGAGGCAAACAGTCCAGGTAGTATTTCAGGAGTTCTAAAAGTATTGGGAGAGATCTTATTATTATCTACTGCTAGATCTGCACAGAAAATGTATTTTCCGCTATTATTTTTGGTTTATCTAGGGGAAAGGAAATACTTCTACCCAATGGAATTTTTCAGGATCTCCCAAGTTAAAATTTTATAATGAAAAAGCTAACTTCAGAAGCCATATTCCACGCCATGTTTGGTGATTACCTGGAGAATTTAACAATTTAGCAGCAAATTATAAAACATGCAAAATGGCACCAACGTAAAGATATTATGAATTCTGTATTTTTAAAGAGGTCAGAAAAAGCCCAAATCTTGGTTAAGCCTATAATTTTGAAATATGTGTCTAAAATGGTGTGCCATATAAGTAAGCCTGTGGGGCTTTGCTTATTAAAAGTTTGAAATGTAGACCCTATTGGATTTACCAGGCCATCATTCTCAGGTTTTTAAAAAGGATTTTCACTTAAGAATTCCTAACATATTTAACTAGGGGTAAGAGCGCTATAAATTATTATAACAGTGATCCTGTGCAATTAAAATATGCTTAGAAAAAGATCAAACATTCGTTGATTGCAGAAAAATATAGTGAAAGATGTGTGCATGATAAAATATATACATCAATGTTGAAGTAACGAAGAATTTTCTTTTGATTTCCACTAAAACCATCCAAAATTTAATCATGATACTAATTATCAAATTAATAATAAGTATATTAAATAAAATAAATTAATACTGCGAATCCTAACCTGAACAGTGCCATTGAACTTAGACCCCCTAAAATATTGACATTGTCACTCAATGAAAAGTGACAGCGAGTTATATAATATTCATTGTTTAGGTTCATACTGCAAATGTCAAACAGAAAATAACCTATGATTAAAAAGTCGCTAGTCGAATTTCGATCATTGGACAACCGCTAGTTTATTTAAATATGATAAGTTTTGCTTTTATCTTTAAGTGTATTTTTTTACAATTTCCGCTGTAGTTAGAAGCCGACTTGTATCATTGTTAAGGTCACTAGATGTGTCATTAGTTAATTAGTGATTTTTGTGAGTCACTGCTAATGCGCATTAGTAAACGTTATTATATGTACAATATCGGCTAAAAGACAAGAAGCGTGACGTTAAAAAAAAACAATTTTTTTCTATTTATGCAATGAATGAAGCAATGATGGCACAGTGGTAGCGTGTACGAACACCGCGTCGTACGACGTCAGTTCGAATCCTTACAATGAGCCTGCGCTTTCCGTGAAGGAAAACATCGTGATTTAGCATGGTCGTAGCGAAAAGCTACCACCCTCAAGTTCCGGTACTTTTGGAAGCTGTGGTTGAGAGTCCAGTCCTTCTCATTAGCTTAGCGTATTACCATCTTGGACCATATAGTCATTTAGCATCAGGCAAGTTTGCGGCCAAACACTAAATCCACCATTTTTACGGTAACCACTATCTCGGTACGAACAATGAAGTTTGATGCGTTTTATCTTTGCCGTAATTTGAAGCCGTGGAGCTGCCTCCATCAGTGTGGCTCCCTTCTTCCTATAACATGGAGTCCTTTAAGCATGACCTTTAGGCCGGCATGACAGCGGCTGTGTTCACCATCAGATAAAGCGTAGTTACTTTCCCAAGCTACGATAAAAAAAACTTATGAAGAATAAAAAAAAATATCTAAAGATAATTACTAAATTTTCTTTCCTATTTAATTTGTAATAGCGTTGCATGCGTTTTTTACGCACTAATTATTTAAACGTGGAAGAGATTAGCTCAGTTACGGATGAGTGGCGTACTAGAAGAGGGCCTCTCTTTCTCTTTCTCTCTCTCTCTCTCTCTCTCTTATGCTCATCAGTGATGATGAATTGCTTTCGTCTCGTTTTTTTTTTCTAATATTATTGGCAATTTGTATCGCCTATCATTTGAATTGTGGCAAAGCTTCCCGTGAACAAAATTTGATAAAAGTCAGTGTAGTCGTTTTGAGATTACCTCTTAGCTCTATTGGATGGCGAATTCACCAATGTCACGTACATTTATGATATGTAAGGGAGCCAAAGTGTTAAAATCGGTTATACAACAGACATACAAAAAACTTATGCCATATTCCTCTTGATCGTATATTATAATTGTAGATCTATTCAACAACCAGACGGATACGAAAAATTATTTTTGTATATGATAGCCAGACTTACGAGGAATAGTATAGGCTATTTAACATTAGGCATAACTCTCAGCTAGCCTTAAATATTGTTTATTGCTACGTAAGTCGGATGTCGAGGCGCTCGCTAACTGCTTTATGCGCGTGCGCTGACGTAATTGTTAATGATACGGAAATACAATATTCTACAAAAATATTGGTCCTTAGTATACAAAAAAAAAAAATGCGTATCTCTTATACAAAATCCACAATAAGGTATTTTGTGAAGATTTGTTGAAAATTAAAAAGTGATTTATAAGCATTATTTTTAGGCATGGCATTATTAATCCTTACGTTCAAAAGTTACTTCGTAACAAAGACAATTTTATGAAATTACTTTTTTTTTTTTTTTATTTGTTACATATTGCTACACAGCACATTTAACACAAAATATACATTTATTATGTTTTGCAATCATGTGGTGCCAGTTGCGAAACAATTATTATTAAATTTTGTTTGTTATGCAGCGGTTAAATATTTATATACTTACATAAAAAATATAATTATGAGGTATTATGTGTTTCTATATCTCAATGTGAGTGGGAGTGTGAGTCTGCGTGTAGTGTGTGTGTGCGTGAGAGTGTATAGGTGTGGTGGGATCATATGCTCCTGAGTGAAAGCATTTGTGAATTGTATATGTATGTATGTTATAAGCAATAGAGAGTAAACTGAGTCCTTTCTGGGTTCTTGTTTCACAGTCATGATGAGTATTTCAATGTGTTTTTCGATTTTGATTATTTAAGAAAATAATCCTATTTGACTGGAATAAATCAATATGACTAAACTTCGTGTCATACATGTTAAAACATCTTCTGTAAAACAGAGTTCTTAGCATAATTGTGTTTAACTGGCCGTGGTGCAAATAAGCGCGGATTTCGAATAATTTTTGTATGTGTTTTGAAGTTATCCTATTCACTAGTTCGGGGCAATCAATATTGTTATTAAAAATATCGTATAATAATTTCATGTCAAAGATAAATCGTCGTTTTGATAAAGAGGTTAAATTGTAAAAGACCAAATCAATTAAGTATGACTTTTGCTCTTTATTAAATTTATAATTTAGATATTATAATTTACTTTGAATGTTGTCTAAACTAGTCTTATGTGTGATATAATCTAGTGACCATATTAGCGAAACATAAGCGAGATAGCTCCTAATGTTTGTAAAATATAACATTTTTAGTGAGTTTAAGTTTACAAAAGGGCTTGCAACTCTGTAAATGAATCCAAACACTTTTAAAGCTTTCTAACGAATGTAATCATAGTGATACGTATAAAGCAGTTTGGAATCCATCATCACCCCCAAATCACGAATGACAGAAACCCTCTGCACTGGCAACGTGTCAAGTATATAGATATAATTTATAGGTTGATGTTTTCTAGTTTATGTTATTACATGACATTTCTTTACATTTAAATTTAGCTTATTTAACTTGCAATAATCACAAAGTCGCAAAAGTTCATTCTGTAACATGTGGCAGTCATCAATAGTACGAATAGTCTGAAAATTTTGGTATCATCGGCATACATAAGGTACCTGGCGGAGGTGAAGCAAGAGGATATATCGGAGATATAAATGTTAAAAAGCAATGGTCCTAGGTGTGAACCCTGCGGTATACCTGAAGGAATAGTTTTGCTCTTTATAGTATGTTATTTGGACACATAGTTTAGGAGATAATAAAAATTAAAATAATTTGTACTTGCGGGAATAGCAATTATGATAAACTACACAAGTGCGTTGTCGGCGCGGTGTTTGTCGGATAAAATTAACACGAGTGAAACCGTGAGCACAGCTAGTTTATTAATATATGTAAATTTAGGAGTTTTTTTATTAATGGTACTGAAGATAATAATAATAATTATATTTTATGATAGAGCAGTTGACGTAATATCCGAACGAAATAAATACAGTTTATAAACTGTACAAATGAAATGTCAAAGGTACGTACAGATGCCGTGGTGTGACTAATCTAGAATTAGTAATTCTGCGGTTGGTCCACGTTAGATGACGCGCGACGGCAAAGACCCGAGGCCAAGGACGCGCGGGTTCGATGCTCGAGTGAATAACATCGAGTGCACTGCCGCGATTGGTGATGTATTGAATTGAATATCTTGTTATACCTTTTAAAACTGTGATATACCTGCCCTTTATTTACTATATATACATAATATTTAAAACATAGAAAATTACATCCATTATATGGAAACTTAAATGAATGTAGTAGTTCTATGATTATTACCATAAATGTCTGGCCAGTGGTCTGTACACTACATTTTATTTATATTTACAAAATAAAGACATTACTCAGCACAGTAGCCTTTTAAGGCCACCACCGCATGCTTAATTTATGACGTAACTGAATATAATAAATAAGGTTTTTTTTAAAGTAAGCTATGATAGAGTTGATTAAATTTTTTAATTTTTACTATAAAATAAAAATATATATTTTTTCTATTTTTGCTTTTTATTTGATTCCCAGACGTCGTACTTAAATATTATATAGCCTATGTCACTCCCTCAGTTAAGATGAATCTAACGACACCTCGTATACTAAAATCCATCAAGCCGTTTAGTCCACAGAGCGTGCCAAAGAAATAGACAAACAATACGTAATGCGCTCGAAAAACATAAACCCCCTTTTTCGCAATCGTGTGAAAATAAGGTTGTTTTACTGAAGTGGCAGTGGGCGGGGCACATAGTTCGGAGAACTGACGGCCGTTGGGGCAGAAAGGTTCTCGAGTGGAGACGACGCACCGGAAAGCGCAGCGTAGGACGGCCCCCCCACTAGATGGAAAGACGACATAATAAAAGTCGCTGGGAGCCGTTGGGTGCAGGCCGCACAAGGTCGGTCGCTCTGGAGATCTATGGGGGAGGCCTATGTTCAGCAGTGGACGTCCTGCGGCTGAAATGATGATGATGATGACTTATCTGTAGATCTATCCGATGACCTTAGCTTAAAGCCTCGGTAAATATTATCGATTATTTTTAATTCACAAACATTTACCTACTAATTTTAATTAAATATACAGTATCGACTAATTTTAAGGGAAAACCAAAACGCCTTGAGAAATTACCTCATTGTGTCACAATGTATTGAGGAAAAATACAGCATAATGGATTTCTCAGCTTTTAAAATTAGTAATACATCGTAAATACTGGAGTGCTGGTTAAACGCGTGCTTTTCCTTAGGTAAGAAGTTTTTTTTTATACAAAAAAGGGACAAACAAGTACACAGCTTCTAATGCCATAAGATCACTGGTGCGCTGCCGACCTCAAACCTCTTTTCTCCAGGAACTCTGGAAACTCTTCTCGCCGCAGAAATACAACACTAGGTTATTTGGCTACGATCTTCCGTAGGGTGGAGGTATCCACCAGTAGGACTGCCTCAAGTAGAGAGAAAAATCCACATAAATTTTTTTATAAATCTATGCACAGTAGCGAGATATTAACAAAATCGCATTATTAATGATATAGTGGTCATCATCAGATTTTTTTTTGCTCTTATAAAAACAATTAGAAACATTGGTACAGTGGAAATCAGAACTATGTAAGAGGTGTGTCCCAAAAGTATCCGACCTGTACCCCATAACTTAGCGCTAAAACGTCCGTATTACCTTTATGAAGTATGAGCGTAACCAGTGACTCTTCACGAAGTCATAGGCTATCATGGCAACCCACGAGATTTATTATTTCGAGTGCAGTGTATTTTACGTATATTGTCGATTTTGCGTTCGTCGGATTTTGCTATCGTTGAAAATGACAGAAAGATGGGAACAACGAAATTGCATAAAGTTTTGCTCCAAACTCGGAAAGAGTTGAGTAGAGACCATCGAAATGATGTAGGAGGCCGTTGAAGATGCTTGTAAGGGCAAAACTCAAATAAAAGAGTGGTACAAACGATTCAAAAACGTTCGCACGAGTGTTGATAGCGATCCGCGTTCTGCCTGACCTTCGAACACGATAACACTGAAAAATATCGAGCGTTGCAACTCGCGACTTCGCAAAATCGAGATAGTAGATGATCTCAGGATTCTGAAAACTTGTGATTCGAGAATCTTGACCGAGAAATTGGGAATTACTTGCGTGTGTGCGAAACTAATTACATAATTGCTCACAGTAGAGCAGAAAAAGCTTCGCTTCGAAATCGCTCATAACAACTTGGAAATGGTTATTGATGATGAAAATATGTTCCCGAAGATTATTACCGGTGACGAATTCTGGGTTTACGGTTATGACCCCGAAATGAAACAACAATCCTCACAATGGAAGCATCCATCTCAGCCACGACTGAAGAAAGCACGTCAGAGTCGGAGCAACGGCAAGTCCATGTTAATTGTTTTGTTTGATTCTGCATCATGAATATGTACCGAGAGGTCAAACAATCAACAAAGAATTTTACTGCGAAGTTCTGAAAAGATTGAGTAATGCGGTGAGAAGGAAACGGCCGCATTTTTGGGCGAGTGGCGTCTGGCTTTTCCACCATGATAAGTCGCTAGCGCATTCATTGATCCTCGTGCAATAGTTTTTAGCGAAACACAATATTAATTAGCTTCGTCCAGTCCTGACTTAACCGCCTGCTACTTTTGTCTGTTCCCAAAATTAAAAATGCCGTTCAAAGGACACCGTTTTCACGTCAGAGATACAATTGAAACGAATACGACGCGTGCTCTCATGGCCATTCCGAAAACCGATTACCAGAATTGCACCAGGATATGGAAACACCGATGGGAGCATCTTGTCCAGTGGCAGGGGGACTACTTCGAAGGATGCCCTGAACCGGATGAGGAAAAGTAATTCCAGTGCGAAGTTACATGTACAGGTCAGACATTTTTAACAAAATTAAAATAAACAGAAATATAAAGAATTCAAACAAAAGCAATTCTAAAGACAGCTTGAGGCAGTTAATAAAATACAAATCGCACCCAAATGACAAATTATTATGAAACAACTTCTTTAAGATGCTAACCGTAAACTTTTTTGTACACATTACCCCCCAGAGGTGACAGACGTGCACTTAAATATACACGAAAAATGTTACGACCCTATTATCTTGGAAGGATAATAGTCATGTAGCTAAAAATTACGTTAATAGAATTTCCCGCTGTCTACAAACAAAACAATAAAATACATTCTTGTATTCATAAATATAGTGTCGTATCTTGTCTATTGTGTTATAAATAAATATACCAAAAATGTTATTCTGGGTCTTTTTTATACTACAAAGATGGCAAACAAGCATACGGCGTGTCTGATGGTAAACGGCTACCGTGGCCCATGAAGGCTTGGAACCTCCCTACCCCCCAAGGAGCTATGGATATCCTAGTCACCGCAGGAACACAACACTAGGCTATTTGGCTGCGATCTTCTGTAGGGTAGAGGTATTCCACCAATCAGGCAGGCCCAAGTAGAGAGAAATCTACAATGAATTTTCTCTGTGTCTTACCTCTCTTTTATCTTAATAAACACCTGAACAAATATCCTGTCTACACGATTACAACGAAGATAGCATTAGTAATCCGCTAATTATAAAGCATTTGAAATATTTTTGGTAAATCATATATTTCACTCTGTTTGCCATTAGGCACAGTGCCTTCACTATATCGTATTACTATTTTAAAAAACTGGGCGCATAAGATACCTGGATGACGGATCGAGTTAGGCTGAGGCCACACGGGCACTTTCAGTACGTTGCGTTATCGCATCACAACGCCTCACTTCAGCAGCTCCGGACGTCGCTGCGTTCTGCGAATGGTGTGTCATGTGTCATGTCAGAGATAGCTGCTAAAGTATTAAACCGCCTTCAGCTTCCCCGTTTCGCTTCCCTGGTTCCCTTTCTGTTACTCGCGCGCTACATCTCCATACGATGTCGTAACGCATCGTGTGGCAAGTCATTATAATTTATATGTAAAACAACGAAGCGTCACCGCTCAGACGTCGTGACGTACTGATAACGCACTGATCACTCTTAGGCGCTTGAGTGTCCACGTAAAATAAGTATCAACTACAAACAAGTTAAAGTCTACAATATTTTAGGACCTAACGCATTATGGTGAAATAAATAAATATCCGGTTGAAAAAGTATCACACCAGAACCCCTCACTAAAGGTATGGTGATAACATTATTAACGAGTAAAAAGAAGTTGCCAAATTATTTGCACAATAGTTCGAAAAATCTTTTGTAATTGAAGCTGCTAATATTATCAATTCCTCAAATGCAACTGCCTCGAGTACAAAATACAATATAAACAGTAACCTTTATTCAGAGAAGGTAGATAAAGCCTTACAAACCTATATTGACTCGACTTCGATGGGACCGGTTGCATTGTCTTCAATATTGTTAATACAATGCAGTAAGGTTCTCAGCCAACCGCTGGCACACATAATGAATCTGTTACTCCGGAAAGGCCAATTACCTCAGGATTGGAAGGAAGTCACTCCCATATACAAAAAAGGTGATAAATACTTGGCCGATAATTATCACCCTGTAAGTCTTACTAGCATTGTTTGCAAAACTATGGAAAAAAAATAGCAAATGAACTCAGAACGTTCATTAACAAAGAAAACACCATTATTGATGAACAGCACGGCTTTGTACCAACGCGATCTACAATCACGAATTTTCTAGTATGCTTTGATAAATGGACATGTAACTTTAATAATAACAAACCAACCGATGCTATATACTTAGGCTACGAATAGGCATTTGACGGAGTCCCTATTAGAAGACTATTAACTAAACTCGAGCACTTTGGAATCCGAGGTCTAATTCTTCAATGGATAGCAGGCTTCCTAACAGATAGAACATTTAAGGTAAAGGTTGGTGAAACCTTATCGGATATACATAATTTTAATAGTGCCTTAGAAGTATGTACTTGGACCAATGCTATTTGGTATATTTATAACAGACTTGAAAACTGTCATACAATAGAAATTTTCAATATTTCTAGTTTCCCACTAGAAGACAAAGACCCACTAGTTTCTCACAATATCTTACAAAAAGACTTGAATCGCATAGTATAGTGGACAAAGGATTGGCTCATGTCACTCAATTAAACAAAAAGTACTGTTCTAAATATAGGCAAAAACAATCCATAGATTCAGTACACTATAGACTCAGTACCCCTTCAAGCCGTGACTTGTTAAAGAGATCTTGGTATTACCATAACAAATAACCTTAAGTGAGATATGCATATTTCTATTATTACTAAAAAAACGAACTCTATAATGTCCATGATCAGAAAAGCATTCCACATAATCACTAAAAAGATATATTTTTTAAAATTTATAAAACTTACATTCGCCCATTGCTGGAATACGCATTTCAAATATGGTGTACATACTTTAAGAAACATATAGAGATGATCTAGAAAGTCCAAAGGAGTTCCGTAGGAGGAGAGCGTCTTATTCAATTAAAATTAAATACATTGGAAGAAAGAAGAAAATGAGATGACCACATCGAAACATACAAAATATTAAATGGTTACTATAACGTACAAGACATTTCAACTTGTACACTATGAGTCAAAGTACACATTTAAGAGGACACTCTATGAAATTATACAAGATTTCAAGCAATAGTAATCCTCGAATACACTTCTTACTTAATAGAGTCGTCACCATATGAAACCACCCTTCCAAAGACTGTCATTCGTGCAACAACAGTGAACTGTTTTAAAAATAGAATGGACAAACATTTATAAACTTTAAATACTAGTTTTGTGATAGTGATTGACATACACGCATCAGCTCGAAGAACTGCTAATGTATTAAATAATAATTGTAATAATAAAACTAATTTTAAAACAAGAAATAAATAATTCAATAAAATGAAATCATTATACACAAAATAAATATATTTCTAGTTTAAATTAATTTAGTTATTTAAATTATTACCAATAAGATTGTAAGATGTTAATCTATATTGATTAAGACGTTTATTTATAACAGAATACCACTTAAACCCATTAAAAACGAAACCGCATAAATATATAGATCCTGTATGGATATATTTGTATAAAAATAAACATCAGACACATAATTAACGTGAAATGTATCCATATTAATAGCATCTATTATTCCATATAAGTATCAATTAATTAAGAAATGGCAATCTAGAAAGATGTGAAATATACATAAAGTGAGACAGGAAAAATATATTAATATATCTGTTAACCACATAATTAGAACGTAAACGGGTAATTTAACAGGTGAAAATTATTATTCAAATGTCAGATTAAACCTAATTAACAATCGTAAATAGTAAGTTTTGCATCGAAATAAATTAAGAAGAGAAAACTGGCTCAATAGAGATTTGCAATCCACTTCCATCTCACACTTTCATAAGCAAATATATTGTAATTCACTGATTTATTTATTTATACTAATCAAAAAATCAAATCAACGTCTAATAATTAATTATTCAGTTTAGGCCCTGAAAATGCACTTATGAACATTAAAACACTACCACCGGTTTGGAAAACATCCCATTTATCGAGAAGAACCGGCAAGAAACTCGTTCGGGTTTATTTTAATTATTATTAAAATAAATGGCGTTGTATAAATTTTCACAGTAATATTAAAATAATTATGTCGATCCCATTAACCATATAGTCATTTTTAGACTGTCATCTATTTGTTTGGTTCTTCTTATTCTCACACTGTCATATTATTTTTTTGATGGAAAGAGGCTACCTCAAGGATGGTCCCATTTTAATTTCACTGTCATTGGACCGTTGACTTCGAAGATACACCAAGGAGCTCTTCAAAATCACTGATGTTGGTTTTCTACTGTGTCTAAAATTGTCTTGTTTGTTTTTTCTCGTTATGGATGCACTAACATATATACAGACATACAGCAGAAGGCACCTTAGTGTATGATGTTTGCATATGATATTGTTCTTAGAGAAAATGCTACTGAGATCTAGAGTAAGCTGGGAGAGTAGCGGGAAAATTCCGAGAACGTTGGGCTTAAAATTATTTGAACAAAAACTGAACATTTGTTTTTCTGCGACTTGGTGGGGGTGGCCTATCCTGTTTTTTTTTCATATAGGCTTAAAAGTTTTATCCTTACCAGCCTTCTACAATTTTCGGTAAGCAGATTTATTAATCCTTTGTACACTTAGCATATTTAAATAAATTCGAATATGTTTATATTATGAAATACCTAATCTATTATTACATTCAATAAAATTGAAGTGTCTGTTTGTAATGTCAAAATAACAGCTTTTTACTAAATGCATACGATACCTATACCAAAAACCCATTTTTAAAATTTTCGTCTGTTTGTCTGCCTGTCTCTCTGTTTGTTCTAGGTAATCTCCGAAACGTTTGGATCGATCTTGACGAGAAAAACTAGTCATGGTGAATCAAAGCGGGCGCTTAAATGGCTTACGCGAAGCAAACCATAAGAGATATATCAAACTAATGTACTCCATAATTGTAGATATTAAAAAGACCTACAAAAAAGTCAGCGAGAGTATATGTCTGTCTTATAAGTAACACCCACAATAAGCACTTTAAGCATCACAATAAGCATTTTTGCAATTAAAATAACCGGTAGCGAGGAAGCAAGATTCGCGCTCATGCCCGATCGTTGACATTCTGTAGTCCACGTGAGTGAAGCCACGGGCACAGCTAATACATACTAAGTATATGTATACTGCTCTGTTTAATTTTAAGATACATACAGAAATTTGGATCATCACTAGTGAGAACGCAATCGAAATTTTAGTAACGGAAAATAGATAAAAATAACAAACAATCAGTTTATTTGAAATTTGTGCTAATTTTATTCTCAGGTTTCAAGTTAAAGCCAAGTTTAAAAAACTTTCAAATCATTATTATTGTTGACGAATTATTGAAAAGGAAATGGGTTTTTTACATAGACATCACAAATTTGAAAATCAATGATTCGACAATGTAATTTAAACGCAAATTAGTCACGGTATTGGCAAAAAGGCTTAGTGACTGAGCTCGTATCTGTTCTGAGTCAGTAACACACACCGAGTTACAGCTTCCGATGTGTGGTACGACCATCAACCATTTTCTGCAGCAGATCTCGCTACTCACCGACTAAAGCTGACACAAATTAATTTTTAGATCTAGCAGATATACGATATTAGAAACAATAATAAATTCTAGACTATTGCCTTTTTATATGGCAAGTTAGGACATCACAAATGAAGACGCGATCAACATTTTAGTAACGGAAAATAGATAAAAATAACAAACGATCAGTTTATTTGAAATTTGTGTTAACGTTATTCCCAGGTTTCAAGTTAAAGTCAAGTTTTAAAATACTTTCGTATCATTATTGTTGACGAATTATTAAAAAAGGGTTTTTACATAGAAATCACAAATTTTAAAATCAATGATTCGACAATGTAATTTAAACGATTAACTAAATGCCAATAAGTCACGGTATTGGCAAAGAGGCTAGCTAACAGAGCTCGTATCGGTTCTAAGTCAGTGACACAGAGCGAGTTATGATTTCTGATGTCCACCAGAATAACTATGATGACCATCAACTCTGTCCTGCGGCAGATCTCACTATTCACAACTAAAGCTGATACAAATCAAATGCCAAGCAAAAGGATATTAAAAACTTTGACTTATTTTATAAATTCACAGTTGATAGGTACTTAGCACATCGTTTCAATAAACAATTCGTCCTATTCGAAAATTCAATTAATCTATTGTGTAAATAAAACAAAATTCTGCTCGTTGTTAAGCTCATCACTTGAGAACGACTGGACCGATTTCGGATAATTACTTTCTACAATGTTAGTAATAGTCCCAATAAAGAAAAATTTTGGATTAACTAAAATTAGTTTTTTATTGCATCTCTCTATATATTCACTAATTACGTTTCGACAGATATGGCTATGCGTGATTTTTGTTTTGTTTTTTTCATTGGGAGAGTTTTCAGGAAAAATATCAGTATAGTTGGCGCTGTGGTCGAGCTATTGAACATTGGAAAGTATAGAACAATGTTTGCCAAGCCAGATAGTTTCAAATAAGACTATATGTTTTATATCTCTTTAACCCGCTATTTTCTAACAAATTGATGTAATAAAAATATACGAATAACATATGAAAATTATTAATGCAAATATTAAATGTCACACAAAAAGGTTTATGAGGCCTTGTACTAACGATGTCCCTAAGTTCAGGGACCGGACGGCTGATGAATGTTCTCATGTTGTGCAACGTCTAGACAGACTGTAATTACGAAATTAGAATAATTTTATTACAAACCACAATGTACGAACCATGCGAATATTATTACTCAGACATGTTTTTATACCAATATTATAGAAAGGATTAAGGTCAGGTAGTTCGTAATGTTTGGAGAATTTAAAAAAATCCTTGGATTCAGTTCTATGACCAATCTTTGCGTAGTATCTCTTCATTCAACTTTTGGGAGTAATAATTAAGTTCAGTTACAATCTTTTCTCTAATTAGGGGGATAGCAAATTTAAGAAGAAAGTACCCGTTGAAATCTACTACTTTTAATTTTTTTATGAAAAATAGAATAATATTTGCAAACAACGTTACCATTAAGGATTGATTGATTACCTATGTTTAACTGTACAACAAAAAAGAAAACCCACTTCAATGATTTTGTAGAGTTCCATGCTTATAAAATTAAAACAGTACTTTTCGGTTCATAAACAAATAAATTATGCGTGCCGGACATCCATAAAAAAAACATCCTCCTTTTTGAGGTACCTAGATTAAAATGTAACTTAACAAACAGTATTTATATTGTCATTTACGACTAGTAATTTATGATTAAGACCGGGTACTAATGTGAAACAAACATCTGCATTATATATTGTATTATCATAATCTGAAATTAAAGGAAAAAATATTATTTTATCCCCTTTCTAGCTGCAGAGTTTAATTAAGCAAAACATAATATCCTACGTTTGGACCTTAAGTATGACATTCATGTTGATGAAAGGTAATAATTAATACAAGTCAATCAGAAACCAGTAACAAGTTACGCCTATTACAAAGATACCATCAGTGGTAGGGCTCCGTACAATTACTACGCAATCTACTGACAAATCAACAGTGTACCGCACAAATAGATTTTATATCTCGGGTGCTTGGTACAAGGAACAAGCTCATTCGTTGCAGTAAGTTGAGACAAACATCTAAACATTCCATGGATTCGCCGTGCAGGAGCCGGGTCCATGGTGTGGCAGAGAGAGGGAACACGACCCCGCCCCGAGACTTGCGACCCAGATGAAGGTTTAAGGTGCCCCCTTATGATACACATCAGCGCTCACCTTGACTGCCCATGATACCATCCCTGCCAAGCCAGATTTGGTAAGAGCCTGTTAATGCTGCTTTAGATAACCTTCTAAAATAGAACTTACTGCAGTTCTCGACAGGCCGAGGTCTTATTTTTCTGAAAATGAATTGAAAGCCGCAGTGGCAGCAGATTCATCTCAAACCACATCGTTTTAGTTTTACCCTTCAACGTAAGTGGTAAAATGATACTGCTTCGTTTACGTCAAATTGGAAAGATAGAAAAATGGGTACCATATAAACTCACTGAACACCAAAAACAAAATCGTGTCGAATCTTGATTTAACTTGTTGAATAGGCACGTAGATGAAGGGATTCTTAATCTGATTGTCATTTTTTATGAAAAGTGGAACCTAAGTGTGGAAAACGTCCGTCACACTAATTGGGTACAGGAAGGCAGCCAAATCTTGTCCTAACACACAAATTGATTCAAAATAAAGTATTTATGAGTGCTTAATGAACCTGTGTCAACATTGTTCATCTTGAGACCTGACACAGGAATTTCTGAAGAGGTGTACTGTATAGAATTACAAATGATGATAGAAAAGCTCACTGTCAAACAACCAATCCTTGATAATTGTTTGATACCACTCGCTATTTACGACAACGTTCGCAACACGGACCATCTCAAAACCACAGGAGTTGTGACTAGAAACTCTCCGTCATCCACCATATTCATGTCTTTTCTCCAACTAATTTCTATTTTTTTTCTGAGTTTGGATTTTTTCTTACAGGGAGAAATTTAAAATCCGATGAAGCGGTTAAAAACGTCATTAAAGAGTTCATTGATTTCCGATTCCAGGACTTTTCTATAGCAGAAGCATCAGTGAACTTTAATTAAAATGGCAAAGGTGTATGGACAGTAACTGCTAGCACTACGACTTATTAAATATACTAGCGATCGCCATAAGGTCAAAATTCGACCTGCGACTTTTTGATCATAGACTATTTTCTATTTGACATTTGCAGTATTCATGAACCTAAACAATGAGTATTATCTACATCACTTGCTGTCACTTTTCGTTGAATGACAATGTCAATAATTTGGGGGGTCTAAGTTCAATGGCACTGGTCTGGTTAGGATTCGCAGTATTAATTTTTTTAATTTAATATATTAGTAACAGATATTATAGATAAATTTTACCTTTCTGCACTCCTTCTCCATATAAACTTTAACCATACCAAATCTCACAGTCTTCCGTGCACGCAATACTCTTAAAAAGGGGTAGAAAGTTTTTGCTTCACGTATTAATATATAGATACTTTACATTAGAAAAATATTTGATCTTTTCTATACATACCAGCAATTGCATACTTTAATCCTTATTATTATCATAACTTAACTTTTCACATATATAATGTTATATTATTAAACTGTAATTTTACTGGGATATTATTTAAAACTTTAAAAGTGTCACAAAATGAACCTTCCAATACATTCTTTGATAATAAATAAAGACACAAAATTTCTATATTTGGTTGTTCAAGCCTTTCTTCTCATATATGTTACATTGACAAAGATATCATGTATACGTACAATATTTATGGTTTAATGATTTTATTGAAAAGTAACGTAAACAACTTAGATGTTTTAATAGTTTTTGCTAATTGTACTAACTAAACATTATATAAGTTCCCAATTTGAAAATTGTAGTTTATTGTTTTATAAAAATACTAGCTGTGCCTGCGGCTGCGCTCGTTTGGACTACGGAATACCGTCGAACGAATCGTGCTACTCATGCTCTCAGTTATTTTAAAGACAAAAATGCGCACTGGGGGTGATTCCTTAGAAGACAGACATATGCTCTCGCTGGCGTATTGTAGGTCTCTTTGAGATGCACAATTATTAACAAAATTAATTTGATATATCTCTTATGGTTTACTTAGCGTAAGCCATTTTAGCGCCTCAAATTCGTCGTTTATCCGAATTGATATTTATTTTCGTGCAACCCTAATATTGTACTAAAATAAAACAAGTCTGAGTTACCTTATAATATCAGCTATCTGCCAGTGAAAATCTCGTCAAAGTCAACCCAAAAATCTAACATATAACAATAAAATGTACATATATGATTTCAAATATATAAACCTTTACGGTGATTACCCGGAACAAACAGACAGACCGACAGAGACGAAATAAAAAAGTACCATATATACTTTCATATGCGTTTAGAAAAAGGCTGTTATTTTTACATTACAAACAGACTCTATTTCATTGATTTGTATAGACTCAAAGAATTTGTCTTGTATAATTGCTGAGTAATTTTTTTTTTAAATATTTTAACTTTGGTGAATAAATAAATAAAATCTAGATAAAGCACAAATATATAACGTTATAACACAGATAACCCCTTTTCTATTATCTTTGTTATTCAAGTGTCAATAACCGAAATGATTCGTGTTTACGACTCTGAAAATTCTCGCTTATCGCTGTCGCTTATACTTCTGGCGCCCCCCGCTTCATACTTGCACCGGGACATTTAAAGGGCAATAAATATTTATTGGCAACGTCAGACAGAGGGATTAAGGCGAAACTCCGCAAATATTGTTTCGGGAGAAAGCACTTTCAATGCGGTCACTCTGTAGGCAACTGGTCTGGCCAATTAACTTATCACAATTATCTATCTCCAATGAACCATGCAGTTAAAATTAAGATGGCACAAACTTGTCCAGATTCAAAGAAAATACAAAAATAAATCTCTATATAAATAAGTGACACTGATTTCTGTATAGATGTTTAAAAATTAATTCTTTTGCAGAATATTTTATTATATCCAAGGGACGTATACTATCATTGATACTACTCACTACTATAATTTCAACCGAAAGACGTTGATTGGTAGATGTAGGTCTAAACCAAAGAATGCCACAACGACCGTTCCTGTTCTACCCGTATTAAGCGGCTTCCCGCAACTTTTACCAGGTCGTCGATTCTCCTTGCGGCGGGTCTGCCTACGCAGCGTCTTCCGATAAATGGCTGCCACTCGAGAACTCATAAGTCCAGCTATTTTTTAAGTCTTCTCTACACGTCAACAGATGCATGTGCAGACGTCATCTTTGGATGCGTCCGCCGAGATATAGACGGGGTAATTTACGCGTCTGCCGTAGATATTTAACGTCCGTTTTTTGTGGCACGGATCAAAGGGTCCACATGTCTGACGACGCATCAGTTTGATCGGAGTTGCGATTGAGAGTGCACGCGTGCTTCTTGTGGTTTAATTCTTCTACTGCGATGTACATTCAAGTAGTAGTTAAAAGTACTAAATGAATAAACCGCTGCGGGCGGCAGCTACGGTCTGAATATCCATTTTTTTTAAACGTTACATGCGAGTAGCGTCTGTCGGGAATGAACATAGACTGATCGACCTACAGACGTGTGGACGGCTCGTGGTGATCCATCTGCTGATGCATCTGTCAGCGTCCGCGGACGCATCTGTAGACGTATAGAGAATACATTTGGCTATGTAATCATGCGGTCAGCATTTCAATAGTGGCGTTCCATGCGTTGAAGCTGTCTATAGGCAAACAATATGACATCAGGCCAGCTGCTGGATGGTTTGCTGGCTATTTGTATAAAAACTTAGCCTATTAAATACGATCACACGGTTTTGTAGGACTATGTATTAGTATTAAGATTATAATTTTATTAATAAATAAATAAATAAAAACAATAATAAATAATGTTGGTGACTTCTTATTAACGGCATTTCTGATTCGATCACGCAGAGAAACTCCAAACATTTATAGAACGCATATAAATTATGGGAACGTCAAGAGAAGTATATTTTGTTTACTGCCCTCCAGATCGTCTCGCTATTGCGTATATGATAGAAAGATGAAAACAAACTCCGTTATCGTACGTCAGTCGTCGTCAAGTCTGCGCGTACACACCTTGACAGTTGGCCGCGATATCACTGCTTATCGTGGACGTTATCACGTGACATGGCGCAAGTCACAAGGTTGCGTTGATCTTGAAGGTTATTGGTGCAAGATGGATGCCATTTTCTATAATAAAAGGTCATAATTATAAATAAGTACTATACAAGAGAAAATTTATGATAATACTTATTAAAATAATATGTATAACACGAATTACTTATATAATATGAAAGAAATGGGAAGTAGCTTTTTCCTTTGACTGTGTTAACACTTTTAAATTATTGTCACACTATATTTATAATAAAAAAATGTTGTAAAAGACAAAATTATAGCTACATTTAGCTCACGAATGCATGTTGTCTTCGAAATGAAACGACAAGTCTTCCAGGTGTGCAGGTTGTAATAAAGGTTATTTGCATGTATGGTCACAACAACTTGCAAAAGCTTCATAGCTATCGGATCAATGGTTTAGAAATGCATAGGAAACAAACAAATATTTGTATGTTGTGTTCATACTTCTTTAGTACGAACTTTTTATAGGAGTTTTGAGATGACATGTAATATTTAGAAGAAAAAAAAGAAGAACTCTTATCAGAGACACAATATGTTACATAATTTTGGCTTACAAAATATATTCAAAAAATAGATTTGCTTAAGGTGTATATACATATATGTGTACACAATTTACAATTTAGGGACCAATTTTCATTAGAGATAGGTAAATTTACGACCGATTGTAATTTTGACGATTAAGAGATTGGTGTCCAGTATCTAAATAGAAAAATAAATGCTTTCCTTTATTTTTAATTCCCGCTGACCGCTCTTCGCTTGCGGCAACGCGGTAGCGCTCTGGTGTGGTCGGTATCGTACAACGAACTTTCTCTCCAAGGACGTATACTTATGTTTTTACATTTTTATCAACAGCAAACATTATTTTACTATATTAACTTTCACCGACAGCGATCGTGGTAGAGTGATTACAGCATGACCTACTATTATAAATTTATCATTGAATTTAATGACTTGTAATCTGTTGACTGTCTCGCCGATTTTATCAAAGAAAAAAAAACCTCGTTTTCTATTATTTTTTCATAGTGCACGTAGGTTACACAACTTGCGCAATTTCCCATTTCACATTTAAATCTATTTTCAATAAAACAATTTTTTAATATATAATTTTTACTACATTCTGTCCAATTTAAAGTCTCATTCTCAAAGTTCCGACTAATAAAGAATACGTTACTAGCTTATAAATAAATTTGCTTAAAGTAACAGCCCAACGTTTCATATAGCACCCAGAGCGCTACTCTAACTACGCCGGGCCGTATCGTTATTTAAGCTATTTCCAATTATTTTGCAGACTACACAGTTTTTGCCTCTCGTCTGTTTCAGCGAGGACAACAATGCGGGGTTTTAAGCTTCGTTTTTCACATTCCCGGACCACGAATTAAAAACATTCGGTTCATTTTTAAGAGGATAGTTTTAAACGAATACCGTACTTCCACAGATATTAAACTACAAAAATATAAATCCCATGTCTACTTCGATTACATGAGATAGATAGATTCCAAAGACAATTATGTCTATTTCATCTTGTCCTTGTTATGAATTGAGATTCGGCTAATTGTTTTATGATCTGTCAACTCTCCTTGGGATCTCCGTGATGGTGTCTAGTCGACAATAGCTAAACAATCACTCCTATCTCCTTTGAGGTCTTCCCTTACTACCTTAAAGTAATTGTATCTAGTATTTTATGTATTCTAAATTAATAATAAACAGAAATACGTAAATAATTAAATGGACAAATTTTAACTGTTTGTCTGAAAACATTATGTACTAAAAGATACAAGTATTGCAGTGCTGCTATTATTGTTGAAAACTATTACATTATTTAATTCAAAATGTTACATTAGTTCAACTTGCTTTTTATTTATTTTAGCAATGGTTATTTTTAAAGCGATGTGGATTTAAATCAGAGGCTGTAACACAATTACTGCCTAATCGTAAGATAGCAAATCTTATACAGTAATCACCACTCGATATACTTTCTTCCCTTGCAATCTGGTGAATCGAAATCGACAAGATTATTCAAGACATTGAAAGACACAACAAAAATGTTAGCCATGTTAAGAATTATCATGAAGAATATATCATTGTGCTCGAAACTCTACTTTTATATGCGTTTCTATATTTTTTATAAATTATCTTGCAGCACCCACACACTTCCCAAGAATAATTATCTTTGATTCATGAAGTCATTAAGTTCGAATATATCGTCTATATAATAATATGTATCTCTACAACACCGTTAATTCTCCCCATGAAAGTTGGCAGATCTAAATGTTTTTTTTTTTCATGGATAAGGTTTTTATTCTATCCGCTAACGCGATATA
This sequence comes from Saturnia japonica, assembly GCA_033032175.1. Classification (NCBI taxonomy): domain Eukaryota; kingdom Metazoa; phylum Arthropoda; class Insecta; order Lepidoptera; family Saturniidae; genus Saturnia; species Saturnia japonica. The sequence continues at coordinate 18,133,266 of CM065318.1, forward strand.
TAGCGCTATGATCGAGTTATTGTCTACTGGAACGAGCAGAACAACGTCTGTGGGGCCAGCTTCAATAAGTTACTGATTTTAAAGACCGCTGTTATTTCAGTGGCCAATTTAAGCCAAAGTTTGCAGTAGAAGTCGGAAGCGCGCGAGGGGCAAGTTTCAGAACGGGCACCGACTCGGGAACAACTTTATTAAAATTCAAACTAGCTAGACTTGTTATTGAACCGAACCTCTGCAATTTAAGTACATCGCTTTGGTTAGGATGCTTAATATTCTCATAATAGCAGTTTTTAATTTTGGGACACTTATTATGAACAAAATATATGTAAATAGTATATAGTACAACTTTAATCTGTGCAACATAATCTTCTACATTTTTGAATTGTAGCAAAAATTGACAGGGCTTATAGAAAAACATATCTAAATGAAAGTAATATCAACTACAATAATATTATATACTACCTGTGCCCGCGGCAGCGATCACGTGGACTGCAGAATGCCGTTGATCGGGCACATGCGTGAAACGTAATACACCTGACACCGGCTATTTTAAAAATAAAAATGGTTATTGTGGGTGATCCTTTGAAGAGTTGACATATTATGCGTTCAAACGGCTCAACCCATTTTCTTGAATCATAGCTAACACTCTCGATCAAATCATCTTTAAAAAAAACTCGATCAAATTCGGTTCAGCCATTTGCGAGCTACGATACTGCAGAAAGACAAACAGACACACGTTAAACTTACAGCGGGAAAGGGGTGTTAAAAATTGATGTGTTGTTATATAATAAGTACCTTATATACTTTCATATGTATTTAGGAAAAAGCTGTTATTTTGACATTACAAACAGACACTTCAATTTTATTAATTGGATAGAAACAAAGATTTGTAAGACACTAAGTGGGTCAAAAATATTACTAATATGTAATCTTTGCGAGACTCTTCATCAAATGCTATTGGAGAAAAAAACAAAATCCAATATTTTTAAAACCATTATTAAAGAAGGGGGTAGGTAGACAATATTAATAATACTCAAGTTCTTCAACCCTAATATAGAGATAGAACCTAATAATGTAACATTGCAAAAAAACTACCTTTTATCTTCAAAGAATTCAACATCCATCTCGAAATAAGAGGTAATGCGCAAAGCCCGACGATACAACCATCTCGATTCTTTGTAAACTCAATAATAAAGGAGCTCAAAGAAGCGTACCATGAAAAAAGGTTTTAATAACGCCCCTTTTGGCGTAATTCTGTATTTCTGCCGGTCAGAGTCATAACTTAAGCCGTGAAATAAGGCAGGCGCCGCTCGCGTACGCGAAACAATAATAAAAATAATAAATCCCCTTCAAAGCCGTCTGACAGACGAAACTATTCGCTAGCGATCGTTCGGTAACCATGTGAAAGGGGAATTTACAGGACATTTTCAAAAAATGTTTATCAAATCAATAAAAGTATGCAAGTAAGCATGGCGCTAAATCTAAGCTAATAGAAATATAGAAGACTAGCGCTTTTCCCGCAGCTTCACTCGTGTCATAGTTGGGTTGAGTCTCATTATATGTTTTTATGTCACATTCTAACTGAATTGCTAAACACTAATTTTCATAGATCTATCTTTTTATAGTAGCTCAGCAAAGTGACGGTACTGTCTCTGATGGTAAGTACAGTACAATCCAAATACAACGGCGACCATCGAAAGATCGAAATCCATCGGTGCTGTCTGTGGTCTGCATATATATATATATATCTTCACGTTACGCTTGAAATAAATATCTCTTCACGTTATCATACAATGGATTTTCATACAAATATTCATCAACTTTTTACGAATGTAGATGTTGAATTTCCAAAATTCCTTCCATAGTGCTCATCTACGGTGTAAAATAAACCCCAATGCAAATGTTCACGGTCCTAGCTCCAATTGTTTGGGCTGTGCATTGCTACGAGAATACATTTGATTTACCCCGTTTAGATTTTAGACTTGAATTGAAGAAAGAAGGAAAGAAATAAGTAAATGAGAACAATATGATAATATGCAATTTTCTTCAAAATGTAAGCGCACCAACCGATAAACTATGCAATATCACTTGAACGTAAATGAGATGTAGCCAGACCCATCTATTAGAAAATTATATGTGTGAATCTTGTTGAGAATGTGGATCGGGCAGACTATCAAAGTTATTTCGTATTGCTGAAAATAACTAAAGCATAGGATACACAGGAATTAGAATCACTGCCTCATTGGTAATTCTAATAAGCACTCTAAATCAAGATTCAACATAGATTAACAAACTATACATAATTAAAGAAAAACTTTAAAACTTGCATTATGGTTAATAAAATGCATTGAAAACTTTTGCAGAAAAATTTACTTTACATTTATTTGTCAAAATGTAATGTTATTATTTAACCTATTTCATTCAATGCTTCATCTTTATAATAAAGAAAATGAGATGGAGGAAGATGCAATTCAAAACAAAAGAACCCCCCCCCCCCCTTACTTTCTGTAATATGAATAATATAGAAAATAATACATTCAAATTTATGAAATAATTAGCAAAAAACATACCTCAGGTCACAAAAAGGCTAACTAATAGGATAAATAATAATTAAATCATAAACACCTTATGGTCACCCGAACCAAATCCCGTCAACGCCCGACTCGCTGCAAATCCAAACGAAAATGCGAGAAAATTTTGTTTTACATGCGAAAATGGAAAATTTTCCTTTCAAGAATCTAAACACGAAGGCGAGAAAAACCGAGGAACAATCGGTCTCAAGCACTTCACTTTACGCTTGGCGTATGACAGCTTTTCAATTCAATATAGTGGCTTTGATTGTTTGTTAAATCGTCAATTTCCTCCACAAACCTTTCAGAAAGAAATACGATGAGCTGGATTTTTTTATTGAATATGACACAAAATCACTTACAATGAATGAATTACATAAATTCGCAAATATCAGTATTTTTAAAAATACTCGAAACATTGAGCATACCAAATAAGTAGCAATTTTATATCACGCTTGCAACATAAGTCCGTGAGAGAGCGGCTTAAACAACGTGAGCGCAATCAGCAACGCCTAAGCCGATCTCAGTCAGAGCTTAAAGCCTGCTTCTTCTTAGCGAACTGAAATTTCTATATTCAACTATAACCTTTGTTCTTTTATTTGAAAAATTTTCCCCGATATCTCCATATCTCTAGAGTTGTTTATGACTACATCAAATAAGGTCATGCACACCAGACCAAAGATCCGTTATATTTGTAATTGACAGTTAGACTTTTTAAATACATTTCTAGCAACTAGTGCATAAAAATAAAAAAGAGATTAAAAAAAATCACAGAATGCTATCTCTATACGTTTCACTTAAAACCCAGAGAAAGACAAAAAATAAACAATCTCGTTTAACTGTGTGAAATCGATGATAGTCTCTGTTAAGACAGATCTAAAAAAACAAATAATGTCAAAAAGTAAACTTAACACTGGCTCACATTTATTTTTCAAGTTGAAAACTAGCCTGTTTTAATCATACTTCTCATTGGATTTCGGATCTTCAATTACGTATTTATTTTACTGTAGACATTTAGTGGGCACAATTATTTACAAAAGTAAATCATTAATATTTTCTACATTTTAATTTTTATAAAAAAAATATTGTAATCCCTTCATGTAATTTAACAAAATTTATTAAATTTAATACTAAAGGAGTTCTCGACAGGTGTTTTGATTAGTTTAGTTTGTAAATTCAGCTGCAGAGCGCGTGGGGTTTCGTCTTGTATATTGTATTTATTTTTGCCATACCTTTTTTATTGGTTAGTTTTTTACTATATTGTTCCTCACCACCAATATTATTTTGACATGTCCTTAAAAAGAACTATAGAAACTTTTGCCGTTTTCTGCGGTTTTAGCTATGACTTCATTGCTGCGATATTTCTAAAACTAGTATTAGAAGAATTATGTGCCATCGTTATATTCACCTCTGCAACTATAGTCAACTGATTTATCACTATATATTGACCAGAATTTAAAAAATACACAATGCTAAAATCAGGTAGTTATCTCAATCAGGAACCAGGGTCCGTGTACTAAGTAGTAAGGTCAGAGGTAGATGAGACTGTGGCGGTACACGCGCAGTGTTTGAGGTAGAGAAGCCGAAGAAGTGAAAGTATGATAGAGAAATCATACTCAAATTGGAAGCTTTTCGTAATGCAAAGCGTGTGCACAACATACCACAGACAACGGAAGAAGTAGCAGAGTTACAATTTATTTAATTAACAATTGTGCTTTAATTGGCACAGTGGTAGCGCATACGTTTACCGCATTGATCAACGCGAGGTCGAATCCCTGCAATGAACCTTGAGGTTTCGGTAATGGAAAACATCATGATGAAACCATGTGAACAAACGCTAAGCCTATAAATAAATTTTAAATATCTTAGCTTATACTAAGTAGCATGAATTCGTATTTGAGTAAAAGGATTCACTAGGCCCACAGTTGCTTTATAGTTTAGCGTTTTTAGCCTTCTACAAGAATTAAATTTCCATTCCTTTTTTGCTTTTTGCTTACGCAGAGTAAATTTTTATAATAAAGTTTTTATTATTTTGTATTAACTTATGAATTCTATTTATTAGGTATTATTAGTTTTAATACTTTTTATTTGTATTTTATAATCAATGTTAGATTTATCTAGTCTTGCGGTTCCAGGTTTAGATTAGGACCGCCCCCTTTCTTCATAGAAGTCAACTAAGGCACTTTTTGGTGGCCAACTTATGCCTAACATAACATTCTCAAGTGGGGTTGACGTAAAACTTAAGCCAAAACTATTACAGCATAGACATGGAAAGTCTAATAAATGAAGATTTGCTGTCCCGCCCCACCTAGAGTAGGTTAAGGGCATGAAGAAAGTAACTATACAGGTTTTCTGTCAAACCTCTCTATAATCCTGGCTTTGTGTCCCATAATTATGGCGGTGGGGCCAGCCTTCCGTATAATTCTCCTCAACTTTGTCTGCCCTTGACCTAGTCTTGTGTCAGCCCGTGCACCATTAATTCTGTTGTATATATATTTTTGTAACACAGTTACTACAATCAAATATTTATAATTAAATTAAGTGAAGATACAGTTTTGTATGGCACATTAATATAAATAAATGATAAACGTTGTAGTATCTCATAAATGAATTATATTGTCGTGTGCGCCTTTGAAGATTGTTTACACAGCTGTAGGACCAATAGAATAATTATGGCTATAAATTTGTTTTATAAGCAAACTTGGTGCGTTTCCAATTAACTCAATGCAATTATCCGACGAGCAAAAAATTGACACATGGATTACCTAAATTGTTGGGAATGATCATTTTCAGTAAAAAACAAGAAACATCAGAATTCTCAAAGCGTAAATCATAAAATCCTTTTTAAACCGGTCAGCTATTTTAATATCGCTCACTAGACGTTACGCTTCATCCGGAGATCCGGATATGTTCCGGTTAAATACCGGTTCAGTAGCGTTGTTGCCCGGTTCGAATTACACGAAAACCGTACTCTATTTAACTGGAATATCTGGTTCTTAATAAAGCAACCAGTTTCGTTTATTGAATGATCGCATGAATAATGGCAAATTTATTTTTATTCTTGTTCGTTATTTTATATAATTACATTGTAAAAATTAACTAACAAAAATTTGCAATTTAAAGCTTAAACTTGCTAGATAACATTCATGAAGATAACATTTTATATTAAATACTGTATATGCCCGAGATTCCCATTTGAGAGGATTGACGCCGAGTTATTTAGTGGCAAAATCAAAATCAAAAATACTTTATTAAATTTTAGCCCGAAGAAGAACGTTAAAACATCAGAACCGATTCGGAAATCATCCCAATCATCAAGAAGAGCCGGCAAGGAATTCGAAAGGAGCATAATTTTTTTTCTTTCATTTCAAGGTCATATTTTCGTCCACTGGTTTCTCACACCATTTCGTCTCGTTGGGGCATTACAAGTTTACATAATATAAAAACATAACAAACGGCCTCAATAGGGAACATATATCCATGAGGTTACGTTGAGGTACGCGTAAATCAAACCGGCAAAAAACTTTCAAGACGAACACTATTGTCCGTAATATAGGGAGAATATATCTCGTCCCATAGCCCAACAAACGCATATTCAACCAACTGACAATAATTAACAAGGCAAAGTGCAAGTTATATCGCGACACGATGAAAAAACATAACTTCCCAAAAAAATAGGAGGTGCGGCGCACGCGCCGAGAAACAAGAACGTAAGGAGACATATAACAGTAGACCGCACGGAAGTTCGAAGTTGCCTAGATAGAGGAAACTAAATACTACTTTTGTTACCAGACGTGGACATGGTGGATATATAGACAGGGAGCTATTTTCAGACATCACCATCGTTCCCGTAGCGATCTCATAACAATAAAAGTAGTTTGCCATAAAGCAAAATACATGAACATGTCAAATAAATTTATATATTTAAAAACTATTGGTAAACCTTACGCGACGGAGAAGGTGGCTCACAACCACCTCTTGCTAAATATCAACAAGGAGGAAAGACTTCCAAATAAAAGAAACACATCACGTAATTAATGAACGCCCCCTTATTTCTCACACAATCATTGTTTCTTCAAACTATAATTTACATAAGTCAATTTCGGTCGGCAACTTTTAGACACATATGCATTATATAGTCGATTGTTATTCTCAAATCTGTTATACTTTCCACCGACGAAAAAAGAAAACCTTTAAGCATTTCACTCGTGGCAGTATTCTAGATTAGCCATCTTATGCATCTTTTTATTCGTAAAGCTCACATAACTCCAGATCTTCTGAATAAACAATGGTAATAAAAAGAACAAATACGGATAAACATATCCCGCGACTTGAATCTAAGAACGAAACTGACTTATAAGAAGTCGAATACCTCGGGATCTCGAGACACGATCGAAGGGAAATTGAAGTGTTGTTTTCCAAATGTATTAGTGCATTTTATTCGCTCGGGAGCTAGACGCATCCGCTTCGAACCGGCACGATAATATTTTAACTTTATCTCAGATTCTGTAACGAGTATTCCACTTTCATGTCACAGTATAGTGACATTGCATCGGCGTATTTGCCAGTATACAAATTAAAATGAGTAGCTTTTTTACCCGACTGTGAAAAAGGAGGGTTATGTTTTTCGAGTGTATATATGTATGATTATTCCTTTGACACGTTCTATAACCTAAACGGTTTGATGAATTTTAGCATGCGAGGTGTCGGTAAATTCATCTTAATTAGTGACAGAGGCTATATAATATTAAAGTATAACTTCTGGGAATCAAATAAAAAGCAAAAATAGTTTCTTATTAAATTGTTTTTTTTTTGTTGCGCTCGAGATTTTTGTTTCCTTTTTAATTATTATCATTTATTTACTACGTTTTTTATGCACACCACCTATTGTAATCTGGATTTACTAATACAGAACCTTCGAGGGTGTACGCATAACAACTTGCTAGTTTCATCTCAGTCGGGCGAATGGTTTAGGAGCGAATAGAGAACAAACAGATAAGTAAACATATATTTTTTTCATATGGTAAGGTGCCATCATTTGTGAAGGGCATTGAAGCCACCATAGTAATAAAGAAAGATGACGGACATGCGCAGAAAGGGCGTGAGAAGAAAAAACTCACGCGGCGTGGCCACTAAGATAGCGTCGTCTTAGAAAAGAGCCTTGTCATTTTCCTACAAATTCTTTTCAGTACGAGTTTATTTTATTATACACATTATTTTCTACTAAATTACTTGTATACATACCTACGTGTTTTTCTGTTTTCTATAAATAACATTCCTTATATGATTAGCTATTGAAATATTAAATCAAATATCGGCAACAAATAAAATGAAGACATAACTAGGAATAATAGTAAAAAAAATGAAGAACAGGGCAGTTTTTAACAAAAAAGAAAACAAACTTAAATGATTTTGAGGATTTTTGTGGTGTATCTACGAATTCTAATGTTCAATGCCAATGAAATTAAAATGAAACCTCCCTTAAGGTTATACCCTATCCAACAAAAAAGGAATCATTCAAATCAGTTCATAAACATAGAAGTTATGGCTAAAAATCCATAAAAAAATATACATTCGAATTGAGTAACCTCACTAAAGACAAGTCTTTTGTTGAAGTCGATTAAAATAAATATATAATTTGTTTATAATCTGTTTGTTTATAATTATACAACACAATGTTGTATAATTTATTTAAAACTTCAATAAAACTAGTAAACAATTCAGAACTACGGTTTTTTTTTTATCTTACTGTATTCGCAACGCTTACAAAAAAGAAACATGATTTTTTCAGACTTTCGCATATGTTTTTTATTCTGTGGCTATTGTACAGAGCGGACGATGCAAAAGCGACACCGGGGCATGTTTATATGAACGGAAAAGCGCAAAAAGTGCAGCGTTCCCGGCTGCCTCTTTTACATAATAATAGATTTCGGCTACCGACAATTTATATCTAACTAGCGACAATGGCGTCGAGTGGGGAATTTACGAAACATCGCAGACTTCCCTTTCAACAACGGATTCTTAGATGCAAATATATTGCTCATTAATATATTACACTACCGAAGGAAGAACGGGCTGGAACTTATACGTTGTAAAGCGTAACCTATAGTACTAATATTATAAATCTGAGGATATTGTTTATTTGAATGTGTTAATTTTATAACCTATTTATTAAGGAAGGTTATAGGCTGTATATCATCATCCTACGATACACAGATTTAAGAAAAAGACAGTTGGAGCCGGTCAGAAAACGAAAATGTCCCATATTGGTATTCAATTGTGTCAATTTTGAAAGAATATATCATGCAATGTAAAGCACCCCTTGTGCTTTAGTATTATTTTAAAAATATGGCATATGTGTGCTATTAAATTGTAAAAATTCTTCACAAAAAAAGAAAGATAGAGTTTCATTTCATTGGTAACAAAAAATATTTTCATATTATTTTCCGTGCGAAGAAAATAAAATTACAAAAATTTTGCTAGGTTACAATGAAATATTTTCCTGGAACTTAAAGTAAAAATGTAATATGTATATAGCGTTGAAAGGTCATTTTATTTACAACCTGATTACCACGAAACCAAAAGGAGGGAAAAATTTGTTACGTAACCAAGGAATTCATTGACAATGAAAAAATCAAGATGGCAGATGTACGTTTACTTGAAAATTGGTATGTAAAGGCCCTTTTATTTGAAATAAAAAAGACCTTGTTTGATAACGGATGACGGATTAATCACGACTACACTGTGGGAGTGGTAAAAAATAGTAAAAATTATTTTTACTGCCCTGGCAACTTTGTTCACACGAACCCACATATCGTTATCGGCTGTCAAGGACACAAAGCTAAATGTTTATCCCGCATTTATTGTTCGGAAGGCTTCCATCTGCCTTTTCTCAAATCTGTGCTACGACAATTAAGAGTGTAGTAGTAATCGTGAACATCAAGCAATTTGACAAGCTGTAGGCAAGTACGGAAAGTGAGAACAACGATAAACACGGGTGAAACCGTGGTGCACAGCTAGTGGTATAGTATATTAATTTGTTGTATGCCAAACAAGACTAATCAACCGTACTTGCTCTGCTAACTGGGAATAACTAACGAGGTCTATTTACAGGTCATAGAAAATATGTTTGTTGCATTAAAACCTTTCTGAACTGACAGCATAAAAATGTAATTTATTTTTTGAAGAGTTGTCACTGACATTAAATTTTAAATATTAAATGCAAATCATGATTCCTGTTATAGTTACGAAATACTAGCAACAACCTGCGACTTCGTTTGTTCGAAATACAATATTATTTGGAATAAAAAAACAGCATATTCACTCAGGTATAACGTACCTTCGTATTAGTGAAATAATTTTTAGAACCGAATTGCTAATTCCACATTTTTCTCAATTCTTTGATTCCAGAGATAGCCTTCTTCAAACACAATCTTTACCACTTTAGAATAGTATTAAAAACAACCATCATAATGGTGATTTTCACGACTAAAATCTAAAGATTTGAACAAAGCCTTAAACAGCTAAAAACAATAAACGACCATGAAATTATTTTGACGAAAATGAGATTATTTTTTTGCAGGAACACACCAAAAAAAACAATACCGACATATACTTCCCTTCATGTATTTTTCGGTTGCAGCTATTTATTTTTAGGGGTCGTCCAATAATTATTTAACGTATATTCCCCTACATTCATCCGAGGGTTCAGTGATTTGTAACAAAATTGCATTTTTCATTACGCTATCCACATGGACGTTAAATCTGTGTCATGGACAATCACATATTGATGAATCTATGACGTGCAAATGAAAAACACTTTCAAGTAAAGAAAGGAAATACCAACAACAATCTATAATTTACAAAAATGCTACGAAAAACCTTTGAAAGGAATCGATTGATTTTTACGAAAAAAACCTGTCCATAAGAGCTAACAAACACAACTGCTGAAGTCGACGCAAATGGAACTGGCTACCCTTTTCCACACATCACAACAATTGCTTATAATTTTTCAAGAAAACTAAACTCAAAGCTCATTTGATCACAAAATTGTTGATTGAAAATTTCTAGTAAACGTCTTTTCTAAAGAGAATGACGTGTTCGATTCGTTTTCTTCGTTTAGAGTTTTAGATTTTTCTTTTTATTTGAATATCGAAGTGGCCAGTTGTTATAAACATTATGCAAAAAGTAACGTTATTTAGTAATAACGGCTACCATTATAATATTATTTTATTAACAATATAATTAATATATGTTATAAATAAACTAAAACGAACTTACATTTTTACAGTTATATCTACGAATCATAAACAGACTTTTTAGGTACGCATCACACGAAAATTGCACGACAATATTTGATTTGTGTTTTAGTAAATATTTTATAATGTAATTGACATAAAATTTAAAATATAAAAATCTAATCTAAATTAAATGTGAAACAGAAAAGAGGTATTTTTTATAGTTTAGAAAATCTCGTGTCAGCAATCTCAAAAACACATTATTTTTTTCTTTTTAAGTACATTCATTTTTGTTTTAATTACACGCTGTAGTAACATATAGATTTTAATGGAACATTTTAGAATCAGGAGATGTTGTGTTGAACATGTATAGAAGTTAGACTAATAAAGACTTTATGCTTTAACCTATTAGACAATTTAGCTTATTTAGTATATGCATTACATTTTTAATTTCATGCTGCTGGTTGTTTTCAATGGAGCTTTCTAGATTCAGAAGATGTTGAAAATTTTTGTATAGAAATTAATCTAATAAAGACTTTGTTTCAATCTCTTAAAAATTTCACTTCTTTAGTACATATATATCGATTTTAATTACACGCTGGTGGTTAATTTGAATGGAACTTTCTAGATTCTGGATATCTTGAATATTTTTATGAACAAGTTCGAATAATAAAGTTTAGGCTTTGTTATGAAATAGGCTTTGACGAAATGAAGTTGTTTCGGGAACCCTCAACTGATATCCAGTCTGTGGATAGTCTACTACTTGTTAAAGAACTTTTCTCGAAAGTTAAAGGCGTAACGACAAATTTGGACATTTTAAACATTTCTATATTTTCCCTGTCGATGATATTACTTGGAGATTATCTTGTCAGTGGACGATGTCGACGCAGGTTTTGCCACGTTCATTACTTAGACGTAAGGCTCCAATCTTAACTTTCCCTAATAACTTGTGAAATGCGAAGTCATCAGCTGAATTTTTCATCTGAAAAGTTTTGATGTGTTCACGGGTATATTTAAAAAAACGAGTGACGACGCTCTTTACCAGATCGGGGTCTTTCGTTTGAATTGATCGTAAACCATCCTTGGGAAATTGTTTTGACAACGCTTCTAATATCGTTTTAGGGGAGGTGTACACGTAAAACTCTTCCAAATATTTTTTTCTATAATTTTACTATCATCTTTATATATCCCCTATATTTACTCTAACATCGAAAAAGGATAAAACTTTCATCTCGCTCACGCCGGTATCAAGATGAAAGTGAATTCATACGCCTATTTTTATTGTGATTTCTTTCCTTGCCTGGTTCATTTAGTGTTCGTTTTAGAGATCCAACAGCTCTCATTAAGTACTAACAGTATTAGTTAAGTTTTCTTCGTTAATTTCCATTTTTGTAAATAGGCGTGCATCTCCGCCGAAGGCAGTATGCAGACTGACCTGACTGACGCGAGGCGCCGTGCCGCTTACCGTGTCGCATCAGAGCGGCGCTGCTTTGAGGGTCCACAGTGTTAAAGGAGAATGCCCACTGTTTATAGATATTTTGGCAATAGGTGAACACGTCATGTAAAAATGTATGGGCATAATCATATACAATTTTTCTATTCAATTGGCTAAGGATTTGGTTTAGAAAAATGTTGGGGTTTTTATGATAAATCAGTTTTTATTTATTATAAAGTAAATACCTACCACTTTTTACATTACAAAACTTAAAACTTAAATAAACTATATTATGATTATATTTTCATGTATAGTTAGTTAATTAATGAAAGAAGATCTCTAATGATACCAAAATCCCTAAGGGACAGAGAGAGTACAGAGTGTTAAACCCCCCGGGAATGTTCTGTGCTTACAAAACAACACAGACTAGGTACTGAGAGGATATTACGTCATGACATCGCGAGTGTGAGTAAATACTGAATTGACAGATGGCTAGCTTGACTGTCAAATTGGATTTCGGTGTTGCAATAAAACAGAAAATATTGATTTACATAAGAGTTGCATTAAATGAGTAAATAAAAACTGTATGCTTTTTTATTACTTGAAGCAATGATGGCTCAGTTTGTAGCGTGTACGGACACCGCGTCGATCGACGTGAGTTCGAATCCCTGCTATGATTTGTGCTGGACCTTGAACTTTCGGTGAAGGAAAACGTCGTGATGAAACCATAGCATGATGGTAGAGTTTTTTTCTAATTCCCTCCTAGCTAGCTACTACCCTCAAGTTGAAAACTGTCTTCAAACACCAATTGGTATGTTCCGGCAGCTGAAAGTTTTCACTAGGCTCAATGGGCTATCATCTTGGGCCACATCGACACTTAAGATCAGGTGAGATTATGGCTACAACGCTAAACCAACATATGACGACAAAAAAAAAGAAAAGTAAATACGTGTTATCTGCCAATCGAATAGGAAAATGATGTCGATATACTTTTACATGTATTCACCTAAAGCCAAAAAGTCCATGGATAGTGGGCATTTTCCTTTAGCACTGTGTATAGCGGCGCTGCGCGTCAATATATTCTTTTGGAGGTAAATATGCCGCAGCGCCGCTCTAGTGCGATATGCCCATACAAAATGATTGAAAGTATATTATGCCGCGCACCGCCGCGCCGGTGTGGTGCGTTCCTACCTTTACATTAAACTTTGTTCGTAAGCGCTGTCTCGTTGCGCATCTCGCTGCGTTTTACACTAAATCGCAGTGAACAAAGCTACCGTTGCAGTGTACACACAGCCTTAAATACGTTGAAGTGCGTTCGTCGTTTCAGCTGAGTTTTTTACGAGCGAAACCCGAAACGTCGAGTTAATCAAGTGCGCTGCGAACCATTACAGCTTTCAAACAGTTTTTTAATTAAATCCAAAGACACCGTTCTCCGTTCATATCGTGTTTTATTCTTTTCTATTTGAATAATTAAGTTTGATTGCCTCTTCGTAGCAATCTATATTACATACTAGCTGAACTCGCGGATTGCCGTCGATTGGGCAAACGCGCGAATCTTTTTCTTAAAGACAAAAATGCTTTTTGTGGATTATTCTTAGAAGATAAACATGTAGTCTTGCTGACTTTTATGTAGGTATTTTTATGATCTACAATTATGTACCACATTAATTTGATATATCTGTTATAGTTTACTCAGTGTAAGCCATTGAAGCGCACGAAAATTGTCGTTCTTCCGAATTGATTTTACTTGCACGAACCGTAATCCTGTTTCAAAAATAAAAGTAGCATTAGTTTCTCATTATAACATCAGCTATCTGCCAGTGAATGTTCTGTCGAAATCGGGTCCAACCGTTTCGGAGATTAACCGGAACAAACAGACAGACAAAAAAAAATGTTTTTTTTTTTGTTATAAATACCGTATATATGTACTTATAATATACATTTAGTAAAAAGTTGGTCTTTTGACATTACAAAAAGACAAACTCTATTTATTTGTACAGATAGAAACGCTGTCACGTATCAAAGAAGTGAGCGTCAAGTAATAAACACTCCCAAAACTTCAAGTATTGGGTAATAAAACACGAAAATCCGCGAGTTGACTGTACATATTTAAAAATTAAAGTAAATTATTAAGTAATATTGGTCTATAGATAAAAATCATAAAACAATACAAATCTCGAAAAAGTAATTGTTTATTTATTTAATTTACCCTTGAGAAAATTAATATTTTTTGTCTGTGAGTCACGTCATTTGAAACGCCGATTAGAAAACATGACGTCACCATTCAAGAAATATGAACGTAAACTTAGATTATTTACTTAATAAACTCTTGCGTAAGTTGTCACAGTTATAGTACAAAATGACGTTTAAAAATGAATGATGACGTCACGAGCATGCATGAAAAGATGAATGAATATTGAAGAAGCGAAAGATGTTGAGGATCGTAGCAGGTGGAAGGACGTGGTCTCCTGCCTACCCCGTTGGGAAATAGGCGTGATTTATGTATGTATGTATGACGTCACGAGACCATAATGCCACCTTTTTGTGACGTTTTTTTTAAATCACTTTTTACGGTGTATTCATGAAAAAAAATTTATTCATAGGTATTACTTTCATAATATAAAGTAGTTTTCCAAAAGTTGTCAACTTTCGGATTGTGTTGACAGTATTGCAACCATCATACACCAGGTTCAATGCGGTGTAGGTCGCATTCTGGATCACCTATATAATATATTCAGCAAGCATGAAGGGTATAGGCATCTGTACCCAATTGATTAGCGGCCATCATGCACATGATAAAAAGGCCGTCACAGTGACTTCAAAATCAAAATAGCTTTTATTCTATTTAGGCCCCAAGAAGGCACTTATGAATGTCAAAACACTACCACCGGTTCGGAAAACATCCCAGCTATCGAGAAGAACCAATAAGAAACTCGATTGGGTTTATTATTATCTTTTTTTAATAGTTTTACAGTATTCAATTATATACAGTTATTATCATTTTCAGTAGATATACAGAGAGGAAATCACATCCAGACATCACCATCATTATAATATCTCTTCGATAATAAAACCTGCTTAACATGATTCTTGAACTTATTATCCAGCAAATCGGTAATGTGCTTAGGAACTTTATTAAAGAACCTAACTCAATTACCTAAAAAACTTTTGTTTTACTAAGTCTAAAAGACGGAATGGCTATTTTATAATTATTTCTATTATTGAAATTGTGCGTGTTAGTTCCCTTTTGGTTTAAGTCTGTTCAGGGTCATCGAGTATCTATGTAGCTACCGAGACAAGCAGGCTAGTGTAACAGTGGTGACTGTCGATTGATAGCTAATCTTTCAATGGTCACCGCTGTTTATAGATACCAATTTTTTTAATTATAGTTATGGGCTTTAGCGTTATGGCCCCAATGTCACCTGATCTTAATAGACGATGTGACCTAAGTTTGTTGCACGCTAAGCCTTATGAAAGACACTCTCAAGTGCAGCTGCCGGAACACATCTATTGGTTTTTGGTGACAGATTTTCAACTTGAGGGTTGTAGCTAGCTAGACGGCTATTATAAAAGCCCTACCATCATGTTATGGTTTATTACGATGTTTTGCTTTGCCAAAAGCTCGGGCTATTTCGTAGTGATTCGAACTCACGTCGATCGACGCGGAGACGGTATACCTTACTATTGTGCTTACCGTTATGCAAAGAGCCGTCACTTTTTCTACTATTCTATTTCCTTTGTTACTATAACAAAAATATATTATTAGTATTTACCGTAAAAGAGTTCACATCTATATTATAACTTATATATATGTATATTAACAAAAATTCAGGTTTTTATGTTAAAACAAGCAACATATATCACGCGTGTCCTTTTAGTTTTGAAGAAAACGAAAACGTAATTCCGAGCAAAAACTAGAGCAAAAACTTGAAGGCCGTAATTTATTAAACATAGTATGTAACTAGTTGTACCCCACGGTTTCACCCGTGTTCATTTTATCCGTTAAATATCATCAACGCTCCCGTGTTGCCGTCATAATAAAATTGTTCTCAACTCCTGCAAGTAGAAATTATTTTAATTTTTTATTATCCCCTAAACTGTGTGTCCAAATAACATGCTTCAAAGGGCAAAGTTTAACTTCATAAAATTGTCTTTATCATGAAGTAACTTTTGTTTTGTAAGAATTAATATGCCATACCTAAAAATAATCATCATAAGTCACTTTTTCATATTCAACAAATTTTCGTCATAAAATACCTTATTGTGGCTTATGTATAAAAGATAGGCACATGCTATCGTGGACTTTTTTTAAATATACTAAGGATCTATATTTTTGTAGAGCATTGTATTTACGTATCATTAACCATTACGCCAGTGCACGCGGATAAAGCAGTTCGGGAAAACTTCCACCTCAGACTTACTTAACAAAAAGCAATATTTTAAGTCTAGCTGATAATTGTAGCTTAATGTTACATAACCTATACTATTTCTCGTGAATCTGGTGTAAATCGTGAATGAATCCGACTGGTAGTTCCAGAAATTAGCGTGCTTAAACAAACAAAAAACTTTTCTGCTTTATTATATTAGTAGAGTTATAGTATTGGTAAAAGTATTACAAATTTTCTATTCTGATCTACCAAGTAGATCTGACTGTTCTCAAATTATATGTCGTCCATGCTATTCCCTCTGAAAATAGGACGAAGGAGAACCCTATTTGATTGACAATATTTATTTATTCATACCTATGTGATACGCAAGGGTTGGGTCGGCCGTCGGAGAATCTCATTACTATAAGAATTCGAATTAAACTCGATGTTATATTTTTTACTCACTTTAGAACTCTATCGATGATATGGAAGATTTCGAATGATGCAAAAAATAGTGTCCTGGCTTAGTGGTAGAGTGTACGGACATCGCGTCGATCGACGTGAGTTCGAATCTCTTCAATTAGCCTGAGCTTCCGATGAAGGTAACATCGTGATGAAATCATAGCATGGTGATACGGCATTTTGTAAAGCTCCCCTGGCAAGCTACCACAGTCAAGCTGAAAATCTGTCGTCAAGAAACTATAGTTACGTTCTAGCTGCTCCTCATGAGAACCAGTTCCTCCAATAGACCTAGCGTGTTAGAAACAGTGGTGTTTTCCCGGTTTTGCGTGCGTTTGATATTACGCAGCTGTTATTTACATCCCGTAATTTTTGAATGAATTAGAATATATATATTAATGTAACAAACTTCATAGAATAATCCAAATAAATCAAGTTGTCGTTAAGGCGGCAACATAATTTTAACATATTGTGATGCGACGCGACGTTAATGGAAAAGGACAGAACTATGCTATAAACTGAAATAGATAGACAGCAAGAAGTCGTGTCAGGTTACCTATTAATAATGTGTCTCTGGCTATACATATTACTAAAATTTGATTTAAGTAAAATACGTCACGTCGCGTCGTGTGGTGTGGCCTGTTAAAAGTATGATTCTGACTTTAGATTTAACTTCTCACTCCAATTCTAGCTAGTAGGTTCGATTTAATCTCACAGGTACTAAATTGTTTTCGAGTTTTTATAGTAGAGGACCTTGTTTGCAGGACCGGAGGACCTTTTAAATACAAATAACGTTACCTTCTGGGCTCAATATTTATGCGTGTCTCATTGAATAGATATCTCGCCTACAGGGAGATGTTCTTTAAAAAGTAAATAAGGAGTTTCTCGCTATGTCATTTTATTAGTTTATGTTTTTTTTCTTTCGGTACATGGATAGTTATATGACAGAACTAGCTGTGCTTGCGACTTCACTCGCGTGGACTACAGAATGCCGTCGATCGGGCATACGCTCGAATTATGCCACCCCCGCTCCCGGTTATATGCTTATTGTAGGTGATCCTTAGAAGATACACATATGACCTTGCTGACTTTTTTGTAGGTCTTTGTAATATCTACCATTATATAGTACATTAATTTAATATATCTCTTATGATTTACTCAGCGTAAGTCATTTAAGCGCTCGAATTGATTCACCATGACCATTTTTTTTTTATTTGCGCGGCACCCTAATTATTTTTCTAAAATAAAAGTAGCTTAAGTTACTCCTTATAATATCAGCTATCTATCTGTAAAAGTTCGGTCAAAATCGGCCTAACCGTTTTGGAGATTATCCAAAAAAGAGATAGATAGTTTTAAAAAAATGGTGTTTTGTTATAAGTAGGTACCGTATATACCTTCATACAATCATATTATGTAATATCATTGCTTTCATACGCATTTAGTTAAAAACTGTTGACATTACACACAGACACTTCAATTTTATTAATTGTAAAGAAGACTAGTAGACCCGCGCAACTTCGTTTGCGTCCATAAGAGAGAGAAAGAGAGGGTGGGTCGTCTACCTATAATACAATTCTAAAGGAGCTGAAACTTTCTTTATTTTGCTGCAGAGTTATTTTAAAAATGTGATATCTCCTAAGTTATTTATTGAAATCAGTTGATGGAAAAAGCAATTTTGTTTAAAATTAAACACTTACTTGTGATGAATAACGTATTTATTTCAATCAAAATTAAATCATGATTATAAAAACACCTTTGCTAATAATGCATTCTTTTAGAACAAATTTTATAACCTAAATAAAAGGGTATATGAGTTAACCTTATAAGATAGACATATGCTATTGCGAACTTTTTTTTAGTACTTTTTAAGAGAGATAATTCCGTCACACATGATTCTCGTGTAACTATAGCTATTTACGCAGCGCACGCAATAGAAGCTATCGAAGAATAAATTTTCCCTGTTGTTGCAACATTTTTCATTTGTGTTTCGCTCCTATTTATTGTAGCGTGACGTTACATAGCCTTCTTCGAAAAATGAGTTATCGAACACCAAAATAATTTTTCCATTTGAAGCAGTAAATAGTTCCTCAGATTAGCGCGTTCAACCAAACAAACACACAAACTCTTCAGCTTTATATTATTAGTATAGACTATATCAGTCATAATATTGTCATTTAAAATTTTGTGAAATATTTAAAACACCTATAACTGTGAAAAATAATGAAATAGTGTCGTGATTTGCACAGAAATCAAACTTCAGTTAGTGTTTGTAAGTATAATGATAAGTTTTATATACACATATAAATGAAATGGGCGATATAAATTAGTGGGAAATAACCACTAATACTACTGCTTCATATAAATAACTTAACAATTCTATTGGTCATCAAAAGCTCATAAATTATATAAAACAGTATACAATAGGCAATTATTTGAATGAAAGCAATCATATTTATTAGGATGATAGTAGTCGTGAACCCATTAGGCGGATGTAGTATGCTTAGTGACGTAACACTCCGCATCCAATTAATTCAAAGGATACACGTGAGCTCGACAGTGAAGGTTTGTGTCAGGAAACCCATAAGTCTCAATAAAACAATCTACATAAATAAATAATCCTGTATTATAATTTGGAGAAGTAGGTAGTTTTAAATATAAGCAGCAAAGGTAAATACTACAAATAAATTGTGCAATTGATAATATTGAGACGGTTATTTACGCATGAAATATTTCATGTATCAATGCTATATTTCATATAAAATGAAAAATAATTTGTCATTTCATAAAAATGTATAGTAACACTGCTATTATTGATATAGTATGAAAAATACGTAGACATATGAAGATATGAATATAACAGCGATAAATAAATCACTGTTATACCTGGTGAACTTTACAAATACCTTCTGGATGCGAGCAGCATAGGACCGGTCGATGAGACTATAAACAAATAAACCTATGTCTTTTAAATGTTTATCTTTACTCGCAAAAATTATGATAATGTTTAATGAAAAAATTTATATAATTTCATTTTGTGGAATATTTAATGCATAAATATACAAGTAATATCCAATCGAACGGTCAGTATAATAAAATAGATATTTTCATAGATTATATCGGAAAGGCATTTACTTTATGGCTCGTCATTCGACGAATCGACACTTTCGCGTGACATATGAATGTCATGAGCATTTTCCGATGCGGGAAAAATAACCAAAAAGCCCGTCGAGGAAATTTCGGACGATGGCCAGAAATTACAATCATTTGTGTTAATAAATCAAAAAGTCACATCGTAAACGTAAGCCTCAACCGCGTCGTATTAATAGAAGCTGATAGAGATTATTTCAAAATAATATCCTAAACTCATATGGTTGGGTGGCGGTAATAATGATCTAGGAACAATTGTTGCATGTAACAACATCTTAAAAGATTAATTTATTAACAAGTAGACGAAAAAATACAGTTTGTGCTAACTAACCAATACAAAACATTTTTTGTAAATAAATTTCAGTGCTATCTTGGCCCTTACCTATACAATAAACTAAATAAAATTCTTGACATATATTCTCTTAATAATCATAATATTTATAATTAAGTTTAATTAAAAATACAGAACTATAAAGATATAGAAAACTTGTTTGTAATCATAAAATAAAATAAACTTATAGAATTGTCATGGTGTTCATAATACTGTATTTCACAT
Organism: Saturnia japonica; assembly: GCA_033032175.1. Lineage (NCBI taxonomy): Eukaryota > Metazoa > Arthropoda > Insecta > Lepidoptera > Saturniidae > Saturnia > Saturnia japonica. Next base: position 18,154,034 of record CM065318.1, read on the forward strand.
ATCCACAGATATATATATTTTATTATATTTTTTAAATACATAAACAAGGAACGTAACCACATGTCTACATCTGTGTAGCTATTTTTTGAATTAAGTTCACAATATTGTGGTCTTACTTGCTACATTATGAATGTAAGGTAGGATGAAAAGGATTATAACGAAGGAAAAAATAATGTACAAAGTACCTTGTGTTTCTCATATAAAATTATAGTTTTGTGATAATGTTAATAAGATACAGCAGTGTAATACTAGGTATGTTATAGGAATGAAATTCTACATATATGCCAAAAGGGTGTCTGAAAATACTAGGGCCGGATTTACTTACAATACATTTAGTTTTCAAAGTTCATTAATTTATTTCTTGTCCTACCTACTCGAGTTTTAATTTGACAATAAATTATTTATTTACGGATAATTTTCGGTCCAAAAAGCTGAATAGTTGTCTATGGAACTTACTTCTATATGACATAATATAATGCACGATCAATGCTTTTTATATGAGTGTAACCTTTACAAGCATTTCAAGTGAAACTTATTTGAATTTCAACAGTATATACATTGTAAACCATTTCGTATATGCAGTTCGTAACGTAACACGTATCGTAACGTCACATTACATCAAGTTTTCGTTACCGTCCCCAAAGAAGTTTCACTTCAAAAATAACAAACTTCCGTCACCGTTCCTTTAGGTTCCGTTACCTTGGTGTAACATTGTACGTCTAGCATATTTATCAGTACTTTAAGGAAATATCCTCATTTATGTTAATAAGATGTTTTGATATCCATTATATGTAGTTAGTATGTATGGATAATAAATATTAAAAAAATACGTATATACTTTTATAATTAACTATCGGTGTGCCCGCGACTCCGCACGTGTTTGTTACTACGCAGTAGTTATTTACATCCCGCAATTTTATTTTTATGCATATTATTGACAGTTCATATAGCCTTATCAATTGAGGTATGCACTTCCGGTGAACAATTTTTTAATCAAAATTGGTTAAGGAGTTATTGAAAAAGTTTTTTTGTTTACATATTTCTGAAATTGTTGTTGACGACTCTTCTTGCCTATCAATTATGAAATCACGTATGCTTAATACATATTCCATCTACGAAAACTTGTCAAAAACGGTAGATAAATTGAATTTTGCAATTGTGTTTTTTTTTTTTTATATTTTTGACAATCATTATAGATCACCAATTATCTTATGATTTATACTTCCCGTGTACAAAATTTCATAAGAATCGGTCAAGCCGTTTTTGGGATAAATCCGGATATACAAACACAGAGATAGACAACAATTTTTTTAATGGCATATTCGTAATCAGTATTCTTCATATAGTGTGCCTATCGGCAAATTTTGGAAAGATATTCAATATACAGACAACTACAGATTTATTATTATTGATTTATATATTACTGTGATATTTATATAGGTATTGTCGCGACCACCATGTATGTGGTAAAAAGTTCGTCATAGTGACTCGCTTTTGCGTGTCACATTTCGGAATCAGCCTGCGCGTATCCTGTTAAAATGATGCAGGCCGGCATTACAACGGCGACCGTCGTTTGATAACGCTCTTCCGGTAGTCGCCGTTGTGTTAGGATTGTACTCTGCTTACAATCAGGGACAGTACTGTCAATATGTAGTGCTACTATTAAAAAAAAAAAAATTGGTTAATTGGCGTATAAATTTAATATTGTCTTACAGTAAGCAAAGAACAACGCGGATTTGTCTACGGAACCACAGCTACATACTGGCGTTGATCATTTAACGATCAAAGAAGTTCTCAAATTCTTACCTTTGCCGTTCTCCCAGCAAATGTTTTTCCTCCTTGCTATGATAAATGGATACACGAGGCTTGAAGAGGTATTTCAGCAGGCCAGCATGACATCGACGGTCACCGTTGTTTGTGTACTGTACTGTACTCGCCATCAGGTAATATACAGTAATTTCGACAAGCTAGTTTAAGAAGTGTACTAAAATAATATGACACGAGTCCCACCTTGTCCTTTAATTTTTGGTAAAAGCTTCGTTTAGGTCTTCCTCCACCTCGCTTTCCTTAAGTTTTTCCTTTTAAAATCGTCTTAAGTTGTAAGAAGTCGTCTTGCCGTATCAAATGTCCAATCATCTTTCGTCTTCTGTCTTTCTTCATCAACTATACCAAATACTTTCTCATTTGTAACTCTTTCTGACCAATTGAGTTCTCCATACTCCTCTAACACCACATCTCAAACGCTGCCAACTTTTCACAGTCTCTTTGGTTTAACTTATTTACAGCCACACAACGGTATGCCCCAGATAACGATAAACGTCAAATTCACAAAATGGCATTACTTATTATACATACATACGTAAGTGTGAGAAACGACCAAAATAAATGCTAAAAAGTCAATGAACTCGCTGCGTAATCGGTCAAAACAGCCGAGGAGATAGACTCCTCGATACTACCACATCGAGATTAACGACCCTTTATCACAAAGACCTTTCGTCCGATATAATAATTAATCCATATACCCCCTCCCACACCCTTGTAATACAATCGCAGAGACTTATATCCAATAGTATCTAGAAAATATGATAACATATACTGAAGGATTAAGTGCAAATTCTGTTCGGTTTACGAACTTACTTAAAAGTCGATTACCGATCGCTATTAAAAAGTATTTTCGGTTCAAAGAAATTTATTACTCAAAAGAACATAGTTTGGTTAATGCGAATAACATAGATATTTGTTACAGTAATTAACAAATCTTAAAATGTAGAAAATAATTTCGGATAGATTGATTTAAAAATATTAACATTAATAACATAACTTTGTAAGGAAAGAAAAATAAGTATCTCCTTAAATATAGAGGCAGATTTTTTAAATCTATATTAACTCAAAATAAATATTTATTCTATAAATATAATATCTATATATTAATATGTGAAACAAACACCTTCTACCCGTTTTTAAGCGTATTGCGTGCACGGAAGACTTTGTGATTTGGCATCGTTAAAGTTTATATGGATAAGAAGTGCAGAAAGCTAAAATTTATTTATAATATCTGTTACTAATATATTAAATTAAATAAATTAATACTGCAAATCCTAACACGACTACTCCCATTGTAATTGGACCCCCCAAAATATTGACACTGTCATTCAACGAAAAGTGACAGCAAGTGATTGTAGATAATACTCATTGTTTATGAATAATGCAAATGTCAAACAGAAAATATAGTCTATGATCAAAAGTCTCTGGTCGAATTTCGACCTTAGGGCAATCGCTAGTATTTATAAATATATCCAATGATTCAGTTTTTCTATTATTATCAATCTAAACTGGGGCTGTGCAGGCTCATGCAGTCCTGTATCACTGCAACCAATGAGATCTATTGTGATCGCCCCACACTGCTAAAGCTTCTCATCCAGTCCTATAGCTATAATACACTGCTGGACTTTTTTGACAGAGAGTAACTGAACCTCTTCTGGGAGCAGCACGTGATTGCCCAGAATTCGGTTGCGTTTAGGTATTAGTGGGTCATATTTACACAAGAGGTGCTTTGGAGTTTCGTCCGCACTTTTGCTGAATCTGCAAACTTTTGTGCACTGGACACCACTGTTGTACATATATTTATTTAGACAACAGCGTCAAGTGAGTGACCTCACAAGATTCGTAGTTGATTCCTGCTGAGCATCAGAACCTCTCCAGCTCTACGCTGGTTAAATGCGCCAATAAGCTCCTTTTCAGTTTCTCGAAGGTCTTCTGGTAGTTTAACTTATTGCTCTATTGCTCGAGGTTTAGTTACTATTAATAAGTTTGTTTGTTAAATATTTTTTATTTCAAAGCATATAATATCTTGTTCCTATAGTTTTGATACGTAAACAAACATTGTAGTTTACCCTTTGCCCTAGCCCTTATTGCGAGAGCCCTCTCAAAAATTAAAAACAGTACTTAGCGGGTTCCCTCGCTCTCTCGGCTCTTGTATATCGTATATAGAATTCCACACTGCTACAGTAATGAGGTGATTTAAGAGGGGTTCCGTATAATTTAAAATAATATTATGTTAGTGATAAATAATTAGCATTGATCTTTTTCAAATTAAATGCGAGTAAAACTAAAATGAGTTAAAATGAATTGCCGGTAGTAGTAAATGTTTTGCAAGTTTTTTAATAATATTCATTACTTTAATACACTGTGGGAGTTTTGATAAATATGTTGTCGAACTAATTCATATTTTATTGTTATTATTATATTATTTCTTGATATATGTTTTTATCATAAAAAGGGGGCAAACGGGCAGATGGCCGCAACACCAGAGGACTCGCAGATGCGTTGCCGGCCCTTTAGGGAAAAATAAGCCCTCTTGTTGAAGGTCACCAGGTCATAACTGCTCGGAAAAACCTCAGGCGATAGCTGGTTCCACAGAGTGATTGTGCGAGGCAGAAAGTGCCTTAAGAAACGCACTGCTGTGGAACGCTGGACATCGAGGTGGTGTGGATAGAATTTACGATTCTGACGCGATGTCCGATTTTTTTTTTCTGTACAGGATAATTTCAGGAAGGGACAGTTACTAAATTATTAGCTGTTACTCTAGTTGAAAATCTGTTACCAAGCACCTATAGGTGTGTTCCGGCGGTTGCAGTTGAGACCCACTATTCCAACTAGATTTAACATGTTTAACAACAGCTAAGCCTTTAAAGAATTAAAATAGAAATACTGATCCGATTCAAACAATTAATCTCATTATTTCTTGAAAATTTCTTAATACCATTGTGATTTAAAACTCGATGAAACGTAAAAGCGACACCAAAAAGAGACAAACACATACATCTATAGAATTTAATCAGCGAGAGAATGAGATAGATTTACATTATACGAGGTTTCCTATTCTATCGATCTTTTTTATTCCACAAAAGTGGCAAACAAGTATACACTGGTGATAAATGGCTACCATATCCTATGGACGTTTGTAATAATATAGGTATCACTAGCGTGTTGCCGACCTTGGACCCCCCACGCCAAGGAGCCTTGGAAACTTTACTCACCGCAGGAACACAACACAAAGTCATTTGCCTGCGATCTTTCAACAATATATTAAGGGTACAATAAAAAAGTACGAAAATCAAAAGAATTATACGAGGGTAATTGAAAAAAAAAAAACGATTTTTGCAGAAGAATGAAAAGTACGCTCAATTATAAATATTATCGTGATTTAATTGTAAAATAGCATGTCGGCGGCGATCATCAAATAATTCGATTTATGAAAATACGTCACATTTCTGAAATCTTATTGTATTGTTGAGGTTTAGTAATTAATTCGTGCCAGTAGAAAAAACTGACAAGCAGAAAATACCAATTATTTACGATTTCATATGCCAAATCTTTTGTATTGGCTTTCGAAATAAAATAATTTCTTCCTGTATACTCCTAGAGAAATTAAAAATATTTGTCAGTAAAATTATTTTCATATCATAGTTTTATTTTCCTGATCAATTTTTTTAAAGGCATCTCGTAAAATCAAATTCTGCCAGTGTCATGTCAGTCTTCAGAGAGTCATTGTATAATTGAATTTTATATAATTATAATATTGTTATCACAGCTTGTGCTGCTAAAAGCACAAGTGTACAAAATTACATTAAAATAGGCCAAACCGTTGCAACTAAAGAGATAGTTTTTTTTATTTTATATGTGTTAAATGTTCAACCGGGATTTTGAAAAAAAAAAATTGTACAGACAGAACTATGAATTTATTAATATAGAAGATATAAAACGGGAAAAATATATGATACGATTCAAATGAAATTGATTACGTTAAGTCACGTCGAAGGGACCCTAAAAGCTCAGGGTTGTCAGTAGTAGGGTAAGCTAAGGGCGCGGGCAGGTCGGGCTCATTACTGCTATCATCAAGGCTTAAAAGAATATGTACAGACAGTTTATATCATACTTATATTTATCTCAACATCTATACATTGACTTTCTTAAAAACCGACTTCAAAAAAAGATAGTTTTTTTATGGATGTTCAGTTATAACTTCTTTATTCATGATCCGACTTGGACGATTCTTCTTTTGTTGGATAGGGGACCTCAAATGTGATCCTATTTTAATTTCATCGGCTTGCACCTTCAACTTCGGAGATATAAAAAAACTCTTCAAAACCATTAAAGTTGGTTTTCTTTTTGTCAAAAATTGTCCTGTTAAAGAAACAGCTAGCAAAGGCTAGTTCGAGTTGGAACTATTTGACGACTGTTATCTCTTTCTTTATTATTGGAGATATATTTCTTTTGTAGTGTTTAGTGGAGGGTAGAATTGAAAACTGCGCGTTCATCTTGTGACGGAAGTGCAACATGAGAAAGTTAAAACCATCAATTATAATAATTTTAATTCAAAATAGTCAATGCGAGTAATATGTGAATTAATTCAAATCAAAATAACGTTTATTTATACATCGTTAAATTTTTTTTTTTCACAATAAAAAAAACTTGTGAAGTTCACGCGCGGTAGACGTGAAATATTCAGTAAAAACATCTTCTTTAACAATTTTTTTATTCCTAAATCGGCGGTAAATACAAATTGTACAAATCTGGTCATCACACCGCAAGGCCAATTCGAAGATGATCATAGTTGTGAAAATAAGGACTTGCATTAACCGTGTATAATGTATTCTATCTCATTCTCTCGCCGGCTAAATCCTATAGATGTATGTGTTTTTCTTTTTTTAGTGTCGCTGTTTCGTTTCATCGCGTTTCATAACGGTACTAAAGAAGTTTTCACTTCAAAAATCAATAAAATTAATTGTAAATTATCATTCAATTCATAATTATCATTCAAGTTTATCATGTTTTTGGGAAAAGTGATAACATTTTTGTTATGTTAAGCCAAAGAAGAAAGTTCTTAAAACTTCTTACTTCGCGTGTAAATATGTATATGTGTGCTTAAATACCTGATTTTGGAATATTACTTTCAGGTTTATATTTTCAGACAACAAGGTAAATTGAAAATTTCATAAACTCCCGACTCAAGTATCCTATTCATTGAGACCATTCCAACGAGCCCAAGTACAATATCTCTGCTGTAAATTTGCGAGGAGTTAGGTATCCTACAAATTCCAGATGACGCTTCAGCATCAGATCAAAGTTTTTCTAATGCCACTCGACTCAATCAGACCCGTTGAAAATGCTCACTTCTATTTATCATCTAGAAAAGAGCTGATAATCTTCAAAGGAATTAACAGATTTTCTTTAACCTTAGCTAAGAATACTCTTCATCAACTCACCTTTTAAACAAAAAAAAAACTAACAACCGTTTATAAGCTTCCCTTTTTTTGTGTCGGTGGTTTAAAATCAAACAAGTAATAAAAAATGTTGTTTATTGCAGATGATATATAGTTAACTAAATAATCTGTTTACAATGGATCTCCGTAGAGTATAAAGTCTTCGTCAGTCTTTACTACAACTCCGTGTTATTGGGTCCCTGATAATCCTGTACCCAGGTAACGTATACTTTGCTAACAACTTTAAATTCTAATATAAACATCATAAACGAATTAGTTAATAAACAAAATTAGAGGTGACACCCTGATAAGACTAATCTAGGTTCGTTGACCGTTATCAGTTCGACCTCAGTATCACCGATTGCATTATCAGCCTGGAGTTGTTTATGTGAATATGATAGGATATTGTCGAGAGTTATTTCTGAACGAAGCTACTGGAAAACCTTGCCTTCTTGTTTCGAGCTCGGAGTTGAAGATCTTTCTGATAATTTTTGTTTATCTATACCAATACTATAAAGCTGAAGAGTTTGTTTGTTTGGTTGAACGCGCTAATCTCAGAATCTACTGGTTCGAATAAAAAAAAATTCAGTATTGGATAGCCCTTTTATCGGAGAAGGCTATGGGCTATATAAAATCACACTATAATAAATAGGAGCGGAGCATCAATGAAAAGTGTTGAAAAAACGGGCAAATTTTATTTATTTTGAGAGCTTCCATTGCGTTCGCTGCGTAAATGGTTAAAGTTACGCAAAAATTGTGTATGATGGAATTGTTTCACATAAAAAGTTCGCGATAGCATATGGCTATCTTTTAAGGTTTACTCAATATAACCTTTTTTTATGGTAATAAAATTTGTTCTAAAAGAATGAATTATTGCGAAGGTGTTTTTATATACATGGTCTTAATCCTTATCAAAATAAATAAGTTATTCATCACAAGTAAAATATTTAATTTTGAACTAAGTTGCTTTTTACAGTAATTGATTTAAATGAATATCTTAGGAGATATCACAGTTTTAAAATAACTCGGCAACAAAATAATAATCAAATATCGCGAGCGCATTTTTTTTCTACAGAATTATTTGTGAGGCGGGTGGCACCTATAATACGTTGTCTACGAACCACTCTCTCTCTCTTTCTTATAAGACACGGACGAAGTTGCGCGGGTCAGCTAGTTTATTTATATTTGCATTCGCTATGCAGACATAACTTATACTTTGAGCTAATCATTTTGTTACGACGCAAACATAAAGTTTTAACTAAGTTAAATAATAACAAGTAACACCTCAAAAATAACAACGATACGACCGTGAATCATAGCATGAAACAATTAACCCAGATTATGTAGTGCGATCTACCACAAGCTCTATGAAATTATAAATTATATTATGTAGGAAGCATTTTGTGATTCAGGACTCGCTCGCGTGTTACACTCGGTGGTCGTTGATTCGACCGCTTAAACTGAGAACTTAGAAACAGTAACGTCGACTCGATATCTACTAATAATTAACAATAATATCAGTCTGTAAATGTTTCACTGCTGCGAAAACGCCTCTTTCTATTAGTAGGCATGATCTCAATCATCACGCTAGCTCATAAAGTTTTGGCGATTTCAAACGCAGAATAAATTCACTATTCTATATATATCCACATACAACGTCCAGGCTTCCTCACGATATTCTCTTTCGCCGCGCCGACAGCTGATTGTGTCAGCAATTTCAATTAGTAAAAATACGGATTAATATAAATTCTTAGTACGACCTTCTGTTCCGCTTGATAATCCTAAAATATGTTTATCAAGTTTTTATAGTAGGTACTAGCTATGTTCCGCGGCTACACCTGCGTATAATTTAAAAGAAATCGCTGATTGCCGATTTATGTATAATAAATATTTCTGTATAGACAATATTTTTTGTAAAAAAATTTTATGGTAGGATGTCAACATATAATTGCCCATGGGGAAAACAGCATGCGTTTAGATTAATAAGCCTTGCCTAATAATATTACTAAATCACTTTTAATTTTCAATACATTTTTGTGACAAAATATCGAATTAAGACTTATGTATAAGAGATAGGCATATGCCTCTCTACTATATAGTAATACTATATAGTATTAAGTTCTTTTTTTATATACTAAGGACCAATATTTTTGTAAAACATTGCATTTAAATATCACTAACTATTACGCTAGTGCACGCGAATAAAGCAGTTCAGAAGCGCTTTTTCTTCCGACTTACTTAACAACAGTCAATATTTAAAGTTAGCTGAGAGTTGTAGTCTAATGTTAGATAGCCTATACTATTTATTATTAATCTTGATAGTTTATACAAAAGCATTTTTTGAATCTGACAATTAGATCCAGAAATTTAACAAACAAATAAAAACTCTTCAGCTATATTATAATACAGTAAATAAATATAATGTATAATAATGCAGTGTAAATTTGGCCATACATCAATTTCGGATTTGAATTTATTTAATTAAATACACCGTAGGATTAAAATACTTACTTGGAAATTGTGTAATTTTCAACGTCTCTGCAGTAGTGTTTATTCCTCTGTGTTCAAACTCGAAGGGTGTGGTCCGTGCGGTTGGCAACACTCACCGGCACCTGAGGCTATTAAGACTAACCTCAGGACTGCGGTACTTTTAAGTTAGTTATACATAGCTATAGGTATAACTAAACAGGCCTGTTCGCGACGTCATCATTATTGCATCTCTTAGTTACTAATTGATTAACTACATATTTATTCATGAAACTAGCGATCGCCCTAAGCTAGAAATTCGACCAGCGATTTTTCGATCATAGACTATTTTCTGTTTGACATTTACAGTATTCATAAACAACGAGTATTACCTCCATCACTTGCTGTCACTTTGCGTTGAGTGACAATGCCAACATTTTGGGGGGTCTAAGTTCAATGGCACAGGTCGGATTAGGATTTGCTGTATTAATTTATTTTATTTAATATATTAGTAACAGATATTATAGATAAATTTTAGCTTTCTGCACTCTATTTCTGCACTTTAACCATGCCAAATCTCAGTCTTCCGTGCACGCAATACGTTTAAAAAGGTATAGAAAGCTTTTGCTTCACGTATTCATATATAGATTACTGAAACGGTAAAACATAATCCAAAGTCCACATTTTACACAGCTAGCATTGGTAATATCATAGCCTTGTAGTTTATCTGAAAGTGAGTCACACTATGTATGCGCATCGAGCTACACGCTGCAGATTTCTGGTTAATTCCACACGCCCTTCGTTCTATCGCGTGAATTTTCAATGTTATATACACGCCTCAATGTATAATTGACGTGCAATTAGGTGCATTATGTGGGTCAGTGTTAAAACGAACGCTGTTTCGTGATCGTACGTTATCATCACTATGATGTTAAGTTAGGTAGGTCCAACTTGAAAAATAAGTTCGATCATCGAATCCGACTCGGTTGCGTTTGGAAATCTACTAAGATCTCGTCCTGAATACTTCAGTATAGCAGGGCGAAAGTCTTCGACTACTGTGAGTAGCACTGAATCTTGGTCGATAACGATGGGCCTTTTAAGAATGCTTAAAATCGCTCCAAGGAAAGGGCTATGCTAAGAGTTCTTTGCGTGATTAATTTAGAAATGAGGAGATACGCAAAAGGACTAAAATCACTGACATAACTTTTGAGGGGTACGTCTAAAAACAGTGGCGACTGTTGAGAAATTGGTTATCCATCGACGGTTATCGTCAGTCGGCAGCTGGAAACCAAAAGAGAGTCAATGTCTAGGGTTTAACAGCATAAGCATGGTGGTCACAGCCCAGTCGGTTACAAATACCCTATCAACTCGAAATTTCGTAAATTTGTTAACAATTCGACATCATGTAGATATGAGAACATACTTTTCCGATATATTTTAAAATACTATCTTTGTCCACAGCTCCGCACACATTAACTACATAATTATTGCTTATGAAGATATCGTGATATTATTTTTTTAGATAAGGACCAAGTATCTAAGGAATATTACAAAAATATTTTTTAATCAAAATCTGTACCATAGTTTTTGCGTGATGCGCGCATAAAAACAAACCACAATCATTTTATTTATATAAAATATCGCTTCCATTTTGTTTTTTTAAGCATGATTAACACTTTCCTTTTCACGTAACATCACTAATCTATTGATAAACAATCTAAAATAAATGACAACATAATCTAGAATCATATGACACTCAGACGACCTTATCGAGTCATATGTCAATGACCTCAAAAGGAAGTTATCTTTGAAAACACTAAATAGAAAGGTTTGGAAATATTTTTTATAATGAAGATGATAAAATTTTGTGTCAGACTAAATCATGACTTGGGCACGCGCTGTGAAAACAATCATTACCTTTTGGCATTTCCGTACAACCGTAAGACGCTAAAGATCACCACCATGACTGGACCTGCGCTGCTCGTATTCAACGGGTTCCAGCAATATTTACTAGGTCATCTGTATAACTTGTGACAGGTTTAACCACGCTGCGTCGTCGCCACTCTTCGAGCCTATATCGGCCAGCCTTGTGCCACTTAAGTCTAAATCGATTAAATACATTTTTTATTAAATATTCTTCACTCAAAGTATGCTAAGTACATTTCTGGACCAAGAATATGTATGATCCATAAAATATCAAACGACAATCAACAACTAAATTTTCTTTATATCTTTCACAGAGAAGCTACGTCATGTGTCATTCATTCTTGTAAATGTTGTTGATGTACATAATTTAAAAAAAGTCCCATCTAACATAACAAACGAATTCATAATGAAGCTAATTAATTCATACCTACTTAATTGTATTAACTTAAACTATAATGCAAACTCTATATCTACATTTACTTGTCTGTACACGATAAGCCTTGAAAATAATTTTTCACTTTTAAACTTATTCTCTACTTTCTATAACTGGCTTCGATAATAATGACTGCCTCGTTAGCCTAGTGGTCGTAAGCGCGACTGCTATGAGCGAGGTCTTAGGTTCGAATCCTGGGTCGAGCAAAGTGTTATTGGGTTTTTCCTATGAAATTCTTAGTAGCAGCTCGGAGTTTGATTTCGTGCCCGATTAATGGCAATAGGGTCGCCCCCTATTACATGGGACGTAAAAACATACTCGGCGAATTGTGGGTGTACATTAGTACACCTCTGCCTAAACCTTCGGGAATACAGGCGTGATGGTATGTTTGGTAGGTTTCAATAATAATAATCATACCAGAGAAATAATAGGCTATTATTAATTGTTACATTACAAGATTTATTATTTTCTAAATAAGACATTACAGCAACGTACGGCATTCATCCAAAGAATTCTCTCGAAGACAGTTTGTCTGCATTTCCAATGTATGTTGATCGTATGATAACAGCTTCGACCGAGATATCGAAATCGGAACAGCGTCACGATGACCAAAACGATCCTTAATCCGGCAAAACATCCGTTTACACTTTATCAGAATATTTTGATGCCAGATTACGTCAGGGCTTCGTTGACAGAGGAAAAATATTAAAAATAAAATAAGAAAATCAAATTTCAAATAATTTAACGTAATTTATATTATAAATATCTTGCTAAAATCCATGTTATTATTGTACATAAGAGTACGAATTATGTGTATGTGTTTTAATTATGGGTTTGTGTTTGTTAATCTTCGGAACCATCTATTTGAAAAAAATATTTTTGCCAATTATAGCTCATTTATTGAGGAAGGTTATTATAGGCTATATAACATCACGATACGACTTTAAGAAGCAGAACAGTAACCATGAAAGTCAAACAATTTGGAAAACTGTGGGCAAGTAAGGTGAGTGCGAGAAAAGATGCTACACGGGTGTGTGTTGCAGTGTGTTGGATAGTTGGTTGATCAATTTATCACAGGTAAAACCTTGGAATACCACTAGTTAAGTCATAAAAATAGTATTAAATAAGCAATGAGATCATATAATATTGGTCCCTGATAAATAGCGAGCGATAGAGCTGCATTAATTTCGTACTGTATCGGGCATTTCCACTGACGCTATCCCAGCTTCATGAATAAACATATATGTTTCGGACGCATGTAGATAGCCTAACAATTCTTCTCGTTGAATTATTGCGAACGGGCAGACACGATGCACAAACATTTCGTGAAAATTCTATCTTAAAATATCTATCAATGTCCCCAATGGGATTTCCCATTGGAAAAATCTAACCGTTTTAGCATTAAAGGTATAAAATCATTTACGTGAAAGAATTATTTATAACACATTTAATTTTTTTGGTGATCCCTACTTTGTATAAAGAACCTCTGTTGAAAAATTTAATGGTCCAACAGTTTAAATTGTCCGTTGTATGTTATTCAGGTGATACCAATATGGTAGATTTGGAGAAAGTTGCATTAAGGAAGTATACAATATACATATATTTTGCCGTAGATCATCAGAGCACGCGCATTGATTCGCAACACTCACCTGCCTCACGAACTATTGCTAAGTGTATATAATTTTCAGTACCTATGAAAAGTTCTTAAGTGAAGACCGCGTCTTGGAAAAAGTAGTTTAGGACGCCCTCAAACCAGTCGGAGGGAAGACTTGTAGAAGGCTGCTAGAAGCTAGAGATTGGATCAAATGGTGAACGTTGGGCTCTCCCAAGACAGTGGACCGCTAAAGGCTGATGATTATGATCCAGTCGCGTATGACGTTGATGATCTATGGCCACAATGGCTGTATTTATCAATCGAGCCAATAAGGTAAGCAAATATACAATAACGTAGTTAAAGTCGGTTCGCATGCCACGCAGATCTCTCTATAGATGGATGCTAACATCTGAATTAATCCAAGTCCGTGTCGGGGGCGGTTTTATGTGCCTCATGCATAATGCATGGGAGCGTCGGATATGCACCGAGATTGAGGCTTCACGACAACTTCCAGTGGAATGGGTAGGACCATTAAAATATACACAACAGAGAATTTATGTTAGAAAAGCTAGTAGTGGAGAACCATTAGTCTGCATATAAACCATTGCAACGATTCCTATCTAAATATTAAAATATATTGCATAAAGCAATAGTGCATTTTCTACAGAAGGTAATTTATCATTGTCAGCATTAAAATCTGTAGGCAGAATATTCTCAATTTGGCACGATACTCCATAAGTTTCTTGTTACAAACAATCACTTGAAGAAATATATCTGCAAGCTTCTGTTAGGATTTCTTTATATTGTATTTCGTATCTTTATAGGTTACTATCATGCACATTAAAGACTTTAAAAAGGGATCTACCATGATGCAAGCTTTGTATTGGATTTTTACCATAGTTTGGTGGGCACGATATAATTGATTATAAGAGCTGTGAAGTTTTTGTTGTTATTTTCTCGTTTGTAATGCAGCAGAGTTGAAGTCAGCCTCAAATATTATTTGATATTAACTACACCCCAAGTTACACTTACAATAATCGAAAACTCGATACTAAGTAATTCCATTATTTCAGTACGGAAACTCTGTTACGATAAGACATGCATGACGTCAACGGATTCTGAAACCGCGCTGAAGCATAAAAACAAGACATAACAAGTTATCAGTAATGTTGTCGGTAGTATTATTAGATGCAATCCTTCAGCCGTCAACCATTAAGCCGGATGGCGATACGGAACACGGAACTCAACGGATTAACGCAGGAACGAGGAAACATAATGTTCATTCAGTATCAAAACAGATAACAGCGCATCCTGAACCGTGCAGACCATCGTTAGCATTCAACCCGGCTTCGCTCGCCGAACGTGATTGAAAAACAAGGAGAAACGACCAAACGTGCGGAATCGATTTCAATTTGTACACAACGTGTGCCGGATTTGTGGATTCTGTTTTTCTGGTTTTTATTCTTGTTTGTTGTTGTGTTTTTTTAGTTTCACAATTCTAATATTTGTTTTCTATTTCATGTATTCTGTTTGTTTAGGTACTATCAAAGGCTAATTTCTTTTCTCATCAATCTCAAGCCGGTCAGAATAACAGTCTTTAGATCAAAACTCACTAAGTACAAAGTAAATTTGCAGAAGTTAGCAGAAAATTCTGACCGAGTTACTTTACTCGAATCATCTACATGTTATATTCTACTTGAGGATTGTCAATCCGCCCCCTTATTACATTTCGCAATAGCAAAGTGATAGAAAAACTCGCTAAATATTTGCTTCGAAATATCAAAATCATATTGTGTTTGGTACATTATAGGTGTTATATAATACGAATTTGCGATTTCTGCCATAGCTTTGCTATTGCGAAATACGTAATAAGGGGGCGGATTAAACAGATGGAGTAAGTCATCGTTGTATTAATTCTATTAAATAATATATATTGAAATCTTAATCCTTAAGGGTTTAATCTTTTTAACTGCTGCTTCACACTTGTCCCCAAAATGATTAGTGATTAGTTACCCTTTGCGCGTTGTCTATACATACCTATAGTAACAAACAACTTTTACTAGCAGGTAACAACAACATTAATCAGGTAAATCGATTTTTAGTCTTTCCTTAACTTACTTATTTTATCCTTAGTCCATTGCAAAGTTACATTTGGGATTGCGTTTTTTAGAGGACGCAATTTTATTTTTTTTATGTGTAGGAGGGGGGGGTCAGTGTAAAGCTAAAACCAAGTTTGTGGGGTCGTCACCCTTGTCTCACGGCCGCCATCTTGAAAATAGGAGTTGAAATGGTTTTTACGGTATATCTCTTATACTATTTACCTGATAAAAAAAAATTAGACATTTTTTGTTGCAAATTAAATTCTCTACAACTTTAATCCATTAACTTTTTGTCGTAGAACTATAAATAAAAAAGTTATAAGCGAAAATGTTCAGAAATTCGAGAAAAAATATGATATTTTTCGATATAACCTTTTTTTATCATTTTTTGTTCCTCAAAAAACGATCTACAAAAATGGTCTGACATGACTTAATTTTTTCGTAAAATGGTAAAAAAAAGTTATATCGATCGAAAGATCAGGATTTTAGAATTATTATTGTAAGGGATTATTAAATAAAATTCCGATATTTTTTTTTAAAAACTGGATGTTTATTTTTACCATATAATAATATATGTATATTCATTGTTGAAACAAAGTACGTTATAAAATGTACACGAACTCTTTATCCGTATCTAGAATTGTTATTCATACTTAACATTTAAAAAACTACGTACACATTATATGTATTTATAATAACTTAAAAATATGCATTAATAATTTATACATCGTACGAGGATGAAAAGTAATGATGTCAAACTTATGTTATCCTCGTGAACTTATACGAAAAAAAACCTAAGCTAACGCTGGACAAAAATTTCTTTTTTCCACACCTTTTTTTTTCTTTTATTAAAATAAAAACCCAATAAGGGTTAAAAAATCGATTCACAATTGAATGAACCACATTTTACTTAAAGCAAATCTCTTCTAATATAATATATATATATATATATATACAAGCTACAAACCAATAACGATTGAAAACGTAATGTTTCAAAAGGTAATTGATGCTCCAAATCCCAGTGTATTTATTAGCTTCACTTAAACAGAGATCCATCGGTAACGGTTATTTAGAGCGTCGTAATTTTTTGGTATAAATTGAATTATAATAAAATATATCAGGTATCAAATACACCTAGGCCATTGAGAAACGATTCACCAGCGAACAGTACATAGGTCATTTAATACAGATTGTCCGAAAACTGCAAAGACTAGATTGGTTCGGAAGGTAAACGCTTCCCGAAAATTCTAAAATAGATGTGGCCATATATTGGATATATACAAAAGGCTAAAAAACTACACTGAAGCGAGTACTTCATGAAACATCAGTCGAACGAAAAGTCATGCTATCTGGTTTCGAATGTTTACAAATTTGGCATTGTCTCCAGTTAAAAGCACACGAATTTTTTTTTACAAGGTATACATGTCCAACTACATCCTTAATATTATTGTGATAAAATTTAATGGACCATTTTTTTTCAAATATATTTTTGTTTCAAAAGAAAAACATCTCGAAGTATTTACAATAAATCATTTAACTCTTTTAATCCTAACACAAATTGTCATACCATTTTTGCTGGCCATATTTTAAGTCAGTACAACAGCCAAATAGTTAGTGATGAAACGACTGACTTTATTCCATGTGGTCAAGACTTATTCATATACGTTCACCTTCAGTGTTGAAAGTTGATCGATTCATTACTTGGACGATCAACAAAGAATGGTATCACAACAGCATAAGAAGAAAAATGAACAACTTTCCCTTTCACAGACAAAGTAATGCAAATCAATTGAAAATAATTGATTCACTAACACGTCGACTACGGTAAACTCGTTCACTTAATTAGTATTTATTATAATTATTGTTCACTAATATTAGTTCCTTGCTGAGATTGTGCGAAGTTGTCATTTATTTTAATCATTATTAATAATTGTATCATTAAGTTTA
Source organism: Saturnia japonica (assembly GCA_033032175.1). Lineage (NCBI taxonomy): Eukaryota > Metazoa > Arthropoda > Insecta > Lepidoptera > Saturniidae > Saturnia > Saturnia japonica. The sequence goes on from CM065318.1 coordinate 18,171,764, forward strand.
CCAATATTTAATGACATAGCTACCGAAACAACGAATTAAATAATCATTTTATTATTACAGTAATATATATTCACTACAATTTTTTGTTGACCAGAATTATCTTTGACTTGATTAACTTCATGATTTACATCATGACTATCTAAAAGAAATACGAAGTTAATAATTCAAAGATAAATCCGTTGGGGTTATTCCTACTGTTTAATTTATTCATCTTATAGACATCGATTAAAATATTTTAATTATATATTACATACAAAGTGCTAATGCAGACAGGTAAAATGAAACCTTCGTTGTGTTTTTCAATGAATGTAGATTTAAACAAAACCTTATTAGATATAAGATACTTACCAATTAAATTAACAGTAGATACATATGATACATAATCATTAAGATTTTTTTTTTCAAACAATATAACGACAATATTCAACTTTTCAGTTCTGTGAATAATCACTTAACATTTTAAATTGAATCACATTGTTTTATTTACATATAATGAAGTAACAGGTGTGTACCCGTCGCTTACATTCAGGGAAATGTTTTCTGCTTTGTTTGAAGCTAGTTCGTAAGCTTAGATTGCATGCGATATCAATAATAATGAACTAGACAACAATTTTTCATGTTTTATATTTATATATAAATATATATATACACATATAAGAAGTATATTATAATATACGTACCCTACAACAAATAACTACGTCCTCTATGATATCTTTTGTAAGACATTACATCACTACCTTCTAATATTTCCTCACAGTATGCTTTTTGACTTCATTATAAACATTTTGTTCGATTTATTATATACAATTTTACCACTAAGATTGAAAACCTTCATTGCTATGAAGGAAGAAGTACTTAGCAAAGAATTAGAGCTTCGTAAGGAAGGCATTTACGAACGGGACATTATAATAATTCTAAACGAAACGTTTTAACCCTGATGATTCCAAATTTTAATGAAGAGTCACAACATGAAGCGCTAAATATTACTTTTAAATTCGATGTTGCATTAAAAGTAGTTTTTGGCGATTAAATTTAATCCCCACGTATAAAAATTACAACAAGATTAGCTGCAACAGAGAATGATAATAATCAACCTTGTAAATTGAACATTACACATTTATATTGTGCTTAAATGAACCTAGAGACAATTTTACATGACTTAAACTTGATATATTATTTTTTTTTAAGTCTGTCCGTTGCATTATAGGTACTATAATAACGTATAGATTAATTATTACACTCAGAGAAAACGTATGTACTAAATTTGAGCGTTGTAACTACCCATATAATTTCATTTTATTGCTTTCAATCGTTGATTTCGTAATTTCATACAAATAGTAGCAAACTAAACCAAAACAAGTGTCGTCGGATAATGGAGAAACTTTAGATATACATATATTCAGATATATCAATGATAAGGAAGCTAACTTCAAAGCTCACATAGAAAGTTATATATATATATATATATATAGAAGTTTGCAAATATGAAGGGAAGTATGAAATGGATACTGCCATACAATGAAATCTGTCTGCAATTCAGGAGTTTTACATGTAACGCTGATTTATTAATAACTGCGTGGATAAACATTTTGCATCCTTTAAAATATATTTTAAGCGAAACCACTACTAAACTCTTCATTACTTTCAGATTACATGTTTCCAAAAAAAGCAACAAAAATTAAAACAAAATGCATATCTGGCATCGAACAAACCCTAGAAATTTAAAACTTACAAATTTTCAACAGTATCTATAACCACTACGCGCTTAACAAGTATTTTGAGCATCACTAAATACATAATTATTATGAAAAAGTTTCAAGAATTAATTTTGTATTAGGCACAATTTTTTTTTTCATCCATCTTACATATAACATATCAATATAGTCTACAGCACAAAAGACGATAGATTCGCAATACAATAATATATAGATAACATGTTACTTTTTATGCACAATTTTTTTTTATTCATATAATTGGATTTCGTAGACACTTAGTATGTTTATTTTTCATTACATATTATATTTTACATATACAATTTATAAGAATAGAGTTAATATAAGTAAAGCATTTTCTTTCTTAACAGTTAGAGCACATAGGACCCATTTATTATTACGGGACACGGTTTTTTTGTTTGTTACAAATGCTTTAATTTCACATTATGCAAAAGGGTATAGTTTAGAAGATTCTATCTTAAGAATGATAGGAGCGGGATTATCATCACCCCCTAACTAATTAATACAATTTCCACTGAATTGACAGTTATTTAGCAAAACATTACTACCTCCTTTAATTATTATTTTATACAGTTGTTTTAACTTTTACTTCACTGTGGATCGCGGGCCGGCATTAAAACATGTCTATCCACAAAGAAATTAGATGTTATCCCAACTATATTCTCACAATATCTACGTCTCGAGAGATATATGAAACATAGCGAAATAAAATTATTCTTATCAAATTGTTATCTTTATATCACAATATCCCAATATCCACAGTGACGCAGAATATCAAAAATAGGTATACATTAATATAATATAATTTCCATAATATATAATTATCATGCTCAGTTTATATTTTGAAATTAAGAAAAAAAGTCAAAGAAGCTAGCGATGCTAAAACTATACTATGCGTATTCAGTCTCCACTAGGACCTTATAATTTAGAAAATTCATAAAGTAAATCACAGAGTTTGAAACAGCAAAATATTTATTATTGAAACTTAACTTTTTAATCATATATATATAATTATATATATCTCACCGTCCCGCGATACAAAGTACGATTATTGATATGTATCCTTCTTTTCTTTAGATGTTTATTGACAATAGCGTGAATATAATGAAAATAAACTAGAAATTTCAAGTGTCCCATTCTATCGATCCATAAGTGCCATCTCTTAATAATATTATTCCATACATTACCACTGAAGATATTAACTCTACTTACACGAACCGTAACAATACAGCAATACCGACTCGTCGAAAATATAAAAACATTCCATCAGACCCTTACCATGATACGTTACCATATCATACTACGATGATAAGTAAATGGTCCAAATCGCGCATCATCCAGTAGAGAATAAGAAGATAACAGATACAGAGATAATGACTACTGAATACGTGCCAATCGAACCAACGACAAATGGTATGGGCCGATAAATATGCACCAAACCGAAATATTCGCATTCCGAAATTCAAAATACATACCGATCAGCTTCCAAAAATAAAAATGTATATATACCTTTATCATCTAAGAGTGCATTAAAGAATATAGTGAAAACTTACGAATAGTAAAATAGAACGCAAGAAAACTTGACTACAATCTAGTCTTAATTTTCTATTAAAAAGATACATCCATCAAAGACGGTTTCAAATCATATAAAATTAAAAAGACGCTCGACTTATAATACAAATGTTAAAATAATAAACGAAGGTGTGTGATTGAATAGTGCAAACTTATCGAATGCAGTAGAAGCCAAGTCGTTTAATGTACACAAGAATACGGATACGATAACTCGGTGCTTGGAAAGACCGTTTGCAACAACCAGGTGACGGAGCGACGGACAGTAGACGGATATATTTTCTAAAATGCGTCAGAGACGTGCCGTTTGGAAACCACCTCCAACGCGTGTCGAAAGTAATTAAAAACAAAGCAAAAACGAGAACCGACTCGACTCACAGCCTTATAAAATCCAGCATCCGAGGATCTACGTCTACATCAAACATAAGTCGAACTTAACATGAACGGGACCGAAATGGTCTGTTGTTTAAAATCAATTATCACCCTCGATACTTATTAAATAACTTTGTACATTGAATCCAAATGCCGACGCGTTATTTTGGATAGGCACTCTCTAGGCGGAGCGGCGAGCAATCGCCGCGTCATCGGCCTCCGTGGGACGGCCTCTAGGCCGACCGCTTGAGATCAGTGGAATCGGCCGGCTGCGGCCGGTGCGACCTATACACCACTCTAAGACGACGTCAGGTACGAGGAAAACGTGTGGTCGACCCAATCACCAGCAACGCCGATCTCACTCAGCATATCCGACACGTCCGGCGTGCACGAGAACTCGAAGTGCGACCCTGATGATGACGAAGCGGTTTCGAACGAGTCTATGTCTGTCGTCAACGTTTCCAAATCAACCTCACAATTAGGTGACAGCGGGAGCAGGTCTGTGATGGAGTAAAGGTCCGTGAGATCCGATTGTTCACGTCTGTTGTGGTCTTCGTACAAACAGGCAGATTCCGGAGAGTCCGGTGCTCCTGCGGGAGAAGCTGGTAATGGAGGAGGAGCAGGCGTTTCGACTGGCACGCTAGGAACCGACGGAACTGGTCTTCGTCGTCTAGAAACACCCCTATTATTGTTTGAATCAGCTCTCTGCTTACGTTTTGGTTTTTGTACAGAACCAGCTCTTACTCCGCTCCTGTCTGACTTAGCGGTTTTCTTGCGTGGCCTGTATTTGTAATCTGGATACTCCCTCATGTGTAGCTGCCGTAGTCTCTCCGCTTCGTCGATGAACGGTTGACGTTCCTCTTCGTTAAGTGTTTTCCAGACACGGCCGAGATTTTTGGATATCTCAGCGTTGTGCATGTCTGGTGTTTGTTCGCATATTTTTCTGCGTTCTATTTGTGACCACACCATGAACGCGTTCATAGGTCTCTTGATGTGGTTGGGGTTGTTTTTCTTGGTCTGGGGACAAACAGAAAGAATGCGATTAGATTTTGAATCTTACAGCAAAATTGAATTTTGTATAACATTAACTTAGGATTATTTATTAGAACCATATTTATTATTTCAAGGCCAGAATGTATATTTCCCGCTTGCCTAGTAATGTAAAACCTACAAATGATGATTTTTTTTCGGGATTTGGACAATTTCTTGCAAGGAAATAATATCAATTCCGACGAGCCTATCCATACCGCCTACAAAGATTTAATTGATTCTCGCTCCCATAATTTTTTCAGCAATGGAATAAATAATCTACCTATAAAATAGCGAAAGCGCATAGACAATAATGGTACATACTTCGATTGATTAAATGTATAATTTCATAATATTTATTTCGTTTTACTTTTTCCATATAAAACGCAAATTTCATATGTAAGGACCTATTATTAAACGATATTATATTTCGTATTAACATGAAGAATGAGTAACAAGTTTATCAAATTATTGTTATCGGTTTAATTGCGGCAGATATTAAAATTTCAAGCATGCCCACTGTGTCGAGCTCTGGATCTGATTTGTATGCGCATGATGCAGCACAGTCATATGCCCTTCTTACTACTAATGATATTGTTATCATAGGAATTATTACAAACAAAATATAATTGTATTCAGTGGTGGAAAATTTTTATTAGACAACGTGACATGATAAAGGCGAGCTCGGTCGGAGTTATCTGACGTTGAACTGTGTCCAGAGATTAAAGGATTTTCATGCTGCGCTAAATTCATAGGAGGAAGGAATCACTTTAACTTTTTCTCATAAATGTAATCTAGCAATGTTCTTTTCAAAAAAATTAACGGCTTTTTCTTCTCCTTCGAGAAAATCTCACAGAGTTAATGTTCCAATTTGAATACCATCCAAGCTTATCAATTAAATTACATTTATAATGTTTTCGAGTACGTCGAATATTTCCGCGTCTCGTCCGCGTGTTACGAGGATGGTCGCGGAAGGTCGAAAATGAAGGAAGTCGTTATCAGAACATAGGAAGCGCGCCTGAGGACGCCGGATCATATGGGCTCGATATCTTTTCCTCGCTAGGGATCGAGTTCCAATGGCGGATGTAATAAGAGGTCGCGTGGAGGTCGCAATTAAATAACGTAAGTTATGGTGTTAACGTAAGTAATTTTATATTTTAAACTAGCTTTAGGTAGCGACTTTGCTTGCGTTGCAAAATTGCTGAGTTAAACGAATAAAAATACTGATTCTTTATTCCACGCCTAAAATTTAATTTATTCCTATACAAAAACCTTAATGATGCTTTATCTAATCGAAATGTTCTTTTAAAGACTTTAATTGTGCAAGCATGGTCGAGACCCATTGATTACTTATATATCATATAAATATTAAAAAAAAAAAAAACAATTTTATACGCTTCTACAATATTTTTTTATTTACATAGTTGGTGGTGGACTAAGTAACGTTGAGAACTTAAGAGCAATGTTTTAGTAGTGTAATATTGTGTCATTATGCGATACTGCTTTAGGAGTAAGTTAGTAACAAATGTTTTATCCGCTTTATGCTTGTATTTACATTTTTACATGCGACAAGCGACCCAATACAGGATCGCTTGTAAGGTATTCTTCTGCCGTCAATTTTCATAAGATATTTCGAAAATTTACTGAAATATACACCCAATAATTACTCACTCAAACGCAAGTTGACTTCAGGTCGTTGTTTAAGTAACCGCTCTTGAATTTTTTTTTGCCACAACTTATTTATATTCAGGGCAAAAAAGGGTCTGTCAGATGTCGCGACCGAATCCAGTCGCACACTCCGTTCTCAAGGTGAACTTTATAGACGTAGGCATTTTTTTTGCTACTAAATATAGCGGAATTATTAAACAGTGGGTCAAATTGATTGACAACGTGAAATACGTTCATATGTTTGTGGTTTAAAAGCTATTAAAAATTACCGTATATAAAAAAATGTGATAAAGTTGTTAAGAAAAACTGCATTGTATATATGTATTTAAAATTTACAAGCAACCCGCAGCATATTTGTATTAATAACTCTGCTAATTATAATAATTTATGCTAATTTTACTTTCTTTTTTTTTTGTGGTGTAACGGAACCCACTGGGAAGGGAGTCAAAGGGTTAGTTAAATAATTTCTCTCTGTAGCAATTTGGTTTTGTATCTTGCTTAACCAATAAATATCCTGCGGCTGAGGGAATTTCTGATGGAAGGCATAGGTTTGCCTAAAATGAAATGGTGATTTTCAATGGGGAGAAATCTGCAGTTCGTTAGTTGAACGTCGAGAGTGTTTAACATACAGGCGAAAGCTGAGGTTCAAGACTGCAGACATTAACTGTCTTGTCAACGCAACTTTTATGAGACTAATAATTATGGGTCATTGTAACATATTAATTCGCACGAATATTTACAAAGCTTAAAATATTGTTTGTTTGTTTGAACGCGCTAGTCGCTGGAACTAACGGTCCGAATTGAAAAATTCTTTTTTGCATTCTATAACCTATTTATTGAGGAAAGTTGTAGGCTATATAGCTTCACGATACGACCCGAAGGATCGGAACAGTAATTAATTATAAACGTCAAACATTCTGATAAGCTATAGGTAAGAAAAATGAGAATAACGGTAAGTTGGTAGGTAACATTCACATCTAGTATACTAATAATGTTATAATGGACAATTTAGAGATCATTCGGTATAGGATATCGCAAGTCACAAGGCCCCCGCATGTACTTATACCACCGTATCTTATTTACACTACATACAAATATATCCAGGTTGCTATTATTATTATAGTTTTTGCTTCAACAATTTGTTTTGGCAAGCTGGTACGTTGCAACGGCTATCGATTTACAACGAAGCTAGTTCGGGGCTTTTCGTGACTAATTTGAATTCTGTTGCCATGTTGTTCGATTTTTTTTTGTACTGTATGTAACCTTATGTGTTAAGAATATTCATTTTTTTTTTTGTTACTAACTAACGTTCGACTACAATCTATTTAGGTAAAAGATTTGTTAATTTTCTATTGCGATTAAAAGATTAGATTTTTTTACGATGTCAATAATTTAAATAATGTTATGTATGGTCATTTTCTAAAACAAAAGGCATTCTACAAATGCTCTGTTAACAAACGATGTAACCTTTCAACTTGGTCCTCGGAAGTCCCGTACTAAGTGCATAGATTGCCAGAGGCTAACCACTTAACATGATGTAGACAGCATAATGATCGTCAGTTGGTCGTAACAGGTACATAGGTTCTGAAAGGGACCTTTCTTCTTTTTTTAACTAGTTAGACTTAGACAAAAAATGACCGATCACTTCCTTCCGTGACTTAATTGTAACTACGGCAACAGCCCAAACCGAGGTTCGGCCACTTTGCCTTAAGCGCTCGCCCCCAAGCCACAGTGAAGCTGTAAAAGCCGTCTGAGACTCCAGATCCCTTAAGGTTAACAGAATAGTCAGTTTAAAAAAAAGTTGGTTGTTATGGTTTTTGAAACCACAATATCTTTTTATTTTAAAACGTGAACAATTATGTAGACGAATAAGAACAGATTATCCATTATTCCGTTTCGTCCAAATAAATTTGTTAATTTGAATTTCATATAGCGACAAATTTTGAAATCTTGGGAAGTGCTCTTGCAGCTTTGCCATATATTTAGGAACCATACGATTCTCATAACTCGACATTGCAGTACTTCCCGGGTTTGGATGAAAAACGACCAACTAACAATTATTACTACTAACAATAAGATATCTGATGCCCAATATATAATTCAGTACACCTAACATTAAACAAAATAGAGAAATTCCTGTTTGACGAAGCCTAAAAGGCTCAGAGTAATAGTTAACCGACTGTAGAGTACAGTGAATACAAAAGCCAGTAATAAAACCCGAGTTATTACAATCGAAAGAACAGCTGTAAACGTCCCGCAATTTAGAAAATTAACTGTTAGCAATTGAAAATTGTAAAACAGGTTTACATAATTTAAAGCGATGTGGTATTATTATGACTGCAACTATGTAAAAAATAACACTGTAAATAAACACCTGCTGTAGAAATTTCGACATGTGTTCTCTAAGTTTTGTACAATGTGTAAAATTACAAATAAATTTAACATATTATTCTTGTCTTGATCTACACGACACGTCTCTACCAGGGTAGGCAGTAGGAATAGAACTCTACTTATTTGCAAGATTGTTATGCTTAATCAAATTAATTCGTTTAAATAACATCGTAAGAGACCTCTATAAAATGAAATATCGAGTTCAAGGCAAACCCTTACAGTTCAGAAAATATGTCAGCTTTATACTACAAATCTCTTGCAAATATAAAAATACATTAAAAAGTAAGTCATACTTAAACGAAGGACGAGAGATGATTTAGATGCGACCAGATTTACGATTCACTTCTACCGTAAATTCATTCGAAGTCGCATAAACTTTACGTGTTGAAGTAGCTTAAAAAATAACAAAATATCCGAACATCGAGTACTCTCAGTTTTTAAAATTATCATTATGACTTTAACGATGACATTTAATAAGATGAGATTGAAGGATACAAGTTTAAAAACTCGTTTTAACGTCACTCGAATATGACGAAAGCAAAGTTGCTTTTTTTAACGACAGTATATTTGTTTGCTAAACTCGATAAACAGTGTAGTGAAGTGTTAAAATTCGAGTCTTTCGTAAAGCGATTAAAAGGGTAGGGAGTTCAAGAACTCGTTTTGTTATTGTTGTTGACGATGGCAACATATTTAGTTTATTGTTTTTTGTTACGCATATTTTTTCCAAGTTCAAGAAAATATAATTTGCTTTGAGAAATTCCATAATCTTTCCGAGCGACCAGAAACAATGTCATTTTTATTGTCTCTTTTTAATCCACTTAAAAAAAAATAGAAGGTTCTCCGCTCGAATTTTTTTTTAAAAAGCTTACCGTCGTGATCGCGGTTTTGAGTGGTTAACACTGGCGGAATATCGATTCAATAACATTCCGGTTCATACCATCGAATCTTTCGAAATCTTACAAACTTTGGTTGGTAACACACTTATCAGCTGGCAGAGAAACCTGAATCAGAAACTACCATATGAGAAAAATAAAAAACAGTTTCAGCGTTTGAAATTGCCAATACATCGTAGTGTGGTGGTGGCTCATGCCCAGCTATGGGGCCACACACAGGCTTGTATTTATTATAAAAGTCTTCAGAGGCGCACGAAATTTTTTAGACATGCTATGCTTTTGCCTTGGCGAAATCTACGCCACCATTCAGATACAATATGAGCGATTAAAATTAAAGAATATGCTGTAAAATGCAGAAAGAAAGGTTGAACGATCATAAATACTTAAGTGCATGGTTCGATTCGCGAATGTATTTAAATGTATGCATAATGCGTACGTATTGGGTTTCAGTACATCGTTGTTAAGGCTTCCTACCGACATGTAAAAGTGAAGGTTTTAAGATACAAAACTTTACGTTTAATCAACAACATATGTAAGCGCATCTCAGTTCCTCGTTCTGGATAGTATAAACCAGGAAGCGAACCGGTCGCCCTTGTACAGTCGGCTCGACAGCCTGCAGCGGCACAGAACGTATGCGTTACGCGCGTGTAATAATAATCATACAAATCAATTCTCAAATAGAAGGCTCTGTACACGCCATTATTTACACGTGTATCGGTTAGCGTGTGGGTAGAATTACCCTTGGCTTATTAGGAAGTATATTAGCATTATTAAGCCTCTTATATCGTAAATCATATTATAAACAATTTTTAACAAAAACGAAAACCAATTTCAATGTTTTTGAGGAGTTCCCTGATGTATCTTGAAATTAAAATAGGACCACCCTTGAGGGATCTCCTTTCCAACGAAAAAAAAGTATTATCTAAATCGGTCCATAAACAAAAAAATTTTGGCCGTTTATCCATTAAAAAAAAATACAAATTGAGAAACCCCTCCTTTTTTTACGTCGGTTAAAAAAAATAGTGGCATAGAAAAAATACTTTACTATCCCTGTTGGTTAGCACAGTACAATCCAATAACGGCGACCACCGAAGGATCAGCATTCCATCGACGGTCGTCACTGTCGGCAGCTTATCGGGATTATCACCAGGTGGTCGTGAAATACACAGTTACAGATCTCTAGCATCCCGTATGATTATTGGACCCAGAAAAGCGACACATGTAAGCGTGCTCTGTGGTAGATTTATACTTTGTGTATCGTGGTCGCAACAGTCGTTTCTTAACAAGTAGTAAAGTTTATTTAAAAAAAATCTATGACGTCATTGTATTTAATTCGTTAAAAGGCAAGTATGAATGTAAATGGGATCAAAAACTTGGAATACGATCGAATGTTTTTTTAAATGACAATTTTACTTGCTTCTTGTGTTCTTGGAGACAAATTTTCTATCAGGCGGTGACTTTTTACCACGCACGTAATAACTGCATGTAATAATAGATAATAGAAAATAGGCCAGACTAATATACCGTTGTGTGAGTCATGCGCATTCAATTTTTTTTCTTGCGCAAAACTGGTTTCGTTATTTTTTTTTTCTCTAAGTACTAAGATTTATATATTTACCATTTCCGCGAAAGAAAATAACAATTCTGCGGGTTTTTTTTTGTAGGTAAAAAGATTTTTAAATAAGTAACTTAACAATTTTTATGTTTAATGACGGTTTGAGAAACATTGAATATACTATGTTTCTTTTATATTGAATTATGTAGCCTATAAGATTTTAATCTTCTTATAGGTTGAAGTTTATAAAACTTTATGAGATACATATAAAATTAAAATCACTTTCGTAAGGACCTCGCTGCGGAGCAAAATAACGGGAAATTAATACCGAAGATTATTTTATTAATTAGCCAAAGCTATGGAAACTGATAGTTAGGCAATAAAAATAATATACGAATAGAACAATATATTGTTTCTAGGAGCGTTGACGGTTTTAGAAACGTTGGCCTAACCCTTTTCGTTCTACAAAACCGGTACTAGGTTATATATCCGAACCAAGGTCGCAGTGGTGTTCCGCGTTTACAAATCTCATACATTTAGCACTCGATTGCGTTATTTTCGCAGACCGAGGCCGCCCAGCCGCTTATATGTTGCTAAAGAAGATTAATTACGACTAAACTTCCTATAGGAAATTGTATCAAAACACCGGAAATTTAGATTAGTAATATAGCAATAAACCGTAATTGAATATCTTTAGAGAAATGGCACCCGTGGACCGAAATCTATTGCGAGTTTAAAAATTAACTTCTATTATGAAAAAATATGTTATAATGTTCATTATATTAAGTAAACATTTTAACAATTAACATATTTCAATATCTATATCTCTACTATATACATTAAAAGTTTGTTTGTTTGGATTGTTAGGACCTCTCCTACTATTCCGATTCTAGAAATTCTTCGACTGATAGAGAACCTTATCTCAGACTGACATGGGTATAGGTTATTTTTTATTGTTATATAATTTTATATTGTAACAAGCTGTGCCCGCAGCTTCGCTCACGTGTACTACAGAATACTCGCGCGAATCTTGTTTCCCCGGTTCCGGCTATTTTAAAGACAAAAATAAAAGATAGATACATATATACTCTCGCAGACTTTTTTGTAGTTCTTTTTAATGTTTACAATTATTTACTAAATTAATTGGCTACATCTCTTATGATTTACTCAGCGTAAGCCATTTAAGCGCCCCAATTAATTCAGCGAGACCAGTTTTTCTATTAGTGCGGAACCCTAATCCTTTTTCTAAAATAAAAGTAGCCTAAGTTACTCCCTATAAATTCAGCTATCTACCAGTGAAAGTCCCGTCAAAATCGGTCCAACCGTTTCGGGTTTTACCCGGAACAAACAAACAGACGGTCCAAAGTTTTTAATATGGGTGTTTTATTATAGGTATCGTATATATTTTCATATGCATTTAGTAAAAAACTGTTAATTTGACATTACAAACAGACACTTAAATTTTATTAATTCTATAGATGATATAGGGTCAAAGAATGAGGTGTATTTATAATTGAAACCACAACTTGGCAACTCAAAATTCTCCCTAGGTTTATTCAAGTACAAAGTTTTTAGAAAATAAAAAATAATCTGTGGTGTTGGTAGATACAATACATGACAGTACAACATAATAAAGAAATCTTTGAAATTGCTTCTTATAACATACAATTATCTAAGTAAGATATTAAAAATGTTTATTATAATACAAAAATTTCTTTTTCATGCGTATAATATTAAAATGAAGATGTCGGGCCTCTGCAAGAAAACAAAGAGTCTGGACTCGCCGATTACGAGACCATTGTCTTGGGCCAACTGAAGCCAGATGAGGCCAAACGAGGCCTTTACATCCCTCGCGCCTTTTGTTTGAAAATAATGAATCACAGCGGACAAAATGAAACTTTTTCGGATACCGGGTCTTAATTAAAGAGGAATTACTTTTGTCTGTGTTACGGCTAAATAATAAAGCATACATCGAAAGATAATGTTTGTATCACGCTGTAACATTGAAGCGTTTGCAGAGATGTTTGTAAAATTGTCTATTTTGTAATCCAAAATCACGATGCCCTTATTTAACCAATAACCTACAATCAATCAATACTGGACAGTCAATATTACCTGAAAAATATTTTTACAGCGATTTAAAGAGTTTTAATCTTCGATACCATACAAGACAGGCACAGAAATGACCACTGAGCAAACTTTTTCTCAAAGAAAATAGTACCGACTCAACTATCAACACAAGACATAACGTATTGGAGATTTCAAACTTCAAGAAATATAGTTCCAATTTTTACCTCTAGGTGGCTAGAATATTTTATATGTTTCGTTCACCGCCCAGCCGGCATCGACAAAAACAAACGAAAGTAAGAACAGAATATCTATTTTATATATATATAAGACGACTATAGTTTTGGCATGTAAAATAAACTGTAAGCGTTGCTCTGTAAACAAAGTTTTATTTCATTAAATTTAATAATTAATTAATATTTTATACTAATATACACTAAATAATAATATCATGTTAAAACCAACCTGTAAACAAAGAAACGACATTAAAAGTTTATATTTCCTAGTTACATGTCCTTTCTTTAGTTTTACAATTCATTTTAATATTTGACACATCTGTCACCTTTTGTATGTTACAATATTCTTTTTAATAATAGATAAACTATATACAACCTACATTACTAAACATATTAAACCTACAAAACTTAAATTAGAATTAAAGAAATATATTTTCTTTACATCTCCCCCCTTTGGAAGAAAATTTACAAGAAAATTTTCGTTAATTTTACTCATACTCTTCATCATATCTCGTTATTTTTTGTTGTAGGGACTGGAATAAGTTTCGTGATATGAAAAAGGTTAGACTCTATTTTTCTGTGTCCTGTATCTATTTTATATATTGAATTTGAAATTTTTTCAACAATCTTATAGGGTCCAATTTTCAGTTCATCTAATTTTTTTCTGTTCAATTTATTTCCATTTTCCACATATACCATGTCTCCTAAATTAAATTCACAGTGTTTTCGATTTTTATCGAAAAGTATTTTATTGTAATTATGTGACTTTATTGTATTTTCAAGCGCTGTTTTTCTGTCTCTTATCCAATTTTTATTTGATTCTCCTTGTTTTAGTTCGTTTGGTATGAATGTTACATCTGTACCGTATAAAAGATAACTTGGTGCAAAACCAGTGACTGAATGAATCGTATCATTATATTTATTTACGCATTCTTGAGCTACTGATGCCCAGGCTCTCTTTTTTTCTTTTTCATTTATTTTGCATCTCATTTTGTTCACTAATGTTTGGTTCAGCCTTTCATTTAGGCCATTTGAGAATGGTGTATTTACTGCTGTAAAGATCATTGTTACTTTCTTTTCATGTAAGAATTTTTTAAATTCTTTTGAATTGATTCCGGGATATTGATCGGTGAGAAGCATACCGATATCCTCAGTTTCTGCAACATTCATCACTAGTTTTATATAATCATTTGCATTTTGAGTTTTTGAAGTGAGAATAAATGCGTATCTAGTAAAGTGATCTACTAACAGATGTAGATATTTTTTTGTTGATCTTGAACCTCCAAAACCCCCTATTGTATCTATAGATATTATTTCGAAAGGGCTTGTGGCGGGACCTAGATGAGACATAAAGCCAAATTTGTCGTGTCCTCTTGACTTATTTTTAATACAAACCTCACAGTTTTTACAAACTTTTTTTATGTTTTTCATCAAATTTTTCGCTGTGTAGAGTGAGCTTATCGTTTTTTGCATTTGTCCAACTCCAATATGGCAAAAGTTTTCATGTATATCTTTTAAAAGTTTGATACTTAACTCTTCTGATATAATAATTTTTTCCTTTCTTTTGATTTTTTTAAAATATATATTGTGTTTTTCAACCAATTTATTTTTGTTATTTTGTATTTCCACATTTTTACTTTGGTCTATTATAATTTCTTCTATTTTAATTAAATTTACTACCTTTAATTGTTCATCTGTATTTTCATACGACTCCAATACTGGATTCCTGCTTAGACAGTCTGCTTCCAAATTTTGTTTTCCTGGAGCATATTTTACTTTAAAGTCATATTGCGATAAATAATATGTTAAGTCACCCAGCTCTTCATCGGTTCTAGATTTCAGATTCATATTCTCTAGTGGCTTGTGGTCTGAATAAACTGTAAAATATTTACCTATCAACCAGTATTGCCAGTATTTCACCGCTTCTTTGATAGCTAAACATTCTAAGTATATTGCCTTTTTTTTCTTTTGGGCTTCATTAAGTTTTTTAGAAAAGTAAGCTACTGGTTTTTCTTTTCCATCAGACTGTGTTTGTTTTAAAATGGCGCCAACACCTTCTATGGAAGCATCTGTATAAATATTAATGGGTAATTCTGGATCAAAAACTTCAAGAATTGGTTGGGTGCATAACAAGGTTTTTATCATTTCAAATGCTTTTTTACATTTTTCAGACCAAATAAATTTTGTATTTTTCCTTAATAAATTATGTAACGGATCCAATATTATTGTACTCCTTGGTATATACTCACGATAAAAATTTATTTTTCCTAGAAATTGTCTTACATTCTTCTGCGTTTTTGGTACAGGAAAATTCTTTATCGAAACCAAATTATCCTTTAATGGTGTGATAGAATTGTTCTGAATTATATAACCCAGATATTTTACAGAGTTTGATGCAAATGTGCATTTTGTTAATTTTAACCTGAAACCTTCTGTTTTGATCGCATCTAGCAACAGTGTCAGATGAATAATATGATCAGCAAACGTTTTAGAAAAAATAAGTATGTCATCTATATAATTAACAGTAAAATTAGTAAGTTTATATTTTCTCAATATATTACTTAAAATCCGCTGGAAAATAGCAGGCGAGGTCTTTAGGCCAAAAGGTAGGCATGTCCATTGGAAATGACCTTCCTGTGTTATGAATCCTGTCTTTTGTTTATCTTCTATTCTTAATGGAATAGACCAAAATGCAGAATTTATGTCAAGGCTTGAGAAAAAATTACAATTTCTAGTTTTTAATATTAAATCTTCGATTAACGGAAATGGTTGCGCTTGTGGCACCACTATTTTATTTAAATCCCTAAAGTCTATACATAGTCTTGATTTCTTGTTATCTTCTTTCTTAAATGCCAGTGTAACGGGTGCTGCAAATGGACTGTAGGATTCTTCTATCAACTTATTATCCAGTAACTTTGCTATTTGTTCTCCTATCTCTTTTTTATCTTCTACAGTGCATCTATAGGGCCTTTTACAACAATATTTATCTACCAACAAGTCTATCCTCGCTTCATATCCATTAACAGTACCGATATCAAATTTATTTTTGGCAAAAATTGATTTATATTTGCTAATTAATGTGTTTATTTCTGACTTTTGGTACTCATTTAAATGATCTATTTTTATTTCAAAATCTTCTTCTTTTACATGTTCGTTAAAATTTATTTTGAATTCTTCTTCATCTTTTGTAATAACTTCTTCATTTTCATTATTTATACTCTGTTTCTGAGTTATCTGTAAGTCTTCATTTTGGATCAGTTTGAACTCTTTAATCAAGTCCAATCCAATCAAAAAATCATATTTGAAATTTTGTTCATTAATAATGTATACATCAACACTTTTTTCCAATTCAAAGATTTTTATTTTCAACGTTGTCAAACCACTTGTCTTTATAACACCATTAATCGTAATTAAATTTGCTACGTTCAAATGATTTTCTTTTCTGCTTAGTTTCAATAACTTAGAGTTGATCAAAGAAACATTCGAACCCGAATCATAAACCCCATATATTTTTAATTTATTGTCTATTAGTAGTTTGACATTTATTAATGGTGTTACTATTCGTTTTTTTGATCCATTTCGTTTAACTCAGCTTCTATCACTGAATTATTGATATGTTTAATGGTATTTTTCTTTAATGTATCATCTTCTTTTGTCCTAAACCAGCACTTAGATTTTGAGTGGTACCGAGGGCCTTTATTTAACTTTTCACATGTTTCACATAAATCTTGATCTTCATTTTTCCCATTAGGTCTTGGATTACTACATTTTTTCTTAGCTAAAAAAATTACTTTGTTCACCATATGTTCATACTTAGTCACTTCATTAAACAAATCCACTGTATCTTTTACGGCTTCTCTATCAATCTTATTAAGTACAAATTCTGGTAAACCAGCAGCAACAAGATCCACTAAAGTACCTGCGTCAATTGATCTTCTCATATCCAATAAAAGTTTTTCTTTTCTTATAGCATAATCTAACAGTGAACCGTTTTTGTATTTAAAGAATAGTGCATGAGTTACTGGGTTCCATCCCTTATTTGCAAATGATGCACAAAATTTGTTTTTCCAGGTTGACCATTCCGAGTTCATTGTTAATTTTATAATCATTGAGTTGTACCAATCTGTACAACTCCCATCCAAAAACAGTCTGAGAATTTCAATTTTCTTTTCGTCCGTTATCAAATCAAATCGTAGGCATTCTTGTTCAAAAATTTCAATCCACTGGTTTGGATTAGAATTTTTGGTTGTAAATTTTTCAATCACAAACTTCTCTGCAATGTTTTTTAAATTATGTGGTTTAATTATATGTGTATTTTCTACTAATTTCTCAAATAATTTTTCCAATGTACTTTCTTTTTCGAATGTAGTGACAAGTTGTTCACAATTCAGTTCTTCTAAAAATTGATCCCCAAATTGTAAATTATCATCCTCATCTATGTAAGTTCTTCTAAGTTCCTCTGTCATAGTTATCCAAACTCTTCTTACCTGATACCTTTTTCTTAAGCTATTGGTAACTTTATTATAAACAGATGATTTGATTATTTCCTTGTGATGACTAACTGCTTGTAGAGCTTCTGGTACAGCGTATACTTTATTATCATTTGTGGCTATCGAAGTTATAGAGCAAATATTTGATTTACCATCAGTTCCAGGTAATAATGTGAATTCAAAACGAAGTTTTTCCATTTTTAAACAGGATAATTAACTTTCGTTTATTCGATTTTTATAAACAATAATGTCGTTTTATAAGACGACTATAGTTTTGGCATGTAAAATAAACTGTAAGCGTTGCTCTGTAAACAAAGTTTTATTTCATTAAATTTAATAATTAATTAATATTTTATACTAATATACACTAAATAATAATATCATGTTAAAACCAACCTGTAAACAAAGAAACGACATTAAAAGTTTATATTTCCTAGTTACATGTCCTTTCTTTAGTTTTACAATTCATTTTAATATTTGACACATCTGTCACCTTTTGTATGTTACAATATTCTTTTTAATAATAGATAAACTATATACAACCTACATTACTAAACATATTAAACCTACAAAACTTAAATTAGAATTAAAGAAATATATTTTCTTTACATATATATATATATATATATATATAAGAACGCATAAAAATATAGATTTGAAATAGTAATGATATAAGAAATAATATAGATATATGCTATACAAGAGAATATGGATGTATGAAATGTTCTCTTAAGTTAATAATGTGCAAGATGTCGTCGAAAATTTTCCAATTTCTATTCTGGAAGGGATGGTATTGCTTCGGCAATGAGGGGTTGGTTTTAATAAAGGTGACTGTCGTCCGGTATTACATTATTAATTTGATACGACGTTATTTCTGTTTGTAACTGCGTAAAGATTATATATCTTCATAAATGAAATTATAATTATAATTCGCTTTATTACATAAAATAATTGTTAGTAAATAAATACTTGAATGGGGTGAATAGATATTTATTTGTACTACTTGCGAAATCTATTTCGTTACCTTAATCAAGATTTTTTAAATCACAATTAAGTAGTTAATAGGTAGTGTGTATGCATAATATTGATCATAAATCATCAAATTCGATACTATTGTACGACGAAACAATAATCCAACACTGTGTTTGGTCATCCCAAATTAGTACACAAACGTACAAATGGATATCGACCTATTTGTTTATGCGAGTATGTGCGGTCATAGAGTAAATATATCAACTGCAGAGGGTACACTCCACTGTTTATGTACATAACTGCGCCTACTTTTAACGTTTTATTAGTTATTGTAAAAAGTTTTCTATTCTTGCTATGATATATTAATTTCAAAGCTGTGTATTATTAAGGTTTGATCTGATCTGCCATCTGAACTCTATAAATATTGATGGATAACATTCTCGAGTTTAGACATATTATATTAATGTAATTTTTAGTTATATATAATTAATACTCATTAATTAAACTATTCATTCCCACTTTTTCACATCAGCACTCATGCGGCTCATGATCAAATATATGAATTAAATTGTTTGTATTATCGAAGTTTTGGTAAGATTTGCACAAGAATATCGTGATAGTCTTAAGGATAATGTCCAATCTACAATCAATTATAAATAAACAAACTTAATCTATGCCGGGACTGAACACGTACAATCACGTTTACACACATGCATATAGGTCAGATTAATTTAAATTCACGAGGCGATCGTATTATGAATAGGTGATTACGACGAAAACGGGTCAAAATAGACATTTTGAAGAGGTCTCTGACTCTGGACGGCAGTTTTTCTATCTGATAGTGTCTCAGGAGAGGCGGTGATTTGATAGGAATGATTTTTTTTTTATTAGGATAGAAAATTCCAATAACCACATATTAATAGGTACATATCGAAGAAAAGAAATATAGTCAATATAAATTTAACAGTGTCTTTAGCTCTGTTGAAACTACACAAACACGCATACATACATAATAATTCAAAACATTTACATTATGCAATCTTAAAAAAAAAAAAACAACAAATAATTGAAGTCAAATTTTGATACAATAGTTCATTTTCTTCCTTTGTCTGTTCATTACGTGAAATGTTTCTATATGGTAGGCAGTTATTAAATGTGTTTATATTATTGTCACGTCTGTTGTGTTTTTGTATTCCATTCGTTTTCTATTTGCATATTGATTACAAATTTTTATTATGTTTTAAACCGTAATTTTCAAACGCACGAGTTCAAAAATTTTTGAAGTAGTCAGTAGATAAAACCCTTTCTCCCTTCTAGCATCGGTTTAACAAGTTAACCTTCGAGTAAAATCCCTCGTAATATTAAGCAGCCGATTAAATGTAGCTCTCTAAATCTACAAAAATAGGATTGGCTTTAAAAAAATGCCCAGTATCATGCTACGATCACATTACGACGATTTCCTTCATTGAAAACTCTGGTTCATTGTGTAAGATATCCTTTCGATGTCAAAGAACAATAACCTACTTCATTGTTTGATTCGGGATCTAGAACAATCGACAATTATAACTAATCGTGTGCTAGACGGGATTGCCAATCCAACTCACAAATTAATTTACGTGTCTCAATGTTTTTAAGTACATATTTTTAACACTACTAGGAGATTCATTTCCAAAAATCCTTTTTTAGTGTTTATCTAAGTTATATGAGGAACTTATGTGGAAAAGTGTATGCTTCTCACCTTATCTATTTATGGTTTAAGATGTACGTTGTCTGTCGGTCAATCCCAATAATTTTGCTAAGTATATTATTGCAAAAGTGTGGTATGATAAAATTATATTTAATTCGGTAATCTACTATTTGTTTTACATCAGAAAGGCATAGTCCGGTTAGTTTTACCGAAGCACTGAGATAACTGGACAGTATTAACATCAACAATTTGATCTATAATATGTATAACAATTAACAACTCATGTATTTTAATTGTAGGATTATAAAATTACCACTTTAACGACTTCGCAAAGTGGAAGTAAATAAACATTATTTATATGCAAATTTTCATAGTGGGTTAATAATTAGTTGTATTCTGATTATTAGAAATTCCGAAGAACCTACTTCAAAGCTGTGAGGTTGAAAGAAGACGCAAAGAATATATCTTTCAAAGTTTCAGGGAAATATATAAGTAAAGCCCTATGAAGCTTATTTCCGGATTAACTTTGAGAGAGTTTTTAAAGATGATCAAAATTTGTATTATCTAGTGCAGCGTTTGATTAAATAGATTCCGCGGAACCTGAGGGTAGCATGAAAAATTAATGAGAATCCTGCGAATCATTTACATTTGCGCGTTCAATAGCAATTAAAGCAATAGCGCGACAATTCGAATTTATTTCTAACTAGATGGTACCCGCGACTTCGTCTGCGTATTATTGGATATATACAGACTGATCTCGGGACACGACAAACTAAAAAGATCGCTGTTTTTGCGTGATTGAGTAACAAACAGAAACTTTCCATTTATTATTTTTGTAGAATAGCATTGGTTAAACTATGACTTTTACCGGGATAAAAAGTACCCTAATGTGTTATTCCAGGTCATAGACTATCTGTGTGCCAAATTTCATTGCGACCCGTTCAGCCGTTTTAGCGTGATTGAGTAACAAACATCCAAACATACACACTTTCATATTTATTATATTAGTAGGATTAACAATATTATCATAGTTATTAATTTTAATAATGATGTTAGAAAAAAATTATGAACTTATAATGTTATTTAATTCTACAAAATGTAATTGTTTTTCAAAAGATCAATGTTTTTTATCTAATTCAATTATATTATGCTTGTATGGATGCGCTGAATACTCACAATAATATATTAAAAATGAATATTTACAAATTATTATTGACTGTAAGATATTATTGGACCAAGTATAAGTTTCGCTTGGAAGGTAGTGGGACAGCTAAATCACCTAAAAAACAAACCGCCACTTCACAGGTAACAAAATTACGTGACATAAAATGCTACAAAGGCAATATAAGATCACTTTTTTGTACATTGTTCTCTTTCGTACTGTGAAGTTTTTAAGTATTTACCTTTAAAATCGGCAAGCGAGACAACTGGGCCAAGGTCCTGTAATATCATAATATAGCATCACGTATGCGTTTTTTTTTTTTGTTATTTAGCAATTTCGTATATTATTCTTTATATTTCGACATCGAAGGCTGTTTAATCGTTATAAGTACATGAGAAATATTTTAATTAAGAAATATTATTACATAATACAATCCAAAATGAAAAAAGGAAGAAAAAATATATGAAGAACATATAAGTTAAATATTTAAAAAAAAACTGTAATTAGAGTTTTATGAAAGATTCTCTTTGTACAGAACTTCGCCTGAACATAGAATTACCCGTTAAACCCATTTAAAATACTTATTGTTGGAGAACGAATATACAAATGGGTGTATCTTAATCGAGCTATATTTTTTCAAACATTTAAATATCAGTAGCAACTGTGCCCCATGGTTTCATTCGCGTTGAATTTAGCCAATGCACTACAGCTTAATATACTTACTTACCCCGCTCCTTAATGTAGTGGCGTGAAGATTATATAACCCATAAGCTTCTCCAATAAATATGCCATAAATACACAAAAAAATCAATCTAATCTGAGTGCTAGTTCAAGAGATTAACGTGATCAAAAAATAAATAAATTTACGATAATCCGATTCTAAAAACTCTTTCACTATTAAGTAGCAACATTATTCCTGAGTAACAAAGGCTATATTTTAATCTTACTAGATTTTCTATTGTTAATAACGCGGAAAAATTCGCGGGCGGTTACTAGTCAAAATATATATAGAAGCCGAACTGAACTACACTACTTTTTTAAAGTTTGAAATAAAGAAACGTTGAACCTATGAATACAAAGTCAAATAATGAAGCATATCAATCAAAGTTACGAAATTGTTTTTCGAGTTACGAGATACTTACTATAAGCGCTCACTCTCGCAAATATATCCATTGTTATCTTTAACTTGACTTTTTAGTTAAGGTTAATGTTAAATATTCAAATGTCAGACGTAAAATGGCATCTATTGCAATGTTTTATGGCATTTCGTCTATATAATACGCTTAACTTTAAAAAGAAAGGCAATTAAAAAAAAAAATCTCCCTTTTGTTATAAATGAACGCCTAAGTGACGGGACTCACTGTGGATGATGGTAGGTGATAATAATGGGGTTGCCAACTATTTCTATATCAAATATAGTAGCGTCAAGGCTTTTTAGTACCTGAAAAAATATAGTGGATTGTAGAAAAACAGAAAAATAAATAGTAGTAATAGTAAGTTTCATATTAATGTTTTAATAAAGTCTATACTGATACGCGCGTTGTCAAATGGCATTGTACTATAATCTTATCATATATACTACCAAGTGTTTTTAGATGCTATAGAACAGACAACTGTATTTTATTAAATGGTAACATTCAAAGTCAAACAATGACTTGTTATTGCATATTTAAATTGATTCTAATAAGTATACAATCACTATCTAGGTCTGCTCTAAGTAATATAGGTCTGGTGTACGTATAAACGTGTATAGAAAATATTTACCCGCCAATTGTATATTTTATTTCTTGTAAATTATAATGAATATGAATAACATAAACAGATATAAATAAACGTTAATTTAAAACGCAGTACACAAGTAAAGTAAGTAAAGGTTAAACAATAATTTCTTTAAATATGTCTCCTTATTAAAGTATTATTAAATGAAAAGGGCAAAGTTGATAATGGATAATGTATTACCAATAAGACTTGGCTTCCGTGTAGGTTTCTTTGGGTCAGTTCAGAAGAGTTAGCGATTTTTACAAGTTATTTTCCTTTAGGCCGTTTACCAAGAAAGTGATTTTTTACGATACGCACGCAAGTTGTATTAAGAAACTAAATTATTAAAAAGAAAACAAAAAATACAGTTGCAAAAACGAAAACCTGAGTACAATTTTTTTTCATCCTTTTTATGCTTTTTATTTGATTCTCAAACGCCGTACTTACCATACATACATACGCTCCAAAAACATATCCCTCCTTTTTCGTAGTCGGGTAAAAAGTCTACTCCATGAAGTTGCTAAAACTCTTGTTTCAATATGGTGAAGAGAGTCACAGTTTATATTATGAGTCACATAATGCATACATAAGTAGACGCATCCACCTACTCCCTTACTTTCTATCTCTTTATGAAGTAAGAGGTATTCCAAAGGTTAATTTAAAAAAATTATATCACTATAGTGAAAAAGTTGGCAGCGTTTGAGATGTGGTGTTTGCAGAATATCAATTGCGACAAAAAGGATTCAAAATGAGAGAGTGTTAAGAATGGTTGAAGAAGAAAGACAATTGTTAAGAAAATTAGATAACAGAAGAGGAAATATGATTGGATACTTGATACGGTACAAGTCCTTTAAAATAATTTTAGAAACAAAAATTAAGGAAGCGAGGGAGAGGAAAACCTAGATGAATCTTTTTCAACAAGTGAAGCATAAAGTGGGAGTCATGTCATATCAAGAGGTTAAAAGAAAGGCAGAGGATAGAGAATAACTGTTCCACCGACAAAAACTTAGCTCGTAAATTTAAAAAGAGAAATACTAAAAATATAAAATCGTAAAAAGTATCTTGAATACTAAAATGTGTGCTGAATACAATTTCTAAGAACGTAAAGACTAGCACGGGTTGGTACTTAGAATATCAAGTTTTAACTTTATAAAGTTACATCTAAGTATTCAATAATCGATAAGTATCGCGAATTCTATTAATGTTTTAAGATCGTTTCTAACTGGTCCTAATGAAGCTAAATTTACCACTGAAATGTTTATTTATTTACCATCTCGCCATGCTCCTTTTGGGGTAGGCTTAAATGACGACACAACATTGGTATCAGGCAACAAAGGTGATGATTGCTACGAGTAAGGATTTAGTAACTGTCCTTGCCGTTACAATAACGACAGCCGTCAGATAAATGTATATGTACTGGCAAAACTGGAAACCCATGTCACTACGTCTGCCTGTATGGCAGTTGAGACTTGCAAAATATGTGATACAAATTTCCACCAAAAATATATTAGTTTTGTTATATTCAAATAACAACCTTATCTTAGCGCTTACAGCCTTACATGTATATAATATACATTTGAATAAAAAAAGACTTAAAGCTATGGAAGTCAATGCTGTGTTTATAAATAAAAGTAAATTTTCTAATTTTTAATCTTATAAATATGACCTTTATATATAATAATATAATGAAGAATAATATTTCTCATTAATATATGAATCAGATAAGAATAACAAAAAAAAGACATTGAATACCATTTACGTAGTTCTGTTTACCCCGTTAAGGAGGACTAGAGTGATTTATTGCATAAAAAATATCGAAAATAAACATATACATACGAAAATTGCGGATGCAAAATGTCATTACATGGTAGAATTTATGATTTTGGATGATAAATTGGATACTGGACCAGTCGTGACTTCCTGAACATAATGTATTCTGTTGGTGCGGCTGCTCGGTACGAAGGCTGACATTGAATATAAAAATGTGTAGAAGCGATATATTGATAAACACTAGAGATCCCAAAAGCTTCATATGATCACGTAGGCGATTTATTAATTATTTTCTTACACATACGATTTGCTCCACTGATCATAGTGCGTCATGCTTTCCAAAACGAAATACCACCATTTTCTTTGTCCACCACGCCTTAATCCTTTAACTATTTTTAATCTTTAAATCAACGCTTTAACTTACTGCAAAAATTATTCAAAATATGATTACTAAAGAACGAAAAAAATAAATAATTAGAAGGGCAATTTAAATAATAACCAGACTTGAACTGAACATTCATTCTTATATTTGAAATTACTTTCCACTCGATGATTTTTCATTTTAAATTAGTCTCACGAACTTAATTAATGTTCATACCAACAATTTGGTACAACAATATAATTTTCCAGTAGTTTCTATGTTATTATAAGTTTTTATATTATAATACTCCAAGTATAAGTTAAACTTTGCAATAAATTTTACTAAATACATTTAATATCAATGGATCTCATTTATCAACAAGATAATAAGAACCAACTTCTGAATAGCGAAACAGCATTACAGTTTGCCATAAAGACTAATTAAACGAAATTTTCTCTCAGAGACAAAACTACCGTAGGCATAATAAACAGTAGTTTATAGCCTACCTCAAGATTAGTTGATCAATAATGTGCCGATCACGTCCTCCTAACAGAGCTATGCGAGTCGACTACCAATAGGCAGTTTTTTATGCCCGACCGCGCAATGTTTATTGAATCTGGTATTGGTTTGCGCATATCGAGCCGGTTGGGACTCGACTTGCACCTATAATGACTTCGCTTTATCACGTTCCTTATCCCCTTGATACGGGACATTTCCAAGGCAATTGTCTTAATAATATCAAAGTAATTTATCACGTTGAGATATATAGGAAGTTGTGGATTAGTAGTTGCTAGTAACGGATTGTTCTAAAGACGAATCACAGGAGTAATGTGACGTTATATTGAGTTTAAATAGTAGATTTGTGTATAAGCCATCACTTGAGAGTAAATTTATTTATTTAGTTATTGTCACATCAACGACACATTCACAAAATATTACATTAACAAATACATCACAAGTTGAGGATTGCGCGAAGCATCTTTAAAGATATGCAAATCTTAAACATAAAAACAAAAAAAATTATCAAGATCGCCACAAATCAAATCAAAGAGCGAATGATTCGTACAAATTTTTTTTAAACATGCAATTTTCCATGATGACTTACTGCAAGAACATCTCTCAGAAGATAACAGAGACAGCAGTAATCTATAAGTTATTATTAGTAATCTTCTATAGATGTAGTTTGCAAATAAGTTTGTAGGAGGTAACTTACTACTGATTGTAATGTAAATTCTTTCACTAATAGAAATCTACATTAAACCTGAGTTAGGCTGAGTATAGACTAGTTAAGAAAATTCAAGACATGTAGAAATCGTCACGCTAGGAAAAAGCGTTATGCTTCATGCGACTTTTTCACGACATGCGATGTACGCGGCTGGTTTTATAAACTCTACTCAGAGAGCCGGCAAATTCCAAAACAATGCACTTTGAGCGAGGCCCCTCAGGGTGTTCTCGCGTAATAGGCGTGCGTTCGTAATTCAATGGTTTATCAGTTATTTTGTATTTATAAAACTTATTTCTTTATAAATTGGACTAACTGAAATAACATTCTACTTATTTTATTTTTAGTAACTTTTTTCCTGACGGGGACCCAAATCGCACACGTATTTTTTATTGACGTAATTGATGTGGTCGAAGTGTCCGACCGTTGCTAGTTGTATTATATTTTCTATACAACACTGCTAATTAGCACCATGGATAGTAAACTATAAGCAGTTCACAGTATTAAAGGCTTAAATTAGTTTTCCAGCTAGATAACTCTATGAAAGCACAAGATGTTTGCGAGATGGGGGTATTTGTTTGTTATATTTGCATCCGTTAAAAATAGTATATTATATGCTTCAAGATATTATGTGAATATGTTTGTTTTATTAAATACTTAAAATAAAACTACATAAGAATGTATCTAATGCTGCGTCTACACGACGCAACGGCGACACAGAATAGATTCAATGTCCGTTCAAAACAATGAATTACAATTTTACTCTGGAACGATTCAGAGCAGTTCACATGAAATTTTGACGAATGCCCTAGCTTATGGAGCATTAAATTTGTGCAATAATGTGCAAAATAAAATTTTACTATAGACAGCTACGAAGTTTTCAGATGTTTTATACTACACGATTGACAGGAGAATAACCATGTCAAACAAGTTTTAACTGACAAAAGGTAATTAATTACTATTAAGTGGATTATTACGTGGTAGTTTGGAAATTACTCCCTCTCTATACCCACTGAAGTAATATAATATGTAAATATTATTTGCACTGAAAAAAAAACCTGATCGAATTTCTTGCAGACTTGCCTCGATTATTAGGATATTTGTTTGAACCGGCAGTAGTATTTATACGTTCTTAATTGCCTCCTCAGGACGTAAATAAAATAAAGTATGTATATTATTTGGAGTATAAAATAAATTCGAGTAAACGCGCGGTAATGTTTGAGCGTGTGGACTACGCCTTAGTTTACAGATTTGCGAACGAGTTGAAATACGAATATTCTAAACGGTATATAATTTTTAATACACTTTAAATTTACGATTTCCATCGTGTATTCAATTTAACAACATGCATTGTTGCATCATACGTAGAGGTAGGTATATCTATTTTATGTGAACATTTTTCAACGTAGAGCGCACTTTACGAGTTCGATGCACCGCCATCTTTGTTTAGATGTATCGATTTAGATAAACATAGGTTTGTTTTATATTTTAAAGGTTCCTATATCATCTTTATCTTTACGGTGTAGGTTTTAAAGAGATTATCGTTTTTTAGGCGACATTCAATGCATACAATGCTTGAAGAAATCACGATCCTTCTTTATTTTATCATAGCGCGGCAAAGGTACTGTATCCTGCCTCATGGTAATCCAAAACAACGACGATCATCGAGGGATCAACAATCTATCGACGGTCACTGTCGTCATACCGATCTGGAAACCTTTCGGCAGTTGCATATAATAAGCAACCAAAGCTTACCACTATGGCAGGTGAACAATTTTCGCGATTAATAGTCGTTACCTAAATCTCATCAATACCATTTAAAAATCTTCGTAGAAGCTTTATTATACCTTCCACTAGTGTAAAATTATAACTCTTGATGGATTATCCGTCACGAGAAGACCCAACTTAATCAAAATCCTTATTCGATTTAGGCCCTAAGAAGGCACTCAATGAACGTCAAAACACTACTGGCGGTTCGGAAAAGATTCAAGTCATTGAGAAGAACCGGTAAGTAACTCGACCGGGTTTATGTTTTTTTTATTGTAACTGTACAAGCACTAATATAATAAGTACAATAATAATAATTTAGTGGATGCACAGAGAGGAAATCACTTCTAGACTTCACTATCATTCACATAATGATCCACCTTTAATGATAACCTTTTGACAGTAAAACCTGCTTGACATGGTCCTTGAACTTGTTGCCCAGCAAATCAATAATATGCTTCGGGATCTTAATATAGAACCTAACACTATTACCTAAATAACTTTTATTAATCTTACTTAGTCTAAAATACGGTACGACTAATTTATCTCTATTTCTAGTATTAACATTATGTTGATCTTTGAAAAAATCTAGCTTGACTAAGTTTTTGCGAATATACATTAAGAAATCAAGGATTTATTAGGAGGGTAGTCTTTTAGTCAGTCAGAGTTAGTGTTTAAAAGTAGCAATTTATAATCTGAACAAGGTTTAGCCCGGAAAAAGGTTGGCTAAACGAGTACGTAAAACATAATTGATCATACGCTCTTTTGTATTCCTATAAGATATAACAATAGGAGGAGCCACTTTAGAGATACTATTTTTTATAATACTGATTCACTGATTATCAATAATAACCGTTATTAATTAAAGCTCTACCATCGATAATAGATTCGTAAATGTAAGCCAATTAAATTAATATGTAATTTTAGTAAGTTTGCTTATACGTTTTGTTATTGATTTACAAGAATTAAAGAACATAATAAAACATTACAGAGATGCTGCATTCTGGTGACTAAAATCGTACAATTTAGCATATTCACGAGGCGACAAAGCTTCATCTGAAACATGATTTATCGTAAAAACAAAGTTTATGAATGCTAAAACAAACGACGGACCGATTGTGCTGCTCTCATTGCTGTCCAGTTT
The DNA here is from genome assembly GCA_033032175.1 of Saturnia japonica. NCBI lineage: Eukaryota > Metazoa > Arthropoda > Insecta > Lepidoptera > Saturniidae > Saturnia > Saturnia japonica. The sequence continues at coordinate 18,201,610 of CM065318.1, forward strand.
GTGAAATGTTACTCAATTACCAGAGTTTTATTTCTACATAAAACGTTCTGGAATTTGACATTAACAGAGATTTTGTTTGACTTATAAGATTTAAAATTTGTTATAAAGTCAACGACAGATGTTGTTTAACGTAAAATTTCAACAAATATATAAAAGGAAAAAGAAATATTCTTGCGGATAGCTTACTTTTAGGGAAAATTTGATATATTTACGGGAAAACAGAAAAAGAAAGCGATCTTTTAAGTGTATCGTAATTTCTCTTAAATAAAACAATAAAAAAAAAAACTAATAGAATACATCTTATATATACGTATTGTGTACGTCTGTTAGTGATAGTGTAACTTCAGAACAACTTGACCGAATGAGTCCATATTTACAAACTATATTTGATTTATCGAGACGATGGATCACAGTTATGTTAGGATCCCATAGGTGGCACCGTGGTCGAGCCATTAACTCCGGAAAGGGCTGAACAACCTACGCCAGACCAGCTAGTGTACTCAGGCAAAATTAATTATCTGAAAGCGATTTGGATGGGAACTGCAAACCTAAAACAACCAAACGAAAAATATTGTAAAAAAATGTACTCCCGTAAAATCTTCCCATCCCTATGAGCAGTGGTAATGCTATTTGTAATGTAGTTAACGCAGACACCTCTCCAAGATTAACGTGAGTTCCGAACAAACATCCCCGCGGTTCGTGTTTCGCTAATTCCCAAAGTTTACGCGAAGTTAATACTGATAGTTAAAGGTACCAGGGCGGTGGAAGCCGCCAACTTTTCTCTATTTACGAATGCTTTACACTGTATTACTTGTTCCTACAAATACAATATGAAATGGATACATAATCTATACTTAAATTATTAAACAAGAGATTATTTGTTTGTTTGTACGTGCTGCTAATCTTTAGAACTACCGATCTGATTTGAAAAATTCCTTTTGCATTTTATAGCATGTTTATTCAGGAAGGTTATACGCTATACAATATCTCGCAACGATCATTAGAACGTGAAGCAATCTGCAGGCACGGGAATTGAGAGCAACGGGAACGGGTGCGTTGGTGGCGGCGCGGTGCAGATTTGGTCTAATAAATTTAACGCAGGTGAAACCGTAGGGCACAGCTAGTGTTATATATCTATTTTTATAATTATTCTATGAGGATCAACAACTTCTATTTATTCTACTAGAAGAGAAATTTGAAAATTAAAAATAAACTTCAACGATTTACATGAGTTTCCTGGTGTAGCTTGGTCCAACGCGAATGAGATTAAAATGCGACAACCCTTGAGGTATCTCCTTTCCAATAAAAGACGAATCATTTAAATCGGTTTATAAATGAAGCAGTTATATCCATAAAAAAGTGTACATTCGAATTGAGAACCTCCTCGTTTTCTTAAAGTGGGTTAAAAAACCTGAGTTTAACTAAGAACCGAACTATTCCTATTAACATTATTTTAATTAAAAAAGCCGTAGATATAGAGATATATTAAGATGTTAAATATGTGTTTAATGTTCCACGTGAACTCCCAAGTTTAGACAACGTGTTAATAAATTCTAGGTACAGCAATTCTAGTGTAATTCATAATTTATTATCATTGATCGAGAAAATCATACGTGAAATACTTGTTAAGGCAAATTCGCTTCAGACGTGTTTGAAGATTAACCAGTCTAAATCCATTTGAGTGGCGGCCTTCGTCATGTTAATCAAAGGCGCGACTTTTGTTAAGTATACTCATTTTGAGATTCGCTATTATTATTATTCAGTTTATGATAAATTTCAGTAAATGAATTAAAGAAATTAAGATAAAAAATACAATTGATTTTATACTGTGATCGCAAGAAATGAAAATTTTGTGTTTATTAACTGTTTTTCAACTTGAGGGTTTTAGCTAGCCAGGCGGATATTAGTAACCATGCTATGATTTTTATTACGTTTTTTTCCTTTATCGAAAGCTCAGGCTCAGGCTCAGAACTTTGTGTTGATTACATTTTTCTAAAAGTGATATAGGCTATAGAAATGTATACTAATATCAGTTGTTAACGGAATGTTTTTGATTGCTTAAACGCGTCCGATTTTAAAACTTCGTTTTGCATTTAATAGTTTATTTATTGAGGAGGATTGAAGGAATTATAACTTTACGCCAAGGCCCTAAGTATTGGAGCAGTAAACATGAACATCAAGCGATCTAGCAATCAGTAGGCAAATATGTTAATTGAGAACAACCAAAGGCTACAACATGGATACGTTGAAGGGGGGCAGCGCGGTGTAGAGTTAGTGAAGTAAACTTAATACTTATTAATAATTAGGAAACTAAATTATGTCTACATATCCTAGTTGAAACACGTTATGATGATAGAACTCCATACCGAAGTGTTTACGTAGACGAGAAGCAACTTTCGAAAAACACCTCAAAGTTACCAACAGAGCATAGTCTGAAGTTTTGCATAAATTATAAATGGTTTTAGGTTACTATCATACAATGAAAGTATTGTAAGACACATTCACGTGAATAGAGACGATAACAAACGTAAATAATTTATGTAACGTAATTAGAAAATAAAACACTGAACTTTTTGTAATGAATAATAATCTATTAATTTCTTAGAATTAATTATACAGATTTCGTTGAACGTACGTATATAAGATCAAAAAATTAAATTTCCTATCCCATCGAAGTTATTCAATTTCCGTTGCTTCGGGCATTTTACATCGGCTGTACAAAGAATCAGCTTAGCGGCATCGTCGAAATATTAAAATATAGCAATATTTTTCAGAAGCAAAACCTGCGATTCGTGTTAGGGAAATGTCCCGAACTCGACTATGTACATGTATTCTGATAATCGTCATACTGACTTCAAATTACAAGTAAAATAATAACTAAGTATATTTCCAAAGAGTAAAGGCATCTTTCCGAAGAAAAAAGAACTTAACCTGTATTGGTGATTTTTAATGCTGAGAAAATTTCACAACTAGGATGAGTTTGCTCACGATGTTTTCCTTCGCCAATGAACGATAGTACTTTGGTAACCTCTGTAAATACCAATCAAAATTCAAAACCAAATATTCCACTGGTTTCTCGTCTCTCAACCAATTAAGATTTAGGACTAATAAAACATAAAGATAAGATAAAAGCAGATGGGATATAAGATAATTTTTTTAGTTTATTGATATAGGTACAAATTAAAATATAAATTAACAGAGCTCCAATTCGTTCAGCTAACAGAACAGTCCATCTCAAACGCTATTAGGTCACGTAGGAAGTGATAAGATTAAGATAACCCGTGACTGATGGTGTGGATCGGATCGTCACGGACTTCGGAACACAATGGTGTTCAACAAATATTAAAAAAAAACATGACAAGTGAAATTAGAACGTAAAGATATAAACACAAAGACGTTTATAACATTTTTATGTTTTTGGGTGCTCGACAAATTTAAGGTGACGACAAGTATTCAAAAATTCAAACCTCACAGAGAGCAATGGAGAGAAGTTGCCTAGGACTTAGTCTAAAAGATACTAAGATATATTATAATGACATACACAAAAAAACCAAAGTAACCGATGACGTACTCTTTACACAAAAAATCAAATGGAAATGTGCTGACCATATAGCGAAGTGTACCAACAAACATAACAATATGGAAAGGACCACAGAAACCAGAGACAGAGGTCGAACAAGCACATGATGGCAAGACGAAATAACAGCAGTTGCAGGAAAGATATAGTTTAGAAACAAAAAAACACGCATTCTTTGGAGGAGACTTAAGATGATGATATTAAATGTAACGGACTTAAATTATGTAAAATGTATAGAATTAATAGATCTTTATTATTAAGTAAGTAAAGTCCATCACGTTTTAAAAAAGCATGGTCGTATCATACTTAGTAACAAAATTCCGAACACTTGTATAAATCGGTAGTCACCAAAATTCAACATAAATTGAATACAATGCGAACTCGCTTCTGCAAATTTCAATAGCAATATTAGAAGGTCGGGTAACACGGAAGGCGGGCTCCAAGTCGTTCGTCGAAATACAAAATACCTTCAGTTCACGTCTAGACAAGAGATGCGCATTCAGCTTCGTGCCTGTAACCGTATATTCTATTATCCAGACAAGTCTTTGTTACGCTATAAGATATATTTAGATCTGTCTACCCTTCTTTATCCTATAGCCCATGAAGTAAGTTTTGATTCTATAGTCTAGCCAATTATACTAAATATCATTTATAATTAATAAGCCAGTTAAACCACAGATCAAATATAGGTAAGTGTTCTGAAGAGCTGTTCAATGTAATTCTCTAATCTCTTTTCTACAACAAAACCACTCGCTGGGTTTCTGAGTCACGGTTTTACGGTAACCTTCATCTTGGAGCGAACTACAAAGTTCTCTATCTTATCTTTGCAGGAAACTGTGGAAACATCTCTCGGCCAATGTTTTCTCTGCTTTTAAACACATTGAGTATTTTAAGAATAACGTGAAGTAATATTTATGCAAGCTGGCAAGTTTGGATTGAATTATGCTCACCATAAGGGACAATGCCGTTAATTTCCCAAGCTAACTTAAAAACCGATGATATCTCTAGCGATAGAAACGGGGAGAATTTTTTACTTAGCGTTAACTTTTGTTACTCTTGTAAATGTTAACGTGGAATAAATTAGATATTTTTAATGCGCATATCCCTTTAGGTTTTAAATTGAGAACATTACCCAAATTTATAGGACATTCATGTTTATAAAAATTGCTAATAAAATATGTAAATTATATGATGCCAAAAATAATCTCTATAACACAATGGTCGAAGAAATACAAAGCTCAGTGTAAAATAAGCTGTTCTTTAAGCTTTAAAAGACTAAGAACAACAAGATGCTCGCGTACAAAAGAAAAAAAAATCATAAATGAAATTTATTTCCTTACAACTGGATGGTATTTCATTTAGTTACGAAGAAACACGTTTACGGTTTCATTCGCCCGTTGGAAGTGGCAAGGAAGGAGGGGGGACAATGACATTTTTGCTTTCAACAATTCCGGACGTTTTCTCTCATAAATTAGGTTCGTTTCTGTAACAGTTTATACAAAGTTCCTGAAACTCGGAATCTTCTTAGTTGACTTTCATAAAGTGAATTTAAGTTTGTAAATTTGATATCAAAGTCATAATTTTGAGTGAAGCGACGCTGCCTGCTGTTTTAACTTCAATTACAAAGGGAGACAGGTCGACAAACAAACATTCAACTGTATATATTACTTTTATTGTTGAAGTTGCTATAAATACATTTTGTTATTCATATTTTCTTTATAAAACCTAACTCACTGACATCCATCTTCTATCAGTATTATCAGTCATTCTAAATAGATTTATGTTTACAAAAATATTACAGGAAAATATAGTTAAGAGGTAGTAATAATTTATTTTATTTTATAATTGTTAAGTTCGCTGGATAAACGTCCTTTAAGCGTCTAACTTTGTACTATTTTCACAATCTTAAAACAGCGCTCCAACGGCTTTCTTGTTAAAACTGACCACAGATTTTTATAGAAACTCAAAATACATGTTGCTAGTTATATTTTTTTTATAATTCACTTCACTTTTGCACAATAACTAAAGTATATCTCACAATATCCAACCAAATAACGGGTCTAATAAGGTAAGTTTCAGAATTAAAATACGGACAAGATCATGCCGAAAACTCAGTATATAATATTAGAAAGAAAGAACAGAAATAGAAATTAATATAGCACTAAATTATATATATAAAACAAGATATCACCTAAAAGTAAATTTTACGTACATAACATTCTACAAACAATAAAAACCAGGAAGGAAAGTTACCCGTTTAAAAGTTGAAAATCTTTCTGTAGTACAAGACTTCTTTACCCACGCTCGAATAGTGTACAAAGTGTTGCCCGCTCGAAAAGGCGAGCTTGCCAAACATACGAGACTAAGACTGTTTCGCGGTTCGACACACACAGGATCGAGTCAATTTTTCGACAACAGCTTCTTCATTCCGCACAAATAGTGCTTCCCTATGAGTAATTTATTTGAAAATTCTAAACAGTGTTAACAAACTACTTATGAAACCAAGCAACACCTGTCATAATTACACGTTTAGGCTTGTTGCGTTTTAGTAGTAGTCAACAGTTTGGTAAGGGTATGGTGGTGATAAACAATATCTCTCTCTTTCTCTCTTTCGGTTAGTCGCGTTTCGCGTTCAGTCAGTATACTCGTAAATCCAGACTAACAGCGACGACCGACGAGGGATTTCCGATTTCGCTATGGTCGCCGTTCTATTTGGATTGTACTGTAAAATATCATGAAGAATTTGCGGACGGGTAAGAAAAATGATGACAAAAATATTTACTATTATACACAAAATTATCCTCAAGTTGAATGACACATCTGTTTTTATATAATCTATGACATCGGCTTTTAAAAACTCGATATATTTAATACAGCACAGTCGAGAAACTTAAAAAACTTCGTCTACGAGAGGACCGAGTTGGTTCAACTTTTTGTTTTATTTGGTCACAGTGTATGTTAAGTTCTTTTACAACCCTTTTTAACTTTATTAAACAGTCTATTGGCATCTTTTTATTCATATCACAATTAAATATAAAATTAAATCTCTCATTTAAACGTTAAATAAAATATCAAATTTGAAGTTTTTATCATGTGTTATTTGTTAAAAAAATTAAGTATTTAAGGCACCAATTTCATTAAAAAAATGTATCGTAATAGCGTTTATTCTCACGGAAAGTCGCTTTGGGTTGGTTTAACTTGATATAGATTAAACTGATGTGGCTCGAAATCAAAGACATTCGAAACAATCTGTAGCACATTACCATCGATAACATATTTTGAAACTATTTTTTTATTTAGTCAGACCTTATAAGTCTTACTGCCACATCCTATGTTATCCTAGGAAACCTAGGTATTATTTATCGAGTATAAAGAGTTAATTAAATGATCGATAATTATACTACAGACGTACATTGACTTTTTAAACGTATTATAAAATTTAAAATCATTTTCGAATGGTGCTTAAATTTCATTGAAGTCAGTAATCTTTTGATCACACATAAAATTACTATACAGGAAAAATAAAAAATGTTTATAATCTCTACGTTTATTTATATCCGTTCGTTCGAGTTTAGAAAAAGGTCAATCAGTGGTTGTAAACATGTTTGATTTATATTTATTGTTTTATAAATTATTTTATATGTGTAAAAACCTTCTAAAAATATAATAAAGTTCAAAGAAATTTATAGTTATATATAAAACAATTTTAATAGTGCTAAAGGGTTTATTTCACTACCATATACGTTTAATTACCTAATTTATATATTTTTTAAATTAATTTTAAAGCACTGGAAGACGATTAAATTGTTATCTAATTAATAGTTCCTATAGTATAAATACCCTTTACCTATTTCTGTTTAGATTATATGAATTCTGTCCACATTGACTTTAAAGTCTGCACGCCTTTTGAGTAGAAGATACAAATTTCTAAGATGCCTTTTTTGAAACTGACTATATTGTAAGCCTTAAGGGCGCTAAAGCTAGGCAACAAGCTCAAGGTGCCAAAGTGGCCGAACCTCGCCTTGGGCTTGGCCTGGCTTGCCGTGCATACAAATAAGTCACGATCGACTAATTCCCTATCCGTAAAATTCGATCCAACCAAATATCTGGGAGGAAGAAAGAAACATGGACATATTTAGTAATTTGGCGATTTGGTCTAAGTCCACCTAACCAAAAATGAATAAAGGACCCTTACTGAGCCTATGTACCTGAGTTATGTACATGTGTGAAGTATAGTGTCCAGTGTGTATTTCGATAGCTAGTCAATGCAGTGTCACTGTATCCCGCGAGAATTGTTATTGCTTTTGACTGCTAACCCTTTTAATTTAATCATAAATTAACAATCAAAGAATAATACCATTTGATCACACTCTGATACTCCACCCACAAGGTATTATTATTTGTCGCTGTTCCAACAGTGTTTAAACATAAAAGAAAACTGCGGACATAAAAACGTGCCTTCACAATCCGTTTCGCAATAATAATCCAATAAAAGCATGCATTCTGTCTGCAACAGATGCGCCAATGTAATTTGACGGGAATAATATAAAACATAAGGTGAAATGTAATAATATTTATAAACCAGACAAAATTGCAATGTTCCAGTGAAATCTATTTTGGTACTTGTTGCAAATAAATTCATTCATCCGCCGTACATAGTAATAGATACTAATCATATAATGGCAAATGATTAGTGCTTTGTTCAATGTACACGTTTTTCTGGTGTTCCATTCTAAATCTTAGGTCTTTAATCAAGATAATAATAATAATAACAAGTTTTTATTTATTTGACCTCACGCATTACTAAATTAACTTAATCTAATACAATCTACAATCAATCGACAAAATTTCAAAAGTAGAAAAACGAAATGTGAGGTCTGGAGTCTGAAAAAAGGTAAGCAATGTAAGCAAGACTTGAGAGGATAAAGAGAAAGATGAATGAGAAGCCGTAGGTCCTGTAAATATTAAAGATTGCTCAGCACCACCGATGGTTAACGATTAACTAATGCAAACCGCACGTGCTACCATTTGATCATTGTCAATTAATTGTTACCAGTGTTGGAGATAAAAATTATAGACGGTTTTGTGATCTAACATTAGGATGTATCACAGATAACGCAGGTGTTGTACCCATAATAAAATATACCGAGATAGTCTAAATATCTATATCCTGAAACTATAATTGGGATAACCAATTAGATAACCGATACCAGTAGCAATTCTCCTCAATGTAAATTGATATTGTTAAGTCAAAAATATGTGAATTAGTAACTTCTTAAAGCTCATCGATGGACAACGCACAGATTAAATTAGTAGGACTAGCTTGTCCTTGTGTAAAGGAACTGAGCAAAAAAAATCCCATCAGGCATACGGCTCGTAATAGATCAATTTGTATTCCACGTCACGTAGTCAATTGTGACCTTTTCACACAACCTATTAGTAATATTAAATACGTAAGTTTATCCTAGTTTGTTGACTAAAATATTAAAACTACATGACTAAAAGCTGACTTAGGTTTTTCTTTTTCGTATTTATTAGATTAGAGAGAAAATGTTTTATAGTAGTAATTTTATATATTTTAACATATTTTCTAGAAACAGACGGAAGGTATACGGATACAAGAGCAGAAGAAGAGCAAAGAGGAGATACCCTCTTGAGGAGTTATATGCGTATAATAGGTGTAAATACTGACATAGATAGTTGAAAAAGGAGAATGGAAGGGGAAAAAATGTGTCAACCCTACTTAGTTGGTGGTGGCCAGTGGGTAAGAAGATAAAAATATACATAAAATCCTACAGTAAGGCTGTTTGTTTAAAGACATGATTCATACGACGCGATCGTTTCGTTCACCTACCGATCGCCGTCTAATATGTTGTTTGTGTTTTTAATTTTCTAAAAATAAAACTCGTAAATTTTTTACGATCTTCTTATGCGTTGATAACAAGGTTGCCGTGTGAATGAACTTCTTTGAATATTTATTTTTTTCGTGTGCCTATCGTGCCGTGATAATAAAGCTTGTGAATACTGAATACACAGTATTATATTATATGTCTAGACGTGGAGAGATCTGCTTTGCGGGGAACAGGGGGGGGGGGAGTATAGCTCTGCCCGCGACGTCTGCGTTTACTATTCTAGTCGTAAATCTTTATTTTTCTCGAAAAATGTTACTGTTTGCATTTACATATTTAGATAATATAAACAGATATCAAATATTGACTTCTGTATTCAATTATAACCGGACTCCTAAAGGGGAAGTCGAGTAAAAACGTCAAATAGAGTGTATAGGGTACTCATGTGCGAATGGATCGAGAGCCGTTGAACAACCGGACGACACTAACTGATTTTTTAGCAGCGTACCTCAGGTTTACTAAGTGAAATAATCTAGTCACCTAGTAATAAGTCGAATTACGAGGGTGGCCTAAATACCGTTGCGAAAAAAAAAAGAATTTATATGATTATATAATATTAATACGTGATACAAAAACTTTGCACCCCTTCTTACGAAAATTGCGCGGACGAAAGTCTGTGAGATTTGGCATGGTTAAAGTTTATATGGAGAAGGAGTGCAGAAAGCTAAAATTTATCTGTTACTAATATATTAAATTTAATAAATTAAAACTGCGAATCCTAATTTAACCAGTCCATTGAACTTAGACCCCCTAAAATATTGACATTGTCACTAAATGAAAAGTGACAGCAAGTGATATAATATTCATTGTTTAGGTTCATACTGCAAATGTAAAACAGAAAATAATCTATGATTAAAAAGTCGCCGGTCGAACTTCGATCATTGGACGACCGCTAATATCAATAAAATCACGCACATTCTCAAAAACTGATTACCAAAAACAAAGATTACATAATAACCGCAGAACTGCAATAAGATTGCTCCTTATTTACGTAGAACTGTTTTCCTTGAACGGATCTATTGACAAACAAGCGTAATTGACGAGACAATTATGTTTAGGGCTGTAACGAGTTCAATATAAATATTTATCGATGTACTCATGGATTTATTTTCAGATCCTTTATTGAGAATGATATTAAATTAAAAACAATACCTTAGAAAAGACTCACAAGGGCCGAAACATACCTCCTTCCTTGATGATAGATATATAGCTTGGGGTTGATAGCATCTGACTAATAATGCCCAATGCCGATATGAGTAACTCCCTAATCCCTACCTATTTAGCACAATGGTATCATTAAAGCTCAATCTTTTTGCTTCTTTCTATTCTAGATATTTGCAAATAAAACCACAAATTTAATCTAGTCACATGTAATATTAATTACACGTTGACAGCAACACGATATGGACTCGTAATAATATAGTACCGCTATAATCAAACTTATCAAATTAGGTCGCACAGAAATAGGAATAATGTTACAGTTTGTTTTAAAATATTACGTATTCATTTATATCGTTTATTTAATAAACCTAGTTTCATATTTAACTATCTCTAAATATATTATGTATGTATTAGCAACAAACTAATATAATATTAATTGTATTATAATTCCTACTAGTACAAAATAGTCTGTTATACGACTTGTATACAGTAATTTCTTGAAAATTATATTATAAAAGTTGATACTGAAAAGTGTCATCTGACTAAAATAAGATATCTATGTCCCGTATGAATTTTATATTCTTCGAAGGAACTTATAAGATAACTTCGAAATATAGTTTTTTTTTTTAACGGAAAAATTGTAAATTGTAATTATACAGGCCTGAAAGTATTCTTTCTGCTCCCGAAGTGATAGAAATTAGTGGACTATAATTATTAGCTTCTTTCAACATGTAAGCAGTAATAATTAAAATGAAGTAAAAAAAAACTGACTCAAAAATACACTTCTTAGCAAAAAATAACAAGTATTCAGATTTTCTGCTAACTTAAAATTCAAACGATAAAAAGAAAAGAAAAAGATATATATTTTCCAAAATGTTTATCGATATTAAAATATTTGGTCTTCGTTTCCATCCCTTGAGAAGCGTATGCCGTAAAGGCGACCGCAAGTATAATTGACTCCGCGAAACTCTAACACAAAAGACCGAATTATATCTAATGCATCATCCATCGTTGTTTAATGAATAAATTGCAGTCGGGGGCGTCCGTAGCGCCCTCTCTACCAAAATTATTCACTCTCGCAATCCGAGTAAAGCTCCTGCCAAACCCGAGTTTGTAGGGCTGCCACAGAATAATAGATTTTTTAGATACTAAACTTATTATATTGTTTTAACGCAAATTATTGACAGATATAATCGATATCATATTGGGTTATAATAAACTTTAAAAACAATTTATTTGCTAAATACCATAAAAAATATAACAAATTTAAATAAAACAATCTGCGTAGAAGCAGACGAGACAATACACGATCAAAACTGTTTGCTTAAGATGTCACATAAATCTTATACTTTGCAAAAAAATTCCAAGCTCCTCTAAACGACTTTGTTAACAAGTTATTTTAAACGAAACGTTTTTATCTTAAACGAAAAAAAAAAATATAGGCTACAACAACAAGTAATAAGAAAAGACAACATAATGTCAAATGCTCTAGCCTTGGTTAATAAAGTGAATTATGGCTGCGAGGCGTCCGCAATGCCCTCTGTACCAGTCACTCTCGCGATGCTAGTAAACCTGCCACTAAACATAGCACGACATCATCATTTTTAGCAAACGTGACATAATTTAAAATTAAAATCATATTTCAATTTCTTTTCAGTACTAGTTACCGAGTCTACGAGATATTTTGTCTGGATTTGACAAGTTTTGTTACCACGACTTGACTAGTGTTAACTAAAATAAATGTTAATTTAAGTTTAAAATAAGTATTTTAAATAATATATGGAGTTCAAACGCGTTAGAACTGAATTCATCAGAAAACATAAAAATATCTTCTATGATTTTTTTTCTTACTAAATTAACGGGCCTCGACCTATCGACCACTCGTACTGTGCATACAACAGTGCCTACAAGTCTGGTCGCGACACCGCTAAGCCAGTTCGACGACGATCGCAATCACGAAAATTAGGACTTGCATTACCCGTGTACAATGTCTAATATTTCAAGTTATGGAAGGCTAAATAAAAATCCTATAGATGTTTGTTTTGTCACATTTTAGTTTCACTTTTTCATAATACTGCGTTCAACAATACTAAGGAAGTTTTCACATAAAAATACAACTGCATCTATTGAATACCGCCTTTACAAAAAATGCACAAAAAAAAAACAACGCCTCCTATGATGTATCAAGTGTGATTTACAAAGAATTATAAACTCGATTGAACATTTGATAATTTGTCGATATTATATTTGTAACTTGTTAGAGAGTTGCAAATAAAATAGTATTTTGTAGTTAATTCGCTTTGGACATTTTAATGGTTCCGACCCGTTTGAACTTTTGAAAAATAAAAACTGATAAAACACCCACATCTTCGAAACGTAGCGATACATTTTCAATTTTAAAACGAACAAGTTTTTATTCGAAATATTATTACTCAATAAAAAAATATTTCTATCACAAAACTCGTCGGACGAACTCGATGCAATATCAAAAATGCCAATCGCGAACCGAATACAATTTCACTGGAATACCACAAGCACAGCGCAGCGGCAGCCCTAGTGCGATCGCGTAGCCAGTTCGTGTAATATTAAATTATAGTAGCCGAGTAAAGCATTTCGTAATAGAAAATTGTACCCAGCTGTATTTTGTTTGAAATGTAAAAGGGAATTTATTTCGAACATTATAAAATTCCCCTTTTGACGTCGCGTCGCTCCATAATGGTTGGTATCGTATTGGAAATTTTAAAGTGTACTCGCAATATTGATGGCCGCTAGATGTAATCCGCTTGTAGTGGTGCTCTAAAAGCCAGTAATGGATGTTGCAGGTATTGTACATTATTTATGATTCTAAAGATTATAAATTACATAAATAAATTCTGATAGTTTTTCGCGGTATCTTATTTACATTTCAATCTATAAAGTTATGTTATTAAAGTTATGGTCAAGTGGTGAATTGTAATGTTATAAAAAATAATTAAGAACTGCCTGATTAGCCTAGTGGAATATTCCCGAGGTCCTGGATTCGATTCTCAGTAGCCGCTCGGAGTTTGGCTTTGTGCCCGATTAATGACATTAGGCTCACTCCCTATTACATGGGAAACATTAGTACGCCTCTGCCTAACCCTTAAGGGATACAGGCGTGATGGTATGTTATGTTATGTTAAGTTTCTTTCTATGTTTTTAGAGGCATGTTCGAAGATTAGAAAAATATTTAAAAAAGTATTATATTTACGTGACTTTGGCATAATTGTGGATTACATAAAAAGAAGAGAAAAAAGAAGAAAAGAAAAGACGAAACAAATGGTTGCAGCCATATATCCTTGTGGTGTTTTCCTGAGATGAACAAGGGTTTCCAGAGCTCCTTGAGGTAGGGAGGTTCAAGCGTTCAATGCGTTTCACAAACGTAGTATCCGCTTACCATAAGGCGGGCTGTACGCTTGGTTACAACCCTAGTTGTATTTAAAAAAATCAGAACATTGGGCGTGTGGAATAAAATATCGATATATCAGTTACTCCTGCCGGATATCGCAAAGTAATAAGCATTGACTTTCAAATATATAATCAAAGTTAGTTAAAAAAAAATTACACTGTAAATTACCTTTTATTAATATAGCATAATTATTTATAATTTTTACGATTACTCGGAACGCAAACGTGGTCCATTTACCTCGTAGGTACCTAAACATTTCGCAGAGTTGAATAATCATGGAATTTATAATTCACGAACGCGTTGAAGACTGCGAGAAAAAAAAAACTTAAATAATTTACATAAGTGCATGAACTTAAAGATATCATCGCCTAATGGACGTTCCTTGGTAAAAAACAAAATAATGATAAAATCATACGGAATTCATTAGCGATTCAACTGTTATATGATCTTCAAACTTTACGTTTCGCTGTGGATAAGCAGAGACAGTATATGTAAGCTTTCTTTATACGGACGTGGCATTACTGGATTTGACTAGATAAAAAGTCTAGTACAGTTGGAGAATAATAGCGACTGCTGATAGACGAAGACAAGGACTTTGGCCTATAAGCCTATCATGAAGAAAATATATGAGAAATAAGAAATATCGTAGAAGTAAATATTACTCGTAATGTATATAGTGGAGGTGATGAAAATTCCCGAAATATATTTAATAGTCTATCGGCCGCAATTTAAAATAGCTTTTCATATTATTATATTATTTATAGCAAAAACTTTTTAAATTTAATTTAATTTAATAGTACCATCGTAAAGTAACGGAACTAAGTCTGATGGTAAACCGAGTACGATCCTAAAATGGTGGTGATCACCGAGAGATTAACCACCATCGCCAGAGGCTGCTGTCACGCTTACGTAAATAAAAACTGGATTTGAACCGCTTCCATGGTGGTCGCGACCCGGTCGGACGGTAGCCGTGACACTCCACTGTCACCGTTTCCCTCGTTCGTTACTCAGCATGACGGACTACGTTCAGGTGAGGTTGACTTGAGTGTCTCAAGCTTTAAGACGATATTTGACCTCGCATTTATTTGACCTATAAGAAAACATCGCTATGTTATCTCATTATGGTCTATTATTTCCCATCAGAGTTTTCTAGGCTTAGCGTGTTACCATCTTAGGCCACATAGTCACTTTTCCGAAAATATGACAATAAAAAAGAGGCAAGATTTTAAACGAAAACCTTTTCAGACAAATTATAATACAATTATTAATTCACTTATTTTTCTCGCATACCACTTTTCATACCTGTATTAAAGTACCTAATAAAGGTAATTAAGTTAATAATATGGGGATACGATAGCATCGTGTGGACGCATGCATGCATGCATAAACATTATATATAATCGCATAAACTATTTTAATTGCAAAAATTCGTTTTTTTTAATTATATTTTGAAGAAATAAATTCGTTATAAATTGTTCTGAACAAATACTTAACATACTTCATCATATTCCGTAATCAAATACGTTCTAATTATTTTGTTTATTACATAGAATATTATATAATTATATTTAATTTTACATGGTTTTAGAATATTTCTCGGCGGTTATCTGGTTACCTATCATTGTATAGTTAAAATCTTTTCGTTAATACGAATACTTTATATTTAAATCGTAGATGAGTCAAACGGCACTAAAGAATTTTTGGAAATTCAACCCCTAAATCGGTGAAAAGGGGGACGAAAGTTTGTATGGAAATCCGTCATTTATATCTAGATATAAATGATAGATCTATGAAAATTGGTACTTAGCAATTCAATTATGAATGAGACATAAAAACATATAATGGGACATTACTCAACTATGACGCGAGCGAAGCCGCGGGAAGAACGCTAGTATTATATAATACGAAAACGTGGAGTAATTAAAGTAATTTTTATATTGTAATAGAAGATTCTAGATTCGAATGACGCGACAATTTCTGTGTACATTCTGCGCATTGGAGCATACCGTTTGCAATAAGATTTTTGTTTTGACGCGCTATTTGATAACATTAACCAGATTATTATAGTATGTGTTTGAATCGCAATCAGAGTAATTTATCTGTAGTTATGTCTGAAACATTTTTGTGATGGATGACTATTATAAAGGTTACATAATATCACGAATATATTTGTATGTTTGGAATTAAATCAAAAATGTTTTGACCGATTTTTATGAAATTGTGTACACGAGCAGTTTATGTTCCTCAAATGAGAGGCTATATAAAATTAATAATACTTTTAGAAATCGTAAAATATGATTAAAAATAAAATTACGAGACGAGAATAATGAATGCGTGTGGAGCCGCGGGCAGAGCTAGTATTTTATAAAATTAACAAAAGTCAACCTACAACTTGACTTACCTATATTTTTATTGTTTTCCAAATCAAACAAACAACGGGAAATTTAAATAAAGTGTCAACGATATTTTTAAGATTGCCCTATAAATGTAGGTACTGTTTGTAAAAATGAACAAGCAATAAGCTCGGCTCAGTACACAGTTTTAAGTGATGTCTTGAAATGTTGCCAGCTCGAATAGCCGTTCCCTGTTTCGGTGTTATCGCGAAGCTTCGTACACACTGACGCCGCTTGTCTGATTATTCACGCTTCATTAGCTGTTTGGCTGTTTTTTTTTTTTATGTTATTGATGATCCAACAAATGGATTGTCAATTTCGCTTTAAAAGCAATTTCACTGCGATGATATTTATATACAGTAACTCGATTTATTTTGAATGGAGTTGTGAAATGTCTATGATTGTGTTTAGTTTTTTTTAAGAATAAAATGTTTGTTTTTCTTACCATAATAGAATAAATTCACTATGTTTTATTAACTGGAATCTAAAATTATATTGTTTTCTTTTTCTTTCGCTTACGTTTTGACTCTAAAAACAAATGAAATAATCATAAGTTAGGGTAAAAAAAAAAAAAAAATTTTTAAATTGTATTAAGTAGTTAGATGTGAAAAATAATAATATTTTATACCTCTTATAATTAAACAGTTGCGGTATATTTTATGAGATTATTTTTATTGTTCAAAATAAAAAAAATAAAAATTTCATTATAATAAAATAATATTCTTTTCTTCGTTTTATGGGTTTTTGGCTTTTGGATTACGTTAAGTTTAGGTTAAAAAATAATAGCCGGATTGGAGTAGTGTGGGGGGGGGGGCGTTCGTTCGTCTCCTTCTCCCGCTATATGTCAACCAACCATGGCAAAGACAAAGGAGAAAACCTCTATAAAAAACCCAACGCTGAACGTGCGGAGGAGGGATTGCGTTGGAGCCCGTCTTCTCATTGCACTGGTTCTGCGGACGGGAAGACAGTTCCGTCGCACCGGACTGTCTCCGTCAGAGGGCGACCCTTTTGGGCCTTGCCGCCAGGGTGACGCGGTAGAATGTTACTAGTGAACCCGTGTCGCACCATCACGGTGGCGGACATTACCTTGACCACTCGTTCCCCCGAGCGAGTGTGTACCCATAACGGATTCCCCCACGTTAAAAAAATATTTGAATTAACGCATTTCATTCGAAGTAACTAGCAATTTAAGTTGAATACCGAAAAGGCATCAGTATTAGTTACTACCAGGTTTGGATAATATAGCACGAAAGGCATCGTGATCCTCCATGCTGAGGAGACCAAGGGCCACTGCCCTACCAGACTTCCTCTTTCTGTTTTGCATTTTTTTTTAATTGTAAACATTACAACATGTAAAATTATTGTGAAAAACGCGGATCAGCATCGTCAAGACATTTCGTCCCAAATAATGACAAACAAATTCACATTTCACCATCGAATAAACACAATAACAACTTTGTTACGCTCAGAATACAGACTATATTATGTTCAAACGACCGTGGTCGACGTTCCGAAGTCGTGCTAAGCCGTTATCGAGCGAATGCGTGTTGATAACGCGGGATTAATCAAAGTCTGCGCAATATGGGTCAAAATTGACAAGACAGTTTAAATTCGATAAGTCGACGATAGGTTTTAGTCTGGTGATAAGCTAATCTAACAGAAATCCAGTAATTACCTTGTATTTACCGAAGAATGAAGATCGTTTTCAAAGTGGTACAATTAAATCAGGATGAATGTCAGTTGTCAGGAAACCATACGCCAGTTGGAATAGCCGTTATCTTGGCACGCATAGTCGTGTCATGCTTCGAGTTTAACCGATATATATCCAGTAATCAAGACTGCCATGAAACCACCATACACGTGGTAATAAACCTTTCACAGTGACTTTCTTCTTCTTGTTTTAGCACTGCAAAAAGCACTCGCCATCGTCAATGTTTTCAAAGCCTTCGTAATAGTAGGCATTTTAGTGAAAGTGGCGTCTAACAAGATCGCGGCTCCCTAGTTAGAACGATCCAGGTAGGTAGTTTTTCTGACATTTCAAAATACATGCTTTCAGTTTATATTTACAATCCACTTCACTTAAGCACAATATCCAAACTATATAACGCAAAACACCGCCAATAATATAGGGTCTAACCACAACATGTCACTTTAATATCCCGCTAAAAATCCAAGTGACTCTCTTCTGGATTGTCGCGTTTCGGGATCTGACAGTGTGTATCCAGCTCCTGAAATGCTCATAGGATATTAAAAGGATGTTCAGTACAGTAGGTAATATGATTCGTTATCCACTTTAAATTCAATAATACGACACGTAAAAATTATTCAAGGGGGTAATAATAGAGGATAAGTTATGATATGTATAATACATATCATAACTTATCCTCTATTATTACCCCCTTGAATACTTTTTTGCATGTCGTATTAGTTATACTTATGCTCTATTATTACCCCCTTGAATAATACTTTTTACATATTTTAGGTATTATTGAATGTAAAGTGGATAACGAATCATATTACACGCAATAATGTCAGCTTATTTGTACGGCATTTGGAAAGTGAATAGACATTTAGAGCAGAGATAAGCAGACCTAGGTTATCTGGCGCTATCGGGCGGGCCGTATGTGGGCCACATTGAAAATAGCTAATGATCAACGAAAGTTACTCTCTCAATACCAACTCAGTTATCTCAAAGAGTAAGCCGATATTTTCAGAAGGGTAATGTGATATCATTTTGGCTAATTTTATATGCTGTAATATTAATATAAGCATAGTGACTGGTTTATTTGCAAGTAAACATTTCCTAAAAAATAGTCTGAATAAATATCCAATTAATATAATGTATAGATGACTTAGATTAAGCGACCTAAATGTAATTTGAAATTTAGATAATACTTGTTTGGTAATTGAGAACAGATATAGGTTTAATGTATGTAATACAATATTTAGAGATTTTTAAAATGAAACATATTTTTCTTCACACGATGAAAACAGAACTACCGTTACTTGTCTCATTCTAACACGCGGGGAAGTGTTATATTTATTTTAAGGTTGGTATAATATTAATAAAGTTTATATAATAAAATATTTTTTTAAGTAAAAAAAAAGGAAAATTGAAGTGTGATGAATCTTTTTAATCCGCACAGCGCATATATCAAACATGTAAAGTGGGATGCAATATCGAGAGGTTAAATTAAAACCGGATTAAAAATATCCGGTCGCATTCCGGACCGGAGGACGTTTATTCCGCGTTCGATTCGGATTTATCAGCGTGCACCAGCTGATGCCGGTCACTCGAATGACAGATTAATCCCGGAATTAAACTTCTAAGCCAAAATAGTTTATTAAAGCGATCGTGGATTGTGACGTCACATAAGTGTAATTTCTACAGTGATATCAAATGTATACTGGTACGCAATAATACCAACTTTCAGCATCGATAAATTCCTCTTCACCGAAGAGCTAAAAAGGTCCTTTGGGACGAAAGACAGAAGTTTAGTCCCTGATATATGTTATTTGGTTGAGGGTATCAGCTTTAATTTTCGAAATACCAACTTTTAGTGACACTACCTACCAGAATTATTGGGCCACTATCTACAATTCTTTAAAGTCATCTACAATATCCTCAAACAATTATTTCTATGTTATTTGGCTATGTAGGCTTATTTGCTACTTCTTACCATAAAACTACACATATATTATTAGTATATCTATCTCGTTCACACTTTAGTAGAATTGTGTTAGTGTGAGCAATACAACCGATTACGTGATTACATCTACGCCTTCCGCAACTTGCACTTTATTGCAAGTTTGCTTTTCTGGCCTATGCAGTGAAATGCTAAAACAAAATTAATGGCACAAAAATATGTTCCGGTAAATACACAGAATTGTAAGAACTCAACACAAGTTGATAGAGATGAATATAATTACATTTTTACTAACGACATTCAAAAAAAGCACACGATTTATCAGCTCGTTCCAGAAATTTAGATTAAAAATTCAACGACATAGAACTAAAAATAAAGGCGTTTTAAATCAATTATCTATTCTTAGGCGCTCGTGACAAAACTCAATACAATTTTAAGATGATACAACGAAATAAAAAAAAATTGCTGAAAAAAATAACTGCGTAGAACCATTACGCGAATCACGTAGGCATTATTACAGTCTGGACGAAATCATCAGTGCTGTAAATTATTTCGTGCGACAAAGGATGAGCGGTAGCGACAAGCGTAGCCGTTATTATCATATACTCTGAAATGATGGCACAAAATATTTATTACTAGCTGAATTAGATTTTTATCGAAATAAAAAGTATCCTATGTGTAAATCTAGGTTACTAAATTCATAAATTGTATTTAAATCCGTTCTGTCGTATTTACCTGATTGTGTAACAAGTATACTAACGTTCAAATTTATAACTATGAAAACAAAATTTTGCCTAAATATATTAAGGTAATTATAATATCTAATATAAGGTACTTGCTTCGTTTTATTAGATGTTTATGTATCAATAAACAAGATAAGAGTATCAGAACTGAGGACATATGAATTTAAAAAGATATTTCATATGAAACTATTTAAATCAACTAATTCAATTGATAATAAAACCGTAGTTTGTTAAATAACTTTCAACATTTTCAACACTGTTATGTTTATAAATAGTTGACACAAATGACTGATATTTGAATGAAGTTTAATTAAAAAGAACTGCGCTTTTTTAGTAGTGCAGTTTTAGAACACTTCTGCAAACATGGTAATAGGACCAGGATTTAATTAATTTAAGAAAAATTTGTAGCGCAATTTGTGCCTGCTATCTCTCTCACTCTTTCTATTTTCTCTTTCTTCCCCTAAATGCTTATGTATATTCACAGTCGTAACTTAGATTCCAAATGTAGATGATAACTAGCTGGGCCCACAGTTTCATCTGTGTTAAATTTATTCGACCATCATTGGAGAGTTCGAGGATTGAGCCGCTGACAACGCACCCGTGAAAAAAAAGCCTAAGAAGTATAGACTTTCTCTGTACATTATCTGAAAAATAAGTGTAGTCGGGGACATCATATAAATTATTACAAAAACGATTTGTCCCCGCGCGTCGCTCTCCGCGTATCCCCTAACCGTACCAGCTGCGAACTACATTCATATCGATACGTTCAAAGCGTGACAGAGATAATGGGGTCGTCGAACTTCATCCGCAATACCTACGTAATTATTTCACGCTGCTAACGTGCTATTCAGATTTCGAATTCGAGGCAAAACTTGTGTTGCCAGCAATTCATTTTTGGCATGTTTAATTAATTCCCTGCAGCGTGTTACTGTTTTTTATTGTGTACCTTTATATTAAATGTGGGTCACAAAACATTATTGGACTGAGAGAGGACATTTAGATTTTTAATCTAACGTTTTTTTTTTTCACTACGATAATAAATTATAAAATTCAATAGATTGGTTTTTGTTTGTTTGTTTGAACACGCTAAACTGTCGAACTACCATACAGATTTGCGAAATTACCTTTACAATTTATAGCTTATATATTTAAAGAGGTTCTAAATTAAATAACTTCACGCTACGTCACCAAGGAGCGGAACACTAATCATGAATGTGAAGCAATTTGGCAAGCTGTAAGCTGTACGCGTGTACGGGAACGTGAGAACAAATACCTATGATAGGGCTGGCTACACGGGTACGTTGGAAGCGCGGCGCGGCGCGGCGTCACGGTAGACATTTGGTCGAATAAATTTAATAGGGATGAAACCGTGTCGCCGGCATGACAGCGGCGACCGCCAAAGGATTTAGATCTCTCGGTGGTTGTCGTTGTTTAGATAGTGCTGTGCTTACTATCAGGGTAAGTGACGTCAGTGTGCCGAGCTATTATAAAAAAAAGTTTTATTTTTTTCTAGCGATCTCATTTTTCAAAAACACAAGCTGACTAGAGTGTATTTTCAATGACGTACAAAATCCAGTATAACCGGTATGACCGTTGAGGAATTTTTTAAGATGGTAGCCGTTCTTTGACCGATTTGCCTTCACTTCGCTATTCAATGTATAAATATGATAAAAATTCATATTCCAAATGCAAACAATGTAATGTTTTGTCGTTTATTGACCTTGGATTAAGGATTCCGCAGGTCAGGGTGCAATGACCCGGGTTAAGAATATAGTAATTGGCGATTTAAATACATTACTATTTAAATTTCTTAAGTCGTGATTTTTTTTATAGTAACTCGGCAAAATTATTTTACAGTAATTGATGGGAATTACAGTACGGTCAGGAACTAACGGCGAACGCAGGTGTCAAATTCCAAAGGCAGTCGCCGCTGTCATTCCGGCCTTTTGAAATACCTCTTGACGCCTTCTGGCCAAGTGTTGGCCGTATGGTAGAATATCTATTCCTTGATATTTTTTATCGTTATAGGTTTAGCGTGATCACAATCTCACGTGATTTTAAGTGACGTTGCGACCCAGAAAGCCTAGTAGAGAAACTGACTCTCAAGTGGCGACAAATTTTCAACTTGAGGGTGGTAGCTAGCCAGGCGGGCATTAGAAAAAGCTCTACTACAGAGCTATGGTTTCATCGCGTTGTTTTCTTTCACCGAAAACTCAGACTCATTCCACGTATATGAACTCACGTCGATTGACACGATGTCCGTATACGCTACCACTGAGGCATTATTGTTTGAGCGTCATGTACCTATGAACTGATTTTTTTTCAATTCCAGTACACCAAGTAATTTACCACACTAGCGGTCGCGCAATGATCGAAATTCGACCAGCGACTTTTTAATCATAGACTATTTTCTGTTTGACATTTGCAGTATGAATCTGAACAATGAATATTATATCACTTGCTGTCACTTTTCAATGTCAATATTTTGGGGGGTCTAAGTTCAATGACACTCACTGGTCAAGTTAGGATTCGCAGTATTAATTTATTTTATTTAATATATTAGTAACAGATATTACACATAAATTTTAGCTTTCTGCACTCCTCCTCCATATAAACTATAACCATGCCAAATCTCACAGTCTTCCATGCACGCAATACGCTTAAAAGGTGTCCGAAGTTTTCTTCTCACGTATTAATATTATGATTTACCATATATGCCGAAGAATAAAATTGATTACCGATGGGCTAGACGAACTATGGATTGGAAGAGAGGATGGTTTATAATTATGTGAGTATCTGATAGGTGACGCTGTGTTCGAGCCATTAACTACTAGAAAGGACAGAACAACGTCCGCTAAGCCTGCCAGTATTAATAGAGATTATAAAAATTATTAGCCTATTGTAAATACTACGTGCCTATTTATTGGTGTGTTAGCCTAAGAATTAGCTACCTATTATGCTTAACGCGTCAAATTTTTGTTAATACTAAAAAACTGGCAAACAAGCATACGGCCCGCCTGTCGGCAAGCGGTCACCGTAGCCTATGGACGCTTGTAATAACCATAGGTGTCATTATGTGATTGATAGTGATGTCTGAAAGTGACTCCCTCTCTGTGCATCCACTAAATTATTATTATTGTTTTATATTAACACTTTTGTATAGTTGAGAAAAAAAGATAAACCCGATCGAGTTTCTTACCGGTTCTTCTCGATGTCAGGGATATTTTCCGAACCAGTAGTAGATTTTTGACATTCATAAGTGCCCCCTATCCCGAGGAGCTCTGGAAACCTTATTTACCGCAGGAGCAGAACACGGGGTTATTTGTCTGCGATCTTTGGCAGGGTAGTAGATAAATCTCCAAAGAAATTAATCTGTACTCTACCTCCCTTCGGATATTCGGGAATATCGTCACTGACCTGTGCGATATGCCGTTATATGAAAAAAAAAAATTATAATAATTTTATATCATACGTAGAAACGAAACGAATTCGAGTTCAAAGGTTAATCACCGCGGCGCTTCTCTGAATTACGCTCGGTGACACCAATGTTACGGTTTTGTGTTGTACCACTACGCTACCTAGCCTGGGGGGTCGGCAGAATGTTTAAAAATGTTATATCTAAGAGAGAGACGCATTATCATTAAGATGTATTCATGAGCCTATATTTTTCCACTACATGCCGGTACCTTAGATTAATGATGATTACTGATTGGTCTCCGCTGCGCTAATTATTAATCTAAGACCGGTAGGTACACTTTAAACACATATCGACCATTTTAAAATTAGTCAGTGTAATTTTTTTTTTTTATTTCCATTTTTTTTATTCATTGTACCATACCCTTAATCCTTCAATATTGAAACCATTTTATAAATATATTCAAAATGGTTAGTATTTTAAATTTTTAGGAAATGTCGCGCCTAGTCGCGTGTCGATAGTATAAATACTAAGTCATTAGCACGGACTCAATAATTACGTCGACATGATTCTCAGACTTATATTATAATATATTATTTGACATGTTGGTAGAGAAAGCCCGTCTCTGTAAGAATAATTTTATACCTACTTATTTTTCTGATTATTCTTAATTTAAAAAAACAAAAGTAATACTTCTAAATGTTAAAAAAACGTGAGTGTAACAGTGTGAAAAAACTAGGGAGTATTATTATAAACCGGTCAATATGAACTTAAATCAGTCAGTCGGCCTTCATGTTTAGCCAGTCAAAACAAACGAGCATCTTTATCGGCCGTTCACAAGCGTCGGTTGAATGACCTCATTATATCAATATGATGCGACTTGAATATCGGACGATTCTCTACCGGGATTCCGTTGATAGTATTTTTTTTTTCACAGCAAGCCACCATACGTGTAGTGAAAACCCGCAAGCGACAACACTTCACCGAATCAAAATTTTCATGACAATAAAAAAAGCATGTGTACGGTTCACACGCGGTAGCAGTGAAACCTTCAGAAAACATAAAAATATTCAGATACAAGTGAACAATACACAACGCTGGCTACGACGACTTTTTCCAAAGCTTCGAGATGCATACACACGTACAATTTATAAGACCGAGATTATAGCAAACAGTGTATCCTATAAATGTATGTATGTTTGTCTCTTATTAGTGGCGCATTTTA
Organism: Saturnia japonica; assembly: GCA_033032175.1. NCBI lineage: Eukaryota > Metazoa > Arthropoda > Insecta > Lepidoptera > Saturniidae > Saturnia > Saturnia japonica. The sequence goes on from CM065318.1 coordinate 18,227,107, forward strand.
ACTGACTAAAAAAATAGGCAGGTTATTAATTATATATTTTTTTACGAATGTTCAGCTATAAATTATTTGTTTATTCATCGATTTGGATGATTCGTTTTTCTTTGAAAAGGGAATACTTCAAGGGTGGTTCCATTTTAATTTCATTAGTATTGGACTTTACACTCCAAAGATACACCAGGGAACTTCCCAAAACCATTGAAGATGATTTTATTTTATTGTTAATAATTGTCTTGTTCGTTAATTCATTGCGTTTCAAATTACAACAGTATTAAAGAAGATTTCACTTCAAAAAGGGTCCTTAAGTCACTTATCGGTATTCCTAAAATCAGACTCGATTTAACAAAAGATGAGTGGTAGGCCACGATAATTATGTCCGATTGAATCACGACCACCATACACAAGGTGAAACACCCATTATAGTTGCATTCTTAGACGTGTTGCGTTTTGGTATTAACTAACCGGTGTATATCCTTCAGTTAGGTATGCAGCAATCAATTTTAAACATTTCAAAAAGTGATATTGAATACCGTATACGTTGTGACGTGCTTTATGTGATAACGAAAGCTATAGTTTTATCACGATTACAGAAAACTGATCTCGTTGGTTTATTAACGGAAATTCTTCTGCTGGTAAACCTGGTTTCTATTCAACCTATTGCCATCATAGCAGACTTTTTTTGTCCAAGTAGCAGCGGATGTCAACTTTTCTCAAAACACGTTCAAATCAATGCCATTAACGTAAAAGGATGTCTTTATCTAAATACGAATGCGTTAATGGCGAATCGTTTCCGGTGATCTTACTTTTAGAATGGTCATAATATTACTAAATTGTACAGCAAACATTTGTTGACCGATTGGGGTCAGCGTGAATTGCTGTTGTATTTAATTGGAAATTAATTATATGTTACGCTGAAATTGTAGTAGTGAAAAATTGACAAATTTTTAGTCTCAAGTCTTCTGTGCAGTGAGTGCTAATGTCAGATTTAGGTTTTATTTTAAACTAGCGACTGCCCTAAGGTCGAAATTCGACCAGCGACTTTTTGATCATAGACTATTTTCTGTTTGACATTTACAATATTCATAAACAATGAGTATTATCTATATCACTTGCTGTCACTTTTCGTTGACTATCAATGTAAATATTTTGGGGGGTCTAAGTTCAATGACACTGGTCGGTTAGGATTCGCAGTATTAATTTATTTAATTTAATATATTAGTTTTCTGCAATCCTTCTCCATATAAACTTTAACCATGCCAAATATCACAGTCTTCCGTGCACGCAATTCGCCTAAAAAGGGGTAGAAAGCTTTTGCTTCACGGTATTAATATATAGATAAATAATATTTAGAAAAATGGCTACAAAAGCAGTAATTTCACTCAGGCGGATCTGTTAGTGTAAGTTAGTTTGTATAAATTGCTGTATTTTTGTAAGTACATTTTGTACAAAGAGACGGAGCGTAAAATTAATTGCTAACTTTAAACACCTAAACTAGATAATTTTTAAATTCAACATTTGTATTTTACTATACAATGACATCATATCCACAATTACTATGTTAATTTTTCACATATATCTAATTAATGAATTTGTCTAAATCGTTATCTAGATTGTATAAGCTCTCTTGTGCTTGCTAAATCTCTGTTACATACGTTTTCCCGCCTCGCGAGGAATATTAAATTATTTCCTACTGTACCGACACTATATTACATGCATTATTTTAGTTTTTTATTATCAAAAAAAGTGTTCATAAATGTGTCTGCGTTTTATCAGGATTTAGAAGGAAAATAATTTAGTTTCGATAATTTTATACTCATTGTAAACTTTATATTGTACTTTTTTTTCATTTTTACAACTGTGACGAAATCTAAAATAATATTTTTTTTATATTGAGAGGTAGGGGACAGAGAAATATTTTATGAAATTTACCTCTACTTGTAGCAAGCGTCTATAGTCTACAGTAGCCATTTAACATCATACAACTTAGTTGTATAACAAAAAAAATGTGTGCAGTTCATACATGGTAGAAGTGAAACCTTCAGAAAATATAAAAATATCTTCTTTTAAAAATCCTAAAACAGCAGGATTCTAACTATCGACCGTTCGAACTATAGAGATAGCAATACGTACAAGTCTGGCCGTCACACCGCTAGTCTAATTCGACGACGATCATACTTGTGAAAATCAGAATTTGCATTAACCATGTTTAATGTATTCTATCTCATTCTCTAGCAGACAAAATGTATGGGTTTGTGTCTTTTTAGTGTCGCTTTTTCGTTTCATCCCGTTTCAAATCAAAACGGTAATAATGAAGTTTTCAATTTAAAAAAAAAACCTACAATCTACAACCAACAGGCTACTGTTCAATATATGATTTTTGATAAAGTCAAGGAAGATGTTAATTTCCCCTGACAATGTTTAGATGGATTGTTTTTTATATCGAAATAATAATAGCATAATACTTACAATCACATGTCACGGATGTATAGTTACCGTGACTTGTCTCTTACCAGATTCAGTTTTTACGTCAATTCTTACCTGAAATATAAAGAAATACGTCATTTTTTTTCCTTGCTAACGGTAAAATTATTTGTGTGTAAACGTGAAAGAACTCTGCGAAAACTGAGCATTGTTTTGTATCGGACTTAGGTTGAACGACCGGGCCATTTTTTAAATCGACACCCAGATTTTAAAGCGAAAATCTGTCCGATGAATTATACATCGTTTTGTTGATTTATTGATTTTTTTACATAATTGTGTATGTTAAGTTTTTTTTTCTATACCGATCGCAATATAGCGTGTAGTACTTTTTAATTATTTGTTTTTCAAACAGAGGAAACTGTTTTATTACGCCATGCGGTCCGCTCTATGTAGCCACAGATAACAAATAAAAAAACCTAGCCGATAAACATAATATATTTAATATAGCAAAAAATAATACAAGCTTCATTTGAATTATAAAGAAAAAGAAATTTCACCATAACATTATCTGTAAAATTTATATTAATAATTTTATAAAATCAATAATACAGTCAAAAAGACGAGGCACACTTATTTAGTATTTTGTGAATTCAAAAATATTTGCAGAATATTAATAAAGGTATAAGCAGGTATTTTTTCTTCTTCTTCTTGATTTGGCGCCGCAAAAAGCACTTGCCAGTGTCAATCTGTTTTATGTGTTTGTAGTATTTCCTATTATTCAAAGTGGGCCCAACTAGATAGCGGCTTCTTTGTTAGAACTATCTAGGGAGTTTTTGTGACATCTCAGATTATCATAATCTACTTCACGTAAGCACAATAACCAAACTATATCACACAAAATACCATCAATATTACATAATATAGGGTCTAAGAACCTAAATTAATGAATAAAAATAAAAATCACAACATGGCAGCTTAAAGTCCGCAAAAAACTCCAAAAGCAGGTAATTTAAATAGAAGAAAACATTTGTAAAACTTGATTCATAATAACAAGAATATTTGCTCTGTCCGTCCATTATTCATTCGCCACGTTTCCGATCCAGATATTAAGATTCGATTATTCCTAATGAAAAATGTATGGAATCAATGCAAATACCATACGAGTGTACTGTGCTGACTTGATTCGTTTCCGCGTGCGTCAACTATGACGGTGTCACCACAGATACACGAAAACAGATAAATCATTGTTAAAACTAAGGACAGTGCTAAAATTAATATTGCTAAATTGTGATCATATATATTTCACACATACTAACTAAGGGCAGTACTAGAATTAATTTTGCTAAATTATGATCATATAGATTTCACACATAATAACTAAGAGCACGCTAGAATTAATGTTGCTAAATTATGATCACATGGATTTCACACATACTAACTAAGTGCAGTACTAGATTCAATATTGCTAAAGTATGATCATATAGACTTTGTTAATTATAATTGACGATAGCAGTTATCACACTTCATATTAACCACAGGTAGTATTATAATTAATATAGCTAAATTTTGCTCAAATATATTACGTTAATTATTTCATTGGAATCTACTAGCAAACGAGCGAGCCGTGCTATGCACACTGAAACAAAATGTTCAATGCAATTGTCAATTATTACTTAGAATACTTACTGGGAAATATCCATGCTTTTGAAAAAAAAATTTGGCCATGTCAGTAATTCACCAGTTTCATTATCGTGGTCAATATTCAATTATTTATGTATCATCAATTATTTTTATTTTTTAGGTTTAAAACTACTTCATTTAATCTTTAAAATTACAATCGAATAAAACCTTTGATATCTCAAATATCAACCTATGTTGTTTAAAAAGCTATGAAAATGCTACTTGAGAATAAGCACTTCTAATTCTCACACTACTTCTGAATATTAGTGAACCATCTTGTGTCACTTATCTGTGACAACACACGGAGTTACGAGACACTGCCAACTCTTCAATAAGCTGTGTACAATTCTGTAATGTAACACTTTACGTGTTCGTTTAACTCATATTCAAATTTCAATGAAATTCCCTTTATAAATACTAATATTGTGAATCGGAAAGCAGTTTTGTCTGTTCGTTACATCATAACGTGATATCGAACTGTTATCGTTCAAAGGTAAATAATTTATATTAATCTCCAGTGAATATAACATAGGTTATGTGACGTCATAATACTTTTTAAATATGATCGACTATGAAATGGCGAATCTTTTTAATTGGGAACTCTTGGTATTTTTCCAAGAATTAGAATGGTCATGTAACGTTTTTTTTTTACAAACTTAGGTGAAATAGATACGTTATTGTATAAAAGTAAAGTAATCAACTAAAATTTTACACCATATTTATTCAAAGTACATACAAATATTAACATCATAAACAGCCATGATATAAAAGTACCTAACAACATTTGAATTTAGTAAAAGAAAATATAGAAAAAAAAGCAAAAATAACACATAAAAACTTAATAAAAGCATTTTATTACCACACAAAAAGTCATATCGAATATTTAATAAAGCCTCTAACAACATTACAGGGACGTATTTAAAAAATAAATCGCCACAGAAAAGTCCCTTGATCGCCAATTACAACGAAACAGCGTTTATCAAGCTAAAAATTGTGCAATTTTGCAAAGCGGAGAAAAAGAAAAAATCTTCAACACTAAAAGAAACGTAAGAAATTTTTTCTTTGTATCATGATAACACAAAAATATAGAATAACTTATAACAAAATAACTCCTTTTTAACGGATCTCTTTTTACAGTATAACGCCAAAATTAATACAGCGTATCTGACAGTTATTAAGTTATCATTTGATAGCGACGGTCACCATTCATACCGTCTTACAAACAAAAGAAGACTCGCTATGACGGTGTCATATATCGATATCAGCCAGGATTCTACTTAGGAACTAGCAACAATATATGCATACAATTTCTTTGTCGTATAATACATATAACTCTATTACTTTACACGGCGCACGTCAGTAAAGTTCCAAGTCGCCATGATTTATTCGACATTTTCAAAAATTATCGCCATAATTCAGCCGATTTACACAAAGCCTTCATGAATTATACACATAACGTAGATACCTCACAATTTCACTACGCCCTTTGATAAAAACCCTATGAAAATCCGTTCGGCAGTTTTAGTTTATCGTGTTCTGACAGATGCGGCGGGGGGACTCTATTTTATAATATAGTAAGATATACTCTCCAACGCGAAAATACTCAACATACGGCCTTCTCATTCATCATATTTTTTTATATACAAATAGATGGTCTATTACAGTTAATTGGCTAAAATAAGTGAGCTGCCAGTTTCCATCAATATTTAAACTTGGCTATAAGCGACCTTATACTATATGCCTAGTCACCTCCCCTCCCTCTCCCTCTTAGAGTGTAATAAAAATACATACAAATAAAACATTAAAAATAACATATCAGGATAATGGGATGCCATAAAATTAAAAAGTTATAGTAATAAATATCACATAAAAATAGTTTTAAAACATACATGGCCTGGTCTATCGTTGCAACTCGTTTATGATCATAATAAAAGAGTTAGTGGAAGTTTAGTCTAGATGCAATGGAAGAAGAATTAAGTTTTCGTCCGTGCATATTGGACATTTCGTACCGTTTATTTTCAGTTTAATATTAGTCCAAATCAGTTGTAATTCGACGTGTTCGGTTGTCTGGTAGTTTGAAATGCAACTAAATTCGAAAAGACTGGTTGTGTGCGTGACATGAAACATGTCACGTCATGTGATTTGTCACTCACACTGACATAATTTTAATGAATATTTGAGTAATATAGCCAATAGAATTGAAGACTGTCCAGAATTGTTCCCGAAAATACAGTTGTGTGCCTACAAGTAGATTAAAAATACCTAATAATGAAATCTTATTTATTGCACATAAGAGTACAATTGGAGACTTAGCCGATATTCAGCTGCTCCAAATAAATCCTACGTAGCGAATGCTTGAAGAAATGCCGAGGGTTGGTTGATTAGAAACCAATTCCACAGTCGAGCTGCTGTTACGGCGAAAGATCGGTCGCGTAAATTAGTATGATGACTTGGTATACTGAGAATTAACGAAACAGAAGATCTTAGCTGTCTATTGTGCATAGAGCGTGCACATAGACAAATTCATTTATAATCCAGATGTGCAAACAATTTAATTCTCTAGGTGATAGTGTTGACTTATTTAAAAGTATGTCTACAAGTGTCTTCTCTAAAGCGCAGTCTATGCGGATATTTTTTCCAGTAAATTTGGAGTATTTTTAGTTTATGTTAATTCTTGTGTTTATCTTCGTGACTGATTCTTTCTTTTTTCTTCACATTTATCTTTTCTATTTGTGAAAACTACTATTAAAACTGTTTTACTATTGTTTCTATTAGCTGTAAGTCTTCCTTTTAATGTAAAATAAGCAAAGTAGATACAGGTACTAGAAAGACTCCCGCACTTCTGTTTACAATATTTATATTATTTTGAAAGAAGATACGAAATAAATTATTGTTAGGTTATCTGACAGAGTTCATATCGTGTAAACATGTTTTATTTTATTTTTATTAATTGTGTATAATTAGTAGTATTGTATCAATTTCTTTGTAAAATTATCATAACGTTGTAGAGAACTTATCTTGTTGTGTACATTAATTGAAGTTAAGCCATTTTTCTGATTATTGATCGCTTTTATTGTACGAAATTATACATAGTTTAATGAACCATTGATTGGAGTAAAAGTTATTCGATTTGATACAATAGCGTGTTTGTTTTAATATATTATTGTAAAAATAAAAATAAAATATATTCTAATTGTTTATATAAATACAATTTCCATACATTAAGGGGTCTAGGTAGCGATTTTCACGAGACACTGAGCAATATATCTATAATAAACCTAAACAAAGATAAAGTAAACGAAGCGAAATTTTATATTAGCTCGCGTATATTCTGTTTTCGTTGAGTATCGTTGTAATTTAAAGTAACAAGCACAGGTACGCAACCAGCTTATAGGTGGTCGACCCCCCGGTATTTATTCGATAGGTGTTTTGAGCAAGTCACGGCAATTGTTTTTAGATTAGATATCAAATAAAACAGGGAGACGATATCTAAATACAATCGTCTCTGTGTTTCACTCCAGTTTTAATAAATGCTTCAAAATCACAAAAATATACTGTTATAATATGTTGCGGACAAAAGTGCAGTTTTCTGTAAATTTTACTTTGTATCAATTGCAGATTTTATTTGGTTTTATTTTGAGGAAGTCTCTCTAGGGGCATGTCAACACTATGAAAATATGAAAAGGTTATTTCCCTAAAATACAAACTTAGAATTGTTAATACACTGTAAATAGTTTAATTAAACAATTAATTTAACTATAGTAAATAAATATTTTGGGCTCTTTTTACTATACTTAGTACACGTCTGGACGGAAAGCGGCGGAGGGGTAACCACTTCCTCCGGGGTGGCAGGAGAGACTCAGCCGAGCATAGAATTGCGAGGGTGTAGAAGTATCAGATGTACGCAAAGATCTGGATATTTCGACTTTAGTGGAGTAAAAATAAATAATCATTGATTATCCAGTGATATCGCCTCAGATACCGCTTACTTAGAACACAAACTTAGCCACAAGTTGCCAGTGGAGCAGAAAGAAGCTGCACTAGATAGAGAGATGGCTTTAATCATAGAGGTCATGGCTCACATTAGGCTCATAACTTATATTAGGCTCATAACTTATGTTCGGCTCATGACTGCGATTAAGCTTAGTCACGTTAGGTTGTTGAGCCAGTGTGGCTCAAATAAAAAATTCGTAACCCCGAAGTCAGTATAGGGAATATTTAATATTTACGAGATATTATATGTATAATTTATATTTATGAGATTATTAAACTCCCATACCATTTGGTCTATCACCAGGAAAATATGTAAATATAAGTGTTTTTTTTAATTAAAGTTTTCATGATATCCTTAAACGCGATAGGTTGCGCTTTGATTGAGTTATTGATTACTGGAAAGAGCAGAACAACATCTGGTGAGCCACCTAGATTATAAATTAAAAAATATGTTTGTTTGTCTATCAATCACGCTAATAAGGCTGGACAGATTCTGATAAAAATTGCCATACAAGTGGATTATGTAGTGGAATAAACACATTTTTTTCGGTTTTTTAAATTGAATGATAACTTGAGAAATACCAAAAGTACAAATAATACTAATACGCCGTCATATCTATAAATGTGTGTGATCTACGAGTGTGTTCAATATTATTAAAACGACTTATGAAATTTAGCGATGGCTAGATTAAATTTGCACCTTATATGGAAAGTTGTCTATCCGTGGGCATCAAGTTCGTGTTTCAAAGGAATTGTTACAAGTCAGTTTAATACAAATTTCATATTAACGAGCTGTTACGTTACGAGCAATTATACGTTCCGTTAAATATACAAAACACAAAAGTGGAGTTTTTGGCGGGTTCTTGAAGTGACGTGTCGTAGTTTTTATTTTTATTTCATCAACTAAGGTTTTTGATCCTATATTATGTAATATTGATGGTATTTTACGTGATATACTTTGGTTGTTGTGAATAAGTGAAGTGAATTATAAATATAAAGTAGGACAATGCATTTTCAGATTGACATCTCAAAATTGAGCGACCGAGAACTCCCTAGATAGTTCTGACAAGAGAACCACCAACTTGTCAAAAGACCCAACTTTGTATATAGGAATTTTTTTACGAAAGCTTAAAAACATTGACACTGGCAAGTGCTTTTTGCGGCGCCAAAACAACAAGAAAAAGAAAACATACAACTCACGACCGGTTTGAAACTTGTTGGCTCAGGTAACATTGGACATGTTTTTTTTCTCACTGACTACACTGTTAGCCTTAGGGGGCCTAAAAAGAGCCTCTAACGGCTTTTACAGCTTCACCGTGGCTTGGAGGCGAGCGCTTAAGGCACTTAGCCGCGAAAACGGGCAACATGCGCGCAATGGTGACAAACTGGCCGGACCTCAGTTTGGGTTGTTGTCGCGATTGCAAATAAGTCGTGATCTGACGAATTCGAGCTAAACTAACATATAAATATACTATACATGTTCCTGCCTCCTGGGAGGAAGGTACGGACATGTGTATGTGTATTAATAATCTGTCAAAAATATAATATAAAAATTATCCGTCTGTATTAAGCCTCACTTGAGGTCAGACGGGAGTAGCTCGATGTGGACCCATCGCGGCATCTCAGCTACCAATCGATACGTGAAACGCGGTGCAGTGGTGCGTCAAGAATGATTAGTGAACGGTCCAGGGATCATATTCCGTGGAGGCGGACTCGTTAGATCGCTCCGATTATAACAGGCTACGTGAAAGTCTAACATTAATATCATTCATTCCTTTTCATTAGGGTATAGAATTTAATTCGAGTTGAGAGACTGTTTTATTTTAATATTGAGTTATGGGTCAATGTCCTAGCTAATATTATAAATGCGAAATCGAGGTGGATTGTTTGTTTATTTAATCACTCAAAACCGGCTTTAACCGATATGGATGAAATTCGGCATACAGATAGCTTATAACCCGGAAAAAGATATCGGATACTTTTTATCCCGGTAAAAACATTTTTTTTATTCACGCAAGTAGAGCCTAGTATTAAATAAAGAGCATAAATATTTAGTAACTAAATGTTCAGTCAATTTTTTTTCAATTGCCGTTGCTGAAGCTTTTGCCTATATCAAAACAATAGTTCCATAGAAGTAGTAATTCGACTTTTATTTGTTATAGTCTATCTATCTTTCGCAATGTTATGTCCATGTGGTGGTACAATAAAAAACCGTACAATGTAAAGACATACCAAAGTTAGAAATTTATGAAGTAAACATATACAACATGCCAGCAAAAGACCCCCGGTGTATGTATAGCTAAAAAGACAACGCTTACAGTAAAAAGTTACCATGATCTGTCTCATATAATTCCCTAACTCCAATTAGGATGCAATGGAGGCATATAATTGAATTTAATTGCATCCGATGCATCTAATACGTTAAAACTTCTCAACTTAACGACCAATTATAGTCACATAAACTTTGAAATGTAACCTTTTAACTCAATAAAAACTCTTGTTAAATGTAACTTTCTCTCGATACCCCGCATTAATGAAGGACATTGTGACATTCGACATGTTTTTCTATTATTTGTGTTTATGTGACCTTTCAGCGTTAGGTGATGGAACTCTGAATTTTTTATCCATAAATATAACCTATGTGTAAAACTTATATACAAGTACAAATGCATCACACATAGGACAAACTCATGAATATATACATAAAAGGACTGGATAACTAACTGACTGACACATCAAGGCACAGCCCAAACTATTGTGGTTAAAACCGTGAAAATTTGAATCCAGGATCCTTTTACACTGTAGGTGAACACTAAAGAAGGGTTTCATGGAAGTTCAATTCATAGGGCGGTGTAAAACAGGGTGAAAGTTTGTATGAAAATGTAATTTTTGGTATTTCGCTTTAGATAGAAAGTATAAAAGATGGGACTGAACTAGGACGCAAGCGATGCCGCGGACAAAGCGCTAGTATTATGCAAATTTAAATTGTAAATGATGCAGACGTTACCAAGTTCATCGAGCTGCTTCAGCTACAGAAGGACATTGTTTCACTGACCGTCTTCTACCGTTTATATCATGACGAGTGTTCTGAAGAGTTGTTCACTCTAATTCTCTCTTTTCTCTTTCTTTCATAACAGAACCACACGCGCTGGACTCCGAAGCCACTGTTTTACGGTAACCTCCATCCCGGCACGAACAAAATTTGCCGTACTATGAAGTTATGAGCTGTGAAACTGTCTCCCAGATCATGTGATACCTGATTCCTAAACCATGGAGTCCTTCAAAAATAACGTGAAGAGACAGAGATCAGGCCGGCATGACAGCAACAACTGAAGATTTATTGTAGATACGCTTACCATCAAAACCAAATAACTTCTTCTTCTTACCCTTATCGTACTTAAATTAGGTCAGCACATCATGTTTTCCTCTAGCACTCTCCCCTACTAACTGTCATATCAGTATTCATATCTTTTATACGCATGCCATTCCCTACACAATTCATCCATACAATCTTCGGCCCTCCTCTACTCAAAAATATCCGGACGTAGTACACTTACAAAAACAAATGTTAATGTCCGACTGCTGGTCAAAGACCCGAAGGGAAGTACGGGCTTAGAGCTTAGTCCTCACAGCAGCGTGCGTTATGTTAGCTAATTCAACCGTTCTAGTTAATTTTTCTCGCTAAATAGCAGAGTTCAGAAGGATAATTTTGCACGCCGAGGTTTCATGTCTTCTTTCAACCGATGTTGTTTTTGATTATATCTGACATATTTTAATAAGATCCCGTAACATATTAGTGATTTGCCGAACAATGAGTTCAAAGACCATGTCAGGCGGGTTTTGCTGTCGAAAGGTCATTATAGGGCGGATTATTATGTATATTACTATTGTATTTTATTATTACTATTGTACAACAGTTCAAAACAAAAACCCCGACTGCAACGAAAAACACTTGAAAAAAAAAAACAATTTTTGCTTTTTATTTGATTCCCAGACATCGTACTTAAATATTATATAGCCTATGTTAATACCACAATTAACTCGAATCTAACGACACCTGGTATGATAAAATCCATCAAGCCGTTTAGGCTGCAGAGCGTGCTAAAGAAACTCTTCTTTTTCGCAGTCGGGTAAAAAAACAAACGCGACCGAATTTCTCATGTTTTCCGAACCGGTAGCAGCATTTTGACATTCAGAGCGCTCTTAGGGTCTAAATTGAATAAAGTACTTTTTGAAGATTACAATTATACATTTATTTTCATATTATGACAAAAATCTTTTTTTTTAGCTTCGTTTTAAAATCATGCATTTATGCTAAGCATACCTATGTCCTCGATTAGCAACAAGCGCGACGTCAAATCCGTCACCAAGCGAACCCTAGGTGTCTAGTGTATAACGCTTTCACTTAATGATTAGTGTGCGAAGGTCATACTTATAAATATAGTTCGTAACATTTCCTCATAATGCGACCTTGTTTTTTTTTTCAACTTTAAAAGGAAGTTATACCTGACCTCGACAGTTAGATCAAATGCCTGATGATAACGTAAAGGCGTTGAGCATTTACTTTAGTAGATTCCTTTTAATGTGTATAGCATTTTTACTATAACCAGTGTAAGCGCCCAATCGATATAACAACCTTGGGAGATTTGATATTTTGATATAGATACATCAATTTACAGAAATAATCGATGAACTTAGATTTATATAGTAGACAGTGTTTTTTATAAACGTTTTATGTATATCGTTGGTGATAGCACGCTAAGCCTAGTGGAAGACTGGCTCTCAAGTGCAGCTGCCGGAACACACAAACTTGCGACAGATTTTCATCTTAAGGGTGGTAGCTAGCTAGGCGGGCATTAGAAAAAACCCTAACATGCTATGGTTTTACCACGATATTTTCCTTCACCGAAAGCTTAGGCTCATTGCAGGGATTCGAATTAACGTCGATCGACGCTGTCCGATCATACTACCAACTGTACCATCATTTGGTTTCCACGACATAAAAAAGGCAGAGCAACAGAGAGACCCACACACAATATGGGGCTTGTAGCATTTTCCTATTTGCTTAGAGAAAATACAAAAATGGTCATTTAATTGGAAAAGATCCTTAGAAAGTATTGTACTTTTCGGTTTTAAGTTAAATTATAAGATTTTGAAAGTATATCAATATTTACGAATCGAATAAAAACATCGAAATATTTTCAAAATGGATATCTCTATGACATGCTTAGCCTAGATTCAGTATTTGTTTTCAAACACTGTTGGAACTACACGCCGACAGCTTCTTGAAGGCTTCAACTTCAGAGAAATAACCAAGCGAGTAAAATAGTATATTATACGAAAATGAATGGTGTACTTAAAAAAAGGTAATTTACAAACTTTACGATCAGCAGGTTTATGACCCGTAGCTAGAGCGTAATCATTTTATGCCAAGCTTTACTTTTAATACGATAACGGTAGGCCTTGTTTAAATTAAAACTACTTGAAAAAAAAAAAACACATTGGCTTTAAACCAAGGAAATAACGTGCCTCATTTTTATCAAACAAAATATCAAATGTGTTAAAAGCACACAACAAAAATGTAACTAAAACGATATTATAACGAAAATAATCGGTTTCTACACTTGTTACTTGTAATTTAACTAAATACAACATTTTTCGTGCGATCTTCATTAACTAAATCACGCACCACATTGTGAGTTTCGGGTTCGGATATATTGGATAAGCGATTGGATATTATTAATATTTATATTTTAAAAAAAATGCTGTTCGTTAGTAAATACAGATGGACCGATTTGGCTAATTATTGTTTTCAAATTTTCGTAATGGTTACTTAGGTTTTTATGGTGAGACAAATAGGAAAAGCTTACCGGAAAATTTTCAAATTCGGAAAAAACTGAACGTATTTTTTTTTTCATAAATATGGAAACTCAATATTTGGATTTTTATTCATACAAAGAAATCATTGAAAACTATATTCCATAGCATCAAATGATTAAAGTCTGGATTTACAAATTTGGTTTTTAAAGTTTCAACAAAATAACGAATTATTTTTACACCACTTAAGATTTCTTGAGTTTTTTTGGATAGTTCATCATTTATGAGTTGTTATAACTAAACAATACATAAGACGATATTTTTTTCTTAAATCTCAATATAGAATTACGTACATTTAAATATAAACTATGTAGAGTGATAGTTGCGTCTAAAAATCTCTATCACTTTTTCACTAAAGCAGCAACCTAACCCGACTAAACTTCACAGTATCGTATTTTTTTTTTAAACTCATTTCGTAATAATATAAACCATCCATTGAACAGATAAAAATCTCGTAGAGAATTACTTCGCGTGCACAAGCCACCGCGGCGTGTTCTGGTTATACAAAACGTTATATAGTACGGGTATTTCAAATCGCACTACACCAATCAGGGACCAGGAAACTTTCTGTATTATTATTTTTTTGTAAATCTACCGTATTATAATATGCACGTTGGTCGTGTAGTAATTAAACTGTCAACTGTTAAGTCGTCAAGTGTGGAGTGTTAGTTCGAGTTAAAATATTCTGGGTTTTGTTAATAGTTTTAACACAAGAAAGCAGATAGTTCATTACACGAGCGATAACCGCCTCGTCTTTACTTTTAATAAATAGAATTACGTCGTAATACCCACCAAGAACTAACTGATTTAGGGCGACTTGCGCAACATTTCATTTAACTCACTGCTAAACAAAATTAGTTAATTATAGTTACCCTCTTAAATGGACTTATCATAAACGCATTTAGGGTCATCTTGCACGAGACGTACAGCGCGATGATTTAGTTAAACATAATTAGCGAGTCGGTAAAGCATTATCTGCGTACCGTTTCACATTTTGACGAGTTTCTGAACCCAAAAAGCGCGATGCTTATAAACTTATGAAACGTGCATAGTTGGATGCCATTGTTTCTTGTCTGTCAAAATCAACTGAAGAACATGAAAATAGTACAATTATCTTCTATTCGGTACGAGTGAGAAATGTGGTAAAAGGGTTACCACGCTGGTGGCCCATAAGATGTCTCTGCGATTTTATTTCCATAATTTTTATACATAATTTGTATTTTTAAATCACAAGGAGTCACTTAAACGTGTTTAGCGGAGTTAAATAGCCATTTCTGGCAACTAATTTTTCTTTGTGTAAGCGCTAATTTTGTTTGACCACTTTAAATGTGTTTAGTCTTAGTTTAATCACATTTAAAAGTGTTACGCAAATCGCCCTAAGGCCTTAATTTTTAGAATCGTAAAAGTTATTTAGGTATTTGAATAATGGTAATTTGTTAATTAATATTATTGTAGTTTGATCGAATGTAGACAAGTTAGCATACGTTTCAAATTAGAAAAAATTTGTGTGCAGAGCTCTCGCAACGGTCCTCTAGGTAATTATATGGAGATTGTGATTTGTGTTCGTTTTGGTTCCAAACTTTTCGTGTATAACTTATAAAAATCATTAAGTGAACGAGCTGAACCATCGTATTTGTGGTATATAACTACGGCGCTAGAACATGTAATGGGATGGTATGATGTCATATGAAGAAATCTTATGAGCTGGTGTTATTTAAAATTAGACAGGGTATAGGACAGATAGGATTATATAATATTACGAAAGGTTAATACGTTGAAATGTACTAAATAGGTATTTTATGGGTATTAAGATGAACACTTTTTCTACAACTGTTTATACTATTTTAATCTACTTACAAATTACTAGCGCTTTCCTCGCGGCTTTACTCGCATCATAGTTGAGTTATACATTTTTTACACCCCTTAGCTATAGAATTAAAAAAAAAACTATAAAACATGTCTTTTTTTTAATAACGGATTTTCATACAAATTTATATCGACTTTTTCACCACGTTAGGGGTTGAATTTCCAAAAATCCTTCCACCTGCAGCGTAAAAGGAATTCGCATGCCAATTTTCACGATCCTAGCCACATTAATTTGGGCTGTGCGTTGATATGTCAGTTAGTTATCCTTTTGTATATTATATAATACATGTTAATAGCATTTAACAACTATCAACTAATCACGGCACGATCAAAACAAATTGCGTTTATTTCCTATTTGTCGATTGAACAGGAAAGTTTTATTGATCAGAAAAACCGGTAAGAAAATTAATTTTTTATCTTTAATTCAATATTAGTATTACTAATACCCGATCCTAGTGTAAATAATGCAAGCCAGATGAAGGGCATTTTAGTAGAGCAAATTAATTCGTGCATAAATAAACCTTGGGGCCAAGTGTCGCATAAAACCACTATTAAAACGACGTCCAACCTCAGAACGGCAACCATGAGGCGAGTCCTGCCCACCCACGTACGAAGGTGCCTTTGTCACAACCTTGAGATTTATGAAACCCTGGTATCTCGGTGAGAAATTGGTTCCATCTGATGTTAATTTTATTTAACACGAATTGGCAGGGCTCAGTAATTAATTATGAACCAATATCAAAAGTAATAAATTGCTTCAATGCTCTCTCTCACACACTGACAGACGTACAAAGTGACCGTGTTAAATGTTCAATGAGTGAGAGATATTAAATAAAATTCAGGTATTTTTAATGATATTAAAGAGTATATTCAGTGTGATAAGTGGCAAAAAATAAACACATAGTTATATCAGAATCAAATATACCAAAAAAGAAAAAAAAGAATATGCTGGGCAAAGAAACCGAGTGAAGGAATGGATTGCTTTTTAGTCGACGTATCCCCTAAAACATATCAGGGTCCTTGTTATTTGTACGTTTGTTTTTGTCATACTTCATTCATTGTCTAACATTTATCACTATTTTAACCTCAGCGTTCAGGTTTCTTCAAAAAGTTTTCCTTTCCAGTAAACCGATAGTGTTCTTAATTCCAATTAGTAAATGCACGTGAATTATTAATAACTCGTTGATATACGCCAGGGTTCGAATCTGCGGAAATCGTATCCATATCCCACCACCGGACTAAACCACTCTACCACTACGACTAAGAATTATTCAGTTCACTAATTAAAAGCACTTTTTTATATAATACGGAAGAAACTCCTTTCAAAATTGAGTTACTTAATTTAATCGAACTTGGCACTAAAAAGGTCTAGTTAACAAACCATTAGAATAATAATGTATTTAAGAGACAATTGCAAATTACAAATTACCTTATAATACCATATTAGTAAAACTGCAAAATATACGATAAATTATGAATTATAATTATGTTCGTACGAAACGAGTGAAAACAGACTTTAAAGGCATGTTACGTTGAATGAAAATTGAATGTACTGTAGAAATCTTTGCGAGGCAGCCTCGGTCGAGAGCTGCGTAGGCGCACGCGAAACGCGGCCTTACTTACGGAGCATATTTCGCAATCATTTGCTCAATACTACGGTCAAATAATGATTTTATTGCACAGTCTCTGTCATACATAATAATAATACGTCGAGTACACAGCACATCTTTAAGACTGACAAGTAATAAGATATATCTTGAGACAAGTGTGGGCATAATCTGGAAATCTACTGAAGATTGAGTACCTACTTCTGTTTGTTAGTCACGTAGAAAAATGATTTAACAGAAGGCAAAAACTTGCAATATTTTATTCAATTAATTTTAAAATGTACGGTTTTAAATTATGCTGCTGCGACGCCGTAAGTAAAAGAGGCGTATCTATTTAAAATAAAAACCGGAGAAATGTCGTTACCTACGAACGGTAGGCAAATAGGCCAACAAAAAAAACTAGGTACCTACACCATTTCTTTCTAATTATGAAGATATATATTAATTACAATTAGCAAAAACTTAAGATGAGTCCTTTCTTCCTTTGGACTGCAGAATTGTTAGCTTATTTTCGAATAAAATATTGTAGTCACGATTAATTCTTTAGAATCTTCTATGGTTAGTTTATTCCATTTGATTTTCAATAAACATTTGTCTGCACATTATTTCACAATCTTAAAAGATTTAATGTCAATGATATTAAAGTTACTTTAATCTCTTATTTCGTAGAAAAGAATTGAATTCTGTATTTTCAACTTGAACAAAAAAAACATTTATTACCTTAAACGTATAGTACCTAAGATATAATTTAATTAAATTCATATATGAACATAGAGTAATGTATGAAACCACCGACCCTATAGAATTGTTCGAGCTCTCCCGTGGCTTTCTAAATATGTTTGGGATTTCACATGCATTAACAAAGTTTTTAATGAAATTTTACGGTTTACAGTCATTTCAATTTGATCGAAATATTTCTACCTTCGATATCCCAGTGTCATGGTCGGATAAAACCGAACTTCAAATATTTCAATTTTATTTAATACTAGCTATGCCCACGACTTCGCTCGCGTGGACTATAGAATGCCGTCGATCGGACACAAGCTACCCCCGCTTCCGGTTATATGCTATTTTATGAATAATTCTTAGAAGATAGTCATGTGCTCTCGCTGACATTTTTTTTTTTTAATAACTACAATCATGTAAGTACATTTTTCATTTCGTTTTTTTTTTTAATTTTATTTACGCGAAACCCTAATCCTTTTTCTAAAATAAAAGTAGCCTAAGTTACTGCTTATAATATCAGCTGAAAGTGCCGTCAAAATCGGTCCAAACGTTTCGGAGCTTACCCGGAACAAACAGAGACAGGCAGACAAATTTTTTAAAAATGACTATCGTATATACTTTCTTATGCAGTTAGTAAAAGGCTATTATTTTGACATTAAAAACAGACGCTTCAATTTTATGAATTTTATAGAACTAGCTGTGCCTCACGGTTTCAGACGTGTTGAATTTATTCGAATAACTTTCTAACATGCCACCGCCAACACAACCGTGTAGCATTTTTTAGCATTTTAGCATTTTTCTTACCACTCGTACTTGTCTACAGCAAGCTTGACGTTCATCGTTACTACTCCACTTCCTAGGGTTGTAGCGTGAAGTATAAAACAATCTAGCTCGATAATTAGGCTACAAAATTTAAAAAAAAAAATGATTGGATGTTTCAGAGATTAGCGCGTACAAACGAACAAACATATACTTTACAATATTGGTAAATAATGTGTTTTGCTTCATTTCCTTCAGCCGTTAAAATTGTAATTGTGTGAATATGATGAGGCTAAAATCATTTTTGGCAGTATATCGAACTGAAGTTGCCAACAGAAGCATTGTTGCCTGCACATATCAGTTTAAATTGAGATTTATATTATAAAATATGTTTTAATTATAAGAATATAGGGGAAAATAACATACATATATGTACACAATTTTAAACTCAGCGTAATCTCTACGGGCATACAAATAACGAAATTTATCACCGCGCGATATCAAAACATTTTTTTTTATAAGCGATAAAATCAACAGCGATATATCGTAAACTTTGGAGAGAAAGAAAAAATATACATGCATAAGCGCAAATGGTTATCGGGGGAAAAAGTCGACGTTCGAACTTTTTATCGAGCCTTGAAAGTTAATAAAATTCACTCCCAAATGATTCCAAAAGTTTACTGTAAACAAGCCGATGCGGTGGAAAAAAAACGCACGTAGACGTAGTGCTGTTAAACTACACGGGATTTCTCGCATTTCGTTTTTTTAACTGTATTTAAAACTGTAAATCCTACTCCTACTTAATATAATTAATGTGAAAGTGTGTATGTTTGTGACTCAATCACGCAAAAACGGCTGAACGGATTTAGACGAAATTTGTCACACAGATAGTCTATGACTATATAGAGTACTTATTATCCTGGTAGATTTATGACATTCATGACTTAACCACTGTTCCCCTAAAAATATAATACCCATCTATGATTTTCTTTTGGTTTGTCGTGTTCCGAGATCAGTCTGTGTATATCCAATAATACGCCGACGAAGTCGCGGGTACCAGCTAGTAACGTTCATAAACATTTATTCATTTGTTACCTAAAGTAACAAACGAAATAAAATAATTTATTAGAGTATATGACTTAATCGATCTTACCATCGCGATCGCAATTGGAGTATTTCGAACCAGTAAAGTTGATTTATTTAAAAGTCTATATAAGACGAATAAATGTAAATAAAAATATAATAAAAATAAATTCACTTACATAATTATTGTGTGGAGTGCTCAATTGATTTATTAGTGCAATAGAAATATTTAAGTAATAATACGGAAACCTAAAAAGTATTTTTTTATAGTTCCAACCAACAACTTTAGTACTAAGCAGTATAATATAAAATTAAACAGCAAATATTTTATAGAATACTAGGTGTGCTAGCGTGGACTGCAGAATTGTTGTTTATGAAGATCTCGCGATAATTTTTCTTTTCAAATCTCATTTATTATATTTATAAAGAAAGATCAGCCACTTCTTAAGAAAAGGAAATAAAATAGCATTAAAATATCCGTTTTAAAATCCAGTTCATAATGTACTTAAATATTATAATTTTTGTACGAAATTAGAACACAAACTAAACTGTGACGTTAATTATTATCACTTAAAAAAAACGTATGAATCAAATATGATTCACGTTTAATGGTTCGCTGCTTTAATTGTTCCTTATATGAGACATTTACTTTCTAATTTTAAAACGTTTATTGGTGGTTATAAAATACATAAAATCCCCGACCGCGAGAATTAATCGATAATTACTAATAATCCCTTGTTACAGTACATCACTACAGTTTTTTGTAGGCAACGAAAGAGAAAAAGTAATTTGTCATGGTTCCCATTTCAGATATGAAGTCTCTAGTCTGCTATATAACTACCTTATAGACAGGGAGTCAGATATTACGATAACTACGTTATCTATGTAAATTAATAAAATGAATGAGGTGTGATAATTTTTTTTTTGTTTTACTCCTTAGATAATTGGTCTTTATTTTAAAAAATTGCACGATATCATTATTCAATATAAAAGAAACTACGATTTATATAAGCACTACGCGTTCTTCTGTCATCAATGTGAGCGGAACCTCGGACAAAACTAGTATAAATAAAAATAATATAGCAACAATTGCGATAAATATGTACAGTATAATTGTACTAAGCAAAACACGCAGAATTATAAAACATTTGAAATAATCACTTAGTCACATTGTACAATATTTTATTAGGTATCATATTTATCATAATGAAAAATTATATCAGGAAATATTCCCCGCAATTATAAAAATACACAAAGGGAACTTTACCGAAAAATATTTTTATTTCTAATTCTATCCTTGAACATTACAATATTTTTTATTTTAAAATGATGACTTTAACAATATTATAAATTAATTTTGTAAAACCGAATAAGAGCTAATTATACTATGTACCTATTTATAAAACAGCTTTACATACCTACACTCAAATGACTTGTTTACGTAAATCCTTTGAATATGATTGAAAATGAAAATATAAATAACCTAATGAACGTTTGCGACTCCTAAACAAATAATTTAGCTCATTACATTTATGATTAATTAATTTTTTTAATTATTTAAGACGCTTTTAGTTCAAAGTGGTAGACCGGGATTCGAGGAGACTAAGTACATAACTGATCTGTCTAGACAAGTTTTGACTGTAATGGCTTGTGTCAAAACTTTGCCCAAAAGTAATTAAAGAAAACTGTAAAACTACTGATTTAACTTTGACGAAAAATAAGTACGGGATATCAGGAGATATAACTAAGATTTTAAATAAGTAAGCCTTATAACCAAACTCCACCATTGAAATCCCTTTAGTCTCCCTAGCATTTGGAGATTTCTATCTACTTGGTGTATGTATATGTGGTTGTGTTCCTGCGGTGAGTATGGTTTCCAGTACTCCTTGGGGTACGGGGGTTCAAGGTAGGTAACGCGCTAGTCATACCTATGGTTATTTAATTAGTTTTCCAAATAACTTTTTGATGTCATTACAGAATCAATCAACGATATCCCCTCGATTTTTTCCCCCCTAAATCCCATAACGCAACGACCATTTACCGTTATCACGGTACGAAAACAAAAACACAACTCGATACATAAGTTAGGAAAGGGGGAGGCGGACACCGGGCAAGTTGCCCCCTCTCCTGTCAATTACTATGATTAATGAAGCCCGCGAATATTGAAACGTTTATTCGGCCGACGTGTAAAATATTATATTACTTTTTGAAGTGGCCCAACGGCAACGCGCAGCAACAGTGACTTTTAATAAAGTGGAAGTTAAAATTACTTTCGGTCTCGGGTAAAGTTTGGTTTACCGATTTTGGTATGATTACCTTTTGCACGAGACTATAGTTGGTCTGGTGACTACAATTATATAAAACTAGCTGTGCCCCGCGCTTTCACTCGCGTATAATTTAATCTTCAATCAAATTGCTTCTTAATTTTCAAGAAATCTATGTAACAAAAGTACTGTAATATTTCAAAAAAAGTCCACACATATTAACATTTAAAAAACATATATTTATTAACTTTTCTAGATCTAGTCTTTTTATCAAATGCTTATGTTAATTCTATGAAATTTAAAAGCTTCCATGTTATGTTCGAATGATAAATTGTGAAAGATTTCTTACCAATTTTAAAACGGTAATAAATTTAAATGGAGAGATGTATTAGACGGCAACACTTTCTATGTAAATTAAATCGGGACAGTTGAACCAAATCAAACAAAAAAATCTTTTACTTGCTACTTAAAATAAGATATGACTAAGCTCTAACAAAAAATAATAATAAACACTAATTACTTTATGGAATAATTATATAGTATATAATAAAAAAAACAATAAGCGTACAATAAAGACACGTAAACTTCAAACACAAACAGATAAAAAATTACCTAACTGAAATCAAATTATTTTCATCAAAATAAGAATAATTAGAAACGCTAACAAATAACTTCGTTACGTCATTACAAAAAGGACCTACAATCTGATACGTGAAACTCTTAACGGTAAAACAGATCATATATAAAAACAAACCGTAGTGTTAAAAAATAAAGAGGGAAATCATTCAAAATAGGTGTCCGATACAGTAAGAATCGAGCGAAATGGTGAGAAAACATAGGAGACGAAGTGGAAAAATTTGGCAGGCCTTTACCGGCTAATGACCGCCTTGATTGTGGTTAAGTGTCGCTATAAAATCGTCCGGATGTTGCCAAAAAGGAAAAGGCTCAACTCTGTAAAGTGACTATTTTTGCTGGCAACCATCCGATATCAGAAGGCAATTCCCTTTAGGAACACTTAGCCGCCGACAATAGATGTTTTCCGTAGTGTTCTTGCTTCAATTCGTTTTAGTGAAACTGTAAAAGTTTTTAACGTAACCGACGTTCAGTTAGTTTTATATCTTATTGTAATAATTGAATATAATTAATTAATAAAAATACTTTTAATTTTTTTATTTATGAATAGTTATTTTTATACTAAAATATAGACGAGACAAACAACCAAAATAATAAAGGCAACCTGCAGACGAATTCCTACCCTATGGTCGTATAAAACGTTTAAAGAGTAAAAAACAATTTATACTTATTCCCGAACGTCTGATCTTAAAGCCATACAAAACTCGTGGCTCGGTACTTCGGCGGCAGACGAAAAAAAAACACAAAGCATCAATTTTAATGAGTCGAAAACCGAGAATTTTCTCTTCCATTTAGAGAGCAATATTTTTTCTACAACATTTAATCAGAGTAAGAAGTGAAATGGTAATTTGTATGGACCGCTCGATGTAAATTTTATGCAAGAATTCTCCGGCTCCCCTCGCTCTAAAAGGGGAAGATTTTTGCAGCGGACAGAAAATTTTGCTTACCCAAGTGAAATTTTAACGGCCTCGACAGAGACTGGTCGGAAAACGTGAATGCTTAATGCTAACTTACTTCCCGTTGGTTCATTATACTTCATAATTTTGCGGGGAAAAATTGTCCTCGTGAAGGCTTCGATCATCTTATATTTTAGTTTTATAGACACGAACATCATAAAAATATCATTATTATTTCCTCTATACTTCCAACATATATTTATCATATTCATATCTCAGTTTTACTTTTAGTGTTTTAGTAGTCAAAGCTTTATGATTTATTACAAAATCTATGAAATTTAATATTATTCATAAATTAAAAAATCTTGCAAACATAACTTCTAACAGTAAACATAAACTGTTAATGGAGGTCTACGGTTTATTGGATCAGGTTTTTTTGAATGCCTTATTGAAGGCCAATTTCCCATAACTGCAATTATAAATTGAGTATACCCACTACGAGGGGTTTTATGTTATAAATAAAATAAAATTGGTTTAAATAATATCGAATGAAACAAATCTCCAACAAACATCTAGCACAATTTGCAATTGAGATATCTAACTTAGACGGTACAGAGACAATCTAACTTGTAATCGAATTTCTCTTTTTGTTTTCAATTAATAACTTTACAATTAAGAAATAGATTTGAAATATCCCAAAAATTACCAACGAGCTAAAGGTTCAGATGATTCAATTCAAGTTATAACAGTAAATTAATGGATCTCCGTCGAAGGGAGCCAACTTCGGAACTCGACTTTCCAGTTTGTTTCAATTTGTCAAGCCTGATAGAAATTCAATGGGTATAACAATGGGGCTCTATAATAAACAAAAGATGTCGAATTGTTTAAGTTTCGTTCGCACAAAGCTCGATATAAATTTATATCGATACGTAAGTACATTTTTGTTTTGCTTTCCGAGTTATTATTTTTGCTGTTCAATTTCTTTAACGTTTCAATAAGTCGTCGATAAAAAAGTTTGCAATCGGACTCGACTGGTTCAAGTGAGTAGTTAAGTTATTGTTGAAGGGCTTAAAGTGTGTTCTTCTAAAAGTATTTCAATAACGATAAGTTTGTAAAAAATAAACATATCGTATCGGTCACTTAATAACGAAGTAAATTAGACTGTGGTAGTCAAGCAAAGCCAAAAAATTAAAAAGTGGGTCAAATACGAGGTTAATTATAACTGTAATTAATAATTACAATCACTCGTGTGATCAGAAAAGTGTTTTACTTATATTTTATAATAAAATACAGATAATGTTTAAATAAGAAAGTAATTTATTCCTTGATAATGAGTTAATTTTAAAAACCAATCCGCAGTATATGGAAATATAAAACAAATTAAACAACACATAATTGTAGACACACAACCATTTGCAGATAATTAAACTGTACGTATTTCTGAAGATTTAAATCAGGCTTTACGATCTTAAAACGAGACTTTATCATAATTAAAATTCAGTAGGTACTGCCTGTGATACAACCTCCATAAAACTTTACGATAACAGCACTTGTAGAGAAGCAAATTGGGAACACTTGTATAAACAAAATAAAGCCGACGATGCCTCTGGAGATATTAAAGCACCTTGAAAGATAGATTGTAACGCAAATTGTGTTATAAAAATGTTAATTAGAAACAAAATGTCGACCATCGTTTGCCAAACCTGACACAAGAGTTTCCGATATCATACCTAAGAAGTCTACAAGTACAATTAAAATTATTTTGGTTAGTTATAATGAATATTGATAACTATTTTGATTATTATATTTCTAAAGAAAATTCCATTTAAACATTTTTCATCCCTCTGTAACCTATCATCAAATTTCGTCCTTTCAAAAAAGGGGAATACCAATCTAACGTAATAAAATGAAGGCTGTTTAACGGTAAGGAAAATTATAAATGCTACACAGAAAACCTGCCCATTGTTGACTTACGAGTTAAACGACAGAATGAATAAAATAAAACAGTTAATGAGGAAGCAGATGCTTTAGCCAACACGAATTAATACATCACTTAAAAAGAGCTAGGACAGGAAATAAATAATGATTTTAACATTACGTCTAGATTGGCACGAGTTAAAGTTTGTTTAAAATCTAAATAGATGAAACCGTCGGATAATTAGACAGAATTTAGTTATAATTGTATATAATTACACGATGTCCTTGATTATGTAGGATCGTTCTATTTAAACTTTTAATAATAAATTATTAAAACACATTTAATAACTCAGATGCTTGCTCATTCAAAGGTAAGTTCGAGTTTACAAGGGTACTTACTTGCGACACTATAAGGAAAGCCAGGATATTCCATCGAATAAATTTAGAACCAAGATCGACGAAGACCTATCAAATCGAAAAACCATCTTTTACAATTACTTATGAGTAAATGATTACAGTACATGGCTAAAATATTTTCTTTTTGAAATTATAATGTTTAGTATGATAGAATTCACCAAACTAAAATAGCATCAGATCTTCAAACGTAACTCTGAAACAAGTGTACCAACCTTTACACTCTAACCTTCTTTATCAGCCAATTTATTCGCGGTAAGCACGAATTAAATTCTTCACTTCATTACGCTATCCTCGCAAGGGAAACAAAGTAATTAAAAAGTTCTTTTAACTTTAATATTCCTTTCGACTTTGTAAATTAATATGGCCATCGCGTGTGTTCACCGTAAGTTGCTGGTGGACCTACTATTTTGTTTATTATTTACAGCTTATGCTTTTAAAAATGCATGGGCATGTCTTTTAAATAATTACATTTTCGCACGACACTACAACTTATCGTGTTTATTTTTGTCTACGTTAGAAAACAAATGGACTTATTTTGCCAAGAATAATTTATTTACATTTGAATTAGATAAGGTTGTAATTTTATGGGTAGAAGGTAATTTTTAAGACCGCATTTACTAATTTTTATATAATAATTTAACTGCAAAAAAATATTATTGCACTCGGTTTTTAATATAGTCTAATTAAAATAAATACAAGGGCCCTTGGTTAGTTGATAGAACGCGTACCTTCCAAGTCAAGAGCACTGAATTAAGTTAAGAACAGACAAACTTTAAATATTTGGAATTGGGGTATTTTTATACGATACTTTTGCGTTTCTATCATCCATAAATCCTATTATTCAATAAATAGCTCAACTTTTTATCATTTTTACTGTTTAGTATTTGATTTTGTTCATACAGAATCTGCTTAATTAGTTTGAATTGTGTTTAATCCCTAGAACTTATAAGGTAGGTAAACGTAACCGACACACCTTCAGCATTCTACAAACTTGAATTAAGGCCATAATACACGTCCATTAAGGATGAGTTGTTAAACGCTGCAGCATGTAGCGGAATGAACAAAGTTCTTTGAAAATTTATTGTTATAGTTTAGTTAGGAAAACCCGATGGCCTCTTCAGGAACATTGCACTCGTAAAGGTTCCAAGTAATGTACTATAAGCTTGCTTTAATATATTACCTAGACTTACAGGCTGCAGTTTGTTCTAAGGTGAAACAGAATTTATTGATGTAACAGGATCATGTTCATGACTCGTACGGTTTTGAGCTGTAGACATTATAGGTACAAATCCTCGCATCTCTAGATTTTTGCAACAAAGCGTATATTAGCCATATATTCAATGGTGAAAACGTTTGAGTTATTAGCTAGTTTTTGGACACAATCAGGATGATAGAAGCCAATGTGCTCGATGACACAGATCTTTAAGTGCATCTTCCATAAAAAACTGGACAGATGCATGACGATAATTTTTTTAATTTCTTAGTATTTCTTAATGCAGCGAGCACTAGAAAAAACTTCACCAATATGCTACGTATGGCTTCATTACAATATTTTGCTACATAGAAAGTATATCGTAAGGAAACCTGTGATGGGCAACAGATCCCTCTTCCATAAACATTGAAAACATAATTCAACGTCAAAGGATATGGAATATTTATCACGTTTTTACTGTTACTTTTCCTAAAGGATTTGAAATTTTATTCTAGCTATTAACTTATACCGTACAAAAGCAAGAGCCAAAAAATCTAATAATATCTACATAATATTATAAAAATAAATTATATCTTAAATACAAGTCATATAATTTATTCCACATCACGTTCAATAAGCAGACAGCGTAAGATCTATGTCAGAGTTACTGTAAGTAAGCCTATATAATAAATATGTAATGCAGTTACATTTTTATATAGATTGTCTAGACGGGAATTTTCCAGTAACGCAGATTTTCACGGAACGACTGACTTAGGGTTCCAATCGTTTCTGTCTATGAATATGGCAGATTTTCTTTGGAATTTAATTAAATCAGTTTAAGGACTTCTTTGTAAAACGCAAAAATTTTATAATACTACTAAATTAAAAATTCGGAAAAGATTTGACGCGCCGTGCGTCGAGAAACTTTATCATCTAGTGATACACAAGTGTATCTTGATCGACAGATGATAGTAAGTATTAATGGTTAATCACATATTTTTGGGATTATACTTAGCTAACCATCAAGAGCAAATCTGTGGTTTCATCGAACCGATTTATAAGTTCAACGTAGACAATGTATTTGAATAATGCTAGTGTATATACGATATACGTGTTAATGAAAACACTTTTAAATATTTTTGGGTGAAGTACATCCTCGAAGCTCAAGTATTAAGAAGGTTACATTATTGTGTGGTCTGGTTCTTGTCATACAAACTCATTTAAATTATATTTTATAGTTAAATTTTTAGTTATACTTTGTTATGTATTGTTCTGAGTTATTTCAAACAAACCAATCAGAATGCAACTTTGCGTTCTAGAAGTGTTCATCTTTTCAAACAAAACTATATAATTTTATAAAACTATTTACCTTTAATTCTATCCTTCTTGCATCATAACATTGCGCAAAAAACTATGCACGAAAATTTACCTACAAAATTAACTCCCGTTATGTCCCAAGAAATTTCTATTAGAAAAGAAGTATTCGATCGATTTACAAAATAATTCTTGTCGTCGGCAGATACAATTTAATTTTCGAACCAGCAATATTTTTTTATCTACGACTGCTTTCTTGTAGTCTAAAGAATTAACTAAAGTTTGTTTCCACAGTGACCTAGCTTTGTTGGGTGTTAAAAAGTTAAATATGTACCTACAATTTATGGGAACCATCGATACATCAATATGCAGCTGATGTACACATTTTTCGTTATTAGAATAAGGCCTAATTTTTAAATATACGGATATTGTACATTATTAAAATGAGAATGAAAAATACCAGCAGCACAATTAATTTAATGAACAAAGACATATCTAGTACGAATTCTGTGTAACCAAGTGTTGAGAATGAGAGAAAATGCGAACAACTGACAATTGGTATGTAGTTTTCCGCATTTCTGAAACATATGGCGGTTTCTACCTGCCTTTTAGTCAAGTGCAAAAAATGTGCTTGTATTGTAACAGGTGGTTTTCGGAAGCAACAAATTTAGAGACCCCTTTTGGACAGTGACTAATTGGTATAAAATTTCCAAGAAATGAGGACTCGAAATTTATGGTTTTGGTTAGTATCCGTTTTACTTCCAAATGTATAATATTGAGTTTTTTACCATTTAATAAGACATGATTTCGAACTGGTGGTGGATGGCTGTATTCATCTATTGGGGTTTAACTTTTATGTGAATTTGTTTGACTTAAAACGTAAGGTTTATTATTCAATAAGAGGGGGGACACGTTAAAAATATTTACAATATTATACTTGAGAACCAATAAAATAATAAGTGGAGTGAAAAGAAAATTTGATTTATCAGGGTTTTTAACTTATGCCAGAACTGATTTAACCCTTAGGAATTTTTTTTTACCCTAATTGAAAAATTACCAACTCGGCTCAAGCCACGGTCAGTAGTAAATACTTTCATATAAATGGGCCAATCACAAAGGCATCATAGTTCCAAGCAACATTAATGAAGTAATGCATAATAATTTGCAATGCAAATTTATATCTAGTGCCACGGACGTGGACTGTGGATAAATATAATAACAAAATAAATACGATATGCATTTTACTAAATAACCAGTACTATAAGCAACTAAACCACCATCTGGTTCATTATACTTTACGAGTAACCGTAATTAGTAGTGCATCGCAACGCCTCAGTGTCTTAATGGAAGGCATAGTAACTTTTCTCACGATATAATTTCCTCATATCGCATTAGAAAACCTAGCAGCACTAATAATATCAACACAAACCGTATGCACGTCTAACATATCTACAACAAATATTAAACAAAATAAATAACACCTTGCAAAATTGTACACAAGAAAAGCTTAGAGCAAATATTAAAAGAGACAGAACAATATAAATCCAATCTAATTACAAAACACAAAAGCAAACCATAAAGCGGAATCAAGATGGGAAAGAAAACTTATTACTTCATATTAAATAAACGGCACCTTTTATTTATATCTCATAAAGTGAGGATAATACTGAAAGCGGCTTAAAACTTGTTTGGACTAATGTCGACACCGAGTGTTCATAGGAAATATTGTTGGAGCAAACATTTGCTGGACTCACAGCCTTGCTGTCTTATCGCTATGCAAATAACTAATTCTAGGTGGTGCAACTTGACGATTTTAACGTTTCAATTGAAAGTTGCGACTTCTAAAGAACTACATAAATTATGTTGACCTTTAGGTTAATAAAAAAGGCAAAGATCGGCTTAAACACAAAAGAAAGACACGAAGGGAATACAAAGACACAGAAAAAGAAATAATTATATGAAATAAATGAAGATATACGTGTGTTTGCGCGCCTAAACGTGTATTCGATGATATCATAATCGGGTACAACTTCCCCGTGAATGACGGTGGCAGAATCTCTTCCGCGTCCTTTAGGCATCGCTCATTACCTTGGACCCCGCATCCCGCGCCGCAACTATCTCTAATATTAAGATGAAGAAATTATAAACTGTTGGTGCCTGCAACCTAATGCTAATTGCAACATTTTGTGTGATTGAACCTGCGCATGAGATGCTCAAATAAAGGAAGAACCCGGTGTTCAAGGTAAGCTGTTTTGCCTTATTATGAGAGACATCAAAATGGCCGAAGGATTCGGCCATATTGAATCTCAAAAACTTAATTAATAACGTGATTTATAAAAAATACATTCCACTAAACGCCCGCACACCTCCAATGTGTTTCATGGAGCAAAATGATTCCCTATCACGATATAAATCCACAAACTTCGAGTGCGTAGTAAGAAAATATAAAATGTAAATGAAAAATTTTAAATAGTAGTAATACTCATTGGGAACCTGTGAAATAAATTCTCCATAATTTTAGCCATTAATACTATTGCTTTATTCGTAATACATTATCATTCTGTTATTTCTCTAATGTAAACGCTGCTATAAGTGCTTGAATTCTGAGAGTACAGACTCATGAAACAATTATTAACAAAATTGAGAAAGACAAGATATTTAAAAAAATATTCAACTATTTACAATCGCTTGCAGCTTACGTTTGTTGTCAAATCAGGTATCGCGTTTAATTAGCCATCGATCGATATCAAGCACTTGATTTAATCTCTCACAAAGCTAATGTCTAGATATGTATACTCTCAAGGATGTTCCTATTTATTGCGGACATGCATTTAATTTACATTGAACATGATTGATATGGTCTACTTGATGAATATCAAAAGGAGTGTCTCCTTTATAGTGTTGATAGGATTTCTTCTTTGCATCTCTCCACCAATGCAAACCAATACAAACCTCCCTGCATGAAGAAATGAATCAATGTTGAGTAGAGAATTAATCTAAAACAATTCGGAGAAATAGTTGAAATACCTAAATACCTAATGCTTCTAAGGTAAAGAAATATTAAAATTTCATAAGCATAAACAGAGAGTAAACTTTGGAGTCAATAGTTCAGAAGTGGCATAAAGTAAGACCACTCCGTTTTATATGATCGTTTATTTTGGCTCCTAGTCTTCGTTTTTTGGCAAATATAGTTTACTATAATACGTTCATGAAATACTACGATTTGATGGAAGAAGTTTACATGAATGTTCAAGCGATGCTAGTTTGTCTACGACGCGGCGAGAAAACAGTTTCAATTAAATTCCATAAAGTACACAAAGAGGTTTTAGCTTGAAATTAAGAAACTTAAAAAGTCTTCGGAAAGTTCTTAATCTTTCCGAGCCGCGGGATAAGGATATTTTATCTCTGCAAGTGGGCGATGTCAAAGCGGAGTTACTGGAATTAAGTGGAAGTTTTTGAACTTACGTCTCGAAATTATTAAGACGCAGTCGGTAAACATTTGCGGCTTTTGTGAGAACGATTTGGTCGTTGATTTCACTTGATGCGATCTCATTTTACATGGCTATGCTTTACTTAGATTTAATTAATTTAGAGAAATATTGAAATAACTAGATAATATTAACATTAAAAACTTAATTAACAGCTTTAAAGTTTTCCTTGTTTGGGCTACTAAATACGACTTTATACTTAAAAAAATTGTTAAAATAAATAAAAATGTTCAATTAAAAGGGAATAAAAACGACAACCACAATTTAAAAAAAAACTTTCACTTGACGCTTCGCGAATATATAAGTTATGGGTCGGAAGGGCTGTCTAAAGACACACGAACTTTTCATCTTTTAGACATTCTAGTAGGGATGAAGTATTTTTTTTTAATTATAATTACAATATTTTACTATAACAATAACGAATATTGGAACACACACGCACGCACACGCGCCCACACACACACACACACACACATACACATACACATACACGTCCTTCAATAAGCAGTAACACTCGCTATATTAATACTTCTGTTTTTTTATATACTAAAATGGTGGCAAACAAACGTACGACCCACCTGATAGTAAGCAGCTATGGATGCTTGTAATACCATAAGTATCTTTAGCGCATTACTGACCATGAAACCCCCTTGTCCAAGAGCTATAAAAACCCTACTCACCATAGGAACGCAACACAAGAATATTTGATTGCAATCTTCTGTAGGGTCTCCACCCTAATTCTACGAGTCGGGCTGCCCCAAGTAGAGAGAACTCTCCAAAGACACTTATCTCTATACCCTGTTCACATGCATATATGATTTAAGTTGTTATATTTAAAAGCACGCAACAGTTTTAGCAGTATCCACTGGCTAGGAAATTACTAATTCTAAAATTTCAACATAATTTAGCACGCTTATTGAATCTGCATTAGTTTCGAGGTAAGCCAGGGCTGACTCACGAACATTTCATTAAACTACTACTACTTGAATTTATGCAAATATTTTGCATTCATTTAACTAATTAAGCTAACTTTTAAATAAACTAATTAGCTAAGCCCCCCCCCCCCCCCAGCCCTCTTCTTCATGTTGACTGGTGCGGACATAATTTTTGGAAACTTGAAATGTTATTGTCGTTTTTTTTTGTTTCGAATATTGTTGTTGAATTTTAATTTTTTCAAGCTATTTATCAGGATATATGTTAATAATTTACCTTAATTACATGGTAAGTAATAATTTTTTTATGAGGACACAACTTCACACAAGGCCATTTAATTCCAAAGTGAGCAAAACTTATATTACGGTAACCAAACAGCGGATTATAGATATAATTTATTCTCATCATACAAAAGTCAGTCGTATACGGGAATAGAATCAGCGACCTCCCAGCTCAATAGTAGGGTTTACTATTACTGCGCCACGAGGCCTGTGGCTGTGGAATGTAGAAATATTAACACACTAAGTTAAAAATTAAGTTGTCTCAAGTGTGGTGTGGTTGACAAGTGCTTGGCGTCAGATGTTTAACTTGACGCATATTTTTTTTTAGTGTAAATTCAGGTTCCTAGTCTGGACATAGCTCTTGCCAGTGGTTTACAAGCTTTTTCTATTTTTCACAACATCATAATTATCCTTGGACATCGAAGTACTGTCAGTAGACACCAAGCGAATTGTCATGGTCCGACAAATTGAAGCTTCTATTAGCAAAACTATTTTTGCATATTCTAAAACATAATAAAAATCCGCAAGATCGTAGCCCGATTTTTAAAAAACCGCCTAATTTATTCCCTGTTAACACGAAGCACTTTCATAAAACTGCATTTGACACATGACAAAATATTACAACGACCGATAAAAGTGCCATAAAAACCGACCACGGCCACTATTCACCAGTTTTTATAGTAACATGTTATAGTAAGTTATATGTTTCAAACGCATTAAGTGAATAAACCAGATTTTAATCGTGGATCGTGCTTAATTGTTTTATAAACATAACAAATTATATTTTTATAGCACAATGTATAATATAAATTTTAAACAACTCCTTATGATTATAAGAAAAAAGTCATTAATTGGCTCGGTACAAACATTTGCCAGTGTCAATGTTTCATTGGCCCAGAGTAATGATTCTTGTTCAATACAATATTGTTTGCGTTTTCTTCAATAACAATATATTTGTATTTGTTACTTAGAGGGAAAGTAATTTATTGATTATTATTATGGAAGAGATTTGATGCAAATTGCAAAAAAAATAACATGCCACTAATTTTATATTTTATATTAATCACACTGAAGGTAGTAAAAAATAAGACTGTTTACTGATCTTTAGTTAGAATAATTACTATAAGATCACCGAGCACCCTGTATCAACTCTTGTATATAAAATACAATATTGCAATTACTTATACGCAATACTCTAACGTCAGATAGGTATGTGACATTTTCAGTCCTCAGTGATAAAACCTTACACGTGTATCTGTGAAGTGAACTCAAGTAAATATCCAAGGTTAATTTCATTGTACTATATCTGAATCATTTTTTTTTAAATTATATCTTATTTATATTAATTGCAGCCTGAGGACCGATTATGCTCAACTAGATATTTGCGCCACGCGGGTCCAATATAACAACGGATTCAGGATGTTGATGAGGCTACCCCGTTTCTGCAGTGCATCTGGCTTTCATGCCATCGTCAAACAAAAATGTGCCTCATTGCTCTACAAAGTACGGGCCAGCTCCAACTCTATTCTGAAAAAACGTACGAGGTACGTTGTTCGAAATTGAATCACAAGAAGCAATAAAAGTAGCCTAAGTTACTCCTTATAAAATCAGCTATCTGCTAGTGAAAGTCTTATTAAAATCGGTCCAACCGATTCGGAGATTACCCGGAACAAACACAGACAAAAATGTTAAAAATTGTTTTTTGTTATAGGTATCGTATATACTTTCATATGCATTCAGTAAAAAGCTCTTATTTTGACATTACAAACACGACACTTCAATTTCATTAATTGTATAGATTTAAAAAAAAATTGTAGCATCGTCATACAATATTTCATATCCGAATATTATAGTTTTCAATTAGGTAGCAAAATAATAATATAATAATTTTGGATATACAATTATTTTTACGTAACTATTTAAAATTCCAAATTCAATTATCATGTATTTATTTCAAACCTCATTTTGGTCGAAGTTTTAGTAACACTAAATTATTAGTTAAATTTGTAAGTATCATGAAGAATGTATGAAAACAACAAAATAATTTATATTACTACCGATTTTATTTTTATGAATAATCATTATGTCGTAAATCTAAACAGAGCACGTTTTAAATTTGCATTTATAATATACTCAGTATTGAAAATAATAAAGGCAATTGCGAATCACAAACTCAAGAGCAAACGTTAAAGTGGTTAGACAAACACAGATAAAAATTCTTTACACGTGCCTTCAGGAAACGTAACGCGTAGTCAGATCAACAAAGCTATATTCGTTTCACGGCGGGAGTTTGCTGCGTGTATACGACGTTCTTGTATCAACTAATATTAACTATTTACGTATGAAACAACTAATGCGTATTTTGAATACGTTACGTTTGTTTTTTTTTACAGAAAATAGTAGTTTTATTTGTGTAGGTAGTTTTTGACAGTTGTAACGTTTTTGATTTAATTTATTTTTACCCGACTGCGAAAAAAAGTACGACGTCTGTGAATCGAATAAATAGCAAAACTAGTTTTTTTTTTTCAAATGTTTTTATTGCAGTCGGATTTCGTGCTTCCTTTTTAATAACTTTATATTAGTATCCGTGTACATCCACTAGTATGTTGGCTCATCAAATGTCCATTATAATCCATTAAATTTCTCTTCTGTTAAATTAAAACACGTTGTAAAGTTTACCAGATTTCAAAAACATCGACGCCCAGAAAAATAAAATGATTTTCTTTTCAAAATCTCTTTTTTTAAATCCTTTATTAGTGGGTCTCGGACAATCGACCACTTTCATTGTACATAAAACAGAGAGTACAAGTCTGGTCATCATACCGCTAAGCAAATTCAAGGACGTTCATAGTCGTGAAAAATGATATACTATAGACGTATGTGTCGCTTTTTCATTTAAATAACTAAATTGTGTCTACTGTTCAATAAAATTATAAAATAAGTCAAACAATTTATCTCTCTCTTTCTCCTCTCCTATTTCCGTTACACGGGTTCAGCTGTCTTAATCGAGAGTTGCCATTTGCTTCTTTGCACCTTAACTTCTCAGACCAAAACACTTCATGTACTTCTAGATATTTGTCAATCCGAGCAGTCTGCGGCTCACCTCTGCCTCTCTTTGCTGTAGTCATGAAAGGCACAACAACGTAGTCAATGGGTCTTCGCATTGTGTCCAAAATTTCCAAATAAAATTATTATAAACGAAATCATATCATCGTCTACAGAACCATGATCTCTTTTGAAGCTGGACATATTTTCCGAGCGGTTAATTGTTACTTTCCTTTGAGCTAACTTTGGTTAATTCATTCTAATTATGTGCCAAATTAAACTCTTTTACCATGACTTCTTTTAAATACATAAACTAAGTTACAATTTCGGTTTGATTAAACACAATTACCTATAATATAAATGTATAACCGACTGATATATCAACGTACAGCCCAAACTGCTGTGGCCAAATTCGTGATAATTAGCATATGGGTTCCTTTTACACTGTAAGTGAGCAATAAGAAGGAATTTTTGGAAATTCAACCATTAAGGTGGTGAAAAGGGGATGAGGGTGTGTATGCAAAAACTCATAGTTTTTTAAGATAGATCTATGAAAATTGGTACTTATTTAGCAATTCAGTCAGAAAGTAAAAAAGATGGGACATGAGTCAAGTAAAGCGCGTAAGGAAACCGCGGCAAAGCTCTAGTTTATATATACAAATAATATGTCAACGTTAACTATTATAAATGAAATGATAATAATATATACACCGTATATGACGTCATACTTGCGATTTTCTTGGCATTTCAAATAAAGATTTTAATATTGAAACTGGATTTGGCTCGGATCCTCTTCCTGAACAAATCAGTCGCTGCGGTGGCGCGCATAGTTGCCAGTGTAGTGCCTTCGGTACTAGATCTAGCGCATTTTTTAACATTTCTGTGCTCAAAATTCCATTTTAGTGCTAAGCGCCCTAACCAGTGCGTTTCCAAGAATCTGTTATTTTATTACCGAGTCTCTCTAATGCTAAATATCCACAACACTATTTAAAATATTTACCCATAACATCGGAAGGAGTGGGAAAGTGATTCTACATTTAAATCATGGTCACGACCAGTCACTAGAAATGCGACAAAAGCTACGTGTGCTTAACTGCTTATTATTAAATATAATTAAGTGCAACACCAAAAGACATTAAATTAAAGGGTTATGGACCCAAAAAAAAATTTAAAGAAATCTTGTATTTCAGACTACACAGACAAAACTAATGCTTAAACAGTTGATAACGCCGTTAGAATTGTCAAAGATCAGCACAATGTTAATACTAGAAATAGAGATAAATTACTCATACCGTGTTTTAGACTTAGTAAGACTAACAAAAGCTTTTATTAGGTTAGGTTTGCCGGACAACTGGTTCAAGGACCATATCAAGCAGGTTTTACTGTCCTAAGGATATTATAGGGTGGATCATTATTTGAATGATAGTGATGTCTGGAAGTGACTCCCCCTCTGTGCATCCACTAAATTATATTTATTATACCTATTATATTAACACTTGTACTGTTGGAAAATGTAGGAAGTTTTCCGAACTGGCAGTAGTGTTTTGACGTTCATAAGTGCTTTCTTAGGGCCTAAATTGAATAAAGATTATTTTGATTTTGATAATCTTTACTCAGTGCTTTTTCAACAAAATTAGGATAATCTAGCGAATTTTGACGAACGATTTAGCGTGTTTTTAGGATACCAGTTGGCAACACTGGCTATAGCGGCGTGGCGCGGCGGTTACGTTACTCAAAATACTTACGACGGAAGAGACGTTGGCATTCCTAAACTAACATATTTATTTACACATATAACAGTTACTAACGACGACTGTTTAATACAATAATATAAAGTCGTAAATTGTATAATATCTGTTATTTGTTTTATAATAATCAGTGCTTTCAATACATAAGGAAATTTTACCCGATAAGATAGATGTTCTCGTACATAAAGATTTGTAAGGAACAATTTTTTTTAATACAACTAAGGTAGCAAACAAGCATACGGCGGCCCGCCTGATGATAAGAGGCTACGGTAGCCCATGAAAGCTAGTAATACCATAGATATCGCTAGTGCGTCGTCGGCCTTGAATCACCAAGGAAACCCTACACACCGCAGGAACACAACAAGAAAATAATTTCATTTGAAGAACTAAAAAACAAATAATTATTATGTTGATTTTAAGAATTTCTATATGTTTGAAAATTACAATAAAATACAATACAATATTTCTATTTGTCTGAATATGGTCAATACAGGTCTTACATTTATAAAAATAGTTGCATCATATTCTGCCAGTTCACGATTTTCTATAAGCATGAAGGTCGTCACTTATTTATCAACCCGGCACCACACCAGCCCCACCTCCTTGTTATACGTTCACTGGTTGTCGACGGTTGGACGCCGCGTGGTCAACTAATCAACATCGCGTATCGACGAATTGACGTGTAGTTAGTGAGCGATTTTCATCTGGGTGTACGTGGTGTGGCGCTGCGCTAATGGCACATCGTCTTTGTGCTGACAACTCGCGGTCTACTCGCCGTCCGC
This sequence comes from Saturnia japonica, assembly GCA_033032175.1. Taxonomy (NCBI): domain Eukaryota; kingdom Metazoa; phylum Arthropoda; class Insecta; order Lepidoptera; family Saturniidae; genus Saturnia; species Saturnia japonica. Next base: position 18,266,026 of record CM065318.1, read on the forward strand.
ACACGAATTGCTCGCGTGTGTGTCGATACGGTGTGGTTTCAAAGTTGACAAGTGAGTGAATATATATGGAACTCCATACAAAGAAATGTAAATGTAAAATATATATTCAAGGGTATTATTATTTTTATACGTTAAGTTTAAAACATTTTTTTTTAAGTCCTCTATTGGAAAAAAAAAGCCGACAATTTAAAACTATGAATGAAGACTATGATGATGCAGTAGGTATATTTAAAACGACGCAACAAATACAAGGGACATTATTCACAAAGTTCGTGTTTCTCTAATACATATTCCTGGCAACAGTACAAAATTTTTCTACACCAATATTGCTTTTACGGAATAGCCTAAGAGAAAGTTTTCCATTTACCTCCATCCTACACGAATAAGTATTTATCAGTTAATATTTTCGTAAACACAACATTATTTCGAATATAATTGTTGCATAAAGTTTTACGCTTACGAAAACAAAACCATTCGGAAAAGCCAAATATTATTGTTTTAACGTGAAAATATAAATTAGCCAATATTTATTTTTTCGTGAATTCGTGAATTTCGTGAACTTTCTATTCAATATACCAACCAAATGCAACCGGCGGTACTAAATGTATTTTTTCAACACCAATTACTTATAACAAAATACTGATGAGATTGTTTTTTGCCTTTTGTTTAAACGCGCTCATCTCTGAAACTACTAATCAGGGTAGAATATTTTTTAAATCTTATAGCTCATATATTGAGCAAGGTTATATACTATTTAACTTCACGCTAGGGGCATAAGGGGCGAAGCAGTAATCGTGAACGTCAAACAATCTGTGGTAAGTACGGGATGAAGAGTTTGTTTAATAAATTGAACACCGTGGTGCACAGCTAATCTTTTATAAATGTAAACTAAATATAACGACAGGTAGATATAGCATTGTTTGTTTATCTCGCGGAGCGGTATATTCATTTGCAAAAAGCAAATAAATCCATTAGCAAAGTATTTCGATCTCTTGGCAGGGCTTAAACTCGACGCACGTGTAAACGAGCAAGTCTATTTTCTAAGCTAACATAGATTATATTACGCTACATGCATAAATCTTTACGTCAATCATTGCGTTGATTGTAAACAGAATAAATTAACACAAGATTAGCGTCGCATATTGAGTTTTGAAGCTAAGATTTCACTCGTTGAGCTCTGTACGGCGCGCGGCGTCTGGAACCTCAATAGAATTGCGTAGAAATTGTGTTAGTGATCACATATTATATCAATAAATGGAAGTACATTTAAGCTATAATTGTGATATGAAACGGTATAATATTAATGTTTATATTATGAGTCCATATGTCGATATCGTGTGCAAACGCTAGATACTGGCGCAAGCGCATTATTAACACAAGTATACATTGTTCAAACAAGCACAAGCGATTGAGATTGAAAATCAGTTATTTCTATAAAATGTACCAATCATGTTGCATGCCTATATTTTTGAAAAAAAAAATATTTTAATAAAATTAAAAAATCTGACTATCTTGCCAAAAGCGAACTAAAGAGTAAAAAAAAAAGGTGTATCAAAGTGAAAGGTCGATCATTTACTTGCTGACTAAACAGTTAAATAAAATTGTCATTGCTGTCGGGGGACCGTTCTGTTATGTTCATGTTGTCAATAAGCTAATTGAACAGTTGCATTATAAAAAAAAACAACAAAAACTATTCTCGATGTCTAGGAAGTTTCCCGAACCAGTAGTATTTTGATATAGACGTAAGTGTCTTCCTGGGATTAAAATTAAATTTTTAGAAATTTGATTGAATTTTTAAAAAGTTGTTTTTCCCTTAAAATTACCGATCGGATTCTGACTTGTTTCAATATACAAATAAGACAGAACTATCGTTCTGGCGTAATTATTTCCCCCCGTCTTCAGGAACTGAACCTTGCTCCGTGTAGGGCATTACCAATACAATAAGTGGAATACCCGATTAATTTATTATAATATTTGTTTATAATACTCGCTAATTTCCACACTATAGCAGCTACCTAAAACAATCGTACATATATTATATTCACATATCGCACACGTGGCTGTTTATTATTAAACCATGCGCAGGAGTGGACGCGTGTAAGTCATGTAACCGTGTTGAGAAACCATTGTTATTACGGATTTCTTACCACGTTTATTCCAATTTACGGTTCTCCATGTATTACAGAAGCTTGTCGCATCTGGTTAAGCAATAAAACCATATCTGGACACCTAACCAATAAAAACCGGTGGAATAGGTTTAGAAGATGGCACGTCGTAGTCATAAACTGTTTAAGCGACACAGTAATAGCTTTTTCTCTTTTCTAGTTACATCCAATTATTTTTATGCAAAAATAAATAAATATCCAAAGTTTGTTTTTGTAATTACCGACTGTTAATATTTTATATTCCGCATTTTGTATTTGTTATTTTTGTATTCACAGTATTTAATAACAACAATGTAATATAGTTTTGTAGCGGTATTGGTCTTGTAGTTATTAAGAATTACTATTTATCTGTACAATTAATAAAATTGAAATGTCTATTTGTAATGTCAAAATAACAGCTTTTTACTAAATGCATATGAAAGTATATACGATACCTATAGCAAAAAACCAATTGTTAAAATTTTTATCTGTCTGTTTCGGGTAATCTCTGAAACGGTTGGACAATTTTTTACAAGACTTTCACTGATAGATAGCTGATGTTATAGGGAGTAGCTTAGGTTACTTTTAAAAAGAATTAGGGTTCCGCACAAATAAAAAAAAACTGGTTCCGGTGAATAAATTCGGGCTCTTAAATGGCTTACGCTGAGTAAACCATAAGAGATATAGCAAATTAATGTACAATTGCTGACATTAAAAAGACATACAAAAAAGTCAGGGAGAGTATACGTTTATCTTCAAAGGAGCAACCACAATAAGCATTTTTGTCTTTAAAATAGCCGAGAGCAAGGTTCGCGAGGGCATTCTGTAGTCCACGTAAGCAAAGCCGCGGGCACAGCTAGTAATTAATAAATTAATTTATTGAAAGATATATTTTTTATATTTACTAAATTTTTTTTTGTAATTTTGCACAAGTTTAGTAAACTCTAAATGATATTAGGAAATTTATTAAGTAAACGACTTGACTACCTAATTCTCATAATATAACATATACTTGCACTGTGGCAAAGACGTAGAAGATAAGACCATTTTTAAAATGATCTTAAAATATTAATTACCTTTCTTAAAACAAATACATTTGCGTCGTCAATTGCGCACAGGGAACAAAGCACGTTATTGTAATATAGTTCTTTTTACGATCATCTGTGATGCATTATTACCAACATATATTAAATACAAAGTCTGTTTTTAATTACTAAATATAAAACTAAATGAATATGCGAAAAATAAACGTCATTTAAAACGCGCAATAATAAAAAAAGAACATAATGCTAAACACAATCGTTAGTCATCGAGTTATGATATACAGCGTGATCGTGATTCTGGAACTAATAAATTGAAAAATATTTATTGAGAGATTGAGAGAGAAAAACTTTTTAAACATTGACAACATGTATGAGTAAAGTTGAAAAGAAAAATGCATTTCTACACTGATTTACGTGCATTAGAAAGAAACTATCTAAAGAACCTCTGATTATATAAGCAAAGTCTGTAATGATGTAAACTGAATTAATTGTGTTTATATTAAGGAACCTGGAAGTAACTTATAGTTTCATGTTTTTATTTTTTAATAACAAGCTGAGAGTTTGTGCATGTTTATCTCATATACCGTTAATTATAAGTAACATATGTTTTTAAGACTTTTCTCTTTGAGTTCGCATTGACGGCTTCTCTTTGATCGACGAGGTCATAATAATTGCCTGGTTTTGATACTTCAATTAAGTATATTTTAAATTGCTATTTTTCACGTTTATAAAGTTTTTGTTTTTGAGTTAAAATAGAATTAACCCATTATACGCATGCCAATGACTTTATTTTCAAAAAGCATACCGTCGTTCGTCATTCAGTACCGCGGATGTAAATTTGGGATACTTTACAGGTGAAACAAAACTGATTTGTTCGTATTGCATACTTTATACCATTTGCTAAATAACTCAATTTTGGGTAGTTTTTGGTGGTATTTGAAATACACAATAGTTATTTCATTGTATATTATCGATCTCAAAAGAAATTAAAAATTGCAATATTTATTACATTTGCGGTACTGAATGCCGAACAACGATATCCTACATGTATGCATGTACATAGATATTTTATAATTTCGTTATGAAATTATGAATTACCTTCTTTGAATATAAAAAATTTGCCTTTTCCAAGAAATAATGTTTCAATTGCACACCCGCGCTGTATATGCATTCGCCGCATACACTTACATGTTTAATTGTTTCCAATAAGTTATTCAATGCAAATAAAGTTAATTTAATCATTATCCGGTTCACTAGGTTACTACGACAGTTGGCTTTATTCCACTTTCCTACAAACATTTACCTGGATTTATTAACGAGGCCAGTAAATCCAGTACTGATGGTAGGACATGGACTGAATCGCGAGCAAACCCAACAATAACACTTAGGCAAAATCAAAAATACTTTATAATTTTTTTAATAAAGGTATTGTTGTCAATGTCAATACACTACCACGGTTCGGAAAGCATCCCAGTCATCGAGAAGAACCGGTAAGAAACTTGATTGGGTTATCAACATCTTTTTTTTTTTTAATAGTTTTTTACTGTATTAAATTGTATACAGTTATCATTTTCAGTAGATGTACAGAGAGGGAAACACATCCAGACATCACCGTCATTTACGTAATCAGCCACCCTTTAACACCCTTTCGAGAATAAAATTTGCTTAACACGATTCTCGAACTTATTATAATTTTAAAGGCTTATTCCAGGATTAGCCCAATGACGTTTTATAAATAGACGCGTTATACTCTTACTAAAAGCCCTAAGTTTGGTGAAGCTGTAAAAGCCGCAGCGGCTTCAGGGCCCCTAAAGCTAACAATGTAGTCAGATCTAAAAAAGAAAAAAAAATCTCACTAAAAGCAATTTCAAAACGGTACAAATTTTGTTATCAGCATGTTAAAACAAAAGAGATAGGAAATCATAGCGTAAGGCGGAAAGTCTGTTGTTAAATAAGGATAAAAGTTTCTTCTCGCTTACGCCGGTATTAAGTCGAAAATGAACTGAGGGTGTTACGATTGCATGTAAAGAGCGTAAATTCCGTATCTACTTATAAAATACAATTGGATTAGCCGGTGTTATCAAGCGAGATGGTAGGAATCTGTACTCGAGTGGGTCGCATCCACCATACATATGGTTTCATTATTATTAGACTCTAAGTTTATTGCGTTTCGGGATAAGCCAATGTATACCCAACTGGCGAGAGGCTTGCAAGCTGGTAAGCCAGCGGCTACCAGCAATAGATTGCCGATCTCTCAACGGTAGCCACTGTTTTTGGATTACACTGTACTTACCATCAGGCTCAGAAACGTAACGTAGCTTTACTTAATTGAAAAAACTGCCCAGTAGTAACATATACCTATCTCATACTCTAAGAAATACAAGATATAAATAAATACCTTGCCATGCTTTGTAGAAAGTAGCAATATTACTTGTAAAAAAAAAGTTTATTACAAAGAGACATATTATATTGATTATGACAGGTTCTCCAATATTTATTTTAGGTATTGCGTGTGACCACAAAGTGACGATGTGACTTTATTAAGTTACTCAAGAGCCAGCGCTTAGGCTTAGCACTGAGGTTCCAAAAAAATTTTTTATTACGTCTCCCTACTCCCTAAAATGGAAATGCCCACGGTGCAGCAAACGACAGCAAGTAAGCTCGCCACCTTATCGTAAAATACAATAAGGGTAATAAAGTCCAAAACTGAAAAGGTGAAAACGCCCGCACCCCTTTACGTGTCTTCGCGCCTTCCCACTTCAACAACATGTCACAACGCATTATAAACAATTATTGTAAAACGCAAAACTGTATAGGTATAACAAAGGCATATTATCACAAATAATTGCTTATTGTTATTTTCCGTAGAAGTAAATACCTAACAAAAAAAAAACACAAACCAAAAGGAACAATCTACATATTAATTTCAACAATTCAACTATTCTGGTTTACGAGGAAAACAAATGCATTTAAAAAGTGATCAGACAATCTATACGCTGCATTGTCCACATTCTGTGGTCAACGACTGACTCAACAGTGCCTATTTATTAAGGACTATCTGTGCAGCACGGTTTCTCCTCTAGCCTATTGTTGTTCTCACTTCCTGTGCTTGTCTACAGCTCGCCTGTTAACTTAACGTTCATGGATTCTGCTGAGTTCCTTAGGGTCGTAGCGTGAAGTGATATAGCCCAATACCTTGCTCAATAAATAACCTATAAAAAGCAAAAAGATTTTATTAAATATGAAAGGTAATCCCATTAGCAAGTTCTAACAAATAAACAATCTCTTGCGCTAAGTATTATAATATAATTAGTATTTTAATAGTAAAGGTTTCGTATATGTACGTAAAAAAATTAATGATTTCTATAGTGAAGGAAAACGTAATTGGAACGGATAAATCGAAAATAGTTGTTTGTATTAATACAATTTAATATAGTCATAAGTAATCTATATAATAATACGTGAAGCAAAAGTTTTCTACCCCTTTTTAATCGTAATGCGTGCACGGAAGACTGAGATTTGGCATGGTTAAAGTTTATATGGAGAAAAAGTGCAGAAATCTAAAATTTATCTATAATATCTGTTACTAATATATTTAATTAAATAAATCAATACTGCAAATCCTAACCCGACCGGTACCATTGACCTTAGACCCTCCAAAATATTGACATTGTCACTCAATGAAAAGTGACAGCAAGTGATATAATATTAATTGTTTAGGTTCATACTGCAAATGTCAAACAGAAAATAGTCTATGATCAAAAAGTCGCTGGTCGAATTTCGACTTTACGGCGATCGCTAGTAATAATAAAAAAATAAGTTAAAGCTACGTATTGCTTTATTCCATACAATCAAAATTAATAAATCTGTGATTCTCTCCTGTACATGTAATTTATATTCCAATTTTTGTGATAGATTTCTCGCATGGAATGAACTGAAAAACGGTTTGACATATTATTATGAAATTCTGTACACGGGAGGTATATGGCATTCTTCAAAATCATTTGTGGAACCTGTCAAGGTCATAATAAATATTAGCAATACAATTTTAGGAATCGTAACAAATAATTACTTCGAATAAAACTTCTGAACCTTTCATTAATTATCAATTACATTTCAAAAATCATAGATTATTATTAAAATTAAAATTATGAGACATAAATAATTACTGCAAAATATACGAATGTGGTTGCTTGTATTTCTATACTTCCATATTTACGAGTTTTCGGTGTCATAGGTACATCTTTTGTCGCGTTTAGTAGGGGGTAAAATTGAAAGCTGCGCTCACGCATCACGTGACGGAAGTACGACATTATGAACTTATCCATACATGATAATAATATAAATTACTAACTTTTTTAAACTATATAAAATTCATTTAATGATGTTTAAATTGATATAGTTTAACTCAATTAACATAATGTTTATTCATCAAAACAATGAAATTAAAATGATATATATATATTTAAACAACCTTAAATTATTTTTGGACAATAAAAAAAAGTATTTGATCGTGTTGTGGGCACGCCAGATAAAATTTTTCTTAGTTACTTATTGTTACGCTAAAAAAGTACCTATAAATTTTTGCGTGCGTACTTAAGCACACACTATTTTTTAATATATATTTACCGCTTCTAATCTTTGTGATAACCGACAGCAAAGGTGTTCGGACTTCTAGTGAACCAAAGCAACGTTATGCATAGTTATGTGTTTCTCATACATTAATACAAACAATTAATGTAGATACCTCTCAGTACGTGAATCAATTTAAGTACGAAAATATATTGTGTTTAATGTATATACTATTTATATACTTTATTCGAATTTAATGGCAGTATAATAAACATGTATTTTAGTTTACTATAAATAATTTTAGATACAAGGAAAACTGCACTAGCGGATCGTCCGTGTATTATAGGGGCATCGTGTTAAACGACGAATTTTCAATATATTTAATAATAATCAAGACAGTGACTCAGTGTTCAGCGACTGTGTTAAATATTGACGGTATTTTTTGGCTGTCCAGTGTCCAATCTTTCTATGCGAGGGTCGAACTATGCGTTTGGCGGATGAGAGCTACACAGGAAAAAGTATGCAACCCGACCGAAACTAAAAAGAGAGAAACTGTATGACAACCTGACTTGTACGTACTGTTGTATGTACAGTACGAGAAATCGATACGATAGTCCCGCTGTTTTAGGTTTTTATATAAACATTTATTTTGTAATAGAGGGTGAGCCTACTGCCATTAATCGGGTACAAAACCAAACTCCGAGCTGCTACTAAGATTTTCTTAGAAAGATCCATTATGACTTTGCTCGACCTGGGAATCAAATCCAGAACCTCGGACATACCAGTCACGCTTAGGACCACTGGGCTAATCAAGCAGTTATTTTTATTAAATAATCTATAATATATAACTAATGTAACCAAGTTCCTGCCATTGCCTCCGACACTTCTCAAGTTTTTCATAATTAACATTTCATAAAACAAAAGTAACGGTAATTTTCTACTTCAAATTATGCACGGACAAACTAACATAAATACGGACACACGATTTATAAATATACAGATGACATCAGAGATCGAGCAATCCTATTTAATAACACGAGGGAATGTGAATAAAAACACAAGTTTCGAATCAACGAGCTGTAATTTTCCGTGTATAGATCGAAATAATTCTAGACTGACACACTATATTTGTCGTAACGGAGGCTAAATGCGTCTACGAGCTTCTTCAATGTGCATGGGAACTAGCCGACGACCGTACAAATTATTATCGCGAAGATAGTTATATATTTACGCTGTTTATTTGCTGTGAAACGTTCTCACTTAAAACTGAATCGTGTTAATCTTTTCTCTCAATTGTTTCTAAATCTATCCATTTGAAGGATTCCCTTTTAGATTTCATGAAGTCCAAAGAATAAGGGCAAAAGACGAGATCCATAATAGTTGCTTACGACGAATCCCTTCTTTACATGTAGCTCGAAGAAATCATACCATAAGTAGGGAATTTACATAAAACATATAAACATACCCTCAGGTCTGTATTCCCCGAAGTGTCAGGCAGGTGTACTAATGTACACCCACAGTTAGCCGACTATGATTTTAGGTCCCATGTAATAGGGGGCGAGCCTATTGACATTAATCGGGCACGAAACCAAACTCCAAGCTGCTACTGAGATTTTCATAGGAAAAACACAATAACACTTTGCTCGACCTAGAATTCGAACCCAGGACCTCGCTCATAGCAGTTGCGCTTACGACCACTAATCTAACGAGACAGTTAACGAGAAATTAACGAATAATAAATAATAAAGGAATTATAAAAAAATATTTGAAGACTATGCAAACTACTTGGAATTTTTACGAGGTCTTATCCAATTAGAAAATGCTTTACATGGACTAGTAGAAAAAATAAACAGGATGAAATTTCTGATCTTGTAATAAAATAATTAATTGAAATTCAAATTTAAAAATATCAGTTTGCTCTTTCATGTCGACCCCCGTTGAGATCACACCCATCCTGCCCCGTCAACATTAATTATGTTAAAATATATAGGGAAGAAAGAAAGAAAGAAAATACATTTATTTGTTATACACACTTAAAAGAAAATCCATAAAAACAAAAAAAAACACGTACAATTTGCGACATAACTGTTAGAACTATTAGAAAACAGAACAATAAATAATTGACATACAAGGAAAAAGATTTAAATATATTGTCTGATGAGAAAGCTACAGAGAATTCAGGTACTTGAAACGATAACTAAGTATCTCAGTAATAACTTAGAATTTCAACAAACAAATGATCTAGTTTTATTTAAAGTTTACGTATTCCTATATAATATTCATTAAACACTAAGTAAACATATATCGCATTTAACCATGACGCACAAATGAACGTATCCATCAAGTGTCAATGACGATATCATCTGATGCTAAGCGAGCGTTTCACGGTTACTTGAATGAGCTGAGGGCGTGTTTACTTTGAACCTAGAAACCCATATAGCCTCAATTATAAACACATTACAGTGCTTTACTAAAGCCGGAGTTGTTTTTTTCCTCTAAATTATACATTTTCTTGACGATATCGTCATTAACAGTTCGTTCTACCGAAGCGAAAGTACAACTTTGGACATTTGATACCAATTTCATGCACAATTTGTTCGCTTTAACATAATGGGTGCTTATGTCCGGCTTACTCGACTTCAACGTGTCAGTAGCTGTTATTTTAAGATTTCTTTAGCATGGGCATACACGAAAATAAACAGTTAACCGTTGGAACTCTCATGGGATATTATAAATAGTACGACTAACCTTAATTTAGTTTTATGCTCAAATGGGTATTGATTTCTGTTTCACTAAATGGAACTATTTACAGGGATCGTTTAGTGTTAACATCTTTAATTTATTCGATATTGCTTTTCCTACCAGCATAACTAATTTTAATATTCTTGAGTTATAATTTCATATAATTATTTAATCTGCACAAAATATTATCTGAAACCAGTTCCTTATAAGTCAAACTTTTTATGTCTGTAATTTCCGAACAAGTTTACTATAAATGCACGTTATTTTTTGTTAAGAGAATCCGCACTATCTAATTAAATAGTGTGGAATTTAGAAGACACAACTGCGTTTTATACGCTAAGAAAAACGATTAAAACTTTTCCTTCATCAAAGTAAAACTTTTTCGTAGACAGATCCACAGGCAAAACATTCTAATTCACATTATAATATAAGGGTTTCAATATAAAGCATACCCTTTTCATTCAATAAATACGATACGACAAGATCTCATCTCGGCTTTTGAAATCCAGTAAAAATAACACTGCCGTAATATACAAACGCAAAAAGTGAAAGAAATATAAGAAACAGCTATTCGAAATACTTTTCCTTTGTAAATAAACGAATTCCGGAAAAAGACATAAAAAGGGAAACCTTATGTCTCAAAATTCAATATATTTTTATCAAGCGGGCACGATACAAAAAAGGGAGAGGGAATTCTTAAGCGCAAACCCAGAGAGGACAAAGGGATAAAAGATAATAAAGAAATCATAGAGGCTATAAGCAAATTGCTTGATGCTATGACTTACGAATGCGACGTCGAGGACTACAAGAATAAACACGTTGTTTCTGAACCTTCGAATGCATTTATGTAAGATATAGTAACTGGGAATATAATATTATGATATTTGATAACCTTTGAAGGTTAATGTTGATATGATGAATATGCTATACTGTCACATGTTTCATTATGCGATAGAATTATGAAACAACGCAAATAATTAGATAATATTACTTCCGTGTTGTAGGTACCTATTTACAAAAGCTACATGTTACAAAGCATGTTTTACAAGTCGGTACCTGTTTGATTTATAAAAAGGATATAATAATGTACGTCATTAAGCAATAGAATAATTAGATTGAATCTTGCATTATCTTGTTATGCCACATCAAATCAAGAATCAAATCTGGGGCAGTCATGAAGCAGATGTTAAAAAATTTCCACAGATAAATTATCGTATATTTAAATTATCGTGTATCTAAGGTGGTAACATTATACTTGACTTATTTATCGAGGAATAGAAATATGAGTTCACAACTTTAAAAGTATGTACAACATTTTTTTGGGTTAGAATCTGTACAAGGTTCATAGTCCTGAAGAAGTTAATTTAGAAACTTAAACCCTGAAAGACATTTAATATAGCAAATGTAGAAATTCATATGTAACAGTGGATCACAGGGTTACAAACTGAAAACAATACATTTTTAACTTTTCCACCTGAACCCAACTTGGGTACATCGAGGAATTTAATTTAAGCATTTCAAAAAGGCACCATTACAAGCGGCGCGTACAAATTAACGTGAATTCCGTATACAGAATTGAATTATTCCTTCTAAACGGGTTTCTCATTAAACTCCGAATTAGTTGGACCCTAAACTGATGTCTTTGTCGAGTTAATTCGAGGGTCGAGATCAAAGGTAGGTATATAGTGCGGGCCTTTTCTTTCATTTCCAGCGAACTTTTCTTATTCCGGAGCTGGTGTTTAGGAAATGGGGGACATTACAAAGTCAATACGACGGGTATAAACGCCGGGAACAGTCAATAAGATCTCTTTTGAACCGTTGCCGCTTAACTTAAGTTCTGTTTGCACGTGGCTAGAATCTCTTATGTTAGTTTAGAAGTGAGAGGGTGGTAGACTTTTAAGATATAATTTAAATGACTATCAACTATTTAAAAGAGTGATTTTGTAATTCATAACAAAATTATACTAATCAATAGTATAAAAACTAAAATTTTTCACATTGCTTATTACTCCTGTCGTATTTTTTACACGACTGATCAATCATCGGTATTAAAAATACAGTATCATCTAGTCTCAAATTCCAATTAAAGATTTATAAAGTCCTACATTGAGTATATATACCACTTGTATTATAGAAATTCCATCAGAAATTCTAAAAAGCATTACTAGCTAAATAGAAGTATCGATTTTTTTATAAAAGATATTTTCCTGTGCCTAATGCACCATGATCGGTACTGTAGAAATTGAACGGGGTCAGTCGATCTACTTGTCCCAGCAGACCGATCAAAGCTAGACGATATAATTGCTTTGGGAATATATATTCGAAGCCTGGACACTCAACCGTTGAACTCAGCGAATTTCACGGCATCACGTATTTGCTCAGTTTTCAAGTTTCAGTAAAAATAATATTCTATTATGTAACTTGAATGAAATTGGTACTGAATGTAAATGATTATGCTAAAAATGATAGGTTAAATGATGTGTTTAAATGTTATTGAAGAAAAATCAGGAAATTTTTAAATTAAGTTATAGTTAACTTTCTTCAAAATACTTACTTTTGGGCATAATTAGTCAAGTGTCTTGACTAGAATACCTCGAATACTGTAAACTAGAAAGTGAAATTAATACTATTAAGAAACTAAATATGTATCTTTAAAGTATTCTAGAAGTAATACTGATATTTTTTCATACTAGTGTGATATTATTTATATAAGGATTCTAGTGTTAAAAAATTGTGTAAATAAAATAGTATTAAATAAGACAAAAGACTCGACAAAAGGAATTCTCCGTAACACGGAAACAAGGGGAAGTCGAACAACTCTTTCTCGGTCTAAGTTACGTTTCCCGAGGGCTTTGGTGTCTTATGCCAGCTGAATAGATTTCTGCTTTCAGTTCATAGTTTTAACAATATAATACAATTCTTATTTCCCCCAAGAATAAAATCAAATACACAACACAACTTTTTTAGACATTTAACATTTTTACAAAAAAATATGCAAAAATATAATTATACAAGACTGCCTACAACAACAGTGAATACAAAAGATAGTGAAAAAAATAGAAGAGACCTCATCTAAACTGCATAGTTAAGTACGCCCTAGAGAAATCTAAACTGCCTGCATCCCATACTTATACGAGTATTTGCGACCGGTCGCCTCGCACACAATCCCTCTGGACTCGAATTTAGTAAATATTGGAATAATGTTAGCAAGAACAAGTCAGTTCAGCAGACAATTTTTTGCAATTCAGAGAAGAGTCTTTTTATTTTCATTGAAGTGTTTTCTTATAATGGTCTTTTAAGATGAACTTCTGCGTAGCTTGAAGCTTCCATTCTCCTACAGCCAACTAAACTGAAGCTCACGAGTTCTCATAGGTACACAGTATACAGATTACAGCTACCAATAAGCAAATATCACTTCTAATTTTATTAACACTATAAATATAAAATGTAAATGCCTTAGATAATTTACATTTCTGCGTTTTTTTTTTACTTGATTTCGTTTTGCCTGTCAGACGTCTGCCGTTTCGGATTTATTCACCATCTGCAACGGAGGTAGCTCATAAAAACTTTTCAATGAAATCGCGACTGACTCCTCTATCTAGAAAATGACATGCGACTTTCTATAAAACGAGTAATACTAAAGTTTTATTATTTTAAAAATAAAAAGTTGTGCAATTGTATTTAGTAATACTTCTAACATCTAACTTATTCGTAATTCATACAAAGGCTAAGACTGTTCCAGAAAGCATTACCAAAGAAAAGAACATTCTACAACTATACAATATGCTTTGTTTATTCACATATTTGCATACGTATTATAAATAAATACTGTGTTAACAGAATATGATGACCATTAAGTTCGTTCGAATAAATTGATATTAATTTTAAAAGTCTCACTACGTTCTGAATGGAGGCAGTCGCGCAAAAGACACCATATTTCATTCGACTCTCTTCATAAATCGTCAGCTTTGAGGCTCATCTGCATATCGTTCATAGGCGAGAGATTCGATTTTGTTGAGTTAACATTTTTGAATGCGGTTTTCGCTATCATTTATATTCAGTTATGACTCAGCTTAGAATTAAAGAAACTATTCATCAAGATTGTTACGGCAGTAATAAAATTGTCAGCAATAAATAGATTTGAACCATGTTCTTGTTCTAAAGGTAACTAAAAGAGTTTTGTTTAGACTATCTCTATAATAGAATTAAAACATTTTTCAATTTACTTTGGTCAATAAAGATAATTTTTATCTCCAGTATCATCTTCTTAACCCTTATCCTATTTAGTAGGGTCGGCACAACATGATTTCTTTTCCACTCTACCCTTTCAAATATCATCTCAGTATTCACACCTTTTATACGCATATCATTCTTCACACAATCCATCTCTTTCTTTCCAACACATTCATACCTTCTTCGGTCTTCCTCTACTCCTGTATCCATCCACCTTCATACTTAACATTCTTTTAGTTATATAACTTTCATCCCTTCTCATGCCATGCTCGTACCACGCTAGCCTATAACCCCTCAACTTCTCTGTGACTGGTGCTATTTTAAGACTTCCTCTAATAAAATAATTCTTGATCTTATCCATTCTAGTTACTCCATAATTTTGAAGCATATGCTTCTCAATATGAGAAATATTCCTGGCTCAGGGATCAGAAAAGCTACAACCATCAAAATTTAAACATTATCTTTAAAAAAAAATGATAAGAATTCATTAGACCAGACCATTGTAGAAGTAAAACAAATCTTATATTTTTAAGTGAATGGCTCTCGCTTCGGTCTACATTTTAAATAAGATCCAGATGAACCATGATCTCATAATACCATAAAAACTTACCTTTCGATTCATTAAAATTTTACATCATGAATAACAATGTGGTGGTCCCTTTACCTATTCGAACTCAACGAAGGATATCGAGGTAAAAGCAATCTGATATTCTCTAATATTTGCACGAAAATTCGTCCTTTTAATGAGAAACCAACACAAAGCTGGCCTTAATTAATACGAAACGATTCAATGTTTTAATGAAAAGGAATATTTAAATAAATTATTAAATATTTAATTGTACAGACTTGTTACAGCTGTCGTAAAATAGATTTCAGTCGTCACTTGAAGAGGAAAGAGCATTCAAAGCGGCTGAATTTGTAATTAATAGGAAACGCGGGTAGTTGCCCATACAAACGTTTTACCTTGTTTCCTCCCTGGATAATGGTACTAGAGCAAATATTATTATACCGAAAAATTATCTATCACTATCATAGGGATATCCATCCCTATGTTGTGATTTATTTCATAAATGAATTATTATAAAAACTAAAAGCCTTTTAAAATGACGAAAATTGCCTTTTTTACCGTTATGTTCAGATGTCCAGCAAACAAATTTGACGACAGCAGAAAGAAAAACAAGCCATAACTGTGGTGTTTAATTAAAAAAACATGAAAATTTGTTCAGTTTTGGAGGAGGAAACAGGGGAAAACGAGACTATGATTTTCTCAATTGTACTTAGGTATAATGAGTCCAAACTTCAGTTGTCACTCTGGCACTCTGCAGCACGGTGAGTGCCAGCTAAAATTTAGTAAAATTAGAGATATCAATGACTTCATAAGCATTACAAGTGAAACATTAAAAAAGACACTTGAAAATGTATGTGATTAAAATTTCGCTCTACAAATTTTGAGAATTTTACGAAATGGTTGAAAATCATATTTATTATATTAATGTCACAAAAATTTTATACGCTGTACTCACTTCTATGTTGAATTTCTTTAGAACTCTTTCAGTCTTTTGAGCAGATTGATAGACAAATATTCAAGCAAATATACTTTCACATTTATTCACATAATCATAATAAACTATTCATTTAATTGTAATCAAATAAGTACGACGGAGCTGTAAGAAATATAAGAAACTTAATTTTTTAATTTCATTCGCTATTTTAATGAGAATTGTGTTAAAAATGCAACAAAAGATCTACGTACAAGTTTGAAGCGTTTGTGTGAATTTCTATCAAGGAGGCATTAAAAATATCAAGCCAAAACGTTAAACGAGTTCCCTAAAAAAGTGCTCAATGCCTTATAAGAAATTGCTTTAGGCAAGAGCACACCAAGAGCGTTCGAGCAGTTCGCCTCGAATCTTGAAGTTCAAGGCTGTGCAATTGTATTTATAAATACATGCTTTGCTTCGGCTTCCTTGTGCCGGTTTCGCTTTGATCTCACTCCAACTAGTACTTGCAGAACCGGCTTTAAACATGCAACTATAGCGTTCATTCTCGTTTGTCAGCTAACGATAGTTTTTTACTACATTATTCAAAATCTTGTACAATGTAGTTCAATAGATCATATTGTGTTTCATAAAATATCAGAACGATATTTAAATGTTATTTAATTGTTAGATAATTAATTTTCGTGATTATACAGTCTTTTAAGATCATAGTAAAAAAAACCAAACCGTTTTGATTTTTATCTTTATTACTATAGCTATTAGAGGATGGATTCTAGAAAATTATAAATTAAGATATAAAACACCAACAAAATCTTACTTTGTTAGAATCCGTAAGATTAGATAGTTTCTGGCTGAAACATCCGAAGAAGATTGCAAAATAAATTATACAAATAGTTTACTAAATACCAACAAGTCAAAAAAACTAATCATTAAACAACAAACAAAGATAGTTCTTTCGAAAAAAATTCAGCCTCAAGACTACACATGAAAATCGATGTTCAAAAATCAGCCATGTGTCAAAAAATATAGGTAACTAAATCTTAGGACGTGATGAAAAACAAAAAAATAAAGTTTTGTATTACGAACTAAAAAAGGCATGTAAAATTTCCGTCTTCTGTATATGTATTAAATGTCTAATACGAAAATATTTGTTACGTATCATTATAATCCATAAAACAGTGAACCTACGTTGTATTTAAATGCTCCTCAAGTACTATATTTATTTTTTCTTTTTACGGTCTCAATTCGATCCAAATCTCTCATAAGAGATATGACCTCTTCTACCTTTTTATGGTCAGCACAAACCGGTCGAACCCTGATCGGAAACTAAACGATAGTGTTCGCGTGACTAACTTCACATTATAAAAACAGTATGTAACCTGATATTAAATCATTTAATAAAAATCTATTATCTTTACACTAATCTTGTTAAAAGCATAACTGATACTTGGATCACGCTGTAGATCAGGAGGAGACTTTAGTGATTACAATATATTTATTTATAGAGCTTAATTATTAAATCATCCTAAAGCGTATTTTTTATCCCGCGGAGTAAATCGACAATAACTTATGTGAAACTCGAAAATAATGTTGCCACATTAATTTTTGTAGTGTTGTGCTACCGTATTATTTATGTTCCAAATATTTTAAACTTAAGATTTTAAAAACCAAATTGAGTGTTTTATATATATTAATTGAAATGTTTTGTATTATTCAACATACCCGATAATTTACTATTTTCATTACATCATACAGGAATCTATAAAATGTATTTATGTATGAAAAACTACTCACAAAAAAATATAGCTTCAATTGGCCTAAGACAGATGCTATTCGCTAAAATGATCTAGATTCGCAAAATTTGTGGCGACTTATGTGAACGCCCGCGAGTGTCTTTGAATTAGCGCAACCACTTTACATAAATGCCGAGTCTTTCATTTAGAAGACAGCAGGAAAAAGTCGCGAGCAACAGCTAATAATCCACAAAATAATAATATTACACGAAACTCCCAAAATAAGTACCCTACCCTACATTGTGTTTATATAATGTTTTTACAAAACAAACCATACAACATATTTCTTAACATAATAGAAAGATAAAACATAAGTATGCACATAGAAAACCGAATACTGAGAAAGGAATTTTGTGTTAACATTTCGCGCGGGGTAAAATTCGAGGGTGATTAATTTAGTAGGCATCGGAAAGATTTACAGCTCACCCAGTCACGTTAGAATCATGTAAATCATTTCACATGACTGCCGTTTGTAGACCGTTTTTCTGTTGTTTTCGGTTCGTAGCGAAAGCGAAGGTCGGCTCTCGTAGCGATTAGAATTTGGTTCGCGTGTTACGGATGTGCTGTTGAGTTTGTTCACGTCAGTAAAATGTTTTCGAACTTATGACTACTCTTTAGAGTTATATAATATAAAAGGGCGGGCACTGGCAGGTCCAAGTTCGAAAATTTTGTAGCAATCTATATTTTCTGATGCTTAATCTGCTTGTATTGTGTCCATCAAAAGAGTCTCGACTTTTGTTCCCAACAAACATCTCCTAAAGCAAATTAAGAAATCGGTGGTGTGTATTCTAATTTAACTGTTTTATACATCATACTAATCAAATCTCATTTAACGGAAGCTACGGTTTGCTTACGGATTTATTTATCAAACAATAAAGTTAATATAACTAATGATTATCAAATAACGAGGCCTAATTACTTTGTAGAGGAGATAACGAAGCAGTTACACTAATGGTTTCGATAACGTAAGTGTAATTAGAGTTACTATTATACGAATTATATTTATTATTTAGTATACTAATAATAAATTTATGAACCTATCGCCTCTGCATTTCTTTACTGGGTTAGGCAAAAAAAAAAGGGGAGCACCAGTCATGCAAACCTCTTTACCTTCTTTTAGATTTTTTTTTGGTCTAGATGAGTCCTGACTTCGCCTTGCGCGCTCATTCCACCTAGACCATGATTTATTATGTCATCCTACTGTGTCTTAATGAATGGCTTTTTACATACACCTTACAACGTCAAGAGTTTGAAACGTATTCCCATCGGACTTACTCTAAAGACAGAATACATAAAATGATGTAGCAAGTATAGTCTTTACTGATATTAGATTGATTTCTTTTTTTTTTAATATACCCATCTTTTCTCAAATCTATACAAGAGACAAATTTCAGAAATACTGACTAGACTATACCAATAACAAATTTAGTTGACCAGAACCAGTTATATTAATTCAGAGAACCACAGATTCGATTATCAATAGAACGGAAAATGATTTCAAAGTTTTAAACGAAAACAATTTTATTTATACGTATTTTACGTTTGCAATTCTTATAAATTGATTCATGTCTTTCACCTTTTGTGGCCAATTATGTATAATTGAAGTCAGATTTTAAAGTATTCTTGCTTAATTCAGCCGTGACCTTTACTAAGCTTTAAATAACAATAGATCAATCATAGGTAAGTAGAAAATGTTTGGTCAATTGTGTGTTGCATCAATACGCAAATGAATAGCTGAATTTTAATAGAAATGTTGTCAGCTGCATAACAATTTAGAAATACGAGTAATATAGCCCACAGAATCGTAGGCATTGTCAAACCTTCTTATGTGCTCTTTTATAGATTTTTATCTTAAGGAAATCACAACTCTTTTAACTATCATTAAAATTTCTACATAAGGGTAAAATGCAGTTTAGGGATCAAGAAATTTAAGTATGTCGATGACAATATTGACTTGTTCATAACCGGCATTTGCTTCGTGAGACCCTTATTAGGAATATACTTTTATTGTAATTATATCTTAATTATACAAATTGCCAGTTATGCGATGTGTATCCGCAAAACTTTTTCTTTCACCACCGCAAAAGTTGTGATCGAAACGAAGTCGCTTTAAACTCATATTTTTTTACCAAGTAATCAACACTCAATAAAGCTAAAAGCTCTATTAAGAAATCTAAAACCGAATAAAATAGACTAATGTTTGTTTAAATAGAAACGATAGTTTTTAACGATTTCAGTTATTTCAGTATTCGATTACTCTAAAAGGGTCACAGTTTTAAAAACATTTTCTTTTTATTATACAACTTATTTTGGTAAATCTATTTACCAACGAAATGTAATTTGATTGAACTCACAAAAAAAAATTGCACGCTTGTCGCTATACAAAAGGTTACAACGAATATTACCAGAGTTAAACTAGTTTTAAATAACTGTTAAGATTTTTATGATAATAAAACGCAAGTTGTAACTAAACGCAAATGTCATATTTTATTTCGGCTGACTTGTGACCATTATGAGATTGTAAAATATAATCCTTTATCCTTATTAACCCTTTACATCTGAAATGATTTCCTACAAATCATTTTTTTTTTTTTATTACAAAAAAAAGTGGACACATGTTTACATTAGGTTAGAATCAAGCACGGCTGTCAATTTCTTTTTGGTAAATTATCTGCAGTACTTTTCAAATCAAAACCAAATTTTGTTAATTATTGCGAAAATAGAGATGACTTCTATTAGGTATAGGTACATTTTATATAATTTTAATCAACACAGGAAGGATGAGCTTTACCTGTTCCGGGAAGTTTCGGTTGACCCGACTGACTCATTCGTTGGTACTATAGTAATCGTATTACAGGATAAATTTGCGGACAGACCCCTTCATGCAATTACCCACTTACTGGTTTGGAAAAACTCTTTTATTATCCCTTCACTTTTACTTTTTGTTCGATCGAGTTTTTCTATTAAAACTTCGTCGGAACTTCGTTAAGGTGCCATTCGGATATTAGTCACTGCGACTTTGCGATTATTCGACTTTTGCTATCAGCGATTTGCCGCATTCTGTTTCTTAGGAATTATTAAGCTAGCACTCAAAAATATTAATTTCTCCATAGTTTTCAAATTTAAAACAATATATCCATGAACCTTTCCATCTTCACTTTTAAAACTAACTTGTGATAATTTTAACATAATAATACTATTTGAAAAAAGCATGCCTGAATGGAATCGGATGGTGACGCTTGTTAAACACGATGGTGGTTCATGGCTTCACATGAACCTATACAAAATAATGGGTTTCAGTCGTCTAAATCCGAAAGCTACCTTTACAACTTTGTTGAAATATCAACTGCTACATACATACATAAATAAATCACGCTTATTTCCCAACGGGGTAGGCAGCGGCCACGTCCTTCCACCAGCTACGATCCTGGCATACCTCTTTAGCTTGTTCGACATTCATTAATATTTTCATGCATGCTCGTCGGTTCTTCAGAACGTCTCCGATTTTATCGATAAATGTTTATCTAGGCCTTCCTCTTCCAACGATTCCTTTTATACTCGCATCATAAATTTGTTTATTCATTCTTCTTTCATTCATCCTCTCAACATGCCCAAACCATCTAAGCATCCCATTCTCAATCCGTGTGACTATATCTTCTTTCACACCACAAAGTTATTATCATCATAAATTTGTTATGCAGGCAACAGCGAAAAGTTCCATTTCTTTTTATGTTGATTATGGTTTATAAATTCAAGGGTTCTCCCATGTAAATAGAAGACATAATTTTAAAATTATAATTTTTTTGCCACGTTTTTTATTACAGAGTAAAATTGAAACCTGCGCGCGCGTATTTTGTGACGGAAAGTGAATTCATTTTTAACCGACATTAAAAAAAGGAGGAGATTCTAAATTCAAATATATATATTAATTCATTGATATTGGACCTTCGAGTACGATCATATACTAAGGAACTCTTCAAAATAATTGAAGCTGGTTTTCTTATTGACTTATATTTGTGTACAGACAATTTAAAGATTTATACATAAATACTTTTAAATTAAATTGAAGCAATGTTTATATATACATCCTTAAAGCATTATTACACAGTAAAAAATTTAAGTCGGTAATATAAATTCACATTATCACTGACATTTTCATTAGTGACTAACTTGTTGCCGGCACAAAAGATTTTTTTTTTGTGGAATAACAATTTTTATTTGTTATACCAAAGATGTACTCAGGTACAATACTATAACTTTTTCACAATTTTTTACTTTTATAGACTCCAAATCTCACTGGTAGATAGCTGATATTATAGGGAGTAACTTAGACTTCTTTTATTTTAGAAAAAGAATTAGAGTTTAAAAAGTCCTACAAAAAAGGGAGCGAGAGCATATGTCTATCTTCTAAGGAACACCCACAATAAGCATATAACCGGGAGCGGAGGTAGCGTGTGCCCGATCGACGGCATTCTGTAAACCACGCGAGCGAAGTCGCCGGCACAGCTAGTAAATAAATAAATAATTATGTTTCAGAACGTCGTCGCTGCGTATAGAAACGGGAACTGGTTGTCATGTTCTTTAGAAACATCGGTTGCTAGGCAACGGTACTCGTTCTCATATCCAGTCATACCGGTCTCAATTGTACAAATTAGGAGACTTATAATAAAGGTCATTGTCGATAAAACAACGTAGGTACGTTTCGAAACGCTCGACAGTCGAGTTCGCCCTATTAATGTACCAACAGTCACGCTGCGCCTATATTAGTATAGGCAGAGAGGTGTAATCATTAATTCTTCTACTTCTTTTTGATTTTATTTTATACTAGCTGTGCCCGCAGCTTCGCTCACGTGGACTACAGAATGCCCGCGCGAATCTTGCTCCCCCGCTCCCGGCTATATTAAAGACAAAAATGCTTATTGTGAGTGTTCTTTAGAAGATAGATATATATGTATGTAATTATGTAGTACATTTAATTTGCTATATCTCTTATGGTTTACTCAGCGTGTCATTTAAGCGCCCGAATTTATTCACCATGACCAGCTTTTTTTTATTTGTGCGGAACCCTTATTATTTTTCGAAAATAAAAGTAGCATAAGTTACTCCCTATAACATCAGCTATCTATCAGTGAAAGTTCCGTAAAAATCGTTCCAACCGCTTCGGAGATTACCCGGAACAAACAGACAGACAGACAGATAAAATTATTTAAATTGTTTTTTTTTTTTTTGTTGTTATTTACTGTATATACTTTCATATGCATTTAGTAAAAAGCTGTTATTTTGACATTACAGATACTTGAATTTTATTAATTGTATAGATTTTATTTTGCATCTAAAGAGCGTCAATTTCTTATCTACTTATAAAATATCGGAAGACATATTGATGACAAAGTTGTTTCGATGAGCAATGATTAAATAGAATTTCACCTAGGATCTGTTTACAATAAATAACAACTAACATTCACGCCGTAACTTGAAGAGGCCGGCAATAAAGATAAACAATGAAGGGGATGTGGAGGGTAGACATCTCGTTGGTAAGCACCGGACCAAGTGACGTACGCTTTTAAAAGATACTCGTAAAATTTATCGTTTTCTCCGCTCAGATGGCCGCGCCTCGCCGGGCCGTGGTGCGGTGGAAAGAGAAAACTGATGGGTGTTTTTTTTTTCAGTTTTAAATTTAATCTCGGTAAGTGCCTGCCGTTTTAAACATTAGTTAAAAAAGATATCATCATAATCCAGTGTATCTTTTATTTATAACATTTCCTAAATTAATATTTATAATATTTTACATAGATATTGCCTTAGATTTTCCTTTAACAGTGTTGCCAGTACATTATTTTAAAAAACCTCAACCGCGTATTATTGTATGTATAACTATATTATTATATTCCGAGCCGTTTTGGAATCCTAATACTGAGTAATTTCTTTCATCTTGGGGAACGACCTATATATTTTTTACTTATTTATATACACGATTTATCCAAAGATTAAAATAAAATAGTGTTGTCCACTTAATTTCCGCAATTACTTAAGTATTGAAGTATTGAAAGTTGGAATTAATTACGAATTACTAACTTGAAAGTGATAATCTTGAACCAAAATTACTCAGCAAAAGTCTTTCTAACTCAAGGTAAATATGATGCCAGTATCATACGACGTCGGTCAGTAGCCAATAAAACTTTCTTATTAGCTGCTGGAGCTAGTGTTGTATGGTTTTCAATTTATCGATAAATTAATATATCATGACCAATCGATTGAAACGGTATATTTATTTTGTTAAAATATTATTAACTATTTACATTTTAGTAAGGTTTATCCTATAAATGTATTTTTTTCAATAATGAGTTAAATACTTAATTAAAAATAATATACATAACTTATTATGTTACATACATACTTCAAATTACATAGGTACATGTAACATTAAAATTTTGTTTAAATTGTTATAAAATACTTTACTTTCTACCTTAGAGAATAATCATTAATTTGTGGAATCCTGTTTTGGCTTAATGTGTACACTAAGTTAGTTTGTAAGAGTAGCATGTAAAAGATGTAGGATTTCCTAATAAATACATAAATATTCGATAAGTCAAATTGTGACTTAGGCAAACTAAAACAAATTACATACAACAAGCAATATTAAATAAAATTAGTACCACTTTTATCAATCTTTAGTCCTCGTGATGATATTTTTTTAAAGCAGTGTTAAACAAAATGAGAAAAATAAATAGTAGGTCTAAAGATTGCCAAGAAATAATACAAGAAAATTATCGATAATCGATAGGAAAAGTAACGGAACGTCATTAACCCTAATCAATGTTTCCTACTCGGTGTTTCTGGGGAAACTTTGCGAAACCAATCACCATACACAATCGCTAAATGGGGTGTGATTTTCGTGAATTTCTTGTGATTACCTGAACTATCATTCTACACGCGGTTTCGTCCGGACTTATTTTTTTACCCAAGAGTAGGACCCAGTGATACCAACCATAGATCGAATTGAATTGCAACAACTACTGATCATGTTTATCCGTATCTTATATCTTTATTTTTAAGTTTTCATCTTTTTGTCGCGTTTAGTAGAGAATAAAATTGATTGATAGTTTCGCGCGCATCATGTGACGGACGGAAGGAAGTAAGTTCATTTTATTTACCCTTTTTTAATTTTGTAAAAATAATTTAATTTTTAATTTAATATTGTATAAATTATAATTTTGTTATTATTTATTTCTTACGCCAAAGAAATTTAACTTCTTACATGCGTGCATAACTTAAGTACATACATTTTTCTTTTTGTTACACAAGGCTTTTAGTACCTTCCCTGTCAGTCAGTCAGTGACACGAGGTCATCTATTTATAAAAAGTACTGAATTTTGAAGAATTAACTAAAAGCTAAAGTCATGTAATGATGCCATCACAATTCTAGACAAGGATTATCTATAAACAAACTATTCAGTATCGAAAGATCTGGAATGTTCTAAATTCTTAAAGAATACAATATGAGTTCGACCAAATACACAAATTAAATATGAACATAAAAGTTTCGAACCAAACGTGTTTCAGTACAACAAATCGGGATCAGAAACGCCGAGTGCAAAACTAAATGGACGAAAACAGAAAGTCTTGAACTCTGCGACTATAAATCCGTCAAAGACGCGTTGACACGGCCACTGAACCCGCCAACTTGTGGCCAACAACAAAAATAAAATAAATCTTTCTTTAAAAATTAAATCCACACGGAGAATTTAGGAATAAAATGTATTTAATCTTATAATATACATGACCCATCTCGATGTACTTTGAATGAACACTCGAGAAAGAGAGAGACAGTGATGTAAGCCTCAACTTAAACCTAGTTTAAGGAATTTATGAAACACGTGTATCTAACTATCTATTGTATTCAAAATAACTAAATAGGATTTCTCGATAATATTATCTATATATTAATACGTTAAGCAAAAGATTTCCACTCCTTTTTAAGCGTATTGCGTGCACGGAAGTCTGTTCTGTTCTTAATATATTTTAAAAAAAAAATTAATACTGCGAATTCTAAACTGACCAGTGCCATTAAATTTAGACCCCCCTAAATATTGACATTGTTACTCAATGAAAAGAGACAGCAAGTGATAGAATATTCATTGTTTAGGTTCATACTGCAAATGTCAAAACAGAAAATAGTCTATGATTAAAAAGTCGCTTGTCGAATTTCGATCATTGGGCGACGCGGCTAGTTTCAATAAATCAAAAAAACAGTACAGCTATCATATGCAGCGGTGAAGGATAACATTGAGGAGATAATAACAGCTTGCACTAAAAGCAGTAAAAATAAGCACAACGGTATAAGAAATGTACACAATTTTTTAAATATTGCGATCCATACTCGCTCGAGGAGCGATGAAGTATGTATTAACATAGCGAGTAAACCTACACATTACATAACTCGTAACATCGACATACACTCTTCCAACTGTGTGGATTATTAGCAAATATAAATAAATAAATTTATATAGGATGCAAATATTTCAAAACTCTAAATTACAGAGAGGTAAATAGAAAGGTGAAATGCCGATTATCGGATATTATTTATATTGTTCCGATAGAAAACGCTTATCGCCTGTGTGACAAACCAGTCCGTAGATAAGATATACTTCATATTTTTATTCAAATATTCAAAACAACCAAATGTATTTTTGTACTTTATTTTTGTTCAATAAACGACTTTCCTAAAACAGAATATTTATAAAAATCATTGCCAAAAGGTTTTGTGATATTAAGGTTTCCTACAATATTATTCCTGTGAAACTGCTGATGTAAAAGCAAAGTGATTTGTAAAGTTTTAGTTATCAAAGTTTTATAGTAAAAATTAAATAATAAATTAAAAATAAGTCCCAAGAGATACTATGATTAAATATAATAATAAAGACAAACCCAAAGCGCTTCAGCGGCGTTACTTTTCTAGATTCTACATATTTAATAAAAAATCAAATAAGACTGTTATGCTTCACTCGTGAACGAGTCTAATTGAAAAGCAGCTATCTTTATCAAATTAGAAAACACTAAAGAAATCTCTAGTAGCTTCGTTAACCGTTTATACAAATATTTGAATATTCTTTAATTACATCCCAAAAATTTCTTTCACTTCAAAAGAAATATATTTAAGAGGTTTTATTCTAGAAAATGATTTCTTTCAAGTTGTAATTACGTTTTATACCTTTTATATTAAATCTCAGCTCGTTAATTAAAATATTATTTATTTTCTGAGAAAAACTAATAATTGTCTGGACAGTTCTGAATATTTTTCTACTGGTTATAGCTGTCAGAAACATCTGCTTAAGACTTCTTTAGAATTTAGATAACAAAATATTGAAATATCTGATTTATTTTAATTAAAGTTATTTACATCAAACTACTGTCTAGTCTTTGTGTCTTTTCTAGCTATTGTTAAGTGGTTATTGGAGCCTATAACTATGTACAACTAAACTCAGAAAAGACCAAGTCTTACCTAAGTACACGACTGTGTTGAGACGGCTCGTGAGTCAATATTATATGTTGCCAACCACACCTTTTATTAAACTCTGTTATTTCGCTATAGAAATATGTGTTACATCGATATTTTCATAGCCAAGCCTTGGACAATTTCTAGGTGATAGGGCCTGACAGCTAAGTTCCACTGGATCCCGACCACCATACACCACGTAAACATAGTGGCACGCTTAGCCGATGTATATCCAGTATGGATCCGGTGAATTGAAAATATTTTCACATTCCTCTATAATCACCTTTAATATAAATTAATCATACATTCGATGTTTCTATATGTAAGTAATTATATACATATATTTATATATACTAGCGGTCGCCCTAAGGTCAGCGACTTTTTGATCATAGACTATTTTCTGTTTGACATTTGCAGTATTCATGAACCTAAACAATGAGTATTATCTACATCACTTGCTGTCACTTTTCGTTGAGTGACAATGACAATATTTTAGGGGTCTAAGTTCAATGGTACTGGTCCGTTTAGGATTCGCAGTATTAATTTAATTTATTTAATATATATTAGTAACAGATATTATAGATGTTTTAGCTTTCTGCACTCCTTCTTATAAACTTTAACGATGCCAAGTGTCATAGTCTTCCGTGCACGCAATACGCTTAAAACAGAGTTCAAAGTTTTTGCTTCACGTATTAATATAATTATGTATAATATGTTGTACTTGTGTAGGTATATATTTTCTTGCGTGTAAATAAGTAAAAATTTTTATATTTAGTACACTTGATTCTGCGCACTTACGTCACTAACACAACATGAAATTTTGTATCTTGGTGTTGGTAGGTCTCCCGTGATACACGATTTATATCGTAGTGCGGGGATCTACGATTTATTGGCATGCCCTGTAAGGGCTGCTATCTTAATTTAGTAATAAAGATATTTGCATTTGGGTGACTGGGTATAGATAGTCACCATGCGTTTGGTGATAAAACCGTCCAAGTGACTTTCTTTTGCTTTGTCACGTTGAGGTATCTGCCAGTGGTATGCAGCTGTAATGGATTGCCGTAGTCGCTGCCGTCACTTTTCTGTAATACGTCATTTAAAAAAACCTCTGAAAAGCAAATTGGCAACTCAACTAAGTAACATTCATATAATTATCGAGAGTAGATAAAACGAACAAAAAAAACAGAATAATAACACACAGGGCGGAGCCACACAATTTTTAATCTCGAACTCTGCGAAGTTAGTTTTTGTGAAAATTTTTTTGGCTACTCGGCCACTCTCCGCTTGGCAACAGTTCCTACCAAGGTCGTAAGCCGGTCGTGAGCGTGCAATCGAAACTTGTAAAACGCTTATCACGCCTCCTCCTTTGCGCGGTAAGCAGAACTTCAAGCATGTTTGGCGTCTTCAATTTTCTCGATAACTATATTATCTACTCGCGGTAAATATGTTCAAATTCTTTTCTCTTTTCTTTTCTATGTTTGATGAGATTAGATGAGATAGAAAGTGTTTCGAGGTAGCTGACAAATTACTAAATACAAAAAGGGGTAAAATTGGAATTGGACAGGGCGGGCTTATAAGCAACGATATCTCGAGCCAACAGTGGAATAAGTAACTCTGGGCCACGCAGCCTGTTCAGTTTTCTACAAACATTTCATGATAATAGTTAATTATCTATAAGGAAATGAATTCCGTCGTGAATCGATGTTAGACACATTTTTCACAATTATTATTGTGTTCAGATGAGATACAGGGAAAAAAATTTATCATTATCATTTGTTATGAAACTGATACTGAATGTATTTATAAAAAATATTGTATTAACTTGTTGGTTTGCCTTCCGTGTAATAAGGAATCCTGGGTTTTGATCATTGATTTAAGATATTTTTTTCTTGGTAAAAACTTTTGTATTATTACGTAGGTATATATATTTCTGGAGTATACATTCTATTGCATATTTTTGTACAACATAAATGTCATTTATTAGCTGATACCCGCCCGCATCGTTAGGAGCAATTTTTTTTAAGTGTGTCCAATACTACGACGTAGGTAATCGAAATATTTGCCAAATTTCATTAGAATCTGTGCAGCCGTTTCAGCGTGATTGAAGAACAAACATTCGAATAAACGTACTTTCACATATATATTAGATAAGTATATTATTTATAGCAAATATTAGAAAGTTATCAACAAAACATAACGTAGTTCAGTCATTAAAATTTCCAACGGATATTAGTTAGTAGGTACTATGCGTTTTGAGGTATTAAATCCATTTAATGGAACCATATTTCACTATATCTTACGAGAAATCCAATTATATTATGCATAATTACAACTCTTCTGTCGTGTCCATGTTTTTCTTTTTATTCATAGGTATTTCGACATATAACAATCATTTTCGATATACAGTAGTCATATTGCATAGTATAAAAATACCTTGATTATCCGGGAAGAAATTATCATTAGTATTATTTCGAAAGGTATATTCTGAAGAAAGGTCAGCTCAAGAGTACTCTAAACCGACGATCGTGTTTGAAAAGATTGATAAATGTTGAAGAAGAAAAAAATGTATGCCAGGATCGTAGCAAGTGAAAGGACGCGGTCTCTGCCTACCCCGTTGTGAGAGAGGCGTGATGTATGTATTACTTCAAAACTATACCTACTTATATGGTTGAAATTTTAAAATATCTTCATGAAATTAATATTTAACATACGAATATTTTCAAGACAGACACGGATATAATGTTGGAAACGATAAATTCTCTAGTAGCAAGTGCCGGTAAAGACATCACGTACGCGAACACATACAGAGACGGACGCATGCACACAGTCAGACATCGCTAAAAATACACACATGTACATGATGACATTGCAGACGTGAATGCACTCTGCCCGCTCACGGACATCTCGTACTCAGGAACCAATCATAAAATCTTTTATATATTTATTTATGACTAACATCGTCCATAATCTTCATTTACGGTACTTTAAATCTACCTACCGCTCGATGAAGACGAATAACGCAAGCCACATAAGGAAACTCATGCATTTGTAGTGAAGGGACTATAATTATGCTCAAAGGTTTAATAAATATGGGAGGGATTCAATTTCACAGACGGTCATTTAATACCAAAATAAGCAGAGCTTGTATTATGGTAACTAAAGATCTGATATATATATTATATATATATAGATATTTAACACCCAGGACAGACAATTGACAATTTTATTGCGCTCATCGCACAAAGAAGTCAGTCATACGCGGGGATCGAAACCGCGACCTTGCGGCTCAATAGCAGGGCTTACTACCACTGCGCCACGAGACCTTTTTCACCCGAGTTCAATTTGTTCAACGAACTCTCCCGCGTCGCCAACGCATCCGTATAGCCTATAATTTTTCTCACTTCCCGTACTTGCATACAGCTTGCCAGATTGCTTGACATTCATGATTACTGCGCCGCTCCTAAGCGTCGTAACGTGATGTTATATAGCCTATAATATATCTCAATAAAAACGCCATAAAATGCAAAAAGAATTTTTGAAATATGACATTTAATTCTTGGAGATTAGCGCATTCAAACGAACAAACAATTTCTTGAACTTCATAATAATATTATTAATATTTAGATTCGATAAACTTCCACAAAATAAGATACAATAAATAATAAATGGACTTAATACAACCAAGCCAACGTCACCTGCTGGGATGCTGCCCTGGGCCTGCTAAGTAACGTACATCCTGACTGGGTGGGCAACCACCAAACATATTCTGAAAAGCCTCATAAAGTTATTCGATTACATACGCCGGTGCATATTATCTAGTTAATATTTACGGAGGCCAGCATTAAAAAAACCAAGAGTTTGAGCATACTATTTAAGTGAAATGTGAATAGTTTTTTTTAACACAGGCAACACTGTAACCCAACCTATGTAGCGGTCACCTTGACTGTTAAACGGTTGTTATGTATGTATAAATATAGAAATTGATAAGGTTTGATAAGACCCCGGTCAGGTTTTATGTCGGTTCATGTTGGGATGTTTTCTGAACTGGCAGTGGTTGAATCTCAAAAGGTCCCTTGTTCGAGGTCTTTATTAAATGGAAGTTTTATTTTAATGATACAACTGTTTTATTATGTTATTATTTCAATGTTTTTATTTTTATTAACCTTTATTACGTACTCAATTTTTTTCCTTATTCTCATTATTGTGGATAATCATATTTTATGAAAGTTAATTAAATAAAAGATAATTATGTGATATTTTAATTTGATATTTAATGATAACGATCTATTTTAAAACAGATTTTATTTTTATTATATTTCCTAAAGTAATAATTAATTAATTTAACTTTATAATGATTATTTGTTGAAATAGCAGTTTTATTTATATTCGTAGGAATGAATTGGAAAATAACTCATTAGTTTAAGTAATAAAAAAATGTTGAAAAATTGTCTGATGGGGCATCAGACCTGCCCTGAAACATCCGTGCCTACACTATAACCGTAAGTGGCGTTACTGTGGGTTATTAGTCGAATGTCGTTCATTGCCCCGCGCGACGTTTTGCGTAGACAAGACAACACGTCAATGCACAGCGAGACCAATCATATTACATTAATTTATTTCTACAGACTCATAATATCACTGCATGAGTTACATTAGTTTATATCTTTGTTAGCTAATGTGGACAGCTTAAACAGAAATGCGATCTCAGTAAATCGGCAAACGTAGAAAATGTAAGCATTTTGTTAAGTATACTGATAATCGAGTACAAAATTTAATGATGATCATTTCACCTTATTGGTTTATCTATAAAGTTTACTCGTTAACATGTTTACTCGTTGGTGATAATTATAAGAAACAAGATATTCGGATACCATATAAAGGGTTATGTTAGCATAAGGATCCATAATACAGCGTAAGGCCCCGGCCAGAGAAATTCCTTACGAGACATCTCTCTATTTGGCGCAGTTCGGCTGGTGGAATACTTCCACCCACGGAAGATCGCAGCCAAATGACATTGTGTTGTGTTCCTTCGATGAGTAAGGTATCCAGAGCTCCATAAGATAAAGGGGGTTCAAAATAGGCAAAGGCACTAGAGATACTTCTGTTGTTACAAGCTACGGTAACCACTTGCCATCAGGCCGTGCGCTTGTAAGTCACTAGATATATTTAAAAAACAAACCGAACCTCTTGGGGCGGTGTGTACAATAATTGGCATGAAGAAGTAACACTAGATATTCTGGTTAGGACATTTTCACAGGTTGGGAAAGGATTAACGGAAGTGATATCAATGAAGTAAAGTGGTAGATAGATACTGCTCGATCCTCAAGTCACCGAATGGACAGAAGGAATTAGCAAGCTTTCGTTTCGAAGACCATGACTGACGGATCGTTTAATCAACAAAGTAAATTAGTATATAAATCTGCTTTACTTATATGGATCCAGAAAATTTCGATATACTCGTACCTAAGTGTATTTTATTAATACAGAAAGTATCCAAATACATAAAGTGTATATTCATTTATACATAATTTTATTATCTGACCTTGTGGATAAGTAGTATTTTTTAAAGATTCTATCATAAGGTGTTTGAACTCACAAGTAAATGACACTAAAAATAATAATAGTACTTAGCTACCTACAAAACGTCAAAAAGTAGTTTAATGTTTTTTATTATTTATGTAGGTACTTAGTAAAAAATTCATTTTTGCATAAATAAATTAATTCAATACTTAGTTTTATATATTTCGAAATATAATTTTTAACCGTTATATTAATACATGAAATTGCATATAATTTTATTAAATGTTGTAAACTTTTTCATAACTGTATTTTTAAATTTATATGACGGTGTCCATTTTCATAAATGCTTTTATGTACGAAAATTTATTTCCATGTTTTTAACTTTATTAGTTCGCGCAATAATTAGAGTACTTGTAAATGTTATGCATTACGTAAACTATATTAATAAATCTGTATTTCTGTCTGTACATGTAAATTTATATTTGCTAATTTTGTTTTAGATAGTTGTGTTATAGACCACTTTCAATTTGACATTGAAAAAAATGTATACTCAAAAACGGCTAAACAGTCAACCGAATTTAATTAAATTTTATATACGGGAAGTATGACATACCCTGAAAAAAATTCAAGCAATTGAAATTTTACTTATTGTCGGTCGATTTATTGCTTAGAGTTGGGTGTGCGTATGAGTGCATGATACGCGTTCAAAAACGAACATTATTTAATTTTCTTTACGAGTAACTATATTGCAAACACAGAACTACCGGTAGGGGTATTATCTAGAATTATTATTAATATTTCAAATAGATAAACATATACGCCTTATCTGTGACACGTTCTAAGGTCCTTATTGCACTCTTGCAAAAAAGGTCAACTTTAAACAGCAAATAAGTAATCCAAATTTTATGTGCGAACTACCTTTTTATCTTTTTCAATAATTCTAATAGTTTTGCAATAACTATAACAAAGTAATAAGAGTATGATAAATAATGTTAATTGTGTTTCAAAGCGCATCTTTCAAGGTTTCCTTACCAATTAAATGCGTCTCTTAATGTTTACTAACACAATTTATATTTTCACATTCGAATTGAAGCTAGGTATCCTTGCCTCGTGAATTACCTACTTCATTTAGGCATTACATTTACCTACTTTTATCTATTAATTTTTTTTTCGTGAGCTGTTTTGATTTGCTTCATTTTTGTTTATATTTGAAACATCTTTTTTAACAATCATTTTAATTTTAGAATATCCATCTTTTACTTGCATCGCAATTGGTAATAGCAAGTTATAACTTATTTAGTAAGGGAATTGAACTTCTATCTCGCTCTGTAATGGCCGAGTTCGTTTACGACGATAATCCACAGTGAATTACATCCAAATTGCTTTTTAAACCTGCTCTAATTTATAAGGAACTTGTTTATTTTAAATAGATGAGATTACTACTAACTACGTGATTGATTATATATTTTACGCTTTTTTTACGTTAATTGATTAACTTTAATTCTTATGATTCTGAATTTAATAACTCCATTAAATAAACCAACGGTATCCGTGACTTCGTTCGCGCGGACAACAGAAAAACGCGTATATCTTATAAAAATCGTAGTTTCCTAAATGACCAAATATCTAAGGAGAAAAACAAAAAATTGATCCAGTGGTTTTTACGTGATGCGCGCACAAACGGCAAACCACGTTCATTTTTTTTTTTTTAGATAAATTATATTTTTTATAATAATGTTTTCATAATTGTATTTTTCTCGACTTCGTAAGTAGGTACGTCTCAGCCGCTATCAGGCAAGATTAGAAAATAGAATTTCACATGTTCGTTTAATAAATATACCTACGTAATATGATGGTTTTATTTTTATACCTAATCATAATAAAAATTTTGTATCGTGATTATCAAAACACATTTACAAATAAACATGTTTACGAAAATCAATGACACTTCAACGCCATGTGTTGACCATTTTCCGTGCGATAATAAAATTATAATGCGCATTTATGTACGTGTTTATAAATTAAATGGTTTTTCACTGTAAGTGCGACAATAATTTTCGTATTTCTGTGTTACGTTTATTGGCTTCTGTTTTCTTCTTCCCTAAAGTAGGTAGGTATATTATGTTTGTTTTTTAATAATTTCCTGAATAATTGTACTAATGTTTAATTCCACTCTGTATTTTACATGATTTGTTTTTTCCTTATTATTATTGCTCATATTATTTCTGTCAAAAGGTCGGTGTTATTTTTTAAGTTTTTTTTTTATTACAATTTATTTTTTTGTACCCACATGTTTGATATTGTTTCGATCACTTTTTTAACAACAATAATTATTAATGTTTAGAAAACTTTTTTTATGTTAATTGAACTAGGCGTACCTGTGTGGCGTCTGTGTAGGGGGTCGACGAGTTTTTATCGACGAGCTGTGACCCAAAGACAGGCAATCCACTGGATGTGGGCGTCATGGACCTCACATCCGACACTTGTTGGGGCACCATTTTCGTTTATCCAAAAAAATTAAATAATAAGCCCCCAAAACCAAACACAAAACACAGTTCACGTCACTTAACACTAAAGTCAAAAAAGTTTTTATTTAATATCAGTTTAAATAATAAGTTGTTCAATTGAAGGCCAGTCCGAAAGGCGAGAGCAACCTCTGCTTGTTCCCGTAGCGAAGCCTCTCGGCGTCCTTAGCACCCGAGATCTCCCAATATCTGGACACTATCCTCACTTTCTCTTCTAGAACGAGATATCTGCTGCTATCCTCGCCGGCGTACGGTCCAAAAGTCATAATTTTAGCGTAATCCCGACCGCAGCTCACTTAGTACTGCGGGGCGATCGTATCATAGTCAATTGCTTCTACTTTAGCACGTCCGCACTCTGCGATTGCAGCGAACTTACTGACTGAGCTATAACATGCTGTCGATATACCCGTCCGCTCAGCTGTTCGCCCCTGCCCCGCGCCGCGCAAGCGCCCCTTGCCCCCCGCGTACCATTCGCTTCGTAGACGCGACATTGTGTAAGTGTGTGTACACCACTGTCCGCTAGCCGCTTGAACAACAAACACTAGATGATCACGAACTGTTTCCTCCCTGATTACCACATTTATATTAGTCGTAATTAAAAGTACATTAATGTACACGGCTTCACAGAATGACGCATAATATGTAACATATAATTTGCATTTTGACTGGTTTTCACCCAGTAAGAAATTCGTTTTTCATCAGCTTACATTTCATATAATTAATTAAGTACTTTGAGCCTATATAATATTTGCGCGCTATTATCTCCTGATGATTAATCGTCATTTGTTGTTGTCGGATAAATTCGTTTTATCTTCACGCGCGCTCCTACGAGGCTCGGCAGAAACGTTACCTACTACATATTATTTGACGTGAAATTAAATTTTATGTTAAAATGCAACACAAAATCTATATCACACCTCGTGTTAACATTTTATTTTGTCACATGTATTAACATACATAATAATAGATATAATGTTATTATAGAAAAGGTGACTATATGAAAGTAGAAATCGTTAATTTCAAATAATCTGTTTAAAAAACTTCTATCTACTTGGGACATCGTGACTGGTGAAATAAGTCCAACCAACAGAAGATCACAGCCAATAACCTTTGTGTTATAATCCTGCGTTGAGTAAGGTTTCCAGAGCTTCTTGGGGAAAGGTGAAGAATGATGATAGCTGATGCCTTTATGCCACCTCAATTGTATAAAAAACATACATACTTATTGAAAACTCCGTCGAGTTTTGATACACCTCTCTCCACAACAGAATAGTCACAGCATTTATTGGAATGTCTTCTACCATCATGTCATATAAAGTTCAGCTGTTCCACCGAGATCTGAAAAACAGGATGACGAATAATACCTATTGTTATTTTAAATTATTGTTTAATAAGTTAAATTTTAACCTGATACTGTGGCGATTTGGTTGTATGTAACATACTAAGATAAGAAAGGACTTGACTTTCAAATGTGGTGGGAATACATATATGTACTAACTTTAGTTTGTACTATGCGAGTAATTAGTCGAGTATTTTAGTAGTAAAATACGTCTGAATGGCATAAATATCAAAATACGATAAGTTCTTTAAAACAATTTTGGAAGGAAAGCGAGGAAGGATAAAGTGGGAGTCGTGTCAAGTCAAGAGGCCAAAAGAATGGCAGAGGATAGGTAACAGTGACAAATACTCGACCAACAAGAGCTGTAGCTCTTAAACTGAAGAAGAAGCAAAAATTTAGTTAATTAGTTTAGTAAATGGTTTCAGACGAGTCAATACATTTTTAGCAAATAGTGCCCTCCATCATTCGTCACTGCTCAGAGGCTTATCAACTAAACAAATCAGAACTTGTCATTATAGCCGAGTTCATTAGCTATCGCGAAAATATATTATATTACACATTGTATAATACATATAAGTTATTAAATATTAATATTGCGATTTGCAATATATTTACGATTGGGAACTACCATCGTAATTTCCTTTAGAAGAGAATTTGAAGTTTCTAGTTTATTTCATCTATTAAGTATTAAGTAATCGATTTTCGTATACAATAGCTTTTTTCTTTATCACAAATAGTTCTTCATTTACTAACATTTTCTAAAATAACCACTACAATAAGTTTCATTAACTTTATTGCGATGCAGCCTCTTCGTCTTGCAAAACACAACTTAACGATTTTTTGGGCATTATTGAGTTTGTTTTAATCGTTAAAGCCACATCTCCGTATCTGAAGTTTTATTTTATACAAACAAAGGTGGCAAACAAGCATACGGACAGCCTAATGGTAAGCGGCTACCGTAGTAGACGTACCAGCGTTCTAAACGGGAACTGTCTCCCGGACTACTTCCTACAACATGACGTCCTTCAAACATAAGGAGAAGAGACATTTGATCAGACCGGTATGTCCACGAAGACTGATGATAAACTTAACATCAGGTAAACTGTGATCAGGCACAGTTTCGTCATTTTCTCGTGCTAAAAATAGGTTCCTACTTGTATCTAGATAAATAAATATTGTTCGATGCTTAAATATATCTTGAGATACATGAAGTAAGTCTAGCGACCATCTGCTTTGTGGTCGTGCACCGTTTGCCCGCATCCTACGCGGAATTGTAACCAGGCTTTAAAGTTTTTGAGGACAATTAAACTAATACTATTATTGAACAATTCTTGTACATATAGATATGTGTGTTATTGGTTTCTTAAAAAGAGCACTAACGATGTGGATTAAATATTGCATTTATCTAATGTTTACTATCAAAATTTACTTAAGTACCTGAGTGTTTCTAAATCAAGATGAAACTCAATCGCCCAGATGTCTATAGAAAAGTTTAGGGTACTGCCCGATTAGATTACAATCACCATATGTAAAGTGAAAACAACAGGAAACAATGCATTAGGGGCCATCCATAAATTACGTCACACGTTTAGGGGGAGGGAGGTGGTCGACAAAGTGTGACATTGTGTGACAAGGGGTGGGGAGGGGTCCTAAATTTTGTGACATTACATTTTTTCAAAATGTAATATTTTATAATCTAAGTACATTAGAACTTCTTTAAGTCGAAAACCTCCCAAACTCGAAAGAATGTGTTCCATTCCATTCAAGCCCCAAAACCTCCGTTGCACTAAATCTCAACCCTCTAGTCAAAATAATCAGAGAAAAAATTAAATTGGACTTCTGTATCTCGAACATAGCAATGTTTTATTTAACAATTTTTACAGCTCGATTATTTGAAACTTATTACCTTTATAGTTCGAAGAAAAATAAGTTATGTTAGTTATGGATTAAGTTTTTATCTTTCATTTAAGTGATTTTGAAATGAATGAAATGAATGAATGAAATTCGTGTGACGTAATTTATGAATTTTTAATTTAAGGAATATTTTCAACCAAAATCAATAATATTTTACTCAATTTAGCCCCTAAGAAGGCTCTTATAAATACGCTATCACAGGTTCGGAAAAACATCCCAGTCATCGAGAAGAACCGGCAAGAAACTCGATCGATATATTTTTTTAGGTTATTATAATTTTCAGTGTTTATACAGAGAGGCAGTCACTTCACTGTCAGATATTACTATCATTCATGTAGGGTTTCACCATATAATATCCTTTTGACAATAAAACTTGCTGTACATGATTCTTGAACTTATCGTCCTGCAAATCATTAATGATCTTACGAAGTTTATTGTAGAGGGGTATTGGCATTCCAACAATTTATTTTTACACGGCAAAACGTAAAAAACAGTGGATCTTTCATATAAGAATTAGGTACGTTTGAATTACCCACAAATATTTCTAAAGCGTCGACACAATATAAGCATTACTAATTTATTGCATATTCAGATTTAAAGAACACAGTCAGGTGCTTAGCACGAGTGTATGTGAATAATTAAGTTGTTTTTTCTTCTTTATAGCCCGCATCGTTCGTTTCACTTTTTGTAATGTGATAGCAATTTATTTCTCCACTAGATTCTTAAACACTTAGAACAGAATTCAGTTTATAGAATTTCAAATCATCCGGGCATATTCAATGACTTAAATCCTATCACCAAGGTCAATGGCAGCTATTTTAGAACTGCGCTTCACTTAAATATAGGTTAATTAAAAAATTAGTAGCCACCGAGCACGAAAGCTAATATAATTAAATCATTTTTCCTGTGAAAGCCCGAATTAAAACTTAGGAATTTGCTCAAAAGACCCGTTTAATAATTTCTCATTAGGATCTTCTTAATGAGGCTTCGAAGTTTCGTTTCATCGAGCCAATTAACTAAAATTAAATTATATGATAACGTCTTCATAGTACAGCGTTCAGAATGGTTTGAAATTTTCAAAATTCCGGGTTCGTTCCCTTTAGGACCCAACTTTTTTTTGTAAGACTGTTTTGCAGCTTGAGTTATCGCGGAATTAAATTGGCACCAGAAAACCTTTTATATAAAGACTGTAATGGTTAGTTTCATATCTATATACTTAATATATACATATATATATATAGCTTAAGAGAATGTTTGTTTGATTATTTGAACTCGCTAATTTACAACACAGCTTGGAATCGGGCGGTATTTTGTTTTTTTTATTAGTTTTTAATATAGTAGCACAGCAAATTGGCATTACTATCCCTGGTGGTAAGAACAGTACAATTCAAACACAATAGCGACCATCAAGAGATCGACATTCCATCGGCGGTTGCTGCTGTCACGTCGACCGGCATAAATTTAATTGGATATAATGCCGATACGCGACACGCAAAAGCCAGTCACAATGACAGACTTTTCACCACGTATACGGTATTTGCCACCAAGTCGAGCAAAACAACCCTACCAGCCCGCTATCGCCATTGCCTCGTTCGTTACTCAACGGGTAAAGTTGTCCTAAAACAATGGACATTAAAAAAATCACTACGTGACTTGTGAACAACAGATATTCACGAAAAACAATTTTCAGTTAGTATTAGAAAAAAAATCGTCATGGGACGCCCAGCAAAGTGAAGTATTAAAAAAAATTGATTGTGTGGTTTTATGAAACCACGGTAAAAGGGAAACTTATTTTCACATTATAGACATTTAACTAAAAATTCACAAATGAGTAATAGTCTATACACTACACAGTCAGTTGCTGCGAACTATAG
This sequence comes from Saturnia japonica, assembly GCA_033032175.1. Lineage (NCBI taxonomy): Eukaryota > Metazoa > Arthropoda > Insecta > Lepidoptera > Saturniidae > Saturnia > Saturnia japonica. The sequence goes on from CM065318.1 coordinate 18,306,717, forward strand.
GCGCCGCCATCCCTACTCCGCGGCCGACCGTCACGCGACATGCAATACACAGACCAAAAATTTTGAGACGATCTAATAAAAGTTTCACTTATTCACAAATGAGTAATAACGTCACCGTCACGCGATATGCAACACACAGACCAAAAATTTTGAGATGATCTAATAAAAGTTTCACTTTAAAAAATTGTGTGTTTGACTGACTAAGAGAAAGTCCCTTTAAAGTTGTTTATTTGATGTCTATGTGTATGGTACCGCTTTTAATCTATCCATGTTTTAACATGAAACTTTGAAATTATCAATTCTGTCTATTAAAAAAAAAACGAACTCTGCTCCACACCGCCGACGTCGATCGAAGCGTCGCCACGCCAATATCCGCCAACATTGTGGTTGTTTCATATCAATAAAAATTAATAGCTGCCTATGACAACACTGTGGCTTTATCTTAACTTTATATTATTAGATTGGTTTCATCATAATTAATTTTGCCACAAGTGGAACCTTTGGGAACTCGGCGATTTTAACAACCATATAATTAGATTGAACGATCAGAATCAATCACTCCGTGGTTCTTGAAGCTCATATAACTAAATTAATTTTAATGAAAACGTTTGAGTTACGTAATCTTAAAGTGATTTTAGAATTAAATAAATAGATATTAGCTTTTTTTGTACGTCTGATAGTAAGCAGAGTACAATACAAATTTATTCATCGCCAATAGCGGCTATCATACCGTCCTAAATACAAACTGCACATTTAGTCAGATCGTGACTTACCCAAGCCGAGGTTCGGCCACTTTGGCACCCTTGAGCTTGTTGCCTCGATTTCGCGGCTGAGTGCCTTAAACGCTCGCCTTCAAGCCCGATGATGCTGTCAAAGCCTGTCATGGCTCCGGGGCCCTTAATGCTAACAGTATAGTGAGTTCGAAAAGAAAAGAAAAAGAAATTGCATATGCACCGCTGATCCCGAAACGCAACGAGCACAAGCGAACCACTATGACGGGCTTTCCACCATATGCCTGGTGGTCGCAACACAGTCGGGCTGTATAGCCTTACCACCATGTAAGCTATCAACCCAGCTATCTTATGCAACTGTATTTCATTTTATTATCTTGACTGTGATGAAGCTTTTACTTCTGTCATGCATTCAGCATAGTTTGTATATGATACAGGTACAGGTTTGACCACAATCTCGTCTGATGGTAGCACGATAAGCCTAGTGGAAGACTAGCTCTCAAGTGCAGCTGCCGGAACACACCTATTGTTACTTAGCGACAGATTTTCAACTTGAGGGTGGTAGCTAGCTAGGCGGGTATTAAAATAAGCCCTACCACCATGTTATGGTTTCATCATGATGAAGTAAAGATGGAGCTGACAATGGATCCGATTTACCAAACAGATGTCTATTTACTCTTCTCTAAAAAACTTCTAAGTTATACGTAGATGGACACTAGGATTAAATTCAGCTCCATAGCCGTTTACATTATAATAATACTGTTTTAAGGTTATTAAAGCAATCTGAATCGATGATGGCCTGTTACTAGTACTTTCGAATAGCGCATCAATCTACGTAGGATCAAATTTTACAATGTAACTGTGCTTTTGGCGAAAGAAAATACCGTGTTGAGATCAGATCATGATAGTAGGCCTACGGCCTTCCTAATTGCGAATGGTTACAGTTGCTTATGGACAGCTGCAACAACAGGGGCATTACAGCTATGTTGCCGACCTTGGAGACCGTAATATTTAATTCCCTTTTTAAAGAGCTCCATGTCATATCAAGGCGGAAAACTTTGCTGGGTAACCTATTTCACAACCTTAACGTGCGTGACAGGAAGAATTTAGAGAACCTTATTATAGTCGTATTTTGACTAGGTTTTATAGTGTCATTATGAGTAACCAGCCAACCTTGGAAGTTGTCAGTTTCGAACGGTGATGAGGACATCATACCAAAAAGTAAAAAAGGGGTTGTCAAACACCTTTAAGCGTGTTATTGTGTTATCATGTTCGGTCACATTGTCACAGACTGTGGTCAAATGCTAAATATATAAAACAAAAAATACTTAAACAAATATTTAGTTCTCCACGCGACGTAAACAAGTCTGACGTTATCTATCTCGCTCTTTATGTGGTTAAACGACACGTGTTAGAAAAAGATAAGACGAGGCACTACTCATACGTGACTTATGGATTTTATGTTTATTTACCATACTGGACATATGGAATATATATATATATATATATACATATATACATTGTTTTTTTTTTAATGACCAAAAAACGACGAACATAAATATTAAATTTCTCTTTACTTAGGACAGCCCGACTGGTGGAGTACCTTCACCTTACAGAGGATCCCAGTGAAATAACCTTGTGCTGTGTCCCTGTAGTGGATAAGGTTTCAAAAGTTCCTTGGAGAAGGAGGAATCAATTTCAGCAACTTGCTAGTTTTATCTCTAGTGTTACGAAAGACCATAGGCTACGTGACCGCATCAAGCAGGGATGGTAGACGTACCAGGTTTAAGGGTCTTGTAACACATACCAGGTAAACATTATCCTTGTACGCAATTTTAATTACCGACTTTTCAGTATCGGTCAGGGCCCCGTTGTTTCGTTCACCAAGGAGCTAAAGAAAAAAAAAACGGAATAAGCTCCCTGGTATTTGCAAAATTTTGGGCACCGATGAACTAAAACAAAAGGAAGGTGCTCCGGGCGGTCAACGGTACTAAACCCTTGGTAGTTGCTATTTTCTTTATGGTACTACCTTTTTTTTAATGTCAACTTTTAGCGACATCTGTACCGGTATTATTATGCCACCATATTTGTATATAAAAAAGCTGTCCAGTGTGTTATATAAGTGTGTTCCAATAGCTGCACTTGAGAGCCAGTTTACCAGCTAGGTTTAACGTGTTAGTATCTTAGGTCATGTCGTCACTTTTTGACCACAATTTCACCTGGTCTTAGGTGACGATGTGACCCAAGGCACGATAAGACTAATGGGAAAACTGGATCTTAAGCACAGTTGCTGAACCAAATTTTTTTCTTAGTTATTCAAATTTTTCAGTTATTTATTTTTACTTCAATTTATCATTGTTATAATTATTATTAAAATATTTTTTAATTATTATTATTTATTTGTTTTCTTAATTATTAATATCATTGTCTTACTATTTAAATAGTTTTATGTTATAAGAAGACGAAAACTGCTGTTAATCTGTTCCAGATGGAAATAGCTAAGAAATTCCGGACAAATTATTTACGCATATATTCAACTTGAGGGTGGTAGCCAGCCAGGCGGGCATTAGGAAAATAATCTACCACAATGCTATTTATGCATCAAGATATTCTTCCTTCACAGGAAGCTCAGACTCATTCCAGAGATTCGAAGTCACGTCGATCAATAATACGTATAAAAAAAGTCTTGGCTAGTATTTATCGTTAAGTGCAACGACACGAATTCAAACCTTATCAACACAAACGAGTGCGGTCATTTGCTGATCAGACATAAAAATTATCACAACAACCCGACACTTATGAGTCACGGTGACTAGGACACAGTGTCAAGGCTTCTGTCGACACATTGACAATGAATAATATAACCCTATCATGATGCGGAACGCGCTATATGCTCGTCTACCATTTGCATTGTCAGCTAAATAATTATGAATCACTTCGTTATGAATGATTTGTCGAACGTTCCATTGATGACCGAGTAATAATGCATTTATTACAAATACGGAAATGTCTCACTTTTGTATGTAGGACACGAACTTTATGAAAAAAAATGATTACTTACCAAACATGTAATATAAGTAGCCTTGCAATCCAAAAGTGAAAGCGATCACCTGCTGGCCAGCAAGCCTCGGCAGTTGGAAACACATTGGTTGTTCCCCGAACGCAGCTTTCCTAAAGAAAACCAGTGTAAAGGGTTTACCACCGTAAGCATGGTGGTCGTGACCCAGCCGGAATTATTTGAATATACCCTGCTGATCCTAAGCATGCCACTATACAACTGGTGTATGGTGATCGCGATTCAGTTGCACAATTGTTGAAGTTTAGGAAAAATGTTTATAGTTTTAAGTTTTCACTTATGTCGGCAATCCTCATGAATGCTTTGATTTTTTTAAATATTTAGAGTATAAAGCATTCTTAAATATTACTTTATTTATAATACGAAACTGTAAGATCATTTTGATGCAAGTCTACCTTTAGCCATTTTAGTAATAAAACCAAATAACGATCTAACTTCCTTACGCATCAATATTGACGTAAAAGAAAATAACTTAACAAAGTTTTTTTTTAAATATAGTTAACTAAACTAATATACAGGTTACCGTCTAATGGTAAGCGGTTAAGGTGTTCTGTGGATGCTTTTAACACTACCGGTATCACTAGCGAGTTGCCAAACTTATAACAAGGGGAGTTTCAAAGAGCTTTGGAAACCCTACTCACCACAGGAACAAAACACAAAGTTATTTGATTGCGATTAATAAAGCCTTCTTAGTCAACCGTCGCTAAAAGTCGTTTAGAAACCCTACTTCACTTAGAAGTATTTTCTAAATCAAATTAAATATCTTCACCGTTCGATGGTTCTCAAATCAAAACACAACCAACGTACCTCGAAGAAAAGAAAAAAAAAGTATATTTAAGACGTATCCAATGGCCCTAAAAGACTCGGAGTACGTCGCCCACGGTCGCTTTATGTTGTGTTCCTTATCGCGCATCGTCCCTTTCACTCGTAGAGTGCAAAGTGCAGTCGTCCCTTTTCAATCGAGCAACCGGTTTGCCCGGGCACTTGCAAGTGGCCAGTAGAATAGTATAGATAAGAGTGTTTGATTTATTTTATCGTAACTTTATTGTTGACTGGTACTTCTGTGTCAAGATTAATAATATTGGTAACGATTATCGAATCGGTAAGTGTTTTATTGTGTGAGAAAGTAAACGCTTAAAGAATCATAATGCGTGAATCATGATAATAGAATATATGTAAAAATGTTAAATAGACCTTAGGTATCATAGTTTATTCTGACTACATAAATATAATTTCAAACTGCTGGCTACAAAATGATGTTACCTAGAATACTGATTCTACTAATAATACAAACGAAATTAATTTCTATGTATTCTGGTATAGTAAAGCCATGGTAACTTTATTTGTTTTCTTATCGATAAAACGTTTAAAGTCGACTCTTTATGTGATGAAACCAATGGCAAAAAAAAATTATACATCCATCCAAAGAATTCTAATGTGATTATGTACTTATATCAGTTAATATGCATTTTAACTGGACACCGCTAACTGAAAAGAAATAGTTCATGCTTTTGATTTATGACTTACATAAAAAAAAACTTAAATAATATAGTTTAATGAGATTTTCTGTGATATAATTAAACGAGTACCATTCCAAGCAACCATTTTTTATTTTGATCTGATTAATTCCTGAGATATTAATTTATATGTAACATGTTGGAGAAAATGAAATTTTCTTAACATTTCTTCTTAACTATACTAGATATGTTTTCTGGAACGAAGATATTTTCATAATTTTACAAAAGCATTCTCAGAACCATAAATGGTAATTGTTATAATATATTCACAGACATAGAATTTTTACTGTTCTATTAAGTGCAGTAACTGACTGAACTTATTTGCGGTTAAAAACTTGTAAAAGCAGGCCAGCATTATATGTAAGATCTTTTGTCACTTTTCCAAATTCAAATTACATTTTTATTTATTTAAGCATATCCTTACTATACTTACGTTTTAAAATTTTATTTATTTTACTATGAGCAAGCTACGCGGTTGCTGTCTAGTTCAGTTGATGTAAAATAGTCAACATGGTCTGTGGCCATTAAAAATCTTAGATAAACGAGACTCCAGTCCGACATAGCCCAATTCTTTATTAATATGTTGCTAATGCTAATGGGTTCTAAAAAATCTTGGACTGTTAGTGAAATATGCACAATCTACGATAACAAACTGATAATTATATTAATTACAGATATTATTTAATTTTTAATGAATACAATTAATGAAATTGAAGTGTCTGTTTGTAATATCAAAATAACCGCTTTTTACTAAATCCATATGAAAGTATATACGATAGATATCTAAATAAAAAATAAAATAAAAAAATCTCTGTCTGTCTGTTTGTTCCGGGTAATCTCCGAAACGGTTGGATCGATTTTGACGGGACTTTCACTGGCAGATAGCTTATGTTATAAGGAGTAACTTAAGCTATTTTTATTTTAGAAAAAGAATTAGAATTTCGGGGTATTAAAAAAAACTGATCATGGTGAAGCAATTCGAGGGACTAAATGACCTACGCTGCATAAAACATAGATATAGCAAATTAACGTACTATAATGTAATGTAACATAAACCTACAAAAAAGTCAGTGAGAGTATATGTCTACCTTCTAAGAAACACTCACAATAAGCATTTTTGTCTTTAATATAACCGGGAGTGGGGGTAGCAAGAGTACCGCCTGTGGCCGATCCACGGTATTCTGTAATCCACGTGAGCGAAGCCACGGGTAAAGACAGTCATACAGCTAAAAATGTAACCATAGTAATATGTTTTTTGTTGTGAATGTATGTACTTGATTTGTGTTGTGTATAGTTTTGTAAATTACTTTTTTTTTATATATTCTGTGTAGATGTTTACTTACAACGGTCACAATCTTACCTATTATCAAAATTACTAAATACTTCGCGTGTTCTTTTTTCAAAAACAATGGCAATATTTCCATGCATGTTTGAGAAATAATTATTTATGTAACTGAATAAATAGAATTCGATAAATTATTTTTTAATTATACTCTGTTATCATAAATATATCCACGGGTTTTTTTGGCGGGATCTTGAAGTGACTTGTTGTGGTTGTTATTTTTAATTCATTTACTTAGGTTTTTGACCCTATATTATGTAATATTGGTGGCATTTAGCGTGATATAGTTTGGTTTTTGTGCATAAGTGATGTGGATTATAAATATAAGCTGAAAGCATTCATTCCGAGATCCCACAAAAATTTCCTAGAAAGTTCTAACTAGGGAGCCCCACCATCTTGTTAGGATACTGAATCGTCATAACACTTGACAATATAATTCACTCGATAATGGCAGTAATATATCCACATCAGTTATATTATCGATTAGCCTATAGAAATCCTTTATCACACATGACTATGTAAAATCACCTGTTCTTTTTTTTTGCACTATATTTCGGATATTTTATGTCAATTCACGTGTACAAGCCACATTATACAATCGTGAAATTCCTTTAACATTATGACGTCACAAACTTGACGACCATTCATGTGATTCTTTTTAAAATTTAAATTTTGTCTAATTATGTAATTGTACAATAAAAATAATAATTTTTCGCATCGACCATTAATATAATTTGTGATAAAGTTTTAAACTAAATTGAAGAAAAAAGACCTAATTTATGATTGGTTAATCTTTGTGTATCTAAAAAAATCGAATTAACGATAACTTTACGACAGTTAACGAGATATTATCTTAACGATATACATTAAGTTAACTCACGAAATTAGATTTCTAATTAGATAACGTTCGATATGGAACGACTCGGAAAAATGTTTGTGAACTCTAAAATGATAATGTTCATTGTTCATCGTATCTCGCAGTTATGAAAACTTCGATAAAAGTTTAATAATCCAAATGGCCTTATGCTATTTTACTTGTGCAAAATTGAAATTGTCCTACTGAAAAGCCTCTTCACGGCACATTTGAAAGTCCCGTTAGCCGGAAGAGTATTCCACCTATGCACACCAAGGCAGAAATTTGAAAACTTTTTTGTTTGTGTCTTTATAGAAATTGCCATGTAGCCGTGGCTTCGTAGATAGGTCTGCGCGGTTCTTTAGTGGAAGGAAGATGATGGGATACGATCACACAACTTTGAAAAAGTTAAAACATTAAATAATGTCATCAGAGTACAAAATCTGTTGTCGGCTGAAGAGTTGTCAGGCCTAAGAGTTTCCGAATGGTAAATAAATCATCACAAGGTTCAAGGAATCAGCTGGGTACGAACAGCACAAAACCGATCGTTGTAGCGATCTTTAGGGAAGGCGTAGGCCTTGCTTTCCCTTGAACATAGGTTCAACAGTCGACGTCTTTTGGCCAAGTGGATGGATGGACAGTAGTCTGTCAGGGTATTATTTAAAACCAGGATTAACACATATACTTTTACCCTGTTGAAGGACTTAGCTTTCATTTATGTATGTATGTATGTGAGTGTGTGTGTATGTGTTTGAATGTTCGTGTGTGCGTGTATGTATGCGTATATAATTTCTTACTATGTATATAGAATTTTAGATTTATTTTTATTTCTAATGTCATTGTTTATATATTTGTTCTTGTATTTGTATATGTACGATATTAACTAGTCTATCTTTATATTTTAACTATCTCGTTCTTTCTTTCTTCCTTTGCAAGGTTACCTGGAAGAAATTGCTTCAAGCAATAAGGCTGCCTGTTGTTTCTGTTTCGTTTTATTTTCTACTTTTTATATTTATTGTACAGTGTATGTTTGAGACCATAAAGTATTTTATATTCTATTATATCTGAACTCAATTCTGAAGTCCACAGATTAAATTCTGACAGAAGCAGTAGCTAATTGCTAGCTCTCTTTAGCGCTCCCGGATTCTTAGGTTTTGGTTTGTTTTAATTCTGCAATGAGCCTGAGTTTTTGGTGATGTTAAGACATTGTCATGGTAGTATGGAATTTACTGTTCTTCTGCTCCTGCTGCTTCTGCTGTAAATTTATGTTCAAGCACCAATCGACGTGTTCCGTCAGTCACCTGTCAGGTTCTTTATCAGGCTTAATGTACAACCTTCTTTGGCAATATTATCACCTAACATCATTTAAGATTGTGGTCAATAACTAATTTTTTATCGATTTCAAAAATGTATCTTTTGAACTTTTGTATCGGTTTAATTTATTTTTTTTCGTTTTGCCAAAACTAAATTAAATTGAAAACTTCGGTCTCCTTTTTAAGCGTATTGCGCGTATGGAGGACTGTGAGATTTGTCATGGTTAAAGCTTATATGGAGGAGTGCAGAAAGCTCAAATTTATACATAATATGTGTTATTAATACATATTTTATAAAATAATACGACAATGACTAGTGCCATTGTAATTAGATTTCCCAAAACCATGCAGTAAAAAGTAACAGCAAGTACTCTAATTTTTTTTTAATTATTACTTTCTGACTATGCAATTTTGCCAATGTCAAGTGTGAAAAAATATTCATTGTTTACGTTCAAACTGCAAATGTAAAACAGTCTATAGTCAAAAAGTAGCTGGTCGAATTTTGACCATTGGGCGACCGCTAGTACGTATATATTAGGTCGGGGAAAAAGTATTGTCGCATAACGTAGGTATAAACTTGTTATAAAATTTATTTGGCTGTACTATTTGTATCTGGTTGGTTTTGATAACATTAAAAAAAAACAAATAAAAAAAAAAAAGATTGTTTTCCGCTATTTTTCATTAGTTTTTCTTTCTGTAAAAATGAGTGAATCTAATGAAGAAATTCGATACATTTTAAAATATTATTACAAAAAAGGCAAAAATGCAACTCAAGAAACGAAAAAAATTTGTGACGTTTATGGACCTAATGCAGTGTCAGTAAGAGTAGCAAAAGTTGGTTCAAACGTTTTCAAACCAGAAATTTTGATGTTACAAATGCACCTCGTTCTGGTCGCTCTGTTACTAATAAAGTGGACGCCATTTTTGAAAAAGTGGAGCAAGGTCGACATATCAGTAGTTACGATGTAGCTGAAGAACTGGAAATTGACCAAAAACAGTTTTAACCCATTTGAAGAAAGCTGACTATACCAAAAAGCTCGATATTTGGATGCCACACGAGCACACTGAAAGAAACCTAATGAACCGTGTACTCATTTGCGATTCATTATTGAGACATAATGAAACCGAGCCGTTTTTAAAAGATTGATAACTGGCGATAGAAAGTGGATCACGTGCGAAAAAGGTCGTGGTCTAAGGTCGGCCAGGCTTCACAGACTGTGGCTAAACCTGGGCTAACTCGAAATAAGTTGATGCTGTGTGTATGGTGGGACTGGAAAGGCATTGTTCATTTATGAATTTTTACCGCCCGGCAAAATCATCGATTCGGATCTCTATCTCTACTGCCAACAACTGATGAGATTAAAGGAAGCAGTTGAGAGAAAGCGGCCAGAATTGATCAACAGGAATGTTGTGGTCTTTCATCACGATAATGCTAGACCACACACATCTTTAGCCACTCAGAAAAAATTAAGAGAGTTTGACTGGGAGGTGTTTGTGCATCCACCATATAGCCTTGAACTTTCACCTTCAGATTTTCCCCTGTTTCGGTCTCTTCAGAATTCTTTAGGTTCCAAGAGAGGACTGCCAAAACCATTTGTCGCGTTGTTTTGATCAGAAGTCCCAATTTTTCTACAGCAACGGGATCATGTCTCTACCTACATAATGGCAGAAAGACATTGAACAAAACGGCACATATATACTGTAAATAAACTTTGAAAAAAATTTCATGAGTTTTCATATAAAAATGCGAAGAAACTTTTTCTCCGACTATTTTTTTTTAGCGTATCTACAGGTTTAGTGTCTGGGCACAATCTCGTCTGATATTAAGTACACCTTGAGGATGGTAGCTAGCCAGGTGAATATTAGTAAATTCTCTATGATGGTCATATGTTACCATAAAGATGTTTCCCTTCACCGGGCGCTCAGGTCGATCGACGCGGAGTCCGTACACGCTACCATACTTTTTATTTAATAACGGATTATTTTTGAATCGACTATTTAGCCTTGGGTTCAAAAACAGCATAACCCTTTATCGAGCATCCGTACTTACACCGCAGGAGGTAAATCGTAATGGCCTTTACAAATTACAACCGGTACCCTTGACCGAGCTGTATAACTTTCAACCCTGAAAATGCTTTCCATCATACCTTAAAATGTTATTTCAAATTTACACTCTATTTTTAATGCATCAAAGTATTGTTTTTAATGTTATCGAATGTTTATTTTTTATATTTGCCGTAATATTGAGTACACATTGAAATATAAATGTTTGAGATTAAACAAAGGTAATTAATGTTTAACGAACCTCAAGGCTTGTATTTTTTTTAAATTTAATAATATTATATCTTCACGCAACGTCCCTAATGGATAAGCAGTGTGAAAATAGGGGTTTTATTATTATTATTATTTACAGTAGCACGGCAATTTGACGGTAAGCAAAGTATAATTTTAACACAACGGTGACCACCGAGAGATCGTAATCAATCGACAGTCGCTACCGCCATCCTAGCCTGCATTAATTTAACTGGATATGCACTGGCTGATTCCAAAATGAGACACGCAAAAGTGAGTCACTATGACGGAATTGGTGTAGCTCGAAAGAGGCCTTAAATATTTGGTGCGGGATGCTGGTAAACTATGGAACTCATTTTGTTAATATTGGTGACTCGTAGCGTGTGTAATATAACTCGACGATAGCTCTTCTTCAAAAACTAAATTACATGTCACTCGCGGCGAAGGCCTTCCAAGATAGATTTTTAACGGCGGTTGTACAAAGTTCACTATATCACTCTTTAAAGCGTGCGGCGTTGTCCGCGTGGCGATGCGCTTGCGTTCCGAGACGGACTGTTTGCGAGTGGGAAGTAGGGGAGGGGGTGGTTATGAGGTAGTAGGTTTAGCGGGAAATATTTAATGCCTTATAATTAACACGCGCCAACAGAGATATGGACCTTCCTTCGATACATGCCTATGCCAAACACCTTTCTCGCTCTTATTTCGACACCACGTCGAATCACGCGAATCTCTTAATAAAAGCGGCAGCTTCGTATGTTCCCGACCCCAACGCCTGCCGGAGAAAACGCCGGCCGCGTAATATATTCACTGACCCGCTCGACCAAACCGAAACAGCTAACGCGTTCTACGCCACCGTCTCTCCAAACAGAGCGTGCCACCGCCCACGCCCGCGTAACCACCGTTCTCTCCGCAGAGGACGGGCGGTTAACTTCGCTCCCGCACACCCGTCACGTCCACCCTCTCTAGCGGCAACCCAAGCCTAGGTCCGTTCCTCGGTGTGAAGCTCTTGGGCCAGGCAGCCGCCCGCGCGATACAAAGTGACACTATACGTGCAACACTTAGCTACCCACATACAACATTACACACGTATGAACACACACACGTGCACACCACACAGGTACATAGGTTCTGTAAGGGGCCTTTTTTTTTCTTTTTTTGCGCTAGTTAGACTAATGCGCTAGTTAGTGTAGAAAAACCATTCCGATTATTAAATACACATACGCATGGTGCACTCCTTCCTCCCAGGAGGAGGGAAACGTGCATATGTGTATATGTTAGTTAGTTCGAATTCTCGTAGTAGGATTAGGGAATTAGTTAGATCGCGACCTTTTCGCATTCGCGACGACCGCCCGAGCCGAGGTTCGGCCACTCTGACACCCTCGTGCCCTAAGCGCTCGCCCCCAAGTCCGGTGTAGCTGTAAAAGCCGCAGCGGCTCTGTTTTAGGATAGGGCCCCTAAGGCTAACAGTGTAGTCAGTTCAAAAAAAAAAAAAAAAAAGACCCGCCAACAGAATTCACACCACATGAATGGTGGCCGCGACCAAGTCGGGCAAAACAGCCCTACAACAATTTTCATTTCTTCGTTCGTTACTCGGCAGGGTGCACCACGTTATTATTACTATTGTCCTAATAGAATATGTGGCAGACGAATAGTTTGTAGGAATATCAAATTGAGTAAAAAAAGGATGTTTTAAAGTAATTTAAAGTAAATAAATAGCGTACTTATTTTTTAGTGCATTTTTTCAGAGTAAGTAGTATTTTGAAATCGGCTAATGTAGTACAGGTATGCGCTTGGCCTCGGTATTACCTGATGTTAAGTAAAGATGAGGCCGACAATGAATCGCCTTTACTTATTAAATGTCTATTCACTCTTCCCTTGAAGACTCCCAAGTTATATGTGGATGGGAAAACAGACGCCGGGATTGGATTCCACTCCTTTACCGTTCGCATAATGAACGACGAAGCGAACGGCTTCGTGCGAATTGGGGAAATACCACAACATAAAGGTGGAAACCCTCATTGTGTCTAGTTGTCCTGTGGTGCAATTGCGTTGCATTCACAGTAAACTAAAGTAAACAAGTATTACGTTGTCATATAAACGGCCGAAGCTAAATCTGGGTAAACTTCAGTGCCCACTCAACAATGGCAAGTACGCAATTTATAACAGACTAATAACGAAATGTTATATTTACCCACTTCCTAGAATTTAAAATTATTTGATTTATTAAACTTTAAGCAAAAACTCATATTTTTATATTTTAAAAAATGTACATTCCCTTCTTACTAACTCACAATAGCTTTTGAAACTAGAAATAAAACCCAAGTAGAAATAATTTATGTAAAAACTTACAAAATTTAACAGTAATAATATTTTGGTGAAAAGATAAACATAACAATTTGTTATTAACAATACATAATTAAATAACTCAAGAGACATAGAGGGCAGCCCTAGTTCGTGTTTATGTACCGAGTGGCTGGAGGTAATTATTTCAAGAAAACTGCAGACATAACATACTGTTTACTTTAGTATAATGTATAGTGTTGTGTCGTGCTACTTCGTCCCCGCCAACGTTTAAAATATAGGACGGTCGCGCACGAACTTGTACGACTATAGGACAATTCCATCTCGAGCAATTACGTGTATAAAATCGTACATTGAGGCTGAGTTATCGGGTGAATGAATAAATCGTGATCAAACAAAAGCACGTTGTCGTTTTTAGTATACATGTATATTGTAGCTCTGTGGTAAGGACCTATAAATTGAATTTAGGAGATAAACGTCAAGGACGGTTGGGATTGACCTATGAACCAATCTGTGTGTAACACTATCGCACGAACGTTCAAAGTTCAATTCTCGTGAGATTAGAATATCGTTATAAATTATTCAAACATGATTAATTTATTTCATTAAAAAAAAAACAACATAAATACAGGGAACATTGAATTTTCCTCATCATATCATAAAAGGAAGTTGAAGGTTAAATTATATAAATAAATTTGATCTAACAAATATCACATAATAATAATAACGGTTTGTATGTATTCTACATTTGAGTAAAGGCTTCTTTCCTTTCCAAGACAGGAGCTTACCCACCACGCCAGTTCAGTCCAAATCATCAGTTCTATATTTACCCTATAATTATTTGTAGAACAAGAACATTTCTCAAGGGTTTCGGTTTCCTCACGATTTTTACCTTCACGGTCAGTCGATAATGTTACTAAATTGTACACATGTACACGAATTCCGAACAATTCGCAGGTAGATAGAAATACCTATAGATTTTGGAATCGCCATTTCTTTTTAATAGTAGCTCCGCAAATTAACTTTATTGTCCCTGATGGTAAGTACAGTACAATCCTAACACAACGGCGACCACAGACAGATCGTAATCCATCGACGATCACCGCTGTCATACTGGCATGCATTAATTTAACTAGATATGCATAGGCTGATCCCGAATCGCAACACGCAAAAGCGAGTCACTATGATATTCCTTCGGTCTAAACCACATGACCATCACGACAAACTCTACACTCGAAGATATTTCAAAATTCTAGTCTCAATAAGTATTAGATCCACGCGGGTGAAGTCGTTCAAACGAAATACCTAGTCGTAGATATTAAGTTACTAAAGCAATAAGCAAACAATCAACGGTATCGTAAGCCACGACTGTAGTAATGCCGGCGTCCTACGCAAATCTACGATAGAAAGGCACTTTAAACACCTTGGCCTGCAGTTCAAAACGTTTACAACCATAAAATCATGTACCATTGAACGAATACTAAATTATTTCTACCAATTCTTGTCAAACTCGCTTGTATACGCTTTTATTGGAATATCCCATCGGCATCGTCTCAGAAATCATTCTTTTTTTAAACTGATTTTTAAAAAAAGAGGAAGTTCTCAATTCGAGTTTATATATTTTTTATATCTAAACCTTTTTTGCTTATAAACCGATTTGGATGATTTTTGTTAGAAAGGTACCTCAAGGATGGTCCTATTTTAACTCCAATTTTGACTCCAAATTCGAATATACACTAGGAACTCCTCAAAATTATTGAAGTTAGCATTCCTTCTTGTTTAAAAATGTTTTCAAACCATTTTTTGAAAGTTTGAGGTTGAGTTTAAAAAAATATTTCTTCGTAGGTACTTCCGTACATTATAGAAAGGACTTTTGTGAAAAATTTTATACTTCTAGAGGAACATGGTTTACACTTTCCGTTTAACAGTTAAGTCTTTCAGTAGCTAGAGTCCAAAAAGGATTGACCACTACCAGGAGACAAACTAACTTTATAAAAGAAGATTCAACAGTAAATTCTAAAATGAAGCCCTTCTCAATCCTAGGTCCTGCACCTGATTGGACCATTTTCATGGACACCTATGAAAAGCATTATGAAATCTCAGAGGATGTGGATGTTACGTCTTCCAGACCAGACATAATATTCCTTTATTGTCGAAAAATCAAACGTATAGTACTTGTAGAGCTTACTGTACCGTGAGAAACTAATATACCTAAAGACCACGCAATAAAAATTAATAAATATTACGATTTAAGTAATGATCTAACCAAAAACGGCTATGCGGTTAACTTATATACGGTAGATGATGAAATATACTTATGATTTGCTAACGGTAACATGCATAAGTTCTTAACGGGTATCTAAAGCAGCATTAACTGGTACCATCTGGCTTGGTAGGGAAAGTATCGCGAGCAGTCAAGGTGAGCCCTGATGTGCATTATAGGAGGGCATCTAAACCTACACCTGGGTCGTAAGTCCCGGGGGCTACTCGTATTCCCTCTGTCTGCAACACGATGAACCCGGCAACCGCATGGTGAATCCATGGAATGCTAAGATGTTTATGTCTTTTTACAAATGATAGAGATTTTACAGTGTTTTTCATGAAACACGCTTTGTTGTCCATGGGCAGCAGAAAATATACGCAATATTTTACGTAATTTAATTGGTTATACAGCCCAGTTGGAACGCGACCGCCATATGAAAAGCTCACCATAGTGATGCGCTTATACCAGCAGCATTTGAGATCAACTGATCTCCACCACCACCAACTGGTGCATATCCAGTTTCAATTTACTCTGATTGACTCATGTGACTGTCATCAGTATCGACTGGCGATGGATTGTTGCTCTCTGTGATTGCCGTTGTTTTTGGATTGCATTGTCCTTACCACGAGGCACAGTGTCGCCTATTAAAAAAAAACCGGCGAAACATAATTTTTTTCCACGATTTCGGATAATATAAGAACATTTCTCTCTTCCTCAAGACGATTTTCTTCATCACCAGGCGTGTTTACCAAGTGCTACTAATTAAATACTAATAAGTAAACGTAGCTATGTGAATTTTGGGGTTTTGAACTTGCGGACATCTGGTCGATACACCACTGTTTTTAATAGTCAATCAAAATCGAAAATAGTTTACTTTTAGGCACTTATGAATGTAAAAACACTACCACGCAGTCATTAGCAAAAGCCGGCAAGAAACTCTATCGGCTTTTTATTTAGAGTTTTTTTTATACTATATCTATCTTTACAGTTATTATAATTATTAGTGCAGGTACAGAGGAGGAAAGTCGCTTCCAGAACATAATGATCCAACCTACAACACCCACCTTATAATTGAAAGAGCACGAATTATATCCAGCATTTATGTATCCTTCAGAATGAAATTTAAGATATATAAGTGCGTATCAGAACAGAGCTGCTCATATCCAACGAGCTCGATATATGTTCGCAATCTAAATAGCTAATTACATATAATGATCTAATTACGGGTGACCTATTTTCGACAGTTCGACCATAGTTTATAAAATACTGGTGTTTTGATTTTTCTATCATCGACTTATCATCCCTGACGGATGCTTGATGAGACTAAATTAGGCATTACAAAAATAAAAACAATTCATCTTGTTTCAGAACGAAAGTTAAGATGTAGTCGGAGTTACTAATATAACATACAGCGCCATCTAGTTACAGAATATAGAGTATATTCGCGCAAAACTATTGTATGGGTGTTTCATATTCAGAAATATTTTAAGTCGTATTTGTTCTAGCAATATTCATGATCGGTCTTCAAGGTCAATTTATTTTATTTTTTTGTTTGCATGGAAAGTAATGATAAACTTTGATGATCTACAGCGGTGGTTTCAAATATTTATATGCTGTCAATAATTCCCTATAAAATAATTATAGACGCCTCTCGAAATTTCTTTTTCCAATTTTTCTTTTAATATAATATATAAAAATACAGATTCAGTGCTGTAGTATTACGTCACATTATAAGATTATTTATTTGTAGATATTATGCTATTAATACTATTTTTTTATTAAATCATTATTATCATCAGCCTAGTTGTCGTAAGCGCGACTGCTATGTTCGGTCTTGGGTTCGATTCCCAGGTCGAACAAAATGTTATTTGGTTTTCTATGAAATTCTTAGTAGAAGCTCGGAGTTTGTCTTTGCGTTCGAAGAATGTCAATAGGCTCGCCCCCATTTATACGGGACCTAGAAAACATACCCAGCGAACTGTGGGTGTACATTACCTCTGCCTAAATCTTCGGGGATACAGGTTTGGTGGTGTGTCATGTTATGTATGGTCTAAGGTAGGTATATATTATCTTTTCATTACCTTTATTAAATAATTAGTGTAGGTAAATGTTCGTAATCGTAGAGGTTATATTGTGTGGTCGTCGCCACGTGCGCAGTATCGGTTCAAACCACTGTGTCGTTTCTCACAGCACTGTACGTACACACAATCGTTAACAGCGGACGAAGCTGGCAATCTAGTGCACATATTAACAAAACCTATTTAAGTTTTATCTATAGCAAATAATTGATAATAAAGTTCGTTTTGTGGGAACGAGTGCGGCTATGTTGACTGCTCGGTGCGGTTGATGTTAGACTTGTTATAAGGCGTGACTGCATAACATATCTATTTAAAAAAAATAGAATTCGTTAAATAATTTCGAGACGCTTGATTATAATTATACAGTGATAATTATGAATGATAACTAAATAATAAAAATAAATAGTCATCCCTACATAAGTGTTATAGGAAAAATGTTGAATAATTGCGTTACATTGTGTGACTAGATTTCATGAAGATAGAAAGAAAGAAGAGGAAAGAAAATGTGTATTTATTCGTCACACACAACACATCAATAACTAAAATTAGAAAAACATAAAATCAACACAACTAAAAAAAAAATAATAACAATAATAATATGTAACGTGCCGTGCGGGAATAAACAGGTCCCAGTCTCAGCATAATTCTTACACTGAATCAGTGCAGCGCTGGTATTCTGACTGGGCCATATTAACATACATCCCGGACATCAATAAAATAAAAGTAAAAACAAATAGTAAATAAAAAAATTCATACTGTAATATACATACTGATAATGTACAAAAAATAAATAAGACAAAGGGCAATTAAAACAGTGTTACAAAGAGAGAGAATGAGGAGTTCGCACCTTTAAGATCACGCTAAGGTACAATTCTGATCCTGAAACAAAAGTTTTTAAACGTTGCTCTAAAAGTTTGGAGTGTTTTAAAGCACGAAGTGGCGGCGGTAAATCATTCCAGCATCGTGAAGCCGCAACCTTAAATGAACCTCGAAAAGCCATGGATCGGTGCTTCGGAGTAATAAGAACAAAGCTACTGGTTCTTCTTGAAAATCTATGTTGAGACTCTGCCCAAACCAACTTCAAGTATAAATAATTCGAGTTTTGTTTCTTAATAACTCCGAACAAAAGATGCAGCCTCCTACGCGTCTTCATTTTTAACAAATTAGAATTAGACTATTCTGTTATGAAAATAACGCTTGTACTTATAATATCAACCCATATTAATCAATTGTGTGCAAGACTGTATTCGGCTACACAAACAACGTACAAATATCAAACATCACAAATATACATTGTAAAAACTCAAGCTCTGGTTTTGTGCTTGAGGGAAATGCTTGAAGTATCCATATATTTACGCTTTTCTATAAAGTATTAGCCGACAAAGCAGAATTTAATATAACAAATGTTATATAGCATAATCATAATATAACACAAGGATGTGGATTTTGAAGCTTCATTTTTTTTCTAGATGACCTATAAAATAACATCTCTCTGTTCATACCAATTGGCTACTCATTATTTTGAATAGATATTACAACATTTCCAACACTTGGCTTGTCATTTGTTAATCATTTCTTTTCTCATGATGTTTTTTTTTTAAACTGAAGATTCAACTTTGAATTAAATATATTAAACACTACAAGTATTTCTAGATCAGTGCACCCGTCCACATAACATTATCACTCCCGTCTCAAACACACTCGCTTAGCGTTCAGCTAATTGTAATAATTGTATAAGAAACTCCAACTGACCTGTGTTTCTATACAATTAACAGACAAACGTCTGCTTTGGCCCTTCTATATAAATATCATATTTCCTTATTTATCATTTTAAATAACCACTGTACAGTAACAGGCATTAAATCACACTTCTACGTAAAAATACAAATAAAATTAACAATGCTCTCTCACTCGCATGTCACATTTTAAGTTTCTCTCGGATCTTACGACAGTTATAACGAAGTCGTAACCACTGTGACGTCACAGGACAGTTTTCAAATGTTTGACATATGTAATTATATATGTGTATACAGAAGTATATTTATTTTATTAACCTCCGATGGAAGCAGTTAGATGATATAAATTAAACATGTTTATTTGGAGTTTTTGGTGGGATCTTGAAAGGACATGTTGTAGTTTTTATTTATAATTTATTAGCTTAGGTTTTTGACCCTATTTTATGTAATATTAATAGCGTTTGGCGTGATATAGTTTGGATATTGTGCTTAAGTGAAGTGGACTGTAAATATAAACTGAAAGCATGTATTTTGCAATGTCACAAAAACTCCCTAGATCATTCTAACAAGACAGTTACCATTGTTAGATGCCACTTTGAACACAAACCTAATACTAAGAAGGCTTAAAAACATTGACACTGGCAAGTCTTTTTCGCGGCGCTAAAACAAGAAGAAGAACATGTTTATCTGTTTGTAGTATCGTATCCTCTAAACGGCTGTAGGAACTGTAATTAATTTTTTTTTGTTTCAAATGTGACTTGATCTAGATTGTTCTTTCTTAGTTATAATTTATGAAAATCTGATAAAAAAATACTATGAATCTAATAAAAACCGAAATTATTAATTTTTGATTTTACTCAAGTGTTTTTTAGTCGTGTTTTTGTCTCCTGTTTAATAATTCAAAAATCAAAATAATAATCAAATATCAAAATTTGAAAAAGAAAATTTAATTTAGGCCCTAAGAAGGCACTTACGAACGTCAAAACACTCCTACCGGTTCAGAAAATAACCCAGTCATCGAGAAGAACCTCGATCGTGTTTATCTTCTTTTTTTTCAACTATACAAAAGTGTTTATATAAAACAATAATAATAATTTAGTGGATGCACAGAAAGGGAGTCACTTCCAGACATCACTGTCATACACAATGATCCACCCTATAATAATGTTTTCACAGAAAAACCTGCTTGACATGGTCCTTGAACTTGTTGTCCGGCAAATTAGTAATGTGCTTCGGGATTTTGTTATAAAACCTGACACTATTACCTAAAAAACTTTTATTTATTGGACCTACTTAGCAAACTGTGATTTTGCCATCAGATACAAGCTCTTAACACGTCAGCTTTTGTATATTTATTGCTGGATGTAGCTCCACGCTTCCACAGTCAATCGCCTAATATTTCACGGATCGTTGCTCTCACCAGTCAGGAAGCTCTGCCCCTTAAGTTATAGCCTTCATTCAAAAAGTTATAGCATATGAATACGCGATAAGTGATGCCCTTCCCCGACTGTACTCATAAATAAACGTGTGAACTTAAATGAAATATGTTTACATTTCCATTTAAACCTCATTAATATTGATCTAGTAATTGAAAAACATCTGGTTTTTAGCTGTGAGAACGGATTTGAAACGATAATAGAAAGTTTAATATTTCGCTCGCGTGTTACTTGCTACAGAGAGCCGCTTTTATTAAAACAAGCGATCGCCCAGTGAACGAAATTCGACCAGCGACTTTTTAATTATAGACAATTTTCTGTTTGACATTTCCAGTATGAACCTAAATAATGAATATTATATCACTTGTTGTCACTTTTCATTGGGTGACAATGACATTATTTTAGGGGGTCTAAGTTCAATGGTACGGTCGTGCTAGGACTCGCAGTATTAATTTATTAAATTTAATATATTAATAACACTTTTTAAAGATAAATTTTAGCTTTCTGCACTCCTTCTCCACATAAACTTTAACCATGCCAAATCTCAGTCTTCCGTGTGCGCAATACGCTCAGAAAGGGGTACAAAGTTTTTACTTTGCGTATTAATATAATGATTTGCAACGTAAGTTTTAATATAGATTTTAGTTAGTCAGTATTAATTGTCCGTGTATTTGATTATATTTCAATATCTTTCGAGAACTCTCCTTACTTGGGGCAGTTCCACTGGTGGAATACCTTCACTCCACAGAAGATCACAGACAGGTAAGCTAGTATCGTGTTCCTGTGGTGAGTAAGGTTTCCAGAGCTACTTGGATAATCAACGCGCTAATAATACCTATGATATTCGCTTATCACCAACTGGGCAGCACGCGAGTGAGTCCTGGCGCAATGATACTGGTACAACTGTCGCTAAAACTTGGTAAGTATTAGATAAAATAAGTTAGTTGATGGCGCAGTGACGAATTTTTTTTTAGCTTGTCGAAAGTTTTTATTATTGCGTACCAGCGCCAGTAAAACGTTTACCTCATACACAGTGCAAGGCTCTGAAACCTGGTCCCTCTACTATCCATGTACGATTTTTGTTTTAAATACAACAAAGGTGGCAAACAAACATACGGCTCGCCTGATGGTAAGCGGTTACCGTAGCCTATGGACGCTTGTAATACAATAGATATCACTAGCGCATTCCCGACCTTAAACCCTCTACCCTATGAAGCTCTGAAAATGGAGCTTTGGAGTCTTCCTATTGCACAGGTTCGGCTGCCTGGGAGACAGGGTTGTACCGAACTGTCTCCGTTTAGCACCGGGGCTGGCTGCCGTGGTGACGCGGTGGAATGCTTAGTCAAGCCCCAACGGCAGTGAATGGTAAACCGTGGAGTTTTATTGAGTACAAGTTTCCATGAAGGGTTTATCGACGAAATAAAAAAAGGATTCTTATGCCATTGTATACATACCTGAGTTTGTATTAACATAGTCTGAAATTTGCGATTTTGAATTATATTTCGCCAATTCTGCTATTGCTTGGCTCTTGCGATATACGTAATTAGGGCCAGTTCTTTGTTTAAGTTGAATACTAAATAATAAAATTAGGTTAGTAAAACAAAACATTCCTTATATTATTCATGACACAGATGAATTTAAATATCACATTTCTTGAAATTAGATTACCAAGCATAGATTTCTTATAAACAATATCTATAATATAGTTCTGTATGAATCGATCTAGTTTCCTAACGCTATCGCTTTTGGAAATAAGCAGTATTATTATTTATTACATATAAAATTACCATTTTCCTAGCTGACCCGTATGGATAATTCAAACATTATATAATGCAGAAAATCGGTTGTCATGTTAGTCTAACTGATTGCTAATAAGCATGAACAGATGGTAATCTTTATTTAAAAGTTTATTAATTATTTATTTCAATTCAATTTGTCTATATTTCGTCAATAGTGGAGAATATAAGCTTTAAATGATGTTTAAATCTTTTAATTTTCATGAATAGTTAACGGACATATAGTGTTGCCAGGTAAAAACAACTTTGAGTAATAGTATATACTAGCGATCGCCCTAAGCTCGAAATTCGACCTGCGACTTTTTTATCATAGACTATTTTCTGTTTGGCATTTGCAGTATTCATGAACCAAAACAATGAGTAGTATTTATCTCACTTGCTGTCACTTTTCATTGAGTGACAATGTCAATATTTTGGTGGGTCTAAGTTCACAGGGTAGGATTCGCAGTATTAATTAATTTTATTTAATATATTAGTAACAGCTGATATCATAGATAAATTTTAGCTTTCTACACTCCTTCTCCATATAAACTTTAACCATGCCAAATCTCACAGTCTTCCGTGCACGCAATACGTTTAAAAATGGGTACAAAGTTTTGCTTCACGTAATGATGATATATCTTATAAATGAACGACCATAACTTTTAAAATGAATTAATAGCATCGAAATCGTATTCCAATGGTCACATGGAGAATCTGGATTGATAATTTTCATGAGGCAATAACTCCTGGAACTGACAGTCTTCTTTATAATTAGATTAAACTATCTTATAAACTTTCCGTTGCCAAAAAAGCAACTCATACCTACATGACAACAATTTCCATGATACAACAGCGAATAAATGAGAGTGAATATTATTTTAACTGTCACAGTGCGATATTGTAGCAGTGGGTAAATAAGAATCATCATCACTTGAAGAAATTGATAATTGAAAAGCAATATTTGTGTCACTCGTTTGTTATACGTCACGAGGAAGATTGTAAATGAGCCGAGTAATAAAGCGGTTTGTGTCTGCCAGCTTCGACGTACGGCTGGAGTTAGCTCTTTAAGTACGATTGTCTTTGAATATGCATTAGGTAAAGAGGTGATTGATTGACTGACGGACTGACTAATTGATTGATTGAGTGGTTAATGATTTATCTAAAAGCAAGACGATGTATGTTTACATACATGACTTCAAAGTGAAAGGTGCGCAAGGTACGTTAAGCAGAAAAACGTAACGCTTGTTGTTAACGCTTTTATAAATTCACTCCTTATAAAATTTCAAAATACCAGGGTTCTTATTAAGAAAGTCGATTCGGAACTCCAAATAATAATAATTTATTTGCGACCCTGGTATGTTAAAAACCAATTAATTTAAAATACACTTTCATACGGGTTTTAGTAAAGAATACATAAGCATTAATACTGGCTTGCAATATTATTAATAAATCTCACAATACATCGAGAGATACATTCATAATGTTTCGTTACAAAAACCCAAAAGATTTTGTTCCAAATAGATTGTAGACATAATTTTAAATTTCATTCTTAGCGATTTCATTATGCTGCATTATTTCTACAAGGCTGCAAGTATAGATCCAAATTGATTTCATAAAACCCTAATTTAAAAATATACTTATTATTTATATCATATAGTATATTAAATTACAATCATATGAATATTTCTTTGAAAAAACCTTTAAATGAATAAAAATAATACTACATATGGTCTTGTAATAATGTTACACGCATAATGTTTTTTTTAATTACTTTGATATATCAAAAATAATTTATTTATATCATATAATATCTGGGCGACTGAGTTGCGTTCGGTGTCCAACACTTATCTATGTAAACTTGGAATGTAAATATTCAAAACATTACAAAGTTTCATTCAAATTGTTGGAGCCGTTTAATAACGAATTTCAGTATAGATGTTACTGAATGTTATATCTATTCGAAAAAGATCCGAGTTACTCTCAAATGTAGTTATGATATTTTAGTTTTGCTCCAAAAAAAAAACATAATTCAGTATAAGGTCAATATTCTTCAGTATTTTTTTTTATAAATTCATTATAATGCTTAGAATTATGACATTATGTTAATTTACGATGTCGCCCCTAATATGGTGATACGGTAAACATAGTGGGGAAATTGGTTCTCAAGCGCATCTGCTGGAACACATATACTGGTGCTTAATTTAAATCTTTAACTTCAGAGTGGTAGCTAACCAAATGGCCATTAGAAAATGCCATACCACCCCCCCTCATTCAACTCTTTCATCGAGTTTTGTTTCTTTTTTTTCTTTCTTTCTTTCTACCATTCTACCATTATTGCTTTTATTTTGCTTTCCATTGTACAGTGATATTTTCTCAACAATTTAAATCTTGTAATTGACTTAGTGAAATATGACTTTTTAATGGATTTGTTCAGACCGTTTAAACTAAATTTTATGGAGCAATATAACTTGGCAATCCATATAACAAATGATTGCCATTAAACTGCGGAAAGTTTTATTATTGCAGTAGTACAAGGGAAAGTGGTTTTAATAATACTAATCAGTCAAACTTACTAACGAGTAGAAACACTTTTGTAACTTACACTACATAATTAATATCGCTTTCGTGGAAAAACAACGATAATGGAATCATGTTCGAATGACTGATTACATGCATGTGAATAAACACAACACATTACCATATACGGCGGGAGGATGGCCACCAGTGATCTCATATTAAATGTCACTGATAATTTAGTTATTTCTTCTTTTTTGTAAATGTCTGTAATTAAGGAAATTTCCCCAAATAACTATGACCAGATAACATAAAGCTCTACAATGATAATTTAAAAATCGATGGAGTATTTATCCCATATCCACTAGTTCGATGAAAATTTTCGGAATTTGAAGTGAATTAGTAACACTGCCAGCAAATGGTAAATATATATTTTTTTTCTATAAATACTTTTTTTAAATCAATTACAGAATGTCGTCACCTATGGACGTCACATTTACACAAGCTTCCCGTGTACAAAATTCCATGATAATCAGTCAAGCCGTTTTTGAGTTAATTCCAAACATAAAAACAAAGAAAGAAAACATTTTTTTAAAGGCATAACTATTCGTTGTCAGTTTATAGTCTTTATATGGTAAGTTTATAAGGAAAAAAAAAACAAATGATGTACAGACAGAGCTACAGATGTATTAATATAGATCGATTATGAAGGTGTTGGAAATTTATATTGCATTCTTTTATTATGTCAAATTCATTCACTTTTATAGTACAAAATATACAAAGAAAAAATAAATATAAAATGAAATGAAATATACGCAAAAAATATTTTTTTCTCAAGTGGTGGGCAGTCTATCTCGATGTGTATGGGATATGATTATATTGATATAATGATAATGATGATGAATATGTATGATTATATGATTATAGTGTATATATATGTATATATAATCATATATGCAGTACACGGTTGTGAGATGTATATATTATAGCACACATGTTACTTATTCGTATGAAGTTACGATTATTTAGTTTAGTTTAATTAATTAAAATTGTTGTGTTATTAGTTCATCCGTGAAGTTTTACATGCCTACAGGTCCTGTCAGAATATCAACGCTGTAGTGCTTGCGCTTGTAGGTTTGCAGCATTATGCTGAGACAGGGACCTATTCGACCCTAGCAACGCTTCATTTATTGAATAAATTTGTTTGTTTTATTTAAATATTTGTATTCGTTGTGTGGTGTTATTTTCGAATAAATGCTTTTTCTCTCTTTCTTTCTTGCAATGACATACGAGTTGGTATAAAAGTCCTAAGAAGCAGTATTCTATATGTGAATAGTGATGGGTGTTTGATGGGGCTGCGAGCCCATTTGACATTATTTATACATAACGAGAGTTATAGCATGAAGTGAACGATATGCCTTTTTGCTATACTCTTATTTAGTTAATAAGATTCGTCAGATAACGTCCAGCTTAAACTGGCAGTTTAGAATCAAGGAATTTTGCACAGGAGTTCCTTATAGTTTCCAGGAGTTGCGCAGGTTAGCACTAAGAATGGATATTAAGAGAGGTAAATTTCTTTGGAGATTTGTCTGTACTTGGGGCAGTCCGACTGGTGGATATCACAGTCCACCTTGGCAGACCTTGGTGCAGTCGCAGTACGCAAATAACCTTGTGTTGTGTTCCTGTGGTGGGTTTCCAGAGCTCCTTGTGGAAGGAAGGTTCAAAGTCAGCAACGCGTTAGTTATACCTAGCTACTACAAGGCTACGTTAACCGTTTACCATCAGGAGGGCCGGATGCATGTTTGCCACCTTTGTTGTTTAAAAAAAACTTTGAAAATTCAACCCCCAAGGAAGGAAGACTACTTATAATATGTAGACGATAAAACGGTTGGTAACAAAAATAATTTAGAGGACAAAAATATATTCTAGATATTTCATAGAAAGCCGTATTGCGCACGCATCCTGCTACTTACAACCTATTTACAATTTTCTTATAAATTCACTATGAGTTATTATTTACATTTGAAATATTTAAGATACACATAATATATTCTGGTGAAAACGTTATCTAGAAATTCCGTGGATGCCAGCACCAGCGCGGCACGCGGGAGGACGAATTGTTAGAACGATCATGTTTATTATTATCAGAATGATGCGGTAAGTTTTTATCTAAAGCAAACTGTTTATATTGCGACTATTTTTCTTCGTTTGCGACTTTTACTCGCTACTGATTTCAATAAATCACTGTATCCAGCGAAATTCTCTTTAGGTATTAATTGATAACTCATATCGACTTTAATGGTTTATGGACTGTTGAAGAAATTTTGTATTGTAATGTTGCATTGTGGTATAGTGAGATTGTAGCATTAACGCTAAACCAATAAAAATTTAGTTATAATTGAATGAAAACAGAAGGTCCAATGTATTTTTTTCTTTTATATTTAATTTTTGGTCAACTTGACTTCTTCGGTGCATCAGGTTCTCAAATCGAATCGTAGAGCAAGGGTCCTGGACTGTGTTTAATTTACCATTAGTTTCATTCAAACAATAAAAAAAAATTATGTCAGTTTACAAAATTTTATTATTTTATCATAGTCGTATTACTGTTATTTTTAAAATATTGCTATTTGAAATAAAGTTGAAGAAAATGCTGAAGAGAAAGCAATATTTTATAGAGACCAAGGCTAATTTTTCAATATTTCACTTAAGAGTTTGTAAAACGTTGAAATTGGATAGCCGCATATACGTCCAGTGAACAGGCTTCCGGAGACCACGCCACCGTAGCATGTTCAGTGCCGATGATTCAAATCCTGATTTACATCACGTAGCACATTTTCCGGAAAATTAGATCGACGTGAGAAAAAAAACGCAAAACGAAAAATCCACGAGAAGGCTGCTCTATATTTGCTGAGTTATGAAACTTATGTGTTCTTGTAAGCAACATCTGTTATGTTTTTTTTTTTCTGATGTATTTTAGGGGTTTTTCTTGTTGTCTAAATTAATATCCCTGTATGGGGGCGTTATGAATACTGTTATAGTAATCGTACCGGTTCAATTTTTATGTGATATTTTCCTTTATTTTCTTTTCATTATTTTTCTATTGATTGACATATCTGTAACAAAACACTTTATTGATGATGTATGTAAATTAACAGAATTTTTTGAAACATCATTCATTAACAGTTATATAGCTCAGTTGTAGCATGTACAGGTACCTCGTCGACCGATCTAAGTTCGAATTCCTGCAATCGTTCATTTGTTTTTTACCTTTGTACCTGTTTCTTGTTACTCGTTATATTATCTTTATCATGAAGTCTACAATTTTAATTATAGTAGCACTAAGCAATGTCCTCAGTCTTTTTTTCTTTGAATATAATAGAAACAATGATGGTAGGGTAATTTTAATACACTCCTGGCTAGATACCACTCTCAAGTTAAAAAACCGTCGCTAAGCAATTGGAAATGAATTCCAGCAGCTGCAATTGAGCGCCAAGTCCTATCAATAGGCTTAGCGTGTTACCACCACCTTAGGCCACATCGTCAATTAATAACAGGTGAGATTCCGTTAATTATCAAAATTAATGTTTTAAATTACATTATAAAGATTATTTCCAAGGAACAAAGGGTTTAGAATTAATGTTTTCGTTAAAAAAGTTATTAATAGCTTTTCATTAGGTACACCATAACATGTTAGCTGTAACATTGTTTATATTCTTTAATTTCCAATCACGGGTCAGCTAGTATATTATACCAGAATTACCTGCGCCTTCGTTCGCGTTAATATTAAAATGGATAGCATAAAAAATCAAAATCCTTCCTCATGAAAACCACTGTGAGCTGGTAAATTTTATGGTGATCGGTCTAACGGTGTTGGAGCTTAACAATCTCATAACCAAAATCCTTTTATGTATACTAGAGTTCGCCCTATGATCGAAATTCAACCAGCGACTTTATAATCATAGACTATTTTCAGTTTGACATGTGCAGTATGAACCTCAACAATGAATATTATATCACTTGCTGTCACTTTTCATTGAGTGACAATGTCAATATTTTGACTCTAATAAAGCTTAATATTTCTCAAACAGATCCCGGAATCGAAGAATGGTTTCCACACACTCGTAATATTTTTAAACGACAACCCACACGATGAGATAGGTGAGAAATTTTTTTTCCATCTTTACGTGTAGGGAAAGTACCTTACACAATTTTCTGTTTCAAGATTTCATTTTAGTACTTTTTCGGCTTAATTTATTTGTATATCCATAGCAAATTACAGCTTTTTAGTATTATGAATGTCTAA
Source organism: Saturnia japonica (assembly GCA_033032175.1). NCBI lineage: Eukaryota > Metazoa > Arthropoda > Insecta > Lepidoptera > Saturniidae > Saturnia > Saturnia japonica. The sequence continues at coordinate 18,336,250 of CM065318.1, forward strand.
GCTAAGCCGTGGACAGACAGGCGGATTTAGCGAAACTATAAGGATTCTTTATTGACTTTGGAACCCCAAACAAACACATCTTGCGAATTATAGAAATTATTAACAACATTAAACTTTGGATAAACAGTTATTACCCTATTTTATATTAAATCTAGCATTCAACCCCTATAGTAGCGTGAACAAGAAACTTACAACGTAAATATTATAGGAGAGAGAATCTTTTTGAAGGGAAACGATAATTTATGATGACCATTTCACCCCTAACGTTAAGTCATACACTATTTACCTTCCACGAAAGTTTCGGACTGACCTAGTTTTTTTATAATAATATTATATCAATCTTCATTTCAGAGGGGGCGAACAAAGATATTTTTTTAATATTTTTCTGGACTTAATTCGACAAAAGAAATTCTTTATGATGATAATGTAAACGCCTATATCTGTTTAATCTTTTTTTATTCCACGAAGGTTGCAAACAAGCATACGGCTCACCTGACGGTAAGCGGCTACTGTTGTCTATGGACGCATGTAATACCACAGGTATCATTACCGCGTTGCCTACGTTAAACCCGTCTACCCCAAGGAGCTCTGGATACACTCCTCGCCGCAGAAACACAACACAAGGGTACTTAGCCGCGATCGTCTGTAAGGTGAAGGATTTAAAATAATTTTTTCTATGCCCTACATCGGTTTTATCTTTAATCTCATAAGATCATCGTTGTATGTTAAATTGCGTCCTTCTGTATCGCGAAGACCATATACCAGATGTAACACTAGCACATTGTAATACGCTTAAGTTTGTCGTATTCTGGAATCGTTCATTGTATATCCAATAATCAAACATTCCGCATTCATAAGGTGATAAAGCCGTCAGTGACTCTCTTATCGTTTGTCGCATACATTCGATCACTCGGCGGTCGTCACTGTTTTTGATTTCTAATGCTCTTACTATCAATTTGCCGCGCTACTATTAACAGAAATACTCATCTATTTTATACTGATTAATGTTTAACATCTCTCCTCTCGCTTTCCTGCAATCTGTTGGAGTAATTTCGTGAAAAAGGACGGAGGGTTGTGGAAGACGTGGATGCATGCGCTATTGGTTTTTTTTTTATTAGACCAATAAGCGCGCGTGGTGGTGAAGTGGTTAGTCTGATGGTATCAACCCATTTCCCTCTCTGTGCATTCACTAAGTTATTATTATTGTACCTGTTGTATTAACTTTTGTACAGTTGACAGAAAAAAACCGATCAAGTTTCTTTCCGGTTCTTCACGATGTCAGGGATATAATTCGAACCGGCAGTAGTGTTTTGACGTTCATAAGTGCCTTCTTAAGGCCTAAATTCAATAAAGATTATTTTGATTTTCATTTTGAAAAGTTGTTTATGTGTAAACTATATGAAGTCAAATGTTACACATTATATGTGTTTTTTTTTTTTAATTAGAATTACTAGTGCACATATATCTTAGTCTATAATATATATGGAAGACTATAATGTTAGTTAGTCAGGATAGGAAAAATCAGCGACCCCCTCGTCCCGCATTTCAGCCAAACACTACGAATTTTTTGACAATATTTTTTTACAAATTTCTTGTTTAATGGAATGTCTAAATTCAAAATCTGCGACGTACTAGCTTCGATACTGCGATGAGTCTTGGTATAAAAGGCTGAAATATCTTGATCATCCATCATGCTTAATTTTAAGCCCTTTATATTTCCGGATTAAAATGTAACAGATTTATTGATTATAAATCGGGCTTGATTGCTTCGGTTAAAGTTTTTACATGTTTTCATATTCTATTGGATCGTAATAAAATAAATTAATGATTCACCAACAGCCAGTCAGTGTAATTGATTTTGTTGAAGGTTAAAAAAAAACTTTCCTTCTTACTCAATATAGTATGAATCATATTAATTTAAATAACAAAGAAATCTACGACGTTCCAAAGTTGAAAAACTAACTCCGAATAAGTGTTTTAGTTGAAAATTAATAAGTTCGCATATTTAGAATTTCGCATCCACTTCATTGACGTATATTACTTGGTATCTTATACTTATACATAATTAACAACGAAATTTAAATATAAGGGCATATTTTACAGCAATGTGAATGGATATTAATTTATTATCATAATTTCAGTGGAAAGGTGTCCATCGACGTACACAGGCCTTCGACAACCACTGTTTCTAATATTCGCATCTAGAAACTTGTCGCAACATTCATCAGGTGATAAGTCTACCTTGTAGGTCACAACTCGAAACCTTTTCGGCCCCATCAGCCATCCGTACTACAAGCTATGTGCCTCACCCAGAATCATCTTTGTCTAGCAATATTAACATTATTAAAAAATACTAATTTTTAACAGACTTTAAAAAACGAGGAGCTTTTCAATTTGAATATATACTTTTTTATGGATGTTAAAGCATAACTTCTTTGTCTATGAAACGATTTAAATTATTCTTTTTTGTTGGAAACGGTGGTCCACATTAATTTCCTTGGTATCAAACTCGGCTTTTAATATACCCCAGGGAACTCAACAAATTCATTAAAATTGGTTTTCTATTTTGTTAAAAAATTAGCTTGCATTGAATTAAGGCGTTAAAATTACTTTCAAAATATGTAAAATGACTTTAAGACGATACAAAAAAAAAATCATATAATATGAAATCCGTTGTTCGTTTACGAGCTCATATTTCATGATGTAGCGTGCAGAGTTCATTCCCATAGAACGGGCCTAAATGTTAGATTTAACAGCTTTAGTGGATTGTTTTGGCACGAACAGGCCGTCGGTTCTCCGTGTATGAAACTGAAATATACGTATCATTTATCATACAAATGAAAAGTAATGGACTGTGAAATAATTGAATGTCGTTTACATGAAATATTCTTAACAATTAATATGGAATACTACGATATTATAAAGCTTCAGAGATTGTTTGTTTGTATGCGCTAATCTCTGTAACTACAAGTCAAATGACAAAAAATATTTTTATATATTATAGCCTATTTATTTACAAAGGTTATAAGCTACGTAAATTTAGGCTACGATCCTAAGAAGTGGAGCTGTAACAGTGAACGTTAAGCAATCAGGGAAGTATAGGAGTTGAAAAAAAGGCTATATGGGTGTGTTAGCGGTGCGGCGCGCGGCGCGGTAGAAGGTTGGTCGAATAAATTGAACACGAATGAAACCTTGAGACACATCTATACTTCATTTAATATTATAAAGCTGAAGAGTTTGTTTGTTTGGTTGAACTCGCTAATCTCAGGAACTACTGGTTTAAATGGAGAAAATGTTTCAGTGTTAGATACCGCATTTACCGAGAAAGCTATATAACATCACGCTATGATCAATAGGAGCGGAGCATCAATAAAAAATGTTCGCAAAAGGACAAATTTTATTTATTTTGATAGCTTCCATTGCGTTCGCTGCAAATGGTTAAAGTTCCACAACAATCGTATGTGATGAAATTATTTATCTTAAAAAGTTCTAAAAAAAAGTTCGGGATAGTATATGGCTATCTTTGAAGGTTTACTCAATATAACCTTTTTATGGTAATAAAATTTGTTCTAAAATAGTGAATTATTTGCGAAGGTGTTTTTATATACATGGTATTAATCCTTATCGAAATAAATACGTTATTTATCACAAATATTTAATTTTGAAGAAAATTGCCATTTACAGTAATTGATTTAAATGAATATTTTAGTAGATAACACAGTTTTAAAATAACTCGGCTGCAAAATAATGATCATAACTTATTCTAAAATGTCTAAGCATAAAGCAGAACGCAGGTCGCAGCCTTTATATCTTTCTGAACGAGATTTGGTATATCATTGTCAATTTGATTATTTGTCATTATCATCAAAAAAAAATCGTTAAAAAAATAATTGAAACCAACTTCTTTTTCTTGGTTTTTTATTTGCCATCTTACCTTTTTTCTATTTTTATAAATATACTTATGCTTATTTTATAATACAATCCCACTACTATCTCTATGCTGACGACTTGCAACTTTATCTGCATTGCGAAATAAAGAATCTACCATCTTAATTTAAAGAAGCACCTCTAAAGATTACTTTCCTGGTCTGAATCTTACATGATTAATGTTAATGTCACGAAGTTATAATTAGTAGCTCAAAACAGCTTGCTAAAATTAACATTAATTCATTGATTCCTATTCAATACAACAAATGAACCATTACCTGCTCAACTACGAAAAAAAATCAAGGAAGTTAGTAAGAAATTGTATGCTTTTCTTCATTCTCTCTATAAATACTTAAAACACTATTTCCATATCTCACAGATACGCATAACAGTAAGCTAAGATCTTCTAATTCTTTAATTCTTAGTATACCAAGTCATCATACTAATTTACGCGACCGATCTTTCACCGTAACAGCAGCACAACTGTGGAATTCGCTTCCTATCAACATCCAACAAGCCAACTCTCGGGATTCCTTCAAGTATTCATTACGTAGGTTTTACATGGAGCAATTGGATAATTGCTAGATTTCTCTTTTTTTTCCTAAATATTATGCACACCTTGCATATATCTTTCTCTTGCTCCCCGGGTAGACTGTTTGAGAATGCTTTTCAGCATTGTCACCAATTGTACTTTTTTGGAGCAATAAAGATTTTTTTCAGGTAATAGCCTCAAAAATATTACATTTGATTTTTTTTTTCAAATTGGCAATTCTCATGGTACCCACCACCCCACTTGGTTACCGGATATTCACCAGCTGATCCTGGAAAGCAACACGCCTAAGCATGCTACTATGATGAGTTTTATTCCTTTTGTATGGTGGTACTATCCAGTTGGATACAATTGTCGTATTCTACCACTTACATTAATCAATCCCGTCTCGATTAACACTATTTATTTTTCCAACAGCCAGTAAGATTGCTAATTTAACTTCTGTAACTCAGCAACAGTTATCTGTGATTCCATCTTGCACATATTACATTCGCAGTGGCTCATATCTTTTTGTTACCTGTCCATCAACAAATTAAACTCACCTTTGAACGATTACATCTACAATATTTTATATTAGATTTTGAAACATAAGTTTTTCTATTACAATTTTCTCTTTTTTGTGATTCAAAAGAACATAGACTATAAAATATATAAGAAAAAAGGAACAAGAAAATAATATTTATAATTCATTACATTCATACAAATAAAAATAGGAATACCTATAAAATATAATATACAAGCCAGTGTAAAAGATAGTAGAAGTTAATATGACCCAAAATATACAAATATTAATGACATGATTTGTAACTAAGTACCTAATTTATATGTTTTCTTCATGTAAGATATAATTTGAAACGTATCTGTTATAAGACTAATTATTATATAAAAACTAGATAGCAAAAAAATATATTGTATTTGTGTAATGTGGATAGACTAAATGCAATTAAGTAATCAACATGTTTTAGTGTAAGATAGTGAAAGTCGAAAAATGTAAAAATTGTATTATATTAATAAGAAAATATATTAAAAATGGGATATGCATAGAATTAGAAAAACAAATTGAAAATGACGGAAGAGAGAATGGTGGGCAGTGGGAGGGGGAAGAGAATACAAAGTCGGAAGCTTTTAAAATAAATAAAGCCATATTCGATACTATGATTTGCGTTAGAGGAAAAGGGAACTTAAAATAAAACTGTGATATGATTAAAATACTTGCGTAAAGATTGCCCGATTGGTTGACGTTTACTTTCACTGCTCCACCCCTAAGAATTGCAGCGTGATGTTAGATAACTCATAGTCTTCCTCGATAATTAGACTATAAGATAACAAAAAGGTTTTTCAAATTTTCCTGATAGTTCTAGAGGTTAGCGCGTTCATCTACTTAGTCCGACTGAGTTCAAAATTTGTAGAGTTGTTCTTAGTATTTACATAAAGATCTACTGACATAGTACCATAAACGTATAACAGGTGACGTGCGTGTCATTTCAACAAATCAGTGTATTTCAAATACTTTTTGGTGTTTTGAATATAGTTTTCCAAACTGTATTCAAAAAAGGATCTACGCTTTTCTTTAGTGGTTGAGCAACATAAAAAAAAAAATATATTTGAAGAAATTAAAAGACAGCCCGTATTCAACCAAAATGAAACAAATCTTTAATCAATGTAGGCCCTAAGAAAGCATTTAGAAAGACTCTACCGGTACGGATAATACCAGCTATCAAGAAGAACAGGCAAGAAACTCGATCGGAAACCGTGATAAGGAAGTTACCGGGAACTATCAATGACATTTTCAAATGAAAAAAGTTTTAAAAGTGAAAACTTCTTTAGCATCGTTGTAATTTGAAAGTCGATGAAACGAAAAAGCGACAATAAAAAGAGACAGACATATAATTTCATGGTAATATGTTAAAATGGTATAAAAGAAGATTTTTGCCACTTAATAATGAATTTTATTAGCTCACCAAAAAGGCACGAAACAAAAACTTTTTAGACAACACTCATGACATTCTGTTACTGATTGATATTGTGTTAATTTACTTTAGTCGTAGAAATTAAATTATTTCGGTTAGCGGCCTCGATACAAACAGTATGGGAATAATTTTGAATGATCAATGATGAGAAATTACTCCATTTCCAGTTCGTACAGAAGTAAAAATAGAGGTCGCTAAAATGAGAACACTCATAAAATAAAATTATGAATTTTTCAAATTACGATACCAAAGTACAAGTTGCATTTTTTCACAAAAACTCCCTAGAGGACGCTAAAATAAAAATATGTAAGTTGCAAATTCCAACTCTACATAGTATGTGCGAATATTGAAAAGTACGAATTTTGAAATGTCAAGCAAACTCCCTAGATTGTTCTGACAAGAGAGCGAAAATCTTGTCAGAAGATCCCATTTTGTTTAGTTATTAGTTGGGAAAAGGCATTACAACAACCGTGGTGTTTTGTATATGTGTACGTATTATTATACGTTTGTATTTTTTTCAGATGATATTTCCATGCATATTTCAAATGTGCAAGGTGATGCCTTAATTGAAAATTATATTGTGAATAATGATTGTGAGTACTTGTATGTACATTTTCATAAAATTTTAATTAGTGTATATTTGATCATTTTCTAAATAAATAAAAAAATGGATGTGAAGGTGTCACTTCTACCACTTGTGAATTGCACACATGATTTTTTTTTTTCATGAGATGTTGGTATTCAAATGGTATTGTAATGTAACAACATCTCTGCCCAAGCCCTTGCTTTACTCTCCAAGGGCACTTACACTCAATTACATTACGACTACTACACACATTTCTTCAGGGCGTCACATTTTCACATCATACAGCAGTATCCAGCTATCTAGTGAACTAGCCGTCTACGTCAACCATTAGATTAAATGCAGTCATTATTCCAAGCTTGGCTAACAAAAAAATACCAGTCGATTTCAAGTCGAAATTTCTACTATTAGCTGACATTTGGCGAACCGTTGCGCAGACACCTTCCCGGCGTAATATCAGAGCAGATGTCCTAATTAAAGGGACGAGACATGGGCGGGAGTTGGCTATATTGCGACCTTTCAATAATGAACACTGAGGGAAAGCTTATAGGTTTGGTCCAGTGTACGTGTTACAGCGATATTTTCATAAATGCTAAATTAATTCTGTTCGCGTAAATTGTGCTAGATTGCGTTGTCGCCATTAATGACAACTTTATCAATAAATGTAGCTGTCTACCAAACTGAAGTCGGAGCGATCGCGATCACTTTGAACCTACAACGACAACAACTGTTAAAACATCTTCAAACTAACGTCTGTTAAGTAAGTTTATTTAATAATTTGAAAATCTTTAAAAGGGCTATTGCAAATTCGAACGGATTTTCAGTGAAATCAAAAATTGTCTCATTCTCGGACATACCTTAGAGATGTTTTTTTTAACTACCAACTTGATTCTCAGACGAGTTAAAACCACATAAAACCCTAAACGGAAAGGTTAAACTTCGCTGCCTTCGCAGTGCGTAAATTTCGCCAGTTAATAGATATTGCTACTGCTAGATTAGTCCGCTTCAGTTATTTCCACAGTTTAATATCCTGCGGGTATTATAAAAATGGGCAGTTCGAGCCTTTTATGTTATGATATCATGCGAATCACTAAGGATCAAGTTTCAAGAATTTAGTATTTTATCTTTGCCCTTCCAATTAATCTTGGAAAATATAACATAAACACTTTCAAAAACAATTTAACAAAACTTTGAGTAACCTGATCGAATTTCTTGCCGGTTCTTCTCAACGACTAGGATGCTTTCAGAACCGGTAAAAACCGGTAGAATAACATTCACAAGTGCCTGTTTATGGCATATATTGAATACAATGTTTTTGACTAGACAAGGAAGAAATAATAAGTTAAAACTAAGTAGAGTTGATGGAATATGGTATGCAATGGTATGGTGTATGGCACAATGGTATGGTATTATCAAAGTTAAAGGAAACTTTTACAAAAGTTTAGTGACGTTCTTGTTACTCAGTATTTTTCAATTTTTGTCTTTAATTATAAGAAACTCGAGCCTCAGATATATCCGACTTAACCTAACTACCATTTCCCCAATCCGCCATCACTTAAAACTTAGACCGCACTATTGCGGATAAAGGAAAATATTTGGCAATGAAATCCTCGGCTTCCTTTTAATTACGGCATTGCTCTGAAGAGATACGTAGAAAGAATTCGCTTTCGACGTAAACGTTTGCTCAGTAATGGTTCAATCTAATAATAATAATACTAAGTTAAGTGGAAATTAAGTAAAATAGTTTTTTATTTACTTGATTGGTCTCTGACCATCATAGACATTGTTTTTAAATATACATCACCCGATGGTGATTTTATTGATGATATTTGGTGAACAGTCTTAACAGCCATATACCAAGAGGATGCAGAAGCAATTAATTGAATTGGCTGATCAATATAATATATTCTGCTGTCAGCATTTTTCCATTATTACTCCAGGGGTTATGCTTGTGTATCTGGAATATCAAAGACACCTTGAATGTTACCCGGTATAAACCTTGTATTTTATTATAATTTGGAAAATATATTATTTTTTTTTTAATACGCTATTATATTCGATTACTAGACCTTACTATAAAGTAAGTCGTACCGTGTTTTAGACTATAGTAAAACTAATTAAAAAAAAAAATATTTTATTACATTCTATAATAAGATCTCGAAGTGCATTACTGATTTACCTGACAACAAGTTCAAGGATCATGTCAAGCAGGTTTTACTGTGAAATGGTTATTATAGGGTGGAAAATTATATGAATGATAGTGATGTCTGTAGTGACTCCCTCTCTGTGCATCCATTAAATTATATGGTTATTATTATTGCATTACATTACACATAATTTTATTCAGTTAATTGTACTGGAAAAAAGAAAAAGATAAACCTAATCGAGTTTCTTGCCGGTTCTTCTTGATAGCTGGGATGTTTTCCGAACCGGTGGTAGTGTTTTGACGTTCATAAGTGCCTTCTTAAAGCCTTTAATAAAGACTTTTTAAATTTTGATGTTGTAAAAAACATAATTATTGTTTATTGGTACTAGCGTTATGGCCACGATCTCACTCTATGTTAAGTGACGATGAGTCCCAAGATCGTGAAACGATTTTCATCTTGAGATGGTAGCTAGCCGCTTTAGAAAATATCGTACTGTGATCCTATGGCTACATCACAATGTTTTCATAAGGGATCATGGATTTGAACTCACTTCGATGAACGTGGCGTCCCTACAGACTGCCACTAAGCCATCGCTGCTTTACATTTATATTTTCTTATAAATGCTTACAAAACTATCTTATATTTAATTACAATGTAAACTTGTTTTGTAACTAGTTATAAAACAGACGTAGACGAAGTAATAAACTTTATAAACTCTCCAATTCGGCTTTACCAGTAAGTCCGTCGTTCTCTGGATTGTGCGATTGCATGAAATGGGAATTTTTACGTTAACTTTTCAATCGAGGTACAATTCATAAAGTGACTACTACTTTCGGGTCTGTTCGAGTTCGTACAGACTTCATTTAGTTAAAAAATATTATTTAAAACTTACATTACAGCAAAAAGACCATTCATGAGAGTAAACAAGTGCAGATTTTTAAAATTGTTATACCCGTGGGTTGTGATAACGCCGTTGGATTTTACATAATCGAACTGATAAATCTTTGATGCGACTGCGATATCTTTTCGTACCTAAGAATATACTCGATGTTTCGAATCGAGCGTCAGAATTTTTAACACAGAACAGCAAAATCGCTAATGCGTTGGTGATATTGCAAGTGGAAAACATTCTCGTGGATAGTAAGTAAATATTGATTGATACAATTAAAAAGGTAGATGACTCAGTTACACTTAGACGTTCATATTAAATTAAAAAATAATTTTGAAGTATTGTGTTTGTTATTTCTTAGCGAATTTTTTTTTTTGTGGTACATTAGGCATAACTGAATCTTTGCATCTTAATACCATCAAAATTTAATTTCTTATTACTATGCAATGTATCAATATTATGATATTTTATTCTTCTAGAGGACTTCAAATGAATTTAAAACTAAACAAGAACGTACAATATATATTATTATAAAGAAGAATTATTTAGTAGTAGTTATCAAATGCAATGGAATAATTTATGTGACAATAGGTACTTATTGAAATAGATTATAAAACAAAATATATTGATAGATATGTGGTAAGATTAAAATAATTCTGGCTGGAAACGATGAATAAATTAATAACCACAGTATTATAGAGCTGCCACACAGATATTCACAGCTTAGAAGAAATGGCGTTTGGTCTAAACAGAAACATACCACCCGATAATGACGGAGCGAGCACCCCTGATTGAGGAATGGAAGCGATTTCATCCCCCGTCGCTAGTAGGGTGGTGAGAATACGACGTGATTTTTTTTTCTATTTTTTTCCTATTTTTAGGGTGACGGATAAAATGTTTGTGGTGTATATACATTTTTGTATTCGTAGAAACGTATCAACGTTTATTTATGGTATAGTTTTATTCGAATTCACTTTAACTTTTTACACATTTTACAATTCGCGTAAAGTAGACATTCTATGTCCGAGATTTTAAATCCGCGAGTTGGCTGTATGTTCAAAAAATTAAAGTAAATTATTGAGTAATATTGGTCTATGGATAAAAAGCCTAAAAAATCAAATCTGGAAAAATTAATTGTTTATTTAGCTTAACTTTCCCTTTGGAAAATTAATATCTTTATCTGTGACTCCCGTGATTTGAAACGCCGATTAGAAAACATGACACCATTCAGGAAATATGAACGTTAGACTCTTGCGTGAGTTGTCACACTGGTCACTGTTATCATACAATATGACAGTTAAAAATTATGATGACGTCACGGGACCATAATCGGGCGTTTTCGTGTTGTATTTTTTAATTTATCAATAAAAAATATTTTTAAATCACTTTTTATGATGTATTATTGAAAGAAAAAAATTATTATTCATAGGTATTATTTTCAACATATAAAGTGTGTAAAACAATTTTCCAAAAGTTGTCAACTCCCGGTTTGACAGTAAATGGTTCTATTGGAAAATGATTTATTATTGTTTTAAGCTTTTCCAATAAATTATTCTCCAACCATGTTACGTACTTAAATACTTAACACGTGACAATATGAAACGTGAAATCTTTGTTCGCCTTATGAAAGGTCAACGTGAACGTTCAAAGTAAGTTGGAAATATCAAAGGAAATTTACGAGACGTAAAGGGTTATTTTAGGTAAACCCAAAAGTTCCCATTACTGATTCACTTTCTACGGGCTCAGTGAGAACGATTTGCCTCCATTTATGGCGGTGATGAATAAGTTATGGCAGTTTTGATGTCGAATTAAGACTGAAAATGGAAATCTTAAGTTTCAACGTGAACGTCGCATTTTCACTGTAATTTTGATTAAGTTATCTAAATGGAAATTCTATAACATTTTTAATTGAAAGATTAACTGGTTATTAAGGTTGTATAAAAACTCAAACGGCATCGTACTACTCAGTTAGTTTTTTTTTTTTGTAAAGCCACAGTACTATACGTAATAGTAACCATCGAGAGATCAAAAATACATCGACGGTTAACGCTTTCGCACCGGCCTACAAGCGATCCCAAAATGCGACAAACCAAACGAATATGACGAGTTAATTATCACCCCGTTTGCGTGATATTATAACAGTGGCCACACTTGGTATATGGTGCTCACGACTTTGTTGAATAAATAAATGCCGTAATTGACAAATGTTTTCAATAAAAACGTTATCGCAATCATTTACAATTAAAAGTGTTAATTGGCTGTACGAGTTCCAATCGTGCAATGAACATCGTTTTTAGTGTAACAAAATATAGTGATAAAACTATAGCCCGGAGGCGAAATTGCCATGGTTAGCTACTAATTTTATGTTAATAATATTCTATTGCCTTATAGGAAAGTGTTTCATGACGTTTAACAAAAAACCAGCCAACTTTCAAAGCATTGCTACGTTGTAGTTCATACATTGGCCCATTCAAATAGCCAACACTTCGAAAAGAGCCACAATAGGCTTATTCGACGTACGGTATACTAATTCTTTGCATGTGGCTTCGCCCGCGTCATAGTTGATTGGTTATCGTTATTTGTTTTATAGAAATTCTCGCCCCATCATTTGCACCCTTAGGTATTTAATTTTTTTTTAAACAATGAAACATGTTTTTTTTTTCTAACTGAATTGCTAAATACAAATTTTCACATATCTATCTTCAAAAAATAACGGATTTTGATACAAACTTTATCCCCTTTTCACCACATTAAGGGGTTGAATTTCCAAAAATTCTTCCATGATGATCACTTACATTGTAAAAGGAATTCGCATGTAAATAATGATAACAGCCATAGCTTCGAGTAGGCTGTACGTTGATAGTTCAGTCAGCCAGCCACGGTTTTCTTTTAAATGTACTTAGATGTACAAAAAAAAATATGTGTGCAATTCACACGTGGTAGAAGTGAAACCTTCACATCTATGGTTTTATTTAATTCAGAAAATGATCAAATACACACTAATTTAAAGTTTATGAAGATGTATACACAAGTTCTCACAATCATTATTCACAATATCATTTTCAAATGCTCATTTGAAATATCCATGGTAACCTAACACAATATCAATCAGTATCACAATGTCATAAGTTGTGTCTAAAAAGTTTTTGTTTTTTGATGAGATAATAAAATTTATTATTGCGTGGCAACAAACCTCTTTTGTGCTATTTTACCATTGTCTAAAACTTTCTTATCTCATTTTCTCCTACATTAAATCTAATTAATATATGTGTCCGTCTCTTTTTACTATTGCTTTCGCTTTTTTGTTTCATCGACTTTAAGATCACAACGATGCTAAATAAGTATTCACTTCAAAATATAAAAGACAATATTGAAAATGTTGATTATTTTTATTGTTCAGACATCCCCCTACATACTCCAGTCGACCGTCTTGTCTAGTATTGTATGCGGAGTACAGTCGGCATAAGAAGTGATACAACCCCGGTACACGGTACACTTACAAGAATAAGGTAAACACATCTAACATTGACACAATAACGTCTACGTCACATACACATCTCATTGCGGCCTGTATTGCTATACAAATAATACAAGTCATATAGAACAGCTTGTTTAGAAGCGGTAACTTTAAAAAGTTAAATCATATTAGTTTATCCGTACAATAAGAAACAATCAAAATGAAGATTCAATAAACTTCTTCATTAAAATTAGAAATAAAATACTAGGTTTTTGAAATAAATATGAATTTTATAACATCCTCCATTTCATGCTTTATTTTACGTGGTATTATGGCACAACCGTTTTATGAATTTCCAATTCATGTAAAATTGAAACTATTTTTTTATGTACTTACATAGCAATTGAGACGATAAATAAATATTAATTGTGATTTAGTTCAATTTTGAAAGATAACTGTTTATCCACCATTTTGATTTAATGTAGGTAAGAAATTTTGATGATATAAAGTAGGGAAGAATTACTAAAAAATATAATTATATTAAACAAAATCCGCCTTCATTACCAATTTTCCAAATTATATGATGTTATTAGAGATTTAACTAAAGTGTCGTTGGTATTTACGTCTATGACAGATGGTTAGGTCAGTATCTATGGGAGTACCTCTTTTCGTAGCTAAACAAAGTGTATAGAGTTGACAAAGTGTATAAGTGTAAATAAAGAAGTACTATTAAATGTAAGTAATTTAATTTTAAATAAGAAGAATCAATATCTCAGTCCTGAAACAAAGTAAACAAGCTGTTTTATACAAACTGTGCAAATAACATCGACACCTATACGTTCGGACGCATTTCACCGTCTTCTCCACTAAGTCTTATGTCAATATTTGGTGCGCTCACCTCATTCCTTGTACGTTTGCTGGATTATTTACCATTATTTTAGAGGGATTACGACTCTATTGTATTATAAATAAGGTGCTTAAAGAGTGTTTTTCCGTTACGTTAATGTGTAGTGAAATACATATAGCGTAACAGATTGTGTTTGCTTTAACAAGTTTAGAGTTTGTGGAGTTAGTGATATAGACTTGGAGCGTTTTCGCTTCGACTATCGTTTGTGACACGTTATTTCTTTACAAGGCAGTCGTATTTTGAGTTTTTTTCACTCAAAATGAAAAATGTTTTTTATTAAATTTAGGCCCTAAGAAGGCACGGCACTTATATGAATACAATTCACTACTACCGGTTCAGAAAACATCCCTGTCATTGAGAAGAACCGGCAAGAAACACGATCTGGTTTATCAACATTAATTTTTGAATTGGTTTTACAGTACTTAATTAAACTGTCCACAGTTATTATAATTTTCAATGGGCGTACAAAGAGGGAATCACATCCAGACATCACCGTCATTGACGTGACGATCTACCCTATAATGCGATAATGAAACTGAAATTCAAGTCAATAGCTTTTGTTCATTCTTAATTCAATTTTAATTATTTCATATCCCCAAAGCCTTTTAACATTTTGTAAGGGGGTGATAGTCGTGGTACCAGATACTACAAGGTGATAAACAGGTCACAGCGCCTGTCTTTTGGTTTGTAGCTTTCTGGTATCAGCCAGTATTATATCCAGCTGCTGTGAGGCTTGCAGGCCAGCAAGATAGCGGCGGCCGTTGAAGGATTGTCGACCTTTCGGTAGGAGCCGTTAGTTCTGAATGATTTGTTTTGCCATTCTATTAAAAAAAGACAATAAGACGAGTTTATGTTTGTATTTTTAATTTAATTTATTATACATTAAACCTTGCCTTTTAACTCCACTACATGGATGAATGTAAATAAATTCACTGCTACAAAGTTATAACTACATATTAGATTTAATTGCATTATGCAAAACTTTAATTATTTAATTGAACAAAATCATTATTTTTCTCAAGTTTTCACTTCTCACGCGGTTATCTATTTGGATAATAAATTAAAAACAAAAACCTATCGTCAACAAAATAAGCATGCGGTTTCGAATTACAACAATGTTTTATTCATAAGATCAAATGTGATAACGTTTTAATCGTGATATTAATACGTACAAATTCGAAACGCTACCTTGCTTATGCTAATTCGTATGGGGAGTGTGCGCCGAGCCGTTTTCAAGGTCTATTCAAATTAAACGCTTTATAAATGGTTTAAGAGTCAGTACGCAATTTATTTGTAACTTCATCATTTTTTTTAAATTTTCAAGAAAGTTCCAATATTCAATGTAAATATATTCAATACATCGTTTCAGGTATATCATATAGATTTTTAATAAACACACATAGCGGATGTGTTCCAATACATTGATCCGAATGCGATGAAAATTTGTTGACTTGTTGAGAGCACACCCGCAGATGTTTTGTTTTAGTACAACAAGTTTAAGATAGGTAGCGTGCTTGTCATTCAATTATAAGTATTATTATTTAGGAAATGCAAAAATATGGTTATGTTTCATTACCAATCAAACAGCGTGACGGATTCAAATAAAATAAAAATAGGCAGTCATTGAGGACTACCGACAGAAATGAAAACTTAAAACTATGAAATAACAATGTTCTTTTTGGTTTAATAAGTTAGTTGTTGTCTCATAACTAAAACTTTCATTATTTTTTAATTAAAATCTTTAACATCAGTGTTTTACATCTAGCGACACTCCGAGAAATAATTTACATGGATCATTTGAGCGATATTATGCTGTCACGCTCTGTTGTACTGTTATGAGACCTTTAATTTTCATCGTATCGTTCACAAGAGATTTAATTTTTGAACTTCGAAGTAAAAAGTTTATGAATAAATTTATACATGTTTGTATCGGTTACGTGAGGTGACTTGAACTTAAGTGATTTACCCTATACAAAAATCGCAAAACGTGTATATAGAAATTTTCATTCAAAACTCAACAAATTTTCAAATTAACGTCACTTACCGTTGTAATCCTGCAATGGTGAAGGACATTTACTTGTAAAAAAATACATAAAAGCTAAATATAAGGCACAATGATGGATTATTACCAGGTATAACCCACGAACTTGTAACTGCATTACATCGTGTGTTTTCTTTTAAAAAAGTATCTTGGCAAATTGACTGCCCAGTGTCTGATGTAAAATATGGTGCAGTCCAAAAACAGCGGCGAGTGCCGGTGATGAAATCCTTCAACAGTATTCACCGTCATATCAGCTTGCAGAGATACCTCATTTGAAGGACTCCATTAGATTGTTTTTCAGTAATATGTTTTTCACATTCAAATGATACAACTTAAACACAAGCAAATATAATGAAAGCTTTTTAACAATTTGCAAATAATTTATAGTACAAGATTAAAATAATTATAATATGACACACGTCGGTAGTAAAATATAAATTCAAACAAACGCAAAAATCGTTTTCCACAAAATACGTAGTCTTGACGTACTTCTGGTATCTCCCTTTATGTTCCTCTTGTAGATGTCTTCTTTCTTTATCTATAGTTGTGTTCACTTCGCTTCCAAAAATAGAACTGACTTGGGTCAAATGTACGGCTCGCTTATAAAGTCAAATGAGACGATCTCGAAACCACTAGAAAGTTCTTGAACTACTGTTGAGCCATAGTTTTTAAAAGAAGGGGAACAATATATTTTTATACCATTGTTTGTTGACACAATCCAAAAAAGAAATATGAGGCAGTCATAAGAAATGCCGACAGAAGTGAAAACTCAAAACAATGGAATAACAGTGTTCTTTTTTAATTTTTAAATCAATTATAGTCCGAACAATTGCAGAGCATGTCGATGACGCGAAATCACCTGATTTTACCCATTCATAAATTGAAACACCCATATGATACAGTCGAGTATAGTATAATACGTCACGACTTCATCGGTGACGCGAACCCATCAGTTTTTCCATACCAAAAATCTCTAAACATGGCTAAAGAAGGTTTCACTTCAATAATACTTCATCGAATCTATGACAACACGCCCGATATTTCGAGTAAATTCTATACGATTCCAGAGATTTCGAGATGTTTTTTTTTTTTTTATTTTTAGTCAGATCGAAACAATATATAAAAAATATTATAATTCGAGATTCTGTTGTTCGAAACGTGTGCAGCTCTTCACGAAACCTAATGTCAGATGAGTGGCTCCATTGTATAAACTATTAAGATATACTTAAGATTAAATGATAAACAAGTGTTAAGTAGCGCCCACGGTCCAGTGGTTATGACAATGAGTTTGTTGTTTAAGTAGTTTCATGTAGGTATACGACTAACTTAATCGTATCAAGGTAAATAATATATGAGCTTCCAGAAGGCATTTGGAAATGACAAGGTAAAATAAAAACAGAATTGTGTCTATCGTGTAATTTTACCGTATGTAAAAGAATCTCAACTTCTTTGGCTTAAAAAAAAAAACTAAAATTTATCCCACGTACCAACAGCATAATGAAGTTAGTTACAAATTATACCTTTAATGATAACTGCCTCGTTAGCCTAGTGGTCGTAAGCGCGACTGCTATGATCGAGGTTCTGGGTTCGATTCCCAGGTCGAGCAAAAAAGTGTTATTGGGTAATTCTATAAAAATTCTCAGTAGCAGGTCAGAGTTTGGCTTTGTGCCCGATTAATGGCAATAGGCTCGCCCCCTATTACATGGGACCTAAAAAACATACTCGGCGAACTGTGGGTGTACATTAGTACATCTCTGCCTAACCCTTCGGGGATACAGGCGTGATGGTACGTTATATTATGTGTTGTAACAAATAGACAATTTACGTATTTTCATTCGAATAAAAGAAATTTAATATAATGTGTTGACTTCATACAAAACTTATTAAATATAAAACGACTTCCTTTATCAATCGGTGTAACCGGTTTGAATTGTATTGTAGCGGAAGTTGTTTTGGTACGCCATCTGTGCATAGTTTAGCTAAACAGAAATTGTACAAAAAGGATTAGTTCAATCATTGTAAAATCAACCATGTTCGGTGAAACAGTAAAAGCTGTAAAAAAAATTAAATCAGTCCACCGTCTCTCAAAACAGATTGTGCCCGCTTACACGCCCGCGAAACCACCTTACCCTCCCAGGGGACTGGCAGCTGACTTCAGTCCCGTACACCCGTCATCTTGCGGCATCTCAAGCCTAGGTCCGTTTTCCTCGGTGTGGAGCCCTTGAGTCTAGCAGCCGCTTGCGCGCTATATAAGTGGCACTGCACTAGCTATCAACAGACAATTACACATAATATGTTTATACATACGTGCACACCACATGGGTTCTCTGAGGGACTTTTTATTTCTTTTAGGGACTTTTTTTTCTTTTTTTACGATAGTTTTGACTATGTCTACAGATTACTAAATACATATGCACATGTTCCTTCCTCTCAGGAGGCAGGGGCATGTGTTTATGTATGGGTTAGTTTAGCTCGAATTCTTATGGATAGGGAGGTAGTCAGATCGCGATTTCTTTGCATTCGAGGCAACAGCCCAAGCCGAGGTCCGGCCACTTTGTCAACCTTGCACGCTTCTTGTTCACGCTTTCGCGGCTGAGTACCTTAAGCGCTCGCCCCCAAGCCCGGTAAAGTTGTAAAAGCCATCAGCGACTCCAGTTTTTATATCAGAATTGGATAGACCACAACGTCTTTGCTTGCACATAGCCATTTTTTTTGTTTATGATTTGTGTCGTGGTTAGTTTTTAGTTTGGGATGATGATGGCCACTGTCGATAAATCCTCATTTCTTAACACTTGTTACTGGTGCTTTACTATTATTACCATCATATCCAGAAATTTTGCTAAAATTAGATAAACAGTAAAATGTGCAAGTTAATAATAAGGTAATGTACTAAACACTAATCACCTATTAACGTGCAAATAGTGGGCATTAAGAAACACTCTATCACCATGTTATGGTTTCATCATGATGTTTTCATTAAACGAAAGCTCAGGCTCATTGCAGAGATTCGAAGATACATCAATTGACGCGGAATCCCGTACATGCTACTACTGAACTATCATTTCCGTCTTCACATCTTTACTCATATCATAATCTACCAGTTGAATATCAAACCTTTGACACGGAAGGACAACCCTTTTCCTGATTAAGGTTTGAGTTGGAACTCCTCAGGTTCCAGTGAGTGTTAAAAAGTTCTACTACTCTTGGACGTTTAAGCTAACGACAGAAAAATTTAATGAAATGGACTCATTAGGTACAGTATAGCAACCTGACAAACATAAGTTATCTGTCGATAAACTTAGAATGAAATACTTAATGTATTAGATTTTCATTTAATTAAAAACCTTGTTGTATTTCCTCAAGCGAAACAAAAAGTTTGCGGTCCCTTACCAATGCAATGTTTAATTAATACGTTTTTGAGCTTGGAACGAATACGTTATATAGATAGATCAGTAGGTAACGTTATTAACATATTTGTATACTTACTTTATTAATAATATGTATGATAATAGGCGTGTTTATGACAAAATCAAATCAAAATAATCTTTATTCAATTTTGGCCCTAAGAAGGTACTTATGAACGACAAAATACTACTGACGGTTCGGAAAACGTCCCAGACATCGAGAAGAACCGGTAAGGAACTCGATCGGGTTTATCTTTTTTTTGTCAAATGTACAAATTTTAATATAACAGGTACAATAATAATAATTAAGTGGATGCACAGAGAGGGAGTCACTTCCAGACAAACAAATTCCAGACAAATAAAACGAGGGGCAGTAAAAATGAAAGTCATAATAATAAAGTGTGTAATAAAGAAATTTTTGAAGTGAAAACTTCTTCCGCCACGTTGAGAGATTTTTGATTGATAGGGGAAAAACTTATGGGTTCGCGCCACCGATGACCTGAACATGCTCGTGACGTATTACGCTTGCGTCAGACTAGTGACGTGTAGTTTAGCAGTCTGAGTACATGTATACTCAGATATACACAAACACGTAGTATATACTCGACTGTATCATATGCGTGTTTGATATTTTGGATTGGTAAAATCTTTTGATTACCCGTCACCGACATAGTCTGCAATAATTCAGACTATATAATATGATTTCAAAATTCAAAATTGAGTTTTCACTTCTGTCGACAGTCCTTATGACTGCCTCTGTTTTTTTGTTGTTGTATGAACCATCATATTGTATGAAAGAAAACCGTTTTCATTCGTTCGTTATTCCTGATTGAAATAATCTAAACTTCATTAAAAATTAATTATATCGCTGGCAGTTTAGGTTAGATTAGTACCACGAAATGAATTCATTAAAAATATTAAAAAACTAGGCGTAAACAGCATGACTCAGCAATAAACGGCTTGACTGAGAGGAAGCTTTTCCCATCAGTGGGTTTAAGTGAGTTTTTAATTAGCATATTATAATGAAATGGTAAATTCATGGAAGCCGAGTGATAGCTAAAAAACAAAGATCTAAGTTGCTTAAATATACACGCACACAAAAGGTTCTGAATTACAGAATAAACGTATACTAGATAATTTCACAATGTGTTCATTGTTTCACTGTTAAAGTGCTGTACTGTTCCTATCTATACAATGTATTCACAAGTTCTGTACACATTTGAACAATGTCGTCAGGGGTCGCTGATTACCTGATTTATTTTTAACGACCTCTAAATTAATTCACGTGTTTAAATTAACAGTTTATCGTTATTGTTGCTATGAATGTGTTAATAATAGCAATACATCTGTCCATTTTATTTTTGTGTCCTACGTCACTTGCGTCACTCTCAGATTTAGAAAAAAGAATAAAGTTTTTTTTTTTTCATTTTCTCTTAGATTCAAAGTATTACTTGTTTTAATTTTTGTTCGTATGGGATCATTTAAACAACTATATATTTTTGGACCATTAACCTATTCTTTCTCAAACAATCAGCTTCTTTTATCTTTTTCTTTCACGTAATATGTACTTAATATTTACATCTACTAAGTCGAATCGTTTCAAAATTTGTATATAAATCTTACAAACCTTTTTCTAGTTCTGGTGGTATGATATTTACTTCGATGTTAAATAACCAATTAATGTAGATCTTATACCACATAATGGCTTTTGATGAGAAATTCGAATATCTCAAAACAAAACCTATTCCTGTAATATTTTATTTTAACATGTGATTAGAAAAGATGAAAAAAGCCAAATTTTGCTATTCGACATACATTATTAGGTACTTTAATTATTTAATTAATATATATAGGAGAAGGGAAAGAATGAAGAGGATATGGATGGATTGTGTGATGATTAATATGTGTATAAAAGGTATGAACACTGAGATAGCTATCTCATGATAGACGAGAGTTCAAGAAGAAATCGTGTTGTGATGACCCTAATTAGGTGGTATCAGGATAAAAAGAAAGAGAACAAAACTAACGTAAAATTGCAATCAACAATCGATACACTGAAATTTTGATAACTTACAAATGAACATAGGCTGCAAATTTAGACTTAAAAGACTTGACATGGTAATTCAGTGTCTTCTTACAGCAATATATAGAGAAACTGGATTTTTTAGTTTCATGCTTAGTTTAGACAATATATCTCGCATCCAATAGAACAACCACGTAATTGCGTTTAAGTAATTTTTCAGTAAAAACATTTAAAAGATTTGAATTGATGAATATTTTACAAATTTAAGCTAATTCTCTGACGACATTCACTCCCTTTATCATAAACTATTGTAAGAACAATTGTCATATTTTTTCTATAGATATGATTTTTGTAACAGGAACTTATGACACCAAAATTTAATTTTGACTTTCTTGTAATTATATCATTGTAGAATTGTATGAGCGATATTATAGAATAATCCCACTCTATGTCGAAACCAAAGAATCTCTCGACAGAAATTTAATCAAAACAATTCAAACAAATCAGTCGTTACACCCCTTTTTTGGATGGAAAGCTGGGTGTATTTTTTTTCATTTCATTTAAACATCGCAAACAAACGGAGGGATTCTGAAAGACCCTTCGGACAAATTTCGGACTCCGTTAAAATTAAACACTAAATAAGTTTCGTGTTTAACGAACCGCCACGTTCCAAATTCAAAACGTACTGCCATTTTCGAATTATGTGCTTTAGAATGGCGGCATTCATATTCCGGCATGCTGCGTTGGCTAATTTGTTTGAAAACTTGTTCTCTTGTGAATGAAACTAGATAATAGATACGTTTTGTGTTGCTAAATTATCTAGGTATAATATATTTAGTATATTTACATTAGCTGTTATTTTTGATTAGAAAACTTTGTATATCGAAAGCCTTAAACAAAATATTTAATGCAATGAAGAATTAATATATATTAATTCATTGAATTATATTATATTATAAATATTAATAAGTTCAAAAAAATCTGCTTTCTGAAAACGATAATGAATAATATTATAAATTGTAATTTATAGATATAAAAGTGATATCCAAGAGAAAAGATTGAGACATTTAAAAAAAGTTTAAAAAAACCGCTACAATTTTGAATAACTTAAAAGTAACTCTGTTGTATTTTTATATTACAGTGGGGTGAATAGTGTCGTTGTCCTATTTTTAATCTTGACCGTATAAGAAGTAGGACGACATAATAAAATAAGACATACAATGCTTTGAGATCGAGGATGGGTTATGCCATTCTTCATTACTGTTGTGCATAACAAACCAAACGTATACGTAAATAAGTCACTTGCAACTAATATAATCATAATTAAAAAAATAATAATACGTGAAGCCGAAAGCTTTCGGTACCTTTTTAAGCGTATTGCATGCACGGAACACTGTGAGATTTGGCATGGTTAAAGTTTATATGGAGAAGGAATGCAGAAAGCTAAAAGTTATCTATAATATCTTTTACTAATATATTTAATTAAATAAATTAATACTTCGAATCCTAACTTGACCAGTGCCATTGAACTTAGACCCCTCAAAATATTGACATTGTCACTTAACGAAAAGTGACAGCAGATGATGTAGATAATAATACTCATGGTTTATGTTATCGAATACTGCAAATGTCAAACAGAAAATAGTCTATGATCAAAAACTCGCTGGTCGAATTTCGAGCTTAGGGCGATAGCTAGTATTAATAATTTAATGGATGTACAAAGAAGGTGTCACATCCAGACATCAATAAAAATTCACACTATATTAACCTTTTCACAGTAAGATCTGCCTTAGATATGTTTTCCAGCAAATCAGTAATGCACTTCGAGATCTTATTATAGAACCTAAAACTTTAATTGGTCTTACACTTTACATTTTCTGTACGGACATTGTTTTCTTTTAACCGATTTAAACAAAACAGTATTGCGTTATGTAATCTATAAATTTTATATAAAATCACTAAACGCATAGCAATTTTGACGGGCGTATAATTATTTTGGCTAAATCTGCGATGCCTCGAGGCGAGGATCTGCTGCCGTCGTTTCAACCTCGGTAAGTCTGTGCGCTCCTTCAGCTCACGTTGTACACGAGTGGAGCTATACCAGGCTTGCGAAAAGCGAATAATTTTTGTTACGGGTATCCCGAGTTTTTTGCTTTATCTTATTACATTAAGTGAGCAATTCTTGTATATTTTATATAATTGGTTTCTTGGAAACGGCTACTACGATTTGGATGAAACTTTGTATTTAGATAATGTTTTAGATTCCAAATATACCTAGATAGGTGTTTTTTTTTTGTAACACAGAGCAAAGCTCTGTCGCCCAGATGTTATTTAACAAAGTAACTAAGGAATAACAATAAAACATTTCAATAAACTGGAGAAATATATCACGAAGCCCAATCTACTTAAATTTACAGAATGCAAAGTGGGCATACTCCTTATTGAAAATTATTGTATGGAATACCTAAGTCGTAATTAATATATAAAAAAATGTGATTTAGGTATATCTATTCTGATGTTCGTCTTTCCAATAACCCTCAAACACTTTCTATTGAAATTTGCCTTAGATTTAAATTTTATGACAATTCAACTAAAATTATAACGACAGCTTAATTACCACCGAGCGCACACATGCAAACAAAGTCTCGATAATTAATTTAAATGGATGGATTCATTGGATGATTTTAATGGATTTTTAATGGATTTAAATAGCGTTGAAAAATCTTCGGTACGCATAGCAACGCTTATGTGGGTTTCGAAAAAATACCCCAACATTTTTCAAATTCTATCGAATTTCGTCATTTCAACGAAGCCTTTTATGTTTTCGTCACGTAACCAAATTGGGCCTCGGCAAAAGGGAACGATGCTCAATATTTATGAATTATTAAGAAATTTGAATCGTTTGTGGAGCAAAGTTTATAGGAGTTGAGAGAATTCATAGAATTTTCGAGGAGTTTGCGAAGTTGATAAAAATGACGCTCGGAAATTTTAAGGAACTACGTTGATAAAGAAGATCTTGAACTATTTAAAAGAACCAAAGAGGACCTCATTTCGCTTTCAAGGCGTTTTCTATCTAGTGGGAGTTCACAAAGTTATCTTTAACAAAATGCTGATTAGTTTCTAAAAATACAGTTTTGTAGTTTTCCAACGGTTTATTAGTATTGAAGAACATGTCTTCCTCTCTTTTCGCGACCTACCCCTTTTTTCTTATTCCGGCAATGCATAATGATCAATTATGATCTGGTCTAATCTAAGGCATTTAGTATTTAGTGGAGGCCCTGGTGAAAACCAGCGCTATAGTATTTTGCTATAGCATACCCTGAGCTGAAATCCTTTTTGATGTCGAGAACGGCATTCGTATAGCATCGTTGTAATGTTATAAATTAAATTAGTAATACTTTATTGTAATCTCGTGTTTAATGTGCGTTGTATTAATTATGTCCGTATTTTCATCATCAAATAAATGTTCCTTCTTTCTTACATATCAAGCATGATCGGCAAACATATTATTGGGTTTTTCTAAGGTTGATAGAATCATCAGCACTAGAGTCAAATGATGAATCAGTTTCTTAATGTGAGAAGAAGTTTTATATTCGTTGTAGAAGATATAGAAAGGAAGAATGAAGCATTTCCTCATGTAACACCGATTAGTTTTGATAACAAGCTGTCAAATTTGATTGCTGTTAAGACAAAATATTCAAAAGATTGTATAGGTACAAATATATAAAGTTGAAACAACGAGAAAATTCATAAAGTAGTTTCACTAAAATGTTCCCTCCCTCAATTAACACTTATCTTAATTCTCGTCCACTGTATTTGAATTACCATAACCCTAAAAAGTTGGAAGTGGTCTCGCGTGACCCAGGCAATTAATATCCGAAACGCCGCACCGTGGCCGTCCCGTCCGGCTTGTCCCATTACGAATGCAGTTGGAACACACACTGAAGTGTCAACAGTGACACACCGTGAAATGTTAATGAATGAGATAACCCATTTAGTATAATTTATACAAATATATATAGCAAAATTACTCTTCAATGATACACCAAGCGTATAATACTTGCGTCTTTCATTTTGAATAGGAATGGTCTCATTACCTATGGGTGGTTTTTATTTTAATGATACTAAGGATTTGAATTTCTTTATCATAAATTTTAATTTATACTGCAATAATGATAAATGTGTATCCATCAGGTATAACATAAGTCATTATCATTATATTAATACGTGAGAAGAAAACTTTGGACACCTTTTTAAGTGTATTGCGTATACGGAAGTCTGTGAGATTTGGCATGATTAAAGTTTACATGGGGAAGGAGTGCAGAAAGCTATAATTTATCTATAATTGAATAAATTTATATTGCGAATCCTATCTCGACCAGTGTCATTGAACTTAGACCCTCCAAAATATTGACATTGTTACTCTATGAAAAATGACAGCAAGTGATATAATTTCACTGTTTAGGTTCATACTGCAAATCTCAAACAGAAAATAGTCTATGATAAAAAAAAGTCGTTGGTCGAATTGCGATCATTGGGCAACCGCTAGTATTAATAATTTTGTGAATGCACAAAGAGGAAGTCATCTCCCGACATCACCATCATTCATATAATGATTCAACCTTGTTTTACTGATCGGAGATCCACCATATAATAGCTTTTTGACCGTAAAAACTGCTTGACATGGTCCTTGAACTTGTTACCTGGCAAATCAGTAACGTGCTTCGGTATCTTATTATAGAACTTGATACTATTACTTAAATCACGTTCTGGAATCAGTTTGACATCAAGTCTGGGATCAGACTTGGTCGCGATTGCTGTGCCTAAGCCCATCATAGTGTGTATAATATGTGTGTGTATGAACAATCAGTGTATCTATATCCAGCTGCCCAGAGGCTTACAGGCAGTTGTAATGACAGTGTAGACCGTCAAGGCATTGCAGATCTATCGTTGGTTGCCGTTATACTATAGCCGTGCTAATATAAAATTATACAGTTTTAGGAGCACTTTTAGATGGAAAGAGATTACTAGCAAAAATTAAATAATTTGTAACATCACACACATCTGCCTCGTTAGCCTAGTGGTCGTTAGCGCAACTGCTATGAGCTAGGTCCTGGGTTCGAATCCCAGGTCGAGCAAAGTGTTATTGGGTTTTTCCTATGAAATTCTCAGTAGCAGCTCGGAGTTTGGTTTCGTGACCGATTAATGGCAATAGGCTCGCCCTCTATTACATGGGACCTAAAAACATACTCGGCGAATTGTGGGTGTACATTAGTACACCTCTGCCTAACCCTTCGGAGAATACAGGCGTGATGGTATGTTATGTTATGTTATCACACATTAAAAGAGGCTCATTTGACTCCATGATATGTGACGTCATAGGATCGCTCGCGATGCGGCGGCGATGTTACTATAAAGCTCAGGGAGTCGAGTGGTGTAGAGCATTCTACTTCTAGTATTGTACGATGTGTTTGAACTGCTGGCCAAGTGTTTATTTATTATTATTTGCATTCATTATGTAAAATGTGAAGCAATAAACTGGTTGTATAATATTTCTATATAATTTATCAACTTAGTCAAGATCATAATTCAACAGTCGTTAGAACTTAATTATTTATTATTACATTTAACTTACGGAAGAGTTGATTGCGTGAGCATCACCATCATAACTCTTATTACCCCAAAGTAGCAGTGCTTATGCTGTATTTTTATCTATCAAGGTGTGGTAGATAAAACGTGCTGACACACAAGCCTTTTAAAATGAGTCCTTTGTGAGTAATATTTCTAACTGATATTTATACATATAATAAAAACGTAACTGATCGATGTCTGTGCATAGAAGATATATGAGAAAAACTATTATTGGGGGCTTTTATCAACGCAGCAGAACCCAAAACAATGATTGTTAGAATTTTAGTCGGTTTGTCTGTTTGCCAACGTTTGTGCGCGCTAATCTAAGAAACGGCTTAACCGATTTGGAAACGGTTTTCACTAATATATTGTGGTGAGGTTCACTTAACATTTAGTGTATGTTTTACTTCAATAAGTTCCCAAACAAAAAAGTTATATTAGTTTAAAAGATCACGTAGAACACTTGTATATATAATAAAATATATATATATAATAATAGCTCTTCAGTTGCTGAAATTTTAGTTATCTGTATATATCTGTATATATCTGTATGGTTTGTAAAACGATGATGATTGAAACTTTTCATAAAATAAAAAAATGAAGAGTTTCGAAAATTTAAATTTCCAATATAAGTTGACCTCAGATCTATGTGATAAGTCATATTAAAAGGGGGTCAGCATAGGTTGGAATTCTGCAAGGGATGGCAATTCATTTCGAAAAAGATCATTCAAAAATCAATCTTTTTCCCATTCACTTTCAGATTTGTGTTAACAATATAAAAATTCTTAAAATAGAAAATGAAAAGGACACCACCACAATCGATCTTTTGTCATTTTTACCTTACCAAAGTATCAGTTATTATAAAGAAACATAGAAAGGCATAGAGAGAGAGAATTTATTACAGGTATGAGTACAAAAGTAACTGAAGATGAGGATCATATCTTGTGCTTTACAGGCCAAACTGCAGGTCTTTTTGGCATCGGATTCTTAATAAAGAAAGTTTTCAAGCGTAACGTTGTGAGTTATACAGGAATATCAGAAAGAGTATGCGTACTAAATTTTAAGTTTGATAATTACGATTTAACTCTCATACAAGTTTATGTTCCAACAGACAGCGCCAGCGACGACGAAGTCGAAATATTCTACGAAATATCCAGCAAGCCCACGAAATAGCGGAAAACACATAATATGTATGGGAGATTTTAACTCTAAAATTGGAGTATCGAAAAAAGAAGAATCGTTAACCATTGGGAAATATGGCTATGGAATTAGGAACAAACGAGGCGAAAGATTATTCCAATATACCTCTGAACAGAAGTTAATGATAATTAACACATTGTTTAAGAAAAGAAAGAACAAAAAATGAACATGGCTCTCGCCTGACCGAAAAACAAAAAACGAAATTGATTTTTTTCTTTCAAATACACCACAAATATTCACTAATTTTGAAACAATATCTACCCCTTTTCCATCGGATCACAAGATGTTAAGAGGCACCATTTAATTAAAATCAATTAAACAGAACAGAATAAAATTTACAAATGTAGAAAATCAATTAAAGACTGTAGAAGACCGTTCCCAGTATTTGTTAAAAATAAAAAGCACAAGTTTATGACCTGCATGAAATCGAACATTCAGATGTTGCTATATATTACAATAAATTATAAAATATTATCAAATCATGTTTACAAAAACAGCGCGACAAAAAACAAAATCATAAACGATCTATACTCACAGAAAAAACACTAAATCTAATGAAACAATGAAGCCAACTGATACATAAACGATATTTAAGTCACACCGAAAAAGAAGAGCTAGCAAAGCTATTTAAAATAACCAATAAAAAAATTAAGAAAAATTACAAAGACCATAGACAGTTTATATTTACAGAACACTTGAAATCTGGCAGTCTAAAGAAAGCGATAAAAGAACTTAACATTGAGAAACAATGCATATCATCACTGAACTCGAGAACTTCAAAACACCAAACCCGAGCAAGAAGTGATTAACACTGCTACAGAATTCTGCAAATATTTATATAGTACCTCTGAGGATTTGAGCCAGGATGACATGGAAACTTACACTATGCCAAATCAAAATCTTGAGATTTTATATTTTCAAGAGATTGAGGTACTAAATAAACTGGAGAAACTGAAATATGACAAAAGCTGTGGTTCAGATGGAATATCAAACGAAACTATTAAACTAGCTAAAACAGTTATCCTTAGGCCCTTAACTATATTATTTAACAAAATCCTCGATGAAGAAAAGGTGCCACAAGAATGGACAGAGTCAGAAATAATACTCTTATATAAGAAAGGCAATCCAAATGATGTAGGAAACTATCGTCCCATAAGTTTAATGTCATGTTTATATAAACTATTTGCTACTTGCCTATTAGAGAGAATTAATAACGACATAGAAAGTCACCAACCAATAGAACAAGCTGGCTTCAGAAAATCATTTAGTACCACTGACCACATACAAGTACTAGAACAAATAATCGAAAAGTACTACGAATTCCGAAGACCTTTATATTTGGCTTTCATTGATTATAAAAAAGCTTTTGATTCCATATCTCAAAATAGCATTTGGAAAGCTCTTCGCGAGCAAAATGTTACCAGCAAATTTATCCGAATAATAAGAAATATATATAAAAATTGCACAAGTAAAATAAAACTAGAAAGCTCTGGACAGAGAATAAAAATTAACAGAGGAATAAGACAAGGTGACCCATTGTCACCAAATTTGTTCACATCCGTACTTCAAAATATTATGAAAGATCTGTCGTGGAATAATAAAGGACTAAAAGTAGGCACAAGACGTCTTCACCGTTTACGATTTGCAGACGACATCCTACTTTTTTCTGAAGATCCTAAAGAGGTTCAAACGATGATGGTAGAGCTTAATGAAGTTAGCACAAGCGTGGGTCTAGAGATGAATATCCTAAAAACAAAAGTAATGACTAATCACTACAAAACACCGATTTTATTAAACAACTTAACAGTAGAGTACGTAGATGATTATATTTACCTAGGCAAACAGGTATCATTTCGTAAGGAAAACAACACTGAAGAACTAGACAGGAGAATTGCAATAACATGGAGGAAGTTCTGGGCTTATAAAGAAGTTATGAAGTCGGACATGAGCTTATTGTTAAAAAAGAAAGTAATGGACTCATGTCTGTTACCCTGCCTTACGTACGGTTGCCAAACATGGTTATTCGACTCTACAACCAACAGAAAGCTAACGTCATGTCAAAGAGCACTAGAACGAAGCGCACTAAAGATCAAACTGAAACTGAAACTACGGCACAATAAAATAAGGAAACAGACAAAAATAATAGATGCATTATCTTTCGCCCGAAGTTTAAAATGGAGATGGGCAGGTCACGTGGTTCGTAGTATCGACGACGGATGGACAAAAATCGTAACACTATGGAGCGGGCCTCACGGTTACAGACGCAGGGGTAAACCAAAAACACGGTGGAAAGATGAATTAGAGGTTATCGCAGGCAAAAGCTGGTCTTCTGTTGCTAAAAATCGTGACGCTTGGCATTCTTTGGAGGAGGCCTTTACCCGAAGAGGGCCCCACGTAACTTAATCAAATCTACATCTTATAATAATAGTACTTAAATTTATCTTAAAATTAATTACATTGCATGTTTATAACTGTTTTATTATTTTATGTAAGTTACTGGATTAAATAGGCTTTTTATTTATATAGGGAAAGAGAATTTCATTTCAAAAATTTTATTATAAACTGTTGCCATTATTTTGCTGTTGGGTAATAATTTACTGTTAGTATTTTAATTGTTAAATGACACCATAGAAAATGACAGAATAATGAAATGAATAATCCATACCTACTAATATTATAGATGCGAAACTAATTCTGTCTGTCCCGTTTGTTGCATTTTCATGCCTAGACCGCTGAACCAATTTTAATGAATTTTAGTTGAGAAAAGACATATGTTACTTTTGGAAATAAAATTGGAAGGGGTGAAATGGGGGATGAAAGTTCGTATGAAGAACTCAATTTTGATGAATTTTGATTCAAATTTTCTTGGACTTTGGAAAAAGACTTTGGCTACCTTATGTGGCGAAAATAAAACTTTAATGGGTGTAATAGGAGATGAAGGTTTGTACGAAGAACCCATTCAATCAATTTAGATGAATAGAGATATATTGGACCTTGGAAGCGGACATAGGGTATCTTATGGTGCAAAGATAAAACATGAAGAAGTCAAATAGGGAATGAAATTTTGTGTGAAGAACCCACTATTTCTCAATTTAGGGATATACAAATTCATATTTATGATTTTAGGAAGAAATAAAAGGGTTTCGCGTTTTTGAAAAATTAATCCGCAAGGTGATACAACATGGGATGATTTATAATACCATACACATAGAATGATAAATCTATCTTGATTTTCTTTTGGTTTGTCGTGTTTAGAGATCAGTCAGTATTTATGCAGTAATATAGAAGGGTGGTAGGTATCACGACCACCATACAAATAGTGTTAAATCCATAAATGGGTTTCTTTTGGTTCATCGTGTTCAGAGATCAGTCGGTGTAGTATATTCAATAATATAGCGGGGTGGTAGGGATGGCGACCACCATACATATAATAATAATAAACCCATGTATAATTTTCTTTTGGTATGTCGTGTTCCGAGATTAGTCGGTTTATTTCTATACTATCTATACTAATATAATAAAGCGGAAGAGTTTTTTTGTTTGTTTGTTTAAACACGCTAATCTCTGGTACTACCCCAGTCGGATTCTAAAAGATCTTTTTGTATATGATAGCCAGACTCACGACGAATAGTATAGGCTATCTAACATTAGGCTACAACTCTCAGCAATCCTTAAATATTAGTTTTTGTTAAGTCGGAGATGGAAGTCTTTTCGAACTGCTTTATCCGCTTGCGCTGTCGTAATGGTTAATGATACGTAAATACAATTTGCTACAAAAATACTGATCCTTAAATATATAAAAAAGGTCCTATAAATAAGCCTCAAAAAGCTATTTTGTAACAAACAATTGTTAACAATTAAAAAATGATTTATGAACATTATTTTTAGGCATGGCATATTAATTCTTACGAATAAAAGTTTCTTAGTCATTAACAAAATTTTATAAAGTTAAGTTTTGATTATTATAGTATGTTATTTTGACACATAGTTTAGGAGATAATAAAAAATTCAAATAATTTGTATTTGCGACAAGAACAATAATTATGGTAGACTTTACAGGTGTGTTGGCGTTGCGGTGTTTTTGTATAAAATTAACAAAAGTGAAACCGTGGAATACAGCTAGTTAATAATATGTCCAGGAGTAAACTTATGATGTATTCAACGTTATGGTTGGAATAAAAAAAAAATACCCAAGACTTGGTAACAAATAGAATGTCTTATTAATAAAGAAGTGAAGTTTTTTTTTTTCTTTATCTCTTTACGTTTATATCTAAGACTTGTTTATAAAATTAGCTGTTAATTTTACCGTAATCTGTTTATCACGCATCTTAAAGCCGAAGCGTTGCCCAGAAATAGAAATAAATATACACGACAAATAAAAATAAAGTTATGTTAATAGCGCCCATAAATGACCCACCGAGCGGTGTGTAGGGGTTAACGCTATACATTTTTCGGTGTTTCCTTTAATATATTTTTTTGGTCACAACATCGTCCAACTTGATTGATGTTATGTTTTCGCTTTGGCGGTGAGTAATTAAATAGTTTACAGTGGATAGGTAAAGGTGGAGTAACAATATCAAATTAATTAATCGGTGAAAAGGTTTTTTTGCAGTTTAATAGCGTTTTGGGAGATATTTCTCCATTATGAACGCATAAGTTTTGAATCATTTTCCTATTATTTTGATCTGTACAAAATAGAAAACGTAAACTAAACAGTTGTACGGAAAACGGTGTCTTATATACTTTCATATGTATTTAGTAAAAGCTGTTATTTTGACATTACAAACAGACGCTTCAATTTTATTTTATTTTTATTAATTGATTATTATATTATTTGTATAGATAATTGATAGAACTTGATTTAATACTTCAGACTTTTTAGTGTTTGACTATACATACCCTCACCTTAACACGCTAAGCTTAGAGGAAACTAGCTCATAAGTGCAGCTGCCGGAATGCCAATAAAGGTGTTTGGCGGTCATTTTTCAACTTGCCAGGACATAAAATGCTCTACCACCTTGCAGTTTTTTTAGTATGGTTTTCACTACGATGTTTTAGTTCACGGAAAGCTCAAGCGGATAATAAAGTTTTAAATTATCTTGTTTGACATGGTATTAGAACACACTATAAAAATAATTGCACAGCTAAATGGATATTAACAAATATGACTTGAATTTTACTATAATATGAATTATGTTTTCCCAGATGTTACGAACTTTAGAATAATGACCCTTTAAAAAAAAAAATATTTTTTTTTTAAATTAAATTTAGGCCCTAAAAATGCACTTATGAACCTCAAAACTTTATTACCGGTTTGGAAAACATCCTACAGCCAACGAGAAGAACCGACAAGAAACTCGATCGGGTTTATCAATATCTTATTATCTTTGTTTAAATTTATTTAAAAGTTTTTATTATATACGGTTATTATCATTTTCAGTAGATGTACAGAGAGGGAATCACATCCAGACATCACCAACATTCACGTAATCAGCCACCCTATAATACCTCTTCGACAATAAAACCAGCTTAACATGATTCTTGAACTTATTATCCGGCAAATCGGTAATGTGCTTAGGAAGTTTATCATAGAACCTAAGACAATTACCTAATAAACTTTTATTTTACTTGGTCTAAAAGACGCAATGACTATTTTATATTTATTCCTAGTATTGAAATTATGCCTGTTAGTAACAAAGTTCAAAATTATCTTCATTTTTCCGTACATACATTATATTTTCCAAGGTGTATTGGAAAGGCAAAGTTAATATACTAAATTCTTGAAACTTATTCCTTAATGTTTCGCGATTAAAGATAATCTATAATAACTGTGTCATACATAAACACATAAAATACTATATTAGTTTTAATATTAACAATACATCTGTATTACCATACAATATGATAATTTATTAAACTATAGAACCAAAAGAAACTCATATTAACAATAGACGCCATGAATCGATGCCGTTATGCTTTGATATAGAAACATTTTCGACTCTTACATTAACGAAGACAAAGTTGAATATCTATTGAGTCGTACCGATTGACTGGACACGACGTAACTTTCAAAATAAAATAGGTTAATAGGCTTTTTAAAGTCAAAAGTTAACTCACGGTTTGTTTTAAACGATCGCTTTTTATGACATAGATTAAATAAATTAAGAGAATCGCCATCCGTTGACGACACGCCGATATTGTATTAAAATTTAATTAGAATCGTACATAGTTTCAATATAATATTAAAGTCAATATATTTCTATACTTATTAGCAGTAGCAGAAGAAATTAAAGAAAATGATTGGGGATTCATTTAGGAATTGTTGGCTAGACTTTGAAGTCAAACTATCAGCCGCTCACTGGCAACACTAAGCCGAAGTTCAGTCCACAACTTACAGAGACATGTTGTGCCGACCCTACTTATATGGGACAAGAGCAAGAAGGAGTTTCATCACACTAGTCCTTCGTTTTGTTTTTCCTTTCATTTGTGGGTAATTATTATAGGACTTCATTTAAATTAACCTAAATAGTTTGACTCTTATTGTCTTATCTGATAATTTTCAAAATTTTATCTATATCTGTATAGATTTAACTCAAAAACGGCTCGACCGATTATTATGAAATTTTGTAGATGGGAAGCTTATGTCATTATTAATTTGATTAGCTACAGGAAATTGTCAATAATACTTTTACAAATCATAAAATATGGGTGTTTAAGATAACCATGACTAACATACGCGAACTTGGTTATGGGCCCTTAAAAATATCGTCTTCGCGAGTCTTGACTACCTCCAGTGAAAACTGTGATACACAGCATACTGTACCTTAAATTCAAACAGCTTACCTCAAGACTCAGCGTGGCGCCGACCGCAATTCTCGTAGACCACGTAAAGTGGTGTGGGTATCATGGATTTTTGTTGGGTGTTTAATGTCTAACCAGGATGGCTGGATCACGTTGCTACTGTTCAAATCAGTCCGGACCGGCACACATCCTTTGTCACTTGTTTCCAACGTCAAGAATAGTACAACAATATTAAAAATTCAACTTCTCCCAACACTGACAAACTTATTATTCCACGTGCTCTCAAAATCTCCAAATAGCACTAAAAAACCGAAGGGTTTTAACAGTGCCCACGCATATCTTCACATTCACAAGACTACTATGGCTTACATCTGATAATCAAAATTATTAACAGTTGTAAAAAACGCAAAACGCATGACTTCGCCTGCCTAGATTTAATAATCAAATTGGCAACAACGGATAAAAATAAAAATACTAAACGGAAATAATTACTGCTTAATTAAACGCATAAGAAGCAACGGGGAATCGCTAGTTATTTTAGTCAGTTACTTAACTAGACAATTTTTAACAAAAAATAAATATAAACTTTAACCATGCCAAATCTCAATGTTCCGTGCACGCAATACGTTTAAAAAGGGGTACAAAGTTTTTGCTTCGGGTATTAATATAACAATATTTATTTGCATGTTTTCAAGGAAAAACGAAAACATTTTTAAATATTTTATTCTATGACAAAAAAAGCATTGAGGCCCTTGATGGGTGTCAGTAAAAGCTACCAGGTTTTTATCTACACAGTAGCTTTAGGCGTCGAAGCTGTACACGGTGCTTTGTTGCGACAACAAACTAGAAATGATTTCACAACTTGAGAAAATAAATATTTTATAAAAATGTAATGGTAGCTTTTATGAAACTCTTAGACTGTCGGAGATTTTGAAATTCTTTATGTCAATGCTGCGAGCAGTTTGCAGATAGGAATTTATTTATTTTAGAATTTGACTACAATTTCAACTTTGTTATGTAACAAATTCGAAGACTTTTTAGATATCTTATTATATTAAATGAGCAATTCTTGTATAATTAGAAACACTTCTTATTAATAAAGAAAGTATAACTTCAAGGTACAAATGTTCGTAAAAAATATACACATTCAATAATTAATAATCATGCAATAATATAGCCACTCAAAAAAAAAATTCATTAAATGCATAATATATAAAACATATCTTACTTTTATATTTTACATATCTTACTTATATATATATACATATAATTATTGTTTTTCCAAAATTCAAAATACATAATAATATATTAGCTAAAAACAAATGCACTCAATACAGCTATCTTACTTAATTATATTATATATTACATTACCTTTAATAATATTTATTACCTACTACTAACATTGAATAATAATATTCAATAATTACATACTTATTAAATTCACTATAATAAATATATTAAATACTACATATACATATTAAAATAATAGAAACTATATAACAAGGTTTGGCTCGGGCGGGGGTAGGTTCAGGTTCAAGTGCAGTGTAAATGAAACTCAATCTATTCCTGGTAGGGCCATCTGTCCGATGACTTTACACGGTGAATGGTCTTGGAGTAAGC
Organism: Saturnia japonica; assembly: GCA_033032175.1. Taxonomy (NCBI): domain Eukaryota; kingdom Metazoa; phylum Arthropoda; class Insecta; order Lepidoptera; family Saturniidae; genus Saturnia; species Saturnia japonica. The sequence goes on from CM065318.1 coordinate 18,373,400, forward strand.
ACTACGGTTGCAATGACCTCCAAGGCAAGTCTAGGGAGTTATCCTTCACGTGGTTGCCGCCTGTTATTGGTCTGTATAGGTCGGATACAGACACAACCGAAACCCCTAGTCGAACCTTCCCCTCTTACTATCCGTCACCTATCCATATTCCATCTTTCCTTTCCTAATCCGCTGCAGAGTATCAGTAGCTGTGCTCTGCGGACCGAGCCTCACAAAAAATAAGTTGAGACTTGGGAGACTCTTTTAGATTCTACAGCTACCCACGTGTTTGTGCCGTGCGTGGAGACCCGTACACAGAGATGAAGGGATCCTGGAGTGCTGAGCCACCAGTGGCTAGGGTAGTATATAGCTACGGGTGACAACACGCCTCTTTGGCCCGAATTTTCTTGCAAAACGGGAGGTCCCGGAGGAGCCAATCGGGATCAATCGGCTGTGGTTATCGTCAGAGATAGCCTGGCTAGGGTTGGGATATGTGCAGTGGACAGTCGGCGGTGCACGGAACTTGTGGTGAGCCTTCGGTTAGTACCTACCAACCAGGTGGCAGCCGCATACTTCTTTGTGTCGTTTAGGCTCGTCTAGCTGCTGTTTCCTGGACCCTATATCTCTGGTGGTAGGTCCTGACGGACGGGTACTTCTGATGCTCGGACGTCCCCTACTGCGGGCTCCCTGGAGGGTGGGACGCCGCCGGAGACGAATTACAAATCCTTTAAAACAATAATGGAAAATAAAAAGGAAACCAAAGGGAAGAGGGCTGCGCCTGAGTGTGTGCCTGTCCCGATAAACAACACTCAGGCTGCAAATGCGCCACAACAACAACAACAACAAGACAGGGATGCGTCTAAGGATGCGCCTACATATCTAGACCTAAACACCCTTAGGGATGCCATGCCAGCAACGACCTCGCAAGAGGGACCAGTTTGGCAAATGACGATCAAGAAGGGAAAAAACACCAACAAGCCAACCAGCAAAGGTAAACGTGCGCAAGCGCGAACCGAAGCTGGGAAGGTAAAGAAGGCAGACCTGCTCAGGAAGCAGCTACCTGAGGCTGCTGCTGCGACCGGGCCTAAGGCCCGTCGACGCAAGCGCGGCAAACAGAAAGCTGCTGAAGTGCCAAAACCACTGACACCCGTATGTCGAAGTATGCGAGGTTTCGTCCCAATGCGACGTAAAGGCCGCAGGGGCAGGCACCGCAGAAAAGGCTGAGCAGGTTAGCCAACCCGTGACAAAGGGTGCTGTACAGCCCCGACGGTCGCGAGGAAAACGGTCTGGAAAGGCGAAGCGACGACCAGATGTCAGCTCTGGGGAGACCTATGGTCAAACCATGCCCTCCAACAAAAGGGCTCGCCCCGACGAGACTATATCTCCGAAGGGTGAGAGCAAACGTCTCAGGTTTGAGCCTAGCACTTCCAGCAAGCGCCCGAACACAAGCTACGCCGATGTCAACAAGACCAATGACCTCTGCGTAGCAGTTATGATCCAGCCGTTTCGTGATCTTACTGCGGAACAGGCAGAAGAAATCAAAAAGAGCCTGGTGACCAAATTGCTAGATATGGTCAGCTCGTCTAGCTCCGCGACACCAGCCTTCATACCAGCCTTCAGTGGGAAGCCGTTCTTCAGCGAAGGGGTCCTGAAGATGTGGTGCGAGAATGATCTCGCCCTCAACTGGCTTCACAAAACCATCGCAAGTACCCCATCACCAGTACCCAGAACTGGACTAGTTGTCAAACGACAGGCAGATATCCCCCGTAGGGTGAAGTGCGCCATGTTCGTACCCGACTGATCCAAAGATGTTGACACGCTGCGGAGACTGATCATTGGGCAGAATCCGTGGTACCACCTCAACACTTGGGCACTTTACAACGCCCAAACAAGAGAGGACGGCGTCTTCCTCGTACTTGGGATTCTGGCTGCGGAGATCCCTATAATACTAGAGAGAGGACGCCGCGTGGCCTACTCGGTAGGCTGCGTCTACATCAGGTTCTTTGGGGAGAGTGGAGGCCTAAAAAATGTGCCACCAGGATCCCCAGAACCGAACATACAACACACTACACAAGCTGTAGCTAACCCAACCATGGAGGTGGAGGCATCGCTGGCTCTAGAGCAAAGTGAAGCCGAAATCACCAAGGAGGATAACACAGTTCCTCAAGCGCGACGCATCAGCACGGCCATTAGGCTATGCGAAGCTGTCGCCGCAGCATCCTCCAGGAGTGCCAGCAGTGTCGCGCCGGAGAGTGAGGCTACCACTTGCGTTGGTAGGCCGGAAACTCTGCAGAGCTGGGGACTGAGGGACTGTGAGGGGGGATCTGAGGGGTCATTAGATACTAATGGCTTCCTTACATCATCCCCGACCCACCATTAAGGTAATACAGACCAACCTCCAGCACAAGCAACTCGTGGCGGCTACCCTGCGTCGGCAGCTGGAGGTGAACAACGAGACCATCGCCCTGATTCAGGAGCCGTGGATCAGGAAGGACAGGATTTGTGGTCTCTCTAACATCGGTGGTAAGATTCTTCTGGACACAACTGTAAGTAATCCATGCACTTGTGTCTATGTGCCAAGAAATCTAACGACTGTACTAATGAATGAATTCTGTTCCAGAGATCTGACTGTTATTAGACTCGGGGGTGGAATGAGCAACCAGCTACCAGAGCTGGTCCTCGTATCTGCCTACCTGCCGGGTGATGCTGAGGTCCCAACGCCAGAGCTGGCTGCCCTTATTCAACACTGCGAAGAGGAAGGACTTAAGCTGGTTATCTCAGCGGATACCAACTCACACCATCCCCTTTGGGGTTGCGACACCTCAAACCTGAGAGGTGAACAAACTTTATAAACTAACGTTATAAACTTTCTATTCTCTACTGACCTTCAAATCATGAACATAGGTTCGAACCGACCTTTGTCACTACGAGGGCCCAAACCATCATAGACGTTACTTTCGCATCGGAAAGGGCATCAAACTTCATTAAGGATTGGCGAGTATCCAATGAGGTTTCCTGTTCCGATTATAGATGGATTGAATATAGCCTATATGTAGACGTGCCTTCACCAGAACCGAGTCGCAATCCACGTAAGATCGATCGCGTCTCATACAAAAAGCTGGTGGAGATGGAATTAAATAAGTAAGGAAACCCACCACCGTACACTGATACGGAAGGTATAGAAATCCATCTAAATAAACTTACATCAACAATAATAGAGTGTTACGAAAAAACGTGCCCTCTTACAAAGCAATCCGCCAATGCTAAAAGGAGGGACGGCTGGTGGGGCCCCGAACTTGAGCGCTTACGTAGCAAAGTTCGAAAACTTTTTAACCATGCGAAGAACACCAGGAAAGAACAAGACTGGAATGCTTACAAGGAGTTACAACGCTAATTTAAATACCATATACGACAACGCAAACGCGAGTCGTGGCGAAGCTTCTGTACCAACATTGAATCAAACAGTCAGGCAGCCAGAGTCAAAAATATACTCGCAGGCGAGCCCAACTGATCATTGGGGTCACTTAAGAAACCTGACAACACCTACACGAAATCCGATGTAGAGACATGTGAACTCCTTCTCCAAACCCACTTCCCGGGCTGTCTACTAAGTGCCAACCAATGCTGGAGCGACGGTTTGGTAGGAGAGCGCATAGAACCGGATTGGATAACTGCCCGTAACATTGTCCAACAAGATAAGTTATTGTGGGCAATAAACAGCTTCCTTCCATATAAAGCACCCGGTTTGGATGGTATCTTCCCCGGGCTTTTAAGATGGTGCGATAAGGCAATTGCAGCACACCTGCTAATAATTTTCCAGGGCTGCATTGCCTTTCGATACACACCCAAACAGTGGAGGGAAGTAAAGGTAGTATTTATACCCAAACCAGGCAGAAGTGACTATACACAGACAAAATCTTTCAGACCCATTAGTCTCACGTCCTTTATTTTAAAGACCCTATAGAGACTCTGTGATAGAGAAATAAGGGATAACATCCATATGGGCAAACCACTTCACTGCCAACAACATGCCTATACTGTAGGTAAATCAACAGAATCTGCATTACATAACGTAGTCTCACGTATTGAATATGCTCTATCAAGTAAATTATCAACCCTAAGCTCTTTTCATTGATATTGAAGGAGCCTTTGACAAAACAACTTTTAACAGCATCAGCCATGCCATTTCAAGACATGGAGTAAATCCAACGCTTAGAAGTTGCATTGATAACATGCTTCGATATAGAGCGGTCCAGGTTACAGTGAATACAACCACCAAAGGTATTGCGGTTAGGGGGTGCCCCCAGGGGGGAGTACTCTCGCCACTACTCTGGAATTTGGTTGTAAACGAACTCATCACTGACCTGAACAAAAACAGTTATTATACTGTAGGCTATGCTGATGATCTAGCAATTCTACTCAGTGGTTCACATGAAGGCACACTCTGCGATTTGATGAGGGGTGCCTTCCGCATAGTAGAAAATTGGTGTAAAAAACAGGAACTCACTGTTAATCCGTCGAAAACGGAACTAGTGTTGTTCACTAACAAACGCAAATTGAGTAACTTTGTTTTACCAAAGTTGTTCGGCACTGACCTAGCACTAGTAGCTGAAGTCAAATACCTAGGCGTAATTTTAGACAGCAAGCTACTCTGGAATAAACACCTGGAGAACAAACTAAATAAGGCCTGCATTACATTCTGGCAATGTAAAAGATTACTGGGCAAGAAATGTGGTCTATCTCCAAAGATTACCCACTGGCTTTATACTACCGTAATTCGACCGACCGTTACCTATGGTGCAGTGGTTTGGTGGCCTAGGACCGAACTAAGCACAGTCAGACGAAAGCTGCAGCAATTCCAACGTTTGGCTTGCTCAGCTATAACCGGCTGCATGCGCACCACGCCAAGAAAAGCCCTGGAAGTCATTCTCGGCATACCACCCTTAAATCTGTTTATACAACAGGAGGCCGCGGTATCAGCAATACGAATGACAAATCTGGGACTGTGGGGCAATCCGAATGGACCACACACAAAAATTTTAAAGAAGGCTATCATGTACGAACCTCTGTTAAGCTCTCCGTGTGATAGGATCCTAAAGAAACATATTTTCAACAGAAAGTACTCGATAGAACTATGCGAAAAAAAACAGGACCAATCCGGCATAAACGAGGTTCGCATATATACAGATGGTTCAAAAACTGATACAGGAACAGGCGCCCGGGTATTTTCCTGTGATCTAAACATTAAAATATCAATAGCTTTAGGGCCACACAGTTCCATCTTCCAATGTGAATGTGTAGCCATTACTGAGGCGGCAAACGCAGTGCTGAACAGGAAAATAGAGAACCACAATATAAGAATTCTCTCCGATAGCTTTGCAGTCTTACGAGCTCTGGAGAGTAACATACACGACTCTGGGCTTATAAATGAGTGTCACAAAGTACTGGAAAGGGTTACAACTAACAACAAAGTAACCCTACAGTGGATTAAAGGACACAGCGGAATCACTGGGCAATGACGCAGCAGATGAACTGGCAAAGAGAGGTTCCGGCACTCTGCGGATGGGTCCTTTACCCATATTGCCTCTGCCGTTCAGCCTGATTCGCTCGTGGCTGCGTCAAAGAACAACAGAATCACATAAAGATCAATGGACAACAGCCAGTGACTGTAGACAGTCGAGGGAGACACTGCCCATCCCTGAACCGCGATTGTCGCGGCGACTTCTTGGTCTTAATAGAAGTGATCTACGTGTTATGGTAGGCACTATAACTGGCCATTGTTCACTTAACAAACACCTTTATGTTCTAGGTGTCACTGACAGTCCCATGTGCAGAGCATGCATGGAGGGCGAAGAAGCCGCTACCCACGTAGTCCTGAAATGCGCGGGAGTTGCAACCCAACGGGCGAAAACCCTCAAAAACCCGAGGTCACTTCGAGTTGGGCTGGCTGGAATAGCCAGTCGGAAATCTACGCACAATGGACCTAGGACAATTGGACAAGTGGAGCCCACATAACATAGAGGTTTGGCTCTAAAAAAACATTAGTATAATTAATATTTATTTCAAAATGGTGTCTAGCGTGATGGTGTTTATTCTCCTTTTAAATGTATATACATAACTACAGTTTTTGTTAGGGGTATCCCGAGTTTTTTGCTTTATCTTATTACATTAAGTGAGCAATTCTTGTATAAATTATGTAATTGGTTTCTCGGAAACGGCTCCGACGATTTCGATGAAACTTTGCATTTAGATAATGTTTTACATTCTGAGTTTACCTAGTTAGGTGTTTTAATTTTTTTAATTGTTTATAAGACACCGAGCACAGTTCGGTTGTCCGGAAATTATATATTAAAGTGAAGAGTGCGAAGATTTTAGCGGGATCTTAATATATTATTGTGAATATTGTATTTATGTCTATTTTATTAAAATAATGTTTATTATGTAAAAAATTAAAAGTCAGCATAACGAGTTTACGTTATATTCATTGGTGTCTAGCTCCAACATGTTGTTGGCTCGCGGGATCAAATATTACGAGTTAAATAAAAAAAAATATTACTCTAAAAAGTAAAAGTTTTCATCTGCGTACATACGTGCACACACTTTTTTTTTATATCAAGCACAGTACAATCCAAAATAGTGGTAACTACCAGAGTTTTTGGCGGGAACTCCAACTTTTATCTGGTGGTTTTCATTGAACTCATAAATTCATCTTATTCAACCCAATACTATTAGTATTTGTGATATTTTACATGGTGTAGTTTAGTTATTGTGAAGTGAATTATAAAAGAGAGAGAAACTCTACTACTACCTCAGAGAGAGAAACCTTCAAGGCATTTTATATATAAGATCCATTATACCTATATATCTACCAAAGAAAGGATATAATTTATGTATAACAATAAAATAATGTAAAAAACTACATTTCTTTTTGATTCATTAGCGAGATTGTTTATTTTTCAGGAAAAAGGTTTCTTCTTTGTGAAGAATAGTTAAAAGTATTGGCATGGAGCTTGCAACGTTATTAAATATATCATTGATTTATAACGCACCTCCAGTCAGTCAAGTAAAAAACCTCGTAGTACAGTATATATACCACCAACCACACCTTAAAAACATAGCACACACTGATAATTTGGAAGTGGTTGTAGTCCTTTAATTGCTAATCAACATAAGTTTTGATAACAACAAGATTAAACACTGAGATTAAATTTTTACGTCTTAAACTGATCTACAAGCGTATAAGCGATCTACGAGAGGTGTACTTATGTACATCCATAGTTTGCCGGGTATGTGCAGGTTCTATGTAATGGGGGGCGAGCTTATTGTCATTAATCGGGTATAAAGCCAAACTCCGAAGCTGCTACTGAGAATTTCATACAAAACGCCAATAATACTTTACTCAATCTGGGAATCGAACTCGGGACCTCGAGCACAGCCGTCACAATTAGGACTACTATGCTAATGAGGTAGTTGCATATTGAAATATACGTAAATATTAGATATACAAAATCACAATATATTATGAGATATTTATATTGATAAAATATTAGCATTTTGGGCATAACAGATCTGTAACAAAAAACCTAGCTAGCTCTCAGTCTAGGTCCTTTGTGCAGTGCACTATAGCCCGAAGCTGCTTAACAATAACGACAGCGCCACGTAGCGGCGATAATTGGAAACGCGTGTACATTGTCATTGCCTTAGGGTGTCCACTCTGCGATTCACTTTAGATAGTGTCAGTGTGTATCAATTCATTGCATCCAGTGAATTCTGTTTTACGTTAGACGCGCAGTTCCGTTGTGAAAAACTAAGTAACTAACATAATCTATTGCCATCACCTCAACTTGTGAGTGGTACATTTAAGACAACTAAGGTTTTTTGTGTTATAAACATACTCAACGCAACAATAAGATAAATACTACTTACTCATTTGATAAAATTATTAATACTAGCGGTCGCCCAATGATCGAAATTCGACCTGCGACTTTTTAATCATAGATTATTTTCTGTTTGACATTTGCAGTATGAACCTAAACAATGAATATTATATCACTTGCTGTCACTTTTCATTGAGTAACAATGTCAATATTTTGGGGGGTCTAAGTTCAATGGCAATGGTTGCGTTAGGATTCGCATTATTAATTTATTTTATTTAATATATTAGTAACAGATATTATTGATAAATTTTGGCTTGCTGCACTCCTTCTCGATATAAACTTTAACCATGCCAAATCTCACAGTCTTCCGTGCAAGCAATAGGCTTATAAAGGGGTAGAAAGCTTTTGCTTCACGTATTAATATATAGATAATTAATTTATATGAAAATTCATAAATAATTTATACATAACATTATAAAACTCAACATCTCTCTGCTTTCTGTCCGTTTATGTTCTTTTCATGGGAAAACCACTAATCCGATTTACTAGTTTTTTTTTTTAATCACAGCTGTTATCTGGACAGGTTATAGAAAAATGTTGTTACATAAATTAACGTACGAAAGAAGCAGTGATGACAATTATGAATCTATTCGCAAAAAAGACGCTTTTGGACGCTTAAATGGCTTACGCTGAGTAAACACTAAGAGATATACAAATTATCTAAATTCTATTAATAGATCTTAAAAAGATCTGTGATTAAATCAGCGAGAACATATATATTATCTTCTAAGGACCACCCACCATAACTGTTTTTGTTTTTAAAATAACCGGGTGCAGGGATAACACGATTCGGTGCGCGTGCTCAATATGCATGACATGCGATATGATTGAACTTTCCGTGAAGGAAAACATAGTGATGAATCCCTAGTGTAATGGCAGGACATTTTATAATGCCCGCCTGGCTAACTACCACCATCAAGTTGAACATCTGTCGCCAAGCACCTAAAGGTGTGTTCCGGCGACTGCATTTGAGAACCAGTCTTCCACCAGGCTTAGCGTGCTACCATCTTGGACCACATCATCACTTAATATCAGGCGAGATTGTCATCAAACCTACACAATATTTAATATAAAATAATGTTTTTTTATGTTCAGAACTTTATTTTAGTAACTAATTATTCTATTGAATAGTTAGATATTGAAATATATTTATAATAAATATAGGTCATTTACATATGAAATTGGAGTTTTGTTGAACTGGCCACTATGATCTCAAATATCTGACGTTTGGTTAGGAATTCCAAATTGAAATTTAGGCTTGTGTATTTGTGTTTCGAATTTAGTGATTCATTCGTTTTCGCATCAATTGATTTTTCTTCGACGCCATTTATTTCACAAAATAGAAATTAACGCGTAATTTACGACTATGAGTTCCACCGTGGGATTAGCGCTGAAGAAACAGTTCGAAGGATTAATGGTGTGTATGGGGAAGCTACTGTAGAAGAAAGGCTGGTACGTTTCTGGTTCCAACGTTTTCGTTCTGTGAATTTTGACCTATTAAACAAACCCCGTGGACAGTCGGAGGCCCTCGTTGGTAATGTAGAATTAAAGGTGGTCGTGAAAGCGGATCTATCGCAAACCACGTCATAGTTAGCTGCAGGCTTTAGTGTGAGTGATAAAAAAAAATTCACTTGAAACAAATTGGAAAAGTGAAAAAGCTCGAGAAATAGGTGCTGCATGAATTTACTGAAGCACACGAACAAACAAACACGCATTGAGCGCTGCGTTACATTACTCAATCGTAACAATAAAGAGGGAATTTTGAATCGTATTGTTACTTGTGACGAAAAATGGATCCTTTACGACAATCGGAAATGTTGAACCCAGAAGAACCGGTCAAATTCTATCCCAAGCGAAAGTTGACTCAGAAAAAGGTACTAGTGAGTTTTTGAAGAATCAGTGCTATTGTCATACACTACTGCTTCCTAAGATCTGGCCAGACGATAACGGCAGATCTGTATTGTCAACTATTGTAAACCATGGTGGAAAAGTTAGTCGTTAAACAATCGAGACTGATCAATCCCTCCAGCCCACGGCTGCTTTAGGACAACGCTAGATCCCATACTCCACGACAGACGGTCGCTAAATTAGAGCAACTTCGGTTAGAATGTCTCCGACACTCACCACACTCTCCAGATCTTGCTCCAACAGATTACCATTTTTTCGGAATTTGATCAATTTCTTGCAAGGAAAAAAAATTCAATTCTGATGAAGCTGCCCAAACCGCCTTTAAAATTTTTATCGATTCTCGCTCCCACAATTTTTCAGCAATGGAATCAATGAACTACCTATAAAATGGCGAAAGTGCATAGATAATTCATTAATTAAATGTTTAATTTCATTACATTTTTTTCGTATTACTTTTTGCACATAATACGTACCACATGCGACCACTTAAATATGATCTTGGGAAAATACATTGAAGATAAAATAATTAAGCCAAATTATAGTTTAATACAGAGTGAAATCATGATAATAAACTAGTGAATAAGCAAACGGAAATTAAAATCGGTAAGACAAATCACTTATATCCAAGTACAGTTTATTATTACGTGAGAAAATAAGAAAAACGGAACTTTAATGGGATTAAGGTCATTGGGCAACATCGAAACCGGTAAATTTACCTCATAATACTATATTTACTATGTATTGTATCTATGTCCTATATATTTATCTCATAATAATAATATCAGCCTTCAAGTTTCCCAATGTTGGGAACCACGCCAGTCCACGATGTATAGGCGATTTCAAACGCCGAAAAATTAACTGTTCTATATATTTCCCACATACAGTTGCATTAGAAGAACATTTCTCAAGCGTTCAGGTTTCCTCACGATGTTTCCTTCACCCTCAGCGGACAGTGTTACCAATTTGAATGAGTAAATGTATGCGAATTCTGATAAATTCGTTGTTACATACAAGAGTTCGAACATGTGGACATCGGATCAATATTCCGTCGATCTAAACCTCTCGACCACTACTACTATAATTATCTAAACAACAGCAAAAATATATAGAATGTATGTATATTAATATATATTACTTAACTAATATTTAGGAGACTGAGCTGCGCCAACCTAGATACATCTACCTGGATAAACTTGCAATATAAAACATTATCTAAATACAAAATTTTATCCTATTCGTTGGAGCCGTTTTCTCACTCACTTAATAGTATTAGATTGATATTGTAAAAGCATTTTTATATAATCAAAGCCACATAAATCGTAGCAGCGTTCAAGCGTGTTTACCGCGGTATTATCGCTTCAATTAACCTTTACGTAATTATTGTATTCATAGGTATAGGTGTGCCTATTTCTGAGCGTGAGAAAATCATCGCAAAATGCTATTTTCTAACTCTGACGCATGGAATTAAAACACTCTATGCTGTAACGTATTTGATTTTTTTAAATATATTACCTGACCATTTTTACAACACACACTTGCATACATCTATCTTTTGCACTTTTGTAATGAAATAATAAGAATTTATTCCTAGATGTATTGTAAGATTTTTATATAATAATGCACGCTAGCTTAAGTATTAAATGTTAGCTTAAATGCTTAAGTATTGTTTACTAAAACTCGTATTAAAGTGTATTTTAATTTACACTGTTTGTTACATACAATGGTCACTAATAAATTATTATTATATGGGATTTTCAAGACTATAATCGTCGTAAAATCGGTTTAGCTGTGTTATGGCCTTATTTGTACGTACTATTGTATATACAGAACGAGTGATCTATTTTTCACATTACTGTAAAGTAATATATAAATTATATACAATTTTTTTAATAAAATGTTTATTTTCATAACTTTAAAAACAATTACTAAAAAAAAGTTATTTTAAAAATCCTAAATCAGCAAGGCTCGAATTAATAGCAGAAGGAACTTATTTCTATCGGTGTTCAAGGATGTTTCATAAGTTTATTTGTCTTAAAGATATTGTTCATGTTGAATAATTGACTTGAAATATGCATTCAATATACAGAAACATCATTTCAAAATCTCAACTTCTAAATAAACCAATGCAAGAGTACTGGCTCGACGCAGAGCACTGAGCGCCGAGAGGCGCGGCGCGGCGCGGCGCGGCGCGGCGTGGCGTCCCGTTGCCCTTTCCGACTTAGTCAAGACGGCTACTAGCACAAACTCGAACGAAATGCTTGTTCAACAAAAATGACTCTTACACCCAACGACATAACGTCGTCGCTAACTGCTAAAATCGTGTCGGAACTGGTAACCGGTTCCAAGAGGCTGTTTCACTACCGAACTACGCAAAGCCACGTATTATATGTATATTAAACTTTATTTACGATAACGCAGCTCTGTTCGGATCATAAAATATAGTAGACAGTTAGAATTCAATACCAATTTATTTGGACCTTTGTAACGTGAGATATTTTACATTCACTTGAGATCATCATTAAAAAATGATGATAGAACATAACTTTGTTAGATTGTTTTACATTTAAAACAGTGAAGGCTCTTGTAAGATTTCCTGTCCATAAATAAAAATAAAATTAAGATGGCCGATAAAACTATTAGTTTATTGATGCATGAGATGGGAAAGTCAGAAAAGTCTCAAGGAAGTTATATACTAATAGATAAAAAAAAACATGTTTAACTTAATTGCAGATATATTAATATTTGAATAATAAACTGTCAATTTATACCATTTGAGTAATTAAAGAGTATATTAAATAACAAAAAGAAATTTATCTCTCTTTTTGCATCTCACTTTAAGATAGCTGTGGATTTTACATACTGGATTGGCTAGATTACTGTATTGTAATAAACCAAAATAACAGAAAACGCCAAGTCACAAACGTCCATCAATAGTTAAGGTAATCCAAAAGTATTCGAAAAACTGCCTAACTAGTATTATGTTGACTTGCACTTACATGCAACGCTCGAAAAAGTATAATAACGAGCACATACATAAATCAGGCATGCACACCCTACTTATCAATTACTCTTAAGGTGTATACCACGAAGATGTGTTATACATTAAATATCTTGATATTTTTCAACACCACAACCCATTCATCCATTAACATTTTAGCAGGCTCAGCTTTACCTGACCAACTAAATCTAATCAGTTTTTTTTTCTCATTTATAGTACCGACGATGTTCATATGGTTATCCTTTTTAAACATAAGTATTAAGAAAGCTATTAGATAGATGTATTTTCGATTTTTTTTAAATTACAGCTTTCGTCTTCGTAACAATTAAAGTCTAAGTTCAGCTATTTTAGCAGTTACAGATCCAAACGATTATAAGGTTTAACCACGTCAGATCGCATTACAAATGATATTAAACGTAAAATGGCTAAGTTGAAATAGAATGTCATCAATATGATGTTTAAAGGTATACTTCATGGGCTTGAAGAAATGGATAGTATGGTTGATGAAAGAAAGCTATACAACGTGAGTGTGGATATTAATAAAAGCTAAAAACGACTGCGACTAATTTGTGCGGTTCAAATAGAACAAATGTTGACATTACTGCCGTGTGATATAGTAAAAAGCATTCGAACCAGTGTGAAAGCTTAAGGAGTTTAATAAAGAATGTATGAGTTTTAAAAGGACAGAGAAAGGGCTTATCAAGTTGATATGACTATTAATAAATACAATAGTCCCGATTACTAGTGTTAAGAAATTTTTAACTTTTTTAAATTCCATCTCTAATCGAAGTATAAACCTTCCTCATCACACCATTTCCAATGATCACTGGTAAAGGTTAATAACACAGAGTTTAAACATACGAATTAGCTCTCGTTTCCTCACCACAAAACAGGTATAAAACTTGTTTACAAAACCAGGAATAGAATCCAAAACCTCGGTCACGATGCTTATCGAATAAACCATCACGTTGCCGCGGTTGCCCTCTCAGGCCGGTGCCATGTGCTAATAAAAACCGGTCTTGAAGTGTTTTATACTCGACGATTTTTATTTATTTATTCAATATTTTAACTTCAATTTTGCCTGTGATTTTTTTATAATATATAATAGTAATAGTAATACGTATTTTTATAATGTTTTGTATTTAGAGAGATATTAAATACTGAATATATTTTTGTTATACTCCGAGTTAACAATATTAATAAATAAAAATATGATTAGTGACAGAGTAATAAAAAAAAGTAATAATATCTTATTATATTAAGTGAGCAATTCGTATATATGTATATGTAATTATTTTCTCGGAAACGGCTCAACGATTTAGATGAAACTTTGCACTTAGATAATGTTTTACATTCCAAGTTTACCTAGATAGGTGTTTTTCTCTTTTTGTTTATAAGATACCGAGCAATGCTCGGCCATCCAGTTATTAAATAAAATAATATAATATATTTTCGTTCAAATTCAAAATAAAATGTAAACTTTTATCACATATTCACAGAAAAAGAAACTTATTAAAGGTACATTACCGTACCTACTAAATGTTATCTACATTAATTAATAATCGGCTTAAATAACACTAGATTTATTTGGAATAAGAACAGCAGTATTATTCTGCTTGCCTATTGAATATTGAATTTGCGTTCGTAAATTACACTGAAAAAAAATCAACGTTTGTTGGGTTTAACAAAATATGTACAATTAATACTTTATATTATAGTAGTTACTTGACATTTTTTAAGTACAGTTTTATTTCATATTATTTTATTATCGTATCGCAATCGTGTCGTCCTATGTAAATGTGTGGGTACTTTGATCACTACTGGACTACGCGAAACGTGTCTAATATTATGATTGGAGGTACAATTTATGCATATTGCTTTTTGTTTCTGGTCGCCACTTACAAATGAAACTTAGATCTAGGTAAGGTTTTATTTGCAGCAATTACTTCGAAGGTTTCTACGTAATTTGTTGCTTGGAAAGTTATAGTTTATTTGAATGAAATCTTCGTGTGACGTTCTGAGTTGTACTTTCCCACGCGATATGGATTTTAATTGACTCACAGGGCGAAATTCTCGGCTTTCACACATAAAATCAAATTCAATTTATTAATATGTAGGTCCTGGAGAAAGCACTTAACACTACCGACCATAAAAACATCATTGGGTCCAAGATATCGATCTAGCTAATGATGATATTCTAGCGTTTAAACACTTGAAACGGAAATATTTTTACATAAATCATGCATTATATGAATGAATTGGTTTAGCGTTTGACCACAACCTCACCGGATGTTAAGTGACTATGTCGCTGTAGATGGTAGCACGCTAAGCCTAGTGGAAGAATGGAGTTCAAGTGCAGCTGTCGGAATACACATATAGGTGTTTTAGCTACTTTTTTTCATCTTCAGGATGGTAGCTAGCCAGGCGGCCATCAGAAAATGCTCGTCACTATGCTATATTTTTATTTTAGCTCGTCAAATTGACGGTACTGTCTCTGATGGTAAGCACACAACGGTGACCAACAAGCGATCGGAATTCACCAGTGGTCGCCGCTGTCATGCGGCCTGCATAAATATCTCTCCAAGGGAACTATCTCAATGGTTTCTTCACGATAATTCCTTTACAGGTAGCTCAGGCTATTTGTAAAAGCTTTCGGTACCTTTTTAAGCGTATTGCCTGTACGGAAGACTGTGAGATTTGGCATGGTTAAAGTTTACATGGAGAAGGAGTTCAGAAAGCTAAAATTTATCTATAATATATGTTACTAATATATTAATTTAAATTAATTAATACTGCGAATCCTAACCCGACTAGTGCCATTGAACTTAGACCCTCTAAAATTTTGATATTGTCACTCAACGAAAAGCGTGTACTTAGATAATACTCATTGTTTAGGTTCATGAATACTGCAAATGTCAAACAGAAAATAGTCTATTAACAAAAAGTCGCTGTTCAAATTTCGATCTTAGGGCGATCGCTAGTACTTTTAGATAGCTGAATATTATTATTATTATAGTCACTGATCACGAAACACGAATCACCGAAATAAAGGATATTGACGGATTGACAATGTAGTCGAATACCAACCAAGAATTTCATAGTTATATTTACTTTATATTTATTGATATATCTAATAACATAATGATCTTTAAAAGAAAGTTTGTAAATGTAGTAAATGCAAAAAGGTAATAACGGGTTTCTAACTTTTAAAAATTAATGAGTACATTAATATTATGACATGGAATACATTGTGTACGTCACAAATAAACGTGAAATAAAGCGTCACGTTAGTCCGACGTCCACTGTCCAGTAGCGTGGAATGAATCATCTATCACACGAACCGTTTCGACTTTCATTTCGTTTTGTTCCGGACAAGTTGTTGTGATAATATCACTCTGGATGTATTAGAATGCTCGCTTATTACTGACAGATTATTCAAGTCTTAAAAATCAAAATATTACTTATATTTCTTAAATATTAACAATAAGGGCAACTCATCTATACAGCTAATCAAAGATTTTTTGGCGGAATCTTTATCAGTCGTTTGGAGGTTTTAAATAATAAATTAAATTTAATTTAATTAATTAACTATACATTTAATTATTTTTTTGTAATTATGCTTAAGTGAAGTAAATCATCATAAATAATAACTAAAAACATGCATTTTAAGTTGCCACAATACTCTCTGGGCAGTTTTAATAACAGAGCTGCTATTAGAGAGAACTATGTTTGAAAAACACAAAAATAATTAGGATTGCAGAATTATTGATGAACAAGGTTGCCATTAAATAGAAGGAGAAAAAAAAACAATTTTGTATTTAATAGTTATTTTATTAAAAATGAATTATATATCTCGGATCGTATTGTCGATGTCGCATAATAAAATTATAGTCTATGATTAAAATTAGTATGTGTAGTGAAGATTGTACAGGCAACACAGATTATACAAGCGAAGTATCATGGTTATATTGTTAGGTTCTGATCATGTCGTCTTCTATCTCTGAATCTACAAATCTTATAGTAAATTGAGAATATACAATAAAATAAAGGCTCAAAAATTATATAGTCGTGGTGGTAAAATAGATGAAATATTTTTATTCGTATGAGTACATGTCAGTTTGAGAAATATTTTTTGAAATCAACATATAGTATGAAAACACAATCTACTAGTTTCATAGAATTTGAAATCCCCAATACATCGTGGTACTGTGGTAATTAAGTTAACGTCTTCCTTCTTTCTAATTAGAAGAAGTTTCTCTTATTATTAGACAGTCTTTCAAAAATCTTTCTGTAATGGGTTCCTTCAAGCACAGCATTCCAATCTGATTTGACTAATTTAGTTTTCAAATGTGTAGCATCCGCACCGAACCGAAATAGCGGTGGCTTAGCTACACTGGGTAATTTCGATACGGTAAAAAAAACGATGTTCAAAAACTCGATAGCGCTGGAACAAATACAATGCTCTCACGTACCTTGGACTGCTCCAACACTTGCGATGATATCCACCGACACGATTCAGGTCACCATACGAATTCAGATTCGGTTTTGCACAGCGATACTTGTTGCGTGCCTCGCGATAAGAGCTCCAATATTCGACGAGTACATAAAGCATGACAGCTGTCAGCTGCGTTTGCCAGTCCCATCGAGTATTGATAATAAGGTTTTATATGAGTACGAAACAAAATGTCTTAAAAGTTTTTTTTAGATAATATTGGCGCTTTCATATTCTGCATATCTATACTAATATTATAAAGCTAAAAAGCTTGTTTGTTTGTTTGGTTGAACGCGCTAACCTCAGGAACTACTAGTTCGAATGGGAAAATTATTTTTATCCATCCCATTTATCTAGGAAGGCTATAGGCTATACAACAACACGCTTCGACCAATAGGAGCGGAGCATCAATGAAAAATATTGCAAAAACGGGAAAATTTATTCTTCTGAGAGCAGACGAAGTTGCGCGAGTCAGCTAGTTAAATATAAAAGAGATAGATATAGTTTTTTAGCTCCAGCGTTATGTGTAAAGCAAAAAAAATCGAGGATAACCTTTAATCACCCTGATTAATCACCTGATCACTTCTTTCATAAATTATTCTAAATACAGCGTTATGTTATATTATATGTGAAACCGGTCGTGTGCTACTTCTGTACACCGTCTCTAGCAACATTTGTTTTACGATTTTACTGAATTACTAATACATAACTAAAAAAATTATTATCAAAGATTTTTTGTACTGTCTAAATTCTTTAAGGTTTACCCGCACCACACACCGCACGCCCGCGCCCCGTGCCGTGGCCGCCCGCAAGCGACGGTACCTGTAACCGTGTATTATTCAGTGGCACTACTGAGTTCCATAGGGTTACATTTATTAAATTAATTATTATTTTTCATATGAAAAAACTGACAAATTAATTTCAAAAATTCGTAGAACAAAAGTTGTTGTTTTTAGTGTATGGAACCAGCCCCTGCCCGCTTTCATATACTTATATAATAAACAATAACGCTGTATACAAAAAATCAAAACCAAATTTAATTTATATAAGTTTCTTTAAAAGTAGGTAATATTTAAAAAAAAAACCAGCAATGTAGGTGGATCATAAAGACGGATGCGATACGACGCTATGAGTCACGATTTATAGAGATGCGTACGCGCAATAGTTTACGGTGCAAGCGTCGGATTACAAAAACTGTGAGTGAGTCATTTCGCACTGTGTTGTTGTTATGTGATAGTTTTATAACATTACGTTTGCTTTTGTTTTCCTAATAACGTATGAGTCTTCATATTCACTGAAATCACTCACGTGTTCACTTTAACAATTAATTGGACTAAATTATGATTTTTTAAGTCTTTCATACAAACATTTTTATGTTACTCTTTTCTAAATTGCTTTTGTAAAAATATAAATATTATAGCATGTAATTTAAAAAATACTACAATCCTTAATTCGCATATCTTTATACGCAAGTCGACATATTCTAAATAAATTTAATATTTTACACAACCAACCATCAATTGAAAATTTAATAAGCCACCGACGCAAGTAACCTGTTTATTGAGACCATTCAAGGGAGCCCAAATACAGTATATCTGCTGTACGGTGGTGACGAGTTAGGTATCCTAAGGATTCCGGATGACACTTCAGTCCCAGGCCAAGGTTATTTCAATATCATTGAAGTAACAAAATACCCAATCTATTTATCAACTAGAAAACAGCTGTTGATCTTCAACCGGCTGAACAGATTTTCTTGAATCATAGCTAACAGCAGCTAAGATCAAGTCATCTTTCAATTAAAAAAAACTGGATCAAAATCGGTTTAGCCGTTTGTGAGCTACAGTGCCACAGACAGACAGACAGACACAAACGTAAAACTTATAACAACCCTCTTTTTATGTCGGGAATAAAAACAAGCGTTCATATTAAAGCAATCTATATTCTATGATTAATTGACCATAATAGGAGGTAACTTGGCAATTTTATCTTCTATGTCTTGTCAGTTCCTGTACATAGCAGTTTAAATACTTTGAGTTTAAGAACGGTTCCACGTTAAGCCTAGAAAGAGAACTAAGTGACAGAAATGAGATACTCTGTGATCAGCTCTTCAATTTATAAGATAGCACTATGAAAAACTGATACTATGATCAGCCTCGTCGTAGGATATAAATCAAAATCTTTGGGTGCAGAGTAGACTTGACTTATTAAAAAGACATTGAAACTAGAAAAGGTAAGAAGTGAAAGTTAGGTTATTATAGTGAGTAAAGTGAATGAACGTAAGTACAAATTAGGAAGGACAGAGAGCAGAACCACAAAATTGCCCAACAGAGTCCATTAAGGATATATATAACCTTAAAGCTACTTATACCCAACTAATTCCGTACCGGTTCTAGATGTAGGTTGCAATATAATTCCTCAATCTAATGTATTTTAATACAAATTAAGCTCCAAGGTAGTTAGAATTATTTTCACTTTCAGAAATGAGCTGAATAATAAAATTGCGTGTGTATGTGTATGTATGCTGTAAAGAGTAAGCATACACACCTACATATATAGTGTATAGCCTCCATGTTTTTAACGTAGTAATAATGATCAGATGGTTCCACTTTTGACCACCAGACGGTGTAATTATCGAATGATATAATAATAATAGCAGACTGCAATAATAATAACAGTCATCACGCAGACTATACATTGCACACTGTATAGCCAACAAACACAGACTATACATACAAATCTTACGCTTTTTTTTAATGTTACGAACGTTTTTTGCCGACTAGGGTACTCCTCCGCAACGCCCCTTAAGGAACTTCCAATATTAAAAAGATATATTTTTTATGAAACAAAAGTAGAAAGTAATCAATCAGTCAGACTACTTGTAATCACTACAACCTATAAATGTCGTTATCTAAGTAAAAACAGTACCTACTTTAGTCCCAACTGAAGCCAATCACTCATAAGTTGGTACTTTTGATGTTTTTATTTTAACATTTGCTACTTTGTGGTGGGTTTAGGTGGGGTACCGCAATTAAAATTCAAAATCAAAATATTCTTTATTCAATTTAGGCCATAAGAAGGCACTTATGAACATCAAAAACACACACTCACACACTCAAACATCAAAACGCAAAACATCCCAGGCCATCGAGAAGAATTGGCAAGAAACTCGATCGACAACATAATTATTAACCACAATCAACACTTAAACATTAATTATATTTATAAAAACTAACTAGGACTTAAAGGAAGTGAAGACGATAAACTAAGGTATGAGTTTAAAATTTAATTTTCAGACAGATACTTGTAACTAACGTTCAACGAATTTTTGTTGACGTTTTTGTTTAGTTACCCTAAACGACATTGTCACCGGAATTAATATGCAAATGAAAAACCAAAGATGTTTATACATAGTCCTTTCTTTTATCCTATTTCTATATTTTTTTCTTTTATTTAAAAAAGTAATATGTTTACTATATTACAACTGCAACCGCTAAAAAAAGAATATACCTTATTATAAAAAAGTGTCATTAAAATCGATACATAATAATTATACATTTAATTTTAAAAAAGTTTTTTTTAAATGAAGAATTATATTTAAAAATTGGTCAAGCACTACCTATATAATTAGAATCGTTTCTTAGTTATACTTTTTAAATGGTAGTTTTAACTTGGGCACAAACTTCCGCCTTTCAAGTCCATATCTAGATTTCGATGAATTACCTACTAAAATATATATAAAAAATAAAAAATCTTAGTCAATCCAATTCTTATAATCGTTCAAGTATTTAAATAAATTATAACAGCATCATCAACCAACAAATCTTGTAACATCACATAACCTTAGACCCCCCAATATCTCGAGTTCGCGGAGGGACCACTAAGATTTTTAATTTAGATAAAAAAAGGAAAATAGTATGATGGCATCATTTTACATGCGTGCCCGAGGCTTTCATCAATGAATCGAGATATTTGGATAGGCAATCGCTTTTTTATTTTATACTAGCTGTGCTTCGCTAGCTTCGCTCACGTGGACTACAGAATGCCCGCGCGAATATTGCTCCCCCGCTACCGGCTATTTTAAAGACAAAAATGCTTATTGTGGGAGTTCTTTTAGAATATAGACATATACTCTCCCAGACTTTTTTGTAGGTCTTTTTAATGTCTACAATTATTTAGTAGATACATTAATTTGCTATATATCTTATGGTTTACTCAGCGTAAGTTATTTAAGTGCCCGAATTGATTCACCATGACAAGTTTTTTTATTTGTTTCGGAGATTACCCGGAACAAACAGACAGATAGACAAAAATTTTTAAAATTGGCTTTTTGTAATAGTTGTCGTATATTCTTTAATATGCATTTATTAAAAACCTGTTATTTTGATATTACAAACAGACACTTAAATTTTATTAACTGTTTATAAGATTAAATAAAATTTTAAACATTCAAAATACTAGCTGTTATCCTATCCACTTCGCTGATATGCCTGAATGAGACTGAAGATTTGGGTGAAGAAAAACATCGTGATGAAACCATAGCATGGTGGTAGGGCTTTTTCTAATATCCACCTACCTAGCCACCACTCTCAAGGTGAAAATCTGTCGCTTAAACACCAATAGGTGTATTACGGCGGCTGCACTTGAGACGCAGTCAACCACTAAGCTTAGCGTTCAACCATTTTGGGCCACATCGTCACTTAGATCAGGGGAGATTGTGGCCGTCACGCTAAACCTATAACTATAAAAAATGATTTTTTTTTTCTATCAACTGACTTTAAAAATTGTATTTAATTACAATCATTTGAAATAATGATTTTTCCGCCACGTGACGTATACGAGGCTAACTTTCAGGAAAGTGTTACTTCTTACAAGTGGAGCTTGTGCTTACCTATGGAACCATCTCCCGGCCAATGGGATCCCTCTTTCTTGCTCATCATGTTTGTTTTATTTTTAAATTCAATTTTCTATAAGACTATCGACAATAACATTTTTTCCACATTACCGCTGGTTTGCTGGTAGAAAATGCTTTATAGTATTAATTTCACCAGTGTATAAAGTAAAAGTGCAAGAAAGTATTATTTCATTAATTCAATGTTGTTGAATATAGTTAAAAAATCACTTGTTTTGTGGGTGCAATTTCAAACAACAAGAACATAAAAGGTTTGTAATTGACTACCTATCCAGTATTAATAGATTCTATGTTGATTTTCTTGCATACGCCCGTTGTTTACATCCGTGCGCTTAAAGTGATGGGAGCGGACTTATCTAGTATGTCTATTTCATTTTAATAAGTTTACTGTGCTCTACTGTTGTAAACCGTGAGGTCTTTTTAGAAATTAAACAATTATACAACATTACGCCACCTAATCCTGTTAGTGGTAGTCAAATTTATATTATTGCTCGAAACTCGTTATTTAAAGACATGAGATTTATATACAGTCATACAGTATAATTATGAATAACAACCGACATAAGTATTCTATTCAATGAGGCTATTTCAATGAACCTAAAAATACGGTATCTCTGCTGTAAGTTTACGAGGAATTAGGTGAGAGTTACTAATATCAGTGAAGTAACAGAGTACTAAATCTCGACTCAATCAGACCTGTGGAAGATGCTCATACTAGAAAAGAGCTGATAATCTTCAAACGGTTGAATAGATTTCCTTGAATCAAACACTCTCGATCAATCCGATCAAGTTTTATTTGAAATTCAGTCATTTGTAAGCTGCGATGCCACAGACAGACAGACACAGATACACAGGTTAAACTACCCTTCTTTTTGCGCTGGGAGTTAAAAAATGGTAGTAAGTACTAAGGTATGGATTTCCAATTCGAAGATGGCCATCATACGATTATCAAAATACGCTATTATTTTCTTTTTTTATCGTTTACAGATTTAGCGGTATGATCAAAATCTTATATGGTGCTAAGTGACGATGAGGCCCAAAATGGTGACACGCTAAGCCTAGTGCGGATTCTGGTTCTCAATTGCAGCTACCGAAAAACATATTTAAGAACTTGGCGACAGATTTTCAAGAAAAGCCCTAACACCATGGTATGGCCTCATCACGATGTTTTCCTTCACCGGGCGCTCAGGCTCTTTGCAGGGATTCGGACTCACATTCATCGACTCGGAGTGCGTACACGCTTCCACTGAGCCATATTATTTCTATTTTAGTGTAATTTTAAAGAGCAGCTGTTCTGTCGAGTCTGCATGAAAAATCTGAACCCTAATCGAACCAATCCTACTATTTATAGCTGTAACGAATCACCGACGAAACGTCTATGTTTTTAGTTTAAGATCCTAAAGTTTTTTATAATGCATATAAATAACAAATCTTTATGCAATTTAGGCCTTAAAAAGGCACTTATGAACGTCGAAACACTACTATGGGTTCGGAAAACATCTCAGACATCAAGAAGAACCGGTAATAAACTCGATCGGTTTTTTTTAACCAATTGTACAAGTGTTAATATAATAGATTCAGAGAAAATATTCAGAGGTTATAGGCGTGTAAATAATACTTTATTTCAAATATCAGAATGGTTTGCTTGAAATAATCTATTGTCAAAGCAAACAAAAAAAATGTATCAGATTGGCCTTACTCAATGTACAACGTGTTGAAAGTAATATTAAGATAGAAGAGAACATAGTAGGCATGGTTGATAATACTGTATTCTTAGGCATCACACTAGATGCAAAATTACAATGGGGTCCTCACATTAAAACCTTGGCAGGGAAATTAAGCTCCGCTGCATATGCAGTGCGTAAGATTCGCCAGTTAACTGGCATTGCTACTGCTAGGCGCTAGGCTGGTCTACTTCGCTTACTTCCACAGTTTAATGTCCTATGGTATTTTACTGTGGGGTTCAGCAGCTGAGGTGGATATAATTTTTATTATATAAACGGGCAGTTCGAGCAATTTATGATATGGGACCACGCGATTCATTGAGGAATAAATTTCAAGAATTTAGTATCTTAACTTTGCCTTCCTAATACATCTTGGAAAATATAATGTATGTACGGAAAAATGAAGATAATTTTGAACTTGTAACTAACACTCACAATTTCAATACTAAAAATAAATACAAAATAGTCAGTCATTCTGTCTTTTAGACATAGTAAAATAATAAAACTTTTATAGGTAATTGTGTTAGGGTCTATAATAAACTTCCTAAGCACATTACCGATTTGCCGGATAATAAGTTCAAGAATCACGTTAAGCTGGTTTTATTGTCGAAGAGGTATGTATTATAGGGTGGCTGGTTACGTGAATGATGGTGATGTCTGGATGTGATTCCCCTCTGTACGGCTACTGAAAACAATTAATAAAACAGGTAATAAGATGTTGATAAACCCGATCGAGTTTCTTGTCGGTTCTTCTCGATGGTTGGGATGTTTTCCGAACCGGTGGTAGTGTTTCGACATTTTTAAGTGTCTTTTTGGTGCCTAAATTGAATAAAATATATTTTTATTTTTTGAAGGTAATAATAATAATAATAATAATTTATTGAATACACAAAGAGAGAGTCACTTCTAAAAATCACTATGATTCACTCTATAAATAACCTTTTGATAGTAAAACCTGCTTGTCCGGCAAGTCAGTAGTGTGCTTCCGGATCTTATTATAAAACCTGACACTATTCCCTAAAAAACCTGTATTGGCCCTAGTAAGTCTAAAACAGGTACGACTAATTTATTTCTATTTCTAGTATTAACATTATGCTAATCTTTAACAATATCTAACTTGACTAAGTTTTTAAGAATATACATTAAGTTATCAAGGATGTATCGTGAGGGCAAAGTTAATATACTATATTCCTCAGTAATTCTTTTTTAGTGATTCGCAAGGTCTCAGATTGTTAGATTGCAAGAACTGCCCGTTCGTTCGTCCGCCCGTATCGTTATAGGTTTAGCGTTGTGGCGAAAATCTCACCTGATCTCAAGTGACGATGTGGCCTAAGGTGGTAGCACGCTAAGCCTACTGGTTCTCAAGTGCGGCTGCCGGAACACAACTATTGCTGTTTGACGATAGATTTTCAACCTGGCGGTAGTATTTAACCAGGCGGGCCATAAAAACAGCCATACCACCATGCTATGGATTTATCACGATGTAAATAAGTGATTGACTTCATAAATATAATATTAGCAGAAGTCGACATCGTTTCGGAACACAAAAAAAGGCTATAAAAAGTTTCATCGCGCGTATCAGCGAAAAAAGGGGTCGCAGAAGCAGTTAATTTATTCAGTGGTGCGATGTGTGCGCACACCGCCTCGCCCCGCCTTGCCCCTGCCCCCCTGAACCGTTTCTTATGCAAATGAAAATATTTACGACCGTAGGTTTTATTCAGCATTTAAATAAATTAATCTGGAACTTGATTCCGAATTAAGTTTATACAATATTTAATTATACCTTATTGGACCGAAAGGTAGGTTTGATATTATTATATGGGTATCCAAGCCTCGTTCGGTGTCCAAAAAAAAAAACAATTATATACTTATTTAAACTTCGAAAGTAATTCATTATTTGAATATAAAATTTCATCAAAATCGTTACAACCTTTTTTTTGTTTTATTGTTTTGTAATGGCTCGGCACAATGACGGTAGGTAGTGACCCTGATTGTAATGTCCTTTTCCAAGAACCTAATTACATAAATACATATTATATGTATATTACATACTAAAGGACAAATTTAAAGGAACGTAAAACAAAATGCTATAAAACAGAATATAATGGATATTTATGTCAATTAAAGTTATTAATATGAATTTTGCTTAATTTTCGTTAATTGAAAATTGCAAACGTCGAAAAAGAAAAAAAATTAAATTTTTGCAAAAACATATTGCATCGGCCGGGAATCGAACCCGGGCCGCCCGCGTGGCAGGCGAGCATTCTACCACTGAACCACCGATGCTCACACACATTAATTGAAATAAGAAATTAACATATTTTTAAATTACGTTTATTAATTTCATTGATTTAGAAAAACGTGACTCTACATAAAGCAATGTATGCATTTCGATAAACTGACAAGCATCGGTGGTTCAGTGGTAGAATGCTCGCCTGCCACGCGGGCGGCCCGGGTTCGATTCCCGGCCGATGCAACCTTTTTTTTATATCTCCTTGTTTTTTTATTATAATCGCAATGAATTTAATATATTATTTATTTTACTACATACATATTTCACTAATTATATCAAAAAAATTACATATAATTTAAACCTAAAAGCTACTATTTCCTATACACACTTTGCCGCCTATTTTATCCTCTTAATCTCTTCTTTCCTCTTTGAATATCGAGAAACTCTTTCTTAAACGATGCCTATTATATAAAGTCAACATTCTTCCCAAATATCGAATTTCTTTCCTCAATACTTTCGGTTGGGCTAGATAAAACTCAGTCACGACATCGTCTTTATAATAATATATAAATTAAAAAAAATTCTCTTCAAACTTCTTTGAATCCTTTGTGGTAAGTTCGAATGTTGTGTGATAACGCTCTCATGACAGTCGCCGTCGCGGCGGGGTGCCGCGCTGAAACGGTGCACGCTACCGGGAAAGTGGATTGAAGGCTGGTAGAGAAAACACACCAAAGTGACTTACTATGTCGAGCTTTTCACAATATGAACGACGATTGAAATACGAAACAACTTATTGTTTCTGATGGTAGGGACAGCACAATCCAAACACAATGGCGACCACCGAGAGATCTAAAACCATTGGTGGTCGTCGCTGTCATTCCGGTCTGCATAAAAATCTCTTCACGTTACGGTTAAAGGATCCGATGTCGTAAGGAGGAGGGAAGACAGTGGCCGGGAGAAGGTTCCACAGCTTCACGGTACGACAAAGATAACTCATAGAGAACTTTTTAGTTCATGCCGAGATGGAAGTTACCGTAAAACTGTGACTCCGAAGTCCAGCGCCTGTGGCTCTGTTCTGGAAGAGAGAGGAGTGTTTAGAGTAGAATACACTCAGCGAGGCGATGTTTTTGAAGAGGTATTTTGCGGATCCATCCCAGATAGGCGAACTGTATTCCATACACGGCCGAATTTGTGCTTTATAACAAAAATACAGCTGAGTTACTTACTTTTGTTCATGAGTTACTTACGTCTCTCTTCATTTTACTTCCACTAGAGATACGTCCCATATGGAATAAAAGTGAAATAATAATTACTAGCGATCGCCCTAAGGCTAGCGACTTTTTGATCATTCACTATTTTCTGTTTGACATTTGCAGTATTCATGAACCTAAACAATGACTATTATTTACATCATTTACTATCACTTTTCGTTGACTGACAATGTCAATATCTTGGGGGATCCAAGTTCACTGGCACTGGTCGGGTTTAGGATTCCCAGTATTAATTAATTTTATTTAATATATTAGTAACAGATATAAAAGACAAATTTTAGCTTTCTGCACTCCTTCTCCATACAGATTTTAACTTTGCCAAATCTCACAGACTTCCGTGCACGCAATACGCTTAAAAAGTGGTAGAAAGCATTTGCTTCACGTATTAATATATAAATAAGTGAAATGATGTGTAGATGACTGTATACAGAATAAGTTCTGTGCGCACTGTGCAGTAATGCCGTGCAGTCATATCGTCCAATTACGTGTACAAATTGAGAAGCGGCGGCTGAACTCGAGTCTAGTGAAATAAACCTCTACCACTTTGTCTGCTTACTGGTATTAAACCCCGTTAAAGTACTGTTTTGATGCAAATCATAAGAATAAGCGATTTTACATAGCTTCTCATAAAAATAGCAATATGCGTGAAGTACACAATACCGTCAGTGTCATGAAAAACTTTATAAGGAGATCGGCTGATGAGACGCGCTGGTTTGTTCTATTGAGGTTGACCAGAGTAAGTATGAGCCGAGCTAACTTATACAACCGTGTACCGGTTATACAACATTTAATAACCCGAACATCATAAACTATATTACAGCTAGGTAATATAATAATACGTTACAACCAGAACACATACTAGATTAGTATACTAGGTCAGAGTTTTATTTTATTAATTTGTATAAAATAAATAATTTTTATAAAGTGCTAACTAAAAAGAGTACAATTTCCTAAAAGTAGGAAGAGGGAAAACTTGACTACTTTAGTGTGCACGTTTATTTCTTGAATTTTAATTTTTAAAGTGAAACTTGTTCCGGTGTGGTACTATAAATTAATTTGTATCTGATGACCAGTGAATCGTTTTCCATCTCTGACTTCATCCAGCTATTAAAAGAAAATAATTATTTTTAGCTTCTTTGTCAAATGTGTCATGCTCACTAATATGGATATACATTGCATTCATTTCACTTCTAATGATTGAGTTAATTCATTATTGTTAATGATTTAAATGAATTGATAATATATAAAATTTATAAGAAACAATTACTGAAAACATTGTATAAATATCGTTGTTGTTCATTTAAAATGGTCATAATTTAATACAAATAGAACATACATATTGGATGTAAGTTATTTTAAAAAAATAAAAGCAAATGTTAAATACAGATTATATAAAATAGTGGATATTGAAGTGAACTGAATTGATAGTAAACAAATAATGGCACAGTGGTAGAATGTACGGACACCGACTCGATCGAAGTGAAATTGAATCCCTGCAATGAGCCTGAGCTTTCGGTGAAAGAAATTATCGTAATTAAACTATAATATCATGGTGATAGGGTCAAAAATCTGTCGCCAAGCCTGTAGCTGTGTTCCGGTAGCTGCACTTAAGAGCAAGTTTTCCCACTATATTTATCGTATCCTCGTATCATCACTTAACACAAGGTAAGTTTGTGACCTTAACGCTAAACATTAAAACGTAATTTTTTTTAACGAAAATTTGATATTAAATGTTAAAATTATCTGCTAACATTCGTGTTAAAATTATGTATTGAGAACGAGTTTCTAAAATGTTATCGAAATTGATTACAAATATACCCGCTTAAGCTCTATTTACAGTTCATAACTTGGGCAGTTCTCAAAGAGAAACAGACCGGGCACACCTGACCAAAATACCTCGGGCCATTTCCACTCGGTTGGCGCTGTATTGCATATTATAACAAGCCCTAATTAGCTCAATACTGAATGTAAAACTTCTCTAAAGGCACGCCTGTCGACAATAATCAGCCGAGATACTTGTGCACTGAGATGATAATGACATAGATATAATAATACTCACGAAGTTCTATAGAACACAAAGGCCTAGTTATACTACAATGTTTCATTGAGTGAAACATATTTCAATATTTTATTGCACACAAATATAAAATCGCTATATAAGCAGAAATACTTTAGGTACCTACGTAACTAATTTTAGTACTGCCTTCTTTCACCATTAGATGTATTGATCGGTGCCGAATTGCACTTACCTACTTCTATGTGTTTGTCCTACTAAACACGGAATATTATTTACTTTTTAAACATAATCATCATTAGTTTAAGGACTCAGCTCTTGTCGGTGGAGCAATTGGTATCCTCTGCCTTTCTTTTGACCTCTTGATAAGAGACAAGTCGCTCTTTATCCTTCGTTTGTTGGATAAGGCTTCTACTAGGTCTTCTTCTTCGTCACTTTCCTAAAAAAAATCCGCTGAAATTATTTTAATGAACTCGTGGCGTATTAAGTATCCAAATATCTTTCCTCTTCTGTTATCTATGTTTCTCAACAACTGTCTTTCCTCGTCAACCCTCCTTAACACTTCCTCATTTGTAATCATTTCTGTCCAACTGATGTTCTTCATCTTCCGCTAACACCACATCTCAAATACAATCAACATCTCTCTGTCCCTTTGATTCATCATCCATGTTTTTTGTCACGGTTTAAATAAGCGGTTTTCTAACCTTGGATTTAATTTTCGATTTGAATAAGTGTTTATTTCTATTAAAAGCTTGTTTAGCTATTGCAATTCTTCCTTTTATGTCAGGTGAATATCTAGAGGCATGCGTTAACTAGCTACCCAAGTATTTAAAGCTATTAGCGTGTTCAATTTTGATGTCATCAAGCTGGACTGAAATGTTTACTAATGGAAATACTGGTTTTAGTAATAAACCTTTAAAAGTGTTGTCGGTAACGTCAAGCAATTCGAAATTTATTGTGTTATCAGCTATCGCCGCAATGTCATCTGGAAATCTGATAAATCGTATACATTCTCCATAAAATTAACACCTCCTATCTCCTTTTACAAGATTGTTCTAATAGCACACTCAATGAACGATAAAAAACAAAGGCGATAGAAGAAACCCTTGTCTAATATTTGCTCTCTGTTTTTCGTCCCCGATTTCTATTATTGTTTCCTGATTTTTGTAAGGTTCGAAGAGAATTTTTCCATCTCTATAATTCTAATGTATTAAAAACATGATTTCATTCTGTCTTATCTTATAAGAGAGGATGACACCAATTTTTTTTTTTTTGAGAATTCTCTCTTCTTGGTGCTGTGTGACTGGTGGAATACTTCCACCCTAAAGAAGATCGCAGCCAAATAACCTTGTGTTGTGTTCCTGTGGTGAGTAGGGTTTCCAGAGTTCCTTGGGGTTCAAAAGCGGCCATGCATCAGTGATATCCGCTTACCGTCAAGTGGGCCAAAAGATTGTTTGCCACCTTAGTTGTTTAAAAAAAAATCTTTTTAGAAAAATGTGGAAAAAGTTTAAATAAAATTATGGGATGGCTATCCTCAAAGTTTCTCTGCATGATTGAATCAAAGATGGGTAGGTCCGCAAAAGAGCCAAAGTCACCAACATAGCCCTTAGAAATACTAGACTTTTAGTTCCTTCACTTAAATAACAATTATTTAAAAAAAGTATTATATTAATCCGCTCTACCAACATCTTATGACTTAGGCAAGCGGCTAAATAGCGAGCACGGTTGAAGTGCCCGGGGCAGATTCGACCCGCGTTGCACCTGTTATTATAATGAACTATTGTAATGATATGACGTGAACAATGCATACGAGCTTTAAACAGGTTTCAGACTTATATAAAAGGCAGTGATAAAAAACTACACCCTTCATCAACTTCATACACTAACTAAACCTTGCTCTTCCTTTTTTCTTTTCTATACCAAGTCACAATTAATTACTATGCCTGTGTCACCTTTTTATTTCAATAATCAAAAATGTGTTAATTTGAAATGGTTTTTAACTTCTTAACGTTAGCTTGTAACTTATCTAAGACGCAGTATATTTTAGCTAAATTTTTAAAAGTGGTTATCTTACAAAATAAACAAACTATATCATAATAAAATACCATAAAAATGATAGAGTATTAATTAAAAATCGGCAGAATTTACACCAATTCATTATCCTTTTAAAAGTAATGTTAATTGGTAGGTTCATACGTTCAATGAACCTTCCGGTGGGTCTTATCTTCGCAAAGCGTCCTCGTAAGGGCTTTATAAAGCGTCAATACGTATGGGATTCCGCTTTGACACATATCTAAGCTGTGTGTGCCCGAGCATCATTTCATGTAAGTCGAGTATTCAGCCTTGGGCTGCACGTCCCAGTTATTGACTTAGGATATAATCCTCCGTTGCTTCTGCATTCACATACCTATCAGATTACATTGAGAGCTGCCTTTTGCCAGCGATTTTACCTTTGTTCGAAGTAGGAGCTAGCTAGTTCCAATCTATTATAAATAAATATATATATTAAATCTATATTAATAAACCTGTAGTTCTATCTGTATATACATTTTTTCCTGATATACATCCTATATGAAGAACACTGATCACGAATTGGACACTTTTTTTGTCCGTTTGTCTGTTGGTATGTCCACGACTTGATAAATTTTTATGAAATGTTGTACAGGGAAAGGATATAATGTATATTTCGTATTTATTTATATTGGTTTTTTTCTTACCACTGAAGTGAAAAACAATCGTACAGCCCACCTGATACTAAGCGGCTACCGTAGCCTTTGAACGTTTCTAACACCAGAGATATAACAAGCACGTTGCCGATCTTGTACCCCCTTCCTTAAGATTCTATAGAAACCGCAGAAACTCAACACAAGGTTATTTGGCTGCGGTCTTCTGTAGACTGGATGTATCACAATAGTTGGCCTGCCTCAAGTAGAGATAAATTTTCCAAGACCCAATACATTCCCGTGTATCTATAGGATTGAACACAAAAATTTAGAAAAATTGAAAGATTATTCAAACACACCACTACTGTGCCACATTACTTTAAAATGTATAAAGTACAATATTTATTTATATTAATAAATATGTAGTTCTTTCTGGCTTTACATTTAATATTTTTCCAAAATTTTCCGAGTTTGTATGTCATGATTTAACTCAAAAATGGCTTGACTAATTCTTATGAATTTTTGTACACGGGATGGTTATGTCATTGGTCAATTGATAGGGTATAATAATTTTCAATATTAAAAAATGAATAAAAAATAAAAAATATTAAATTTTAAAAAAGAATGAAATAAAAAAAAATTCCTTAATTCTTAACCGATTTTGGTGAAATTTTAAGTAAATACTGGAAGTATAAGTCATTCTATAATTGATAGGCTGTATGGAATGTCAAAAATATTTTCAAATTGAAAAATAAAAATTAAATTAATTCTTAACCACTTTTGACAAAATTTCGTAGACGGGAAGAATGTATACGTGATTTAATAATTGATAGACTAGAAGAATCGTCAACAATAGTTTCAGAAATATTTAAAAAAAAATGTTGATAATTCTCAACCAATTTTGATGAAAATTGTATACGTACAAAGGCTGTATGAATTGTCAATTAATATAGGTAAACATAAAATTACGGGATTAAAATAATTACCGCATAATAACAAACGCGTACGGAGCCGCGGGCATACCGCTAGTTAAAATATAAATGTAGTTATATAAGAAATATAATTATAAGCTTATCCTTATCTATTGGCTATCAGAACTAGTTTCAGTAGAAAGCGAATAATTTCCAGGCACAACCCTTATTCTAGTTTTTCGAGATAAAGTCTTGAATGCCTGTTCGACAAATATTGGTAATTTTATAATTGTTTACGGCAACAGTTATTGACTAAAATTCATGAAGGAGTTAAGGAGTCTCTTTTCTTAAAAATCTATTGTTATATAATTAAGTTATTATTTGTTATTTGGATAAAATTAAAATTTAAAATAAGGAGTTTTCTTGAACTATAACTTTTTGAGATAACTATTATATATTATTAATAATTATAATAAGACTCTAATAGTGATATTTATTAGAATTAAAGGTAAATTGCTTTAACAAGAAAATCTTGCAAATAAGTAGATTCATTAATATGGTTGATTCGTCAAGATGACTTCATCTCGCAATAATTTCTATTTGAGGCGTAAGTAAATATATCTCCTTATCACACTTTATTTCAGTTAATTTCATGTTAATAATCCGTGCTTAGATAACAATATTTCATCAGCATTTCTATTTAAACAACACGTATTTCTTTTTTTTTCGAAGACAAATATTAGTAGAGTGTAGAAAAAACTACGGAAACTTCTTAATTAAAATATCGAAGGTTTTAGAATAAGACTCAAGTCTTCTATATAACTAGGACAGGCTGCTGAGTTGTAATAATATGTTAACTATCTGATATTCAAGGCAAATTGTAGGTGCTCAATGTAATAGCAACTGCTCTGAGTCAGGTCACTTTAGAAATCCTAAGCTTCACTTATCACTATACTTTACATGTCCCAAGTAATAGTGTCTGTTTGTTACATGAAAGTACCTGCGAATAAAAATTCATATTTTAATATTGTTTTTTATTGCCGATTTTCGTCCATACGACGCACGTGTACAGAGTTGGCGGTTAAGGTCTTTGGTCAATAAAAAAAACTTTTTCAATGTAGGCCCTAAGAAGTCATTTATGAACGTCAAAACACTACTACAGGTTCGGAAAACATTGCAGTCAACGAGAAGAACGAGCAAGAAACTAGATCGGGTTTATTTTCTTTTTTTTCCAACTGTTCAATAGTATTAATATATTAGGTACAATAATAATAATTTAGTGGATGCATATAGAGGGAGTCACTTCCTAAATAACTTTTTTAATAACCTAATATAGCTCTTTATTTATTATCTTCATTCATAGATTCTCGCGAAAATAATCGAAGGAAGCTTTTTAAATTAGTTTCATATTCGCAAGTGAAACCACAGCGAAAAGTTATAGATAAGCTGTAAACGTTGATTGCAGTGATACGCATAAACCTTCCGTTTTGAAAGCCAGTATCATTGACAAGTTCATAAAGATATACCTCGTTGCTTTTGATCGCTGCATTTAATCTAGTATTCTGTCTTGATTGGTGGGGAGTGCCGCATGCAGATGAAGTTGGGTTTCATTCGTGGGATTTAATTTAATGTATATTCGCAAAAACTTAGATAAGCTACGTTTTGTAAACGACTGGCATAGTTTTAACACTAGAAATAAACACAAATTAGTCATCCCAAGTTTTAGCCTCAGTAAAAAAAAAAGGTTCTTTAATAAGTTCCTCGGTGCATTACCTATTTTCCAGACAATAAATTCAAGACAAATTAAACCGGTTTTACTAAAAAAAGTTAATTATTAAAGGGTGGAAAAATATATTAATGATAGTGAACTCTGGAAATGAATCCCTCTCTGTATATCCAATAAGTTTATATGATTATTAACTGTAAACATTATTTGTAGAGTTATAAATAAAGATAAATAATTTCCTAGATCAGTGTCACTTGCAAGCTCTTCTCGGAAACTAGGATGTTTTCAGAACTGGTAGCAGAACATAAAGTTCGTAAGTGCCTTCTTTGGACCTACGATATTTGATTGACGTTACTTTGCGAAAATGCATCGCAATTAAATAATAAACAAAAAAAAAACAGGCTCATCTTAACAATTAATAACAAATGAGACAAATATTTTAGCATTCAATGGATTTACCGTGCGGGTGCCGGATCCATCGTGTGGCAGACAGGGGGAACACGAGCAGCCCCCGGAACTTGCGACCCAGGTGTAGGTTTAAGGGGCCTTATGATGCATATCAGTGCTCACCTTGACTACCTGCGATACCCTCCCTGTCAAGCCAGGTTTGGTAAGAATCGGTTAATGCTGCTTTAGATACCCGTTCTAAAATAGAACTTACCTTACTGCAGTTCTCGACAGGCCGAGGTCTTTTAGCAAGTTATAGAGAGATTTCGCTGGAATCTCGCTCCCACTTCCACCGCATACAAGTTAACCGTATAACCGTTTTTAGTTAGCTCATTACTTCGATAGTAATATTTATTCATTTTTATAGCGTGGTCTTTAGGTATATTAGTTTCCCACGGTACAGTAAAGAAATATGTCCGGTCTGGATGATCTGGTTTGTTGCAGAAAGACGAAACAACTGTTAATATATTTCATGTAGAAGTAGCAAAGAAATTTCAGATAATTTATTAGGACTTATGCTGAATAAAGAATTTTGATTTGATTCCACAGGGCGGGCTATAATATTTATATTCCAATTTTTAGCATTGTCATTACAAATAGAATAGAAAAGCTTGTTCCAGTTTACTCTCGATCACTCGGAAAACGTTGGGCGAACATTTTAAATTGATTACATAAACGAAACAACCGTACCTCGAAACCGTTCAAAATAATAATCGATATGCAAAACATTATAATGGAACCGCTCAATCGAACTAATGTACCGTCGAATGGAATAAGTAGTGATTTATTAAGGCTTGTGTAAGAAAAATGACTATAAAATAAAATAAGACTTTTATAATTCACGACATTTCGTCATAAAATCATGATACACCATGGAAATTTAGTTTTGTTGTAAACTATTTACCAGTGAATGTCTTATTTATATTAATAAAATGCAAAGTAATTATATACAACTAGCGGCCCGCCCTAACTTCGCACGGGTGCAATTTAAAAAGAAATGTGGTGTATTGTATGTTAAAAAAATCATAATTTAGAGTTTACCGCCTTAATATTGATAGTTGATAATTTCATACTTATATGAAAATTGCGCTTAGCCAACTGTTCCCTAAGAGTAATTTTTTTTTTGAGCGTAATTTTGAATCCATGATATCTTCTGCGGTATTGATTTCAATGGAAAACTGTAAAAGGCAATCTTAATATGCACTAAATGCCCAAGTTAATTAACCAACCTATCTGGATAAAGATTAGTACTGAATTGGAAAAAAATAACTTCGCAAATAACGTAATATTTTTAATTATATTGTAGATTATAAAAATGGTTACTGTGAGTCAAACTTAGGAAATAGAAATATGCCATCGTAGACTCTTTTAATGCTTTTTGAAGAACTACAATTCTTTACAACATTATTTTGATATATCTCGTAAGGTTTAGCCACCGTAAGCCATATAAGCGCCCGAAAATCAATTTTTGGAGACTTGATTACAAATAATTGAATTTTCTCTACTACACAAAACTTAATTGGAATGTATTGTACATATAAATCTTCCGTAAAAAATTCTATAAATGATATTGAAAACCACATGAAAATGCGTTGCGTAGTTTAAAAGATCTAAGGGTACATAGGGACAGGCAGCTGTAAGAGACTTCATTTTATACTATGTATGAAGATTTAACCGTTGGATCGAGTATCATGAAAGTTGATAGATGTAAGAGTTTTTTCACGGAGAAAGTTTTATACTACCCACGAACGCAATAGGTGACGCTATTGTTGAGTAATTGGTAACTAAAAAAGCAGAACGTTTACAGGGCTAGCTAGTATAATTTTTAAGCCTTTTAAATTCGAACTTCTGAATTAATAGTGACGAATATCGACACGATGACTACAAAATTTTCGTTTGAATATTTAGTACCAATGTCGGCCGACAGTGAAGGAAAACATCGCAACGAACCACGATAGCTCGAGAATTAATTTTATTGCACCATGTAGTGGGAAAATACATAACTTGTATTATAACCTTCCCATAGGACGAATCGTTGTTCAATAATGTGCCGATAAAAGGCAGAGCTCTCAAAACATGATAAACTGACAGCCCACGACTCCGATTGATCGTGACATATAAAAGTTGTTGTAAACGATAGCTCTTTAGCAGATTATCAACTAACATTTTAGCCAGATTTAGATTTATGCTCGCAGAGTTAATGAGGTGTCTTAATGCGTTTTTATGTTATTGAATATCGGGAGTGATAGTGATCGATGGTTATATACAATTTATGTAATCACGATGAGCCGACTCTAATGGCAGAGGGCAGGGTGTTCGTGTCGCATTGTGATGCGACCACCACACACATGAAGTGATAATGTAAGTGTACAATCTTTGGCTGCAAACTCTGTTGATGTTGATACAACGAATCTGGATTTTTCTGCGAAGAAAATCATGGTGATTCAGTTTTCTCAAGTTGAAAAATCTGTCTTCTAGCACAGCAAAACAAAATACGACAATCCAGACTTTCCAAAAAGAAATTTTCTTTCTTTAATTAACCCTCCTAATACCAACTTCTTAAATCCATATTACTTGCAAGAGGGTGTATCGACGGTGACCGTCAATGCATCATTCTGCTTCAGCGGTTGATACTAACGAACATAAACATAACAAAATCCTACACGTATCATATAACAAATAAGAACAAAATGTAACGAAACAAAATAAAAATGGTTCAACATTGTTACGGACTCATATGACTGTATAGTACAATACAAAACTGGCTTTTAATCTAAACAGATTGTGTGCGAGATACAAAGTAATAGATTAACACAGAGACAGGCCCCGCTCCGGATACTTAGAACTTAGGACATTGTCTAGTTCTAGCGGATGTCTGTTTTTACACATAAATAAATATGAAATGTGTTTACTAAATAACTATTACATTTTTATTAATGCTTTTAAGTTGTTGATGAGACATATTAAAATGTGTTGGTGTGGGAACAGTATAAATAAATGAATAGTTTATCAAACCCTAAACTATTCGTTTAATCCGTACTTCGTTTCGTTTTCTTAAGATATCCGCTATATGTAAAAAAATGCTTTATATTTACATTTACTGATCGTTTGATAACATATAAAGTGGGTACGCTACTTAATAATTATAAAAATCATAAGAGACCTGTGTAAAATGAAATATCAACTGAAAAATTACAACATACTTATAATGTTAATCATAGAACATAATAACAAGACGAGAAAAAAGATATTATGACATTTTCAACCACTTTGAACCACCACCAACCACCAACACAAAAATTGAGCTTACCTTTTAATTTTCCTTTATTGAGTTTGATTTTGGTGCAAATTATTAAAACGCGTTAATTTAACATATTTTAATTTGACAAGTATAATTTAAAGATAATATTAACTAATCTGTTATTCGTATGGATAATTAATAATGTTACACCCGTGGGTATTAAAAATGCCGGTGTTTGACGTGAAGAAGATTTATTTAAATTCCACACAGTTACAAAATACACGAACTCACAACACTGTTATTTATTTCACTGTGGTTTCGCTTCATTTTATCGCTCGATGTTATCGCTTTATAATTCAAAACTGAACTACCTCGGCGCCGCGCCTGAGTCACTTAAATACCTACACTAAACGATCGCAGAAAAATCGTGAATCGTCGCGAACTTTATTGACGTTTAGTTTCTATGCCTACTCGACGACGTAATCGAGGCGATAAGCCCTATACATGTGTGTGTAAACTGCGATGTTTACACAAACATGCGCTGCGGTTCTTTACGACGCGGACATTATTTCGAAGTCCTGAGAAGTATGTAGTTGCTTCGAGATATTTCTGGAACTGGATTTTTCTATCTTTTTAATCAGGTTGTACCAAGTCGTAACAATAATATGACCGATTTAAAATTGTACTTAACATATATGTTTTATTAAATTAAGAATAATTATTGCACAATAATTATTATATTAATACGTGAAGCAAAAACTTTCTACCCCATTTTAAGCGTATTGCATGCACGGAAGAGTGAGATTTGGTATGGTTAAAGTTTATATTGAGAAGGAGTGCAGAAAGCTAAAATTTATCTATACTAGCTGTTACTATTAAATTAAATAATATTGACATTGTCATTCAATGAAAAGTGACAGCAAGTGATATAATATTAACTTTTTAAGTTCATACTGCAAATGTCAAAAGAAAATAGTTTATGATTAAAAAGACGCTGGTCGAATTTCAATCATTGGACGACTGCTAGTAACAAGTAATATTCCTTGTTCGATTACACATAAAGAGAGTCCCAAGTCCACATAGTGAGTAGCCAGTGTAACTTTATTCGAAGTGTTCCTGAACATAGCCTAAGTGAGAACAGATAGCGTGAACGATGACAGTAAAACAAAAGCTAACTTATATAATTTTAATAAAAGTATCGTTTTATTGTGTTATTAACTACAGTATGAACACTGGAACACATCAGTTTACATTTGACGAAATAATTTTAAATTGTGTTTTGTAGCTACCTATACCAGTAATAGAAAGACCTGTTGTGATTTACTTCATCCGATCCACCGCCACTTTTTTTCTAATATGAGGTTACAACATACCTGTTTATCAGCCTGATGCCACTACAGCCCATGGCCATGTACACCAGTTTCAAAACACTGCTGTCATAATATGTCGCTAAGTATGACTGAATAGGAACGCCTCGTCAACGACACCCTTCAATGCGGAATACCGTCGCAGGAGTACGTCTACTTTGCAACAAAAAATGCGACAGTGGTCAGAAATTTTCGCCCGTACTTTCACTGTCTGATTACCTTTATGTATGCCTATTTCTTTGGCAACCTCTGTAGCCTAAACGGTTTGATGAATTTTAGCATACGAGATATCGTTGGATTCGTCTTCATTGTTGGAGTGACATAGGCTATATAATATTTAAATACGACGCCTTGGAATCAAATAAGAAGCAAACATAGAAAAAATAATTCAATCAAGTGTTTTGTGTTCGTCCGGTTTTTTTTTCAATTATTATTATACATTTGAACTTGTCAACCCATTATATTACTTACTACGTTGCGTTTGGAGTTTAGTCAGTGCATATTCAATTGCTTAGACATTTTCAATGTTTGCTTTAGCACACACATAATGATGACGGCTGATGAATGCTTTGCTATCCATGTACAAACTACAAAAAATATTTTGTTGGGTATGTAAAAAATAAAATCTATTTAAAAACGTTGATTGCACCATCTGTTCGGAATTGCTTATACCCCAACCCTATCTATCTGTCGGGTAATTCATCATAACAGTTTCTGGCTGTAAGTGTAACGTTATCCCCTATTCGAAGTGTTTATACCCCTCTTAGCTATCCGAGTGTTTGGGATATAGTTTACTGATATATATTTAAATAATTTTCCCGTATGATTCGTTACGTCTACTTTGATTAATGATAACTAATGTTTTGATAGGAAATAAAAATAGCATTTTTATAGTAGCTTAGTAAAGCCTGATCGAAAATACGGCGAAGTTCAGAAACAACGGAGACCGTCGGTAACAGATTCCAGCAGTCATGGTTTTCGTGCCGGCTTATTGAAATGCCTCTTCACGCCTCATTTAAGTACCCGATATTGCTAGAGCAAGATATTGGTTTAGCATTTGGCCACAATCTCATGTGATGTAAGTGACGATGTGGCCAATGATGGTGACACACTGAGCCTTGTTTTCGATCTGGCTCCCAATTGCAGCTGTAGGAACACACCTACAGGTGCTTGACGACATATTTTCAACTTGAGGGTTGTAGCTAGCCCACCACCATTCTATGGTTTCATCACAATGTTTTTCTTCACCGAAAGTTCAGGCTGGTTGCAGAGATTCGAACCCACGTTGAACGATGCGGTGTCCATACACAGTACCATTCAGCCATCATTACTTCACTGTACGGCAAACATAACAATAATATTAATGGAACAATTATTATGACTTTTTTTTTAAATAGAAAAACAAGTTCACTTCGTAAAACATCAAAAATAATAAGATGCTTGTGTTATGTTAAGCTAACCAGTCGTGACTTGAAGCTTTCGTCGTTTTAGTGATGGGTATGTGTCGCAAACGATTATCGACATCGATGTATTAATTATTGATATAATAGTAAAATATTATTATATAAATTAAATAAAACTATTATAAGACCTGTCGTTTTGTTTGGATCAGAGTGCTGGACTACGAAAGCAATGGAGAAAAGGAAAGTGCATTTAGCAGAGACGCGAATGTTGAGTTCGATGTGTAGAGTGACAAGAATAGATAGAATAAGGAATGTGTATGTCAGAGGAAGCCTGAGGGCAGCACCAGTGACTGAAAATCTGAAGAGTAGAAGATTATGCAGGTATGGACATGTTATACGAAAGGATGAGAGTCATGTGGCGAAAAAAACAATGAAGATGATAGTTAGCGGTAATATGTGAAGAGGGCGCTCTGAAAAATTTGGATGAACTGTGTGAAAGAGGATATGTGTGTACGGGGAGTGAGTGTAAATATGACGGGTGAAAGGCTGGAATGGAAGATGTGCTGTGCCGACCCCACTTAGTCATAGCCTAGGATAAGGGCAAGAAGATGAAGAAGATTATATTCGGTAATATTAATTATTCAAACCAAAATTAGACTCTTAAAATACATCAGCTAACCAGTTCTGTATACTTTCAATCTCCTACGCTTTTACAGATAAAGCTAACATTAAACCAAATCAACCATAGCTTTTTTTTTACTTTTAAAAGGCATCGAACAAAAGTCTCCATTCTTAAAAATTAATCAGCTTATAATAATATTACACCTCAGGTTTATTTCAATGAAAAGTTCTTTAGTAGCGTAGTGATTTGAAACGCGATGAATCTAGAAAGCGACACTAAAAAGAGACAAACACATACATCTTTAGGATTCAGGTTGCGAGAGAATGAGATAGAATACATTATACAGTGTATTATACATCTTTAATTATTATTAATTAAGTAATATCGTATCTACGACAAAAGCAAAAAAAAAATCTACTAACATCCAATCCTCTACGTTTTATCGATATTAGAAAACTTCCTTTGCCCTCTTAATAAAAACGTTCGCTCGTCAGGCAATTTATTTTTGTTGGTAATAATGCACCTCTTTTCTATAATTAGATGTGTTAGTATTTATTCTACTGATAATTATTATTCTCTTTCCGTAAGTTGCAGTCCCATATTTGGCTCATAGCAAATAATCTATATTATTTTCTTAGCCTTTTTTGTTCTTTAAATCAAAATATTATATCGAACCTGCAATTTCCCTATACCTGTGGTTAATTCTTTTTCTTTGCAAAAATGAATAATTTTTCACCTTTAACTCCATTTTGTCTTTAATATCCACCACACTACCTTTACCTGTGTAATAAAGAAACCATTATGTTTTGTCGATATTATACAATATTGCAGTATACAACACTACACGCCTCGAGCGATCAAATCATATCCATACACTAAAAGCATTCATAGTAGAGGCCCTGTCGCTTAATGCTATTCATTGTAGGAGAATCCTTACTACGACCATATTAAAACGATCTCCCTCCCCGCTCCAAGTCCTTACAAAATTTATACGGACGGGGTTGACAGCTTAATACCGAGGCTCACTTTAAACTGGATTTACAGATCCCTAGCATACACTTCGACAAATTTAAAATGGACCACCATTCCCCTTATTCTTCATTAAGAAACGGATGCAGGGAGGTGATACTGGCAAGGAGATTAGATCAACGTATTCTGGACGTTGTTAGTCAGATGAAGCCTGTACAGTGCTCCGATTTACAAACTTAAAAGGATTGCATATTTTAGAAGAATATTTTGATCAGGGATTATTATCGCACGGTTGAAGATACATTTTGTTTGCAATCGACTATAGAAATATGCTCGTCATCGGTAGAGAGGTGGTCTTCCTCCACCTTGGAACCAAAATGATAACAAACACTCAAGTTTCAGTAGCATTTTCTTCCGCGAACGCTCCGGATAAGGAATGAGGTCCCTGTTAAGTTTTTTAAATGATACTAAGCTGTGAGGTTCTTCAAGAGGTCAGTGAACAGGTTTTAGTATTGCAAGCGTCTATAGAGTCGGGTGTTTGCTCATCATCAAATAGACAAACGAGCGGAAAGAAAATCATTGATTTATTTGAAACTTTAATTTAGGTAAATTTCATATTTTTACAAAATGATTTATGAATTAATTAATACTTCATAGCAGTTTTATTTTGTACACAGATGAGATTACAAACACTTAAGATCAGGTGATATTGTGGTCACAACACTTAACCTATTTTTAACGCCACAAAAAAAAATTCCAGCTAACCAGCAATAATGTGGAAAAAACAGAGGTAGTCTTTAGGACTGCTGATAGAAGTGACAACTCAATTTTAAATTTTTAAATCATTAATTATAGTCTGAATTATTGCAGAGCATGTCAGTGACGCGAAATCACATGATTTTACCCATCCAAATGGTAAAACACGTGTATTATACAGTCGAGTATATACATGTATTAGTGTATATATATGCGTATACATGTACACAGGCCGCTATACTACGCGTCGCTAGTCTGACGTAAGCGCAATACGTCACGAGCATGTCGAGGTCATCGGTGACGCGGAGGACACGCGAAACCATAAGTTTTTCCCGTCCCAAAAAACCCTCAACGCAGCTAAAAAATTTTCACTTCAAAAATATAATTTTGGTTGTATTATTATTATTATTTGTGCTAGATAATATTATGTGCCCACATGTAACCCACAAGTAAGACGTTAAATCGTTGCTCGTCTAGTAAAATACATAAAGTCATTGCTTGTCGTAGATAATATTTCACGCCATTGCTTTGTAGTGAAGTTAGCTTATCCATACATACACATCCGTATAAATATAATATATGATTATTTATGTATGAACGTATAAAACGTTGAGAATAAATACGAAATAATACTGACGTAACTATCTATAAAAGAGATCTTTACAGCCTATTCGCTTCGAGACTGTATTATCAAAACAGAATAAAAGTGACAACCTACATTACTCCCTTTCTTCCGATGGCACCATTGATTGACAATGCTTTCCGTACATAATGAAGTTCTTGCTCTCACTATTGACACACAAAAACGCACCTTATTATAAAAAGAATACAGTAAA
Source organism: Saturnia japonica (assembly GCA_033032175.1). Taxonomy (NCBI): domain Eukaryota; kingdom Metazoa; phylum Arthropoda; class Insecta; order Lepidoptera; family Saturniidae; genus Saturnia; species Saturnia japonica. The sequence continues at coordinate 18,417,806 of CM065318.1, forward strand.
AAATCAATTACTAAACCTTAATATTTACCCGACAATCTAGGCATTCGGTACCGCGCCGTCGTAAAATCGCCTATTTTCATAAAACTATTTCCAACAAAGTTTCATAAACATCACTTTTAACGTGAGAATAAACTTCTTTGATAACATTTTAAGGTTCATTTTTGTTTGATAATGGTTTTTTGTTAGGGTCGAGACTGTATGGAAAATGTTTACCTGTTTTTATCACTGCGCTGTTTTTTAGGAAAGGTACAGTTTTTTTGTTAATTCTATTTCAAAGTTTAATTTATCTTTTCGTATAGTGTCAGTACGACGCGACGGACGGTACACTTAGCGTATGGTGGTCACGATTCTGTTGGACAACATTTTCGCGTCCTACCACCCAACCTTGAATTGTTAACTTGTATTGAAGAAATAAAAAAAATTGACACAGGCAAATGCTTCTGCGACGTTCGCCGAATAAATCTATATTTATAATAAAAGAGTAAAAAGTCGAAATCTGTATATTGAAGATATTTGATAATAAATACTACGTGGTGTTTAGAATCGCGGACAGAATACGTTACGATGGTTTTTGATTTTTTTTTTCTGTCTGTATGTTTGTTCGCCAATCACGCAAAAACTACTGGACCGAATTCAGTAAACATATGTATAATAGTAGTTTATAGTCTGAATGTGTATTCAGGATGTTTTTCTACACCTATGGACATTTGCATTGTCTATAAATTGCGTTTAGATTATGTAAATATAAAAAAGGAATGTACGTATATGTAATTTTGTAATATATGATTTAAAATATTTAGTGAAATAAAGTGAAAAGATACTGAATTAATCCGAACTATTTCATCTTCACATACCTTTTAAAAAAGCAATAAATAGAAACTTATGAATTTTTATTTTCCAGAAGCATTCATAGGTGGCGCTGTGCGGCTTGGTTTAACTGATCATGAAATTGGTTTGATATTTTATCGTCACAGTTAAGTATAATTTCTTTAAGCCCTTATAGTATTAATAATTATTTTTAAATATTTTAGATAGATTTTAACGTTATTTTTAAATGTATAAAATAATTATGAATATTAATATATATATATATATATATATATATATATATGATCTAAAATTTTTGCGCTATCAAGATTTTTACTGAATTACAATAAACACATTTACTATACAGCATTATTATTCAGTGAATATTAGCGGTTTATAAAAATAATGTTGTTAAATACTTCGCTTTTCGTAAAGGATTGTAAAACTTAACAGTTTTGTAGACTTTTTTTTGTCTTTAAGATAATATCAGATATAATTTAAAATGATTTTAATTAGCTTATACCAGTCACAATATATTGTATATATAAACGGACATATACCTTGCAGATATATAAGCATAAAGGTAGATAGTGAGTAGGTATCCGGGCGGGGACGCATAATCCTCTCGCCGACCTCTCATATTCGGTCGATTTATGGTCACCGGTCGCAGGTCAACGTTAGATAACTTATTTCAGATCGCGGTTGGACCGATCCGGCCGCCTGGGACCTCTACCACCCATGTACGGATAGATCGAGTAATATTTTTCACGGTTAAATAAGCTAGCCATGGTAAATTCATTATATATATAATGGTTACAATCAAGGAATAAATATCCGTTGAGCGTCATCACCATCAATATTTATTACATTGAAATACAATAAAAGCTCAAAAGATTGTTTTTTTGTTTGCTTGTTTGAACCCGTTAATCTCTTGGACTGCCAGTCTTCTTCTTCTTTTTGTTATGGTGCCGCAAAAAGCACTTGCCAGTGTCAATGTTTTAAACCTTCGTTAAATATTTCAAACAAAGCGGAGCCTTCTGAAAAGATGTTGGCTCCCTTGTCAGAACTATCTAGACAATTCTTATGACATATCAAAAATGCAAGCTCTTAGTTTATATTTATAATCCACTTCACTTACGCAGATCAACTAAACTATATCACGTAAAATACCACCATTATTACTTAGTCAAAAAATTAATTAAAAATAAAAACCACAACATGTCACTTCAAGCTTTCGCCAAAAACTCCTGCACTGCCAGTCAGATTTGAAAAATCCTTTTTGCATTTCATAGCCTATTTATTGAAGAGGTTTATATGCTATGTAACTTTACGCTACGGTCCTCTGGCAAATTTAGGTAATACGGGAAGCGAGCACTAGGGTAGGTACTAGTGCGTTATGTAGGGCACAAATAAACAATACTTGCTAATATTTTACTACTTAAGCAAGTTGGAACAAAGAACATGCTAAAAATTCATAGGGGTTTGTCAAGGAGAGGTATGGCACAGAGAAAGTGCCACGCTTGCCTAGTAGGTACCTATTCATTCGAGACTTGAAGATACCCAGGTTATAATTATCGAGAAATACGAAATCCGGCAAACTGTTCCATTCTTTAGCGGTGCGCATTATAAATGTGCTAGCAAAACGCTTTGTGCGCACTGGTGGAATATCTACCATAAATCGATGATGCTTCGCCGTGCCTCTTGTCGTACTATGGTGGAAATGGAATGGGGGAATTAAGTTATCCATAGGCTACGGTAGCCGCTTACAATAAGGTAGGCTGTATGTTTGTTTGTCAGCTTTATTATATATAAAAAAATGACTCTTTGCGCGGCTATTATCGTACTAGCAACATCGAATTTATCGTATTTTCGTGAATTTGTGAATGATCGTACAATTGTGAACTAACCGCAACTGTTTTGGACAATGAACTATATTTTACATTTTTTTAATGTAAAACACAGAAGGTACTGAAGTTTATAATTTAAAAATCTGTTATTTTGTTTCTGTCTCTACTTTGGAGTACGAAAGTTGACCGTACTTATCTATACGTGAGGTGTACCTCTTACTATGACAGTTTTTTGCGGACAGTACCTACCGTCCCCTAAGTAATGCTGAATAAAGTAATATTCTGTTTTAAGTTACAAGACTGAATTTTTATGTCTTTTTATTTTTGTTCTGGTTGCTTATGTACATCAGTAGTTCATGAGTGGAATGTTATTGATGTACATACAATAATATATTTTAAGTAGATACGGTATTGACGCTCTGTACATATAATCATATAAGGTGGGCAATTGTCTTCAGTTCACATATTTTAATCTTTTTTGACAACAGAGATTCCGCCTTGCGCTGTATTTCCTATCTCTTTTGTTTGTTTGTTGTTCGTTTGTTTTTCTTTTGCAGTATGAACCTAAACAATGAATATTATATCACTTGCTGTCATTTTTAATTGAGTGATAATGTCAATATTTTAGGAGATCTAAGTTCAATGGGACTGATCTTTTAGGTTTCGCAGTATTAAATTATTTCATTTAATCTAATAGGAAAATTTTAGCTTTCTGCACTCCTTCTCCATATAAACTTTAACTATGTCAAATCTCACAGACTTCCGTGCACGCAATACGCTTAAAAAGGAGTAGAAAGATTTTTGCTTCACGTATTAATATAATGATGATGAGGTAAGGAGCAAAATTGGTGACTGAAAACAATGTAACGATTGGCGTTTTTAATCTCTTTGAAAAATATCCTGCAATAATTAGAAGGTCGTGTGATTGTAAAGAATCGTATAATGTTGTTTCTTTCTGAATTTGTCCCGGGTTTTAATATTTTTAACTTAATAGATAAATCACTATTAATGCTATTGCTATCCGTTGATCTATAATGTTAAAACCTCATTAATATTTTAAATAAATATACATTGATTCAATATACGTTTAACAACATAATTATATTCATTTAGACTAAACAGTAACCTCTAACAAATTAAATGTAAAATTATAATAAATATAGATTTGATATAATCTTTTTTGCATACTCACAGAAGGCAAACAGTAAATTATCCAATTTCCATTCTCCAAATGTTAAAGAACCTATTATTCTGGTATTAAAAAATTCTAAATACCTACCTCTTTCTTTTTCTTCCCAAAATTAAACATTAAATTTCTATTACATTAAAAGGTTTGAATATTATAAAGGTTCAATCTTATTGAAGTTTATAACCAAATAAAAAAATGGGTTACTTAATTTAAAATTTGAATACATTGGTGTACCGCAGTGTACATATTATTATAATGTTATAAAGATATTATAAAATGCATTCTCAAAGATCATCGTTAATCAGCGTTCATAATCTGTATTTCGATACTGAGGCCGATATAATTTCGAATCGATTCCTTTGTAATCGATACAATCGCCGAGATCGTAACGACTAGATAAATCTTCCAGTCACGAGTTTGACCCCGGGTTCAATAGATTAATTTATAATTTTATTTAACTTACATGTAGGGCACGCTATGTATATCTATACCTACTGTTAATAAAATTGTATCGTCTGTTTGTAATGTCAAAAAACCCGTTTTTTAATAAATGCATAATGAAAATATATACGGTACTTTAAAAAAAAAACTTTTTTAGTTTTATTCGTCTTTCTGTCCGTCTGTTTGTTCCAGTAAATCTCTGAAACGGTTGGACCGATTTTGATAGGACTTTTACTATCAGATAGCTGATGGTTTAAGGAGTAACTTAAGCTACTTTTATTTTAGAAAAAGAATTAGTGTAATTCCTTCCCGTTGTCTTCGAAATGAAAGGACTTGTACGCCACCTATAATTTTAAATTGTTTGTATTAATACAGAACCTTCGCGTGTGTGTGCAGAGCAAGTCAGCAAAATTTCATCGAAATCGGATGAATGGTTTCGGATGAATGGTAAAGGACAAAATAAAGTGCGTGTGTACAAAGTACCACGTCAGAAGTGAAACTTCATTGGCAAACCAATTTTTTATACTAATTTGAAGCTTTAGATTTCCGAGACTTAGAGGGAGGGAAAAAGAAAGATATTTTAGGAATTTCAGGAATTTAATTGTCATTAAAATATTAAGTATATTAAACTCTTAAACGACGAGTGGCAAATTAAAATGCCACATGTTATTAATAAATATTAAAACTTCCTAACATTCAAACGAATTAACATAAAATATTGTATATTAACAAATAGATAACAAATATATTACTTACTCTGAACAACTGCTTAGTATAGGACGATTTACAAATTGATCACAAAATGTTTATTTATAAATTTAACTCATGGATACGTGCTTCATGTCTACGTTCGCCCTTTCTCACTCTTTCTCTCTTTCAATCAGACCTGCTGAAGATGCTCACATCTATTTTCAACTGGAAGAAAGCTGATAATCTTCAAATAGATAAACAGGTTTTCTTAAATTATAGCTAAAAACACTCTCGATTGAGTCAACATTCAAAAAAAAGAAGTAGTTAATTAAAATCAGTTCAGCCGTTTTTCAGCTACATTTCCACAGACAGATACACACGTTAAACTTATAACATCCCTCTTTTTGCGCCGGGGGTTAAAAAGACACTGGCATCCCCGCACACAGTCGATTTCAAACACCGAGAAATCCAAAAAAAAATTTTTTCACCAAATAAAAATTCCATAAGACCATATCACATGCATTTGGGGATTCGATATTTGTCATAGATTGAATGAATTTGAATTCCGATAATATGTACTTCGATACATTCCGAGACTTAAAATTAACTCTTTTATATTGAGCTTAATATACAGTGTTTTTCATAACAAAGTTATTAACTAAATGCATTGGAACGAGGGTTGCGTTTCCCATTCAATTAATTCTAGTTAGTATTAATGTTGGAATTACAATAATATCACAAAGTGTTCACCTCTAACGCGCACCTAATAAAGGCTGCCGTTGAAATGACGCAAACTATATACAACAGAAAGGTTTTTTATTTACAGCCATTTGCAGCCTTGTTGGAATCATAGACGCAATGATATGTACTAGCGATCCCCCTAAGGTCGAAATTAGACCAGCGACTTTTTGATCATAGACTATTTTCTGTTTGACATTTACAGTATTCATAAACAATGAGTATTATCTACATCACTTGCTGTCACTTTTCGTTGACTGACAATGTCAATATTTTGGAGGGTCTTAGTTCAATGCCACTGGTCGGTTTAAGATTCGCAGTATTTATAATTACATAATTTAATATATTAGTAACAGATAGTATAAATAAATTTTATCTTTTTACAATCCTTCTCCATATAAACTTTAAACATGCCTAATCTCAGTCTTTTGTGCACACAATACGATTAATAAGGTACCGAAAGCTTTTGCTTCACATATTCGGATATTCGATTTGATCGTTCATTCGATTTGTTGACACAAAAATAGCTCTTGCAAAAATAATTGAAAAAACCGTTTTATAGTGAACAATCGAGGTGTCATTTGTGCTTAGTTTGGAGATAAGTGTTTGTTATTCGTTGTGATCTAAAAACATTTGATAAACTACTGATAAGTCTAGGGCTAAGAAGGTTTTTAAATTAAGGAAACTTTATTTTCTAATACCCTCAACTTCTAATTAAATTATCGTGCCGTGTTTCTGTCAAGTTGACAACTTAAATCAATTTTGACTTTTGTGTCCTCTGTCAAATTAACACTGCCTTCTAGCTGATTAGCGGTTCAGTGTTACCTCTGCTATAAAAAGTTATAAAGTGTGGAAGTAATTGAATAAATCATGGCTCAATGCTTTAAGTGTGATGTACAAATTCAAGATGATAAGAATTCTAAAATAACATGCAAAGGCTGCAGGAGGGCAGTATGTGTCAAGTGTAGTGGATTAACTGCAACTGAACTACGTGTGTTTGGTCTGCAAAATCCTAAGCTATCGTACTTGTGTGATGAATGTGAGGAAGGATTGAGACAGGTACCAGAGTTACGCAAGTTGGTCACCGAACTCCAACATCAAGTGCAAGAGCTCAGTAAACAACGCTCAAATGCTATAAACCTGGACATGGTGATTAATGAAATTGAGGATCGCAATAATCGTAGCCGCAATGTTATCATGTATGGATTATCAGAGTCTAGTTCGACTTCCTCGGTAGACAGAAAGCAACACGATAAACTCTCAGTAACTAATACATTGACTCCACTCCTTATACAAGAACCAGAGATAGTTTCCACGTTTCGCTTAGGTAAACCTTCATCCAACAATGGTAAGCCTCGTCCACTCAAGGTGGTACTAGCTAATAAACATGGTGCTATTAATGTTCTGAAGAATAAAAGTAAACTACCTAAAACAATCAGCGCTCAGTCGGATATGACGCCCTATCAAAGAGACCAACTTAAGACACTTCGTGACGAGTTGGCTGAGAGGGTTGAGAAAGGTGAGAAAGACCTGACCATTAAATATATAAACAAAGTTCCCAGGATTGTGAGTATCACAAAAAACTAAACAGTGTTGTAGTCTCTGAACTGCTCCTTTTTTATACAAACCTGGCATCCCTAACGGCTAAATTCGATTTATTTCTTCTTGAGGTTAACAGCTATAAGCCTGCTTTTATTCTAGTAACCGAAACACATTTACACTCCTCAATACCAAACAGTATTATTAACATACCTGGTTACATACTATATCGCTTAGACAGAGATAGTAAAAAATGTGGAGGTGTAGCTATATATGTTGCTAATATAATAAATGGATCAACTATTATATCTAAAGTTAATAGCACATATCAAAATAATATGGTCGAAGCACTATGGCTTGATATTCAATACAGAGAACTTACCTTACTTATGGCTTGTGTATACAGGCCGCCCTCAGGGTCTCTTTCTGAATTGGATGAGATTCTTTTTAATACCATTGGAAAAGCTGCATCTGAAAATACTGTAGTCATTGCAGGAGATTTTAACTTACCAATGATAAAATGGCCTCTTTACAAAACTCATGGTTATGGCAGTCTCTGCGAAAATTTTGTTAGTATGTATTCGAACAGCAACTTAAACCAACTTATAACGCAAATTACCAGGAAACGAAACCAAGAAGAGTCACTTTTGGACCTTATATTATGCAATGATGACTCATTAATATGTGATATTGAATATCACCCTCCAATAGGTAAAAGTGATCATTTTGTTATCACTGCTACAATGCAAGTAATCAGTACCAGCACTAAAACTAATGAAAATCGAAATACCATTCAATATGACTATTTCAAAGCAGACTACGATAAATTATCTCTGTATTTTGCAAATAATTTGAATATAGTAGAAGAATCTGTAGACGATGTGTGGTTCACTTTTAAAAACCAATTCCTTTACGCAGTAGATAATTTTATACCAAAAAAGAAAATATATAATAAACATTGCACCAACAAACCCTGGATTAACAAAGATATAGTCAAGTTAACTAAACTGAAAAAAGTACTGTGGAATAATTATAGAATTGATCAAAATGAACACTCATATAAAGAATATAGAAAGGTCAATAACAAAATTATTAGTCTATCTAGAAACAGAAGAACCACTTTTGAATCAACTATTATAGACTCAGGTCCTAAGGCTTTTTACAGTTACATAAGAAAACAACTGAACTCTAAAATCTGCATCCCTAACGTAATAAAAAATGTCTCAAATGAACTTGTTATGAAGCCTGAACTAATTGCCGAAGCCTTCGCTGATCAGTTTAAATTGAACTTTGTCAACGAGCCTGATGGACCGATGCCAAATATCAACGTTCCTAGAGTCATAAACGCTATTCAAGACTTAAGTATTACTGGAGACTTAGTAAGAAAGAAGTTATCTAGCTTCAGTGATACTACAGCATCAGGGCCAGACGACATACCCTCAGTGGTATTGAAAAAATGCTCAGGAGCTCTAAGCGACGAAATAGCGAAAATGATGAACAAATCTCTGAAGGATGGAATAGTGCCAGCTGACTGGAAAACGGCAAATGTAGTACCGATTTATAAAAAAGGAAATAAATTACTGCCCGTCAATTATAGGCCCATAAGTTTGACCAGTGTATTGTGCAAAACCATGGAGATGATGATAGCTTGCCACATAAGAGAATTTCTAATACATGAAAAGATTACCCTGGATGAGCAGCATGGTTTCATCCCAAAACGATCTGTTACAACCAATTTACTAAATTGCTTAAACGAGTGGACACGGAACCATAGTAATGGACAGCCAACAGATATCATTTACTTGGATTATGAGAAGGCATTTGACCGTGTTCCTCTGAAACGCCTCATACATAAATTGGAACACCTTGGCATACGTGGAAGCATTTTAGCCTGGATATGCGACTTCCTTTCTGGTAGAACGTTTCGGGTGCGCATTGGCGAAGTCATGTCCGATCCGCGAAGTGTCCTCAGTGGCGTTCCTCAAGGTTCGGTGCTTGGTCCATTGCTCTTTATCTTGTTCCTCTCAGACTTGAAAAGTACTCTGCAACTACCTTTTTCGCTTTTTGCTGATGATACCAAATTTTTTGCTAACCCTCGAAGCAACTGGCGAGCTATACAGAATGACCTTAATGCGATTTTTAAGTGGACTCATGACTGGCTTCTAACTTTAAATGTGAATAAGTGCTCCGTGCTACACATTGGTAGTAATAATCCTTGTCAGATATACTATCTTGGTGGTAAACAATTAACCGCAGTTGAAACACAAACGGACTTGGGAGTTACAGTATCCAAAGATCTTAAATGGGGAACTCATGTGCTTGGGGTTGTGAAGAAAACTAATTCGATCCTTTATATCATTCGCAAGGCATTTAAATTCCTAACAGCTAAAACTTTTATAAAGTTATACAAGACCTATATTAGACCACTTCTTGAACATGCTTATATTATCTGGGATCCCTACTTCAAAAAAGACATTAAGCTCATTGAAAATGTACAGAGAAGGGCTACTAAGATGGTGTATGCAATGCGTAACTTACCCTATGAACAGCGCCTCATAAACCTTGGCCTTACCACACTAGAACACCGTAGACAAAGGGGCAGGTTAATCGAAACTTATAAAATCCTCACTAATTATTACGATGTGCCCAGCCTTAAAGATATGTTTAAGTCAAATGAAAATAAACACCTACGAGGTCATCCCTTGAAACTTTGGGAATTCCCAGCAAAAAGAAACCCAATGAAGCAGTTCTTGCCTAACAGAGTGGTCACAGCATGGAACAAACTTCCAGAAAAAGTTGTGATGGCTCCTACCATAACCTCCTTTAAAAGCAGATTGGACAAGGAAGATATCTCCAAGCTATTTGATACGCACGCATCAGCTAATTAGCTGCTAGTGTGTCTTACCAAATATAATAATAATAATAATATTATTATATAGATTACTTATGTTTATATCACAAGGCATAATTCGTTTAAAACTATCTCACTTTATGTTAATTGTTGATATGGTTTAAGATGGTAACACGCTAAGCCTGTCTATAGAGAAGCTGGTATTAGAGTAGCAAGTAATAAACAGATGCTTGGGAGATAGATTTTCTAGTCAGTCGCGCATTAGAAAATATGCCACCACCATGAATAGTATTTTATCATCTGTACCGTTTTATCTCTTTACACACATTTCACACATATTTGTATTTCCATATATATTCATTGTTATTTTTAAAGGTTAAATAAATTCATTAAAAGTATAAGCTTTAAGTTTACTATTAAAATGACATAGTATTTTAGGTTATGTAATTATTAGCTTTAATATCTAATACCTGCAATGCCTCACAGATAAATATATTTGTGTTTTGCAATATGACAGGATTTTAAAATAACTTCATACCATTATAAATTTGTAGAGGTTTATGAATTCATAGTAAGCCAGGTGTGGGGTAGTTATCGTGCTGCTGTGATCCAGTCTGAAGATCCACAACACCTACTGTTACAGGAGCCGTTCTAAAACAAGTAACAATAGTATGCCTGATTAGAACTGCGATCATGTTTGTAATTGGTTAAAGTTACAGTGGGCATTATACTATGTGAAATTAAAACCAGCTATTTAAAGGACCCCTAACTGATATTAATATTATTTCGTAAAATGATACATCATCATTTCACGTTCAAATTATATGCGATGAAGGAATATTTATATATTTATGATTAGAATTAGAAATATTTCTTCAAAAAGTTTTTGTCTGGTTTTTTCGTTGTATCAACGAGAGTGCTAAAGCAATTAATCTGACTTGATATATACAAACTAAACTTTCTGTCGTACTCTGTGTTATGGCATTCGCTGTATATCACGCGTACAGGCGTCACAGCCACACAAATTAATCAAAGAGAAATATTCATGGCGACACATGCCATGAAATGATAATGAACCCCTATATACACCGTGGAAGTTAGGAGACGTAGCGTTATACAATTTTTTAATAGCTACTAAAGATTACTGGCAAGACTTAAATTTGTATATTGTTCTATATTTATAAGCGAGGTAGAAAGATATTCACGAATATTTTGATATAAATACATAAAATTGTACTGTGGCACATTAATTTGAATATTGATTGACGGCTTTCGTCGCCCTTTATCTATAGTATAAAAAACCTTAAGGTGTCCACTTTTATTTCTACTCACCCATTTTAACAATATCCACTCTTCTTTATCATCTTCTTTGTTCTGACAACGAATCATCTTTTATTGAAAATTATTACTGTCACTAAAGAAGGGAGAATTATTTTTTTTATGTCTGTAAAATTGTGATTTATTTATAGCAAAGTTCATGGGCTTTTGGTTGCCAGCCTAGAAGTAAAATAATGAACGTTCACGTCACTTGTATTTGTTAATCAAACTATATTGAATGAAGTAAAACAAAATCAGAACATCACTCTACTATTATAATAGCTGCCAAATATTCTAATAATCGCTGATCTCTTATAAATTAAACCACGCATATTTATACAGGCTGGGAGTAAAACAATACGTCGTACAATGGAACTCCTTTGCCTGTAGACAATTAGTGTAGAGAATTCGCTCTTGACCGAATCAGATCCAGTGAAATCTACCATCATAATATGTTGGAGCTTTGACATATCTGGGTTACGTTTAGAATGTGCGATTTAATATGCATACTAGAATATCTAGCTTGTATTTTTCATTTCACTTCTGAACGTAGACATTACAACTAAACCTTTTTCAAGCCCGTCTGATGGGAACTGATTACATAATCACTGTGGGTACCAATTATAATTATCATAATTAAAAGACCTGGTTGATCGGACCAAGTTTCATGACAGTTTTTGTCAAAGTCGAACTTTGACACTGGCAGAAACAGAAATAACGGCTTGTCAAAGAAAAGAATAAACACCTTATCCAGCAATAAGAGTTAATTTTGGAGTTTTGGCGTCCTTAGTCACTTGTGACTTCATTTATTTTCCATTCATTAACTTGCATTATTTGAACCTATAGGATCGTTTGGCGGATCCTATTAATTAAAAATGCAGCTCAGCGTTTCAATTATTACTGTATTTATTTTGTCGCTCATAATCGATTACAGAATAATATATCTTCTTGTTAGTCCGTGACAGATGTCTTCTTTTATCTTTTTCAAGACTTGAAAGTCAGCCAGTCTATCATAAACAAAATAGAATGTGGCTGAAGTAAGAACTATTTATTGTGATAAGTCGCCACAAACCTATATTACGTAAATATTGGCAATATTTTGCGTAATATAGCTTATAAATTGTGGACAAGTCAAGTCCATTGAAAATAATAACAAAGAACCATACAAGGATTATGAATTTTGGGATGGCACAAAAATTCCAAGGAAAGTTCTAGCGAATGGGCTGCCATGGCTTTTTACTAAATGCATATGAAAGTATATACGAAACCTATAACAAAAATCAATATTTAAAACTTTTGTCTGTCTGTCTGTTTGTTCCGAGTAATCTCCGAAATGGTTGGACCGATTTTGACAGGACTTACATTGATAGATAGCTGTTGTTATAGGGAATAACTTAGGCTAAATTTGTTTTAGAAAAAAAAATAGGGTTCCGCACATTAAAAAAACTGGTCATGGTGAATTTATTCAGGTGCTTACGCTGAGTAAACTATAAATAATATAGCAAATTAATGTAGAGCATAATTGTAGGCATTAAAAAGACCTACAAAAAAGTCCGGGAGAGTATATGTCTATCTTCTAAGAAACACCCAAAATAAGCATTCTTGTCTTTAAAATAGCCCGGACCGGGGAAGTAAGATTCGCGCGCGCATACTGAGTACACGTGAGCGAAGCCACGGGCACAGCTAGTAAATAATAAATACTATAAAGTATCATCTAATAAAATTCTAGGTGGAAAAACGCGAATTTTGTGAATTTCTTTATGTGAAGACTGTGGAGAGTAAAGTACAAGTCCAGTCAGATTTAAAAGAATATTATTGCATTTTATAGCGCACTGGCTGACCCGCGCAACTTCGTCTGCGTCATATAAGAGAGAGAGAGAGAGAGCAATAGAGTCAGAGAGAGTTGATTGTAAGCACTGTATTATAGGTACCGCCCGCCTCCCATATTATTCTGCATAATAAAAATGCGCTCGCGATACTTGATCATTATTTTGCTGCTGAGTTATTTTAAAATTGTGATATCTCCTAAGACATTCATTTAAACCAATTACTGTAAAGGGTAATTTTATGCAAAATTAAATACTTGTGGTGAATAATGTATTTATTTCGATAAGGATTAATTCCATGTACATAAAAACACCTTCTCAAATTATTCATTACTTTAGAACAATATTATTACCATAAAAAAGGTTACACTGAGTAAACCTTAAAAGATAGCCATATGCTGTCGCGAACTTTTTTTAGAACTTTTTAAGAGGAACAATTCCGTCTCAAGCTATTGTTAGGTAACTTTAATCATTCACGCAGCGCACGCAGTGGAAGCTCTCAAAAGGAATACTTTCCCCCCGTTTTTGCAATATTTTTCATTGATGCTCCGCTCCTATTGGTCGTAGCGTGATGTTATATAGCCTATAGCCTTCCTCGATAAATGGGCTTTCCAACACTAAAACAATTTTTCCATTCGAACCAATAGTTCCTGAGATTAGCGCGTTTAACCAGACAAACAATCTCTTCAGCTTTTTAATGTTAGTATAGATTTATTAAGGAAGGTTATAAGTTACATAACTTCAAGGTACAATTTTAAGGAGTGCAGCAGTTACCATGGACATCAAGATATCTGGCAATTTTTACGGTATTTTTATTGTTGTATTTTTATTTTTACGGCACATTGACGGTGCTGCCCCTAATGGAAAGCATAACACAATCCAACCACAACGGTGACCACCGAGAGATCTAAATCCATCGGCGGTCGCCGCTGTCAACCCATGCATGCATTACGGATGCGTTAGCGACGATGCGCACATATGAGATGGTCGAATAAACTCACAGTTAGTGTTTAATAAAAACTGTGTTAAATAAAATTGGTTGCGAAAGTCGGAAAAAGAAGATGGAGAAAGTTTATATTATGTTTACCAAAAGTAAAAAAATCGTTAAAGTAATCAACCAGAATGTTATACGTCTCGAGACGGATGTTCGAATACTCTTGGGAGTAATATAATTTGTAAAGTGAATTTAATTCGGATGCGGAACAGTTGCGATGTGGCAGTTAATTGAAAATGGGTGTCAAGTGGAAGCGACGCGACGAACTACGGGTATTATAATACATTTATAAGTTACCGTGGCAGATGGTGCGTTACTTCTATACAATATGTATTAAAACCCCGTCGGATCCGTGAAGGTGTTATTAGGTATCGAGATTATATTTTGTTTATGTTATCTATCTCAGATTATAAGTAAAAAAAATTACCCCTAATAAAATGTAAAAAAAAAAGTTAAATGTGGAAACTTACATGGCAATACAGGCGGCGCGGCACAGGGTACCGCCACACGAACAAACGTACCGCTACGCAGTGCCGGGGCTGGCTTCGGTTTTATCACGTTTTAAATATTTGCTGAATTTTAGGAAAACTAAAACTAAATTTGTTAATTTTAAATCGCAATAACATTTTTATTTTCATAACAAATAAAATTTTCATATTTTTTTTGGTAATGTCATTGAGGTACCTTATCGGATTCGATGGGGTATTTATACATATTGTATACAGATGCAGTGTTTCTAAAATTTCCAATAATTCTACTTAAATAATTGTGAGTACTTCTTCAACTCCTTGTTTTGGCGCCGCATAAAGCACTTGCCAGTGTCAATGTTTTTAAGCCTTCGTGAAATTATCTAATAATCATACAAAGTAGTCTTTTGACAAAATGGTGGCTCTGTTGTCAGAACTATCTAGGGAATTTTTGTGACATCTCAAAATGCATGTTCGTACTTTATATTTATAATTCACTTCATTTATGCACAAGAACCAAACTATATCACGCAAAATGCCACCAATATTACATAATATCGAATCAAAAAACCTAAGATAATGAATAAAAAATAAAAGGCACAACATGTCACTTCAAGATCCCGCCAAAAACTCGTAACGTTCGTTTTGACATTTCTTACCAGTGATAGCTCTTCATCGCAGAAACATTTGCCAGTGTAAACGTTGTACACTATGACATTTGTAATTATAATTAAAGAATATATCATTAGTAAATTCTTCGAAGTGAAAGTATATTCAACGAATTCAAGCCATCATTTATTTGATTTTTGAGAAATAAGAAATATTTAGCGAGATCTCATTGGGTCCTGTGTTGATTAACCTAACTATATCACGTAAAATACCATTAAAGAGACAGAATAAAGGATGAAATGGCGTCAGCATAATATGAACTACATAAACACTAGTGACTAATGAAGTTCCCTCAAACGTTCGATATATCAAAATAACAAAGAAAAAGTTTACCACAGATTAAATACATAAAATAACAAGATGTGTAAAAATAAACAATCAAGGAATCGAGTTACAACGCAAAATCGGAAACCAAACATACTTAGACAATGGGTTATTATCGTTGTGTCGATTTATTAACAATAATATTGCTTTTGGTATAAAGGTGGATGACAGGTACTGTTTAAACTCGAAAGATTATCACTTCAAAAGATATTTCGTTCATGCATTCCTTCTTTCGAACAATATTAATAAAGTATATAGTATATAAGTATTAAGTTTATCAAAGATTTTCAATATACACTTAAAACAAAAATTAAATTTATTATTTAAACTTGAACTTTTAATTTTAAACTTAAATACTTTTTTTAGCCGAATACGAAAAAGTTATGTTTTCGAGCGTATTTATGTATGTATGTCTATTTCTTTGGCACGCTCTGCCGATGGCTTGATGGATTTTAGCGTACGATATGTCGTTAGATTCGTCTTAATTGTGGGAGTGACATAGGTTATAAGATATTTAAAAACGACATCTGTGAATCAAATAAAAATAAAATCAAAATTCAAGCCTTTTCAAGCCGGCTTGTACAAATCTCTCTTCACACTACGCTTCAAGAACCTGATGTCATAAGAAGCAGAAAACACGTTGGCCGGGACATGGTTCCACGGTTTCACGATACGATAGATATAACAAATAAGAAACTTTTTAGTTCGATTAGTTTTCTGACATGGCCGGACACGTTATAATTGTAATAACGTGTGTACTAACGTACTCACAGCTGGGCAAACAATGCGCTCACTTTTTGTTGTAGCTTTAGAAATTGACAGTACTTTCCCTGATGGTAAGCTCAGTACAATCCAAACACAATGTCGACCACCGATATGTCGAAATCCAACGGAGATCACCGCTTTCAAGCCGGCTTGTACACATCTCTCTTCACACTACGCTTCAAGAACCTGATGTCATAAGAAGCAGAAAACACGTTGGCCGGGAGATGGTTCCACGGTTTCACGATACGATAAATATAAGACATAAGAAACTTTTTAGTTCGATTAGTTTTCTGACATGGACGGACACGTTATAATTGTAATAACGTGTGTACTAACGTACTCACAGCTGGGCAAACAATGCGCTCACTCGAATTCGATTCAATCTCATTTAAATTAATTAGAACCAATAGTATGTACATATCAGTTGATATTAAAACAATCATAACTTTACATGGTTATACCATAGTATCTTATTAACGCTATTATTATTAGAACATTAAATCAACATTAATGTTTGTTTTTTCTTCAATCGTGTATTTTCTATAATCAAAAGGTTAATAGGTAGTTTTCTATCGATGTAATCAGTTCCATAAATGTTTTTATTTTAATTTATTGAGACTGACTCAGGTGTCTCAAGATATTGACACGTTTTAGATATCATTGTAAGGTATTCAGTAAAATAGGAACTCAGTAGTTTGTAATAGTACATTAATATTAGAAACATGGTATTAAATAAGTTATGATATGTAATAAGTAGTATTGTTCACTTCATGATTTTTATTTTTATTGAAATGATTATATTGAGTGACCTTTTTTATTGTATTTTTTATTCAATAATTTCAAATGTATTTTAACTATGTATTATATTTTTATTTTATTTTTTTAACGTCGAGAATCCCGTCATGGGTACACACCCGCCCGGGGGGGGGGGGGGGGGGGGGACGAGTGGTTATGTGAGACTCTTACTCACTAAAACTCCACGGTGTACATCAGCCGCCTAAGTGGGGCGACATGGGCTCGCGGTTGCAATCAACCACGTCGCCCCGGCGGCAGGCCCAGCTACTACTGCCGGGCCACCACAAAGGGAGACAATTCGTTACAACCCTAACTGTCTCCCACAGCCATCGAACCTGTGCAAATTCTCTTAACTTACCGATAACTACTTATCTATGAGTGTGTGTGTGTGTGTGTGTTTGTTTTTTGTAAAGCTCGGTATATCTACGGTCCTCTGTACCTGATGGTAAACTCAGTACAATTCAAAAACAAAGGTGATCACCGACAGATCGAAAATCCATCGACGATCATCGCTGCCACACTGGCCTGCAAGCCTCTTAGAGGTTGGATATACACTGGTGCATGTTTCAATTTTGGGTAACGTGCAAATACATAACCATTTAAGCTTAAGACATGTCTTAAGATTAAAGTTCTTGACCGGTGTGTATGTAGGCAACATAAGGATGTGATTCTAACTATGTGACTCATAAAATATCTTTATTTTTGTTCGTTACAGGTTTAGCATTATAGCCACAACGATGGAGGAGGAGGAGGATGAAGGACGATGTGACTCAAGATGGCAGCACGCTAACCGTAGTGGAAGACTAGCTCTGAAGTTGAGCTGCCGGAGGCAACCTATTGGTGCTTGACGACAGATTTTAAACTTGAGGGTGGCACTAGAAAAAACCTTACCACTATATGTTGGTTTCATTACGATATTTTTCTTTACCAAAAGATCAGGCTCATTGCGAGGATTTAAACTTACGTCGTTTGACACGATGTCCGTACACGGTACCACTAAACCATCATTGGTTCATTGGTTCTTACGGCAACAGAGAAGGCTATGCTCGGAGTTTCTCCGCGTGATCGAATCAGAAATGAGATGGTGCACAGAAGAACTAAAGTCACCGATATAGCTTAAAGTAGCGGTGGGCGGAGCACATAGTTCATAGTAAGGATGGCCTATGACCAGAGTTCTCAAGTGGCGGTGGCGTACCTGAAGACGTAACGTGGGCAGACCTGCTAAACGCTAAACGCTGAAGGTTGCGGGAAGCCGCAGGTTGGGAGCAACGCAATTCACGACTTTGTGACGAACTTTGAGGGAAGCATATTTCTAGCAATGGATGTTTTTCTGCTGGAATATGAGTTTTTTAAATAAAGCAAGTAGTGTACTTTATTGATTATTATTATAAGATGGATTACTTTTCATTTTCGCTGATAATTTGAATTTGAGGCAATTGTCTGTTACCCGATAAATAAGTACTTTATAATAGGGTACTACGCGTCTACTGTCTAGTAGATTACATATAATTCTCTGGTTATAAACGTAACGATTTCTGAAAGGGAATAATATTTCTCGAAGTTTACCCAAAGTTACTGTATTATGTAGAGCGGTGTCTCGCCCGCCACTGACAGCTCTCGAAGACGCTCCTGACACTAATTACACGGGGCAGGCGTGAAGTTTTACCCCACTTTCAACTATAATCAACATTTATGTTACAATGGTGTAACAGTTAATTTATGGATTCCACTTTATTATTTATATACCAGCTGAGCCCGCGCCTTTGCTCACGTGACCTGCAGAATGCCATCGATCGGGCTCACGCACGAATCTAGCTTCCCGCTCCCGGCTATTTTAAAATAAAGATGATTATCATGGGTGTTCCTTAAAACTTTTTTTAGAATATAAGTAGCCTACGTTACTCCATATAATATCAGATATCTACCAGTGATTAGTATCAGCTATTTATAGTAGGTTCGATTTCCGATACAGGTAAGCTTTTTTTAGAAAATCTGTGAAAGTAGTTATTATTACCTATTTAAAAAAAATTAAAGTATGTTTCCTTTTAGTAGAATTCGATATCTTCAATATTTAATATGTTTTTCCTCCATATCCCGTTTTTGTTTTCCACAATGTATAGATAAGAATAAAACTTTTTTTTTTAACAGAACTTCACGGACACAGATCAGTTATTATTAAAAAGAAAAACAATCCATGGGGTCGCAACTCGCAACTTGAGTATTAACATGATCAATAAGCGTATGTATCACTCACATCAGTACAGTAACGGCGTGCGGACGGTAGAGGGAGACACTCTCGCTCTTCACCTCGGGCTCGGACTGCATTAAACTCGCGCAATTACTATAGTTTTATTTTTGGTCACCGATAACCTAAAAGCAGTTTAAATTCTTTAAAGGTTTTGAGCTTTTGGCCACAATTTCACCTCATAATATGTAGCGATTTGGCTCAAGCTCGTAACATACTAAGCCTAGTAAGACTGGCTCTCAACTCCAGCTACCGAGTGCTTAGTTTCCAAGTTGAGGAAGCCAGGCAGGTCTTAAAAATAGATCTACTACTATACTATGACTTCTTCACAATATTTTCCCTCACCAAAAGCTCAGGCTTATTGTACTGATATTAACGATTTTGATCAAATTCACCATGTTGATCAATTTGGCCATGTTATCACATAACCTCAAGGGATAACGTGGCCAACTAGAATATAAAATAGGATTGAGTTTACGTTTTCGTTGCCAAGTTTAAATGTGAAAAATCTGGTAATTATAAATCGATAGTTATATTCTAGCCTCAGTATCGCCAGTATCTCAGTATCAGCTCCAAGTCAACACTTTTGCAAAATACGCATACATTACCTAATTTGAATTTGATGTGTTGCGGTGAAGGAAACTGAAACCATTCAAAAAATATTCTCTTAGTGTTGCCATTAAGTAAAAAAAATACAGTAGTATCCATTCAAATTCTACCAGTAAGGTCCTAGCTTGGCGCGTTAATTGAGCATGATGCTTTTCTAGAGATTAGTATAGAATTAACAATTTTATAAATCATTAAGATTAAGACACAGGCATGCCTAGTTTGGGGCCATTGGTAAAATTTAAGTTGAAAATTTAAGTTGTAATAAAAATGATATATTTGGGAAAAATGGATAAAGATTCATAAAAAAAACAATAGATTAGACTAAGTAACAATCAGTTTTTATTATAATTAAACATAGAAATCATTTAGGAACAAAACAATCACCTAGATACAAATTAAACAGATAAAAATCAACTACTTACAGTACCGCACAATTGTCTCGAATCTACCCACTTAAATATTAACACTTAGAGTCCTTGGACGATGTTACCACGACGAATGACAACCGACAAATACGGCCGCGCTAGAGCTGCGCGCTGGTTTTATACCCTTTTAGTAGGGTATTCCTTACTATATATTTATTTGATTTATATTTATTGATTTCTGATGTATTTTTTTGGCTTTGAAAGACCTGATGGCTAGTAATAAAAAATTAACATAATACTTCTTCCGTTTCTTTATCTTCGTTTTTTCATTGAGTCGCCTATCTTAATCAAGATACACCATTAGCTACTATGTACAAAATCTAGGTTGTCTTCATAATATCCAGGATAGTTGTTATCCAAGTTGTCTACGGCCTGTCTTGCACTCTCTTTTCTTTAGACGAAAATACTTCTTCAAAGTAGTCAATGGGCCTTGTCTAAACTCGGGAAGCTTCTCAGTCAGACGTCAACGCTGTCAGAAAATAAGTGTAAATAGAGCAACCTCTTCGGGATCATTGGTTGAATCGGCGTCAACTCAGGGCTCGATTTTGGGACCATTTTTGTTTCACGATTATATAAACGATGTACCGTTCGTGGTTGAAAACGGTTCTTTTTGCAGACGACACTTCACTTATATTCAAAATGAAAAGAATAGATTCGGAGCTCAGGTAATTAAACAACACCTTAGTTAAAATCTCTGAATGGTTTGCGTTTATTAATTTACTACTAAATGCAAACAAAACCAAGTATATGTGGTTTGTCTTGCCCAGTGTTCAGCGTGTTGATAGTAGTATCAAGATAGAAGGGAATTTAGTAGGCTTAGTTGATAGTACTGTCTTCTTGGGCATTACCCTTGATTCAAAACTACAGTGGGGTCCGCATATTAAAACTTTGACTGGAAGATTAAGTTCTGCTGCATTCGCAGTACGTAAGATTCGCCAGTTAACAGATATTGCCACCGCTAGGTTAGTCTACTTCGCTTACTTTCATAGCTTAATGTCTTACGGTACCTATTTTGCTGTGTGGTTCAGCAGCTGAGGTAGATACCATATTTATATTACAAAAGCGGACAGTTCGAGCATTTTACAATATGAGAACCTGCAAATCACTAAAGAACAAGTTCCAGGAATTTAGTATTTTAACTTTGCCCTCCCAATATATCTTTGATAACTTAATGTATGCCCGTAAAAGCATAGACAAGCTGGATTTTGTCAAAGATCAGCACAATGTAAATACTAGAAATAAAGATAAATTAGTCCGTACCATGTTTTAGACTTAGTAAGACTGATAAAAAGTTTTTAGGTAATAGTGTTAGGTTCTATAACAAGATCCCGAAGCAGATTACTGATTTACCTGACAACAAGTTCAAGGACCATGTCAAGCGGGTTTTACTGTCTAAAGGTTATTATAGGGTGGATCATTATGTGAATGATAGTGATGTCTGGAAGTGTCTCCCTCTCTGTGGATCCAATAATATATTATTATTATACCTGTTATATTAACATTTGTACAGTTAACAAAAAAAAAGATAAATCCGATCTAGTTTCATACCGGTTCCTCTCGATGTATGGGATATTTTCCGAACCGGCAGTAGTGTTTTGACGTTCATAATTGTCTTCTTAGGGCCTAAATTGAATAAAGATTATTTTGATTTTGAGTAATGGCCGGTAGTTTAACACGTTCACTGCGGTACCAATTTTTGCATACTTTCTGTTCCTGCGGCACGAGGTGTTATCGGCCCGCACCGTGACCAGACGTTGGGGCGACACGAGGTCTATTAGACCCCACCTCGCTTAACAGACTAAAGTCCATTTTCTGACGAGAAATCAAAGATAAATGAAAATGTTGGTCTTTATTAATATAGACAGTGAATTGATGAACTCTAATCTACCGTCGCCCCACGATCTGCTAGCTAGTTTAGGAATTATATGTAAAACAATATATGGGATCTTATTCACCTCGTAACGCACTGACATTTTCGCTGAGATTAGTGATGGCAAAAATAATATCGGCTTGTTTAATTTAAACTGTTTATTGAAAATATCTACTAAAAGCCACTACAAAATCTAATAATAGCCTTCCTTTGGCTTCGGGGTTTAAAAATACACTTAGAACTTAAATTAACATAAAATATTCAGTCTTAATAATTTTCCAGTCCTCGAAAGATATTTCAATGGGCAAAGTTGGCTGGTTGGTTGGTTGGACATTACTTCTCGGTGGACTCTGAAAAAATAGACTCTTGTTGTATTTTGCACATACGGCCTGTATTCAGCTATTCAGCTACAGACTAATGGGTATTTACTATTAATTTAGGTACATAGGGAACTATACAAAAAACTATTTACTGAATAATATTTAATTAAAGAGTTACCTGTTTTGGCTCTGTTTTTGGGTTTTTGCAATTTCAACTTCTTCCGACATCGTTTGGAGAACATGGTCGGCGTTGGGAATACCGACGTGCTCTCTTATCGACGCGACGCACAACACTAGTCGAGGGGAGCTCGCGTAGGTTGCGGTACGAGATCAGGGAGGGTATGGGACATTTTTAGCCTCGTTTCGCACTGCATTTAAATTATATTAATTCAGTGCTGCACGAGGCCTAATACATCCGGTACCAAGAAAGGTATACCACCGAGTCCGGGGCCATTAGCACATCTCAAATATTTATTTATATCTCTTTCCTACACTGGACAAAATCGAAGTTATGCCCGTCGCACGACAGAGAAGTTCACGTTTTTCCTTGCCGCACCACAGATAAGTTGCATGAGGGGTGATTTAGGCCTCGTTACGCACTTAACGTGTTAAGACGAAATGCGGGTAGTGTTTTACACTGTAAACCCTACTATCATGTCTCTATGTTTGTTTTTTTCATCAATTAATTATTATAAAAACTAGGAGCCTTTTAAAGTGACGAAAATTGTCCATCTGAAAACGTCCGAAAACATATACAGATATAGCCAGAATCCTTCTTATATTACTATTGAGAAAAATATTAAAATCAATTAAGTTTAAGAGGAGGTAATATTAATAATAAACCATAATTTTGTCAATTATACTTAGGTATAATCAGTCCGAACTGCAGTTGTTACCCTCGCAAACTATTCGGTGTGGTGTCGGGTACAGCGAGACAGTAATAAATAGAAATAAATACCTATTCTTCAAATGTATCTTAGACCGCGCATCCTCTTAAACATTTATTACACACTTTAACTTATATAACGCCTATACTATTAAAAATACATTACATTGGTTGCGTCAAACAATGGACCATAAGTAATTGTAAAACGTAAAAACCGACGTATGAAGATATTAAACATACGCAAACACAATTCAATTACACAATACTATGATTGTATTGTATATATTAATTGCTAGGAATAATTAGTTTATAAATAAATCGAAATCATTTGAAAACACGTCCTACTCACTGTTATCATTTCCCTTCGCTTGGAATAGCTTATCTCGCATTTAAAGTGTTTTTAACACGTTTTTTATTTGCTTCTTACAATCGTTTTTCAACTAACTTCCACATTAGTTATAATCTTTTAATCCTTTGATAGCTCTTAACTAGATAACAATGAGAACTACTCTGACTTTTTATTTGTATGAACTTTCTTAACAAATTTTGCGGCGGATTTTAAAGTAACTTCTTATATTGTCATAATTACAATTACTTACATATAAGGTTTACAAAAAACCTAAAAATAATAGTTTATCAAAACTTCCCTGAACAGTTTGCCAGCAAGATTCTCTAGTAGTCTCGTTGATCATGATTTTTAATTCGGATTTGTATGATCTGGAGAAGATAATCTTTCAATTTTTTTTTTTTGGTCCTAGCCGTACATTTCCGGGTGGAAGCTGTCGAGAATATGATATGGTATTATTTAAATAAATAACTTTTTAAATATACCCATGTTTAAAACTGAATTAATAGTACCTATAGACTATAGAGACGATAGAAAGTTATATATGTTAGTAAGCTTTAACATTCCAATATCATATCTTCGGATAACTAGTTCATACAAAAGGTTACCAATAGACATATATTTCTATCTTCAGCAACAAAAACAGTGGTTAGATAGATCATTGAAAACGGTCGTTAGTACATATCATTTTATGCAGTAATTACAATAAAATTTTTAGTGACTTGCGTGAAGTAATTATAAATAAACTATTAATTATTCATACGTCTATTGTATCCGCCCCGCTTTATCGCTATTTTATATTTAAATAATTTTTCAAGTGTAGGTAACCCTTATGTTAAGTAAATGTGATAAACTGCCAGCATGCTAATCCTAGATAGCATAGTTAACTAGTCAATAATCCATGGTATATATTCAAACTGAAAGTAATCTGCGACGACAAAAAAAACCGTACCACCATGTGATACTTGGATATCACTGGTAGTATACTATGATTCGTTAGATTCAGTCTTTGAATCTACTAATTTCGTAACTTAATAAAATATATTGACTATACCTGCCTGTACCTAATTTCGGTGAGCGTGATGAAGGCTAACCACAAAACTTATCAAGATATGAGTCACGCCTTTGAGTGGTCACTCGACACCAAAACTTTACTACGTTTCGAATTCTTGATTTGTTTAGGTTGTAAATTAGAGGCAGTGGCCTATATGTTAAGAGGACGGCGGGTACCGTAGCGTTTTTAATAGAAAATGACTTTACTTATTGTACTGGCGGTTGTTCAGCTCTAATCACATTGTTTTATACTCAATAGAAAACTCATTCTGGATTTCGTATTTGATCAAGCTTTTCATTATTTTCTTAAGACATACAAGACAATTTTTGATAAAGAAGAAAACCAACTCCAATTATTTTAAAGAGTCCCCTGATGTAACTTCGAAGTCGAAGATCTAATGATAATGAAGTTAAAATTTGGTCACTTTTGAAGTATCTCCTTTCCAACGAAAAAAGAGTCATCTAAATCGATTCATAAAAGAAGTCGGTTAAAAATGAGCAGTACCCTAGTGACGTTGATGACATTTTATCTACGTCTTCTTCTCTCTCAAAGTCTTCGTCTTTTCTCGTGGCTGCTTAGTGCCTAATGCCTAGTGCCTAGTGGCTGCTTAATGATAATATTGTTAAGGTTTTCACAATCCTAATATATCAGCTACCACCGAGGGATCGGCAATTCATCTATGGTCACCGCTGTCATATCAGCCTGCAAACCTTTCAGCAGTTAGATATACATTAGCTGATCGCGGAACGTGAAAAAACCAAAAAAAAATCACTTTGCCTGGTTTTCATCATGTACATATTGGTGGCGAACCAGTCGAATATATTATTATGATCCCCCTTGATAACTGAATATTCACCGGCTGATCTCGGAATGCTACATATCAAAGCGTACCATTAGCCGTGTTACAACTGATGTGCAATGTGCATAGTAATGGGAAAACCAGTCGAACGTATCATTATGATCCCATTTGATAACTGAATATTCACCTGCTGATCTCGGAATTCTACATGCCAAAGTGAAAACCATTAGCCGTGTCACACGTGATGTACGTAACTCATGACCCAGGAGGACATAATTGGTGTGTCCTATCAAACTAAATGAATGATTTCATTGATTTTTTTTCTGTCAATCTACAATGTTGGGTTTGATTATTTTTTGTTAAGGCTACATAAGTATAAACAATAACCACATAGCCCTTTGTAATTGCTAAAGCTAAAATTTTTGTATAACATCTGATACTAATATATTAAATTACATAAATTAATACTGCGAATCCTAACTCGACCAGTGTCATTGAATTTAGACCCTCAAAATATTGACATTGTCACTCAATAAAAAGTGACAGCAAGTGATATAATATTCATTGTTTAGGTTCAAAATTTCAAAATATATTCATAATAAAATAGTCTATGATTAAAAAGTCGCTGGTCGAATTTCGATCATTGGACGACCGCTAGTTGTAACCGAAACACCGCACCGCGCTGCCAACTGACACAATTGAAAATATGATACTCCTGACTTACCGCCGGCCTCTGCCACATATGCCGGCGGCATACCCGCGCTGCATGAACTATTTCACTGTGCAGCCGGCGCGGCGTAGCGTAGTAAGTAGCTTTAGAATTTTATGTTATTTATAAATAAATTAAACTATCGCAAGTCTCTTACAAATGATACCATAATGTAACGGTTACACAGTTAGTCATAGAAACTTATCAGCACGTATGGACGGAACTTTATCAGTTAGTAACTTGTTATGCAGGTCAGAGTTCTGTTCCCGGGTTAGTATTTAGAACAGCTGCTCGGATTCAAAACAACTAATTACTTGCATTTGCTAGCGTAGGAGAGTTAAACAGTGGGACCACTGTAACTTGACCTATTTTAATAAACGATATGTTTGTATTTCAAGATCTGTGTGTTTTATTATTAATTAATACGTCATATTGCCTTGTTTGTTGTTTAACAAATTTAAGATAGTTTCAATGGCTAACATTTTAGACTGTTTAGTATGTTATGTTTTTGAACTATAGTTTTGTTTTAAAGTTTCGGTGGTCGTAATATTAATAAGGGTTAGTATCAGCATATATAAATTAGTTTTTCGTAATTACGCATGATAAAGGTATTTTTTATTGAACAATAACATAAGATTACCGACAAAAAAGAATCCAAACGAATGCAATCTTATTTAAAGGATTGAATGAATTTTGAAATGTAATCAGAGAAAAAAAAACTGGAACAAATTTATTAATTTATTAATATAGGTACACATTACAGATTATAAACAAAATAAGAATAAATCTTAAAATTGTACATGTTTTAACTAGCTTATAATCCAGTTTATTAGTTCACATCAGTTGTTATTATTTCCCAAACGGAAACAAAGAAAGAAATAAATTTATCACTTGCATGCAGAATTACATTATAAAGATTATATAAAAATATAGTTAAATATAATAGGATCCATCAATTAATGAAATACAACCGTAACAAATCAAAATATGAATATATTCTACTTACAGAGACAAATGTATTTATATTTTACAAGGCTATTCGCGATGATGTCTAGATCTGACTTTTCAGCATTCTTTAACATTTTTTATGCAGGACAAGTTGAAGAAATGTCCGGCGGTAAGCAGCAAATTATAATTCAAAACCTACAAAGAAATTGTGGAATGAAAAGTTGCCCTAGTGGTCGAAAAATTAAAAATAATAAATTTGGCGCTATCTTTAAAATATACGTATTCGCTACCTCAGCGCTCGCCACCCCAAATTGACGCTTTTCGGCGTACACTTTTCGTTTATAGAGATGGTATTCATTACCTCTATTCTCCATGCTTTCTTGTTACCCGATTGTCACCTTTGACGGCTTTGACATATAAAATGAACGATGATATCACGGGTCCATGATACCGCATTTTGTGGCGTATTTTAATATATAAAAAAAATCTTTTAAATCACTTTTTTGGGTGTAATAATATTATTATTTTTTGTTTATAGATATTATTTTTAAGTGTCAAAACAATTTTTCAAAAGTTTTCTACCCCCGTATTGGGACATAAACATTCTAACAGTCCAAAGGATCTTTCAAGCGTCACCAAGTGGTGATGTATTGTACAGTCTAAGTCACAATGCGTAGTTCATGACATACAACGGAACCAAGTTACGTGATATAGAACAAAATACAATATGATTCACTTCGACATGATAATAAAATCACCTTTGAATATTATTGAAAGCCACGAAAACAAAGGAATATTGATTATTTTGAGTTACCTACCTTAATAACACAAATGTTGGAGGAAAAATACTTTTGCCCGCAGGCATCCTTCATTATTCGCTTTATATTTATTTAAAAAATATCTATAATTAGAAGTATTTTATATATAGGGTTACCAAGTATCCTTACCTTAATGGGATTAACCCGCCCTCTGATTACGTATTTCCCAAGAACAAAGCGCTAGCAGAAATGGCTAAATATGCTGCTATGTAATATGATGTTTGCTACATTATGCTAGCACATAATTTGAATGTACGATTATAAAGCCGATGTTAGACATTTACGCTTACATTTTACTTTTGAGAAATATGCTACTAGTGGATCCGATTGTTTAACTAGCTCTATCGACAAAATAGTCAGCGTAAGGTTATATGTTTTCTTTTACAGATGTTAAATGCTGATGCCTAGTAGCGGGTGACTGCGAAATCAATCGACAGTCACCGTCACCGACACTGTTACCACCCGCAGTACCAGCATTTTAGCCTACCACGCCCCAAAACAAAGCATACGATAATATCACCATGTGTGTGGTCGTTATAAACACAAATAATTGAAAGTACTCCACCACCCTGCCATTCTCTATCATTGGTACTTTGTAATAATTCGAAGCAATGATTGTTCACTGGTAGCTTGTATGGACACCACGTCAATTGGCCTGAGCTTTCGGTGTAGAAAAACACTGTAGAAATCATAGCATGGTGGTAGAGCTTTTTCTAATGTACGCCTGATTAGCTACCACCCTCAAATTAAAAATCTGTTGCCAAGCACTAATAGATGTACTCCGACAGCTGCACTTGAGAGCCAGCCATCCACTAGTCTTAGCGTGTTACCATCTTGGACCGCATCATGACTTATGATCAGGTGAGATTGTGGTGATGTATATACTTATATAAATAAAAAACATGTATTTAATAAATATGATTTTATATACAAAAGAACTTTCGCGTTTTTTCGGTATCCCACAACACCCCACATTTTTTTATTACTATTTTTAGTAGTGACATTTTGTTTAAGTTTAATTTGAAAACCATATCATTCATTTTTAAATTTTAATAAATTTTCAATTAATTAATGTTTATTAAGTCTCAAAAAAATTGTCTTATTAATTGGTTAACGTAGTCGGTACAGTCTAACAAACGTCCATATAATTACAAACGGGCTTCGTCTGTATACCTAGCTTCCAGCCTATTACTAGATCAAATATTTAAGCAAGCCGTGCTTACATTATGCACGGTATAGTTTGCCTTAGAATCGATTCGCTTTCTACATGGTTTGTGTTCACAACGAATTTGTTTGCGTTTCTATTTGGAGGATGCACCGTTGTTGTGGGTTTTAAATATTGAAGAAGATATAGCTAGTCTAGAAAATGTCAATATTTTGGTGGGTCTAAGTTCAATGGCACGTGTCGGTTTAGGATTCGCAATATTAATTTATTTTATTTAATATATTAGTAACAGATATTATAGATAAATTTTAGCTTTCTGCACTCCATTCTCTGCACTTTAACCATGCCAAACCTCACAGTCTTCCGTGCACGCAATACGCTTAAAAAGGGGTATAAAGTTTTTGCTTCACGTATTAATATAATGATGATGAATAATGTAGTAATTTTTGTTGGCATTACAGCGTCAACTGCCGCTGTATAGCCGACCTATCGGTGGTCACCGTTGTGTTTGAATTGTATTAGACTTACCATCAGAGACAGTGCTACCCATTTTTGCGAGCTAACATATAACACTGGATTTGATAAAACTTATATTAAAAAAATTATTTAAATTGGTTAAATGAAAAGATTGTTTCAATATTGTATGTGAATCATTGTAAGTAAATTGATTTTCCAAACAGAATTCCAATTTAAAACATATATGTGAATCAAAGAGGCAGGTATGTTTAATAATGGCGTAGGTACATAATCCTAAAATCAACAGCCAATGTCTAAAGTGAAATGTAAGGTGCATTATTGAGTAGCGGTGATGTATTCAATGACGTTAATATGCTAAGACGCCAAAACGAGACTAGTTCTCAAATACAAATACCAGTTCTCTTCAACAAATTATTCCTTCACTGAAGATAGGTTTATAGAAATATTCAAAATCATGTTCTTTATTGCGACACCTCAGAGTGTTGTCACGGAGATGATCACTTGGAAATTACAAAGCTTGCAACAATCAAATATTAAAGCTAAAGATGAATAAACCTACCCTCGGAAGAGGCTTCGGTGTTGGGGTATTTACAGACTCCGTTTATTAAATTATTTTGATTCTGTCGTTAAAATTTCACCACGCTCCGCTTATGTATTTAATTTAATTCTGATAGATAGTGATTTTGCACTGACGCGCAGAAGGACCAGTTAATTGGGTCCTTTACTTGATATCTATTATACACATATAAATTAATACAAAATGAAAAGCTCGATTCGGCGTAACTGTGTTAATAGAAATTTAAAGACAATTCTAAGCATTATTCTCCAGCAATTTACAAAGCAGAAAGTAACGCTTGCGCTACCGTGATCAAGTCTGAAGATGGTTGACAGCGGGTTCTGATACATAAGCTGCTCAGCTTTTTTTATTTGGACGTGTTTTCCCAATAATGCCATTACCAATTACCAATTTATTATTATTAGTATATAATTTAGTAAAAATATAAAAAATAAAGTATATAAATTATTAGTAAGACATTACCAATGTCTTACTGTATGTCAAGTAACTATGTGACCAAAGAACCGAATATACTGAACCTAGAAATGAGACAGCTCTAAACATTTTTTTTATACTACTAAGGCGGCAAACAAGCTTAAGGCCTGCCTGATAGTAAGCGGATACCACAGACAATAGACGCTTGTAATAAGATAGGTATCACTAACGCGTTGCCAGTCTTGAACCTCCATACCCTAAGGAACTCTGGAAACCCAGTAGGTTATTTGACTGTAATCTTGTCTACACCAATCGGACTGCCCCAAGTAGAGAAAAACCTCCAAAGAAATTTCTGCATGCAGTACCTTAAACACACTCTCTAAATTCATCAATAGATAATTGAAAACAGATTTGACTGATGATGAAAATAAGAGTAAAGTAGGTGACCCTATCTTAGCTTTGTGATTTTTTCATGATGCTTTCCACACCGAAAGACCAGACTCTTTTTAAGAGTCAACCTCAATGAGTCTCATCTCTTTGCGGACAGACATCATGATCTTACCAACAGCGGTAAGTATAGACTTATATGTGTTAATGTTCATTCGAAAGGTGGTTGATATACAGACACTGTCAGAATCCAGAGAAGAGTCCTACTGCACCGTTCTCATCATTGCCTTGTGTACCAAGTAGGAAGTAAACATGCAGATAAGCCATACTTCGTTGTGCAGAGATGCCAATTTTCACTCTTCGATTAATTTGACACAGGCAACAAATGTTTTACTTTAATATTTGAATCACCAATTTTCTCCTTAAACTGTCTTTTTTTTCAATGCAAAAATCTTTTAAATAAAAAACAAATGTTTGACCCATTAAAACGTCTATAGTACCCTACGAAAGGTCCGGTTCGTAAGGGCCCGTAATAAAAATATGCTAATTAAACAACGGAGGGTTCGCGGAACCAATTCTGCTTAATTGCAAATCACAGGTTTGTATTATGTACACGGCCACTGTGAAACGGTAGATATAGAGAAGCCTAAAATATTGGATTTTATTCAATAGTCGATCAAAAGTTTGAGACTACCTATTAAACTATTTTAGTTTGGTTCAACAAAAAAAAAAAATACTGCAATCATATAAGTCACTCCAATTAATACCTACAAGATACGCAATTTGGACATTCGTCAGAAAATCCCGAAACGCGAAACTTTTTGCTGGCTTTTAGCATGTTTGTGGTTATTACAATAATTTCGGGCTCGGGAGATATATTTTTAATAATTATATAAAATATTATGATTAGATAGATTCCAATGGGTGAAAAGTCGCGAAATCAGTTAATAGGTAACTTAGTAGTTAGTAACTTGTAAAAGTTATACGACATTTTCAGAGGTTGAATAAAACGTTTGCGCCTTGTAACAGCTCAGTGTCGTATGATTCCGCTATACATCGCCTTACCTTTTAAAATAATTTCCTTGAGTCAATGAAATATTTAAATAATACCCAATTAAAGTTGTGATTTTTTAATCGGAATCAAATATTCACTTGTGAGAGTCTTTAATTATTAGTTTTAGTATTTAAAGCTTAAAGTTTGCTAAAATTTAAAACAAACAATTGTAAAACAAACTTAAGTTCTGTTAATAAAACTCTTTCTGCATATTATTATCAAATAAATCATAACAAAAAATAATCGTGAATTAAGTTTGAAATGTCCCCATCGTGAGTAAACTGCCAGTTATGTTAAAAGCTCGAAGGAAAGTTGTAAGAACTCAATCGGCTTTTGTTTTGCAACTATAAACAGGTATATAAATAAAATAGTCGATGGAGATTTACGTGCTGTCGTCAATGTTTGTGACAATACGACAGATATTGGGATTTATCACGCTATCCAGTTTATATTTGTTAAACTTTCAACTTGCCACATTTATTCTTTTCAGTTCTTTTTTATCATATGAGTGAAATATATTCACGTGTAATAGTTAAAACTAGCGATCGCCCTAAGGTCGAAATTCGACCTGCGACTTTTTGATCATAAACTATTTTCTGTTTGACATTTGCAGTATTAATGAACCTAAACAATAAATATTATCTACATCACTTGCTGTCACTTTTCGTTGAGTGATAATGTCAATATTTTGGGGGTCTAAGTTCAATGGCACTGATCGTTTTAGGATTCGCAGTATTAATTTATTTTATTTAATGTATGAGTAACAGATATTATAGACAAATTTTAGCTTTCTGCACTCCTTCTTAATATAAAATTTAACCATGCCAAATCTCAGTCTTCCGTGCACGCAATACACTTAAAAGGGGGTAAAATTTTTTTGCTTCACGTAATAATATAATGATATTAATGCATTACACACTGAGCCAAGAGTTTGAAATATTTACTCTGTTACATAATCTAGTCATAATCCATAAGCTGTGGAACGGTCTCCCGGTTATCGTGTTTCCCCCCTTCCTACAACATGGAGTCTTTCAAACATAACTTGAAGAGACATTCGAACAGCCCGGCATGAGGACGACGGCTTAACCCTTATGGCGATTATAAGCATCAACGAACCATAATCAAATATAATCAAAGAATACAAGCGCATTGAAAATTTAAATATCGGACACTACTGTTAAAGACATGCTTAACTTGCAATCAACTGTAAATTTAATTAAATTAGATTTATACATACGCTACTTCGTTACACGTTTGTTAATCTTGGCTGGCACCGAATTCAAAAATAACAATAATCGTATATTATTGTCCTAGTAATTTATGTGGCAGACGTATAGTTCGTGATAATATTAGAGTTAAAAAAAGGATATTTTAAGGTAAATTGCAGTAAAAAAAAAAATTTTTTTTATTTTTTATTGCATTTTTACAGAGTAGAGTATTTTGGAGTCGGTTTTGTTTTTGTAAAAAAAAATGGTATCAATAGCTACGAGAAAAAGATAACAAAAACATCTGTATGTAACAGAATAAACAAAATGAAGTTCATATATTATGTAATCATATTATAACAAATGGAGAAGTTATAAAGTTGAACTGTTAATTTAGTTGTTCAAAATTCGTTTCGTGACCGAGTTCGATGTGATAATGGATTCCTTTAGTTTCAGTTAACTTTACGTAAATTATCATAAAGGTTAAATAATATTTTGTTAATCAAAAGTTTCGTAATTTACACTAATAGCGTAACTATAAAGTGTTTGTTTAACTTTGCTCGTAACTGTTAAGTTATATAACTGTATTATCAAAAGCTTTTACAAAACCAAACGAATTTTCAACAAATGTATAAAATATGTGGAGACCTATTGGCTGCTGACGTCACAAAAATGTACGTAAAATTGGCATAAATACCACCCATGGGAGTCAGGTTACTAATAAACTGAAGTAAGCTTTATAAATAGGAAGTCAAAGCTGAGCTGATATTAGAATCATAAGGTCAATGAGCATTGTACCACGATCAAAGTTCAGCGATTGGAATCGAAAGACGAAAAACGGATTCTTTGAACCTCAGGAGAATCATGTATAACCGATAATTGCTATAAAATAATGATAATGTGAGGGTGTTTTATTACGATATACTTTTTTTTATAAATCACTAGCTGTGCCCTCGGCTCCACTTGTGTGGACTACACAATGCCGTCGGTATTGTAGTAACCCCACTTCCACCCACGGAGATCTTCCGCCGGTTACTGTAAATATAAAAATGTTTATTATTTTTAAGTTAGTCCTTATAACATCAGCTATATGCCAGTGAGAGTCCCGTCAAAATCGTTCCAACCGTTTCGGATATTACCCGAAAAAGACATACAGAAAAAATTTTTTAAAAAAAAACCGTGTTGTGTTATAAGTACCGTATACACTTTCATTGCATTTAGTAAAAAGCTGTTATTTTGACATTACAAACATACACTTTCAATTTTATTTTTTTGATCAGTTGATTAAAAAACTATATTTTCTAGACACTGAAAATTCAGACACCATATCACTTACAGTGAATAGTTAATACCAAATTATTCTATACAATATTTATAGACACGCCGTCAACACATCCCGGTTTGTCTTCATTATTTCAAGACATTGACTAAAAGGTAACATATTGCGTATTGTTGAATGATTTACTATAATATATTTATTACATTCCACAAATACACTTAAATAATAATTGGAAAATGTGTGTATTTGTATCATTTATAGTATACCATGGGAGAAATTATATTCAATAAAATTCTTTCAAAGTCGAGAGCATTGTAACTCGATATTTTTACGAAAAAATACACATATGAACGAAATATTGGATGCAAACAAAAATCCATTTACGAAGCTTCGTTTTAAAGGTACCATTTTGAAGAGCCGCCGAATTTAAAGTGACGCCGCCATTTTGTCCGGTTTTAATAGAAGCGCTGGAAACCGGATGGGTCTGGTTAAAATGGCCGCTTCGTATACATTATGTTCCGGGCTATATGTTTGAGTGATCCCGAATGTATGGCCCTAGGCGATGCAGTCCGGTGATTTTTTTAAAATTGTTTTTATTTATTCCGCGAACCGTTGAGAGTTGGGCTTTAATCAATACTTTTTTATATCGTATATGCAGGGGTATAAACAGGTCACAATTGCTCTGGGCACCTTTCTAATATAATCCCTATAGGAGACCTATAAGCTCAAACAGTCGATCGTGGTCAACTGACCCATCGCAAGTGCTTTTTTCGAGTCGATCGAGGGAATTCAAGAAAAGTGATTTTCTTCATGGCTTCTGCCTTTATAGGCATATTCGCAAATGTCAAATGTGACAAATACACGTTCTAGTGTTAAGTTGCCAAATGTTTGGTACAGTGTAGAATAACCAATAATATTTTATATGGGATCTACCGGGATATTATAAAATTATATTAATATGTTAAGTATTTATGTAGAGAGCATAAGCAAACAGTCTTTAGTATATCTAAAAAAATCAGTAATAGCATATGCCTATCTCTTATACATAAGCCAAGAAAGGTATTTTGTAACAAAGATTTGTTGAAAATAAAAAAGTGATTTATAAGCATTATTTTTAGACATGGCATATTAATCCTTACAAATAAAAGTTACTTCATCATAAAGACACGTATGTAGTTAAATTTCTCTCTTTACAGTATGCTATTTGGACACATAGTTTAGGAGATAATGAAAAATTAAAATAATTTGTACTTGCGGGAAGAACAATTATGATATACTACACGTCGCGTTGACGGCTCGGTGCTTGTCGGATAAAATTAAAACGGGTGAAACCGTGGGGCACAGCTAGTATTTCAATAAAAGTGAAATACACATAATATGAAGTAATGTATTGACCATAAATTAATGATTGGTTTCCGCTGGCGCTTCCACTACATACCATCGGCGTACTATAAAATTCTGTAATAAAAAGTACGCCGAAACGGCGTACTCGAGTAACTTTCATACCGGCAATACTGTCATGTTCACAAACGTTATTTTATATAGTCACTACAGACTACAATATGATTTGCCGTATTCTAGGAGCTATTGTTTGTAGGCAGCACGGTAGGTACCTAGTTGTAGTGCCAACGGAAACCAATCTACAATCTATGGGATCGATATTAGTTGGACCAGAAAAGTACTTCACCATGAAATTCTTGCGGCAACGACATAATACGTAGTATTTTTTTTTTTTGTTTTTAGCTTAATTTCATTTGTGTGGTTCAGCATTTACAGAAATAAAAATAATTAAATCTAAATTTCGCAATCGGCTTACTAACAAATACCTGTCTATCTCCTTATTTTCTATTGGCACGCGTTAATTGTGTACTGTTTATATAACAAGACAGCTTTTAATAAAAAAAAAAAAAGCAATTTCAGTGATTTTGCGCAGTTTCCTGGTTTATCTTCGAAGTCAAAGGTCCCATGGCAATGAAATTAAAATAGGACCACCTTTGAAGACCCCCTTTCTAACTAATAAATAATAATGATCTAACCTCTAAATCAATTCATAAACAAAGAAAGAAGTCATGGCTGAACCACTAAAAAATATTTTTATACATTCTAACTGAGTAAATACCTCTCTCCTTTTTTTGAATCGGGGTTTTTGTTTCCATTTTATTAATAATTTAGAGTATATTTACAAAACCACATAGGTATTTTGAATACATAACATAACATACCATCACACCTGTATTCCCCGAAGGGTTAGGCAGCGGTGTACTAATGTGCACCCACAGTTCGCCGACTATGT
The DNA here is from genome assembly GCA_033032175.1 of Saturnia japonica. NCBI lineage: Eukaryota > Metazoa > Arthropoda > Insecta > Lepidoptera > Saturniidae > Saturnia > Saturnia japonica. The sequence goes on from CM065318.1 coordinate 18,454,945, forward strand.
TTTTAGGCCCCATGTAATAGGGGGAGCCTATTGCCATTAATCGGACACGAAACCAAACTCCGAGCTGCTCTTGAGAATTTTATAGAAAAACCCAATAACACTTTGCTCGACCTGGGATTCGAATCCAGAACCTCGGTCATAGCAGTCGCGCTTACGAACACTAGGCTAACGAGGCAGTTGAATACACTAATAAGTTATTCAAGATTAAAAAAAAAAATATAAAGGAATAATATTTTAAAACGGTTTTCAGAGATATGTTTACACTACTTTAAGCGCTGAGCATTTAAAAACCCAGAGAGGAAATAGCAAAATAATATTGAAAGGGGAAAAAGGTGAATTAAGCGCTTTTAAAGATAGAAATGGTGGTCCGCCGGGATTTGTAGGTATTACTGTATTAATGGTGTACATGGAAAACGTTTTTAAAATTAAATTAATATTTCAACGTTCGCGCTGGAACGAGGAATGGTAAACTTTTGTAAACGACGCGTTTATATGACGTCTAATGTAAAATCTTATTCAAGGTCTTTGCAAAAGCAGATCTATTTAAACTAAATAGATAATGCGCAGATTTTCACGCATATTTAACAAATTCTGAAGCTTTATCTGACGCTATAGTTAAAGCTGGTAAGCCTAGAAAAGTCAATGCAAGTCATGTACAGCTTTCGGAACAAAAAGATTAGTTATTGACAATAGTTGGTATCTAGATGAACTTTAGACAATAGCCTATAAGTCCACCATGTAATAACTTTTATTTCCCTTTTATTAGACATCTGTTTGCATTTTCAGGTTCCAATATATTGACATACTTCAACATGTAACGAACCCTTTACTCTTTAGTAATATTATAGAATAGTGGAATCAGTTCAAAGGTTTCCTGCAGAAATACCATCCCTACCTCTGTTTATACAGCAAAGCAGTGATTACGCTGCGAAGGTACGGCGATACGAAGTGCCTTCCACACTTTCGGGAAGATATCCTGTCACTCATTATTTTTAATTATTCGAAGCATTTAAGTGACTCTCCTATTTGATGATCTTTTAATAATGGGTTCAAGCACATTAGTTCCTCAACTTCATTAGTGCTCTGTGTGAAGAAGAAGCAACGTAGATGGTTGATTCTGGTATGTCTTCGGTCTCAGAAACACCCATGGGCTATAAAGATCATGCAATTTTATGTGGCCTCTATACCCGTTCGCTATTTTCAACGTATAAAAAGCGATTTTCCTATTTAACCCTTAAACATTCAAAGCGAAACTGGTGGCTTTGATATAAGTTTAAAATTTTCCATTGAAGAACCCTTCAGCTCATGCAAATGGTTGGCCATTAGCTCACTCCACATGGTATTTTATTTATGAAACCTAAGTTAAAAGCTTATTGAGACAAGATTTTTTTACTGCTCACTTTTTTCGTTAGCATTCAAAGCAAAATACGAGAATTATAACCGTGTACTATCCTTTTCAAAAAAAGAAGATTTTTATAAATATAAACCAATATTTAAAGGTACTTTTGTGGTAGCACATACGAATTGTGTAGACTGTAATGCGACCACCATATACCAAGCATAACACCCGCATTCCGTGATCAGACGGTATATCTAGCTTCCAGGCTGGCATGCGTTGTTTTTTATTGTAGTCTGCTTACCATCAGGCAGTGCGGTCTCAATGCCACGCCACTATTGTTTTAAAAGACGATAATATTTACCTTAAGGTGATAAATTTAATATAAAAATTGAGCAACAGCCCGAAGTTTGGCCACATTGGCACCCTTGAGCTTGTCGCCACGCTTTCATGGGTGAGTGCCTTAAGCGCTCGCCCCCAAGCCATGGTGAAGCTGTAAAAGCCGTCTGAGGTTTCAGAGCCCTCATGGCTAACAGTATAGTGAACAAATAAACGATTAAAACTTTCGCACATTCCTACGATTAATGGATCGACAATTCTATTTAATGTACTCTGTGAACCGTGACCGTACAAACCTTCAATGCAAACGTGAAATGTAACTTTTCGAATGTTAATAATAATTGACAGTTTCTGTATATTTCCTTAATATGTTTATTCAATTCAATTGTACCCACAGACCGTAGCGGACGGGGAAGGGTAATTTCAAATCTATTGTTTGGAAGACTGGTTCCGTTTCAACATTTATATTTTAAGTTACAGGTAGACTATTTTAAAAACACACTTTCGATCTCAATTAGTTTTATTGAGTTATTTATTTAATTATTATTCTGATAGTAACTACGATATAATCCACAAACATCAGCAATCTTCGCGTCGCTGTTACAGATTTCATTGGTACTCACCTATTAAGTCATACCGGGTTACTGAAATGCCTCCTCATGTCTCGTTTGAAGGACCCACTATCATAATGAAGAGAACAGACTAATCCACATCCGCACTGTGTAAATGTATGTAAATATTGTGCATAATAGATTATTTTTGAAGTGAAAACTTCTTTAGCCGCGTTGAGTGATTTTTGGTAGGAGAAAAAGTTATGGGTTCGCGTGACCTTCGCGTCACCAATGACCTCGACATGCTTGTGACGTATTTGCTTGCGTCAGACTATTTACGCGTAATTTAGCGGCCTGTGTACATCTATACGCATATATATACAATAATACATTGTATATACTCGACTGTATCATACACGTGTTTGACTTTTTGAATTGGTAAAATCTTGTGATTTCGCGTCATTGACGTGCTCTGCAATAATTCATACTATAGTCGATTTAAAAATTCAAATTTAAGTTTTCACTTCTGTCGGCAGTCCTTTTACGACTGCCTCGGTTTTTTTTCTTAAGTAATTAAGAAATATTATACTATAAATCTAGTCTCTATAGTTCTGTGTTGTTCCATTCTTTTTTTTCTAAATTAGACAGAAAGATATCTGTCTCTTTTGTACATTTCAAATCATAGCATTGTTCGGCTTGTAACATCGTATTTAAAGCATATCTAACTAATACTCATATAAGCAATCTCCTGTTGGATGTACGTGACAAATGCATATATGATCGCACCAGGTGTTATGAGTCGTATTATCGTCGGCTTGTACATACGCGCGGTATCTCCCGCCTTATAATGCAGTTTCATTGATTAGTTAAACACGTGTACACTTTTATGTTATATGGATTTGATATGTTTCGATGTTGATTAGTAGCTCTGATATTTAGGTATTATTAGTCACAGACTTATAATTATAACAAACTTATTTAACAGCTGTTTCAGATAACAACAAATAACGAACGAGGAATAGGTGAGCGGGTGAACGGGTGAACGGGTGAACGGGTGAACGGGTGAACGGGTGAACGGGTGAGCTGGTGAACAGGTGAACAGGTGAACGGGTGGGCGGGTGTGCGGGTAGTGGGGAGTGTTTCACCTATCCTAGATTATACACTCAGATGCGAAAGTTTATTCTTAACTTCTTTTAAGTTCAATCAATGGGACATAAAACTTATTACAAAGGAAATTGTTGACTCTAGAACATATAACTCGTTCTTATTTATAAAATTTTTTGTGTAAATAACATTTTTTTTTTAATTCTGGTTTAGCTAAATTACTGTATTTTATTTCATAGTGCCTAACTGCTTACCTTAGTTGATTGCAACTCTAAGCAGTAAGCGACGAATATGTAGAGAAGAATTTTTAATTTTATATACTAGCTGTGCCTGCAGCTGCGCTCGCGTGGTCTACAGAATGCCGTCGATAGAGTACACGCTCCAATCGTGCAACCATCGCTTCCGTTTATTTTATAGACAAAAATGCTTGTTGTGGGTGTTCCTTAGAAGATAGACATAAATACTCTCTCTGGCTTTTAATTTTCTTTTCGCGCAAAACCCTAATTATTTTTCTAAAATAAAAGTAGCCTAAGTTACTCCTTATGACATCAGCTATCTACCATTGAAAGTTGGAAGAAACAGACAGACAGACAGAGAGACAAAAAATTAAAATATTTTCTTTTGTTATAGGTATCGTACATATTTTCATATGCATTTAGTAAAAAGCTGTTTTTTTGACATAACAGACAGACACTTCGATTTTATTATCGAGTATACGCATGCACACGTTCAGTATAAGATGCGCGAATGTGTTGCGCGAAAGGATAACTTAATGTCTTTACTTTTTGTTAACATTCGATTTTGCTCCCCATCTAATTTACTTACCGCGAGCTATAATATGAAAATCGATTCATAAAGACTAAACTGTAAAAGGCTTTAAGTATGAAACGATAATGAAGACAATAACTCTGAAATCAGCCCTCGGCTCTGACGATGGCGGCATCTTTCACTTTGTTTTATATCTTGAATTAAGTGTTAAGTTGCTGCCATCGGCCGAATGTGTTAATGTGCGTTATTAAACACATACCTCGACGACGTCTTTATTAAAAGAATTATAAAGAACAGCATCACATCGGACAATAAAAATCGTTTTTACTTCATCCATAAAACTGTAATATGTTTCAATGGAATCATTCGCAAATCCGTTTCAAGACGTTTGCAATACACAAAAGACTTTGAAATGTGCCCAAATGTTTCTCATTATGGGGTTCCTTGATGCTATATTGTTTGGCATTGGAATATGTATTTATGAAAAATGTGCAATCTAAGAAATTCAAAGAGTGACAACACCTAATTACGTAATTCGATAACATTTTAGACACAAAGAACAATAAAAAATATAACATAACACACTCGAGCACCCTTTGAGCGTAACGTTCATAGCGTTCCCCACAAGCGAGGACCGGGTTCGCGAAATGAAAAAAGTTCAATTACCGAGATTTTAGCGATGGACCTCATGCGACCGCTCGAATTCGTGGTGAAAAGGTTGACGTGCCAGCGACATTGCCTCACGCATCGATCAACTTCTCCCAATGTTGTGTCTGAGTGAGTAATAAGATAGGTGTGTTATACAAGAGATAATGAGAAAGAGAACTAAGAAGATTATAGCGACGTACTAAGACAGCGCACTGTCGAATAATAATAATAATTTTAATGTTATAGGCTAAACACTTGTAAATGGTTAAAACACTGCCGCCAGTTCGGAAAACGTTCCCGTCATCGAGAAATGCCGGTAAGAAACTCGATCGTTTTTACCATTTTAGCTGTGTAAATAATGTTTACAGAGTTTTTTTATATTATCGTATAGAGATGAACTTTTGACAGTAAAACCTGCTTGATATGGTCCTTGAACCTATTGTCCGGCCAATGGGCAATATTCTATAAACCTTATTTTAAAACCTCATAGTATTAGCAAATTAACTTACTAACTGAACGGTTATTTAATGAGTTCAAAACAATTTGTGTTTATTTATAGTATTAAAGATATGACAGTAGTTTTCTTAAATTCGTTAACTTATACATTATCTTATGTATAAATGCGTAGCGCACAGCCCTAATTGATATTTATAAAAAAAAATTTTTTGTCAAGTATCAAGAATTGTTTCAGAGACACTACGGCAGACTTAATAAGTATGTATTTGCAAAATATAATAGCACCAACACATAGTATAAAGTAAAGTCGCTTCCCGCTCTCTGTCTGTCACTCTCTACACTTAGATCTTTTAAGCTACGTAACTGATTTTAATGTGGTTTTCACTATAATTCTAAGTTTTTTTTTACAATAGGTTTGTTTAACAATACATTCCAAAAAAGTTTTTTCATAGTAGAGAAAATTCAATGATTCAACGCTTACATGGCTTAAGCCGGCTAAATCTTATGAGATACATCAAAATAATGTTCTAAAGAATTGTAGTTCTTCAATAAGCCTAGTGTAAAGTCAATGATCACATATGTATGTCTACCTTCTAAGGTTGACTTATCTTAAACATAATAAATAAAAATATTACGTTATTTGCGAAGCTATTTTCTCCAATTCAGTATTAAACTTTATCCAGATAAGTTTGTTAGTTAACTTGGGCATTTAATGTAGATTTAGATTTCTATTTCAATGAATACCTTAGAAGATATCACAAATTTAAAATTACCCGCGACCAAAGAAATCCTTCTCATCAAAATGCTCGTGGTTGGTTGGCACTCCGCACCTATGATGAATTACGCATCGCGAGCTAAGCACATTTTTCGTAACAATAAAGTTACATAACATGTGTACACCCACAGGCCGCTGGGTATGTTTTAGGTCCCATGTAATAGGGGGCGAGCCAATTGCCATTAATCGGGCACAAAGCCAAACTCCGAGCTGATAATAAGAACTACATACAAAACCTCAATATCACTTTGCTCGACCTAGGAATTGAACCTACGATCTCGAGCATAGCAGTCGCGTTTAGGACCACTAGGCTAATGTGGCATTTATGAACTGTCAATATTAAAGCGATAAACTCTAAATCAAGCTTTTTTAAACATAAAATACACTACCTTGTAAATTGTACCCGTGCGAAGCTGGGGCTCGACGATAGAATTTCAGATTTAAAGTTTTTTTTTATAAACCATTTCCTGCTTCACTTATACCATGTACCAAATTTGCTCCTACGGATGGAATAAGTATGTACTAAAGTATTTTTTATGTAGAAGAAACACGTCGTTTAGTTATGATGATTAAGACCATACTTTCTCTGGAAGAGAAACCTTAAATAAATAAATACGGGGACAAAATTTTACACACGACCATTTAATTCCAAATTCCATATTCCATATTTAATAGGGGTAAATCAGAACAACATGACTACAGCTTCGGCAATTGTCACAATGAATTCAATTTTGCTCGAAAATCGCATTAAAATAATAAAAATCGACTATGAAAATTGTGAATTTGTAAAAGCTACATTTAGTAAAATTCCTAATATTTCCGGTCAACACAATCGTCTTCTTCACACATTCTTAAGAATTTAGAAATTTTAATAAATTTGAGTCGACAGGCTCGGTACATAATGTGACAACACCAACGCGTGTTCGACTGGGTCGTTCAAGTGAAAACATCGCAGCTGTGAGCCATAGTGTTGAAGAAGATACGAATTTGTCAATTCCTCGTTCTCAATAATTGGGATTATCTACAAAGACCACATGGTGAATTTTGCGTAAGAATTCGGCTTAGAAGCCTTATAATGTGCAATTGGTGCAAAAACTGAACTTGCTCGACCATTCACATCGCTGAATTCATTCAAAAACAAAACGATGGTTTTTCAGACGAAGCTTATTTCATTTGTCTCGATATATCAACAGGCAAAACTGCCGCATTTATCAATGGATTACGCTATAGAGAGATGTTAAAAACTCAATTTTGGTCTATTATTGATGATATGGATATCACTGACATGGGGTTTCAACGAGATGGTACCACGAGTCACACAGCTACCGAAACAATGAATTTATTATTGCAAACCAAATTCCCGATCGCACACTTTCACGAAATTCACCTGTTAAGTGCTCGGCTCGATCATGTGATTTAACAACACTGGATTAATTTTTGTAGGGATATGCTAAACACAGAATCTATACAGAGCCAATCGAATCGATCGCAGCCTTAAAACCCAAAGTCCGTGACATGATTAACTAAATAAACCAGCCATTTTGCGAAAAAGGGAATTAAATTTTTTATTGAAAGAATCGACATCTGTAAGCGTGGTCGTGGTGGACATTTGTCCGTTCTTTTTTCATTTGTAATTGTCAAACCTTACTCTTTCTAATACAATAAAAATTTGAATCATTTTCATCTCAATTATTCTTTGTTTAATTTTGTTTTAAAAACAAAGTTCTTGTTGAAAAACCCGTTATTATGGTAAATAAACAGCTATCATATATATTTACCACCCAGGCACACAACTGACAATGATGATCATATCGCCAAAGTTAGTCATGTGCGAGGATGAAACCCGCGTACTCTCAGCTCAATAGTAGGGTTTTCTACAACTCCACCAAGAGGTCTTATCCATTTCTTTAAAATTTTATACGGAACCCACTTATCTTAGAAGAACAATCTCGTCAGATATTTTATTATCGGCAAAAAAAAGGTGCGCAAGTGCATATTGCATATTCTGCAGTCGGTCGTAAGGAGGTATTACTGTGATAATTTATCGTTCTGTGGCATTTATCGCTCTATGTCAACTGCGGGTCGATCCGTTTTTATGAGCGTGCGCGAGCGCACTGTGAATCATTTCGCCGTGTCATAGATTAATATGAGGATGCAACAAATTGTCTTTTCTGCTATATTACGATTTACCCAATTTATGGTAAATAAGTGTACGTTTAACGATTTTTTTTTAATTATAAGTAAACTTAACAATTCAATCTCAATGTTGTGATTCTAAAATTCGAGAAGAATGAAAAGACCCTTCCCGAAAGACAAGACACGAGTATCTTCGACGCATACTGAGCACTCATTACCTATACCAACATTACTTCTTTTTAAATGTTATTTAAAGGCTTAGCGCTAGGCCTCAGTCTCACCTGTAAATTAGTAACGATGAGACCGAAAATAATAATACGATAGGTCTAGAGGAGCTACTCTGGCTCTCAAAGGCAGCTGTCAGAATACACATGGGTGATTCGCGACAGATATCCATATCCAACTAGACGGTGGTAGCTTGCCATGGGGGCATTAGAAAATGCTACTCGGTTGCTATAGTTTCATTACGATTTTGTCCTTCATTCGTTCGATGCGGTGTCCATCCACGCTGATATTGAGCTGCCATTGACTGACCAATCTTTACACCACGGCATGAGTTAACTTGACAAAATATTAACTTAACATATTATTCGCATTTGAAGTATTACATGCTTCATTGATTATACGTGTTTATTGTGCCCCGTCTGCAATAATTAATTAATCACTGACAGAAAGCTTTCAAATGGCGAGATTAATCCATGCCCGCGCAACTTTTACAATGTAGGTACGCGGGACCCATCGGGAAAATTTTACGAGTTCGTATTGTCAGACAAAAAATTGTAAATTCGCATTACTTAATGACATTCGGGATGAACGTTGTTGTATTATTAGATTTATTTCATCTAAGTTAAAGATGCCTGAGGATGGCGTATTGAAAACTTTATGATCTGTTCTCACGATGGTTCATTTTATTTTATGTGAGTTATTTGTTTAAAAGGGTCTTTTTATGCAATTTTAATATGATATGAGGTTAAATTTGGATTATAACTTACAGTATTATTTTTTATGGATTACAGAACTGGTTTCCATAGTTTTATTTATTTTATAAATGCATTATGATATATGTTTTACTATTTTCACACGAAATAAATACACAAAAATACACGTAAGTATATGAAGTAATATTATAAGTTATAAATTAAAATGCAATACCCACTCTGCAAAGAAAAACAAAGAAAAAATTATAAAAATTACAAATATACATATATTTCAAAACATATTATCTATAATTGAGGCCAGAGAATCACAAATAAATAAATTAATGTTAAAATTTCGATGTAACCGAAGATAGTCAAATGTTAAGTTTTAAAGGCAATCTCTCAATTGCAGTCCCCACCTGACATATTTTCACGCATAATTTCTACAGCCAGTTATAAATAGAAAAGACTGTCTAGCGATGGTCTAGCGTCAGGTCAACATTGCTAGAAATAAAGATAAATTAGTCTTACCGTGTTTTAGACTTTGTAGACTGATAAAAGTTTTTTAGGTAATAGTGTTAGGTTCTTTAACAAGATGCCGAAGCACATTACTGATTTAATGGACAGCAAGTTCAAGAACCATGTCAAGCAGGTTTTACTGTCAAAAGGTTATTATAGGTCGGATCATTATGTGAATAATAGTGATGCCTAGAAGTGACTCCCTCTCTGTGCATCCACTAAATTATTATTATGATTAGTATATTTGTTTGTACAGTTAAAACAAAAGAAGATAAACCGTATCATGTTTCTTGTCAGTTCTTTTCGATAACTGGAATGTTTTACGAACCGGTTGTAGTGTCTCGAGGGGCTTTAGTGCCTTCTTAGAGCCTAAATTGAATAAATTATCTTTTGGTTTTCTAAGTTGCACAAACTGCCAACAAAATACGAATATACATTTAAAAAGTCATCACTATAAATTTTAATTCAATCTTTGATACTAATCTACACAATTAATAAAATTTAAATATCTGTTTTTAATGTCAAAATAACAGCTTTTTACTAAATGCATATGAAAGTATATAAGATACCTATAACAAAAAGCACATTTTTAAAAATTTTGTATGTCTGTTTGTCCCGGGTAATCTCCGAAACGGTTGGACTGATTTTGACAGGACTTTCACAAGAAGATAGCTAGTTTTATAAGGAGTAACTTAGGCTACTTTTATTTTAGAAAAAGAATTAGGGTTCCGCACAAATAAAAAAATCTGGTCATGGTGAATCAATTCGAACGCTTAAATGGCTTACGCTGAGTAAACCATAAGATATATAGTAAATTAATATACAACTTAATCGTAAGCATTAAAAAGACTTCCAAAAAATTCTATGAGTCTATCTTCTAAAGATCACCTACAATAAGCATTTTTGTCTTTAAAATAGCCGGGAGCGAAGGAGCAAGGTTCGCGCAGGGATTCTGTAGTCCACGTGAGCGAAGCCACGGGCACAGCTAGTTTACAATAAAATCTTTTAAAACTATGCATTACAAAAGAGAAAAACGAAAAAAATCAACATTTCGGAAACGAAAGAGCTTTTCAACAATAACAAAATAATAGTTCTCCATTGTTTCTAAGAACATTATACGGTTTTTAACTTGATAAATTCCAAAGTCATTCATTTTATAACACCTAGATGCCGTTTGCATGCAATAATTCCTCGTGAAAACTTATATGTGATAGTAAAAACTTGTTCCCTCACACCGGCATTAGTGGGAAAGCAGATGGTATTAATGCCCTTTTTTGCTAGTGCTGACTGTGGGCTGTGGGACATCTGCCGGCCAACAACGATAGATGGACGTTTCGGTTTGTGTTATATAAACTCTGAGAAATTTCTCATATTTTCAAAAAGTCTACGAGTAACTTTTAGAAGTCTTTGAAACTGTATTTTGAATCAAATTCATTGAATTTAAAAATCACAAACTAACTTCCTAGCTATGCCATTTTTTTAAATAACATTGTTTATATATAATAAGTAGACGTATCCCCTAATATCTTATTGTAAAAAACTGTACAGTCTAGTTTGTTCAGACTAAAGTCATCTATTAAATTCTACGTGATTGACTCAAGCCGGACATACTCCATCAGAAATGATAAACATCATCGACTCTCTGACTAGGGCTGCCAACTTTTTTGTATCGAATATAGTATTTTCGTGGTTATTATCTGAATAAATATAATTAAAAGTAGGTTTCAAGTAAATATTTTATTTTATAAAGGATTAGTTTTTACTGCTTGACAGATAATGATAGTTAATCAAATTGTCAATAACATACCAAGTTTCGTTGGGAAAGAGATAAAGTAAACAGCCTAAATATAGAAATATATTAGCCAGACGTCTTATATAGTAGGGTTGGCAATCCATCTCAGAGATCATCATAAAAAGGTGATTGTCAAATCTCTATACCAACTTCCTACTAAACTTTCTCGCAGCACACCAGAGTACATGAAGATGTTCAAACTATACGGTCTTATGCCAGAATTCATTCTCAGTTGATGTTTCGTCAAAATATTTTTTCAATTGTTTATGCGTAGTCCATGAAACTTACAGTGGCATGCTAAATGGGTTTCTGGAAATGCATTAAAATAAACTGTATGGATTATGTTAAACGTTTCACGAAGGTATTTGGAAAAAACGAGGGTACCGAGAATTCTAAACCACATTGGTGGGTCTAGGTTACGATTAGACACTAAAAAACGATGGCCGAAGAAGATGAAGCCCAATTTTGAGTTGTTAGCATCCTAATGTGGACACCAAACAATTTTTGGGGGGCACGGAACCACTCGGGTAAATTATTTGTTAATGCGCCAATGCCGAACAGAATAATTGACGAGAAATCCCGGAGATACCTATACGTATGTTTATACACAATTATGTCAATGTCAAGCGGATATAATATTTTATAAATCTTCAGAGTGCAAACAAGTAAAACAATGTTTTAACAAAATGGCGGCTATCTCGTTAAAACTCACTTTAAACGAGCCCAAGAACCAAACGATGTCACGCAAAATGCCATCAATATTAGATAATATACGGCCAAATAATGTATGTTAACCGTTCTGAAGAAAGGTCACGTCAAGAGTATTCTAAACTGACGAGCATACATGAAAATATTGATGAAGAAGCGAAAGATATATGCCAGGATCGTAGAGTCATAGCAAGTAGAAGGACGTGGTCTTCGCCTACGCCGCGCCGTTGGGAAAGAGCCGTGATTTATATATATAAGAGAATAAAAAAAAATTAAGAATCATTAATACCAAAATTCTAAATGACTAAATTTACAACGTGCTTACAACACGTTGATGAATATTTAATGAATAATTAATCTAAGTTATGCATTAAATATAACAGACTATCAGTTCAATATAATATCTATATGCGATTTCATATAATATCTTGATATACTACATTTTAAATTTTACCTATTTAGTATAACTACATAAAAAGATTGTGACTAATAAATATTACAGACACATAAATTACAAATCGGATCAATAGTTCCGAAGATTAGGTACTCATAAACTTTTTCTCTTTCTAACAGTAGTATAGATAATAATATTCTATCTATATGAATAAATCTGTAGTTCTGTCTGTATTGCGTAATATTTTTTCCTAATTGCCCGATTTATTACAAAGCACACTGATCATGAAAATGCCATTATTGTTGTCTTATAATTATGTGTCTGGAATCAACTCAAAAACGACTTGACTAACTCTTTCGATAACAAGAATAGTCGACAATACGAGTAAAAAAAATGACAACAAAAATGTGTTATCATACAATTCACAAATCAAGTAAAAATATCTTAGTCAATTTATCTCAATCAAGTATCTGTGTTAACTCGTGGTAATTATAATAAGGAGATGAACAGTTTAGACGAGAGGCATTGACGAGAGTTCGTCGCCCGGCAAGAAACAACGACAATAACTTCGAAAAATCACCGAAAAAGAAACCAAAAGAAAATCAGAACGAATACTTTCCGAACAATAATACCACAAATTGAGGTTCTTTACGCGTAAAAAAATCTTTTCAACCGTTTATGTATATATATACAAGCTGTGCCCCACGGTTTTATTCGTGTTAAATTTATTCGAGCAACTCTTCACCGCCTGACGTTGTTCTCACGTTCCCGTACTTGCCAACAGCACGCCAGATTTTTTGATGTTTATGGTCACTACTCCACTCCCAAGTAACTTAGCGTGATGTTATATAGCTATAAATCTTCCTCAATAACTAGACTACAAAATACAAAAATAATCTTTCAAATCTGATTAGTAGTCCCAGAGATTAGCACGTTCAAACAAACAAACAATAAAACGATCACTAGAGCTTTATATTTTTATTAGCTGTACCCGCGGCTCAGCTCGCATGGACTATAGAATGCCTGTATTACAGTGACCCCGCTTCCACCCACGGAGGGCGTCTGCCAGTTATTTTAAAGATAAAAATGCTTATTTTTGTTTTTGTGGGGACATAAAATCTAATTTACAGCTTATAACATCAGCTATCTGCCAGTGAATGTCGCGTCAAAATTGTTTTATTTTTTGTTATAAGTACCATACTATATAATATCATATTATGCATTTAGTAAAAACTGTTATTTTAACATTACAAACGGACACTTCAATTATACTAATTGTTTATATGCATAGATTTAAAAAAATATTATTTTCGCTTGAAATTTTTGAACAAGGAGAAGGAATCCAAACCGAAATTTGGGGCGTTAATCTTGAATTTGCATGAATTACGTAATTTCTACTTACCGCCGCGGCGCCGTGGGATGTACATTGTCATTCGGAACTGTAAATTTTTCTTAACAATCACGGGCCTATTGTTGGGGAAATCTTTTAAACCGTACCAGTTATACGTAATTACAAGGTTTTTTGTTCAATATTGACATCACTTGACGTTTGTTCGTGCCTGAAGAAATTCACGATATAACGTTCCGTTCAATCAAAGACATTTCTTAATTTTAAATGTGATTGTTATTTTTACTCAAACAGGGCTAAATCAAAAACCATTTCGAGGAATTGCCTTCTACGTTCATTTTATAATATAATAGATTAAAACTAGTGAACGATTAAAGATATTTTTCAAAGAAATATTATGCCCTTTGTTTGACCTTCATGAAGTCATCACTAGCATAGACGTGTTTTCTTTGCCTTGGTACCTGAACATTAAAAAACGCCATAGTACATATTACAAATTGTCAACCAGAGATAAATTGTCAACTGTAAAATGTTGTTGAGTTTGTCAAAAGGAGCATGCCAATACGCCAGTGTTGCCAGGGACCTTGAATCAAAGTTACATTTCGTTTCCTGAGAAGTTACATTTTTCCTACCAAAGCTATATAATCGTTTCTTTTTTATCAAAACAATTGAAATCCTTGTGAGTATTGAGACATATTCGATATATTTAAAATTTGAAGGTTTTATAATTACTTCGCTGATTTTTTGGTAAAATATCAAAGTTAGTGTAATAATAATCTTAATATTCTAAGAAGTTAAGAAAATAACATTCATTACAAAAATTACTAACATGTGACACGCGAGAGTAAAAAAATACGAAAAATGAAACAATTTGGCAAAGTTGGTATACATACTGCAGTAGGTATGATTACAAGCACAGTGTATTATTAATCGACAGATAACATTACAGTTCTTGTCAAATGCCGGTGATGACGTCAAAATAAAAATAATATCTGCTATTTTAAAAAATATAAAAAGCAAAAAATAAGCCGTAAAATAGTATAATACTCAAATTAGTGTCTCAGAATTCTTTAAACCAGCCAAAATAAAAATTTCTCTTTGTAATTCGGAATCTCTTCCACCAAACAAACGTTAATACGTAAACGATTAAAGAAATAATTTAACGATTTTTTAACGATTCAGAAACTAGTATTACATCATCACCTCATGCTAGGTGATGATATTTGATTAAAGAAGTCATTAATTACCTCGCGGATATCCATATTGAATAAATGATTCAATAATTTCATTGCTACCTTTCTTTACGGAAGTAACTAGCAGCTGCTATTGCTATGTCTTCCTGAAAAAAATAATCTCTATTATTATTTTAGACCCTACAGTCTAGTCTTAAAAACAATTATTGATTCGCTTGTTAGTTTCTTGCTTTGGTTCATTGGTTCCTTGCTGTACCTATCGTGCGGAAATCGAATAATCTCCCATCCATCATATTCTCTCCTTCCTTATAATATTGGGTTCTTCATACAAGACGTGACGAGGCTCAAAATTATTCTTTTACAGTTGACATATTTGTGTATCTTGTAACTTTTTTTTCTGAACGAGAGAACCTACCTTCTCCGTTTATCCACATCTATTAACCGAGTTCGTTGCGCATTCCAGTGAGTATCGCTGTGTGAGATCAAAACTTATCCGTGTTACAATGAATTCAAACATGTATTTTCAGGTTTTTATAATGTTATTACATTTTACAATTGCTTTGTTAATTTTGATCATAAATACTTGATATTATCTATTTAAGATATGATTAATAGAAATGCGCTAATAAATAATATATAATATGCCGATATATCAAAGTTTTAAGAGAAGTATAATGCAGGATGGTAGGGATCGCGACCACTATGTACACGTTGATCAACTCATCACAGTTTTATTTTGGTTTGTCACGTTTGGGGCTTGCAGGCTTGTAGGCTGGGGTGAAGGGACGACCGGCAATGATTGCCCCAATCTCTTGGTAGTCGCTGTTTTTACCCGACTACGAAAAAGGAAGGTTATGTTTTTCCAGAGTATGTATGTATGTCCATTTCTTTGGCACGCTATGTAGCCTAAACGGCTTGATGGATTTTAGCATACGAAGTGTCCTTAGTTTCGTTTTAATTGTGGGAGTGGCGTAGGCGATATAATATTTAAGTACGACGTCTGAGAATCAAACAAACCGCAAAAATAGAAAAATATTTATTTATTCAAGTTTTTTGTGTGACAATTGGGTTTTTTGTTTCCTTTTTAATATTTTTTTATTATAATATTATTGTGTTGTGCTCACCATCAGATTTGTTGAATGCACTCTCTAAGCAATTTAAAGCAAAAATGGTTTCTGAAAAATGTATTAAGTGAAAAGTTCTTTAGCCGCGTTGAGCGATTTTTGATAGGGGATAAACTTATGGGTTAGCGTTACCTTTGCGATGCTTGTGACGTATTGTGCTTGCGTCCAACTAGCGACGCGTAGAATAGCGGTCTGTGTACATGTATACACATACTATATACACTAATACCTTATATATATATATATATACTCAACTGTATCATAACATGTATGATAGACTTTTTGGATTTATAAAATATTGCTATTTCGCGTAAGCGACATGCCCAGTAAAAATGAGGACTATAATTGATAAAAAAATTAAAATTGAGTTTTCACTTCTGTTGCCAGTCCATATGAGCCTTTGTTTTTTTTTTATTATAACAACGAAGAGTGCTTTGACAAAAGAAAAAATAATTATTTTGAGTCTATTGTAGGAACCCCAGGAGATCCCATAACACACGTGCGAACGTCGCGTTGCGTCGTGACTCAACGAGTACAAAACTCATCTTGACGCATATCAACGAGAACACAAATCCTGTTTTTTTTTCATACTTAAAACCCTTTTCTTATCAAACACTGTGAGTGAAACGATTTCTGAGAAATCACTCCATGGAAATAGTAATTTCTTTAATGAATTGAACGTAAATAGACCTTGTTATAAGTTTTTTCATAAGTTAAATTGAATGTAGACCTTACTGGAATGCATATTATAGTGTATGCCTGTAGATATAATCAGAACCAGTTAACGGCTTTTATAAAATACTAGCTGTGCCCGCGGTTTCACCTGCATATAACTAAAAAGAAATCACCGGATGATAATTCATAATAAACGTCCTTACATATGAAATTGGCGTTTTGTTGAACTGGCCACTTTAATCTCAAATATCTGGTGTTTGGTTACGAATTCCAAATTCAAATTTAGGCTTGTGTATTTGTGTTTCGAATTTAGAGATTCATTTATTTTCGCACCATAGGACTTTTCTTGGATATCATAATTTTCATAAAATTGAAAACATAAAATATTGCGGTATTTACGTTTAAAAAATATAAAAAGCAAAAAATAAGCCGTAAAATAGTATAATACTCAAATTAGTGTCTCAGAATTCTTTAAACCAGCCAAAATAAAAATTTCTCTTTGTAATTCGGAATCTCTTCCACCAAACAAACGTTAATACGTAAACGATTAAAGAAATAATTTAACGATTTTTTAACGATTCAGAAACTAGTATTACATCATCACCTCATGCTAGGTGATGATATTTGATTAAAGAAGTCATTAATTACCTCGCGGATATCCATATTGAATAAATGATTCAATAATTTCATTGCTACCTTTCTTTACGGAAGTAACTAGCAGCTGCTATTGCTATGTCTTCCTGAAAAAAATAATCTCTATTATTATTTTAGACCCTACAGTCTAGTCTTAAAAACAATTATTGATTCGCTTGTTAGTTTCTTGCTTTGGTTCATTGGTTCCTTGCTGTACCTATCGTGCGGAAATCGAATAATCTCCCATCCATCATATTCTCTCCTTCCTTATAATATTGGGTTCTTCATACAAGACGTGACGAGGCTCAAAATTATTCTTTTACAGTTGACATATTTGTGTATCTTGTAACTTTTTTTTCTGAACGAGAGAACCTACCTTCTCCGTTTATCCACATCTATTAACCGAGTTCGTTGCGCATTCCAGTGAGTATCGCTGTGTGAGATCAAAACTTATCCGTGTTACAATGAATTCAAACATGTATTTTCAGGTTTTTATAATGTTATTACATTTTACAATTGCTTTGTTAATTTTGATCATAAATACTTGATATTATCTATTTAAGATATGATTAATAGAAATGCGCTAATAAATAATATATAATATGCCGATATATCAAAGTTTTAAGAGAAGTATAATGCAGGATGGTAGGGATCGCGACCACTATGTACACGTTGATCAACTCATCACAGTTTTATTTTGGTTTGTCACGTTTGGGGCTTGCAGGCTTGTAGGCTGGGGTGAAGGGACGACCGGCAATGGATTGCCCCAATCTCTTGGTAGTCGCTGTTTTTACCCGACTACGAAAAAGGAAGGTTATGTTTTTCCAGAGTATGTATGTATGTCCATTTCTTTGGCACGCTATGTAGCCTAAACGGCTTGATGGATTTTAGCATACGAAGTGTCCTTAGTTTCGTTTTAATTGTGGGAGTGGCGTAGGCGATATAATATTTAAGTACGACGTCTGAGAATCAAACAAACCGCAAAAATAGAAAAATATTTATTTATTCAAGTGTTTTGTGTAGCAATTGGGTTTTTTGTTTCCTTTTTAATATTTTTTTTATTATAATATTATTGTGTTGTGCTCACCATCAGATTTGTTGAATGCACTCTCTCAGCAATTTAAAACAAAAATGGTTTCTGAAAAATGTATTAAGTGAAAAGTTCTTTAGCCGCGTTGAGCGATTTTTGATAGGGGATAAACTTATGGGTTCGCATTACCTTTGCGATGCTTGTGACGTATTGTGCTTGCGTCCAACTAGCGACGCGTAGAATAGCGGTCTGTGTACATGTATACACATACTATATACACTAATACCTTATATATATATATATATACTCAACTGTATCATAACATGTATGATAACTTTTTGGATTTATAAAATATTGCTATTTCGCGTAAGCGACATGCCCAGTAAAAATGAGGACTATAATTGATACAAAAATTAAAATTGAGTTTTCACTTCTGTTGCCAGTCCATATGAGCCTTTGTTTTTTTTTTATTATAACAACGAAGAGTGCTTTGACAAAAGAAAAAATAATTATTTTGAGTCTATTGTAGGAACCCCAGGAGATCCCATAACACACGCGCGAACGTCGCGTTGCGTCGTGACTCGACGAGTACAAAACTCATCTTGACGCATATCAACGAGAACACAAATCCTGTTTTTTTTTTCATACTTAAAACCCTTTTCTTATCAAACACTGTGAGTGAAACGATTTCTGAGAAATCACTCCATGGAAATAGTAATTTCTTTAATGAATTGAACGTAAATAGACCTTGTTATAAGTTTTTTCATAAGTTAAATTGAATGTAGACCTTACTGGAATGCATATTATAGTGTATGCCTGTAGATATAATCAGAACCAGTTAACGGCTTTTATAAAATACTAGCTGTGCCCGCGGTTTCACCTGCATATAACTAAAAAGAAATCACCGGATGATAATTCATAATAAACGTCCTTACATATGAAATTGGCGTTTTGTTGAACTGGCCACTTTAATCTCAAATATCTGGTGTTTGGTTACGAATTCCAAATTCAAATTTAGGCTTGTGTATTTGTGTTTCGAATTTAGAGATTCATTTATTTTCGCACCATAGGACTTTTCTTGGATATCATAATTTTCATAAAATTGAAAACATAAAATATTGCGGTATTTACGTTTACAATATGTATTAAAAATCCCGTCGAATCCGAAATCGGTATATAGGTGCCCTAATAATATTACCAAAAAAATATATCAAAATTTTATTTATTATGAAAATAAAAATGTTATTGCGATTTAAAATTGACGTATTTCGTTTTAGTTTCCCTAAAATTTAGCAAATTTTTAAACCGTGATAAACAGCGCAGCGGTACGTTTGATTATATGGCGGTACCCTGCGCTACCGTCTGTATTGCCATGTAAGTTTCCTTATTTAACAATTTTTTTATTACATTTTATTAGGGTTAATTTTTTTTACTTATAATCTGAGATAGATACCATATACAGTATATAATCTCGATACCTGATAACACCTTCACGGATCCGACGGGGTTTTTTATACACACCGTATAAGTTCCATCGTGGCATCAGC
This sequence comes from Saturnia japonica, assembly GCA_033032175.1. NCBI lineage: Eukaryota > Metazoa > Arthropoda > Insecta > Lepidoptera > Saturniidae > Saturnia > Saturnia japonica. Next base: position 18,474,938 of record CM065318.1, read on the forward strand.
GCTGCAGAAACAGCTCGAAGGATTAATAATGTGTATGAAGAAGCTATTGTAAAAGAAAACACGGTACGTTTTCGGTTCCAACGTTTTCGTTCTGGAAATTTTGACCTACGAACCAAACCCCATGGACGGCCGGAGACCCTAGTGATAATGAAGAATAATTAAAGGTGGTCGTGGTATCGGATCTATCGCAAACCACGTCAGAGTTAGCGGCAGGCTCAGGTGTGAGTAATAAAACAATTTTAATTCACCTGAAACAAATTGGAAAAGTGAAAAAGCCCGATAAATAGGTACCGAGTAAATTGACTGAAGCACACCAACAAACACGCATTGAGTGCATTACTCAACCGTCACAAAAACGAGGAAATTTTGAGTCGTATTGTTACTTGTGACGAAAAATGGATCTTAAACGAAAATCGGAATCGCTCATCAGTGGTTGAACCCAGGAGAACCGGCCAAATCCTGGCTCAATTGCAAGTTAACTCAGAGAAGAGTACTGGTGAGTGATTGGTGAACCAATGCTGGTGTCATACACTACAGCTTCCTAAAATCTTGCCAGACGATAACGGCAGATCTAATTGTCAACGATTGTAAACCATGATGAAAAAGCTAGCCGTTAAACAACCGAGACTGGTCAATCTCTCTCGCCCACTGCCGCTTCAGGACAACGCTAAACCCCCTACTTCATGACAGACGATCGCTAAATTAGAGAAACTGCGGTTGGAATGTCTCCGACACCCACCATACCCCTGGACCATGCTCCAACAGTTTACCTATCACTTCTTTCGAAGTTTGGACAATTTTTTGCAAGGAAAAAAATTCAATTCCGATGAGGCTGTACAAACTGCCATCAAAGGTTTTATTGATTCTCGCATCCACAATTTTTTCAGTAATAGAATCAATTAACTACCTATAAAATGTCAAAAGTGCATAGATAATAATGATACATACTTCGATTGATTAACTTTATAATTTATTTTTTTTTTTTTTTTACTTTTTCCATATAGAACGCTAATTTCATATGTAAGGACCGGACCTATTATAACAAACATAGTAGACACCGTAAAACATAATAGACTAGTCATGTCGCGCATATGAACAGAGATAAATGCACTTAAAAAGTAACTACTTGGTTAGGACCAGACAATAAAAGAAATGTGGGAAGACCAAAAGGGAACGGGCAGAGATAACCAAGGTTGCTGGTAAAGACTGGATTTAAAGTAGCGAAAGATAGAGAGGTTTGGATAGTATGGAGGAAGAGTTTAATGATCAGAGGGATTAAAATAAATGTATATCAAATATTTTCACATGAATGTACGTTATGTAAATTTTCACTATTAAAGAAAATAAGGACTATATACATACATAATAGGTATTTACCTATGAAATTGCCGTTCTGCAGTATTGGCCATTTCAAATCAAAATAATTTTTATTTGGCTAAGAATTCTAATTTCAAATAAATTTTATTTTAAAAACATGGAATTCTTTTTCCAAAAGTAGTCATTTGTTTATTGATTAGTGTTACATTTTCATCGCATTTCAATCTTTTTTGTCATCATGGATACGTTAAAAATTCGAGTAATTATGGAATATGAGTACCGTCGTGGCAGCAACTCGGCACAAGCGGCACGCAACATCAACGACGTTTACGGAGCTAACACTACAAACCAACGCAGCACCTGTTATTGGTTTGCTTGCTTCCGTTCTGGAAATTTCGACCTAAAAAATGAACCTCGCGGTCGTCCGAAGATTTTGGTCGACAATGACGAAATAAAGGCGATTGTGGAAGCTGATGATACACTATCTACGGCTGAATTAGCAGCAGCTTTCGACGTTAGCGTCAAAACAATATTGGTCCATTTGCGTCAAATTGGCAAGATAAAAAAACTTGACAAATGGGTGCCCCACGAACTTAATGATCGCTAGCGCGAAGTACGCGTAAAGACGTGCCTTGCACTGCTCATCAGACACACAAATGAAGAAATTTTGAACCGCATTGTTACCTGCGATGAAAAATGGATTCTGTTTGATAACCGCAAGCGCTCAGCAAGTTGGTTGGATCCTGGTTCAGCACCTAAACAATGCCCTAAACGAAAACTTACCCTTAGAAAAGTGATGGTCACTGTTTGGTGGTCTAGCGCCGGTGTGATTCATCACAGCTTCTTACCAAACGGGGTGATCATTACTGCAGATGTGTACTGTGAAGAACTGAACACAATGATGGAGAAGCTGGCACATCTCCGCATGGTCAATTGCTCGTCTCCGCTGCTCCTGCACGACAACGCGCGACCTCATATTGCACAGCAGACGGTCTCCAAGTTGCAAGAACTGGGGTTGGAAGTTCTCCGTCATCCGCCTTACTCACCAGACCTTGCGCCTACAGACTACTACTTTTTCCAGAATTTGGATAACTCCTTGGCGGGAAAAAAATTCAATACCCGAGAGGCAGTACAAAATGCTTTTGAAGAATTTGTTGCCTCCCGTCCAGCTGATTTCTTTAAGAAGGGCATCAATAAACTGCCACTGCGCTGGCAAAGATGCATTGATTGCATGGGTGATTACTTCAATTAAAACAAATAAAAAATACATGAAAAAAATTCGTTCGAAATTTTTTCATACAAAACGGCAATTTCATAGGTAAAGACCTAATATATCATTAATAGTTAACTCCATCATATTGTTGGCGTGTGGAATAACATTTTTGCAGTAATTTGTATTTTTATACTCTTAAGATGTATATATTTAAAATATATCTTTTAAATGGAACTATTCCTGAAAATTATTATTTGTACCTATACAAATAAATTTTGAGTTTTATATGGGTTTCAATTTTGGACTTTCGACGCAGATAGCTAGCGCCCTATAGACTACTAAATAACCTAAATAAACGAGTTTAAATTATTTTTGAAAGTAACTATATTAAGTAATTGGTATTTAAAAGTTAAAAAAATTATCTTCGATCAATCAATTACGATGAAATGAAATGAAAAAAGAATGTTGTCTATAGTTCATTGTACGCCACAACCTACATATAATACATTCGTTAAGATAGCATCGGTAACAAATTTATTAAGTCATTATAATAAGCAAAAGGTCGAGCCGTCCTTATCATGGACCGTGATCGGAACTAAGTAAATATTACAAAACATTCGATATTCATTACCGCGATATTTTGTCACACTAGCACGTTTCAGAAAGATTATAAACTCTAAAAATAAAAAATAAATTACTTTAATATTTTAGTATCCTAGTAAGTTTTAATAACTAATAATGAAAATACTATGTATTTTTTTCTAATAGGTATTTTCTGTCAGTGTGAATATCAATATTTTACTTGCATCGTCGGCTAAGCATTTGTAAGCAATGGTGACTATTATGAATGAGGCTTTGGAAAGAAAGGGAATGAAAGTAAATGCAAAGAAGACGAAAGTTTTGGTGTTTGAAAAGGAAGAAAACATGACAGAAGTATGTGTCCAGATTGAGGAGGATGAACTGGAGCAAGTAAGTGAGTTTGTATACTTGGGATCGATGTTTACCAGGGATGGAAAGTATGAGAGAGATATAGGAAGGAGAGTAAATGCCGGTAATATGGTGAATGGGGCGTTACACTCCTTTATGAGCAGCCAGAGGATTTCTATGAAAGCTCGTTTGGCTGTGCATAAAAGAGTGTTGGTTCCAACACTCATGTACGGAAGTGAAAGCTGGGTGTGGCAGAAAAATCATGAAAGTAAAATAAATGCAGTAGAAACGAAAGCGCTAAGAGATATGTTTGAAGTGAAATTAAGTGACAGGATAAGAAATAGTGTGAAAGAAGATATAGTCACACGGATTGAGAAAGGGATGCTTAGACGGTTTGGGCATGTTGAGAGGATGAATGAAAGAAGAATGAATAAACAAATTTATGATGCGAGTGTGAAAGGAATCGTTGGAAGAGGAAGGCCTAGACGAACATTTATCGATAAAATTGGAGACGTTCTGAAGAAAGGTAAGGTCAAGAGTACTCTAAACCGACGAGCATGCATGAAAATATTAATGAATGTAGAAGAAGCTAAAGAGGTATGCCAGGATCGTAGCTGGTGGAAAGACGTGGTCTCTGCCTACCCCGTTGGGAAATAGGCGTGATTTATGTATGTATGTATGTGAATATCAATATCAAATATCAGTGTAATAATAAATCATATAATTTTTTTTTATTTTTTTTAAACCTATTTCAAATATCTTTCTTCTTTATGTTTACTATAAAAATACTCAATAGTTATCCCTGAGCACAATAACATCATATTAGAATGAAGAACTCCATATATATGTAGATATTTAATAATACATTGCACAATATATTTTTTTTTAACAAACACAAATCGACATTTCACTCACAAGTCAACTCTGTCTTTATAATAAAACCTCCATCTTGATTCTTTTTTTTAATATGAAATTTCGAAAACAACAATTCGACATTATTGACTCCCACATAATATAATAGTCTAAAGTTTATCTGTCATTTTATTCAATTATTCCTAAAAACTTTACAACGTGCTATGCAAAATCTATATTACAATAATTATAACCTATAAAGCCACCTTGCCTATTACTATTAGTAAAAATTGAGAGATTTTCTCGAAGTATACAACAATAACAATACTTCTTTGTAATTACGTATAAATGTAGATCATGGTAGAAATGCCATGAAATAAAGCAGTTCTTTTAAAAAAATAATAATACTGCAATAATTGCTGGTGATTTGTTTGGATAATGATTATCTGGGTCCATATTTATTTGAGTTAATGACGGTCTATTAACTCTTTTAAGGTATAATACCGTTGTAACGCTAAAACACGTTCCACATATTGTTGTGCAAATGATACTTAAATATTATAATATACACCTTATAATGCAATTCTATGTTAAAACTCAATTACAGTTTTTTTTAATTGTCCGCCATGACCCTCCAGTGACAACTGAAGCCTAGGCCGTACCTCCAGCATAGAACCCGTAAACCAGCAATCGTCTGCGCGAATCAGTGACACTACATAGGTAGGTACGATGGTTCCATACGGAACCTTTTTTTCTTCTTTGTTAGCTAGTTGACCAAATTGCCAGATTACTAAATGCATATACGAATATTGTGTATATAATATACATATATAGTATAGTTAGTTAGATCAAATTATAATCATAAATAATTATAACTCAATTGAGTCATAATCTATATTTCATAGACTTTTTTAAAAATTAATCATTATTGTCATTATATCTTTATTTATTTTTTATTGTTCTCATTAATTATATTTATGTGTAGTTCAAAGATAATTTTATTTATATTAATTTTAAAATATTAAGATTTTTTTTCTTCCAATTTCTTTTTGTCAAATTATAATAATATTTTGTCTTGTTCCTGTTACTTATTAGTATTTTAATTTAATTTAAAATATACTTTGTGTCGATTAATATATTTTATGTTTCAACTTATGTATGAAGCTATGGGAAATGCTGTATACTCCTATAATTAACATACGTATCAGATAAACTACTTATACATAATTACAATATTACTGTATTATGTGTAATGTTGTGGGAGTATCCATTAAAATAAAATTCATATAAATTAAAATAAAATAAAATACGGATAGGCAGTTAGTGAAATCGCGACGTATTTGCATGTACGGCAACAGCCAAAGCCGAGGTTCGGTCACTTTGGCACCCTTGAGCTTTTTGCCTCACTTTCTTTCCTCCCAAGCCCGGTGAAGCTCCCATGGTCTCCAACGGTTCCAGGGCTCTTAAGGCTCCAAGCGCCATTGTCTCGCTTGACAGGTCCCAAGATAATTCGGCTTTCTTTCCGCCATTAGCAGCTGATATCCACTATGTTCCATAATTTATAAACTTTTTAAATCGCTGTACTCCACCACGAAATCAGAACCTAGTTAAAAAAAGTCTGTTATATTAAAAAACCTGATATTATATGTTCAAACTGTTTAATAACATTTTTTTTTTTTTGTGAAACCTAAGTATTGCGCTACTTATAAAAAGTTGTGCTAAAATTCTGCGGAAATAACATATTTTTTGCTTTAAAGATACGTATTTAAAGTTTGTATTTATCCCTTCGTACTTATTAGCGTCTATAAAAACAAATATAACACTATTAAACATAGTAATTTATATATCTACACAAACAAGAAACAAGAAATGACATAATTAAAGATCATTAAAAACTTCTAAGATAACACGAGACCAAACAAGTCTTGAAGTAACAAATCACATGAACAAGCTGTAACAAACAACAGTAATTGTTCGCTACAACACTAATTCACAGTTAATGTCCACTCTGTAACGATTTAAGATGCAGTTTGAACCGGTTACGGGAACCTAACTAATGTAACTAAACTCGATGTTAAATTAATTTGGCTAAATTAGATCCGAGTGGTTGTTTGTTTTCTTTAAAGTGACGCCATCTGTTGGTTTGTCTTTGTTGAACTTTATAAGTTGATAGATGGCGTTGTAAAGAACTAATTATCTATTTGGTTAAAAATAGCAGAGTAATAAATAAATATATAAAATCATAGATTTAAGGTTTTATAATATTTATTGTAATAATAACTAATAGTTTTTATTAATGCTTTAATTATGTAGATAATATGTATTAGATATGTTTTTGTGTATGTATTCACTAACTTTGGGTATATTAACAACTCGGTTTGGATACTAAACATACTAAAATTATTATTTTATGGACTTCTATCATTTATCAATTAGTCTCCTTCGTTTGTAACTCTACCTACCATAGAGAATGTATATTCATATCTACTGACATTGGCGAAATCGTGTTATTTACACACGGTACCTACCATAAATAAAAAGAAGAAGACCATTAGAAGCGAAGTTAAATTAATTTATTCAAACCAGAGAAGCTACAAAAAACCGTAAAAAATACAAGAGTTACATTTTAGCAGCTTTTAATGATCATTATGTGTAAGGTATGTAGGTACCTACTAGAAACGAAAATAAAAGTAACAAAACAATGTTACAAGTTTCCACGTAGGTACCGTACAGATGCCGTATTTCAGTTTATGCACTCGAGTTTAGTTCAGTTCCTCTAAAGTTCACAATTTAAAGGAAAAGTTTTAGAATTCAAATATAAAATTTTAGTTTCAAATACCAATAAAGGGTAACCGCTGCCAAAATGTTTAACTTACAAAAGCTAGGTAGTGATTTCATTTCACATTGACTACATATTTGCGAAGTACTGACCGTTTGAGTTGATAATCTATTTTACTTTTATGTATTTCTTCTATCTTTAATCTTATCGTGCCATTATTGTAATGTTTTTCTTACAACCTAATCGAATTTATAAAAGACTTTTTATAAGAGATATATTTTATGAATATTGAAGAAAAAAACGGACAGAAAATAAGCTAAATTATTAAAAAAGAAACACAAAACTGCAACAAAAATTTATTTCTATTTTTGCTTTGTATTTGATTCCCAGCCGTCGAACTTAAGTACGATTTAGCCTATGTCAATCCCACAATTAAGAGGAATCTAACGCCACCTCGTGTGGTAAAATACATCAAACCGTTTAGGCAACAGAGCGTGCCAAAGAAGTAAACATACACACATATATACATATATATACACATATATATATATATATATATATATATATATAACATACGCTTGAAAAATATAACCCTCCTTTTTCGAAGTCGGGTAAAAAGCTAAATAATTAACCAATCTTGTACCTACTATTGAAATCATTAAAGGTTTTTTTTTTTTTGTTGAAAAATCTGATATTATGGGAAGGAAATGAATAATTGCGTTATCATTTGACGATGTACACACAATGACGTGTATAATTTGATTGTAGATATATTTAATATAAAATAATAATATTTATTTTGAATTAATTACACAACATTTTAAATAAAATTAAATAGTTCATCATTTAAAGAGCATCCCTATAAAAAAAAAAAATTGAATATTAAAAAAAAAATAGTACGCTGAATAAAATTTCTTCCAGGACTGCAAAAGTTCAGTTCAAAACTCTCACCAGATTTTATAAAGACTCGCGTAACAGCTGTTCCATCGGCAGTATTGCATACATATTCCTACACTTATATTCTAACTTCAGCGCTAAGGAATAAGGTTTAGTTTTGCAAGTCACAAGTTATTACTCACAATTTGGTAACGGCTTAGTTCGGTTTTTGCCTTTTCAATAGACTAAAAAGTTCTTCATAAATGGAGTTTATTGAATGATTCTGCTTTATAAGTAACACGATTTTTACAGCTCGGCCATTGATTATTATAGATTTTAATGGGTTTGACAAAAATAAATATAGAGCAACGTATTATGACCGCGTGAATTGTCTTATATTAAGATATACACAGATTTACATACGATAGAGCAAGCGAAATCCAAAAGCTGAATGTTTTAATGATCCCGTGTCCTACCAAAACGATTATAGGCAATTCAAATCAAATTCAAAAATTGTTAATTCAATTTAGGACTTAAAAAGACACTTACGAATTGAAAATACTACCATCGGTTCTAAAAATGTCCCAGTCATCAAGACGAGCCAGAAAGTCGCTGGATGGGGTTTATCATTTTTTACTGAGTCTAAAACAAGGGATAAATAATTTGTGTTTTTTTTTTCTAGTATGAAAACTATGCCGGTCGTTTACAAAATCGATGTAGCTTATTAGCCCAGTCATATTAGGTAAAAAAAGGGGTCAACCTCGGAAAGAAAGATAATAAGCTGCAAATTGGTATGAACCTTTGTTTTGTCATTCTAAATGTTGTCTCAAAAGTCACAATCGTTATCGTGTCCGCGTCTCAAGATATTCAAGGTCAAAGGTCACAAAAATCGGTTTTTCGCGAATATCTGGCTTCCTATCGGTTAAATGAGATTTGCATTTATTATAAAAGTTGTAGGCTATAAAATTCCCTACAACTTTTGTTTAAACTTTTTTTTCATACAACCAACCGTTTTGAAGGTAGAGCGCGAAGAGTGCACATCGTACAGTCATATACGGCCTAATGCAAGGTCAAGCGTGAGTTATGGTTATCAGTACGTAATAAAGTCAATTATTTACTTGGAAATTATAATTATTAAACAATGCCTATTATTTATGTACTAACTATTAATTATTTATATTTAATTAAAGTAAGTAACTTGATTATTTATATATAATTATTCATATTTAACTATTTAAGTATAAAATATTATTAATTCTGGATTATATATTTTAGTTTTATTTTAAGTTAAAATGATAGTAAGAGTATATATTTTACACATATTTTTATTTATTATTAAATACGGCATAATATACATTTGTCAAAATGTGAGTTCAAATATCAAAAGTATCTTTGTTGATTTTAATTGTAATGAAATTGGAAATGGAAGCTAATTATCTTCTTCTTCTTCGTCGTCTTCTTCTTCTTGTCGCTCAAAAATGTTCGATTCATTGTCATCATCCTCATTATCTGTCATGTTCATCTCCAAACCTTCCAGAATATCGGGATCATATGTATTTTCTTCATCGGGATTACTTGGATACAGTGAAGCGTTGAGGCAAGCTTGTCCGTTGCACTGGCCGCAAGCTAAAGAACATTGTAGCCCTGATTTTCTGCATCCACAGCGGGAACTACAACCATTTTTGCAATTGCAAAATATTACGTTTAGTAGTTCGGCTGGTGCTGGAGGTAATAACGTTCGTATGGGCTCCAGGATTTCATTTTCAAGCATCCAGCCCCATTCTTGAGGTTCTAAGTCCTTCCCTAACCACGTTTGAATCTGGTAGTAGACACGTTTTATGTGTTGATGAGCTGCTACACTTGTTGGTGGAAGTGTTGACAGTTGTACAGGTTTATTTAGTTTTGTAAATTTGATGAATTGCGTGTAGCGGAAATGATCAATGTTGTCCTCAGATTTTGGAGCATTATATAATGCCAACAAGATGCGCACTCCATTTTCTAATAATGTTTGTTTTGGGCAGTTTTCTTGTTGAAATACTTCCACCAGTTTATCTAAATCAGGAATTTTTTCCAATGCTCTAGTAACAGTTTTTTTCCTTTTTTAAATAGCGCAGAAGTCGTGTCACAGCCACTGAATGCGTGTAAAAATAAAATGTGCTTTTTAGTACGAGGATATTGGTCAAATCAAATAAAATATAAATAATTAATAGTTAGTACATAAATAATAGGCATTGTTTAATAATTATAATTTCCAAGTAAATAATTGACTTTATAACGTACTGATAACCATAACTCACGCTTGACCTTGCATTAGGCCGTATATGACTGTACGATGTGCACTCTTCGCGCTTTACCTTCAAAACGGTTGGTTGTATGAAAAAAAAGTTTAAACAAAAGTTGTAGGGAATTTTATAGCCTACAACTTTTATAATAAATGCAAATCTCATTTAACCGATAGGAAGCCAGATATTCGCGAAAAACCGATTTTTGTGACCTTTGACCTTGAATATCTTGAGACGCGGACACGATAACGATTGTGACTTTTGAGGCAACATTTAGAATGACAAAACAAAAGTTTAATACCAATTTGCAGCTTATTATCTTTCATTCCGAGGTGAAAGCCCTAATATGACTGGGCTATATCTAAGTGTTTGCGAATAGATAGACCAGAGACAGCAACTCTCTAAAGATGGATACGGAAGAGTTTGTCCCAAATAGTGATAGTTATGCAATAGAATGTAGCGTCAAAGAGAAATAAATAGAAAAGATTAACTAAAATTTCGATAGAAAATGAAACGATAAACAATTAAAAAGCGAAAGATTTATAACAACATGGATATGAATTTAAAATAAGTATTTCAGTGTTTGTCAGAATGTATTAAAATAAATTAGTAATAAATAAATATATCAACTAAAATGTTAAAATAACGAACTCCATTACACTTCTGTAGATTCACTGGGAACGAAGGCATATGCTAAAGAAACGTAGGTACAATAATTAGATGTTATAGTTTCGAGGAAAACGCGGCTTAAGATGGTAAGTGCAAAGTTGTGTGGCTTACTGTATTTATACTTAACAAAATTACTTAAAATGGATACGTTAATTTAAAATACGTAATTATATAATACTTACCCTTATTGCAGTACTGTGGTGAACTTCGTATCCTATTTCAAAAACGAATGGTTTCAGTTTTTTTTAATATTGATGTCTTGTAATTTCGGGTTAGGACTTAGGACTAAAACTTAATTTGTTTATTAGTGGACAGTGTCTTTTTTGTAGAATTATCGGCCTTTTTATTGTTATAGGCACATTTCACCCGATCTTAACTGATAATGTGGTCCAAGTTGGTATCACGCTAAGTCTAGTAGAAATTCAGCTGACAGGACACACCTATTGGTGCTTGGTGACAGATTTTCAACCTGAAGGTGGTAGCCAGTTAGACGGGCATTAGAAAAAGAAGATTAGAAAATTAGACCATACTCCACCGAAAGCTCAGACTCATTGCAGGGATTCGAACTGACTTCAATAGACACGACATCCGTACTCGCTACCATTGAGCCATCATTGCTTCCAATTGCTTAGTTTGCGGCTGACCTCAATAATATCATATGTTAAGTAAAAAACTTGCTAAAAGTGTATGGTAATCCATTCAACCAAAGAAATGAAATAGTTAGGAGTTAGTTAATGTGACTTGACAAAGTTTTTATTTTACAGATCGTTTTTCTATTTTAAATATTTCCACCATCATTATGATTGTTACCGAATCATGATCACATATCTGTAAAAACCCAAAGATAACAAAGCCAAACCACAAATTAATTTATTATTAAAAAAAAATACATCAAATGTTGAAACAAAAACTGAATTGATGTAGATATGTCTCAAATAATGAACCTTATAAGTACTCGTAATTGTATCTATCTGCCTAGAAAGATCCATAGCTTATGAAAAATATTATTAAATCATTCAAAACTTTAGAGAAATTTGGTTAAAAAAACATCGTTCTGCCAATTTTCAAATGGGCTTTTATGACCACGACCCATACTTTTTCAACGTCTTTTTGTTGGTGCAGGTAGTTCCGAGAATTGGCTTGTGGATTCTTAGAAGTTTTTTTTTTGGGTGATCCCTTGTGAGCTTTTGTGTAGTTCTGACGTAAATTACTTATTATAACTTATATTATTATTGTGGTTATAAATATTTCATAGAAGTGAAGCTTCCTTAAGAAAAGATCTGATTTTGTAGTTGCTTTTGTTTGATCATAGAGGAGAAGAAGTAAACCATATCTTGATTTTTGTTGATTCACTACATAGATTTCCCCTGCACTTGTTTTGATTTTCAGCCTAGAGTTTGGCTACTGTCATCTATCCAACCATTCAGCCGAAAAACATCCACTGCTGTACATAATTTTTCACAAAAATCGCTACAACAACTATCGATTTGTCGCATCCAGTGGGTTCTTGCATACTTCACCAGATTATCGGACGACCTCGTTTCGGGTAACCCACACTGTATCTTGCAAAGCACGGTCGCCACATAAGAACTCTTCGGCTCCATCAGCTACGCCCACTGCCACTATCAGTTAAGAGGGCATTATCGGTGACTTTGGTTCTTCTACGGATCTCTTTATTTTTGATTCGATCACAACTATCATACCTGACCCGTGACCTAATGTTAATTGTCTATTTATTAGAACAAGCAAGACGCTAAATATAGAAATTAAATTGGCTCTCAGATGCTATTGGCATAACGCAACGTCAGATGCTTGATAGGATTTTAGCTAATTAGGCGAGAATAAAAAATACTACCCCTACCTATGCTAAGGTGTTTTCTTCAACCTATTTCTAAGGTTCAGTTTAAGGTGTCTGGACCTTTTCCTCGATGCGACAATCGAGAATGCTACAGCTGACTCATTAGCATTACCTTAGTCGATTAAAATTTCTACAGTCCGGATTTCATACGTTTGAATTCAATACAATATAATATAGCCTTTGGTAATTTTATGAGACGTATTTGAAAACGTGCCGTTCACATTTATTATATTTAGGCGTCATAATGGACTAATTTAATTTACGCGTAACTTTTTAAATTGCCGTTACGATGGTTAAAATAAGTTAAAAGGGTAACTTTTAAAGGTGAACTAAGTATAACATCTTACAAGTGCTAATTAATACTGAAGGAAAGGTGAAAGAAATAACTGAAATCGTACAAAAGCAATTGAATTACTGAAGAATGTTTTTTTTTTTTGAGACAGAAATGTATTTCAGTGGATATCTCAATAAATTTTGGTATAGAACTCCACAACTACCCAATATTACACAACAAATTTATCTCCTCATTATATTCAACCAAGGAAAGGCAAAAGTAATGAACACAGATACACACTAGCACTTTGCTCGCGTCAAGTTTGGAAAATATCATTCTGATATGTTATCTCCATACAAATTTTAAACCCCTATCACGCCCTTTTAGGGACTAAATTTTCAAAAACTCGTTCTTAGCAGATGCCTAAGTCTTAATAACTCTATGTGAGCCAAATTGCAGCCCAATCCGTTCAGTGGTCTAAGCTATGTGTTGATGATCCGTCTAATCAGACTAAAATACTAAAACAGGCAATTCAAATGAAACTTTTAATACAGATCACACACAGGTGGCGAAAGAGCGAGAGCTTTATTTCATATCTAACTATATAAATATAGTAGGAAACCGTGACTGACTGACTGAACTATCAACACAGAACTTAAACCACAACAAATTGAACTAAAATATTGTACACTCATACTTATTACATAGAGTTATTATGACGTATTAACTAAAATTTATATCGAATTAAATATGAAGTTAATACACGACAAGCATTAACAAAATCATTAAAAATACCACGTAAAAATAATTTCTATAGCAGGCGCACAATATCTTTCACAATACCTAACACAATAAATAAAGTACCACTGTACGTTAGGGATTCAATAAATAGTAAAAACATTAAATACAAACTTAAAGATTACTACATCAACTCTATTGTATAAGTATATTAAATTAGGTATACTTAATAAACTTTTAACTGAACTTTACATTTATTACTATAAATATGTACATTACAAACAGCAATACGTTGAATAAAGCTTCAGGACATAGCATGCTAAGACAAACCCCAGAGATTTTATAAGATGCCTTTAACAATAAGTTGTATATGAATTTATTAGTTAAACAAATAAATAATAAGAAAATGGATTTAAAAAAATTCACAACCCATAATGGGTTTATTGGGGGTTCAACATTTGGAGAATTCATATATAAACGGGTGACTCACAACTAGTAGATTAATAAACAGATATGAAAATATATATATTTCACTCATTTTAGACTACAATAATAAAGAAAGACAGCGTTGTATTCAATACTTAAGATATCGCTGATATAGCGTATATAACGAACGTGGAGAAATTAGGCAGATTAATCACATCGCAAAGTAATATTCTAAGAATTAGATAAAGATGCTTCCAGGTGCTGTGTAACACTTGCAAGTATATTTAATAGCAGCCCTAAGGTATTATAATCATTTGCATTCTTTTTGTTTCTTCTTTTGTAAGTAGATTCGATATACAAAGGGACTGGTGGAGCCTTATTAATAGGCATCAATGGAAGGACCTAAATAAGATCTAATCTTCTTTAAAATTTATTATGCCTTTGTAATGTGAATTATAAGATACTTTTGTGTATTTGATTGTCTGTACTCAGTTCTGTTACATAAAATAATTTTTACTCCAATGCAAGATACCAATTTCCGAAGGTTATCGTTAGCCAAACATTTAAGTATTCTAAAAACTATTAAAATTCTATTTATTACCCACCGCATGCAAGTTTTGGAGATCCAAACATTTATTTTCATTCCATTAAAAAAAAAACAAATATACAAATAGATAATATTTAGTATGAACATAAAACAGTTTTAGCTGAACACGTGGACTCGGTTCCCTACCTTCTACACTTGTACCGGTTTTCTTACGGCTGTATAATATAATGGATCGTAGTTATTTCGATACCTCTATATAACTCAGCACAAAAGACTATATTACAAACATTCGAAGTCACTAACCCGTTCCATTTATCGTGCTGATTACATCATTTGTGCAACAGCTGATTTGTAACTTAAAAGGTCGATCATGTGATATAATTGCGCATGTGTTTTTAAATAAACGTCATAAAACATGGTGAAAGTCCCAACAGTAGCAAGACTTAAATAGCAGCGGCAGATGGAGCCAGTGTTTTCTAGTGGTAGCCAAATACCGGAAGACGCAACGGGAAGTTCACGTACATTTCGTAACGTCAAATTTTTCGTATTATTATTATCCAATAACAGAGAGGCATAAACTCAACGTTTGAAAACTGTTCATCCAGTACAACTACTGATGGGGCAAATATCAAACTATACAAATTTATTGATGTGTGAAGTGGTCATTAAAATGTAGGCTGGTATGGTTTTTAAGCCCGTAGGCTACTTCGAATAAAGAAGGTTCGAATAACACTTAAAACACCCAAGCTAACCTCACTTGCACGTGTTGCACCCTGCCGAATAACGATAGTGACAGATCGATTTGTGGTGATAGGAGTCCGTCATAATTATTCGCCTATGCGCGTTGTGACTCGGAATCAGCTAGTGCATATTCAGTTCCTATTTACGCATGCTGGTATTTATTTGTAGTAATTCGGGAAATTGACGATGTAGTCCCTGATGGTAAGCATAGTACAGTCCAAACATAACGGCGACCACCGAGATCGGCAATCCATTAGCGTTTGCCGCTGTCATGCCAGCTTGCATAAATATCTAAGAGGGGAGAGGAGGATGAGGATTGGCCGGGAAATGGTTGATGATGGAAAGATAACACATAGAGAACTTTAAAATTCGTACCGAGATGGAATTTAACGTAAAACTAACATAACGGCGACGCGGGCGATGGATTGTTAATTTCTCGAAGATTGCGACTGTTTTGGATTGCTTCAGGCCAGAGTGCCTTTGAAAATTCAATGGAACATTTATAGAAACATTGCATTTAATAAACACGTAGCTTCTATATCTGGAATTTATTAAATCTTTTAGAGAAGTCAGGTTTTTTTTCCTAAATAATTTAATCTTTTATATTTTGATTGATGTTTTCAATATGATACAGTCTTTAGGACATGTAAAATGTGAAAACGATGAAAAGATGATAAAAAATATACAACAATAGAAACAAAATAATCTCTATTAAGTGGACCAAATTAAATGACAGAAATATTCTGCATACCTTAGGACCTTAGACTTAACGTGTTGCTATGTGGAGACGTTTTTAGCTATAACAGTTTTATAAAATTTTAAACCCTCAAGTTTATTTAGTTATATAATAATGGTTACTTGTTAAGGCTGACAAATATCAAAATCTATTTAATATTATTTATTGAAAGATTTCGATGCATATATATTATTCTAAGACCATAATAAACTGTACAATAATTCCAAACACGTGGAAAAAATAAAATCAACGAACAGAAACGCGGTAGAACTGAATATTGGAAAAAAAACATACACACAAAAGGACGCAAAACAGGCAAATCAAAAATACACTGCTCTCATCCATTTTACTAAACGTAAAGTGACCCTTTCTCGAGGGACTGGAAAAACCAGATACGACAAAAAAAAGGTCACACAAACACACCGATATACACATACAAACGCACACATGGCAGAGCATATCGCCGCACGTGTAAATGTAAACCTATGGTTGTACAAAAAATAAACTTGAAGCAAAATTTACGAGTGATTGTTATAAACTTAGGTATAACTTTGAACCTTTGAGTGTTAATAATTAAAGATGAAAATCGAATGCAGTAGGAAATATTGTTTATGATAAAACATCAGCTGTTTGGACCTTCAAAGAGCGTGGAGGGTACGGGAGCCGTGATAATTTAGAGCGAACTGTTACTTGCATTTACTGATTCGTTTAAAGTTTAATGGTCTTTTGGTATGCGGATTATTACTAGTATTCTGTGTTATTATAATATAATGTAATTTAGTAGTGAACTATTGATGTAATTACAAGAGTTAAGACTTGACCAAATATATATATATATATTTTTTAATTCGATTACAACAAGTTACAATCAATTTGATAATATTTAAATATACGAGCAAGCTTCTCATAGTTTTTAATTATTGTATGAGATTTGATCTCATATTTTTCGGTGTTGTGAAATTGAATTTCGAGTTATATCTAAATTCGTTTTTTTACGTTGTAACATTGATTAAAAATTCAATATTTGTAATCAACCAATACCACATTGGAGCATTGCGTTTAAGACAGAAATAATTAGTTTTTATACAAAATTAACTTATTTACATTTGACGGAATTCGATGAAACTTTTCTTAAAAGGTTTTCTTAGTCCAGGATTGCTAGAAAAGGCTAGATTACGTAAATTTTAAAATAAAACAATACTGGCCGAAATGTTATTCATAAAGAAATGTTTAAAGACTTTTTTTAAATTATTTATAGAACTCTAGCTACGCCTGGCATTACTGCTACTTAGTTTATAAAATCGAAATAAGTTTATCATAGTAAGTATAAGTATTTTTCATATTCTACAGACAAAACATTAACACATTGATGTAATACATTACATGCATTTGCATCGTGATAGAGAATTTTATATTTTTGCACCTGGCAAGCACGTGCATGTTAAAAATCTGTCGCTAAGCACCTAGCCGCTATCGTGTCAGTCCAGAACCAGTCGTCGTTCCAAATCTAGCGTTTTTATATCTTCCATTGCGGTTCTACTATTAACTTATTACATCTAGTTTTTAATTAGCGATGGCTCATCATAGTTCAATGGATCGACGTAAGTTTAAATTCTTATAAAGAGCCTGAGCTTTTGGTGAAGGAAAACATCATATCAAAACCATAACAAAGTGGTAGGGAATTTTCTTATACCCGCCTGGCTCGTTGCAATCCTCAAGTTAAAATCTATCACCAAGTGCCTGTAGGTATTTCGGCAGTTCCACTTGAGACCCAGTTCCCTCAATAGGCTTAGCGTGTTACTGTCGTGTGCCACATCGTCCTTAACATCAGCTAAGATTGTTTAAAATCTATAATGAATAAGAATACTGGTTTTATGTAAATGTTTTGTTAAGGTTCATAATTGATTGTTTTTTCGATATTCTATGTTATCCGTCTAACTACCTGTCTGTTTTTTTTTTCGAGGTTTCTTCATAAGCGTTACATTTTTTTTATTAGCCACTGGTTGTTGCTATAAGTTCGTTATTATTTGCCTGCTATTATTGTTAAAGGTTTTGCATAGTATAAACATAAATATTTTAAAGCCTTTAAATACCGACTTTAACCGATTTTTTTTTTGCCCTAATAACTAACGAAGTTTAGGATGTAAGTCACGTTCAAATTTACAATATTAATATTTAAGTCTGCTCATAATTTTTATATTGTAAGTTGTGCATTTGGATACATCATATTTTATATTTATGGTGTTTACATAAAAGGCGTGTAACACGATCCATTCATAGCCGATGTCATGCAGTAATCTATTGAAAGCAATCTAAACTTGCAATAGAGATTTGGAGTCTTATTATCACGTAGATTTACAAGAACTCAATTGGTGACAGATTTTTATTTCAAAGATGGTTGTTAACAAGATTAGACCTTTTGAAGCAATATTGACATTTGAATTCGAATGCTACGAATTCTACAATTAGTTTGAGCTTTCGGTTAATGCAAAAATAATGATTTTATCATTAGAATAAAGTGTATCTACTATCATCGAGTCACAAATACATAATACAACACCTAATTGTATATTCTGACATCTATGCATTACTGCCAAATTTCTTTCTAGTTTTTCCGTCTTATCATCTTCTAGTATAATGCTATATAACATCACTTGAGATCCTGATCAAATATGCTGGCCTAAAGTTAGTCCTACCATCATGTTTAGATTCCATCACATTGGCTTCCACCAACATTATATTACAAAACTCAAAACCTACGTTCTTAATACGAAATATATTCCAATCCAAACATTCAAAGTAAGATGTAATATAGTATCCTTTAAAAAAGTTCACAATCTTCATTTGTTCGTTTTCACAAATAAACGATCAAACATTGAATAATTGATGTCAACGAATCTATCCCTTGGAAGTCGAATAAAGGATATTTTTAAAAGCAAATTGATCAATATAAATCTCTCTCCAGGGTATTACTTGATGGCGGACAGGACGATCAGTCAAACCCTGAGGATGAAAAGAATGGGGTGATTTGACAATTTTCAAATATAACTTCTTTTTTATGCCAACAAGATGTACGTTCTAACTCTTATGCATAGAGGTAATTGTATAGTTAATAATTAATCAGCTTCAGTTAACAGTAACATTTTTGGATGATGTTGAAGCATAATGAATATATTATATGGTGGTAATTGATTAACTCGGTCCTTAGGAGCAGCATCTAATCTGTGAATAGTTTTAGGGCTTCAGTCATATTCAAGTTTTGTAATTGCTGACCATGGATTCCAAAAGTCAACTAACATCAAACCCACACGTCCATTCATTGCAGTTTTGGGGTGTAAGGGGTGTCGAATTCCATCTTCAGAATTGAGACGCTCAAGCCAACCCCACCTGCACGTGGTGCACCCTGCTGAGTTACGAACGCTTTTGCATGTCGCGTTTCGAGATCAGTCTCTGCATATCCAGTTAAATTAATACAGGTTGGCATGATAGCGGTAACCGTCGATGGATTACGATGTTTCGTTGGTCGCTGTTGTGTTAGTATTGTACTATGTTTACCATCAGGGTCAGTACAATCAATACGCTGAGCTACTATTAATCTAGATATACAATTAATAAAATTGAAGTGTCTGTTTTTAATGTCAAAATAACAGTTTTTTACTAAATGCATATGAAAGTATATACGATACTTATAATAAGAAGCCCATATTTAAAAAAATTGTTGGTCTGTCTGTCTGTTTGTTCCCGGTAATCTCCGAAACGGATTAACCGATTTTGACGGGAATTTCAATAATAGATAGCTGATAATATAGGGTGTAACTTAGGCTACTTTATTTTAGAAAAATAATTAGGGTTCCGCACGAATAAAAAAAACTAGTCGCGGTGAATCAATTCAGGCGCTTAAATGGCTTATACTGAGTAAACCATAAGAGATATAGCGAACTAATGTAATCCATAATTGTAGGCATTAAAAATACCTACAAAAAAGTCCCGGAGAATATATATATATCTTCTAAGGAACACCCACAATAAGCATTTTTGTCTATAAAATAACCGGGAGCGGAGGAGCACGATTCGCGTGGGCATTCTGTAGTCCACGTGAGCGAAGCCACGGGCACAGCAAGTTAAAAATAATATCAAAACATTCTCCATTTACATGTTCAAGTGAACCAAAAAAATATTGCTGATATTAATTATATGATATTTTCACGTCATTGGCTTTATTTTAGGTAGTTATATTTAAAAGAGCTATCAAATAAGTCACAATTTGGGAAACTACGAAACAGTTAGGAGCTTTTTAGTTATTTATCTATAATAATTACCTAGAATTAAAAATGTAATGCGTTTCAATATAACAATGAAACTAAAATTATCTAAATGATACTACAACGACAAACGCAAGAAAATTTCAAGTCAGCTCAAGCAGTTTTTGGACTAAGCCATTTCCTATGATCAAGCACTTCAGTATTATTTTTCTATTTATCATCAATCATCAATAGTGACTGCACTGTTCCTGATGGTAACCAAGTTACCACAATCCAAAAACAACGGCGACCTCCGAAACATCCGCAGTTTGTCGACGGTCGTCTGCAAGCCTCTCGGTAGCTGGATGTGTACCGGCTGATCCCATAACGTGATAAAGCAAAAGATTCACTGTGACGAGCTTATGGTAGCTCGATCACCACTAATTTCAACTGGCCGTTAACAATGTGTACTAAATGTTCCAATAACTGTTCATCCGGCATTCAATTCTATGTAATAAAACCTTAATTCCATGTCCAGGAATCAATACAATCATGCCCTATAGGCACCTATGCAAACATATTGAGATGCAAGTGCCGGAATATTGTCTCAAATAGTTCCCGGTCACGCACACAGATAATACGGTTGTGTGCAATTGCGCTTGTGTGAGTATAGTGTCAGGTAACATCAGCTGTTGCGCAGGCGCATACCATATGACTTCAAGGACGACTGGGAACATTTTTGTTTTACAAAAAAACTACCGGAGATATTGTATATATTTAATTATTTATTGTCACATCAATGAGATATTCGTCATCTTATTACACTATGCCGCAGAATAATATCAACAAAAACAATAACAAATTACACACATCAAGATCGCCACAAATCAAATCAAATAGCGAATAATTAATACAATTTTGAGCGAAAATTCCAGAACGAGCAATAAAAGATGTCAAATATCAACGTTATATAAGGCGATTCAAATGTGAACAGATATTCGTTCTGAAATACGTTTTAGATAAGGTTCTTTGAGTAGGAAATCTTGGTATCTTCATCATCTTTAGGAACATTTAAGCTTATATAAGTACTACTTTTAATATGTAACACTTTCAGCTGACGGTTAAGGAACATAACACGAGGAAACCTAAACGCTTGAAAAATGATAAAGTATTCCTAATAGTACCTACCTACCACTCTATGTAAGCAAATATAGAAATGTGAATTTCTCGGCGTTTGTAATTGTCAAAACATAAGTCTGGTTGCCCAGCATTGGGAAACATACAACCTGATATTATTATTATAATTTTTTATTAAATTCAATAAGCTGTCGAGATAATCTGTACTCGATCATAGCTGAACACATTTGATCATTTTTAAATCAGCTGTTTGTTTTGCCATAGATCTTTACTTAGATTTAAAGAGCATGTATACTCGTGGCATATACCATAGTTTTGATAATCGAGAACTCAACGCTATAGTCCACGAGGACAATGTTATTATAATTGCTTTAGTAATTATATGGAAGTCACCAATTTACATTTCCTTCATAATACTGGTCCTACTGCTAAGTTTTACAGTAGGGTCTACATAAGTTATTGATTACCATCGTTATAATTTAGTTAAAACTTCACAACTTTTAGGAATATCGAGAAAACCGCTATTAAGTTGTACTGTAGTAGTGCTATATTTACGCTAAACTGAGTCATTATGAGTGGTTTTTATAGCTTATAATCTGTATATAATATATACTACACAATAGATAACATAGAAACTGCTTTGAACATAATCATCTAAAGCTCTCTCCCAAGTACTGTACATAAACAATACCACACGCACACACGCATATGCGCGTGTTGCATCGACAATATGCCATAGTATCTATTTGTACAGTGGTCTAACTTTCTTAAACAAATATTATTCCGAATTAAACTAAAGTTGTACAATTACACATTTTTACGTATTTATGGGTTTAACGTTTGGCTACAATATTACCTGATGAAGATGTGGCCCAAGATGGTACCACGCTAAGCCTAGTAAAATTCTCAAGTACAGCTGCCGGAACACGCCTATAGGTGGTTGGCAACATATTATCAACTTTGGGGTAGTTGACTAGCCACGCAGGCATTAAAAAATACCCACCACCATGGTATGGTTTCATCAAGAAATTTTCCTTCACCGAAAGTACAGGCTTAATGTAGGGATTCGAATCCACATCGATCGGCGCGGTGTCCGTACACGCTATCACTGAGCTAGTATTGCTTTTATAAAACTTTCAAAACATAAGCTCCCGCTTGTTTTTCCGTACTTTTGTGTAATATGCCTCGTTATAAGATTGTGAAAATAAACAGAAAAATACAGAGAATAAAAATTTATGTCGTTTCCAAGAGAATAGTAAAACTATTAGATCGCATAATTAGAAGTCTACCTACTAATATCATATTACACTATTGTAAAACTCAGCTGACTACCCACACATACACATACGTACAAATAAACAAACAAGTGTTTACACGACTCAGTGTGTTGAGGATGTTGACTGTTCACATAATAAGGGTTTTGGAAAAAAAACGTACACGAGATGCAGTGACGTGCGAGAAGGACGTATATCACAAGTTCCTAACGTACCTCGTCCAAGTGGGAAAGTAACGAGAACAGTTTTGTTTTGTCTGCCGTCGACGCGTTCGTTTTTTGTAAACTGAGGCAAGGTGCAGTTCGATTTTTGAATAGGCGAATGAGTGATGTTTGACGGTTGGCACATATAAATAAATTACTATGCCTTCATGGTGTATAAAGACATTAATCTGCTGTTTACAAGTATATACGAAACATAATATAAAACTGTTATTTACGCACAGTTGCCAATTTTCTTAGGTTGTTGCATGGCCGAGTGTTCTCAAGAGCTGTTAAACCTAACTTCCTTTTCTTATATCTTTAACAGAAGCACACGTGTGAAGTTCCGGCACCAAAAAAAAGTTCGCAATATCATACATTTGCTGTAGGTACCGTGAAGCCGTCAAAGTCTTCCGGTCAGTGAATTCCCTCCTTCCTATAACATCTGGTCCTTTGCGCGTCAACTGAAGAGATACTTCAGCAGGCATGTCTGTGACAATTGAAGATTGCTTCTCGATTTCTAAATGGTCGCCGTTATTTTGTAAGGCAGTTTTCTTACGACCAACTGCTATTACAATAAAAATAATAATGAAAATAAATCGCTTTTTTTAACCCAGTGAAACATTTAAGAATCTGTATCGACTGAATCACGACCACCATACACATGAAGATAAACTCTTCACAATGACTTTCTTTTGATAATTTACATTTAGGTATGTCGGCAGAATGGTATGAAAATAATAGGCGATGGATACCGAAGGATTGGTTGGTCGTGGTTGTTTTTGGGTTGTACTGTGTTTACCATAAGGCGCCAGTTGATCCCGAAATGCGACACGACTCAGCATACCACTAAGGCGGCTGTTAAACCTGGTATATGGTGATCGAAATCCAGTTGGATACAATTATCGTGACTTACCACCACCAAGAAAAAAATGGTCCAATACACCTTAATTTCTTAGAAGTGCATTTTGTATTCACCTCTAAGGATCACTTGTTCTTTAAGCCAACAAATATCACTTGTTTTTTAGGTAGTTAGGCCTTTTCTTATTAAATCGGTAAAATGACTAGTGTAATGCGGTAAAAGCCATCGCAATAGCGAAGTGGACAGGCATGAAGCTTAATCTAATTGGGCCACAATACACATGGTGAAAATTCCTAATAACTAGCTTTGATAACTTTGAAGTAGTAATGCAGCTAAGTAGACGCATTGGCTTATTGTCAAAGACAGCAATAGGCTAAACCTGGAAAGTGGTCTGGCTCCTAAAACTTTTACTTACCAGTACAAACAAACACTTTCAAATACAGTCAACCGTGTTCACCATTATTAATAGAAACTTCGAGAAAATAGAATGAATTTCGTTTTACAATTCGCCACGGTCCCCCACAGCTGTTCGTCAGCTGATCACGCACACATACGCAGAGTCCTGCACGCACTCTGTGGTTTGTCGGAGCGTGTGTACGTGACGCAAAAAACAACTAAAAACCGGTCTGACAAGCCCGGCTTTTGTGCATCCGCTCGGCTGCATAGATGAATTATTATTCACAGAAGCGATAATATGCGATAGTGTTTAATTGTTACTTTATATTCTTCGACGAATCTATGTTTTGTAAGGGATTTGAAATAATATGAAAAAAGCTTCACCTGCATGTAACACATTACTAACTATCAAAGAAGAAAATGTTGAAAGCGGTCTGATAGACTCCTGTCTGTCCTTAAATACCATAAGTACGGTAAAAATTTATCATATTGCCTAGTAAGTGAGAGTAAAGACTTGAATGACGACAATCATCGTCGATGAATTGTCATATCTTGTTCTTTGACTCTTATTTACATATGGGCAGATAAAGAACATAATAAAAATGTTGGGCATGGGGTACCTGGCAGATTTCAAACATCTAAATCTAATCATATTTTTATATTGAAATATAAACATTTTTTTTAAATCAGATAATTAATAATATCATATCATTGTTATTTTTATTTTTTAATAAAATGACACCCCGCGTCGTCTTATCGAACATTTTTACTCCCAAGCTTGCCATTAAAAGTAACAGCTAAAAGCGCTTGCAGAAATGAAAGTTCTTTGGAATTCAAAAATATTACTCACTATCTATAACATAAATGCTTCATAGATAAACAATTATTAATTAAATATCCACACACCTTATCTTCTTCTAATACGTTACTTACCTTTCATATTGCATGTGCGGTAGGCTGTCTTATTCTAAAGCACTCACCTCTCTCTCTTTCTCTCTCGGCTTATAGCTAAGTTATTTTTTGCGTCAGAATCATTGCTTTGAAAAAACTGCACTACTATCAAAGAAAAGTCATTTACTAAGGTTTAAATTACTAGTTATCCTATATAAATAAGATTTTCAAGCTGCATTTTTACAAGGTTTTATTTCGCTGAAATATTTGCCAGTTATCATTATCAATTTCTAGCGTGTACTATATCGTATCTACACGTATTCATCTTTGGTAACTTGTCTTTTTTTCGTTCCACCTCCCTATGTGCATGCGTTACGATGTGCGTCCGAAACGATCTATACTGATTCTGATTACCCTTCATCATTTACGAGCTTAATTCGATCATATTAGTAGATCCATAGTGTACTTACTGTGAAATTGCATGTTTGGGATTAATAGGTACAATAGCATATATTACTATTCCATATACACAGACAACAAGTAAACGGCTAACTGAAATAAAATCCGTCTTAATCCTTTAAAAAAAATCATCTGAAGCATTTGATGGAATGAGGTCGTATTAACTTATTAAATATATTTTTGAATATTTATATTCTCAGAATGATAAACTCTTGTCACACTCGACATTGGCAAAATTGCCTACATAGGCAGAAAAACAAAAAAAAATCCTATCTGTATTTAAATCCAATAAACTATATTTATGGACCAAAATGACTCATATTCACAAAACAAAAATTGATTTAGAGACAAAAAAAACATATAAAATCTATAACCATAGGTGGGGCACTATGGTCGAGCAAAATTATTTGGCCTTCTCTGGCCTTATACACAGTAGAGCGATTCACCTGTGTAGCCTTAGCATTAGTATGCTACCATCTTCAAAAATCAAAAATTTAGGCCCGAAAAAGGCACCTAAGAATGACTAAGAAATGTTATTGTTAAACATCCCTGATATCAAGAAGAACCGGTATGAAACTCTATCGGATTAATCAATGTTGCTTTTGGTGATTTTTAATAGCTTCTGTTTCAACAGTAAAAAGTTACATAACAAAAAGGTTTTATGCCGATGCAAAATAGAGTAAAGTTATGAAAGTGTGAAATGTTATCGATATGAGTTAGTCACGTCGATACAAACAGACGTAGAATCTATTTTAGTAGATAATAAATAAACTATAACTTGCGTGTTATTTGAAAATACCGCTTGTATTTATTTTGACTAATTTACGAGAAACAGAAGTAAATGTACCAAGATTATTGAATAGTGAATAGTAATAACACCAGACATAGTGAAACTACAAAATATACAGGGTTATTGGTAGTTCGACGTATTCCCGTTAGGAGGTGATTGAGGTGACTATTTGCGATAATTTTAACTCCCATTAAAAAGTGAACCATTTTTGAATTATCATGTTTTTTAGTTTATTTCAAAATAACTCAAAAATGCAACATAAAAATTTATTTAAAAAAAAGTATCAATGTCAATATTTTTTCTTTGATTTATAAAAACGATTAAACATTGGTTATTTATCAATATTAAAACAACAATTATCAATATTTTTTTAAAGATTTTTTCCACTAAAATGCCTTAAAAACAAAAAAAAATGTTACGAAACCTGACTTACAGATAATTTAAAAAATATAACCGTTTTCTTAGCTCTCCAGCAATGCATAACAACTAGAAACTTATTTCGAAGAAACTAAAAAAAAATGATCACATAGGAAGCAGGCGGAAAACCGAAATAAATTCTCATTTTTTAAACAAAGTTTTTAACGTATATCAGCAACCAATTTATAGATTCTTATTAAATAAAAATAAATACGGTTAATGTTTATCAATCATTTATCAAAAAAAAATTTTTACGGAAATTCTCAAATGAATTTTTAATATTATAGATTATCATTGGTGCCAGCCCTAGCCCTATTGAGATAGTTCAGTATTCCAACCTTACCGGTTGAACGTAGGTAACTAAATTAAACATCGGCCGCAGTTATCTTTCTGTATCTAACTATTTTGTGGCGAAACACAGCAACAGAAAACTTAATTTCATTTAACAATTATCATTACCAACAGTGTCAACTAGGCCTTAGAGATAGAGGTGTAATAAATATTAAATATAATATACGTTTATTCCAATAATTAATAATATAAACTATTTCGGACATCCTATTAATTTCGATCGCTCTAAGCTCGAAATTCGACCAGCGACTTTTTGGTCATAGACTATTTTCTGTTTAACATTTGCAGTATTCATGAACCTAAACAATAAGTATTATCTACTTCACTTGCTATCACTTTTACGCTGACTGACAATGTCAATATTTTGGGGGGTCCAAGTTCACTGGTACTGGGCGGATTTAGGATTCGGAGTATTAATTTATTAATTTTAGCTTTCTGAACTCCTTCTCCATATAAACTTGAACCATGCCAAATCTCAGTCTTCCGTGCATGCAATAAGCTTAATAAGGTGCCGAAAGCTTTTACTTCACGTATTATTATATAGATTATTTATTAATTTGTACGTCATAAATGGCAGAATATATTGTAGGTACTATTTTTGTAAATTTAAGACCTGTACCAGCTGTAACCATATTCAGACAAATAATGATAATATTATTATAAGTAACTGAATCCCAAAAATGACACATTTTGGTTGCTTTAATGGTCATAAAACATCAGTTATTAAAAAAATTAAATTGTAAATTTCATTTAGATTTGTAAACTGTAAAGATAATAATTGGCAATCTAAGTACCTACTATGAAATAGAGTCACTGCTCGAACAATATAAATAAAAAAATATGATTTCATTAATTCATGTAGGTAATATTCCCTTTTGTGTGTCAACGGAGATTTATAGCTGAAAATAAACTTTTTTTTTTATGTCAACAAATAGGGTAAACGTAGTGCAGATGTCACGCGAGTGGTGTAAAAATACTAAATATTAATGTCCTTTCAAATGGTATGTCATTAATCCTATGTCAGTGCGGGTGTGGCCATACAGTTCAAGAAATTCTGTTTAATTACCAAAAAAAATCAATGTTAAGAGGCATATGTTTACGATATCATAAATCATAAAAGTATTTAAAGTCTTATACGTTGAGAAAAACTTGCTACAAGCCTTTTTGTCTTACGTTTATAAATTAACAAAAAATACGAATAAGTATTATGAGATTATGATATTTTCAGATTGAAAATTTTGAATCCGTTAATTTTCATGTTTCTGTATGAAAGAGTCGTCATGTATCTATACTAATATTATAAAGCTAATCTCAGGAACCACTCGTTCGAATGGAAAAATTATTTTAGTGTTAGATAGCCGAATTGTCGAGAAAGGCTATAGGCTATATAACATTACGCTTCGACCAACAGGAGCGGAGCATCAATGAAAAATGTTTCAAAACCGGGGGAAATTTATTCCTTTTGAGAGCTTCCACTGCGTACACTACATGAATGGTTAAAATCACGCAACAATAGGGTGACGAAATTGTTTCTCTTAAAATGTTTTTAAATAAGTCCGCGACTGCATATGACTATCTTTTAAGGTTTACTCAATATAACCTTTTTTATGGTAATAAAATTGTTCTAAAATAATGAATTAATTGCGAAGGTGTTTTTATATACATATGTAGTATTAATCCTTATCGAAATAAATACATTATAATTCATCACAAGTATTTAATATTGAACAAAATGCCCTGTACAGTAATTGATTTAAATTAATATACTAGGAGATATCACAGTTTTAAAATAACTCGGCTGCAAAATAATGATCAAGTACCGTGAGCGCATTTGTATTACGCAGAATAATATGTGGGAGGCGGACGGCAACTATAATACAGCGCCTACGAACCACTTTCTCCAACCTTTTCTTTCTTTCTCTTATTTGACGCAGACGAAGTTGCGCGTTTAACACAATCAACTTATTAAGTGAAGATGTGGCATAAGATGATTAACACGCTAAGCCCAGTTGGGGGGGGCTCTCGTAGGCAGCAGCCGAGACACCTAGTTACTGGATAACAAATTTTGAACTTGAGGGTGAGGGTAACAGCAAACCTTTAAAAATGTCCTACCTTACCACGGTTTCATCAGGATGTGATGTGATATCCTTCACTAGATTAAACCTAAGCCGATTGATGCGTTGTCCGAACGCACTATCACTGAACTATTATCGACTTAATTTCACTTACTCAACTTAACTTTTAACAGGCCTAATGGAGCAGTGGTAATAAGCCCTACTATTGAGCCGAGAGATCGCGTGTTCGATACGACTGAAATTTGTGTGATGAGCATAAATTGTTAGTTGTATATCTGGGTCTTAAATAACTGTAAGTATATATAAATATATTAGCTGTTTAGTTACCATAATCCAAGTTTTGCTTACTTTGGAATGAAATAGATGGATGGATGGAATTATTTACTAAAAGTGGAGAGAATGAAAGTATTGCCATTGGCATCTG
Organism: Saturnia japonica; assembly: GCA_033032175.1. NCBI lineage: Eukaryota > Metazoa > Arthropoda > Insecta > Lepidoptera > Saturniidae > Saturnia > Saturnia japonica. The sequence continues at coordinate 18,504,690 of CM065318.1, forward strand.
AAAACCTACCACGTCTAAATCAATCCAATCAGGTACTAGTGCCCCTCTGACAACCTTTAAAGCGGTTTTATAGCATGTCGCAAGTCCGCGTCTCATTTGCTACGTCTCTTTGGACTTTGTTTTCACTATCCATAACTTACAATTGTTGTTAAAATTAAATAAAAAAAGTGATAGGTATAACTGATACGCTAACTAAAAGGCCCGACCGTACACAAAGCTATAAACAGTAAGATAAGGTATGCGATAAACCGCGATGACGCGGACGGTGACTCAAGTCCCAGAGAAACCGAAACGAATTATACACCATTTATCAACTTTATAATAGAATGACTGAGCTCTTGTACAGTCAGCATTAAAAAAAAATTAACAAAATTTTCTATTTTTTTTCGTTGATAAATTATTATTATGTTATAATTAAGTGAAAACTTTGTTAATACCGTTGTGATTTGAAACGAGATAGAATAAAAAAGAATCTGCGTATTGCGAAGTATAGTAAAAAGGTGTCATAGCCAGCGTGGTGTACTGTTCACATGTATCATATATGTGAATATTTTTCTGTTTTCTCAAGGTTTCACTTCAACCTCATGTGAACTACACACTTTTTTCTTTTTTTATTCTTTATAGTAAAGAAGTTTCAAGAAGAATGGCTCAGTTTTTAATTATCGATTCGCACCCTACTTGGTTTTATCTTCACTTTTCATCTAGACCATAGGTCCTCAAAGTGGTCCATATCGAACATCAAGGGGTCCACGGCAGCGAAAACAAATCTGGGGGTGCACGAGCAGCAAATTGGGGGTCCGCGAGCTGCAAATGGGGTCGACAATAATGAATGAATAAACAAGACGAGACGAAAATTTTAACTTCCTATAAATAATAATGATAATTTGTTTGTACTTACATAATACTTTTTTACAATAAACATATAGGTAATAATTCTAAAAGTTAAAATATTTATAGAATTTGATAAAGATGTGGAGCTATATTCAGAGAATTTCATAAGTACATTCATTATTCATGGGAAAATTCGGGATCGATTATAAGATGACCTTGTAAAATTGTTTTTATAGGTGCTTTTGTTGAAATGAAATCTGAATGAAAGCGTTGAATTATTATAAATTCCATAGTAGAAAATTATTATATTTACAATACCCGAGTACACATTAAATTTCATTTGGCAAGCTATTCACTTAGTGGCCGGAACACTTGAACTTGTAACAACCTGCAAATTTGATATAAGTATTCGTATATATTGATTTCTGGGTCGCCCTAGTAATGCTTGTTAAGACTTGCATCAATTGAATTTGTGCAGATTTGTTCAATTCGCGAATATTTCAAAAAATAAGTATGTTAGAGACAAACAATGTTCATTTGTCATTGGAACTTTGTTAGTTAAAGTCAAGTAAGTTAAAGTGAAGTAAGTTAAAGTAAATTAATTTCGTCTTGTTTGGAATTACCAGAGAAAAGTAAGTAAATTTTTTTTTAAATTTATTCTTGTAGTTCCTCCGTTTGACTTGCAAACTTGAGGTATTAATAGTTCAACATTAAATTAAGTACAGTTGCATGCTTATTCCTTAACAGTTACCTTTTCAAAATTTTAAGAATCGGTATAATATACTTGTACGTCTGAATCTTTATAAACAAGTTACTACATGATTCCTTTCTATATCCATACATATATTATAAAAGATTTCTGAAGATTAAAAAACATTTTACACAAGGAATCAATTCGGTATCTATGTCTTATCATATTATATTAGTGGAATTTTTAATTTTTCCCCAGATAACGGCTACTAAAAATACAAAAATTGCTGATTAAGAAAAAATGTCGACAGTGTTGATTATTTGAAGTTTGGCTTCATTTCGTCAACCTCCGATAAACGATTTCCTAAGTGCCTTCTGTATAACAGAATTTTAAGTAATGACTCTATGAAACCCTCCAAGTTGGAGGGTCATTTGAAAAGTTGTCATCCTGAGAAATCGGGTAAAGATTTGAAATATTTTCAAAAAAATAAGGAAATAGTTCAGAAGAGACCAACGGTGGATAATATATTTGCTTCGACTTCACAAAAAAGCGATGATGGTTTGAGGGCATCTTATAATATCGCACTCTTAATAGCAAAGTGTGGAAAGTCATATACACCGGAGAAAAATTAATCCTGCCAGCTATTGAAGAGGTTTTCAAAACTGTGTTACACAAACCGGCCTATGATATTATAAAGAAAATTCCTTTGAGCGCCAACACGGTTCAAAGACGTATAGATATAGATGACTAGACGTATAGATGAATATTGCGTGCACGGAAGACTATAAGATTTGGCATGGTTAAAGTGTATATGGAGAAGGACGAAGGAGTACAGAAAGCTAAAATTTATCTATTATATCTGTTACAAATAAATTAATACTGCGAATCCTAACCCGACCGGTGCTATTGAAATTAGACCCTTCAAAACATTGACATTGTCACTCAACGAAAAGTGACAGGAAGTTATGTAGATAATACTCATTGTTTAGGTTCATGAATACTGCAAATGTCAAACAGAAAATAGTCTATGATCAAAAAGTCGCTGGTCGAATTTCGAGCTTAGGGCGATCGCTAGTTTTTTTTAAAACGACAAAGCGGACTAAGACTGTAAGCCTAGTAGAATTGGCTGGCAAGGGCAACTGCCGGAATACACCCACCCGCAAGGGTATGCGGATAAATCAACTTGAGGGTGGTAGCTAGCCAGGCGGTCGATTAGAAAAATAAACCTACCACCATATTCTTCAATGGTTTCATCACGATGTTTTTTTTCACCGAAATATCGTTAGAAGGCTTATAAACATAAAACCAGGCTTGCTACAGTAAAATAATCAAATCAACATTTAATCTTATTAAAATTTCAGTAGAGAGAGTGAGGATTTAACAATATTATTTTTATACTGTAAATTAACAAGGAGGCATGCAATTCACTTAATGTTAAGTGATCACTGTCACCTATAGCTATTAATGGACCTTAAAAAAAGTTGGTTAGCCAAGGTGTCAATAATAGGGTCCATCTCAATAAACTCCAGGAAGGTTAAATACGTCTAATATGAGTTAAAGAGGAGTTGGGCAGATACCAAATAGTTCTACAACATGAGGTAAAAATTACTGTGTCCTTTTAATATAATTGAAGTAAACAGAATACCAAAATCCAGCTCGATCAGATCTGTGAAAGATGCTGATATATATAGATAAAAGAAAAGAAAAGAAAAGAGCTGATAATCTTCCAACGTCTGAAGAATTTCTTGAATCATTACTAGGGAAACTCTCGATCGAGCCATGTTTTAAACAAAACAAAAATATTGAAATCAATATCGGTTCAGCCGTTTGGTAGCTACGATGCCACAGACACAAAGATACACATGTTAACTTAGGTATAACTGTTCCTTTGTTATTTGTCCTTCTGTTTTCATCGGGGTTTAAAAAAGCTTATAAAATCGAAATAAACACATGCTTCACCGACGGGGAATTATTGACCTATGCCGTAAAGAAATCACTTTGTTTTTCTTCCATACATAACATAATAGGTGGCAAGAAGAAACAATTTATAAGAAAACGCATATCGGACGGGAAAACGTCCGGAAACACCGCTAAATTTACTTGTGACGTAATAAAAAGTTTTTACGACGAAAGTGGCGACCCCATAGCATATTTACTTTCGCACCCCGTGTATAAAAACATCCCCCGTTCGCTTCTAAGACATGAGAACATGTTTATAACCTTTGAACTGACTTACTGCATGATAACATAATGCTAACTTGTGGAATAGGCCAAGTAATTTTATACCGAAATCGAAAAATCTAATCGCTTTGGTAGGAAAGCGGAAATATTTACCAAGATTTGTTTGATAAAGTTATTTTGGATTTTGCTTCGAAGAATATAATTATATTTGTATACTTGAATGGGTTTTTTCTTTTCGTAGCACGACAAATTCAAATCAAATCAAAAACTTCTTTATTCAATTTAGGCCCTAAGAAGCCACTCATCAACGTCAAAACACTACTGCCGGTTCGGAAAACATCCCAGCCATCGAGAAGAACCGGAAAGAAACTTGATCGGGTTTACCTTTCTTTTTCAACTGTACAAGTGGTTATATGTTAGGTACAATAATAATAATTTTGGGGACGTGAATCACTTCCAGACATCACTATCATTCATATAATGATCCACCCAGTAATAACCTTTTCACAGTAAAACCTGCTTGACATGGTCCTTGAATTTGAACCTAAAAAACTTTTATTAGTCTTACTAAGTCTAAAACACGGTAGGTACAACTAATTTATCTCTATTTCTTGTATTAACATTGGGCTGATCTTGACAAAATCCATCTTGTGTAAGTTTTTACGAACATATGGCAGAACAAAGTTAAAATACTAAATTCCTGGAAGTTGTTCTTTAGTGACTCGCAGTGTCTCATATTGTAAATTGCGCGAACTGCCCGCTTTTGTATTATTAATATGGTATCTACCTCAGCTGGTGAACCCCAAAGCAAAATATCGTAAGACATTAAGCTATGAAAGTAAGCGAAGTAGACTAATCTAATTGAACCTATATGACCAACTCGCAGTCTGCATGCTCTAACGTATCTTCAAATATGAAAGACTTCGTGTTGGAGGAAGGGTACCCACCGGCCGGCAAACACTACGGCAAAAACGTGACGTAGCAAACTTCTTTGTTCGTGGCAAGATGAAGGATACCGAATGCTGTGGCTCCGAAGCCTAGGCCGTGTGGTTTTGTTATGAAAGGGAGAAGAGGAATTAGGTTGAACAGCTCTTCAGAACACTCGCCAGGACCTTGCTCAGCAAGTTTGAACTTTTAATTCTTGAAGATGTGCTTAACTGTGACTAACGAAAATGAATTCTGAGATTTATTAGAAACTAGCTTTGCTCGCGGCTACGCTTGCGTGGATTACACAAATCCGTCAATTAGACAAGCGTGCGAAACGTGCTACCCTCGCACCCGACTTTTAAAGATAAAAATGGTTATTGTGGGTGATCCTTAGAACATAGATATATACTCTCGGTGGTTTTTTTGTAAGCCTTATTAATATTAAAAATTATTTAATACATAAATTTGATATATCTGTTATGTTTTACTCAGCATAAGCCATACTAGCGCCCAAATTGATTCACCATGACCAGTTTTTTTTAATATTTACGCGGAACCCTAATTCTTTTTATAAAATAATAGTAACCTAAGTTACTTCTTATAATATCGGCTATTTGCCACTGAAAAGTCTGGGATTACCCGGAACAAACAGACAGACCACTTTTTTTTTGCTATGAGTACCGTATATATGTACATACCATATGCATTTATTAGAAAACTGTCATTTTGACATTACAAACGGACAATTAAATTTTACTAAAAGTATAGACCCTTTTATATCCCTATAAAATAAGTAGAAATAAATGCAACATTATTACAAAAATAGTAACTTCGCGAAATAATACACAGAACGCAATATTTTGCAATAGTTGTGACCCGGATATCACATTTTTAATTATAACAAAATTGTATTTATTTTAAAATAAATCTATCTGTTAGAGCATGCATATATTCCTTCATAACTTTTCCTACCTCGGCCGCTATTAGCGCCATCTACAAACAAAACCAAAAACTCACGTGCGACGAGTGACAGTTGAAAAAACAAAAAAGACAAAACGTGTCGCCTAACAGAACCCATAAAACTATTGCATCTCCGTCGCAAATTAAAAGTATAAATCAAATAATAGTTAAGCTCGGACTTCACAACTCCCCCCCCCCCATGCTAGGGAGAAAACATCCAAAACATACGTACTTTATTTCTAGAATATAATAAATAAGTAAAATAAATACTTACATTTTGTAAATATCATAATCACATAATATTATAATATAGTACTGAAATTTATTTAAATTTTTATGTTTGCGAATAACCTGCCTGCACCCAATTTGAATTTTTATTAGAATATGATAGTGCTGTTATAAGAACGCAAATATAAACCTTTAAAATCATGTTGCCTCCTGAAATTCGATAGGTCAGTAATTGTTAGAAAATTAGGGTTTAGCCAAATCGATTTCCTTCATATGGTTTCTTTAAGCTTAGAGCCATTGGATCTGGTAGCATAGGGGTGTCTGGAATGGTGCTTAACGTAGAACACGGTTTCAAATCTCATTTTATATCTTTACGCTCGCTGCTCTAGTTTGGGAGTGGCAGAGTTAACACTTTCCTAGCACTATCTTGCATATCATTAATGATTTAAACACAATTATGTGATTTCAAATCATTTTTAAAACGCTTTCATTAACTTCACTTGTAACTAACAAACAATGTAATCAAATCTCAGAAATCAATTTTAACCTACTTCTGATTGTCGTATTGAAATGAAACTTTGTATGTATATACAGTAGTATAATTTGGTATCTTGGAGTTAATCTGCCGACTGAGCCAAGAGGTGGATAATAAATAGAACTCTTCAGTGGCTAATAACAAACCCTTCGAGTTTAGGCTCATTTTTTTTTTTTTTTTTGAGGAGTCCAATTGATTAGGCTTGGTAAGGTGATGGAGGCAGATGTTTCATAATTTTTACTGTGTGGAAATAGCTTGAAACTACATCTTTTATTTACTTTGTTTTCTATTTCTACCCCACGTTAAATCACATTATATTGTATAAATATTACCACTTCTGTTTCTAACATTATGCGTAATATCTGGGCGATCGATATACGCTCGGTTTCTTACAAAAAAGAAAACCAACCGTAATGATTCTATGGAGTTTCGTGATGACGTATCTTCCAATTCGAAGGTTCATTGCCAATGAAACTAAAAGGTGACTAACTTACTTACTTTATTACTGTTTTAGTCTTAATTGTATACCGTTAATTACATGTCCAATAGAACATTAACATTATATAATAAGTACAAAGGGTGAATTTATTGCTAAAACCAATCTGTTCTACTTTTTAAAACTACGTCGGAATTTTGAAACCTGTCTATACACAACTAATAAAAATGCTGTTTGTAATATCAAAATAATAGCTATTTACTATATGCATAATATGATTTGATTTGTTTTTGATTCTTTGATTTTGATTTAATGTGTTTAAGGGACATTCACTGGTAGAAAGCTGATATTATAAGTAGTATCTTAGGCTACTTTTATTTTAGAAAAATAATTCGGTATCCGCGCAATTACAACTTGATCATGGTGAATAAATTCGGGCGCTTAAATGGCTTACGCTGAGTAAACAATAAGAGATATATCAAATTAATGTACTATATAATTGTAGACATTAAAAAAGACCTACAAAAAGTTAGCAAGTCTACCTTCTAAGGATCACCCACAATAAGCATTTTTCCGGGAGCGGGAGTAGAACAATTTGCGGCCGTGCCCTATCGACGGCATTCTATATTCCATGCGAGCGCAGCCGCTGGTACAGCTAGTCTATCTATATAAATGCGTTGCTAAAATCACTATTCACAACAGAACATAACAACGAGTTTACTTAAAAAAGATGCTAGGAATTTGATTCCGCTGTCGAAACGTAAAAAGCGATCGCCACGCTTCCAAACCCTCGGCAAACATTAACAAATTCAAATGTGTGGATAGGGCTTTTTGCTTGGCTTATCACCAATCTGAGCTAAGTCGGTATTTCATGCATAAACCAAAGGAGCTTGCGACAAGCGATTGAGTGAAGTTAGTATCGATTGCGCAAAATAAAAAACGGTACATTTCCATATCCTATACAAAATTTTTACTTGTCTAATTTTACTTCTTCTTACAATAAAAAAATAGATTAAACCATAACTATACTGAAAAGGTCTATGACCATCATGCTTTCATAAACAAAATTCACTAGCGGAGTACACTTGCAAACGTGTGTATAACGATATTTGGCTTGGCTATTTTATCCTGGCGTTTGTAGAGAGTTGAAGTTTGTCGCAAGTGGCAAACATGTACATGAAATCTATAAGCTGCTTATAATGAACCATGTAAGTCAAATATGTCTTTATTATAATGACTAGTTATATTAACTGCTAATTCGATAATACATCCCCTCGAAGTGCTATAAATCATAGAAACCTTTTTAAATAATTAATTCTTGAATGTTTCACATTCAAAAAAAGGGGTTGTTAAAACAATATTTCATATTTAATTGCATAATAACTCATGTGGGACAATAGTGGGGCTCGGCGAGTCGACGCCCGTCCTGTAGCCCGTCCCGTAGCCCGTAGCGCGTAGGCCCAGACAATGCCACCTCAGAAACAATCACAAGATTTACGTGAATCCCCATAATTTATTGATATTTATTATCTTCGATTCGACTTTTAAAAGGCTTTGAACTAGTGATGGACGTAAATTGATTTCTAGACGATTGCAAAATATCGATAGTTTTGTTTTTTTACCGTTTGAATAAAATATTGTACGATGGTAAGAACAGTCACCGTTCTATGAAAACTACATTGAGTGTGATGGTAACAGGATTTAAACTTTTTTTTATACTACAAAGGCCGCAAACAAGTATACGGCTCGCCTGATACTAAGCGGCCACTCTAGCCTATGGACGCTTGTACTAACTACTATAGGTTTAATTACTAGGGCCTTATCGACGTGGAACTACTCTTCCCCATGGAGATCTGAAAACTCTACTCACCGCAACACAAGCTTATTTAGCCACAATATTATGTAAGGTTTACACCAGTCGGGTTGCCCCAAGCATAGTGAAATTTCCAAAGAAACTGCTGTGCCCCTACCTTTCTTTGAACCCCCCCCCCCCCCTTACCCAAGGAGCTCTGGAAACCCTACTCGCCGCAAAAATACAACACGAGGTTATTTGGCTGTGATTTTCTGTAGGATGGATGTATTCCACCAGTCGGACTGTTCCAAGTAAGAGATAAATCTCGAAAGAAATTTCTTTGTGCCCAACCTCTCATAAACTAGTTGATGACAAAACATTAGTTGCCAAAACTTACACCACGTTTTACACCAAATTTTACACTAAGTTCTTAATGAAAACCGATCCTGATTGCATGTCACGATATATCATTTATATTGGTGGCGAATATTCTGAGGAGCTTTTCTACTATATTCATTCTGCACTTTTCCATACACTTATGCACATGTTTTCACACGCGCTGCGTTTCGAATACATTTGCTGTACCGTGATACTTTAGATTATTCTCCCAGTCACCGTATTTCCTATGACATCGGTTACTTCAAGCGGAACGTGAAAAGAGTCTAGTAATTGAATTTTCGATCTTGTTCTTGTTGCCGTTGTTTTATATTGTATTGTACTGTGACCGAATGCCCGAATATTAAATTGACTAAAAAGTACAACTCCTGGAAAATATATTGTTATTCCTTCCCATCCCTATTTTCATTGCTTTATTTATATAGTCAGCTAAAACTTAAATTACTTAAGCACTAAAACTTGATTAATTAAAATAATGGATTTAGTTGAAAGGCCATTTGCAGAATTTATTTTAAAATGATTAACTATGAATTTTGTTTGAACTATGGGGAAAAGCTCTTGAAAATAATATCCTTTAGTTGTAGCGTTTGAAAGGCCTAAATCAATTGATGACCTTGTCAATAAGTTAGCAAGAAAACTAGATTTAATGCAAGAAAGAAAAAACCCAGAGTAGTAATACAGTGTTTCAAACATAGTAAGACAAATAAAATTTTCAATTACAGTGTTAGAGTCTATAATAAGATTTCTACAATGATTTGCCGGACAGTGAGTTCAAGGTATATGTCATGAATGTTTTTATTTTCAAAATGGTGATAGTATTGTCTGTTAATGACTCCCTCTCTGTGCATCTACTAATAACAATAATAATAGGCATTTTGATCTTTGACAGATGATTTAAGTAACATAGTAGCAGCACTTGCGTTCATAACTAAACAGACCGATACGAGAGACGATCCCTGGGGTACATTTACGACAAGGTTACGGGGGTTTGAGGCCAGCTCGTGACGCCTCATGCGTTTTACTTTTAAAAGCTGAAACCAGGTTTCATCGTGCTTTGAAGTAATCAAATTATTAACAGTAAACATAACTACACAGTTAATAATATTAATATACCCGATCGAGTTTCTTGCCAGTTCTTCTCGATAACTGAATATCTCCTGAACCAATGTTTTATAAAACCCTCGATTTTTCTAGATTGCTGATTATAGGAAGTCTTACAATCTGGTATTATAATATTAAAATTATTTTTACACACCACGTTTCCATAATCACAGTTTATCATCGTCGAAATTATATTTAGTTTGTGACAGAACATAATTATGTACCGGAGTTTAAATGTTTATCGCATAACGTAACAGCGAGCATTGAAAATACATGAACAAGTTTTAGGTGCGTTTGCTATCATTCACGCAAAATTTCACTGAATATATCTACCTGTAGAAGAACTATTGCAAAGGGAGGATCCTCCGACCAGACGGGTGTTATGTCTGGCGGGCAGCTGCCCAACGGTTGTAGTCGGGTTCTTGTATATATACTCAACGATTGAGTTAATTTCTATAGCGCAATGTAGGATAGTAAGGATGCGTCTTATGTGGCTCAATAGATGTCGCTATGTGTCGCTATGTAGATGTCACCACATCACTCCCCTCCGAGACCGGATGTCGATAGCAGGTTGAGTCGTCCGTACATCTTGTGATGCTTGCCGGGCCAGTGGAATGTTCCAGTGAGTCGGAACAAGATGCCGCATAGTTCACGGTGAGTCGGAACTGTCTGCGGTGATGCCCCAGTGAGTCGGGGTGATGCTGCAAGAATGGTCCAGTGAGTCGGAGTGGTGCAGTGCTGCGTAGTGACTGGCTGCTGCGTCGACCAGGAGAGAAGTGCGTCTCTGCTTGCTGACCGGCCGAAGTGCAGTGTGCTGTGCCAAGGTCACTGAGAAGGCTGTGGGTGATTACCAGGAATGTGCGTCCGCTGCATGCTGGTGGTCAGGATACCCGAAGTAGCCGTGGATACTGGCTGGCTGTATGACTCGCTGCTCGAAAGCTTGTGGAAGTGATGATGACGTCACGATGTAGCTGTGCGAAGAAGGTTGCGCTGACGTTCATGCTCGGGGTCACCAGTGTAGAAGAACTATTGCAGAGGGAGGATCCTCCGACCAGACGGGTGTTATGTCTGGCGGGCAGCTGCGCAACGGTTGTAGTTGGGTTCTTGTATATATACTCAATTGAAGAGTTAATTTCTATAGCGCGATGTAGGACGCGTCGTATGTGGCTCGATAGATGTCGCTATGTGTCAATTTCCCAATTGTCTTTGTTTATAAATTACCAGCACTTTGCTAACTAGCTTCACTCGCGTCATAGTTGAGTTATGACGCGATTCTTATAAAACTTCTATGAACAGGTTGAGCGAGTTTTGTATGGAGTAAATCTTATGAGTTCGCGTTAATGAGACCGACATATAAAAGTAGGTACTTATATATTCAATTAATTTAATTCTTAAGTTTATTATTAAATTATAAACTACGTTTTTACTTGAAAGTTCCAACGTTAAATCTATTACAAACGAGCAATGTACGATGAAAATTAAAGGACTCATGATATGATGCTCGGGCGATCGTGATCGTAAAAAGAGCCAAAGTTTGAGTGAAATAGAACATTATTTCAGTACAAAAGAGCGTGACAGCACATCGTATGCTTGGACTATTCAACTATGTTATTTATTGCTTAGAGTGCCAATAGATGCTAAAAAACCAAGATTAATGCTAATAATTTCAATGTACAAATTATGAAGTTAATTCCACAATTTTAGGTTTTCACTTCCGTTGGCAGTCCCCAGGACTACTTTTTTTTTGTTTTGCCTGCCTTCAAAATTGGGTATTCTCTCACTTTAATGATATTAGAAGTACATAGCGACCTTGACCTAATGCTGCAGCGTCATCTGGAATCCGCAGGATACCTAACTCCTCACCAATTTACAGCAGAGACATCTTGTTAGATCACATTCTAATAGACTAAACAGGTTACTTGTGCTGGGGGTTTCTTAAATCTTACCTTGCTAAATAGGAAACACCGACGAAAGTCATTGAGAAAATATATGAAAATAATAAACGGAATAGTGAAATAGAAATAGTCAACATGACAAACGGAAATTGAGGATTGGCGGAACTTTGCAATATCCGCTCAGCATTGATTCTTACCCTTCACCAAAGAGGACAATGTACTGTGAGGGTAATGAACCAATATACTTATGTATCTCTTACATAATAATGAAATAATGTCACAGTACATCGCCGTTCACTTGTTAATAACTCAGCCTGCACTAAGAATTATTCAGAATTCGCGTACATTTATTAATTTTAAATTTAGAAATAATAACCCTATTGGCCAACGTTGTTGAAAGCCGTCACCAGAAAACCTTGACGTTTAAAAAAATTTGCGTATAACCTCTGCAGACAGTTAAAGTGTAACTTCTTTGAACTTGATTAATATACAATTCAGACCGTTACGTATCATCCGTAACGTAATGGTTAATGTAACGTCACGTTACATATATTTTTCCTTAGCGTGCCCAAAGAGGTTTACTACAAAAATTGTTTGTATGCATATCTGAACGGATTTATTTTAAAACTAGTTGTGCCCGCGGCTTTCGCTCACGTGGACTACAGAATGGCCGCGCGAATCTTGCTCCCCCGCTCCCGGTTATTTTAAAGACAAAAATGCTTATTGTGAGTGTTTCTTAGAAGATAGATGTATACTCTCCCTGACTTTTTGGTAGATCTTTTTAATGTGTACGATTATTTCATACATTAATTTGCTATATCTGTTATGGTTTACTCAGCGTAAACCATTTAAGCACCCGAACCGATTCACCATTACGTTTTTTTATTTGTGCGGAACCCTCATTATTTTTATAAAATAAAAGTAGCCTAAGTTACTTCCAATAAAATCAGCTATCTACCAGTGAACGTCCCGTCAAAATCGGTCCAAACGTTTCAGAGATTACCCGGAACAAACAGACAGACAATTTTTTTTTAAATGGGCATTTTGTTATAGGTATCGTATAAACTTTCAAGAGACATTTAGTAAAATGCTGTCATTTTGACATTAGAAACAGACAGACTTTAATTTTATTAATCTTATAAATTAATTTAACGAATTTTCATGAAACTTTTTGTTATGTACCTTGTGATTTTAGAAGTATAAACTAATAAAACCAATACGCCTAGCGAAACAGGCAAGCATCAGGTAGTATAACAAATAATACATCGTGAGTTATTATGGTATTTAATCTTTTTCGGGAAAATTCATTTGCTCAACAATGGGAGAATTATTGCAGGCTGGTATTACTAACAGTTAAGATTTATTAGAATAAAAGTTCTTATTAGAATTGCAAATGTGTTGTTAGTCATATATACCAAGTAGATATAATCGAACTTCCAAGAAAATTAAGTATTTTTATCTCACCGATAGGGATAGCCGTCAGAATATCAATTTCAGTTTAGTACCTAACCAAGCGGGTACTAGAAAAGTACTTACCACTGTACTATGGTTTTACCATGTTTATCTCATAAACTGAAAGCTCAGGTGATGCAAAGTGACAACACTGTGCATGGTGGTAAGCATAGTACAATCCCAAAACAACGGCGACCACCACCACGGGCTTCATGCCTATCAGCACCTGGATGTAGTTTGGCTGATACCGGAGCGCAACAATTCAAAAGAGAGTCGCAATGTCAAACATTACAACTAACGTATGGTGATGGCACAATTCGACAAAATTACAAAAAACTACCTAGATCTTAGACTAAGTATATTGTACATTAGAACCTAGGTCAATCAAAGCAAAATCAAGCGCGTTACACCTAAAATGCAATAAGGTAAGTTATCTCTCGTGTTCGGATGTAATTGCAACATTTTTACACGTTATTTCACGGTGTTAATTGACTAAATCAGCATTAAAAAAAAATTATGATATTATACACCCAGAATTTTTTAAATAATGTTAATCTATGCTCAGTTTGCCCAAACGACAGCTGAGTCACCGCGGATGCGTCAGCGCACTATTCAAACCGCGTTCTATTATGGAAAATAAACACCATGTATCACACTAGGGGTGTCAATATTATTGTGATAATATCAACAATTTTTTTTGTTAAATAAATATTTAGGATATCATCCAGCAAATAAATAATTTATGTGTGTGAATATAATAAGGAACTATGCTCTCAAGGCTGAATTTTAAAGCCAATGTTCTTTTGTAAACTAGGCATCAAGGATCATCACTAGCTTAAAACTAGCACTTGTAATTTGCTTTAACTGTTTTCATAATATATATATATATATATAAATATGGATTTTAGTATACGTGAAGTATATCTGAAGCAATGATGGCACAGCGTGTACGAAAACGGGGTCGAATGACATGAATCCCTGCAATGAGTCTGAGCTTTCTGTGAAGATTAATATAATGTTGCTAAGGTATAGTAGCCATAGCATTTTTATAGGGCTAGCTAGCCGCTGTCAAGTTGAAAATCTATCGCAAAGCGCTTGTAGGTGTGTTCCGGTAGCTATACTTGTTAACCAGTTTCCCCTCACTAGGCTTTGCGTATGAAATCAAAATCAAAATATCTTTTATTCAATTTAGGCCCCAAGAAGGCACTTATGAATGTCAAAACACTAGTACCGGTTCGAAAAATATCCCAGCCATCGAGAAGGACCGATTCGAAACTCGATCGGGTTTATCAACATCTTATTATCTATTTTTTTTTTATTGTTTTTACTGTATTTAATTGTATACAGTTATTATCATTTTCAGTAGATGTACAGAAAGGAAATCACATCCAGACATCACCATCATTCACGTAACCAGCCACCCTATAATACCTCTTCGACAATAAAACCAGCTTAACATAATATCATCACTTAGTAAGTATGTGTCCATAACACTAATCCCATAAAATGAGTTTGTGAAACTTCAACAGACAGATATTTCTCTAAATTTAAAACATTTACATGGCCAAAAGAAGTTTATTGTACCAACATACCAACGCCACAACCAATAAAAATATGTAGTTAAAAAAACACGCTATCATCAACACACTAAAAATTATAAAACATCTCCCGGCTCTAACACCAGAACCCTCGTTACCAAGCCCAATCTAAAGTGCTCGTCAAAATAAATCATATAGGCTAAACTCGATGGGCTTGCTTGTAGCCACTGAAGAGTTCCACTGTCTATCTCCTGGCTCCATTATCAGATTAGCTCCAAGATACCAAATTATAGTGTTGTCGTCCGAACTACATATACTTACATACAAAGTTTAATATCGATACAACAATCATTAGTAGATTCATATTGACTGTGAAATTAATAATAAAAAATTGTTAAAATAAGTTTCGTTTAGAACTTAAAAAGTAGCTAAATACATTACCATCTTTACATATAAATATATGAGTATTAATTTCTGACAACCCTACAATATCGTCTCGCGCGATCTATTCGACATCTATATAAATTAAAGCCAAATACTTTAATACCTCGTCACCTCCGAAAAAGCAATCTGTATTTCATAATAACACAAACTAAGATCATCCTTATTTACAGCAGAATAATGTCTATCTTCACCGCAAATAAAAAAATGTAAATCGTACTTTATTAAACAAATTTATTATTTGCTGTCAAAGAAATGTAGTTTACCATTTTAAAATGTTTGAAGTGTTGATGTATTGGTTGTATAATTAAATTTGTTTCTTGACAAGAGTTTGCTTAAAGGATTTTATTTTATTAGGGATTAAAAAGGTTATTTTAATTTGACTGGGATGATCAGAAATATTGAGCAAATTCGGCCATTGTGTTATCGTCTACCATTACCTTCGTGTAATACTTTAAACAATTATATTTTTAAGTAGATACGGCTTAACATGCTATTGTGATTGATGAGAAATTACCCTCAAATCACTTTCGACTTGAGACCGGCGTGAACAAGAAGAAACTTTTATCCTTTTTTGACAACAGAGTTTCCGCCTTACGCTATGATTTCCTGTCTCTTTTGTTTCAACATGCTGATAACAAAATTTGTAACGTTTTCAAATTGCTTTTAGTAAGAGTATATCGCATCTATTTATGAAACGTCATTGTTTAAAAACAAAAATAAGAATGTTTGAACAGGAAAGTTACCTTTGGCGTTCGAAAGTGAATCTATATTCTTTTTTTACAGTACCACGACAAATTGCAAATTGCATAACAAAAGCAAATTGTGCTGATGGTAAGCACAGTACAATCCTAACACAACAGCAACCACCGCGAGATCGTAATCCATCGACGGTCACCGCTGTCATACTGGCATGCATTAATTTAACTAGATATACACAGGCTGATCCCGTAATTCCGCTCCATTTCTAATTTTTGTATAAATGTTTTTGTTACTTTTTGAACGATTATTGTGTTTGTACAGTCAAAGTCTGCATAGAACGGAACAAACATACACGTTTCAACATGGGCCGATTTGATTGGTGAATCGCAGTTGCCAACCATTTTATGCTCCTTTCATTATTTTTTTTAGATCTGACTACACTGTTAGCCTTAGGGGCCCTAAAGCCGTTGCGGCTTTGGCAGCTTCACCGGACTTGACCATGCTCCTTTCACCCCCCAACCCCTTATATTCCAACTGCCTCTTCTCTCGCGCAAACACAGGCACGAACATCGTCACCACAATAAAATTAAGAAAATTCAAATAAACTATGAATTTGGTGGAGTCCTAGTGTCCAGACTCTGGCCTTATCAAAACTGCTGAGTAATTGTGGCATTTCCATCAGTGTTGTTTACGTTAAATAAAACATACTTTAACGTTTTGTGACTTTTAATTTTTCCGTTGTGGTGGTAGAATTAGTTATGTTAGGTTATGGATGTATCATTTTTTTAGGATTAGGTTTGAACTGTGATTAATAAATAATTATCCATTAAAAACACTAAAAACAGACGATTATATTGTAAGAAATGGAGCTCATTGACAATATACCGTGCAATAATATTTCCACTACTTATATATAATATGACGTATTTGACAATTAACCCGCGACATATTCAAGCAAGATAAAGACTTCTTCGGCAAACTTTTATGATCAACTGACTGTCAGAGTAATAAAAACAAAATGAAATTCAATTAAAATCAGACCATTGGTATTAAATGTATGAATACACAATCTTCAATTAAAATGCTTACACATGAGTCATCTTTGGATATGTGTAGGATTTTAAATAAACCTATTTTATAATTTTTAAAACTAGAACAAAACTACCTTCATCCTTAATCGTCATTATAGTGTAAGCAGAGATATTATAAAAACTAATAGTTATCTTGGATTTGTGGATTTGATTCGTTATCGAGTTAATTAATGATTATAGGGTACTTAAACTCATATGGTTTGTGGCAACCGATGATAATGATGACTAATATCTCTTAAGCTATCATCAGATGAGTACTAGTCAGTTTATTCACATTGAAAAATTCCAATGCCCTTTGACCAATCACCACAAAGTTGACGAACCTAAATATTGTTTCATAGAGACGGTTTTTATGCTTACCCTGAACGCTATAGGAAGTGCTGTAATTGATTTATTAACTAATTGAAAGGATAGAACAATTGTCTTTGACGCAGCTAGCTTTTCTCTTATCAAAACACTAGCTTTGTCCCACGGTTAAACCCGTGTTCAATTTATCAACCAACTATCCAACGCGTCATCGCTTACGCACACCGTGTAGTTCTTAGTTCCCGTACTTGTATTCAGCTTGACAGAATACTTGACGTTCATGCTTACCGCTGTACTTCTTAAAGTTGTAACTTGAAGTTATGTAACCTAACCTTCCTCTATAAACAAACTACAAAATGCAATTTTTAAAATCTGTCTTGCAGTTCCAGATATAAATGCATTCAAATAAACAAAATATATTTTTAGCTTTACCATTGTAAAATACTTATAAGTTTAACTTAACTATATTTTGTTATTAAAAAGGTATAGAACAAATTTCATCCATATCTCCTCTGGCATTCAGAAATGTATGTTGAAAGCACACGCACATTCCAAAGAGCCGTACGTGGCTTTTAAATATTTTGACCATTAAAAATGCAATCAAAATACATTAATGAAAATTGTTGTCAATTCCGTGCACTCGTATACTATTATGTTTAGTTCAACTGTTCAAAATATAATACTGTTTTTTTTTTTTTATCGTTGTAAGTTTTAGCTCTATCACCATAAGCTTAAGTAGCTTAAGTGTCAAGGTGGCTCAATATGGTAGCACGCTAAGCGTAGTAGCACCTATAGGTGCTAGGCGACAAATATTTACTAACCAGGCGGGTATTATAAAAAGCACCATGTAAATTTTATTCTGAGTTTTTGGCGCTATAATAAAATCTATCATACATTCTTTTTTTTTATTTATAAACTTGAGTTCTTGGACCTTATATCTAATAAAGCTGGTGGCATTTTGTGTAATGTATTTTGATTATTGTGCTAAAATGAAATGGAGTTAAATAACAAGGAACATGAATTTTGAGTTGGCATAGAAACACTCTAGAATGTTCTAGTAAGAGTGTCACCATTTTACTAACTTTGAAGTTTAGAAAAATACTCTATTCACGCGTCATTGGCAGAAAATGTTGCCATTAATAAGTAAAAAGAAGTATAATGTATTTTTAACTTAACTGCGATACACTTAGTCAAAAACAAAGTTAAGTTTTCTAAATCGCTTATAATATTATTTTATAAATAGGTATCATTGTAAAGCTTTTATATTAATTATTAAATTAAAGATAATAAAATAAAAAAATCTTTAATTCGATCAGAATTTAGACGATCTCGAACAAACGTTAACAATATTTTTAATAACATTTAAAATTATATCACACAAGTTAATTGCATCTATTACCGTACTTGAGAACACGGTCGCCGCTTACAAGGTACTTTCTAGAAGTTAATTACGTTCTATAACTGATAAGTAGTAACATAGGTAAACAATTATGTGTTATGCGCCAGCGCTGGTCTGGGCAGAGGTCACGGATTTTGGAGGTTGTCGGCCCTCAGCACAAATGCTGGCTTCTGGCCACAACGCGTGTCAAACGATCTGGATAAACACTAGAAGACAATTTAATACTTACTATTACTTAACCATTAAAGTATACAAATATAGCTCTTATGCGTTACTATATAAGAGCGTATATTTTGTTTTCTAACGGTAAAAAATATATTTTTTTATTTGGTTACAAATTATCTTTACCGTTTTAAAAGCAAAATACATTGAAAAGTAACACATAATTACTACGTTATAAGAATGAAGATAAATATATACGGAAGCATAAAGTTTTGTTATTTTTTTTCAAATCGAGATATACAGATTCGATTGTTTTTATTCAAAGTGCTGGAAATATTTAATTGCGGGTACAGTATGGTTTGGAATAGTTGAAATGGTTTGTAATGTTTTGTTGCTATGTCGTTACGTGTCAGTTAGCTCAGGTTTAGGGTTCCATCGTCAAGAGAATAGGAAAATCCATTTGACATTTCAATGCCATTTAAAAAAGTGATTACGGATTATTGGTAGTGATCGATCATATTTCCGAAGGATGTAGGTTCATATAAATGCACAATATAAATATCCCAGTTGGTGGTTGCTTGGTGGGGTAGGAAATGATAATTGTGTCCGAAGGGATCGCAACCAACAAACACCAAGCGGTGTGGTATCTATATTCGACTGGGTTGCGACCACATGGTGATAAACCCAACAATGTGACTATCTTTTAGTTTGGGATCTGCCGGTGTATATCCAGCAGCAGAGAGGCTTGCAAGCCAACATAACAGCGACAACTGTCGATGGTTTCCCGATCTGTCGATGGTCACTGTCGGCTAAGTACTTTTGTTGTACTATACTTACAGTCAAACACTGTGCTGTCATATGCCGTACAACTATTAAACAGTATATAAATGCCCATTAATAAATCCCATACGATGCTGACTACGCACTGGTGATTGCAAATGCTGATAAATGTATAGTTAATCATTTATCACGCCATATACATAGATGGTGATATTACGATAACATTTCTCCTAGGGTCAGGTTTAAAAGTATTAGCAATTAAATCCAAATTGATAAAAATTGACGCAAATTCTAAAAAATCATTATATTAATACATGAAGAAAAAATGTTGTACCCCTTTTCAAGCGTATTGCGTGTACGGAAGACTGTGAGGTTTGTCAAGGCTAAAGTTTATATGGATAAGGAGTGCAGAAAGCTAAAATTTATCTATAATATGTGTTACTAATATATTAAATTTAATATATTAATGCTGCGAATCCTAACCCGACCAGTGCCATTGAACTTAGACTCCCCAAAATATTGACTGTGTTACTCAATGAAAAGTGACAGCAATATCCATTGTTTAGATTCATACAGCAAATGTCAAACAGAAAATAGTCCGTGATTAAAAAGTTGCTGGACGCGTTTCGATCATTGGGCGTCCGCTAGTAAATTTTAAAACCCTCTTATGAATGCGGCAAAAGAAGTTTAAATTTAAAAAAAGAACCGAAAATTTATGTCTCGGTATGTGTACGGAATTCACAAACCGTGGATAAAAAAAAACTTGACTGATTTTCTAAAAATATCGTTAATTTTTTTATGTTCAATTGTTGTTGGACCACAAATACTTTAACGCTACTTTTTTCACGCGACGTTGCTCATACATCAGTTGTTTTTTAAGTTAATTAAAATTTGGTTGCTTAATCAAATAGACAATAGTAGACAAAATGATTAATACACGTCCAGTTGCCAACCGTCAACAGTGTGTACATATACCCAATACCAAGGTAACCTAATTACGCTATACCTACGTTATATATATACGTATATACCACGTTTTCTTTTTCTAATATATTCTCAAACATCTACCATATCGTGTTTTAGACTTAGTAAGAACAATTTTTTTTTTAGGTAATAGTATTACATTCTTTAATAACACATACAAAGCACATGACTGATTTGCCGACAATAGGTACATTCAAGGAGTTTCATGTTAAACAAATTTTACTGTCAAAAGGTGGATCATTATGAGAATGATGGTGATGTCTGGAAGTGACTCCCTCTCTGTGCATCCAGTAAATTATAAATATGAATACAATTTAATAAAATTAAATAAAAGATAGAAAAAGCGATCGAGTGTCTCGCCGATGACTGGGACTGACATTCTTAGAACCTAAAATAAATTTCTAAAAATATTTATTTTAAATGATCGAATCTGCAAAGTGTTATGCCAAGCGAGGTAATTAGATTGGTTCTGAACCACATATAGGCTGAAACTAATCGACCTCAAAACTAAAAACTGATTGTGCACCGTCAACACCTCAGTTGATTCGGTTTCCGGTAAGTTATGGATTTTTCCTATTTTAACGGACAAATCAACATTCCAATGCAAGGTGTAAAATAAAATAAAACTAGGTCAAATTCTGCTTAGCGAGTTCCATTGAGCTAGAAATGTGAGTTGAACAGCTGATGCGTCCTCCACCTGCTCCAGGTGCGCATGCGTGACAAGACAAGTGTAATTTGTGTGCATGCGAAGAGTAGGTTCGGCAAATTCGGACATAACCTATTGTAATATTGCAGTAAAATTACTTTCGTTCGTTTATCTGTCTTCGTCAGGAAGAATAGAAAAAACTCTTTTTTTATTTTATTTAAATGGCAACGTGTGCAAATACACAATTACACCAGTGTCACGTGGATAGAATATTTTTCAAATATTCAGAGTTCAAATAACGTTTTAACAAGATGGAAGCTCTCTTGTTAAAACTGTCCAAGGGAATTTTTCACTTCACTTGTGCACAATAACTAAACTATATCACGCAAAGTACCTTCTAACAATATTGTATAATAATATGGGACCAATTAACTTATGTTTATACATAAAAATAACAAAATGACAGATCAAGGTAATACCAAAAACTCAAGAAATCTCTTCTTAGAACATAAATTATTATATTTATTAAGGTCACTAGATACCAAGTCCTTTAAAACTAACAGAAGACATATTATCATGTAATGGCATATAAAAATACTGATCATAAGAAAAGTTATAGTCGGAAACAGTGAAAGAACGTTAAAAATTATAGAGAATTTAGATAGATTACCAAATTACTATTTTTATACTCTTCAAAAACATCCTATATATACGATATACCTTAAATAGAATTACAGTCCTACATTCATATTTCAAAATTTTTAAAACACCTCCGGAATAAATTTATAGTAATTTTTTGAAAACCCCAATCTCCTCGCAACCTTCGACGCGTAAACTCATTGTATCCGACCAATGACGTGTATTTTCTAAATTCAAAAGTACTGTTACATCAGCTGACTGAGGGGCGATTTTACAAAAATGACTACGTTTTATGAATGAAACGGTGAGGGTTGCGTTGCTATTAAATTATACAGATGTTTGTAAATTTTTTTTCGTTTTTTTTTTTAATATTTCACGTTAGGTTTATCACTCATGTTGAAGTGCACCGATATTTCATGACAATTAAACATCACGAAAAATACTTAACGCAGTTGAAAATCTGCCAATCCTTGAAAATAAACAAAATACAGTTCGAAATAGCGTGTTTAGTAGAGAGTAAAATTGTAAGCTAAGCTCGCATCATTTGAGGGAAGTTAGCCAAGAAAGGTAATAATGTGAATTCAATTGAAACATTTTAATATTTTTGATTGTGTCAAAAAAATTAAAATTAAAAACTATTTAAATAAATAAAAGTCAGTAAAATTAACTTTAATTCTACGACATTTCTTCTTTAACTTCAATTTTTATTTTATTTAACGTAGTTATTTCATTTAAATTTATTTTTAACATTGTTTATTTATACGCCGATAACTTATTTTACAAAACTAAAAAAGGCATAGATGAATTTACTATGTATATATTTAAAAAAAAACATCATGCTGGCGCGTGATATAAATATAATTACTACTCATAATTATAATATTACTAGCTTTAATTTGCAACGTCTGCGTGTTTATTGTACTATGTCCTTCCCCAGGTACATCTCTATACCAAATTCCATAGCGATTGGTTCAGAGCTTTAGTCGCGAAATAGTAATAAACAGACAGACAGAGTTACTTTCGCATTTATGATATTAGTGAGTGTTATTTATATTACATTTAATGAAGACTGTATTAATGCCTTCGCTAGCTAACCATGCACTGGCGATTTAAAACGCCGTGAAACACACTATTTTGTATTTCTTCTTTAAGTTGTGATACTGCAGAAAAAGAAATCCTCCATTATCTCTCCTACATTTTATTTTTCTTCATCGAAAGGTCAGACTTACTAATAGGTTTCGATGTAGTTCTTTCAGAGAGCTACTACAAAGCTTTATCATTTTATATACAAGATTATGATTTTTGTCTCAGTGTACAATATAATAATATATATATTTATATGAAATGATTGATTTTTACCGTTGCATTCGCATCACGCAAGAACTAGTAAATTTTAATCATTTTATTCCTTAGATAGGTACCTGTCCTTATCTAAAAAAAAAATACGATACCTCCATAAAAAATGATTCTATAGTTAACGCGTGCGGAGCCGCGGGCACAGCTAGTTTATATATAAATAAATACATACATCTATATCTCAGGTGTTAAACCAGTATAATGTAAGTTATGTTTAGTTTAGAATCAAACGCCTGTGTGTCCCCAATATATTGACTATGAGGAATTCTAGAGTAGCAAATGTTCGTCGCAGCTGTGTTTAAAAAATATTATTATCAACAAATTACCTCTATATTACACTAGACACGCTACACGTACAATAAAAATGGAAACCAAGTAACAGAAATTTGTCTAATAAAACTAAAATATTCTATAACATGTACGCGATAAGATCGCAAGAGATCACGACCATTATAGATATCTGGATCGCGGTCACCGTGCATAAGTTCCAGGAATGGCTGCTGTGGAGAGGCAAGCTGGCGTGATGGCGATGACCGTCGATGGATTCCCGATCTCTCGGTGGTCGCCGTTGTTTTTAAATTGTACGCTGCTTATAACCAGACACAGCGCCAGCACATGGAATTTCTTCTTAAAACCACTTATTTCGGCTAGTAAGGGTTATAACGACTTACGTAACTTTTTGAGTTTTCGTTTGCGTGATTTCAACTTTATATTTTGTTAACTGACTAATTTATTGAGTATTTTCTACAAAAGTAAACGTACATATTAATATATCCATCTCGTTTAGTTTTAGATCCTTACATATGAAATTAGCGTTTTATATCAAAAGTAAAACGAAAAAATATTATGAAATTATACATCTAATCAATCGAGATGTGTACTATTATTATCTATGGACTTCTGCCAATTTATAAGTAGCTCATTGATTCCATTGCTGAAAAAATTGTGGGAGTGAGAATCAATAAAATCTTTAAAGGCGGTTTAGACAGCATCATCGGAATTATTTTTTTTCCTTTCAAGAAATTTTCCAAATTCCGAAAAAATTAGAGATCTGATGGAGAAAGTTCTGGTGATGGTTGTATTCCAACCGCAGTTCCGCTAATTTAATAACTGTCTGTCGTGAAGTATAAGGTGTAGCATTGTTCTGAATCAGCTGCGGGCTAGAGAGATTGACCAGTCTAGGTTTTTAACAGCTAGATTTCTATCATGGTTTGCAGTTGTTGACAATACAGATCTGTCGTTAACGTCTGGCCAGATCTTAAGAAGTTGTAGTGTATGACAGCAGCACTGGTCCACCAAACACTCACCAATACATTTTTGTGGATCAACTTTCACTTGGGACATGATTTGGCCAGTTCTCCTGGGTTCAACCACTGTCATGAACGTACCCGATTATTGTAAAGGATCCATTTCCTCGTGGCGCAGTGGTAGTAAACGCTACTATTGAGCAGAGAGGTCGCGGGTTCGATCCCCGCCCATAACTGACTTTGTGTTATGAGCATAAATGTCAGTTGTGTGTCTGGGTGTTAAATGTCTATATATGTATGTATATCAGCTGTTTAGTTACCATATTACAAGCTTTGCTTAGTTTGGAATTAAATGGCCGTGTGTGAAATTGTCTTCTTATATTATATTATTATTATTATATTATATTATTTTTCGTCACAAGTAACGATACAATTCAAAATTCTCTCGTTATTGTGACGGTTGAGTAATGTAACGCAGTACTCAATGCGTATTGGTTGGTGTGCTTCAGACAATTGATGCGGAACACATTTCTCGAGCTTTTTCACTTTTTCAATTTTTTCAAGTGAATTAAAATTGTTTTTTCACTTACACCGAAGCCTGCCGCTAACTCTGACGTGGTTTGCGAGAGATCCGTTTCCACGATCACCTTCAATTCTTCATTATCAACTAGGGTCTCCGTCCGTCCACGGGGTTTGTTTCGTAAGTCAAAATTTCCAGAACGAAAACGCTGGAACCACAAACACCGCGCTTTATTTTACAGTAGCTTCCCCATACACATCATTAATCCTCCGAGGTGTTTCTGCAGCGCTGATGACACGGTGGAACTTATATTCGTAAATAACATGATATTTTAACTTTTCCATTTTGTGAAAAGACTAATGACAAATAAAAATCAAAGGATGCGAAAACAAATGAATCATTCAATTCGAAATATAAATACACAAGCCTAAATTTGAAATAAATTTTAATTTGGAATTCCTAATCAAACACCCGATATTTGAGATCAAAGTGGCCAGTTCAACAAAACGCCAATTTCATATTATGTAAGGACCTAATATAAGTATATATCTGCCCTTAAATCGAACTTTCAGAAATTTCTGCACAACTTTAATTCCAAATAGCGTGTCTAGTAGAATGTACAGAGGTCATTCATTATATCATTATTTATTCTTTTCTAATGTCATCACCGTAATTTAAAGATTTATAAATAACGTCATAAAATTTGATAGCGAAATCATCGTGCCACCGATACACCTGTTTACATACCGATTACGGATACACTAGCGATCGCCTTAAGGTCGAAATTCCACCAGCGACTTTTTGATCATAGACTATTTTCTGTTTGATATTTGCAGTATTCATGAACCTAAACAATGAGTATTGTTTACATCATTTGCTAGGTCCATTTCCTCGGCGTGAAGCCCTTGGGTCAGGCAATAACCGCCCGCGCGATACAAGTGACACTGTACGTGCAACACTTAGCTACCCACATAGAACATTACACACGTGCACACCACACAGGTACATGGGTTCTGTAAGGGACCTTTTTTTCTTTTTTTGCGCTAATTAATTTTGCGCTGGTTAGTGTAGAAAACATTTCCGATAAATAAATACACATACGCATGGTCCCTTCCTTCCTCCCAGGAGAAAGGGAACGTGCCTATGAGTATATATTAGTTAGCTCGAATCGTAGGTTTAGGGATACGATTAGATCGCGACTTATTTGCGAACGCGACGGCCGCCCTAGCCGAGTTCCGGCCACTTTGGCACCCTCGTGCGAGTCGTCCTAATAACTTTCGCGGCTGAGTGCCCTCTGCGCTCGCCCCCAAGTCCGGTGAAGCTGTAAAAGCTGCAGCGGCTTTAGGGACCCTAAGGCTAACAGAGTAGTCAGATCTAAAAAAAAAACTTAAAAAATTACATCATTTGCTGTCACTTTTCGCTGAGTGACCATGTCAATATTTTGAGGTTTAATGGCACCGGTCGTGTTAGGATTCGCAGTATTAATTTATTTTATTTAATACATTAGTGACAGATATTGTAGATAAATTTTAGCTTTTTGAAGTCCTTTTCCATATAAACTTTAACCATGCCAAATTTCACGGTCTTCCGTGGACGCAATACGCCTAAAAAGGTACCAAAAGCTTTTGTTTCACGTATTAATATATAGATAATTACTTTTTACTTCGTAATTCGACGTATGTAGTAGTTGACTGTAATTAGTAATTCAGTAATATTGTTACATAAATTATACTTCCTCCAGATGTGATACAAAATGCAGTCTTATTGGAATCTTTCAATTATTTTTACAAACGGCCTTAGGATGCGAAGGGTACGATTACTACTGCCATCTATGAGAATTAACTGTAACTAACTGTAACTAAAATTAACTCTCCAGTTGTCTTAAATGCAAAACAATTTTAATAGAAATAATTTTATTATGTTTTTATTTTTTTTTATTGAATAATAATCTAAACATATAAGGCCCTCAATATTTCCTGAATAATTAATAATCTGCTGCCATCTATGCTCCGAATTGATAAATTGTAATTTTTTTCTTAGCTTTCTGCCTATGTAGGCAATTTTGCCAATGTCAAGTGTGACAAAACACGTTATAGAGTTTACTTGAAAAATATTCGATGTACTGTAGAATAACCATAAAAAGAATACATTGACACAACATAAAACAGTCATTTCATACATAATACTTGTTCGGGGAACTGCAGGGATAATGTAAAACTACATATTATATGTTAAACATATAAATAAAAACTCTATCCATAACGTATATAGACACGAACAAAAGACACATGACAATTTTATATTATCACAATAAAAAAAAGACACTAAATCTATATACATAGTATAAAGTCACTTCCCGCTATCTGTCCCTATGTACGCTTAGATTTTTTAAACTGCGCAACGGATTTTAATACCATATAGAGAATTTTTCACGGAATGTTTATATATATATACAATACATTCCAATTAAGTTTTTGTATAGTAGAGAAAATTCAA
Organism: Saturnia japonica; assembly: GCA_033032175.1. Taxonomy (NCBI): domain Eukaryota; kingdom Metazoa; phylum Arthropoda; class Insecta; order Lepidoptera; family Saturniidae; genus Saturnia; species Saturnia japonica. Next base: position 18,532,422 of record CM065318.1, read on the forward strand.
TTATTTTTAATCAAGTCGATAAAAAATTATTGTCGGGTGCTCACATGGCTTACTAATATTTTTTATACTATTTACATACTCTGCGTCATTAGAACATAATTCCATTTTTTATTTCTTTATCGATCGATCTACCTCCCATTAATATAATTAATTCGCCAAACATATATGTTTTTGATATTGGTACACCATTCTATAGCGAGTACTTATGTTATTTGGTTATTTTAGAGAATAGTATTTACATTTTATTGTGACAACCCTTGAAAGGTTCAGTTGTGGATGTACCACTGCCGAACCTATTTAATAACCGTTTACAGACCGTGGGAACCTTGTTTGCCATCATCGTGGTATGAGATATGAAGGGTAGTATTTTGGCAGCAAATGGCAACCGGGTCAGTCCCAGTTTCAGTATTAGTCTCTTAAACTCTTCGAAACTTCATTTACTATTTTAAAGTATCAACTGAATGTATCACTACATCCGTATTGCATAATGAGAAGAGGCTTCAAAGTGTCGTGCGGAGACTAGCCTGAGGGATTTCACTAACGACTGTACTTCAAACGAGAGGCTACGAGTTCACCTTAAACATTCCCCGGGAACTACTCCACTTATGTCTGGGAATACTGCAGTGCGAGAGTGCTTGCTTTAACTCTCATAAATAGGTATTTAATCGTCGTACTTTTTTATGATCTGCTATTTAATTAAACTTATATAACATTCAACTGGATCGCGACCATCATATCATACACTTGACGAAAACCTTGTCATAGTGACTCACTTCTGCCGTGTCACTTTCTGATATCAGCCGGTACTGCGACCATTATGCACATGGTAACAAATGTATCACTTTTTGTTTGTCGCATTTCGATATAATCTAATGTATATATTCCAGCTGCTGAAAAACTTGCAGGCCAGTATGACGGTGAAAACCGTCGGTGAATTACTGATCTCTCGGCGGTCACCGTTTATTTTTGGATTATACCGTGCCTGCCATCAGGCACTGTGACGTCACTCATCAGTGACATGATAAAAAACGTATGTACTTAAAGTTATCTTTATACTTTTTGACTACGTATAACAAACAGACTTCCAGTCACGTATTGTACATTACTGACATAAATCAAAGGTTACTACTCGTCTGATAGTTCGAGCGAAAATGATCTTTCGGCCTTTTTTTTTGGAACTAACTATACTGTTAGCATTAGGGGCCCTGAAGCTGCTGCGGCTTTTACAGCTTCACCGAACTTGTTCTTTCGGACTGTTGTTGCCGCCTTATATATGCGTGCGAACACAGAGCACATCTGTGGCTATTTCACCCGTCAATAGTGCGGGTTATTAGTACAGTTTCAATATTCATACCAACAAATATCTAACAATATGAACACACGTAATGAATTATGGTACTTCTTTGGAATAGCAATCTCACGTGCCAACAACATCATGAAGGTAGCTACAACGATAAATAACGGCTCTTTATTATAGTGATTTTTTTTTTTATTTCAGGAAAGCAATTTATATATATACATTGATAAATTATTTTCATACATGCATGGAAATATTGTCATTATTTTCGAAAAAATAGCACGCGAAGTATTGTATTCACGGACATGCCAAGAATGATAAAAGAGATCCAATGAGAGAGTACTTAATAACCCCAGCACGCTGTTTCATACAACATTGATGGAACGTTGTAATGTTCCAAATTAAAAAAAAACGCTCCTGCAGTGGATTTGATTTCCTCTGTCCCTAAATTCAATACTTCGCGTGTTCTTTTTTTGAAAGTAATGACAATATTTTCATGCATGTTTGAGAAAAGCACTATATATGCCTCGGCGGAAATGGCAATTGCCTGTCTCGTATTAGTGAAGTCCTCGCCTACGACTCGACCTGCAATTGCCTATTTCACGGCCTTTGCAATAATGTACTATTACATAATAAAAAATCAGTAAAATTTATTTACATTTTAATCATTAATGGCTTACTTCATTCTATTACGTGATGCACGCGCACCTCTCAGGTTTACTCTCAACTAAACGCGATAAACATATGACTTCAAAGAATCCATAAACAATTAAACTAACACCGGCATCTCACTATAACCATCTCATTTATTCTTTACTAGATTTATGTTAGTATGAGTAGTGCAACCTACCACTACGTAATGATTAATTTTAGCCGTATTTTGACCCATACTTATCAAATATGATTGTGCTAATTTGGAATTACCTGTCTAAAGAGATATTGAGTTGAGCAACCAAATATTTTGGTGTAAAGATTTTTTTTATAGGAAATAGCACGGTATTTGACGGTACTGTCCCAGAATGCATCAACAGTCGCAACTGTCAAGTCTGCACAAATTTAACTGGATATGGACAGGCTGATGTCAAAACACGACATGCAAAGTCCGTCACTTGTCACCATACGCATATGCAAAACGGCCCTACAACCCCACTATTCTCATTTCCTCGTTAGTTACTCAGCGGGGTGCACCACGTGCAAGTGACTTTCGCTTGGGCGTCTCAGTTCTAAAGTCGTTCGATTCGACACCCCTAACATTCTGAAACAAAAGATGAATACAGTTCTCTTATTCTTTAAAGCGAACGAACTAGCCAGCACGAACTAGTGTATACATATTATAATGCCTTTAATATGTTATTCTATAGAAAGTTAGTAAGAAATCAGTAGGAAACTCGATTTAACTAATTTGCATGAGAATCGAATCAAACGCAGTTACCATTTGACATTTCATTCTGGAAGTTTAATTACAGTTTTCATGGTTAACGTTGGAAAAGGAGGTAGGGCCGGGTAGAGGGGAGGGATGTGATAGACCTGTGTACGTGTTCAGCCTCCATTATTAGTTGTGCGATTTTCATATTACCTTAAATAATATGTTAGGATAGTTTGTGGTCCAAATTCAAAAGCGAAGCGATGCTCTATGTTTGGAATACAAATTCATTAGCCGTGTCGTACGATGCCGAGATCGCCGTGATTGGCAAATTGCCCGGCAGTTGCATCGTTCGGCTGCCCCGCCTTTCGTCCACGGCTCTGCTGGCACGTAAGCCAGTCTACTTCGTGCTTTAGCTTTGAGCTCGCGTTTGTTTGGTTTGTACGCGCTACGTCATTCCTGTTGTTCGGCTAGCGCTGAGATATGTGATGTACGGTGGTTGAAGTTTTGCATTGTATAACTGTGAGTTGGTGTACCAGGAGTTTTTGATTAACTGATTGCTTGAGTGATAGTGTCCTAACATTTGAGGCTGCCACACACATACATACAGTTCACTCTACAAACACAAATACTTCACAATCTGCAGTCCAGGTCGACGGGGCAAGGTCAAGGTCACCGCCCACTCCGAACGAGGTGAGTCTTTTGTTTGTTGTCACAATAATTACTGTGTATCGCAGCAATAGGTTCGAGAGGGATTGATTGGCGATAGATTGAATTAAGGGCCCAGCACATATTGCGTGAACCTTCTCGAACACTCTATTTGAAACAAAATTCGTGATGAAAAACATTTACTGTTTATTTCTCATAGATTAATTAATCAGATGTGACAATAAATAGAATAAGCCATACATAACGTGTCCTATGTAGTAATTGTTATTTGCATTATTATTTTCTAAATGTCTTTTGATTTTGTGAATCAATTTTCATCAATTTTTTTTTCTATTTTTTCTATCAAAATTCTCCATAAATGGTATATTTGTGTATATACGACGCGACACTTTAAGAAACGCGTTAAGTATAGCTTTTCGAATTAAATAGATTATTATATTTACATTACCATATTTGGTTTATTTGAGGAATAATGTTCATCGATGGTATATGAGAATTAGGATTGATTGAGTTCTCTGATGTATTCATTTCATTACAGGTTCTGTCGTGAAGATATAGCTCCAAGGAAAGCTCTTTCTATAGTTTACTGTGTTGCTTTAAACTTGTGGACTATTTTATCATCATTATCCACATGCCTATAACCATTGTGGCTCGTCATCTACAGAAGCAATAGACCTCTGAAATGAAAGCATGCCACCTTTCTCGATTCATGTAGTTATTTTGCCAATTTCCAATTATCAGTAATTTGCTTCTATCATGTCATACCAGCGATACTTATGCCGAACGACCATAAGACGAACAGTTGACCGTTCCAAGTACACTCTATTGATCGCTTGATGCTCTTTCATTCTCTGTATCCCTCTGAAGTCTATTGGATTTTTTTTTGGCAATGATGTTAGGCTCGGCCTCTAACTTCTCAATCTCGGCATTCCTTCGTACCCTCAAAGTGTCTCTTTTGACAGACCCCAGGATCTTCTGGAGCACTTTCATTTTCGCTACCAAGAACTGATTTCTCTTTCTTTGTGCACAGTTTAATACATACATTATATAATATTTTGAAATAGCACGTATTTAAACGCTTATTCTTAATATTCACACTGAACTAGAACTCCAAGCGATTCCAAGTTGTGCGAGGAACAAGTTTGGGGAGCGCGTGCTCTTAACTGTATGTTTTGATGTTGCACCCCACCTGTATTATAATTAGTTTAACTGCTTCTACGTGGTTCCTCGGTTCTATCTTGTTCTGCGAACATCTTCACGGGTTATCCAGTAACAGTTTCGAGATGTGTGAGTGTGGAGAAACATCTCGAGATACACGAACCAGGCTCATCTGCATTTGGTACTATACCTCAGCAATATTACCATTTGCACCCGACTGCTTCACCAGATAAATAGTGAAAAACTCATTTCCTTCTTTCGTTTTGTTTATTATTTGGTATGGTTTTCTCCTTATGAAATGACGATGTCCACTACCAGATCTTTCAGAATTTAATTAACTTAGGATCAGGAGAAGGGCAGTCAATGTATCAAGCTTGGATAAAAAAATCATGTTATTGAAACTTATAATTGGAGTTTCATTTTCTAGCATGAGTAAATACTAAACCTTTACACTTACTTACTTTAGTAGATGGTAAAATTGAAAGCTGAGTGCACATCGTGTGACGTAAGTGCGTTATCATGAACTTAGCAATCAATGATAATAATACGAATTTATTTTACACACTTTTATTTTTAGCTAACTGGTACCCGCGACTTCGTCTACGTATTATTGGATATACTCAGATTGATCTCGGAACACGACAAACCAAAAGAAATTCAAAAATTGGGTTGTCACTATGTGTGTGGTGGACACGATCCCTACCACTTCGCTATATTACTGCATATGCACCAAGCTGATTTCAAATACGACAAAACAAAACAATCCTAAATGGTTATTATATTTGTAGGATAACAGTGGGTAAGTTATGACTTTACCTGGATTGAAAGTACCCTATATATTATTGCAGGTTATAGAATAACTGTGTGCTAAATTGCATCCATAACCGTTCAGTAGTTTTTACGTGACTGAGTAATAAACACACAAACTTTTACATTTATTATATTTGTAGGATAACACTGGTTAAGCTATAACTGTTACCTAAATAAAAAGTACCCTATCTGTTATTCCAGGTCATAGAGTAACTGTCTGCTATATTTCATTCAAATCCGCTCAGCCGCTTTCGCGTGATTGAGTAACAAACACATTTTCACATTAATTATATTAGTGGGATTATCTAAACATAATTTAACGTTGTATTCATTATAAAACATTATTTTAATTTAATTAAAACTATTTCTACACATTAAAAAATATCAGTAAATTAATTTACATTAATATCATTAATGGCTAACTTCAACACGTTGTTGGCACAAGGGATAATATTCTTGGAGATATTTTTGTTTTCCTACGCCAATTAAGTTTTTTTTTACTGACCTTACTGTTAGCCTGAGAGGCTCTATTCATAAACAGATCCGCTGATGGCTTTTACAGTTTTACCGAGCTCGGGGGTAATAAATAAGTATAACTAATTTTACATTTTCTATACGAGAGATATTCACACAGAATCAATTAATATTATTTGGTTTTTAGATATATTAATATTATATTGTAATGAAATAAAATTTACTTAATGTTAAACATAAAAGCAGCCATAATTAAAGTTAAAAACAAACCAGTATAAACTTAAGAATAAACTGATGTAGTATAATAATGAAATATAGGGTAAAATTAAAATATTATGTCAGTGAAAAATTGAGTTTCCAATTATAGACTAATGGCGGCCATTGAGTGACACGCGGTTGTAGAAGGCGGACGTGCGGTTCAAATTATTAATATTTTATAGCAAGTTTTATTAAGCCTGACCCGTATCTTTGGTAAAGATTTCATCGATTTATATTGAATTTTTTCTCATTATTTATTTGTAAATTTTCTTTTTTCTTAATTTCCAATTATAAACTACTTTCATATTTAGATATTCTGTACTACGAATAACAAAAAAAGACATATATTTACGACCTCATTAAGAATTACAAAGCACAGTAATTTTGGAACGGAACCGCTTTTCATATTAAACGTTTAAGTGTATAAAATTTAGGAACAAATTGAATGCAAGTGACTCTTTCTGTCTAACCCCTTGTTACGATAAATGATTTATGCGACGGCAAACTAGGTAACGATGCGCCCTCTAAGCAAACTCTCTGAAGTCTACACAGCTTAATGGGCTGCCTTTACGTAACGGAGGCGCATAAATATACTCTAATATAATAATGTGAGCTTTTGAAATCAACTGAGATTCTACAGTACAAAGGCATGGATGTTTTCACGGAAAATTTTAAAACGAAAATCTTTCCACTTTATCCATAACGTAGCGAGTAAAAATATTAATATGTTTGCGAAGGATGTTTAAATAGTTGTTAAAATTTTTTAAATTTCTGGAGTTTTACTTAAAAAAAGAGGATGTTCTGAATTCGATTGAAACATTTTTAGATTTTTTTTTGCAAAATATGTTTGGCTCAGTTGAAGTGAACTTAGAACCAATAATGTACGTAAGAAAAACATTTGAATGAAACTCTATTAAATAATAGTGGGTAGAATATTTTCCATTACCCGTGTCGACCTTCGGAATATGTGGGAAATTATTCCCGTAGACAGTATAGCTCCAGTGGCGCAATCGGTTAGCGCACGGTACTTATATGACAGTGTTGGAGCGATGCCGGGGTTGTGAGTTCAAACCTCACCTGGAGCATAATTTTTGATTAATTGCCACGAATAAGAGTTATTTTAATCATAAGATTTTTCAACTGCTAATGATTTGGAGATAATTAGTATATTTTAGTCGTTTTTAGTACCTTGGTTATATTCGATTACTTGAAGTTAAGGGATGTTTGAAACACATTGAATGTATAAAGAAAGTTTTTTTTTTTAATAATAGTAATAATAATAATCATCATCATTTATTGCCAAAAACAAGTTACAAATGAATATAATTACGTACACAATTTGGCAATCGGACAGACTCAGCTGATGATAAGTGACGCGGACACCACACAGCGCTGGTTTAAGTCTGCCACACATTCATAAACAGTCAATATGCGCAACTGGCAACTCGGCTCGGCTCGTCACATCGTATTACAATTTTATTAATTTAAAGAAAGAGTCAAATAGTACAAAAATAAAAATAATAAGAAAATGCCAGTATTTAAATTAATAATAAAGAAAGTAATATTAATAACCTAAACCAAATAAAATAGTAAATATATGATTAATTAATTGATTGATTGTTTAATTGATTATCGATTGTATAATAGGCAGTACGCCTGATGGTAAGAACAGTATATTCCAAAAAAAACGACGACTACTACGAGATCTGCAATTCATCGACTGTCACCGTTCTCATGTCAGCCTGCAAGCTTCTTGGCTGTTGGATATACACTGGCTGATTCCAGAACGCGACATCCTTAAGCGTGCCATATAATAGAACCTACACCTTGTATATTGCGGTGGAGATCCTACCACCCCAATTCTTTCTTGGAGATGATGTATTATTATTATATGATAGCTGTGCCCGCGGCTTCGCTCACGTGGATTACGGAATGCAATCGATCGGGCGCATGCGCGAGTCTTGCTCCCCCGCTTGCGGCTATTTTAAAAACAAAAGTGCTTATTGTGGGTTTTCCTTAGAAGATAGACTCTCGGTGACTGTTTTGTGGGTCTTTTTAATGTCCACAATTATGTAGTACACTAATTTAGTATATATGTTATGGTTTTATTAAACTTAAGTTATTTAAGTGCCCAAATTGATTCACCATTACCAGTTTCTTATGTGCGCAGAATCCTTATTATTTTTCTAATATAGATTAGTTAAGTTACGCATTATGACATCAGCTAGAGGCCAGTGAAAGGCCCGTCAAAATCTTTCCAACTGGTTCGAAGATTACCCGGAACAAACAGACAGACATAAATGAAAAAAAAAATGGTATTTTGATAATTGTATCATATATACTTTCATATGTATTTAGTAATAAAGTGTTATTTTGATATAAATATTGATTTTTAACTATATAGCATCATTGTTGCTTGCAGGATTGTGGCTTACATTTTAATTATATAGTTTTATAGTCTACAGGTTAGCGTGCAACGTTGATATGCGTAGTATTGTAGCGTTTAGTACAGCGGCGAATGGAATCGTTGTCTATGGCACAGTAATGTACAGCATTTTAACATTATATTACTTCGACGTAAAATCAGTTTAAATGGCACAAAGATTTTATATACAAGCCATTTTTCTTCCCACTCGTATGTGTCGTCTCGCAAGTTCGTTACTCGGAACCATTGAGCCATCATTTTCTATTAAAATAGAAATGTATTTTCCTTACCAACCCTGTGTTGTCTGGGTAACGCACTCCCCGACACAATGGGGAGCATAATGATAATTTTATTGGCTTCCCTTCACCTTTGATCTCGTTGAATGGCCTGAGTGAATTGACATGTGAAATATTTTTCAGTATGTTGCTATTTTGTCTAAATATATATATATATATATATATTCTTTTGTGTTCGTTCGTATAACAGAATAGTCGCAGGCTACATTTAAATTTCTTAAATGTTATTAGTGTTAAAACACAAGTTCATTAATATACAGCCTTCTTTTATTTATTTTTTTGGTACATATTACTTCACAGAACATTTAACACAAAACATACATGGTGTCCGCCGGGAAGGTATACTACTTTATTTGTTTATAATTTTTGATTAAATGAAAGAGAATGGATCTTATAATGATAAATGTTTTATTTAATGTCGGCAATTATGTATGGAATACAATATCAGATAAATGACCGCCTCTGTTAGCCTCACAAATGCGAGCCCTTTTGAGCACATTTTTCATTACATTCTCACACATTTCACGCGGTATTCCATTAATTTCATCACGAATATTTTGTTTGGGTTGCTCAAGTGTTTCTGATTTGTTTGCATAAACCTTGCTTTTCAGATATCCCCACAAAAAGAAGTCCGGAGCAGTCAAATCAGGTGACCGTGGAGGCCAATCAACATAATCGTTTCTTGAAATAATTTGTTGTGGAAAGAGGTCTCGCAGTAATTCCATTGTAATCCTGGCTGTATGCAATGTGACACCGTCTTGTTGATACCACATGTTAATCAAGCCCAAAGCATGCAGTTGTGGCGTTAAAAAGTTTTCTATCATATCACGATATCGCTCCCCATTCACAGTTACCGTTACGCCGTTTACATTTTCAAAGAAGTAAGGTCCAATGATTCCTCCTGACCAAATTGCACACCAGAATATCACTTTTAATGAATGCAAAGGTGACTGATGAATAATTTGTGGGTTTTCCATTGTCCAGAACCGACTATTCTGTTTATTTACATATCCATTCAAATGAAAATGTGCCTCATCACTCACTATGATTTTTTCATGAAAATCGGGGTTGTCATGGGCGAGCTGTAACATCCTATTGGCATATGTACGGCGGCGTAAATGGTCTTGTGGAAGAGGCTATTGTGTCAACTGAATTTTAAATGGAAACAAATGCAAATCCTTGTGCAAAATTGTGGCCAAAGTTGTTCAAAATCAAAATCAATATATCTTTTATTCAATTTAGGCCCTAATAAGGCACTTATGAATGTCAAAACACTACCACTTCTTTGAAGACCAAGCTCCTGAGCACGGCATCGAATTGAGGTTGATGGATAGTTTTGAACACTTTCTTGAGCAGCAGTAATGTTTTCAGCAAATCTTGCACAGTACGTTGCGGTCCATGCTTGAGCCTATCACCTACAGACCCTCTTTCTTTGAAATCATTCACTACGCGATAAATAGTGCGTTTTGTTGGCACGTTGTTTCTCCCAAAAATTTAACGTAACTTTCTCATCGTGACAGTAATCGATGATTGATTTTAATAAAATGTTTTAACGATTTAACACGTTGGTTTATCGAACATTTTTCCATAATAAATTTGCCACGTGCCTACGTCACGACTGCCAAATATGAACTGTCAAGACTAATGTTTACCAAAATGGCGGCAAAACAAAGTAGTATACCTTCCCGGCGGACACCCGTTACATTCGTTATGTTTAGCAATCGAGTGGTGCCAGTTAGGAAGCAATTATTATTAAGTTTTGATTGTTAAGCAGCGGTTAAATATTTATATACATAAAAATATCATTATGAGGTATCATATGTTTCTATATCTCAATGTGAGTGTGAGTATGAGTCTGCATCTAAGTGATCATTTGCGTGAGAGTGTATAGGTGTGGGATCGTATACTCCTGAGTGAAATCATATTTATTGATAATATTTAGGTTCCTATCTCATTAGGACCTCAAAATGAACGTCGAACAGTTAACAGTTATTTTTGCTATACGTTCGACGCAAAAGAAAGTTAAAACAAAAGAAATGAAGGCAGTGGTGGATTCATCCTTTCTTAGCCGATTGTCCTAATAAAGGAAAATTCATCAACGTATACGTAGATCTGAAAAAATACCCAAAGAATCCATTTTATAACTGACAATCCTGGTGTTTGTTTTGGTGTTTATCGCTTGATAGCTTAAAATACCACGGTGGTGCGACCAATGGCGCCACAATGACGTCCTAATTAGATAGGGTACTAATAGTCCTCGATTTCACTATACTAAACCATCAGTGAAATTCGGCCATTGTTACATAAAAATATCATAAGAGACAAAATTATAAACAAGCAGCCTCGTTTTGCAATTGTTCCCTGTTCTTCATACAGTGATGTTTTCCGAACTAGTGGTAGATTTTTAACGTTCATGATTACTTTCTCAATGCCTCAAAAATTTCAATCATCATGTCACCCGAAAGACTCTACTGGGCATGAAGCTAATGATCGTCTAGTACTGCTTGCGTAAAGTCGATTCCAGCATCTTTCATTACATTGTCGCCCACACTGCATCTTACTATACGTAGCTGCCAGTCGAGAACCTTTCGGCTTTAACAGCCATCTTTTCTTCGAGCAACGTGTCCCACCCACGACAACTTATCTTAAAAGTCTTTAAAAGTCAAAAGATTATTTGATTTCAATTCTGAACTCCTTAACTCCAGCCCTATTTGAAGTTACCTATAATTGGTAGACACTATAATTACCATGAACCTTCGATTACACTTCATACCTAATTATAATATTACGTTATATTAAAAAGATAAAACGCTGATCTCCTATCTTAACAGTCAAACATGATTTCCTTATCTCGTCAAAATAACATACATATCTCATGTAATCGATAAACGAACAACCGATAAGACCACAAAATTTTACGGAATCTAATCAGTCCTTAACTAGAAGTTCAGCTGTCGAGATGCCGTTAATATTGTATAAGCTAAATGCCAGTCCACCTGCCCGGGCTGTGCTAATGACAGTGGACATCCTCGGCCTCAAAGTGGAAACCATAGAAATAAGCACTATCTCCGGAGATCAGTATCAACCTGAATTTCTAAAGAAAAATCCTCTACACACGATACCTGTGCTTGAAGATGGTGATTTTGTTCTAGCAGACAGTCACGCGATCATAACCTATCTGGTATCAAAATACGGCGCTGATAGAAGAGGAGAATTGTACCCTAGTGATCTGCAAACAAGAGCTACAGTCGATCAACGTTTGTTCTTCGATACTGCATATCTATTCCCGAAAATACGTCAAATAGTTCTGGATGTGCTTAAGAATAAAGCGGCTGAAGTGGCTGAACAGATTAAAGTGGAAACATATGAAGCTTATGGATTTCTAGAGAAGTACTTGGAAAAGACGCCATTTCTCGCTGGTGATCATGTTACACTAGCAGATGTATCATGCGTAGCCAGTGTCTCCTCTTTGTATTCACTTGTTCCGATACCTGAAGAGTTTAGTAAGGTACATGAATGGTTGGGAAAATTGAGAAGCGAGCCGTGGTACCAAAACGCGAATGAGCCAGGTCTGACGCAGTTTACGCTATACCTAAGAAATGCGATAGAGAGAAATGCTTCTTAAATGTTTTGAAAAATAAAATAATTTTACTGATTAAAATTGATTATTATTATTTTACTTCGGTAATTTAATAAATTTATTGTTTTTTTTATACTGATCTGTCAATGTTAGTGTTTAATGTAAGTTTTCAAATACTATTATTATATTAGTAGATTTTAGTTCTGCGATTTCAATATTGTCGTTTTATTAGGTTTATAAAAGAAAACTAAATATATAATATGTATTGAAAAGCTATTCAAACCCTTATTAGACTCCATAAAAAGTAATGTAAAACTTGAAAGGCACTTAGGTCTTTATTGAAGTAGTCTCGCTGCTGTATTAACATATTTACTAGAAAATGACCGTGTTTGCCTAAAGCGAGTTCAACCAAATAAACAAACTCGTCAATTTTATAATATACATAGTATACATTATTATTTACTATACACTTTAAGTCTATCATTTCAACGCTCGTTTTTCTATATTATATATTATTATTATCCAATTAATCTTTCAGCCAAGGACAAATCAAATCATAATAAGCATTATTAGTATAATTGTTTTTAAACTACCTATCTTGATAGTTAAAGATAAAATTATTTAGCTAATTTTCCTGATAGCTAGGCATATGACTAAGCTGATAGTACTTATCGGTTATATTCGTAGAGTGAGTGCTACGCAGATCAAGCATTCATGTAAACTTCGTTAAAATAATCATAGTATAATCTGGTTAGATTGAAAAATTTATATATAGTACAAGAAATTACTTTGTACAAATTTTCTTTGCTACTTCCTCCTGAAAAGTTGTTTATCACCAACAACCGTTGGGTTGTTTCGTCTTTCTGCAACAAAATAAGCATATTATTAATTGTCCAGGTGAATATGAAAATGTTAAATCTGAAAGATATTGTGGAAAAGAATAAAAATTAAAAAGGTAAATGTTAGTAACTGAAACGATAAAAGAGATGCGGTCGAGCTCGTTCTTTGTTGCAGAAAGACGAAACAATCTTACCTTTTCAGGCGGAAGTAGCAAAGAAAATTTAGATAAAGTAATTAGGATAGATTTCCGCAAAGTAATGCCTACATCAATCAAATATATTGTATAAGACTCCAGTGAATGTTTTAAATGAAAAGACAATTACGACCGCCGCCATCTTCCCTACTACTCGTGGAAATTGTATTGACAGCAACGTAAACAAAATAACCAAAAAGAATAATTTCATTTTTATTACACACTAGCTTGCCCGACAGACCATTCCAATAGTTAATAACACGACTACAGCGCCACCTATCCTGAATTTTTTCGTCCTAAAAACTTTTCCCGAACCATAACGAATAAAACAAAATAAGAATTACCATCATCCAAATCGTGAACTATGGTCTTGATTTTTTTTAAATACACGGGTAAAAAGGAGTTTTAATTTTTCTAAAATATTCTTGTTTTTCCGGTGATTTTTCAAAGTCAAAATAAAACATTTCAATTGAGTACCTGCCTGTAATGTATTGACTTTTTTTTTAGAACTGACTATACTATTAGCCTTAGAGGCCTTGAAGCCGCTGCGGCTTTTACAGCTTCCCCGAATTTGGACCTGTATTGACTTCGTTTCAAGCGCCTATATAACAGAGACGAGCGCATATGGCTTGGACTCAAGTTCGATGAAGCTGTAAAAGCCGCAACGTCTCTGTTTTTGGATAGGGCCCCTAAGGCTAACAGTGCAATCAGTTCGCAAAAAAAAAAAATGGCTTGGGTTAGCAAGCCGACCGTAGTGCAGAGCGGACGTATACTGGTGAGGTGATGGTAATCTGATATACTTAGATCTGGACAATAAACTACTCAACCTCGGTCTTTCTTTGAAGTCGGTTTAACAAGGAAAGACTACCAATACGTTGATGTGTTTTTTCACCAATTTATTTTGTTCAAGATATTATGGTTAAAATAATATGAAGCAATGACAAGTATTATGGTGTAGTACAGTCGGAAAAATGTTTGCGATTTTATACAATTATCACCTGCGACTGTGCCCCGTGGAATGAATGATAATGAATAGGTGATAATTGGTTGATGATATCGCTGGACATGAAATGTTACATCAAATTATAATAACATAATAGTCATTTGAGTTAGTGTGAAATAAATTTAACCTCGTATTTACTTGCTACAACAACACATCGACAGACGCATGGTATGACGTGTTGACTGAGAGTTAATAGTTTTTTTTTATGGGTCAAATGATCACAAGTTGTTTAAATACAAAATATGCTATCATTTTTCAAGAATCTAAAGGAAGACTTCATTGCGTATCTCCGGTTGGCCGAAACCGAAAATATATATCCAATTCTACATCCGTTTCCGCATGCCAATATTCCCTCCAATAAAACAATATTTTATCTTAATTACTTCCATCCCCAATGTCCAGTCAAATATCTACTAGTGTTGGGAAACGTTATTTTATTAAGTCTCAAATAGCACACTGCCTGGCAATAGTTCCTTTTTTCGACTCTTACTACAACATGATTTTCTAGATTAACTTTTCATATTAAGCGTACCAGATATTAGAGTGATTGTATTCGAAAGCAATAATAAACGTCAAAGCTACCAACTATCAAAACGAATATGTCGGTGATACTGTCCAGCACTTTTTTTGGCATTCCAAGAAAAGTAGCAAAAGACAACTTTCATAAATTATTTATTATTATTTAACAGAGTTACTATAATTTTACATTTCTGTACTGAGTTAAAAATAAGAATCATCCCAGTATCAATACGCTGAATAATATTACCTCGATAGGATGTCATAACTATATCTAATAAACATAATGTGTTTTTGGTGGGATCTTGAAGTGACATGTTGTGTTTTTTTTTATTAATTAACTTAGGTTTTTAACCTTACATTATGTAATACTGATGGGTTTAAGCGCGATATAGTTTGGTTACTGTACTTAAGTGAAGTGAATTGTAAATATAAACTGAAAGCATGCATTTTGAACTGTCACAAAAACTCCCTAGATCGTTCTAACAAGAGAGCCTCCATCTTGTTAGACGTCACTTTGAGTATACAAAATACCTACTACTGCGAAGGTTTAAAAACATTGACACTGGTAAGTGATTTTTGTAGCGACAAAACAAGAAGCAAAAATTGCTGATAGCGATGCAATTAGTTCAATGTGCCCAAACAGTATCATATTTTTTTGGTATTTACTGTAACAGACGAAATTAGACAGATCGCGCGATAACAATTTCTTTAAAATTTACCATTGTACGCACGCACAAAACACTGTTCAGCATCAGATGTACAATAAAATATCAATTTAGTTTATTCACGTTTCAAAACACAACAAAACACTCTCAAACTCCACTAATTTCACAACTGTGGAGCTTTTAGCACCAATGGTTGTAGCGATAGAGAGAAAATCCTTTGCCCTTGTTCTTTGCTACATATATTTTTATGTATGTCACTCTTTCATTTCGTAGTGAAAGTGTAAACTAGTAATCCCCAAACTCCTTGATATTTCTCCCTACGAATCATATGTAGTATAAAATTAGCTTAATTTGAAATTCTATAGTCTAATTTTCCTCTAATTTTATCTTTATATCGATATATAATCTAAGGCAACGTATGCACATCACTAAACTAGTCTGAAATGGGACCCATGACCGATCCCTAATTAATTTAACCGTGAACACTGACAAACGGACCTATCGAAATAAATCTACTGCAAATATAATTACAAACTGGACGTTTTCCCTTTCCGTTGAACCATGTTTGGTTAGAATATCTCTGTAATTTTCTTTTATAAAATACGGTTTTATTAACTTTGATACACTTTTAGACTCAATGCATTGACAACTTTTAGGGTTAATTTTTCAATAGTTAGATAACTTTATTCGAGTAAGAGTTTTTGGTGGAATCTGAAAATTAACATAAACATGTTGTTGGAGCCTATATTGTGTAATAAAGGTGGCATTTTGCATAATAAAGCTTAGTTGATGTGCACAAGTGAAGTGTGTTGGAAGTCAAAACATGGACCATGATTTCCAAGTTGCCACAAAAACTCCCTAGAAATTTCGTACAAAGAAGTCACCATCCTGTTACATAGTTGCCATGTTAAGAAGAAGAAAAAGAATTCTATTTGAGTAATAAATATAACGTTTTGAGGGATAATATATACGGAACACCTATCCAAACTTTTAAATTATTACTCAAATTTATCTGTTGATTGAATAATCGGCTCTTAATTCTTAAATAATTTCTTTAAGTTCTGAGCTCAATTGCCGATCTGCAAAATAGTCAGTTTGAGTATCACAAAAAAGCAAGTTTCATTTTTTTTTAACTTAGCGACGGGTCTGTCTCTGATGGTGAACACAGTACAATCCAAAAACTACGATGATCATTAAGGGATTGACAATCAATCAGCAGTCGCAACTACCACGCCGACATACATAAATTACTTTTCACGTTACGCTTAAAGGACTCGATGTCGTAAGGAGGGATAACACTGGCCAGGAGAAGATTCCGCAGCTTAACGGTACCACAGAGATAACTCATAGAGACCTTTTTAGTTAGTGCTGAAATGGTGGTTTTAAGACTCCTGATCCCACCGTATGTGATCCTGGTTAGTACTTGATATTAATATTTACATAGTATTAGGTTGTACTTCAGAGGCTTTCATATTTGAAACACTTTTCTTATCGTTATAGGTTTAACGTTATGGCCATAACCACACCTGATCTTAAATGATGATGCGGCTCAAGTGCAGCTGCCGGAACACACCCATTACTACTTGGTGATAGATTTTCAACTTTAGGATGGTAGCTACAAGGTGGGTATTAGAAAGGCCCTACCACCAAGCTATGGTTTCATCACGATGTTTTCCTTCACCGAAAGCTCAGGCTGCCATTGGGCTATCTTTGTTTAAATGCTTTTATGTTGAAAGTTATCGAATATGTTTTCAGAAAACTGATAAATAGACGCAAACTTGTAAATAGTACTTGTCCTTCCGCAGTAGACTCCTACACACTTTCCTTGAAGTAAACAAAGTAGGATTGTATATTAAAATTAAGATATATCAATGAACCGAATTACTATTATGAAACTAATCAAACGACTGCAAAACAGAAAAGGATAAAGGGGTGTTTTCTACCCCGTAATGTAAGCACCGGAGGACATCTAAACGACCCCTGTAGGGAAAATGTTCGGATGAAAATCTAGTCGCCTATAAAAAGGGTGAGCACTTTAATGAGATTTTCCCGGATATTTTGAGAAAAATCAAACAGATCGTTCGGTGGGTTTAATATAAGTTTAAACAATTTTGAAATACAGTGAAATATTTAATTTTCTGCGCTGAGAAACTTAGTTTCACCTCGCTTCTAATAGAGGTGTTGCTGGCAAAGTTTGGAAAATAAGGAAACTTGTAACTATATTTCAAAATATTAAAAAGTCATTACAAACCTTAATGTTATACTTTAGCTTCTTGATCATATATATATATATAGGTATATGTATTTCTAAAATTAGGTCCATCATCAAGAAATATATCTTAGGTTTTCAAAGTCAGAAGGCATTATAGCATACACTGAACGATATGCAAGAAATAGTGGATATTGAAAACAAGAAAATATAAGGCACAACGTAAGTATCTATAACACATTTGTAAAGTGTCAAGTATCACAAACTGGGTTCAGGCCAATCACCTAGAAATACAAGGGATAGTATAAAAGTAAATAAACAGTGTAGACTTATTAACCCTATCTTAGTAGCTTAGGTTTCATTCTCACCCAGTGTATATTCAGGTACTTTGTAACTTACATCGTGTCGTTAGCTCATATGACAGTGGTGACATCTCGTGAACTTTCCTTCATCATTAGAAGGACAGCCGATTGCTGGGTTATTGCAAAAATAATAAGTATTTACAAAAATATTTCGAGAGCTATTAGTGATGATTTAGCTTAACTTAACGATTTTGAACTTAAGAATGCTAGCCAAGCGGGCATTAAAAATACCCTACCACCATACTATGGTTTCTTCACGCTGTTTTCCTCCACCGATTTGACACGTCTTTGAAGGTCTTTCAAGACGTTGATTATACGTATCAACTAATTTCCCTTTCTTCACTTAAAAGATAAAATGACTTAAGATCGAATTGATGTTATATATTATATAAACCTTGGAATACTTAATTTAAAACTCATGAAGCTTGCAAACGTTTATGAAGCATCCATAGTACGTCTTGGTAAGTCATAGTAATCGTTTGATTAATTATTTTTCTCGTATTGAACAGGGTAAAGTATTTCGATGACAGATTAATGCGTAAGTAAATATATAAGAAAATATATAGCATGGTCGCCATAACTTTAAGTAACAAATACGTCTTCCACCTCTCTTTGTTTTTCGGCGAGTCGGCCGTCCTGAATTATTGTCCTCTTACCTCACAGGCCTCCCCCGGTCATTTGTCATGCCTGCAGTTATGTATGGCTTGTTATTGATTGTTATTACCCGATATCGAGGGATCTGCTCGCACAAATGAACGAAGATGCTGAGATAACTTTCAGGACATTTAAATCACTCACTGTTTCTTTTATGCCTATCCATGCAATGGAATTTGGCAGCCAGCTCTTTATGTCATATTATATCTGGGACATGTGTGAATAGTTCAGATGTACGTCGTCATATGAGGTACTAAATGTTTAATTATTGTAATGAAGCTGTGACATCGGCAGTACTTGCGTGAACAAAATAATTGTTTCTAATGGTATAAAAAGATTCCAATGTCTTGTTCCGGGTTATAAGCTGTTTATGTGCCATATTTCATCCAAATTCGTTTAGCCAATTTTGCGTGGTTTATTAATAAATAAACTTACTTTCGCATTTATAATATTAGTTATAAATGCTGGCAAAAAGGAAATAGGGAAACGGTACATTTCTTCCTCTACTTTTTCTGACACTTGCTATTTGTGTTTTAATATTTAACATTGACAGCCATATATGTCTATCACATTGTGGTTTGTTGCAATGTGGTGAACAATCCCCAATACTTTTTCCTGAAAATCCTATAGAATACGCAAATATACCTAGTGTGAACGGTCCATTTAAACTCCTCAGATCTGTTTACATTGAGATTTCAAATTAATAGTGTCCATTTACGGAAACAATATCATATCTAAACATGAAAAAAACCGAGTCTAACATACGCTCGCTTCAAATCAGTGCCACCGCCCAATCTGCCCCCATTTTGGTACTTAATAGCTTTCCCTTGTAACTCGATATCAGCCATCTTTATTAGGTAATTATTTGTTTGTCTTCGAACAACTAGCGCAAACATTATTGTGATACATTTGTTGTTTGCTGATAAAATGTAACGAACAGTTTTTTTTTATGTTGGGTTCCTGATTGGCGGTTGATTATTTAAGACTAATATATATCTGTTACGCATAGGTTTGATTCTTATACCGACAAACAATGTGGAGAAAACCCATGTCTTCCTTCGGCATTAGGCGTATTTTATACCAAGTAGAGAAAACTAGAAACTAAACTAATCCCATCCTGTATTTTCATAACGAATTTTTTTGTTCATTGAAAATCTTTATGCGGAAAATTAATGTCCGTACGGTTTTTTAAACGGTTTTATTTAGCTTGCCCTGAGTTCTTTATTGTTTGAGTCACATTTACTAATTGAATTTTTACCCCCTTCCTGTTGACATATATATGATATATATATAATACTCATCATATTAAGGTCCCCAGTAGAAAACGTATAATTAAACCTTGGATTACACCAGGTCTTTTACGATGTATTCGTAATCGAGACAATCTTTATCGAAAGACAAAAAGAAACCCAAATAACATTACTATAAAGATAACTTATATGCGATACAAATCTTTCTGTAATAACTTACTCAAGAAAATTAAACGTGAATATGAACGTAGTGAATTCGAAAAATATCATAAAAATCCTAAAGCTACATGGCAACTCATTAAAAAAATTGCAAATTTGGATACTACGAATACTGTTGCTAGTGAGCTCTTGTCCTCTAATATTGAACCAGAATATGCCATAAATGAGGTTAATGAGTTCTTTGCGAATGTAGGTGTAAATCTGGCATCTAAATTACTGTCCAGGTCTGATAAGGGTTTGATCCAAGACCCTTTCTTAAAAAATATCCCATCTTCTATGGCCTTGTTTTTGACAACCAATGGGGAGATTGAACGCTATATTCTTAATTTAAGGATTGATTGTGCTGTTGGGTGGGATAGCATACCTGCTGTATTGATTAAAATAGTCAGACATGTCCTTGTTCCATTGATTTGTCACGTATTTAACCTTTGCATTTCAACAGGCGTCTTCCCCTCAGTTTTTAAAAACGCAGTAGTACATCCGATATATAAAAGTGGAGACAAAAGCATTGTCAACAATTATAGACCTATTTCTGTTTTATCAGTTTTGTCAAAATTGTTAGAAAAGATTTTGAATAGTAGACTAATAAGATATCTTAATACTCAAAATTTTATCGCTGAAAACCAATATGGTTTTCGTGCTGGTTAAAGTACTGAAGATGCCGTTTTATTATTAACTGAAGTTGTGAGTAAAAACTTTGACAATAGATTTAAAACTTTAGCCATCTTTTTGGAGTTGTCCAAGGCATTCGACACTGTATCTGTTCCTATTCTACTAAATAAACTTGAAAGGATTGGCATAAGGGGTCAAGTTCTTGATATATATTAGCTATTTAAGTGATCGCTCACAGATAGTCAAAATTAATAACTTAATGAGTGAAGAGGCATTTCTTACCTATGGAGTACCCTAAGGCAGTGTTCTAGGTCCTACCTTATTTTTAATTTATATAAATGATCTTTGTATGCTATCTCCTAATAATGTTAAAATCATAACTTATGCTGACGATACCATAATTATTGTACGAGGAGAAAATTGGTCTGAAGCTCGAACACATGCTGAATATTCTTTAAATTTAGTTATGAAATGGCTGTCCGCTAACTTACTAACACTGAACCTAAACAAAACTAAATTTATTACATTTACTCTTAGAGTTACATCTCAGCCTACCTCCTGTTATAGTTTAACAGCTCATACATGTTCCTCATTAGACAATTCGTCATGTAGCTGTCCTATAATTGAACGTATCCATACCATTAAATATCTTGGTATTTTGATTGATAGCACTTTGACATGGGATAAACAAGTAGATTCACTTATATCTAGGGTCAGAAAACTAATATTTGTGTTTAAATCATTAAGAACCTCTGCAGACTCTGATATCTTGAAAACAGTGTACTTTGCCTTAGCTCATTCAATTTTAACCTACTGTATTACGGCTTGGGGTGGATCTAGAAAGTGCTTATTTCTTCGACTAGAGAGAGCCCAGAGGGCTGTATTAAAAGTAATGGCATATAAGCCAATACGTTTCCCTACGAATGAATTCCCACAAAGGGCATACCCTGTGGCGAATTCCTACAGTTAGGCAATCCTTTCTTCTAAATGCTGTTCTCCGTCAACTCTCTACCTTCACTTTTGATCTAAATACATATAAGCAGAAACGCAGAACTGACATAGTTTGTAAAATCGATCTTTCCAGTCTCGCTGTAGTTAGAAGACAATTTCATTTTCTGAGTCCAGTTTTATATAATAGAGTTAACAAAGAGCTAAAGATTTTCCCCCTTACCTATCATAAATGCAAAATGCGCATCGCTCATTGGCTTCTTACACTTAGCTATGAGGAAACCGAAGAAATTATTAAACCTTAACATCAATTTCGTTTCAAACACCCACAACCACCCATTCAAGCAACAATTACCAGCCTACACACACCTACGCACTCATACACACCCACACCCACACGCATGCACGCACATACACAATACATACACATAAATACACGTATACACTCTACATCTCTAAATATTGTTAGTTTAATTGAAAAATGTAAAAAATTATTGTATTTTTAGTTTTATTTACATTGTATTATGGAACGCAGACCCCACTGTTGTATTGCCTGGAAGTGGGCGCTATTGGCTGCGACACAGTTTTCACTATTGTGGCTAATATCGTACATTTTTGTTATTTGTGAGATGATTTATGGTTCCAATAAATTATTATTATTATTATTATATTATTAATATGGTACCTACTTTTAGTTCTGATGACAATACAATTTAAAGTAACCAGTATCATTATAATTCCAAGATGGCCACCGCCGCAAAATGGCGAAACACATGTTTTTCACAACTCCCTCAATATGGTCATTAAATGAAAGGGATTCACTAATAGAATAGAGTATACATTGAAAAAAAATGTAAATCTAATATGGCCGCCAACAAAATGGCGGATTACTTTTTTTATTATTATGTAACAGCACGCGTTAGAAAACTCTCAATTGACTCTATAGCCCGTGAGATGATAAGATCACTTGCGGTGCAGAGACAGCACCGGTTACGGTGCGGCAACGATGCTCCTATAAAGCGCAGGGAGCTGAGTCATAGAGCGCATTATAGTTCTAATATCGACGTAACTCTTCTAGGTCATTGCGCGGTCAATATATGTGGTCATACTTAAAATGTAAAGCAATAAACTATTATTTTAATATATCTGCATACTTATAATCTACTTTTGTCATTAACCGTAGTATATGGCTCTCATACAGACATTTAACAACTTATATTTCAACTCAACTATATTATGTACCAGCTGTGCCTGCGACTTTGTTCGCGTGGAATTTCATATGCGGCAACGGCGCACGCGGCGGCGAAGGGAACGTGAGCGTCGGGCGCGCGCTTTATAGAATTTAGCGGAGGTGAGGAACAGAGAGTAAAGTTTCTCATCAGCCATAGAAAAGGGAGGATCCTCCGGCCAGACGGGTGCTATGTCTGGCGGGCAGCTGCCCCGACTGTTGTAGTCGGGTTCTTGTATATATACTCAACGATAGAGTGAATTTCTATAGCGCAATGTAGGATAGTAGGATGCGTCCTATGTGGCTCGATAGATGTCGCTATGTGTCGCTACGTAGTTGTGTCTATGCGTTGATGCGTCAATTGTGGCGAGAGATGTCGCTACATAGAACACGGCTACTTTATTTTATAAATGCGGAATCCCAATTATTTTTCTAAAATAAAAGTAGTCTTAGTTACTTTTTATAACATCAGCTATCTCCCAGTGTAAGTCTAATCAAAATTGGTCTAAGCGTTTCGGAGATTAACCAAAACAGATAAAAAAATTGTTTCTTTGTTAAAAGTAGCTTAAATACTTTAATATGCATTTAGTAAAAAGCTGTTATTTTCACGTTACAAACAAACACTTCAATTTTATTTGTTTGTATAGATATAATACCGACTATGTTTTATTACTAAACACGGATTACACAATAAGCTATATAATTATACATTTAATCTTCACGAACTATGACCATTAAAATGATCATAGGCTCACTGATGTGCTTGTAAAAGCTTCGGCTTTGAGTACCGCTTTACATTGACGTGTTCAAAAGGCAACTTTTTTAAAAACGCTATAAAATTAGACAGATAAGCGTTCAAACAACTTTTTAGAAAAATGTTGATCTACTTTCTCAAAGATCTCCCTCGGCTCCACTAAGGATGTTTATACTACTTCCCTGAAGAAACATTTACGAATATAAAAAAGAAGAAAATACGTATTTTCTTAATATTATTTTATTTTACCATTATAAATAACTATTTACTTTATCAAAAATATAGAAAAGGTTGACACACTAAAATCTGGCATTCTGGGAAAGTTGTTTTTTTTTGTTGTGGCAATTCTCCATTTCTCTAACGTTTACTGTCAGTGCGCTGCGTCTCCTAGCAAATAAAAAATCTAAAATCTTAATGAATTTTGATTAATATACAATTACATATTATATTTAAAAAGCTGTCAAAAGCATGCTAATAATATTAATAATTATAATACTGGGTAACTCCAAACGAGTAAAGTGAGAATATATTTAAATTATAGTTGCATTTTTAAATCAGATTCCTAATGTTTAGCAATTAGTTCATTAAAATATACCAGCGTTTTACGAACGCTAGTACGAAACTGTTACAGAGGGAACATTAAGAGCATAGATGACGCAACATTCAATAGAGTCCGCCCGCGCCACTATCAAAGCGAGCATTGTGACTGAAGCTAAATCATTCTAACCATTAGTTGGCAGCACGTGTGACCGATGACCTTATTTAGAACATCATCGTAACCTTTTGTCCATTCTGTACGTTAATATACGCTCTGTTTTCCTAGAAAAATTATTAGGGTTGACAGTTTTAGATACAATTCTAAATGCAGTTTCCGAGCTTCCGCAACTATATAAATATTTATGAATAAACAATTTCATGATATAAGGGATGTGATACACAAGCGAGCTTCACTTGCATATTATAATAAACCGTGTTGAACATTAAATCAGAACAACCCTAACAAGACCTTAGAGCACTTGTACCGGACCACACATATGTTTAAAAGCACAGCAAATCGCTATAAAACGTTGTATTTTCGCATCGATCAGTGTTTCTAGTAAACCTGCTCGCTGTCGCTGTGTTAGATTCATAGTTATAATAATAACAGCGGCCGTTGTAAGAACCTCATCTCTCGACAGTCACCACCGTTCATTACTAGGCCATCATCCATTAATTAAGTGAGTTGAAACTGTGTAAAGGGGACTGGAAAACATGAAATAATTAAAATCAATAAAATTTTCTCGTCAACTCGTTATAAAATCTATGTTAATAACTCGATAGTTATATATGTATATGTAATATTTTTATTCCAATGTTCCTGATAGACATCTATATACAAATAAATTAATTTGAAGTGTCTGATTGTAATGTAAAAATAACAGCTTTTTACTAAATGCATATGACAAATTAAACGACATAAAAAAAAAACTTTTTTTAAATTTTTTGTCTCTCTGTCTGTCAGTTTGTTTCGGGTAATTTCCGAAACGATTGGACACATTTTTTGCATGACTTACTTTGTAAGATAGCCAATGTTATAAGGAGTAAATTAAGTTACTTTTACTTTAGAAAAACAATTAGAGTTCCGCGCAAATAAAATAATAAGTATTTTTATCTTTAAAATAAACAGCGCGGCGGGCGTAGGCGGAATCATTACAATATCGACGGCTTTCTGTAATCTGTATTATAACATAGGTAATATATTTAACTAGCTGACTCGCGCAACTTCGCCTGCGTCACATAATGGAAGCTCTGAAAGGAATAAATTTTCCCCGTTTTTACAACATTTTTCATCGATGCTCCGCTCCTACTAATCGTAGCGTGATGTTATATAGGTAGGCTATAGCCTTCCTCGATAAATGGGCTGTCCCCCACTAAAATAATTTTCCATTTGAACTAGCAGTTCCTGAGCTTAGTGCGTTCAACCAAACAAACAAACTCTTCAGCTTAATAATACTAAGTTGAAATTATTTATTAAAAACTATAGTTAATTATCTCGTGACGGAAAAGAGATGATCACAACACATTTTACCAAACCTCACCAAGAGGAAGGGGGACTTCATTAAAAACAACACCTAACGTAATTAATGCACGTAATGCTAGACTATTGTATTAAATAAACCAAAACAATTTAAATAATATTATAGCGATATACGTAATGTCTTAACAGTAATTATAATGTTAATTTAACATGGTTGCCAGTAGGATACCTAGTAGCTGTTGCAAGGTTTTAGGAAGGTTTAATTATAGTGCCAGATGCCGAATCGACCTTCAAAGTGCTACTGAAAATGATCTTGCGCAAGATTGATTAAAAAAAACTATAAATATATATATAGAGCTGTGACTTGGGATTATTTAATACTTTTCTCTTTTTGCTTACTTTGCTGAGCGATGAAAAAAGTGTCCTAGGACCTATTCTACGGCATAGTCTTGTTTTATGACTAATTTCATTATTATTCATATGACTAATGTACACAAATTCAAATAAAAGCCCAAGAGGTTACATTTCGTTTGTCTCTTTGAATCTCTTGAATTAAAGGTTAGATTTATTAGGGTAGGTTAAAGAAAAACTACATGTGCATAGCTTCACGCAATAACCCTAAGGAGAATGCCAAGCTATCGTGCAACCTGTAGTCTAGTACGGGAATTGAAAACAGCGTTAGACTACACAGAAATATAAGGCTATCCCAAGGCTATAGAGCTCTGACATAATATGCCAAGAATAAACCATTTCAAAAAGCTTAGAGATTTTTTATTCGGCGAAAGGCTAAAGAAACCCTAACGCGCAGTAGGAATGAACAACGGGTCATAGCTAGACCAGTCACTACACACTGCTGTCTGACAAACATTTATGTATGTTTAACATCGGTGTCCAGAACATAAAATTTTGCAGATTTTATGAAACTGGGCGAAATGCCAAAGCATCTTTTTTGTGAGTGTCATCTAATGAATTCTGGGTAAGCACGTGTCGCTCCTTATCAAAAAAAGTTACATTAATGCTATAGGACTTGGCGGTGGGTTTAAATAATGTGGGTCATAAATCATATTGTTCACAGCGATACAGAACTATTTAAGCCTGCATAGCCCCATTTTGGACTACACGAAAACGATAGGCATTGGCGGCGACACAGTGGAGAATTATTCCAATAAATTTAACACGGGTAAAATCTTGATACATGGCTAGCTAGAGCGTTGCTCGGTGTCTTAAAAAAATAAACACCTATTTAGGTACATTTGGATAGTAAAACATGAAAATCATTTATTAGGTTCACCAAGTTGTTTCTGTTTAAAAAATCTTATGATTAAATACTTACGTCAAAAATTGGAAGCTTATTGCTACACCTAAAATTAGAAATAATATAGAGAGATTTTAAAACTGCAATGTTCAAACTATGTTATTTTTTCATACTGATAAGTAAAATTAAAGTAATGAAGAGTAATAGATCATGTACAAGGTTTAGCTGCGGAAATACCACCACCACATCTACTTTTATCATTAAGCAGAAGTGTTGCTGTGTTTCCGGTTCAAAGGATAAGATTGACAAAACATACTGGTACACGATATGTTCCAACTGACCAAAATAACAAGGTATTATTAAACCACCCCAATTAGGACTGCGGTTCTTTTTGACATTGTTTATAAATAGCTATGAAGCAGGTAAGAATAATGACTATTTAACATTAAACAAACTGCATACCTGATATGCTTAATATTAATTAGTGTAGTGTACAAAAACCATCAGATTTTATTTATTCATATAAAATTTGCATAATATACCGGTAACTCATTTAATGAATTATAGCTTGTTACACAATTGTTAAGGTTAAACATAAATTGTTTTTCTCGTAATAGCTCAGCACATTGGCTGTATTGCCCCTAATGGTAAGCACAGGACTTTCCAAACACAACGGCGATGAAATTCACTGTTATGCTGTCCTGCATAAATATCTCTCTTCAGGTTACGCTTAAAGGACCCGATATCATAAGAAGAACGGAACACTGGTCGCGAGAAGGTTCCACGGATTAACGGTAGGACAAAGATAAGTCATAGAGAACTTTATAATTCGTGCCGAGATGGAGGTTACCATAAAACTATGACTCCGAAGCCCAACGCGTGTGGTACTATTTTGGAAGGGAGAGTATACCCTCCTCTCTCTCCTCTAAACTGAATAGCTCTTCAGAACAATCATGATACAGACGATAGAACATTGGTTATCTTACGTTAAATAATTAAATATTATTGTATTAACATCTCTATAAGCATATCTATTAAAAAGATACCATGTAGCACAGAGCGCGTTTGTATTACACTCTAATGGGACAAACCTATTTCATTTAAAACCACAGTATAGAAATATAAAGGTCTGAATATGGTACGTATGCTACGATTAGATATTACAGTTGTTTAAGAATTGTAATTCTATTTTATAATAATGGAAAAAATGTATACGAACATACTAATAACACTTTTTAAAACAATATCAATTACACTTTTCGTGATGAATAGAAATCGAATGTAAAATTTCCTACTATAGACATTTTTTTTTTCGAAGAACCATTTCAAAATTTCTGGTGCTCCTTTCACTTGAAAAAAAAATTAAATCAAGACGTGTGTAAATATTATAACTCTTGCACTCCCTTTAATAAGTAGTAAAGAGGGTTGAAGAAGACGTGTAATATCATTCCCAATATTTAACCTGCAACATCTCACACCACAGAAACAGAAGATACAGGTTTAGCAAGACGATATAGCAAATTATTACTCGACTGTATCGAGACCATCACTAACAAGGTGAAAACCAGTCATGATGACTCAGTTTGAGATTACAATAGTAATCCTTTTTAATAATAATATTATCAGCCTTTAAAGCCTCCAGAACTGGCTAAAACAAAAGTCTTTTAACGTGGAAAGGTACGCGCTCAATCTGTAATTTTTCGTTAACTATTTGGTGATTTGGAACACCCAGAAATACACAGTTTTATCATTTCCCACTGAACGGCAGTAATACAAAAGAATTTCTGAAGCGTTTACGTTACCCCACTAAACTTCACTGCATCGTCAGCCAACAATGTTATACTATTTGAAAAGAGTGTACTGAAATGAAACAAAAAGTGCCAGAAACTGTGCAAAGTTCGACCGTGGAACCATGACCACCACACCTATTTCTGAGGTTTGACTACATGCACGAGTATACGAGGCGTACCAACTCACTTCTCTGGAGTAGCAACATTTTATAACGGTCCTCAATATTGTTATTTATAATTGCATGTCCATTTATGGTTAGGATATGGAAGACAAAAGGAAAATTATGTATTTATGCTTTTTTAATGTTTAAAAACGAGAGTTCAGAAAAAAATATTGGTACATACTGAGACTTGAACCTGTAGACATTAGATAGATAATATACTAAGTATAAGTTAAACAAGAGTTATTGAATTAATGCCACATAAACCTTTATGGTTTGTGTGTGACACCTTACAATTCGTTGTTGGATAAACATAACATAAATATTAACACAACATTATTTATCAGAACCATTTATTCATAATTCCAATAAACAATGTTCCTTCAACACATATTTCAGATTCTTATTATGTAGTTATAATATTGCGAACGGAGGTAGGCAAACAGTTTATAAGTCGAGAAATTAGATAGGCAGTCGTCCGATTACCACACCGCAGCAATTATTTGCTGAGAGGGTAGCTAGTTTGTTAATCGCTACTTTACGAGTGTATACAGAATGATATATTTTATTTTGAATTTCTGAGTTAAAATATTGTTCTTTTACATGTTAAATTTTACTTTGTCATATACTGGAAGAGTTTTACAAAATTTAAAAAGATTACTTTTGTCTGTAATCTCAGATTTTGCATTTGGTGTAATTATTGACATTAGTACTCGAATTTGAAGTTTGTAGATTTTATTTAGGTAAGTTTTATATGTACGACTATAGCTAGATATACCGTAAGACACTACCGAGTCAAAGAATAAATTTTACAGTAATAATCGACTCTTGTAAGACGGTTTTTTATTATATAAAATTTGGCTAAAATGGCTTGTTTCCACTTGTTTTAGGCATTTCACGACAAAACCATCATTTTCATAATTGTTTTCATAGCTGTTATACCAAAACAATAAGTATTCTAAATTACTTGAAATATTTCTATGGCACTAGCCACTTCATCAATCATAATAACTAATGCTCTTCGGGTGTCAGTTTAGACAAAAGGTTAAATTTATAAGTAGTTATGACATCTGTTTAGATTGTCAAATACTCTTCTACTTGGCAGATTACAATTTATTTCAGACAAGCTGACCCGCGCAACTTCTTCTGCGTCATATAAGAGAGAGAGAAAGGGTTAGAGAGAGAGCATCGTAGGCACTGTATTAAAGGTACCGCCCGCCTCCTACATTATTTTACTTATTAAATTACGCTCGCGGTACTTGATTATTATTTTGTTGCCGAGTTATTTTTTTAATTGTATTATCTCCTAAGATATTCATTTAAATCAGTTACTGTAAAGAGCAATTTTGTTCAAAATTAAATACTTTGTCTGAATAACTTATTTATTTCGATAGGGGAATTAATACCATTTATATAAAAACACTTTCGCAAATAATTCATTATTTTAGAACAAATTTTATTACCATAAAAAAGGTTATATTGAGTAAACCTTATAAAATCATATGCTGTCGCGAATTATTTTTTTTAACTTTTTAAGAGAAACAATCCCGTCACACACGATTGTTGCGTAACTTTAATCATTCACCCAGCGCACGCAGTGGAAGCTCTTAAAAGGAATAAATTTCCCCCGTTTTTGCAACATTTTTCATTGTTGTTCAGCTCCTTTTAGTCGTAGCGTGATATTGTATAGCCTATATAAAGCCTTCCTCGATAAATGGGCTATCCATCACTGAAACATTTTTTCTATTCCAACCAGTACTTCCTGAGATTAGCGTGTTCAACCAAACAAACTCTTCAGCTTTATAATTTTATTTCAGATAGAGATAGAGTTATTAGGCATTTGTTTTTTGTTAACTTTTCTTTTGCAGTTTTCCTGACATATGGGATTGTGGCGGTAAGCTTTTTATTTGCTAAATAATCCTTGCAGAATGATCTTGCTTCAAATGATATGAACAGTGATGAACGACATTTGCTTTCTTTTAAACATGTTTGTCGGTATAATATAATATAATATCATACAAGTTTTAGATTCGATTCTATTGTAAGTTTGATGTTCATATCCTTCGAAAAGTCAACTATTCGACAGTGTCAGTAAACAGTAACAGAGACAAAACTATGTTATGGGAGTTTTTAGCGGGGTCTGGAGCTGCTATATTGTAATTTTATTTATTTACATAGATTATTTGACCCTATATTATGTTATATTAGTAGCATTTTGCTTGATATAGTTTCGTTGTTGTGCGTACGTGAAGTGGATTATAATTATAAAGTGGAAACATGCATTTTGAGATGTCACAAAACTCACAAATCTCCTGAGATCGTTCTGACAAGACTACCATCTTGTCAGGCCCCACTTTCAATAATAGAGAATACAGCGAAGACTAAAAAAACATTGACACTGGCAAGAGCTTTCTGCGGCGCCAAAAATAGAAGAAGAAAAAGAATTTCGTCATTAGTATTGCAAACCAACTCAAGGGATCCTATCTAAAACATAGTAAACATTAATTCACATAAGATGACTAAAAAAAATATAGGGCATGTGTTTGATTAATCTCCGAGTTTTGAAACACTCCTCGCTCGTCTCCCGAGTGCCATCTGTGCCACAATTATTATGTTGCAATGAAAATTAATGACATGCACGTTTTTATAGCTAAGTATGTATAGTAATAAAAGACAAGGAATTTCATAGGAGCACCTCATCCCAATACTACTTGTTAAAAACAATAATTCTACCATCACAAAGGTTGTCACGTTAACGACCGAACTTTCGACTTCGAAGATAACCGAATTTATTGACTGATCAAAGAAACATTTTTTCCTCCATTTAGATCCTCGTTAACAATTGAATTTTCACTTTAGTTGTACACAAATAGAGATGATTATCAAATGGGCTTTTAAAGAAATTAAGTTTTATTTTGCGTTCGAAATAAGTGTGAACGAAATAGGCTATGAAAAGATGACTCATTTAGAAATATCAAACAAAGAGATTTAAAACTTGTTCTGTAAAAGTTTGAGGTGACTCATTTGTTTATTTTTATTTCAGTTGAATTTAAAAACAAATTGGATAAATGTACTTTGTTGTTCACTGGGTAGTTTGTTCTCTATTTCGCGGGATGATAAGAAATTTATGTCCAACTAGATCGCGGCTAAATATGGATATGCTATCGAAATTTATAGTAGGGTTTTTACGTTTTAGGAAAACAAAAACAGCTGTTAATCTGTTGCAAGCGGAAGTAGCTATGAAATTTCAGATAAATTATTTACGATGGATTTCCTCAAAGTAGCGGCTTCGTCAATCAATTCAATTAATGTAGTTGAGGAGATAGAGTATGATATATATTCTAATCATTAATTTAGTTAACTAATGCTTATGTAGATGGAGAATCTACTTAGCTGTTTTCAAGTTTTTATATGTCGAAATTAATAAAAAAATTACCTTGATAGTAAATTTGTATAATTTATTCATCTAACGTAAATTATGATAAACGAATAGTCAAATACCAGTAACTATACAAGGATTGTTAAGCTTAAAAATTAATAAAATAAAAAAGCCTATTTAATCCAGTAACTTATCTGCTACATAGAACAATTATTATGCATTGAATCTTTGATTATATTAAAAATATATGAAGACACAATTTCACACACGGCCATTTAATTCCAAACTAAACAAAGCTTGTATTAAGATAACTAAACAGCTGATATACATACATATATAGATATTAAAACACAGACACACACAACTGACATTTATGCTCATCACACAAAGTCAATCATGGGTGGGTATCGAACCCGCGACCTCTCGGCTCAATAGTGGCGTACCACCACTGCGCCACGAGTGAATAAAAACGTGCATTGTGGTTATTTTTATGAAAGCTAAATTCTGTAATATTAATATATGAAATGAATTAAGTTACGTGGTCCCCTCTACGGGTAAAGGTAAAGAAAGCCAATAATCACGAATGTCACGATTTTTAGCAACATTCGACCAGCTCTTGCCTGCGATAACCTCTAATTCATCCTTCCACCTTTGGCCTACCCCTGCGACCCCTGTACCCGTGAGACCCGCTCCACAGTGTTGCGATGTTCGTCTGTCTGTCATTTGTATTAATTACGAGCAACGTAACCTGCCCAGCAATAAATAAAGCATCTATTACTTTGTTACGTCTGTTTTCTTATTTTATTGTGACGTATTCTATCTTGTTTGATTTATACTGAGCTTCGTTCTTCGTAGCGCTCTTTGGCATGATGTTAGCATCCTATTGATTTTAGAGTCAAATATCCAAGGCCAGCTTCTAAACTTATAATGATAAATATATATATATATATAATATATATATATATATATATATATATAAACAGACAAGCTAATAGACGATAATGTAAAGTGAAAATTTATGTTTTTTTTTCTCTTCATTTAAGGGACTTTTACAGTTGGTATATTCCAGACCCATCGGAGCATATCCAAATTCAATAAAATTACATACATTTCTACAGTAAATAAAACTATTAACTAAATAAAAAAAGCTACATACTTTTATCCCTTATAATATAACATTATATAACAATAAAGATCCACAACATACCAGCCGAATCACAAGTCGATACTGTGGGAAATACCTCTACATCTAATGAACATAACCTTACACTTATCCCCAATGATATTATAAGCCTAGTGCATACACTATATGTTTATTAGAAAAATGGCACGCTACTTATATATACATATCATTTTTTATTGTCTGGATGAAGCTATGTAACCTTCCTTAATAAATCAATACATAGTATAAAGTAAAGTCGCTTCCCGCCGTCTGTCTGTCCCTCTGTACGCTTAGATCTTTTAAATTACGCAACGAAATTTAATGCGGTTTCCATTACAATTTAGAGAATTTTTTACGAAAGGAATATATTAAAATATATTCCAATTTTAGTTTTTGTATATTTATTTATTTAATTAAGGTAACATACAGCCATAACATAAACATGTTTAAATATAATTTATACAAACAGGCCTACAGTACCAAATTGAAGTACATATATCTAATATAATTTTTAAAAATCGTAGCGTTACAATCATATTAAAAAAAAAGAACTAAAAAATTTAGAATTTAAATATCAACATTAAAATAAAAACATACAAGAGTTAAATTTATATTATATCATAACATGTCTTTATTCAACAAATCACGTACCTTCCTTTTGTAAGATGATAATTTATTTGAAAATTGTCAACTTCACTAAGAAATCTGTTATAGTAATAAAAAGAACTTGAAAGAAGGAGTTTTTGAAATAATTTGTCCGACAAAAGGGAACATAAATGTGTCCTTTAATCGTGCGTTTGATCGCGGTATTTTTAAAGAAATGTGTTCCAGAAGTGGAGAAGAATCTATATGGTAATTAATTATTTTATGTAAGAAGATTGCATCAAGATATATCCTCCTATGTTTTAAGGATTGCATATTATGCCTAAGAAGCACTTGTTTTAAAATCAATAAAATTATGACTAGTTCTAAAATCGAGGGACTTTAAAAATCTGTTCTGTATTTTCTCAATCCTGGCTATGTGCACTTACGTACACATTATGTACACTTACGTACTTATTAAGTAGATACAATTCAATTATTTGTAATTAAGTCGTCCAAAAATGATTTTCGGGCGTTTACATGTCTTACGCTGGCTAAACCTTATAACATACATCAAAATAATGTAAAAAGGAATTGTATTTCTTCATAAAGCCTGGAGAAAGCTCCGCCATTGCATATGTCTATCTCCTAAGGTCGACTCACAGTAACCATTTTTATCTTTAACACAATAATGAAAAATAATACGTTATTTGCGAACTTATTGTCTCCAATACAATATTAAACTTTATCCAGATAAATTTGTTAATTAACTTGGGCATATAATGTAGATTAAAATTGTTATTTGCGTTTTCTATTTAAAAGAATGTCATAGAAGATATCACGAATTCAAAATTACGCGCGGCCAAAAAAATAACTCCCAGCAAAACAGTCGCGGTCGGTTGGCCAGCACTCTGCACCTATGATAAATTGAGCGTCGCGCGCTAAGCGCACTTTTCGTAACTATGAAGTTACATAACGTACCATGACGCCTGTATTGCTGAAGGGTCAGACAGAGGTGTACTAAAGTACATCCACAGTTCACCGGGTATGTTTGCAGGTTCTATGTAATAGGAGACAGCCTATTGCTATTAATCGGCATAAAGCCAAACTCCAAGCTGCTACTGAGATTCATAGGAAATCCTAATAACACTTTGCTCGACCTGGGAATCGAACCCAGGACCTCGAGCATAGCAGTCGCGTTTAGGTCCACTAGGCTAATGAGCCAGTTATGAAGTTATGATCTAACAATATTAAAGCGATAAACTCTAAATAATGCTTTTCTAAACAAAATACACCATTTTGTAAATTGTACCCGTACGAACCTGGTTCCGGTCGCTAATATACTACAATTAAATGCAAACAAACAAAACTCATTAATTACTTTACTTTCATAAGTACATCACTTAATTATTTTAAAACACAATTATTCTACCAGGCTTGGACAAAGATAAAGGTCATGCGGTGACTCATTGCATACTTATTACGTACGATTTCAAAAGAGTTACTTCATCCAAAACGAAATCAAATATAGTCAATGATAGAGAATTCCTTTCTAATGACTAAGTATCGTCTATTTATACTGAACGTACGAGAAGCCGTGACTCGAAACAATATGTTACTTCTATCCGTCACTAATACACATTTGAAGTCAAACATTTGGTCTACGGCACGCGAACATATAAATTCAATCGAATTAGGCTTATAATTATATACGTAAAGTTGATTTTCGTTTAACACCGTAATAAAATCCCAAGTGACAATTGATATATGTTCAGTGAAAAACAAAAGATAAAAATTACGTGACAAATATAAAATATGCCATAAATTTAAAATGGGGGAGCGACGTAATGAGGTGTTTTCGATTTAATTTTAATTGGATATAATATTGAGAAATTAATATTCCTTGTTCGTAGAGATGTAATAAATATCCTAAAATTAAACTACCTAGTTCTAACCAATATCACGGCCTATAAAATCCATACAATCGTTCAAAGAAGACGTCTAGATACTAAGATAGAGCAATCGTGCGCGGTGTGAGGAACTGGAGCTGCCTACGCACCAGTGTTAATAGCTCGGTACATAACTTCTAGGGCTAACGCGTGTTTCATTTCATTTCATTTCAAACAATTAATAAACAACGAATTATTACATAAATACAACAATTCCAATTCATTAATATTGCAACGACAATTTCCGGCAGCCATGTTGGATCGGTGACCGATTCCAATCACCACCGGATATGACGTTTTGATCATTTAAATAATTTTATAATTGCGTAATGCTACTGCCAACTTAATTTGATTATATAAATATGAATTACTTTTATAGTAATCATATGTTACCACGAGGTGGCTCTCAAGTGCAGCTGCCGGAACACATTAGTAGATGCTCGGGGATTTTCAACTCCAGAGTGGTAGATAACGAATATTACAAAATAGCTGTGCCTCACGGTTTCACTCGTTATCGTTATGGTCACAATCTCACCTGACCTTAAGTTACGATGTAGCCCAAGATGGTATCACGTTGAGCCTAGTGGAAGACTGGCTCTCAAGTGCAGCTGCCGGAACACACGTATTGGTGTTTGGCGACAGATTTTCAACTAGCCAGGTGGACATTAGAAAACGCCTTACCACCATGGTAGGTTTTATCACGATGTTTTCCGTCAGCGAATGCGCAGGCTCATTGTAGGAATTCGAACTCACGTCGATCGACACGGAGTCCGTACACGCTACCAACTGAGCCATCGTTGCTTTAATTTGCCTCTGTTAAATTTATTCATTCAACTTTCCACCGCTTCGGCGGTTTGGCAGATGTCATTACTTGTATTATAAAAACTTTCACCCCGTCTTTTAGCCCCTTAGGTATTCAAAAGATGACGTATTTTACATACAAATTTTCATCGACTTTTTAGTTGATTTGCTAAAAACCCTTCCTTAGTACGGACTTGCAGTGTAAAAGGAACACCATCAAATTTTCATGATCCTAGGCCCAGTATTTTTAGCTCTGCGTTTGATGAATCATTCAGTCAAACTTTGCATGACGTGGTTCTCAAGAACTTAGAATTATTTTTGTTAAGTAAACTTAATAGTTTTAGATGTAAAAAGGAGGCAAACATGTTGTATTCCAAGGATTCACCGTGCGTGTGCGACCCAGGTGTAGGTTTAAGGAGTCCCCTTATGATGCATATCAGCGCTCACCTAGATTGCCCGTGATACCCTCCCTGTCAAGCCAGGTTTGATAAGAGCCTGTTAATGCTGCTTTAGATACCCGTTCTAAAATAGAACTTACTGCAGTTCTCGACAGGCCGAGGTCTTTTAGCAAGTTATAGAGTGATTTCACTGGAATACCTCTCGCTTATAGTACATTGTTTTTAAACCCGTCCTTAGTTATTTTAAAAGAGTATAGTTAAATAAATATCGAGTGATATAATTATTCATCCGATGGCAAAATACACGTACGTTTTACGTATACGATGTACAGTCAGACCAAGAAATAAGTCACTTAACTCTTAATTTCACTAGTTTATTTAACGGATGATAAGACATGATAACTTTGTTGAATGTTTTTGACGGGATCTTGAACTGTCATGTTGTGGTTTTTATTTGAATTTAGAAACTTAATATTACTTAATCACAGAAATTTCAGTCGATGCTGCCAAGCGTCTTGTTTCTGAGTGACTGAGTACACTTACGTATGATGAAACTGATCAAATTTTTAAAATGAATTCGTAGCTGCTTCAGTTTTCATATAATAGTGTGTATGTGTGTTGTAAGTCGTTGTATGTATAAATATATATTTGTGTGTATATATGTGCATATAGCATGTATATTTGTGGCATGTGCATAGATATAGATAATAATTACATCATGTTATTAAATTTTACCTATAAAATCTTTTACGGCCTCCTGAAGTGTTTGTGCAAAATGTTTTGTAAATTCGTATATCGGCTTCCCAGATACAGGCTCTGCCTAGTTTGGAAGTTACCGTGTAAATGTTAGTAAATCTTGTGTATAATAAATAAATTTTGATTTTTTTTTGAAAATTTTGAACCTTATATTCTTTGTCACTGTATTATGTGTTATAGGTGGCATATTGCTTGATATAGTTTGGTATAGTATAGTTATACAAAAAAGAAGTGTTGAATTGAATTGTGTTGATTGTATTGTAATTTAATTACTTATATAACAAAGGTAAAACCACTACAAAGTTCAGTTGTAAGCACCACCGTCAAACCTGTCTATGCCGCATAACAGCAATATTCACGCTGTTGTGTTCCACACCGAAGAGTTAGGTTTGGTTACACGCACTGGCATTTGAGAAGTTCCAATTAATTCCTTAGAAGTAACAATATATTTATATTGACATCAGGAATGCAGTCCTTTTGAGGTTGACTGCAGTGACCACTTAACACCGGGAAGAACGAATACCTTACACAAAATAATCTGTTTAGGCGACTATCCTGAAACGATTTGGATTTGGTTATGTTAAGCGAATATAATGATGTCTTTAAGTTCCATCTTACTTGAAGTTTTAAAACGATTCTTTGAAATAGGTAACTTTTTATTAAGGTTGAGTGTACACTGCATGCATCATCAATTGTGGCCATGTAAAGGCGGGTATGGAACGTCCGCCTGATTTATCGTCCGCTAGCCGCAGCACGCGGCCTCGCTCGGCCGCTTTAAATATACATTTGAGGTAATAAAATCCTCCACCCAAGCAGAAGAAAAATTCTACGTTCATTTTATTTCCAGTTTATGTAAATAGATTTGATATTCTTTAAATGGTTACAGTTATTCATTTCTAGGTTCGGGAGTCCAATACTCCAAACTAACTAGTAACTACACTATTAGCCTTAACTGCCCTGATTGTTTATTTTCTTATATTCAGTAACTGGCAACACCCTTAACTGTAAAGTGGAGGAAACTCGACCGTCAGCTGGGTAAGGAATACGCGATTATTATTAGTAATATTTTTATTCATTATATTTTTTTAGCTTTTGGCTTTAGCTTTTAGTTTTATTATTATATGCAGTAATTATGTAAAGTGTAAAGCAATACAGTGTTTGTAATTTGAAAAAAAAAAAAATTGTATAATTTATCGACCAAGTCAAGTTCGTAATTACACTGTCTTTACATCTTATTTTACAATACTGAATGGTAACTATTACAATAATATATATTATTATTATAACAATGGTAATATGGTATGTTCATAAAAACATTCCCGGAGTAATATTACAATAGTATACTTTGATAACTACACGAGTAAAATAAATTAGTCTTTATTATTTCCAAACATTTGTGTTATTAGCATAAATCGTTGCAGGTAAATGAGTATATTCGTAGAGTGGGATAGCCAAACAATAATGGGTAATTTCAAATAATGATTACTACGCAAACCCGGGCGTACACATGCTGGAAAATTGGATTTTAGTTAGTCTCATAAAGAAGTTATCATCGGTGATACCGCAAAACGGGCTGTGTCATTATGAACAGATTTTACAGGAAAGAGAGACAAAACCCTTTATTTAACGGCATGCTAGATGTACGACATGCATATCTTAATGTTATATCTTTGGTAATATTTATATAATTTTATACAAATCAATCGTGAATGTGGATTTAATGAGAAAATAAGTAATTTTTTTTTTTACAATGAATATATTAAGACCGTATCACCGACGTTATAATATTTATTTTTTATAAATAATTTAAACTACAACTTTAAGCATTTAAATATTATAGCACTTGATCGTTTTTTCTTCACCTATAATGAAACTAATAAAAAATAAGTTCATCATAACTTAGTGATCAAATTAGGATACACCCATTCAAGGTTTTTCATCCATTCGTACTGGTTCTTACTTCAAGTTACCTAAGCACTAGGTATATATTCGTTTTATTTAATCCGTAATAGTTTTGATTGAGATGACCCACACATTTATTATTCGCACACATTGGCACAGTTTATATATTTGTTTATTTCTTATATTGATATATAAAGTGTATCGTTAAACCACCGATATTTACTATGTCATTGTGCTTTTTGTGAGGCATACTTTGACGTTTTGCTAAAGTCGGCTTGCTAGTAGTGACCTTGACTGAATATTGATACCAATCACCGCTCGCAGCTCACTAGATTCTCAAACGAGATTGGAGAAAGCACGATACCTTATATTCTAATAATACATCGCGTTCCACATTAACCAGTAGGTATACACTACCAAATGTACCTCTAAAACGAGCTCCCTAGATCACTATAATCACTGGCGTGACATAATAATCCCGTGGTTAATAGACCGAGTTACCAGAACATTACGACGCGTAATGGCGTACCGTTTCGCCGTCGAACCGTCCTCATGATTACGACATGTGTATTTATGTATTTACAGCTCGTATCTGACGGGAATAGAAATATTATAGCCCTGTCGACTCTTACAAGGTCGGCAGAGTTTGCGAGAGTATATGGACTTTGCAAGAAAGTGACGTAATTTCAACTATTATCATTCCCGACCACTTTGATGAACACTGCTTCGATTCTACGAAAATAAAATAAAATAATGCACTCATGAACGTTAAAAGACTGCCACCGATTCAAAACATATAGCAGTCATCGAGAAGAGCCGAAATCCCATTGAACAGGGATTTATAAATATTTCTCACACGTATTGTTTACAATCTCTACAATATTTTGTGGATATACAGAGAAGGAGTCACTTCAAAGACATCGGTTATCTACGTAAAGATACCCTTTCGACAATAAAACTTACTGTATATGATTCTTGAACTTATTAATGCAAATCGTTATTGCGCTTAAGTAG
The DNA here is from genome assembly GCA_033032175.1 of Saturnia japonica. Taxonomy (NCBI): domain Eukaryota; kingdom Metazoa; phylum Arthropoda; class Insecta; order Lepidoptera; family Saturniidae; genus Saturnia; species Saturnia japonica. The sequence continues at coordinate 18,573,374 of CM065318.1, forward strand.
TTTATTGTAGAACCTAACGATATTACCTGAAGACAATTTTTAACAAAAAAAGAAACCCAACTCCAATGATTTTGTGAAGATTCCTGGTGTATCTTCGAAGTCAAAGTTTCAATAGCATTACTTAGCATACCTTGAGGTATTCCCTTTCTAATGAAGAAAAAAATAATCCAAATCTGTTCAGAAACGAAGAAATTATGGCTAAACACCCATAAGACAAATAAATACGTTCGAATTCAAAACCTCCTGCTTCTTTCGAAGTCGGTAAAAATCTATACAAAAGGTTAAATCTATTGCTGGCGAATACACAGCCGCATCTGCTTCTCAGTACGTTTTTGAGCCGAGGATGGTAGATTGCAATATAAGCATCAAATGGTATATCGTATTATATAATTGTTTACAGTTTATACGTACACCATCATCAGGTTTCGTGGTGAAGAGGAAGAGGCCCCGCTCTTGTATCTGTCTAGAAGTCGCTGAACTGTTTCCAGCACAAGAAAATCCTGTACAATTAACTTGAGTGTCGTTCTTGTGTATGGATGCTAAATATTTATTTTTGGTTATAATTTTCGAATTAATTAGTCCTTAAGATATCCTTTGAAGTGTTTATTTACAAAAATACAATTAAAATGCTATATATATCATTTCGAGTCCTAGAAAAATATGTTTTTAATTTCTTCCCGCGAATTCCATGTTACACCGAAAATGCTGTTACGTACTAAAAAGGTTTGTATCAAGTAACTATATAAATAAATAATTTTCTCAACCTCAATCGTACGTCATTGGCACGTATACATAATAAATTCTCTAAGTACAGAAAACATCCACGTCGCAATAAAAATAATACATCTCCCTTGATTTAATCTGAATTTTAATCAATATAGTTTAAACGTACGTTTTATTTGTATGATTTTAAATTAACTTTTAGTTAACTAAATAATTAATTTCCTATTAAAAAATTTGCTTTGACAAAACTATGGAAACATCTTTATATTTAACTACCGAGAATCTACCATCAATTACTCTACAATCTACTTATTGACGTCGGCGCCCCCCACAATCCGCATTTCAGGCAAAACCAACGAAATGGTGTCAAGTTTTAGTACCAAATAATTGTCATTGATTTCGTCTAGTAAATTGTCTGATTATTTTAAACATAACATTAAAGTCTGTGGTAATATGTTTTGCCAGTCCATGTTTACACGTGCACAGATAAAATATTTTAGAGTAGAGTACGAACTACTGCAGATGTGAGAATAATTGGGTCGCAGGAGACGACAGCGCGGTGCGGTGAGGTGCGGTGAGGCGCGGGACAGCTCTTAGCAAATAGGACGTGCTTAGACGCACAAGGCACGCACTCGCACGTTTTGCGGGCATTTACTTAATATAGATACGCCCAGTCATTTGATGGATGGTAAATGTATATATACTGTATGTATTAAAAACCCTGTCGGATCCGTGAAGGTGTTATTAGGTATCGAGATTATATTCCGTTTATGTTATCTATCTCAGATTATAAGTTAAAAAATTACCCCTAATAAAATGTAAAAAAATTAGTTAAATGAGGAAACTTACATGGCAATACAGGCGGCGCGGCGCAGGGTACCGCCCTGCGATTAAACGTACCGCTGCGCCGCGCCGGAGCTGGCGACGCGACGGTGCTATCACGTTTTAAAAATTCGTAAAATTTTTGGGAAAGTAAAACTAAATATGTTAATTTTAAATCGCAATAGCATTTTTATTTTCATAATAAATTTAATTTTGATATTTTTTTAGTAATGTCATTGAGGTACCTATATACCCTATTCGGATTCGACAGGGTTTTTAATAAATATTATTGTATATTCCTATCAACCGACTAAACCAAACTCTATCTAGTGGCTGGGGTGGGGTGATTAACCCGTAAATGACTAATATACCCAACTCCATTATTGTGTGCGTATATAGGTAGAAATTACTCTGTAGCTAGTTTTTATTTTTGTTTCCGTGATAATTCAATCTGATTTCATGGTTTAAAAATATCCTCTGGCGACCTCACATTCTCTTCTTCGAGTATAAAAAATATTTAACCGCTTCCCAAAACTTCTTATTTAATACTAATAATGATTAAAAATTATGTTTTTCATTTGACGTCTGCTTGTATCTCGGCCACCGAAGTATAATTAAATAGGAGTCTTATCCATACAATGATATCCTATTTAAAACATATGCAATCTCAGGCCAGGCGGCGATCAGGCAAATGTGTCTAGCTTTAGAAATATTGAGTTTATGTTAATAAATATTATAGATGACTGTTTATTTGACCTGACGATCGTGTTTATAAGAGTTACTGTAATATCAACACGCTACAAGCGTTTTGAGATAGGTAGAAAACTATTGTATTCATTTTTCGAATGCATTATTATGATCAATGATATCGGTATAAGAACGATGAGTTTCATTTCATATGTCGGAACAAACTGACAGATGCTTGGTGACAGATATTTAAATTATGAATGATAGCTACCAAGTGAGAATTAAAAAAGTTTTACCACATAAGCTAGAGGTTCGGCATATTGTATTGGCTCGTTGTATTGCAAGCGTCGATAGTCTGTGGTGACCACTTACAATCAGTCAGACCGCACGCACTCACCCTTATTCGCCACCACCATTGTGTAAATAAAAAAATTCGTCGCAGGACACCTGGCCGAAGTGAAACATCGAAGGGGGGGCCAAAGGGTGTTCCGGCAATTCCCGTTTGGTATGTCCTTGGAAGGTGCTATGGGGGTCAGTGGGGTTGCAGTGATTATTTTCATAATTGTATATTCATAATTTCATAATTCATATAATCCATCATTTAGTATGGCGATGCATCGTCGCAGCCTGTATTGCCACGCTTACAATCAGGTTTACCCCTTGCCTTCACATATAAAAAACAATGATATAGATCTCTTGAATAAACATGGAAATTCAAAAACTTTATGATAGCAACATATAACTATAGAATTCATACCTTTGAAGTCTTGAGTAAGTTTTGAGCTGATCTTTGTTAAATATTGCTATTTATACATTTTCAGAATAGTTGTTTACTCGGTTTAGGCCCTGAAAAGATACGTATTAACGACAAAACACTTCCACTGGTTCGGAAAACATCCCAGACATCGAAAAGAGCCGACTGATTTTTTGGTAGGATTTTCAGCTACAATGTTGTGGTTTTTATTTTAATTCGTTAACCTAAGCTCTTTGACTCTATATTATACAGCTTCTGTGGCATTTTGCGTGAAATAGTTCGGTTATTATGCATACGTGGAGTGAATTAAAAATATAAACTGGAAACACGCATTTTGAGATGCGAAAAAAAACTCCCTAGATACTTCTAACAAGGGAGCCACCATCTTGTTGGGTCCTTTAATATTACGCTGAAGCCAAAACAAGAAGAAGAGGAGCCGGTAAGAAATTCGATCGTGTTTATCAATATTTCTATTTTTTATCTCTACGAGTAATATTTACAGTTAATAAGCATGCCTACACTGCATTGCGAATTTTCAACGCGCGGTTCTGTTTTGTCGCAGAAATAATTGTAATACCTTAGGTATTACCAGCGTGTTTGCCGACCTTGAAACCCCTGCTCCGAGAAGCTCTGGAATTCCTGCTTACAGCAGGAACACACCACAGGATTATTTAGCCGCGATCTTCTGTAGGTTCTGTTTAGTCATTTAAAATAAAAAAAATCCTTTCATATGTCTAAAAGGTTGAATCCATTATTGGTGACATCTTTTGATACGCCTTTTACACCGTAATGAAAGGCAAATCAAGTTGTTCCTTCTGTTATCCATATACGTGCGTCTCAGTTGAGAACTGGGTAGAAATGACAAAAATCGCTATGAATTAAAGTTTTGAAGTACGCGGATTAAAAATCGCGAGAATAAATATCGCGTGGAGAGAATTCGGTATGCGGTGTAGGCCTTAGTGGGTCTGAGAGATGGGATAAAATATAAATAATCCTTTTATAATTACTATATATTTAAAAGCAATTAAGGCAAATACATCCTAAAGACATTCTATATAGGACATTATTAATCTATAACATCTCGTCATCAAAGGAGAAAAATTAATTCAACCAATAAAACCCCATTGATTTCACTCATTCCATTTTCATGACTAAATTACCCAAATATTCGCTAGAGTGCACCTCTTCGATAATTAGTGTCGATTGAATTACGAGCTCCAGTGCAGTGATGCGCCGATAGATTTATCGATAGTTGTCGATAGTTTAACGTTACGTTACTAATGAGGGTGGAATGTGACGCAAAATATTTTGTCTCAACTAATTCTACTAATTAGCTACGGAGTACAGTTGCGTCTGCGATTAGTATCGTGACCCCAAGTTCACTTTGTAGCGACATAGTTTCGAATTTTATTATGTATTTATATTAACATCTTCATTTTCTGGGTTCTGTTCTTAAAATAGGAGGACCTACGAGACTGTTTTATATTTAAAGAGGTTTAACTTTTGAACGTTAATCCATAGCCGGTTGAAGTTTTTATTATTTCTCAAGGATGTTTTGTGGGGCCATATTTTTCTTTCATTTTCTTCAACACTAATGATTAAAACATTATTCTGGATGCATTCCTTCCCCGATATTGATTAATATTTTAAAGATAATGTATTTGATAAAAATTGTAACACGTAGGATGTATCTATTTATCTATGAACAATCTATTTAACTAAAATGACAGGTGCAAGTTATAGTATTTACATTATATAATGTAAAAAATATTCGCTTGTTTCAGCTTTTATGTGTTATAATAGCGTATAATAAATAATATAAGTACCAAATAGTAAAATATTAAATGAGGCTCCAGAGACATGACTTTTTCAACTTTATTTTTTATTTGATCTATCGTAAACACACAGAAACGTCAGGCTCGGTATGATTAAAACCCGTCAAGCTTAAGTTAGGCTTATATTAAGGTTTCCAAAGAATGAAAAATGCATACTACAAATATTTTGTGTGTTGTAACAGACACCTTGGTGCGCGTATATGACTGGTATTTGGCCGTATATCTACGGAATACTAGCACAGTCTGTAAATCATAATAAATGTAATACAAATTAAGCAAACACGCGTTAGCCCTGGAAGTTATGTCCCGAACTACTAACAACGTGGAGTGTGCAGCTTGGGCTGACCCTACCTTCTCTCGTCTCTTCCCTCACGACCTGCACGATTGCCCTGTCTAGATATCATCGTTGACCAGACTAGACTGTAAGCACATTACCATCCAAATCAACGGTAGCATATAATAAAAGTAAATCCGCTAATCTCATATTGAACTTTGGAAATTCCATCTATTGCTAAATATTATAGATGCGTCTGGATAAACAAAGTATATAATCCTTATTCTGTTATTATCATATCGGAATCTTATATTTTTATCAAAAGGGAAGAGTAATGAACACCGATATTTTCATTTATTTATAAATACCTAACACATAAATCAACTTTAGAAGGAAACTGGTAGAACAAATGCTGTGGCATCATCATCACTATTTCTGCTCTCGCTACAGTGTTCCGGCTTGAAGGGTATGGTTTTTGAGAAACAGTGGTAGCAAATTATCTCTCAGTGACATGAACAACACCTGCAATCATGTTTTAGTTTAATTATAGATGGCCGTTAGCTACAATAAAGGCTATTCCTTTCGTTTTCAGTAGCACAGTGTGATCCAAAGACAACGGCGACTTCTGAGAGATCTACAATCCAGCCCCATCAGCTGCTGCCATGCCAGCCTGCAAGCCTTTTGGCTGCTGAAAACACACTAACTGATCCCGTAACGCGAGACGTTATGCGTGCCACTATGCCGGGTATTACTCTTGGTGTGTGGTGGTCGCTATACAATAAGACAAATTGGCCATATTCTACCACAGACACCTTATATCAAGTTATATTACTTTGCTGTTTAGTATCAAGTTAAATTTCGGGAGCACTGCCGAGGGTTTTTAAAAAGTCTAAGACAAGACTGATTCTCAAGAAGCTTTATTAAGAATGCTTTTATTTGTTACAAATGTCTCTTTTATAAACTCTTATTCTATAAACACAAAGTGGGGCTGTTTACTATGAAATAATGAGAAATATGTCGCAATACATTCAGTCAAAACACCAGGTGTCTATCAGTAGTTTGCAGACATAATATGGGTTAAAAACGTAACATCAGCATTTCTAACGTATGTACCAATTAACAAGACGTAATAAGAGAGGGTACAGACTGCATAACTCCTCCCCCCTCAAGTTCGAAATTATCAGAGGGATGATTATCACTATGATTATTTCGATAGCAATAATTTTTACAAAAACTGAGCTTATATACTAAGAATACAAGAATTAATAGAAATATAATCACATATAACAATAAAGTTCCGGCACTAACACTTTTTACATTAATAATTCTTTCACTTGATGTTTTTAGTTCACTTTCACTGATTTTTAAAAGATTATTTAAATGTTGAAGATTTATTAATTCACTGTTATCCAAATTGATGGGTTCACGTTGCAATTGTTGCTCAGTAATTGTTATTTCGGGAAGATTAATAATCGGTAATTTTGACATCTTCAAATTACTCGTAGTAATATGGTGAGCTTTTAGCGTAATTTCACCAATTTTAACATCGCAATGGTCATCTAGGACGAGGAAGTATGTCCCTTCTATATTTTCTTTCGTTATTTCGTCGTTACAAATTTTTGATAATATATTCTCAGCGTTACTATGAAGAATCCATCTCTCTTTTCCAATTGGTTGTATCTTAATGGTCTTGATTTCAACTGGTACTGGATGACAAGAACTCGTATTCGAAGAAAATTGAATTAATGCTGTTATGCAAGTGTCTTCTGAAGTTGTTCGAGAATCATCCTCGTGACACAGGAACATTTCGTCGTGAAGTTCATTACAAGGTAAAGTGAGCGAGACAAATTTAGACCCTTTTACTAATAGGTAAGGAAATTTAGGAATAATGATGGTGGTATGATTAGAAGGATTGGTCATAGGTATTGGAATTGCTCTGTAGTATGTATAAATTTCATCTCTAATTATTGGTATATCTAAAATGAATGTTATTTGACTTCCTTTTGTATAAGCTTTAAGCTCTATACATTGCTCTATTTTAACTAAATTGTCATAACTTACTGGATACACAAGTTTGTAGAATTTCTCTATCTTTTTTAACAATTCTAATAATTCATTTGAGTTTATAAGAGATTGGTGTAATATTTTTAATTTACTGAATGCCAGAGAAGTTTCAATTTCATTCAACCGAATGTAGAGTAGTTGAAAATTATGGAAAAATAAATTATAAACATTAATAAAATTATGGGTAGTTATATCAATATTAGTTTGATTTATTAATTTTTTTATTTCTCGTAACTCTTTATCTATTCGAATGAAATTGTCCTTCGTGAAATTTGTTATCTTTATCATTGATTCAGAAATATCTGATATTAAGGTTACCTTTTTAATGAGTGTATTTTGGCGTGTCGTTAGAGAATCAATCATATTTTCATATCTTAAAGCATCATTATGATCTAAGTTACCAGTTATAAGCTTAATAATAGATCCAAGAGGATTGAGAAGTCCACGTTTAATTCTAGTTGATGGAGATAACTGTTCTAATTTTTGAATACTAATATTCATTACATAATTCGTTTGAAGCTTTACATTAAAAAGTTGAACATTAGATGTTTCATTATCAAAATGTGTTTTTAAATATTGATTAAATTTAGTATATCTTTTTATATTGAATTCTAAATCCTCACGTATCAGACTTAAATCTAAAATCTTAATTATTGTCCACTTATCATAACTTACACTAGCTTGACCTTGTTTCACAAGGACTATACCGGGATTTTTATCGATTCTGTGAAGTTGAAGGGCGTGAATCCTGATGATCAGAGCCAGGAGCCCGAGGAGGTACCTGCGAAGGTCGTTTTATATCCTTAATAGGCACGTTTATTTTTCGAGTTTTCATTTTTACAGGACAGATATTTCTGTCAATTTTACCATATACTTGTGCTTTTTGATAACGCGGTTTATCTTTACTTCGCCTTGTATTAACACCTTTTACAAATATAGTGTCCTCTTCTTGAATATCAAATGATGTTTCACCACCACGTTTTGTTTTAATCTTTTCTTTATTTTCAATTACTTTGTCTGTTAAATATTTATAAAGATATTTCGTTCGTTTCATATGATCGTTTACTAATTGTTGCGTATATTGTTTGTTAAAGTTTACTTCAAAAGTACTATTAGAATCAGTGTGTCCAAAAACTACTTCAAATGGTGTAAGACCAGTCGTTGAGTGAATGGTTTGATTGTATGACATAATTGCATAAGTCATAACGTTAGCCGCGTCAGTTATTTTATGTTCATATTTAGCGATACGATATATTTCTAAAATAGTTGAATGGAATCTTTCAATTAAACCCATAGAATTAGGATTATGTGGAGTGCTTATGTGTAATTCTATTTTATAAAATTGTAATGTTTCTTTTAAAAGTGTATTGTTGAATTCAGTACCAGAATCAGCACTGATCTTATTTGGTACGCCATAAAATGAGAAAAATTTAATTAAGGCACGAACTACTTCAGGTGTAGAGCGATTGGATATTTCAAAAGCCTGACCTAGTTTACTGAAAGCATCTATTATGGTAAGGAAGTAGCTTCCTTCTATAGAGAATATATCTATAAATATTTCAGCAAAAGGTTTTGTTTGAGTTTGCGTTAACATTAATTCTGGTTTTAAAGGTTTGCGATCATATTTTAGAGTTTTACAAGTTTCACAAGAATTGATTACAGAAGCGACTGTTATATCCATATTTGTCCAAAAATAATTACGCTTTAATTTCATAAGAGTTTCTTTGATTCCACGGTGACTTGTTTTACCTTGATGATAAGCAAGTATAGTGGCACGTTGCTCTTTTTCATCACCTAAGTATATAACTCTTTTAGTACATTCATATATTTTGACGGTATCTTTTTTAAATAGTTTTATCACGGCATTTGTAAATTGTTTACGGTGAATTTCGCTCTCAAAGTAAAAGAAATATTTAATTTTAGGTTTTATATATTCTAAAAGAAATTTCTTAACAAGGTTAGTGTTGTTTACAGGTAAATGTACTTCCAAAATTTTTTGTTTTTCATGTGATAAGTCTTTTATTGATAATTGGTTTCTGTTCCAAGTAAAAATAAGGATTTGATTAGGTTTTGTGTCGATGGCTTCTTCAATAATGGGAATACCATTCGTATCAATATCTTCAGCAGAATGTATGGTTTCCGGTAATGAACAGGCAGTAATAGTACTGGATGAAGGAGAACGAATTGGGTGAGTTAAAGTCTTATCGGAATCTGAAGGAATAGTTAACGTTTCTGATGAGTCTGAAATTAGTATTGGACTCTCAGATCGTTCAGTGTCACTCACGTTTACTCGTAAGGACATATCGTCCTTTAATATATTTAATTTAATTCGTGATAGAGCATCAGCATTACTATTTTGTTTACCGTTCTTGTATATTATGTCAAAATCGAACTCAGCTAGTCTCAATTTCCATCTAGTAAGTTTACTATTAGGTTCTTTCAGTGAATTTAACCATGCTAAAGGTCTGTGGTCAGTAAATATTGTGAATTTGCGTCCATACAGGTAAGGACGGAAGTGTTTTACTGCCCAAACGATGGCTAACAGTTCCTTTTCTATTGTACTGTAACGTGTTTCTGCATCATTAAGAGTACGACTTGCATATGCGATAGGTTTTTCATTTCCAACTGATCCTTGTGAAAGGACAGCGCCTAAAGCGTAGTTTGACGCGTCTGTTGTTAAAATGAAGGGTTTAGAAAAATCAGGAAACTGTAATATAGGAGCATTCACAAGTAGCTCTTTACATTTTTGAAAAGCTTGAACATATGATTCATTAATTTCAATTTTATTTTTCTTTTTCAAACACGATGTAAGGGGTTGTGTAATTTTTGAAAAATCCTTTATGAATTTTCGGTAGTAGCCTATCAGGCCAAGAAAACTTTTAATTTCAGTGGATGTTCTGGGGAGTGGGAAGGCAAGTACTGCCCTGATTTTATCATCATTTGGTTGTAAACCATGCTTCGTAATTTTGTGTCCTAAGTAGAGTACATCTTTTTTAAAAAACTCACATTTATCGAGAGTTACTTTAAGATTGGTTTGTTTGAGACGATCGAACACTTTTCTTAGCTTCTCTACATGTTCTTGTATACTACTAGAATAAATGATGATGTCATCTAAATATACTAAGCAATGTATACCTTGCAACCCACGTAACACGTTATCCATTGCGCGTTGAAATGTTGCAGGTGCTGTTTTAAGTCCAAATGGCATCCGTGTAAATTCAAAATGTCCCATTGGTGTAGTGAATGCAGTTTTGGGTCTATCTTGTTCATCAACTTCAATTTGGTGGTACCCACTTGCTAAATCCAATGTACTGAAGTAAGTAGATTTCCCTAACTTGTCGAATAAATCATTAATATTTGGTAAAGGATACTTATCATCAGTAGTAATATCATTTATACGTCGATAGTCTACAACCATTCTAAATTTCTGTTCACCGGAGGCGTCCATCTTTTTTGGAACTAGGTGTACGGGTGCACTCCATGGTGAAAACGATTCTTGTATAACATTATCTTTTAGTAATTTTTCAACTTGTTTCTGTATTTCATCGTTTTGCGATGGTGGAAGTCGGTATTGCCGTATGAAAATTGGATCTTCATTTTTAGTCCGGATTCGATGTTTTACTTGATTAGAAAATGTAAGAGGCAGTTTATCACAATAGAATATATCCCTGTATTCAAAACAAAGTTTTTCTATTGCTTCTCGTTCTTCTTGATTAGCATGATCTAATCGGAGTTTCGATAAATTTTGTGTAAGTAATTCATCAATCTCAAAATCATTTAATTGTTGCCCGGTTGATAAATTTATTTTGCAAGTATTATTATTAAGGCTGGTTATATTCAATGGTTCGTTAAAAGTTAAAGTCACACTATCTTGCGAAGCATTCTGCATGACTGTTGTTGCAAATGAATCTTTGCAAGTAACTATAGCGCTAGGCATACGTACTTCATTTCCAAAATTTTTAAAATTAATTATTGCTTCACCATTAATTAAATTTGTAGGCACCTTAACACGGGTTTCAGTGCGTGGTTCTAGCGTTATTTCCCACGGGGGACTATAAATTATTGGAATTTCTGTATTTTGTGTCCGTAAAATTAAATTTTTCATGTCTATAGTCGCGTTCAATATTTTTAATAAGTTAGAACCTATTAATCCGTCATATCTTCCATCTACATTATATATATAAAATTTATGATTCATCGGACTTTTAAAACTTTCCAATAAAGGTATATCTATAACTTCGTCATGTAGGCTACGTCCATGTGTACTAATAACTTCAAAAGGATCAATATATTTATAATCTGAAAAATATTCATCAGCTTTAGCGGGACTAATAAAACTTCTGGTACTTCCGGTATCAATCATTAAACGAGCATCAATTTCAGGAATATAAATATGCGGTAGTTTATTTATGCCGTCATAATTTAAGTGTACTATTTCTGGGGGTCGCTCTTGGAGGCTTTTATAGGAAAATTTACGCATTCATTTTCAGCTTCTTCAGTTTCAACAGGTTCTATGTTTTCATGATAATCGTCATAAGCAGTTTGTTGATTATCGTCAATGAAATAATGATTTTCATATTCTGTATAATCAGGTTGATAGTCTTGGTATTCAATTTCAGGGTCGTTCATTTCTAAAGACTCTATCATATTTTGTCTAATAGGACGAGCTGTGCGCATTGACACATCGCTTGCCTGAAATTGAGGTGGATTACGTTGAGGTTGATTTTGTGGTGGTATACCAAATTTAAATTGTTGATTTGGCATGTTGAAATTAGGTCGGTTTTGTGTATTGTTAAATTGTGGTTTGAACCCTTGTTGATTAGGAATACCGAATTTAAAATTATTATTTCCAAAATTTGGTTTATATCCTTGTTGGTTTAGGTTAGGTCTGAATTGTACATTTTGATTTGGAATACCGAATTTAAAATTATTATTATACGGTTTAAAATTATTTTGTGTTTGGTATGGAATTCCGAATTTAAAATTTTGTTGTCCGGAATTAAATGTATTTGGCACAAATGCAGGTTGAGGTTTGAAATTGTTATTAAAATTATTTGTTAAAGTAGGCGTGAAAAATTGTTGAACTGGTTTAATATTAGATTTATTTTTATTTTTAGAATTGTACTGATATTGAAAATTGACCTCCTCCATGACAACACTTAGTGCGTTTTCTAAAACGGTACAACCTTTAAGTCGCACAATTCGAATTAAATCCTCTGGTAAATTATATAAAAATACATTCAAGCACATATTATTATAGATAATCATTTTAGCGGCTTTGAGGCCTTCATCAGTTAATAAATTGACCTTGGAGAAGAGGGTGCAGCGTGTTTGTTGTATCCTGTTACAAAATTGCGTATATGTTTCACCAACTTTAATTTTTAAATTTTCCAACTCAATTGCCACACACTCTTCCGATCTAGGATCACCAAAATGTTGAATCAAAACAGCTCTTAATTGTTCCCAAGTTGTTATGTCTTCTCTTTCACTTAGTAGAGCAGCGGCTTTACCACATAATCTACTAGTTATAGCATGAAACACATATGTAGTTTGAACAACATTGTTTGATCCGCTAAAATTTCTGATTATATATTCACTTTTTTTAATAAATAAATTTAAAGTATTTTGATCACCATCGTACTTGGGAATTAAACTTAAAAGTTCTTTTGATACTAATTGAATTGTTGATTCATTGTTGCGTTGCATTTTGAATTGTATTTATTTAATTAAACACACACAAAGTAAAATTCACAAAATTAAAATTCACAAAATAATATTTTCAAAATAAAATTCACAAAATAAATCTTATAACAAAATTATCAAAATCAAAATTCTCAAAATTAAAATTATCGAAATTAAAATTATCAAATTAAAATTCTCAAAATTAATATTTATTATTAATATTTCTCAATATCTTATAATCTATGAAGTCAAATAACTTTCGACGATTTTTATTCGAAAATTATGAAAAATAATTTTCAACGATGTTTGTTTGAAAATTATAAAAATTTGTTAAATAATTTTCAACGATTTTTGTTTGAAAATTATAACAATGTCCAACGAAAAATACAACCACAGAAAATAACAAGGACGAGACAAGGATTGTAAAAATGGTCACTTACAGTCTGCTCGTTCCCATGTCTTGCCGTATAGCTGCTTTCGCTTTTAGGACAGGATCTCTCGGAAATAGATGCGGAACCCGACGTTAACTTATTTATTGGTTCGTAGATACTCAAAATCTGCACATGAGACCGATTTGTAAGACTCGAACACAGACTTTTATTGTTGATTGAGTATCCTACCGACTGCGCCAGTTAAATTTCGGGAGCACTGCCGAGGGTTTTTAAAAAGTCTAAGACAAGACTGATTCTCAAGAAGCTTTATTAAGAATGCTTTTATTTGTTACAAATGTCTCTTTTATAAACTCTTATTCTATAAACACAAAGTGGGGCTGTTTACTATGAAATAATGAGAAATATGTCGCAATACATTCAGTCAAAACACCAGGTGTCTATCAGTAGTTTGCAGACATAATATGGGTTAAAAACGTAACATCAGCATTTCTAACGTATGTACCAATTAACAAGACGTAATAAGAGAGGGTACAGACTGCATAACTATCAAGTAAACAATTTAATAATGTTTTGGATATCCATACCATATGGCAACTTATAAATCATAAAGAACTTCGTCTATATTAATAAATCTGTATTTCTCCCCGTACATGTATTTTTTTTATAATTCTGATTGACACTGATCACGAATATGACATTGAAAAATGTTTGTCAATCTGTCTATTTATAATATAAAATAAAAACTATCAAAAATTTTAATTTTGTTGATCAACATCCAACGTTGATGAAAATTAATAAATGAAGAATTTGTCATTCCTTAATCATAAATAAAATAAATTATGAAGTTTTAAACCGTTTTTAATTAATGTTGACGGCAGAAAATACACGTCATTCCTCAATTGAGGAAAAAATTGTCAATAATATATCAGTAAATATAAAATTATGAGACAAAACTAATTACTGTGCATATAAATTATCATTGCACAAACGCGTGTGGAGCCGCTATATGCACCGCTAGTACATAATAAGTATGTACTTAATTTAAAACTTACTGATGTGGAAAGTTATAAGATAAATTCCGTTTGAAACGAGGCGCCAATCTGCTAAAACTTCAATCTTTTTTCTTGTAAATTACAAGAGTATCATTTTTTCGCTAGAGTCGCGTCGCTCGACAATAACCCCGGTGACCTCAACCGAGACTTACCCAGGGCATAATTAAAAAAGGTATCAATTTTGAAACCATTAAAACGTGTTTTTTTTTCTACTAACAAAACATACTATTATTTCTACCTACCCTACAATACAACCTTACATTATAATTATGACATCCAATTTAAAGACTGTTAACACTCGATTCTATCGAGCAATTATAAGCGTATTAGCACATCACTAATTTCATGTCGATTGCTTGTTTTTATCGTTATAATACTATTAAAATACAATTATAATTGTTAATTGAAATGTATATTTTATTTGTCGAAATATAATCACCCTAGCACATTTCCCGCGGCTTCGCTCTCGTCATAGTTAACATAGACATAGTTCGTCTAACAGAACTGCAATAAACCAAATTTCATAGATCTATCTCTTCAAATTTATGCATTTTCATACAAATTTTCATCCCCATTTTCACCACTTTTGGGGATTGAATTTTCAAAAACACTTCCTTATTGCTCCCCTACAGTTAAAAGAAACCAGAACCTGCAAGTAAATTTTCATGTTGATATGTTAGTCAGTTTATATACAGATATTTATTTTGAAGGCTGAAACTTCGATAGCCACTCGCCCTGACAAATTTTGTAGTTGGTCAATTTTGGGTAGAGCTTGGCTGGTCAACTATTCATGCCATGTTCATGGTTGGTTCAGGTCATGGTGAATTATTTCTAGCACTAATTTCTTCGATCGATGTTACAAATCATTTACTGTACGAACACCAAACATTTGACCTCCACCCATAATTTTTTGACCTCGTAATAATAGACCTACGGGTCTATGACATACAGATTGACATACCGCATTACCGAATTAGTGATAATTATACAGCTCGTCTCAGTGGCGCGTGAAATATGGCGCACAGAGTAGACACGAATATAGAGGATTTATGTTTGAGTATACTGGGCTAATATTTATTTAACTCGTCTCATATGACCGCAATGGTAGAAACAGTAGAATATTCGACGTGAATTACGGATTCATAATTTAAAACAAAATTAAGGCCAACTCAGTGACGCGAGTTAGTTAGTAATCATCCTATATAAACTACTAACTGTACTCCGCCATTTCAACCGCGCATAATTTAAAAGAAGAAAAATCGTAGCCTATATTGGCGACAGCCAAAATTCAAAGGCTTCCAAAGAATTAAATTATAATTATCACATTCTCTTACAACATTTCAGTGATTTACTTTTACATTTGCGGCTTTGTCTGAATTACTTAACGTGTGTCCTTTTTCTGGTCGTGGCTTGTTCCTCCATCGACCGCCATTGTTAATCGTCCCCTTACGTGCGGCGGGAGTGCATCAAAATACAAACCAGAAGCAGATATTTTAGAAATATAAACAGTTATACATCTAAAACATTTAGAAATTGTAAAACTACGATTTTCTAACTATCCCGCTATTTCTAATTTTATTCAATCGATAATAATTATATAGCATAATTATATTAAAACCAAAACAAAAAATTTAATATTCAAACAATATTACTAACATCAAAACTCAGTACATATCATTAATATTTGTGAATAAAACATCTACATTACATAATTAGATATATATTTATTTAAATACCCCTAACAATAATCTAATGTAGGGTTAATCTAGGGTGTCAGCTACCTCCATATCAAAGTTCATCGAAATTGATCCACCCGTTTGAGGGTGAAGTAGTAACAAACATATATATACGCACTTACAAACTTTCGCCCTTATAATATTAGTAGGGTACTAATATGTATATAAACTAGAAGTGCCCCACGGTTTTACCCGACTGAAATTTAAGCTCATGTTTATTGCTCCACTCTTTAGGATCGTTGCGTGAAGTTACAGAGCCTGTAATCTTGTTCAACAAATAGACTATAAAATACTTTTTTTTCTGACATGTAGATCGAGATATTAGCGTGTTCAATCAGAACGTCGATATTTCACTGATGCTAACCGTTTGGCCTCTATTACTTTTATTGAATACCAGTTTTCTAGTAACTTTGAGTAGGGTAAACATAAAAAGTTACAGTTTACACTATAAACATATCAAGTTTGATGATTGTATTGCATGCTACAATTTCCCGAGTCTCCTCGAGCCGTCGACATTACAATCTGTACGCGTTCTCTACTCTACACAGTACATAGACGTGAACTCTGCGTACGTAAACCATGTTTTCCTGGCCACACCCTACCAATTACCATTACCGGCTCGCACCGACGTGGAAGAAACTCAAATTATATTTGAGCGGTACTTCCACTGGAAGCTATGTAAATATTGATAATCTAATATATAGTAAACTATTAGCGAGCCGCCTCAGCTTTATTCATATTATGTTGATAGTTCATAGCTACGAAGAGTGCGCTTAGCTCGTGATGATAAATTCATGGCACACGGTGCAGGTGGCAAAAGCGACGCGTAGTGCCAACCAACCGTTTCGCTGTAAATGATTTCTTCGGTTGCGTGCAATTTTGAATCTATGACATGACACCCTAGACGGTATTCATTTAAATGGTTAATGTAAAGGACAATTTTAATCTACATTAAATACCCGAGTTAACTGTATATAGATAAACACTGATTCGGAGAAAATAGCTTTGCAAATAACCTAGTATTTTTAATTATTATTTAGAAGATATAAATGGTTACCTAGTCAACCTTAAGAGATAGACATATGACATCGCAAACTTTTCTCTAGTTCGTTATTTTGATGTATATCTTTTAAAGTTTATCCAGCGTACTGCATAAAAATCCGTTGCGTGGTTTAGAAGAAGTAAGCTGATATACAGACAGACGCGGACAGTGATTTTCTTTTATACTATATATTGATAATAAACGGTATATTTAAATTAATTAAAAATAAAAAGTATAAGCATATAGTTTTATAGGCTTTTGTCATGATTACGAATCCCACTGTTTTTATTAGGGTAATGCAGTATGAAAATTACTTTTTTTGTTACTTGATTGATTTATGTAAATGCACCACGCAAAATAAAATAGCACTGCTATTTAACATGAGTAATATTATTTCTATAAAATTACTAGCAACATACCCCGGCTTCGCATGGGTGCAATATACTAATGAGGAAACTGAGACATGCGCTTAAGAAAAATATACTAAGTAGGTTTGTGTTGTATGTATAACGTGCTTATCTCCAGTCGATTAGGATGTGCGTTATCCGTCAATCAGTCAGTTAGTGAAATAAGAAGAGATAAAGTTTATCGACATTATTATTAATTTATAAATAACATTCTCAAATATTCTTAGAAACACTGTCTTAATCACCCAGTCTTATCCTCAAAAAATACTTGCAGGGTATCTGGAACAAAACTATAACACTAATACTATACAGTATTACTGTACTATATAGTACGTAGTAGTTAACAGAATAGCCAAATCAAAACTGTAATAGTAATAAGAGAGTAGATTCAGTGTTGCAAGCAATAACGAAAAGTTGGACACTGAATGGATATTGAAAATATTCCGAATGGAACGAGCAAAAATTGTCTATTCATTAACTTCAAATAGCCTAAAACCTATAACTCGTAGAGTATTGAAATATATATGAAAATATAGCTTATGTTCTCTCCAAATAGCATAGCGTTTATCCGAGTGAAGCCTTACAACCCCTCGGAGCCAACCAGCGTTAGTTATTTTGCGTGAGGGCACACGATATTTTTATTCATGGCATTTAATAATAGAGTAGCGAACGCCACAACCGACGACGCGGGATCGATGGAAATACACATGCCTTTTTATGGTTATCAATATGACACGGAACAACGTTCATAAGTGTCTGCAGTTTATTTCTATACATTCCTATACATTCATATTTTATATCCCAATTGTTTCAATCAAAAGGCGTTACGTATTATGCTGAATTTTACCCCCCCCCCCCCCCCCCCCCCCCCCAGATAGCCATGACGACCAGTCCTACGCTGCTGAAATCCAATAGCATCCTACAACCTTCACCAGGTCGTCGGTCCTGTCCACCTTGTGGCGAGACTGCCCACGCTGCACCCACGCGGTCGCCACTCAAGAACTTTTCGGCCATCAATTATATGTATAAGCTAAGTGCTCAACCCACTTCCACTTAAATCTAGCAATTCTTAGAGCTATATCAATGAATTTTTGTCCTTATACGGATCTCTTACGGTCTTTAGTAAATCATCTACATAATATTTCTTTTTATAAAATTGTGTATATAATATATTATTGTTTTTTACAAAAAATGTGAATCAAGAAAGTATTGGAAAAATTACCGTTAACCAAGCGAGAATTAGAAAATTACAAATCGAGATAAAGGTGAAAAGAAAAGTGAAACAAAAGGAGTTAGTAAATATTGAACAATACAAAGCGACACAGCCAGTTGCCGGACGCATTGAATAGATTAATTGAATTAGATCAACGCCGGGCTAATAGGATTAAAATCTGTAAGCGCCAGGCTTACCTGGGCCCGTTTAGCTTGTCTAGCTATAGCGTCCACTCCCACTGGTCTTCATGATTTGTTTTAATTCTTGACTATGCTTAGATTTTTTGGCAAATATACGATAACGGTTTCACCCGAGTTAAATTTTATCCGACAAAGATTTTTCTCTTTCCGCAAGTACAAATTATTTTAATTTTTCTATATCTTCCAAACTATATGTCCAAATAGAATACTCTAAAGAGAAACAATTAACTTCTATAAATTGTCTTAATAAATGACTTTTTAATTTTCCACAAATCTTTGTTACAAAATACCTTATTCTGGCTTATATATAAGAGATAGCTATATACTATAGCTGACTATTTTTAGATATACTAAGGAGCAATATTATTGTAGAACATTATATTTCCGTATCATTAATGATTACGCTAACGCACACGGTTAAAACAGTTCGGGAGGGTCTCGACTTCCGACTTACGTAGCAAAAATCAATGTTTAAGGCTATCTGAGAGTTATAGCCTAATCTTAAATAGCCTATACTATTTTCCTCGAGAGTCTGTCTGGTTATCATATACAAAAAGCGTGTTTAAACAAACAGACAAACAATAAACTTTTCCGCTTTATTATATTATAATACGATATACGATATGAGTAGTGGACTGATTCGAATTCCTTGTTTGAGCATTTGATAGGAACTTACTGATTTTCTAGGAAATTTACCAATAGGTGAAAAGTTTGGACGGATAAATTATGAAGCGTTCTAACATGATTGGGCATTTTAATACACGTTTGGCAAGCGACAAGCCAAACTTTTAATCTTGCACTAAAATACAAATTCACGGCTTAGAATTTCAGACAAAAACTACATAGATTGAGTGAGGCCGATTTTATGAATTATTATATAGATCATCCCGTCCGTTTTCGGGTATACCCGTTCATTCAGGCTTAACTGGGGACTACGGACTGAATGAAGTTTTTATAGACTTCTTTTTTTAGACTAACGTATCATAAATAACCATGATGCGATAGGTTTAGTATTTTTAGGTTTAAACTATACAGTTTAACTATAAAACTAGGCTTTCTAGCTCAACTCAACTCTTCAACCTATTATAACTGGATTGAGGACTAACGTTCTTTTGAGTTTGGGTTTACAAAGGTATAGGCTTCAGTGGTCAGTAAAAATTAATTACAATAATATCATTTAAAAAAATTACACATTACCAAGCTAATTTCGATCAAGTTTTTGCACGACAATGATCTAAGATCTTAGAATTAAGGTGTCAGACTTTACTAATTTCAAAGTAAGACTTTAATTTTATTTCTCAGTTTTATTACTTTTTTACATTAATACTTTTATGTCGAAAGTAAAATGAAGAGGAAGTTTGCAAAATTAATTAACGTGTATATGTTATTTTCAATAAAATTTTATTTATTTGATATTTCGGTTCTCGTAAGTATACAAATTGAATAAATTCCATGTTTCCCGTTTCACCGTTTGTCCTACAATTAAATGCGGCTCACAAAAATATCCGTTCCGTCGGCAAACATGAATGTGTCTTAACGAGCTTCTCTAAAAGAGGAAATCATGTGGATGCGCTCGCTTACAGCTCACGATACAGTCACGTAACGACTTTTTTATAACATTTTTATTTATGATAAGTGAAGTAGCAGTCAGTTTTGCTGTTCATAATAAATAGTCACTGCAGCTTATAAATAAATAATATATATTTATAACCCCATTCTACAATCTGGAATACATCATCTCGAATAGTGTATAGCTGCAGAAATAACTATTTTATTGCACGTATGGATTTCCTAACCAGTAAATTAAAACATTTTAATTTGCTCTTAATAAATGATTACAATTTTATGTGTAATTTGTCTCTGTCAGTAGACGATAAACCTGAAAACTGCACTTGCATCAGAAGTGCTAAATAATGGACTGTTTTTTTTTGTGTAAAAATAATTTAATGTTAATTTTGTGAATCAGCCCAACCTATGTAGCTATGCTTGGTGTTTCTTTTAAGGATTGAATCAGGAATGATGCAATCAGATAGAGAACTAGGGTTATCGACATAGCTCAAAGAATTAGCTCGCTAAAGTGGCCGTGGGCTGGCCACATATGCCTAAGAACTGGTAACCGATGAGAAAGGCGTTTAGGTAAGTGAAGTGTGGGACGCCCTGCAAGGCGGAGTGACGACCTGCACAGGGTGGCATGATTCGACTGGGTGCGAAGGACCGAAGATTAGGTCCAGTGGAGATCCTTGGGGAAGGCCATGTCCAGCAGTTGACGGATACGGACATTATTTTATTTACGCCAGAGAGATACATCTTTTTACGTGTGTTCATAATTAGGAACTCCATTTTTCTAAAATAATAAAATAATGAATTATAATATATCTTTTAACTACATCAACTTACTTACTTTCACTATACAACTTTAGGGACCACGGTGCGATAAAAGGACTCCGCTGTGAGGTTATATCGCACAGCCATACGTTACACATGATTCATATTTGCCAAAAGTTGAGACAATTGAGAAACAAAATTGTTTTAATAATGATAATAAGTATATTTTAACTTACTGGTGATATCAAATATTATGTTCTTTTTTATTGTATTTTTGTCCTAATCTGCCCTAACCAACACGGCACAACTTGGATTTTTTGTTGTTAAAACGTACAAATACACCTGTCTACAGTCGACCTCTTGACTAGTTCATTTCAATGTAAGTAGGACTGTTCTAAGACCACTTACTATGCATTATTAGAACGTGCGGTTCACATAGTCCACACGCAATAATATATAAGTCGATTCATCAAAAGCATAAACTCGAAGCCGATGTAGGTATATGTAGACCACAGCAATTATCTATGTACTGTACAAAATAAGGTCTATCTAACCAGATATGTGTCGTATGATATAAATGTATTAAAACGGGGGGTGTATTCGCGTCTACCAATTACAGACTGCTCCCCGATAATGTAACACTAACGAACGATAACAAGTCGTGTTTACCAACATCCACCCCCACGTTCACCCCCTTACTGTTCGGGAATAAATAATTTTGTGCTCAAAAGCACTCCTCTTGACTATTTTATGATCTGCCTTTCCGATTTTTGAGGATTTTTTAAACTATTTAATCGTGAACTTCTGACATTTTTATCTGAATTAAAAAAAATACATTTTTAAATAGATGTTCAGCAATAAGTTATTTGTTTATTTACAGATTTGAATGATTATTTTTTTGTTTGATAGGAGATACCTAAAATGTGGTCCCAATTTAATTTCATTGGCATTTGACCTTCAATTTCGAAGATATACGAAGAAACTCTTCAAAGTCATTGAATGTTGTTTACTTTTTTGTTAAATATTGTCTTGTTATGATAATTGATTGGACATAAGTGAAGCCAAAACGAAGTATTAGCATGCAATATAAATTAGAGTATGAAATGATCCAGCACGAGACTCAAACCTTCTGGGACCTGGACAGTCGGCACCGATTCTAACTTCACATACTGACCGCTTTTTTAAATCCAGCGATCGGATTAATTTCCTATCCGGTAGTAGTTTGTTGACACTCATAAGTGCCTGCCTTCTTAGGGCTTAAATTGAATAAAACAATTTTATTTTTATTTATTTTGAGCAAGAGGTATTTTATTATTTAAATTACAGTTTTCTTTAAAATTTCCCTAAAACGCGGCCAAATTATCCTTAACCAAATGGTTTACATAAGAGATATCAAAAATAAACAATCCTCACATTATTATATACCAGTTTAATACACAATATGTCTATATTTGCAACCCTCGTTGAGGTGTCCATAATTTTAATGAATACTTCAAAATAACTTGGTAGTTTTTCTTGCGACAAACATGGAACATGATGCATTATCTCTCGAACTATCAAACTATATTCAAAATTGTATAAACCTGTATTGTCGGCCTTTCTAATTATTGGTATATTTTTTTAATTAGAAATCTTCTATTTTGTATAATAAAACCATACACACTGGGCTCCGGAACCATAGCTTTACGGTAACTCCCAACTCGACACAAACAAAGAAGTTCTTTACCGTACTGTGACGCTGTGGAACTATCTCTAAATGAGCATACTCCCCCCTTCCTACATAATGGAATCCTTCAAACATAAGGTGAAGGGACAATTGAGCATGACAGCATTACAACAACGACAACGATGGATTGTAGATCTCTCAGTACAGTGCCGTCAGTTTGTAGTGCTAAAATAAATAAAAACTATGTGTGCAATTCACACGTGGTAGAAGTGAAACCTTCACATATTTTTTTTTAATCAGAAAATGGTCAAATAACACTACTTTAAAATTTATGAAAATGTACATACAAGTTCTCACAATCATTATTCACAATATCATTTTCAATTAATACTCATTTGTAATATCCATGGTAACCTAACACAATAACAATCAGTAACAGCTAAAGAAGTTTTCACTTCAAAAATACGTTGACGATATCTAACTTATAGGCCGATCATCACTCCGACCTCCGCCACATACATACAAAGAGAAGTCTCCTATAGATGTAACAGAGATGGTGTCATACAGTCAGACATTTTTTAACAAATATTCGTTTAAGTGAGAAAACGATAGGGCCCGAGGACCTTTGGGCTGTCAACGAGTTTGATGTAGGTAAATTGACCTCCTATCGGTTCAACATTTCAGCCAATTGGACATAAACGAGTTCGGCTCTTGAAAGGATTTTTACGTCTCTAAATGTACTCTGTATGTGTCGCATTTAGTTTATTCATTCCATTACTTATATACATAAAAGCCAATTTAAAAATAATGACATCATAGATTAATTATTGTTCTCCGGGCCGCTTCAAATAGATACCGCCGGCATACTATAAAAATGAGGCAATCAAAACTACGCCGAATCGGCGTATTCAAGATAATATCATATCCACAATACTATCATATTGACAAGCATCATTTATCAGCATCACGATATTGAGTTGCCGTCTTTTATGAGCTAATGTTTGTAGTTAGCGCGGTTTGTAGTTGAAGCGCCAGTGGAAACCAATCATTAATCTATGATTTACATAGTGTTAATGTCATCAACTTTGATCAGATATTATAGTGGTTTGTCGAAGGGCCAACTATGTCGATTAGACCTCCTAATTTCAGTGTTTAGCCCTAAGTCAGCATAAGGTCTGCAACTAATAACCTAAATCCGTTCTTCAGGAACGTTCAGCTATCCGTCTGCTTTTTTTTGTTTTTTTTTTGACTGACCTTACCTTACTGTTTGCCTGAGAGGCCCTATCCAAAAACAGAGCCACTGATGGCTTTTACAGCTTTACCGGGCCTGGGGGCGAGTGCTTAAGGCACACAGCCGCGAAAGCGTGGGCAACATGTGCAAGTGTGCCAAAGTGACCGAACTTCGGCTTGGGCTGTTGATTTCGCGATCTGACTGAGCTATCCGTCTGTAGTCTGGGTGAAGGACGTAGTATGATTCAAAGTAGTTCCAAGAACTTCTACTTCTTACGCACCGTGCGAAGACTCCTCTTTTTTCCTGTTTGTGGTCGAACAGTCGTAGTCGTAATAAGTTTTAACAAGACAATTTTTAGCAAAAAAGAATGTCAGCTTCAATGATTTTGAAGAGTTCTTTGGTGTTTCTTCGAGGTTGAAGATCCAATGTCAATGAAATGAAATAGGACCACCTTTTCCAAAGAAAAAATAATCATTGAAATCGGTTCAGAAAAAAAGAAGTTATGGCTCTGAACTTCCATTTCAAAAAATACATTCGAATTTAGAACCCCCTTTTTTTTAATTCGGTTAAAAAGGCAGTGTCCTTTGCGATAGATATCAATAACAAACTTAAGCAAGTTTATCAAATAAAAATACTATAATTTGACCAATCGATTTTCCACTAAGACTGCAATATGCTCAACTTTAAATAAGTTGTTCGAACATTTCCTATGTTGCATTGTACATACAAATGTGATATTTTTCACTCGTCGGGAATCGAATTTGAACACACAAAGGCGTGCACTATAGAAGCACTGACTTACGTCGCTACAAAGACTCGAAGACATTTGTCGACGTGAGGTGAATCGACTACGGCTTACGTCAAGGGTTTGCTTATTTATTTTACCTTATAATACTTACTATACAAATTAAACAGGGTAGAGTTATCTATACAATATAGTAGCTGACTCGCGCAACTTTGTCTGCATCATGTAAGAGAGAGAGAGAGAGAGAGAGAGAGAGAGAAAAGGTTAGAGAGAGTGGGTCGTAGGCGCTGTATTATAGGTACCGCCCGCCTTTCACATTATTCTGCCTAATAAAATTGCGCTCGCGGGACTTGATCTTTATTTTGCTGCCGAGCTATTTTAAAACTGTGATATCTCATAAGGTATAAATACTTGTGATGAATAACGTATTTATTTCAATAAGGATTAATACAATGTATATAATAACACCTTCGCAGATACTTCATTATTTTAGAACAAATTGTAAGGTACAAAGAAATGGAACGTATTTATTTAAGAAAAGGATAGTTTATTTAAGTTTTGCAAGTATGAAAGAGTAAACGAATGAAGAGAATGACAGGAAGTGTGTAAGTGAGATAGTTTATATATATTGTAATTAGTGTAAGAGGGAAAGAGAATAAAACGAATATGGTGTCAACCAAGTCTTTTTATTTACATGGCGCTGAGACAATTTGGAATAATAAAAAAAAAAGTTGAAGATATGTTACGAAAATAATAGTAGAGTACGTTTAACCTAACTATTATACGCAAGCACTACGTATTTGTGCAAAGAAATACTTCAAAGTTATCGAAATTATTCAAGATTCATTTTGGCAACATATGGCCGTAAATTATTATAACAATGGAATCTACAAAAACAGAAGAGTTGGAAAAATTCAATGTGAATCAGCTGAAAGAAGAGTTAAAAGTAAGATTTTTGCCAATAACAGGTATTAAAAATGATTTGGTTGAAAGATTAAGGCAAGATAATATTACGAAAATAGAAAATGGAAGCTTAGAATATTACAAAAATGAAAAGATAAGGCGAGAATCAGAACAAATGGAACTAAAAAATTTAAAAATGGAATTAGAAATATTAAAAGGAAAGGAAAAATCTAGTGAATATGATGCAGAAATACAACAAAAATGTGATCCAATATTAATTAATATACTACAAACACAGTCAGAGTTGCTAAAAAAACTAGCAAACCCTACACAAGGTATTCAAGTTTTTTCAACTTCAGATACAAGTCAGGCAATACCTATATTTGGTGGATACAGGACGGAAAACGGGAAAGATTGGGTGAGACAAGTGGAAAGAGTAGCATCTTTGGCATGTTGGTCAGAAAATTTAACATTAGTAAATGCTTCTATGAGGCTCAGAGGTCCGGCAAACGATTGGCATAAAGCATATGGAAAAATGGGAGAACGACCAATACCAGAAACCCCAATGCAAGTTATTTCTTCAGACCATATTGTTGCATTACCAGAGACACAGTCAGGTAACAAGTACATCTTCGTTCACATAGATCATGCTACAAGATATATTTTTGCAAAACCAACATATACACTGTCTGCAAATAATGTTATAGAAACGATAGAAAATGATATTATTTATGTATATGGGCCACCATTAACATATATATCTGATAGTGCACCTTGCTATACAAGTCACTTAACTCAAAATTTTTTTGCTAAATTTGGAATAGAACATATACCTACAACCCCATATACACCCCAAAGCAATGGATTAGTGGAACGTGCCAATGCCACAATAGTATCAACGTTGACAAAGTTTGCAATGGATAATTCAAAGGAGTGGGATAAATTATTACCAAAGGCAGTATTAGCAATTAACATATCAAAACAAAAAACAACAGGATATTCACCATTTTATTTAATGTTTGGATTTGAACCCAGAATTCCACCTAATGAAATACATTTTGGAACAATAATTAATGATATGGAAAGACAAAATCAACTAGAAAATTTATAAGCAGCCAGAGAAAAAGCATTACAGAATATAAAAAATGTACACTTATATAATAAAAACAGATTTGATTTAAGAAGAATAGAACATAGGTTTGAGGAGGGAGATTATGTGTTATATGAATGGGATAAACCTTCAGATACAAAATTAACGCCCAAATACAAAGGCCCATTCCAAATTACAAAGAAAATTGGTTCAGTGTGTTATGAGATACAAAATGTACAAAAACCGTCAGTTAAGAAGATAGTACATGTTCAGTTCTTGAAGCCCATGTACGAGCCCCCTAATTTACATTCTATTTCAGCAGTATCTTATACCAACTATGATGATAGCTATGATGATGCCTACAAAGAGGTACAGAGGGAAATACAATCTGAAACAAAACCATATGTGACAACAAGAGGGAGACCAACAAGAATTCCAATATCATATTGAGTTTAATTTATATTATAATTTTTTTTGTGTTTGAACTCAATAAGTTATTTAGAAATTATTTTTAGTTGTTTTTTAGTATAAAACTGTACCTAATATAGAAATATAGTAGTCATTCTTATTGTAAAGTTAAAAAAAAAAAAAAAAAAAAAAATTCAAGTTAAAAGATAAATTGTTCAATGTAAGATAAATTATTATTAGTTTTTCTCAAATCAATTAGTATTAGAAGAACATGTAAGGTTATGTAGTGTGAAATTAAATTTTTATTATTCGGTAATATAAAAAAAATTGCAATTTCAAAGGGCATGTAAGGTACAAAGAAATGGAACGTATTTATTTAA
Source organism: Saturnia japonica (assembly GCA_033032175.1). Classification (NCBI taxonomy): domain Eukaryota; kingdom Metazoa; phylum Arthropoda; class Insecta; order Lepidoptera; family Saturniidae; genus Saturnia; species Saturnia japonica. Next base: position 18,601,005 of record CM065318.1, read on the forward strand.
GAAAAGGATAGTTTATTTAAGTTTTGCAAGTATGAAAGAGTAAACGAATGAAGAGAATGACAGGAAGTGTGTAAGTGAGATAGTTTATATATATTGTAATTAGTGTAAGAGGGAAAGAGAATAAAACGAATATGGTGTCAACCAAGTCTTTTTATTTACAAAATTTTATTACAATAAAAAATGTTTTCACGACTATTTTTTAGAACTTTGAAGAGAAACAATTTCCGTCACACGATTGTTGCGTAACTTTAACCATTTACGCAGCGAACGCAATGTAAGCTGTTAAAAGAAATAAAATTTGCCCGTTTTTCTAACATTTTTTATTGACGCTCCGCTCCTATTGGTCATAGCGTGATGTTATATAGCATATAGCCTTGCTCGATAAACGGGCTATCCAACACTGAAGCATTTTTTCTATTCAAACCAGTAGTTCCTGAGATTAGCGTGTTCAACCAAACAAACAAGCAAATTCTTCAGCTTTATAACATTAGTATAAATGGGTGTTAAAGTGTGTCAAAAACATCTGAAATACCCACCTAAGGGATCACCTGCTGAAAATTTTAACCAAACGGCAAAAGTGGTGAGCCACTCTTGCATTACCCCATCATGATCAACATAGAGAAAACCCGTCATAGTGACTAGTTATGATACGTCGTGTCATCGTTTGTCTGGATTAGGAGTGAGTCGTACTTATCGGAAAGATTTAAAAGAACAGATAAATAAATACTTGTAAATAACAGATTTACAAGTAACAGTGAAAAATCGTTCGTACATACCTGTTCCATAGAATAGTGTGTGACAGAAAAGTAAATAGTTTCAGTTTGTAACATGCTCCTTTCTATTCAAACTTAAGGATGTTTACTTTGTTAGAAGGAGACACAAGAAAATGTAACTTGGGACAAGCTGTTTACTCTTCTAAATTATATGTATGTTACCGGCTGTAAATAAAGAGGGAAATAATCGGCTACTCTCAGCTTCGTAGAGCGTTGTCTCTGTCGCAGGGAGCACTAACAATGCTCGAAAGCGTCAAAACGGCGCTTAATGTACTGAGTGACCGTCACGATGCTGTACAAAGTCAAAAGTAGCCAATTAGCCCACAGTTTAGCCCGATGTGCATTATTTTAAGTCAGTAATTGTAACAGGCTGTTATTTTGGGATAGGTTACTGGAAGTGTCATTCCTCTGGACTACCGCTGTTGGTGTTCTTATAGGTTTATGTTCTGTTTCTTAATTACATATATTAGGCATCTCGTTTAATGTTTTTTTTTGAAGTTGCTGTTGTTTTTGTATTTATAGAAAGCTCATAATATTATATACTATTGTTTATTTAATATATCGTAAGACTCACGTTTTTACTTTTAAGTTTTTAGTGTATTTCTTACTGTATGTCTTGCCCCAACGGAAGACCAGCGCTAGTTACTTATAAACAGCATTATGCTGAGCTGTAAATAGTTGTAAATATTTTCAAAATGTCTATGGTTTCGAATGTCCTCGCTACAAATAAATCTTTCTTTTTTTATTTTACCTGTTCACCCCCAGTCGGGATCAGCCAATGTCCATTCACCTGCTTAGAGGCGTTTAACAAGTAGCCAATATTATAGTAAAAAGCAGAAACAGGAATCTACTAATAAAGAAATAAATGCGAGGTGGTAGAGTGCTTGCACCCGAGTGGATCGCGACTACCCACTACGCATAGCGTTTAGAAATCAGCCAGTGGTATAACCAGCTACCGAGAGGCTTACGAGCTGACATAATAGTGTTGACCACCGATGGTATATTGATCTTTCGGTAGTCACCGTTGGTATCCGATAGTACTATGCTTTAGAGATAGGGCACAGAAAAAATTATTTAGTTATTTGTCTTTACTTGGAGCAGTTCTACTGATGGAGAAGATCGCAGTCAAATGACCTAGTATTATGCTCTTGTGGTGAGTTGGGTTTCCAGAGCTCCTTGGGTAGAGGGGTTCAAGATCGGCATCGCGTTAGTGGTACCTATGGTATTACAAGCGTTCATAGGGTACAGTAGACGCTTACCATCAGGCGGGGCATATGGTTGTTCGCCACCTTTGTTCTATAAAAAAACCATGAGGCACAATGCTGCCATTTTGCCTTGGTATCTCATAAAAAACTAAAGTGTATAAAAACCCTTTTCTGTTCTGTTCTTTGTTCTAATGAGCACTTTTGCGATTAATTTATACAGCTTCTATTACAATTAATAAAATTGAAGGGTCTGTTTGTAATGTCAAAATAAATGCTTCCCAAAATAACACCCATTTCTTAAATTTTTGTCTGCCTGACTGTCTCTTTGTTCTGGGTAATCTCCAAAACAGTTGGGCCAACTTTGCCAAGACTTATCAATTCGCCCGCATAAATGGCTTACGCTGAGTAAGTCTATCTTCTAAGAAATATCCACAATAAGCATTTTTGTCAGAAAAATAACAGAGAGTGAGGGTAGCAAGATTCCCGCGTGTACCCGACCGACGGTATTCTGTAGTCCATGTGAGCGAAGCCGCGGGCACTGCTAATAAATAAATAAAAGAACATACACGTAATAAACAAACATAAAGCAGTTTATATACATACAGAAATGGTAGGTATCCATTTTGCGAAACGTCAGGACGCGCTCGGTGCTCAGCGACTAGGAATTCCGCTTTGTGATTTGTGGCCCTTAATATTCGTGCTGAAATCCAACACAATACATATTTTTGACGGCGAAAATATACATTTGATAAACAGTTTATTATCCAAGGACACAATACGGTGGTCCGTTTCCGTTGCTATATTTCCTATTACCCCTTTTATAAAGGAATGAAGAATATTTTTACTTTGCACAATATTAGCAACATTGACATATTTTCAAATAAGTTATCCCCTTACAAAAATAAACTTTTTAATTTGCTATATTATAATATATATTTAACTGGTGTATGTTTTTAGTTTGCTTCTTTTAACAGAGTTCAACAAAAGACGGTACTAAATTCGAATGTATATTTTTTTAAATAAATGTTATGCTATAACTTGTTTGTTTATGAACTGATTTCAATGATTCTTTTTTTTGTCGGATAGGGGATACCTCAAGGGTGGATAAACTTTTAATCTTATTGGCATTGGATTTTGAATTTCGAAGATACACAAGGGAACTCTTCAAAATAATTAAACCTGAATTCCTTTTTTGTAAACAAATGCCTTGTATTAGTTTGTCTTAATATTTTTATGTACGACTAATTTCACTAAATCATATAATTGCTATTCAGAATTTTTCTTAATTGTTTTGCGTACTAAATAGGTACGATTTAAAAAAGAGGTATGTGATTTGAATAATATTCAGTAAAGTATATAGTTAAAGTTGCTATTTATACTTTAAATAATGCAATACTAACAATAATTATTTAATTAATTAATAAAATATCCCATAATAACAAAAAAAGTGAATATAAACTTTACGGGCTTCATTGAAAAACGATTCTCACAGTTCATCTTTGAGCCGAGCCAAATGGTTCTTGCGATAAATCACGTAAAAAATTTAAGCTTACGGATTTCATATCAACATTACACTGGTTTAACCATTCAACCATCATAATTTCCATCCTTTAAAATTAATGTAATTTTGAACTATAGCATGACATCATGACAAGATACAGATCTTCACTTCATTTATTCAATCTGGTTTACAAGTTCACAAATCCATACAAACTATACCAATATTCATAAAATAAAACTCAAGTTGTTTTTTTGTTTGAACTCGGTGATCTCTAGAACTACCAGTATTATTTGTACGTTTGTTTTATTTTTGTACGTTACAGCTCATTTCTTAAAGATGACTATAGGTAATATATCTTCACGCAACGAGCATAAGAAATGGAGCAAAAACTATTAAGCTAAAAGAACAATGATTAACAACAGCGGTACGCGGTGGAAAGTTACTTGAATAAAAAAAAGAACACTGGTGAAACCGTGGGTCGTGTAGCGACATCTCTCGCCACAACTGACGCATCCTACATAGCGAAATCAGCGACATCTATCGAGCCACATAACAAACGACGCATCCTACATCGCGCTATAGAAATTAACTCAACAATTGAGTATATATACAAGAACCCGACTACAACCGTTGGGCAGCTGCCCGCCAGACATAACACCCGTCTGGTCAGAGGATCCTCCCTTATCTATGGCGGATGAGGAACTTTACTCTATGTTCTACACCTGCGCTAAAGTGGTGACCCCAACGTGATACGACGTGCATATTATAAATGAAACATTTCTCCGTGTATCCGTTAGTCTGCTTATTATTAATTCATAGATAGTCTGTAGGCAGCTTTTAGATTATACTTTGTTACATTAGGTAACATAAGAAATAATTAATAATGATACTAATGGAAAACCATGTCGGATTAAAAAATATGCCGGCAGCACGTTCTGTTGCAATACTCTGCTTAAACCATTAAATATATAGAGTTAACAATGCGATGAAGCAAATAATTTTAAAGGACGAAAATATTTACAAGGCAAAGGCAAGAGAGAAAAAAAATTATTTTGAGAATTTCCTTTGTGTATATTCTACGTTTAAGGTCCAATGCCAATGAACCACCCTTGAGGTACCCCCTTTCTAACGTAAAAAGAATCAGAAAATCGGTTCATAAACAAAGAAGTTATGGCTGAACATTCACAAAAAAACACATTCGTTTTGATAACCTCCGTCTTTTTTCTTTTTTGAAGTCGTTTAAAAAATAAATCAACAATATGATTTGCAGGCCGACCTAGCAGTTACGCCTGGCGATGGTTTCTAGATCCGTCGATGGTCACCATTATTTTTGGATTGTATTATTACTACCATCGGGTACAGAGTTGTCACTTTGACGTGCTACGAAAAAAAAATCAACTTTTTGATCGACTTCAAAAAATGGAAGATACTCAATTGGAACGTAATTTTTTTAGCGATGTTCTTTTAGCTATTACTTCTTTGTTTATGAACCGATTTAAATGATAATTTTTTTAGGATAGGTTGATCTTAATTTAAACATTTAAGATGTGGAAGTTGGTTTTCTTTTTTGTTACAAATTTGTCTTGTAGTTATAAGTAGCAATTAAGCTTCTCATAATACATAAGGTTGTGCTTATGTAGTTAAGGGAAACAACTTGAAATATTCAATTATATATTGAAGACTAGGAATCTTTTTAATTTTTTTAATCAAGAAATTTGGAAGTATCTGCGCAGATGTAGTGTGAGAGTAAGTAATTTTGGTAGAAAAACAAAGTAAAATAAATAATATGAATTATAATTAAAATTACTTATAGTTAATATTTATAAACAAACAGTAATAACAATAAAAGTAACAGGAGACGAAGGAATTCCTACTGTATACCTACAACATTATTGAAATGTAACAAAATTTTCAAGATATTTGCAAACAAATCCGTGCGCATAGGAACGCAACCCCATTTCCGGGTGTATTAATATCCAAGAAGGTAATAACGGAAAGCAAATTTTCATCATCAAGTATTTAAGATGGGTTTATTTAATTTCCCGACCCCGCAGGAAGTAATACGCAATCACAACTCGATTCCGTATATCAAATGTCATTCTGTCATCCACATTTGTAGGTAAAACAGTAACAACCCCGAGTTCCTTCGAACTGCATCGAAGGGTTCAGTTCAAATTCGAAAACTGGAAAGATGAAGGAAAAACATGATGAACAGAAATGTCACGCGATGGATCTACGGCATTTTTTTAAAGATCTTAAGGGCCCTATCCAAAAACAGAGCCGCTGATGGTTTTTACAGCTTTACCGGGCTTGGGGGCGAGCGCTTAAGGCTCTCAGCTAAGAAAGCGTTCGCAACAAGCAAACAAGGGTCTATCTGCGGCATTGTCTAGCTTACTTGGCTAGCTAACCTCAAGTAGAAAATCTGCTAACAAGCATCTATTGATGAATTTACCTATTTTAGTTTTATTTTATTCTTCGGCTGCATATTCATTATGGTGTGTACTGAGGCAATCGATCAACTGATATCAGGCTTATTGGTTACCTTGATACACATATATGCTGCCAACAAAACAAGACTGATTCCACATATAAACACCCAAGCGCAGAGTTAGCGACCATGTTTACCAGAGTAAAACCACTTTGTGTGGAAACTTTAGGAAAAAATCATGTATGTATATGGTGATGTTATGCTAATAGGCAGTATTGTATAACTGTACCAGCGTCAGAGACATATATTTTATTAAAATGTCTAAAATGACACCCATCAGCGTGTTACTTAATATTAAAATTGTGTGGAATTTTGCCTCGCCTCCTGTGTACAGTATCCATTTATTAATGATTATATTGGGACTAATTCACGAGAATATTATTTTCCTGACAAAACTGACTACTACTGACTACTCGGCAGAATTCTGTCCTAGAGATAAAGTGGAACCCTAGCGTACCACCAGCCATTTAAACGAGCAAAGGTAAGGTTGCATTACGTATCGCTTACTCACTGCCTTTCACGATGATACACTTACTTACTTTTGACCAAAATCCCAATCAAACCAAAATAACCTCAAGAGTTTTGCATTTATGCACTAATAGCGTGATCAGGACGTTTCCACTAACATTGGTGCTGTAATATAACGCACTATTTGAAGAAAAAAAAAACGTCATGTAATCTAAGCTAATAAGAAGGTTCTAAGAAGATATAGTCCCATATGACATTCTCTCAAATTGTCTACAGTATACTATGTCAATGTACACGTTAACATTACTTGAATAATGAACGCGTTCTTTTTCATTTTTCTTTATCAACTGGAAACATGCATGCGTTGTCAGCTCAGAATGGTTATATCATTATCTTCCACTATATTGTATAGAATGGGATAAGACAGGACATAAAGATATCGCTGCGAACATCCAGCACTTTATCAACCATAAAATAATGTTTTTCTTTTTCTGTACAACTTATTTCATAGTCACCCTACACTTGCGTATCTATTATTTATTCCTGTCTTTGTTTCAAAATTTAATAAACCTACAAAGACTACAATTTTGATGGAATAATATTATTTACATCTCTTACAAAATTTTATAAAACTCAGGCCGATTTCTTTTGTGCCAGTAAATGAGATACTAATGGGTATATCCAGTGCTATATCGATTTTCTGTTCACATGTACAACCCTGTGCTAAAATTACAAAATTTATTTATTTATTAAAAATAAAAACACTGACAATATTTATTAATATTATGACAAATTATACGATTATCGACAAAAAGACTCTAAACAAAGTTTATGACATGATTACATACGATGAACCGATAAAATAATTAATTAAAAAAGAACAAAAATTATAAAATGTAATAAGAAAAATAAATAAACTGTAACAAATTAAACTAAAATTCAAATATCAATATATATTATTCTACTTACAGAAACAAATAGATTTATATTTTTCAAGTCTATCCTCGAAGATATTTAAATCTGATATTTTATATTCCGCAATATAACGTGATACAATTCTATTCAACGAAGATAAAAGCCCCAAGTTTATTCGCTAATGATTGGTAACGAATACATTAAAAGTTGTATATTAAAATGGCGAACGTAGCATTAAAAAGGCACACTTACAGACGTTTCCCGAGGAAGTAAAAATAAATGTAGAAATATTTCGTTCGTCCTATTTCCTCCATAAAAACAAGCATGTTACGCGGCACCCTCACATATGGAGGTGGAACTACAATAAAACGTTAAATGATAATCACGAGATGTCCGCGTCGTTTCCGGCTAGCGAGTTCCGGCAACACGCATTAGCCATTAGCATGGCGGCCGGCGGCGACGTCACATCCGCTCATCCCCCACAGCTGATGTTTACTGTCAAAAAGAAAAACTCAACGTTACCTCCAGCAAAAACATTTACACATGACGTGTGGACCAATGATAATATTATACTAGGTGCTGAATTGCTCAACAGTAATTCTCACTGTTCCATTATTTAGAGTACATATAACGTTCACGTTGTGGTGATCGAGTGGTTCTAATTACTAATTGCAACTGGTAACACTGACAGTGAAGGAAAGAAGAATCGTGAAGAATCCTGAACGCATGAGAAATGTTCTTGTACCACTGTAAGTGGATAAAATAATAGTTAAAAAAAAAAAAAAAAAAAAACACGCTTTTATAAAAAATCCAATTTTTTTTCCTATTTTTTAGTTTGATTTTCTATAAAAGTGTGTTTTTTTAGTTTTTTTAAACTACCTTTTTTTCGATATCCTACTATGAAAATCAATGTTTTTCAATAAAATCAGGAAGTTCAGTTAGTAACCGAAAAGTTAAAAGTTCAGTAACCGTGTCTAACTATTTGAAATATTGAATTCTCATCGGTCCTTGATAAGTATGCCAAATTTCGAGTTAATCCAACGTTTTGAAGGAATTCAAAATCATGTTCAAAGTTTCCGTGACATACATACTAATATACGTATGAAGCTAATAAATGCGTGTTAAAAATAGAATTGTTGTTTGACATAGTAAAAAAGTAGTGAACTGGCGTGGCCAATAGTGCCAATAGAAGCTTTTGCCCAATAGTGAAGCACTTACAAACTGGTATTATTATTATCGTTCACATAAAACGTTGCGTATCTAATTCATTTTAATCAATTTTTTTTAGTTATCTAAACTGAAAGGGCATATAAACTAGAACAGTATTTTTTTTTTTAACTGAGAACATCATAATTAATCAAACAACATCATAATTAAATCAAATTACTAAAATAAACAATTTTCCCCAACTTCCTCTCGTTGCCAAGCAACATTATTTAAAAACAAACATGTTTTTAATGGAATCTTAAAGTGATATATGATGTTTTGTTTTAAATCAGAAACTTATGTTATTTGGCTTTTTAATATGTGGTGTAGTTTGCTTATTGTGGATAAGTGAAGCGGATTATAAATAATCGCAAGGAACATGCATTTTAAGTAGCTTTATTGGAAAGTACTAACAAGGACCGTACAAATCGTACAAATCTGGTCGTCACACCGTTTGGCCAATTCGATGAAGATCATAAACGTGAAAATCTAAACTTGCATTATAATAATAATAAAAAAATAAAAAGCCTTTAATTTCTCAATCGTTCTTACAGTTACATTTTTAAAATTATTTATACTTTTTAATTTTATTTTAAGGAACCACTCTCATGTGAAGGCCTCTTCCAAAGCTTGCCATTTTGCCAACGTGGGCCAGCTATTTTTTTAAATTTCGTCTTTCTAAAGTGTGTATAGTCTTCCTTGAAGGTGTTTGCCCTGTGGTCCTTTCAAAGACTTTACCGTTTTGGTCCATCTGTTGTCCTGAATGCGTGCCACTTATCCAAATCACTTCCATTTCAATTGTTTTGCATATATAAGAGCATCTATTATATTTAATTTAAATTTTATCTTTGTGTGTTTTATTTTTTGTATTTTCTTTAAATTTAGCGTGCTGCGTTCCTTTCCCCGCTAGCATACAGTACTTGTACTTACTTGCATTAACCGTTTTTAATGTGTTTCTATCTAATTCTCTCGCAGGCTTAAGTCTTTTTAAGTGAAATCTTTTTAGTGCCAATTTTTCGTTTCATCGAGTTTCAAATCACAAGGGTGCTGAAGAAATTTTCACATCAAAAAATCTACAACAAAGTAGAAAAAAAAAACTACAAAAAATCACAATATAAAATCGTATAAATTTCAGAGAACGGAATGAAATCACCATTTTAGCATAACATATACCTGTATTCCGTTTTTATTGCATAATTTATTTATTCCGGTGTGCTCGGGCGCTGCGTTTAGTGTCGCGCCTTGTATCCGACTTTACGATTACCTCTTAACATATAAACGGCCGGGTTTTGTGCACGCGCTTTTATTATTTTTGTATATGTATACTTTTTTATTATTTTTTCAAATATAACATCACTGAACGTGGTATCATGTGAGTCTGTAAGGTCTCAAGCATGCAAAATATATGTTCTAATACAGAATTGACAAATCTTTCTATATATAATATGATAGTTGTTTGTGCCGTTGTGCGCGCATAACGCAAAAACTAATGGATAACTTTGAACAATTTTTCGTACTTATCTAAAAAAAATTATCACAATAACATAATTCTCCAATAATTCTAGTCTAAATTTGAATCTTAACTAAACATAATAAGAAAATATTTAGCAAAAAAGAAAACCAACTCCAATGATTTTGAAGAGTCCCTGGTGTATCTTCGAAGTTGAAGGTCCAACGCCAATGAAATTTAAATGGGACCAATCTTGAGGTATCCCCTATCCAACGAAAAAAAAATCATCCAAATAGGTTAAAAGAAAGGTAGTGCATAGAGAAATAATTTTCTAAATTTCTCTTTACTTGGAGCAATCCGACTGGTGAAATACATCTACACAAGATCGCAGCCTAATAACGTAATTATCTTGGACTGTGTTCCTGAGGTGAATAGGGATTTCAGAGCTCCCCGGAGAACGGGGAATTGTGTTAAAAATATACAAACGAACAGAACCATAAGTGAAAAGCTAGTCTGCATTTACGACGCCCGATTCTTGTACATACGCAAACAAACATAAGGCAAAAATTTTACTTACACACGACGAAGGAAAAAACACTCATTCACCAACCCCTTACCTTTAGGGTTTGGAAAAACAACAATATTGGCAGCTACAAAACACAATTGCCATCGGAATTTCGACCTTAACCAAGTGATGTTTAAAATTATTGACTTTCACAGTGAAGGTTAATAATTTGGCGTGATAAATTTCAAATCGCAGTTGAAACCGTTCGCGCGGAAAGCGAGTAACTTAGGAACGATAATTTCAAATCAGACCGGAGCGCGGAGCTGAGGCGCGGTGAAGTGTGCAGATAAATTTTGGTCTTGCTACCGAAACCGCTTGGGCCTTATTTAAATAGGCTATATTACAATTCGAATCACGATAATATTATTTAAAAGAGGGAGATCGGTTGCCTGTTAATGGAATAATAAGACTTTGGGTGCAAAATAAAAGCAGTTAAGAATTCGAAGGTAGGCATAAATGCCTGGAATGTAGGGAATTGAGAGATGAACTACCATCAGCAAGTCAGGTATCAAGTTGCTTTCGTCGTGGGTTAAGACCGATGGAATATAAATTTGACGCCGTTAGAATTAATTTCTCAACAATGGGATATTCGCAGGCTAATATTATTAATATTTCACCAATATATTTACAAAATAGGATGGTAATTCACAACTGACTAATATTGCACTTTTAACGATAACTTTCACTCCACGTTCAGGTGCACCAAAAATATTTGCTGGAAAATATTTAAAAAATATAGTTAGAGATCATATTCAACAGTTTGTTATTTAAAATCTATTTTAGCTGCACTTATTTCGTATAGAGTGATACAGTAACTCATTCCAGTAGTTTAGTCGAATCAGGATAATGTTAAAGATGTTTATCAAACAGGCATACGGTATTCATCATAAACTATATAAGCAACTTCTAACTGATCCACAACCTTCACAGAGGACAGCTACTAGCAAGCAAGTTAGAATAATTATTATTCAGATGAACCATTACATTCTTTTGAAAATTACAGCCTTCAAATTACTTATTCACAGGTATTGTATAGGTTCGTCAGTTAAGGTACCGTAGTCGAACTTTAGCGTCTAATAAATGAATTTCATATATAGAAACAGGACAGACTTTATTTATATAGTTAACCGACCTCGATAGATAAAGAAACAAGGGAATGTAAAGTAAATATTTCAAAAAACATACATCCGAAGTTCTGCTGAACGTTGTCCCTTGAGAGGTGACATCAAACGCGTTTCTCAACCCGCTTGAGGTAAAAAGAGGTTGTAACGAAGTTATATTGATGCAACATGTCCAATAAAGCTACAGAATGTCTACAGAAGCACCAATTCCTTTCATATCCTCAACTTTTTTCTTGGTAAATCACAAATGGAAATAAAGATATAGTATATTTCATTCTATGCTGGCTTTATAACATGGCTTCAAAAATATGGATAAAAAGATTTCGATCTTATGCAAATTCAATATACTTATATTACAACTGGCAAACCCGGCTACGCGTTGCTATGTCACTTTAGAGTTCATATGGAACATTGATCCGATAGCTAATTACTAAACTTTACAGGATCACCCGCTAGGCTAATATGAAGATAGTCTGAAAATTTAAACAAAATCACTCCAGACGTTTTGCACTCTATAGGCAACATACAAACAACTTTTATATATGAAGAAGAAGGAGATAGAAGAAGAAGATTACACCTATAGGCTATTGTTGAGTTGGAGCGGTATGTGCGTGTATATATACCAAAATGTGTTACTAACAATACTGTTCAATAAACCAGCGTAAACAGTTGAACTATGTTTACTGAACTTAATGATAATTTTTGAACTGTCTGTATTAATTTATCTTGTACCTTCACTCTCGACGCACTCACCGCTCCCGCTGCTCATTATGTAGTCTATGGAAAAAATATAGCAATCTCGATGAAGATGTGTGTCAAGTCAACTCATATAAAAATCCACCTTAAACTCTTACAAAAAGGTTTAAAACCAAAAATCTACCTTAAATGAAGTTGTAACCCTTTGGAATTAAATACCAGCGTATGTCTCAATCAGCTAAGATCAAAGGCATGCCTTAGGGTGGAAGATTTCCCACCAGGTAAGCTCGGTTATATTGATGTTTCTCGTGATTTTAATAATGTTAAAACATATTGCGCTTGGCTTCACAAACGTATAGGTTTGCACACCCATAGGATTAAAAGCAACCAATGAGAAGGTTTTATTTGATGCTCAGAAAATTGTAGTTTTTGACAGAAATTAATCGAAATTACAAGATTTTTACAGATTTAAGTGTTTAGGATACACGATTAAAATAGATTAGGGAGTGTAAGTTTAGTTGAAAGATATCTTAGACACAGAAGGCTTTTTCAGCTACATGTGTGTTGATAACTGTGAAATAATAATGAGCAAAATCTGTATTTTATGAGATTTTATTGATATATTTGGCATTCAAAGTTTATCTACATTTCGATGCTTAGATATAAAAGAAGGACATTTTAAAGCAATTTATAGGCAATTATAGATTTAAGTGTTGGGGCTGCGTTATCCAGAATGTCAAGATGTTTTAATAAGGTTGGAAAGGCAATACAGATATCAAATTACGTACTTTAGATAAAATTGGTATTCATGGTAAGTAATATACGCATAATATTTCATTTTATGAATTTTAAAGTAGAATTTAGTTGTTTCAATAAACTGTAACTCAGATTCATGCAAAGTCCAAAATATTTATGAAAATCACAAACGTCTCTTTGTATTCGCTTACAATGAATAAGAGAAGTTTTGAGATATACTCCAGCACTATGCTTACTCGCTCCTTTGAGAGTTTGTGGGTAGTGCGCTTTCCAAGCATCTTTGAGATATTCAAAATTTCACACCACATTTTCTCTTCACCTCTACGAACGGCTTATAAATAAGTTAAGAGTGTTTTGCGGACGAATTCTCAAGCTGTCTGCTTACATCACTGTTTCTAAAGAACTATCTTATTTACTGTAACTGTTGCTTGGAAGATGGCCTTCGTTCTAAGAAATTAATAAAATTTAAAACAATGACTTTTAAATTTGCAAGTCTTGAGTTAACATTCTACATCGGACCTGAACTTTTGGTGAAAGAAAACATTATGATGAAATCATCTTCTGCTAATTTACTAGATAGCTGTTACACTCTCAGATTGTAAAGTCATTGTCAAATACCAAGCGGTGTATTTAAGAGAGATAGGGTATAAAGAAATTTGTTTGGAGATTTCTCTCTACTTGGGGCAGCCAAATGACCTCGTGTTGTGTTCCTGTGGTGAGTAAGATTTCCAGAGCTACCTGGGTTAAGGGGAGGTTAAAGATCGGTAATACGCTAGTGATATCTTTGATATTACAAGCGTTCATAGCCTACGGTAGCTGCTTACCTTCAGGTGGACCGTGTGATTGTTTGCCACCTTTATAGTTTAACAAGTCAATTTTAACCAAAAAGAAGACCCACTTCAATGATTTGAAAGAGTTTCCTTGTGTATCTTCGGAGTTCAAAGTTCAATGCTAATGAAATTAAAAGGTAGTCCAGCCTTGATGCATCTCCTATCCAAAGAAAAAAGAATCATCCAAAGAAGTTAAGGCGGAACATCAATAAAAGTGAATATACATTCGATTTGAGTAACCTCCCATCTTTTGTTGGTGCCGGTTAAAAAATGTGCAGCTATAGACAAAAGCGTAAATATGGTAAATATAAACTTAATTTTATTTTTCAAACTAAAATTCCAATAAAAAATAAAGACATTGTAAAGTCGAAATAGAAAAAGAAGTAAAGAAGGAAATCACAATTCAATCGAATAGCGACAAATAAATAAAGTTATTAGAGTATTAGGAAAAAACTATCACCGACCAAAATATAAAGGCATCGGAGGAAACAAATCTAACTCGAATTTATATGTATGAGGATTACGGAGGGCCGAATTATATGGCAGGTGGCGGCAACTTGGCGGAATTGTGGCCGATACACTAGGGATTATATTAGGGAGGGTGAAGACGAATTGATTCGTTACACAAAAAGATTCAGGTTCTTCAGGTCAGAAAATTGTTGTATACTAGTTTATGAACAACAAATATATTATACTAGCAGTGCCCGTGGCTTCGCTCACGAGGACTACAGAATGCCCGCGCGAATCTTGCAATCCCGGATATTTTAAAGACAAAAATGCTTATTGTGGGTGTTCCTTAGAATATAGATGTATACACTTCAGAACTTTTTGTAGGTCTTTTTAATGCCTATAATTGTGTAGTACATTAATTTGCTATATCCCATATGGTTTACTCAGCGTAAGCTATTTAAGCGCCAGAATTGATTCACCATGACCAGTTTTTTTTATTATTTGTGCATAGCCTACTGGACACTAGAACAGACGAGTAAAAACAGAAGTTATTGGTTGCATTCCTTTTTATATGTTGGATCTCGTTCGTAAAAAATATAGTTCAAAATAGAATTCATTTAGGATCTTTCGTATTCATATTAATAGTTTTAAAATCATAAGATCAAATTTTTTGTGAATGATTCAAAAAAGATTTTATTTCAATACAAATGAAAGAAATAAAGTTAAAGTACCGTATCAAAGAACTATACGAGCCCCTCCTTAGGAACGGCTGGCTGAGAATCCTTTGCGAATAAACGCTACGTAGTTGCTTGATGTTCCCCAACCTTTTTCAGGGTCCAATTCGTTTACTATTAGCGTAACGGGTGACATGTCAAAGACGTAAATTTGTATTTGGAATGTTATGCCACATTGAATTACACACCAATATATCACTTTAACGTTTACAGAATTTTACGCCCTTAAACTATTTCGCTTAAAACCACCAATATTGATGACCAAGGGCATAATAAAAACAAAAGTTATCGTTAGAAGAACCAAAATAAATATATCTGATATATTTTTATCTCGGTCACCACTGCACTTTGATCTGTTCTCATATGTCGCACTGGACAATTGTGTATTTAGGTAGATCCACCCTTACGCATCATGTTACACTTCTTAGTAGTTAGATGAGTATTCTAAATTGACCGACAGTTAATATATATATTAATACGTCAAGTGAAAATTTTTACAAAACAATTACAATACTTTATTGCACACGAAACAAAAAGACATACATATATAACTATTTAAATTATTCGTGTACTGTTAGGCGGCCTTATCGCTTAGAGCGATTTCTTCCAGGCAACCTTAAAATAAATAAATATAAGTGGAAGTAAATTTAGTGACGGCACACACATATAATAAATATATGTGGAAATAAATTTCGTGGTGGCAAACACATATATCACTAACATACAAACTTTACAATCAAATAGGACGTAGAAATAGCACACACATATACTACATTATCAATAAATTATAATGTTTAAAAAAGAATCAATTTTTATCTGATTCCTTCTTCTGATCTATAAAAACAATGAACACTGGTTATTTATCAACATTAAAACAACAAGTATCGGTCCAAATTTAGAAATGGGAGACGAATTAACGATGTTATTTCAATATTATATTGAGATTTATTTCCACTAAAATACCTTAAAAACGAAAAAACTTTATGAAACTTGACTTGTAGATTATTTTAAATACATAACCGTTTTCTTTGCTCTCCAACAATGCATGACAACTAGGAACTTAATTAAAATTAACTTTAAAAAATGATCACAAAGAAGCAGGCGGAATTTCGTATTCGAACTAAACTTAAGATCGTTCTTTGAATTTCCATAAAATTTGTTAAAAACAATACCCAAAGTAAATAAAACAAAAATTACAATCATAAAATAAAATTTACAACCATTAACATTTTAGTAGTAACAACAATTAACAAATAAGTAACAATTGAGACATTTTATAATTTAGCCTAATTAAAGTTCTTGCTCGAAGTGACATCCCCTACTGCGTTCTTTTTCTGAGTTGTGACTTGACTACCGAAGTAGTCAACAAATTATTCCGCATCGCATTTGCTGCGTTTATAATTCTTGTTTAGAGTTCTTAAAAACGACGTATGGCCTATGTCATCCGCGGAATAACTACCTATTGACAAAAAGACCTCAAAAACATGTAAACATATTTTTTTATTAATACCCTTCATATTTCGACTAATAATAAATAACTAACTAGTTAATATTGAACTATAGCAAAACAAAAATATAGTTACAATTAAAGAGAGTAAACGTTAAAACATTTTAATTAATTTCGGTTTGCGCTCGTACCGAGTTCTCTCGATTCCAATATGAACGAATACATAACTGAGTATTTGTTCTAACTTTTCGTTATTGTACTTAACTAACTCATTATTAGCTCCATCGAAATGGCTGTTTTCAATAACCCATCTATCCGTTGTTTCATTTACTGAAGATAGATAGTTTTTCTCATCTATATAATATACATCCATATCGTATATTATATCTATATCTTAGATAGATAAGAAGGAAGCCGATATCTGTCTTAAGATAATGATAGTACTTATTATAAATATGAACTAATCGGGGATAGTAAGCTTAGTTAAACTTAGTTATGGAGAAAGCCCGTAAATCTATCCTTTTGTATTTACTTTAGTTTCAATGACCTATTTATAGATAGTATTTCGTATGTACATATATGTATATGATAATAAGATTCCGAAGCACATTACTGATTTGCCGGATAACAAGTCAAGCGGGTTTTACTGTCAAAAGGTTATTATAGGTAGCATCATTATGTGAATGATAGTGATGTCTGGAAGTGACTTCCTCTCAGTACACTAAATATCTTTTACTCAATTTAGGCACTTATGAATGTCAAAACACTATCACCGGTTCGGAAAACATCCCAGCCATGGAGAAGAACCGACAAGAAACTCGATCGGGTTTATCAACATCTTATTTTTTTTTTAATAGTTTTTACAGTATTTAATTATATACAATTATTATCATTTTCAGTAGATGTTCAGACAGGAAATCTCATCCAGACATCACCATCATTCACGTAATCAGCTACCCTATAATACCCCTTCGAAAATAAAACATGATTCTTGAACTTATTATCCAGAAAATTGGTAATGTGCTTAGGAAGTTTATTATATATAGAACCTAACACAATTACCTAAAAAACTTTTATTTGTTTTGCTAAGTCTAAAAGACGGAATGACTATTTTATATTTATTTCTAGTATTGAAATTGTGCGTGTTAGTTACAAGTTCAAAATTGTCTTCATTTTTCCGAACATACATTATATTTTCCGAGATGTATTGGGAAGGCAAAGTTAAGATACTAAATTCTTGAAATTTATTCCTCAATGATTCGCATGGTCCTATATCATAAATTGCTCTAACTGCCCGTTTTTGAAATACAAATATGGTCTCTACCTCAGCTGCTGAATCCCACAGTTAAATATCATAGGACATTAAACTGTGGAAGTAAGCGAAGTAGACTCGCCTAGCAGTGGCAATATCAGTTAACTGGCGAATCTTATGCACTGCGAATGCAGCGGAGCTTAATTTCCCTGCCAAGGTTTTACTGTGAGGACCCCATTGTAATTTTACATCTATGCATCTAATGCGATGCCTAAGAATACAGTATTATCAACCATGCCTACTGTGTTCTCTTCTATCTTAATATTACTTTCAACACGTTGTACATTGGGTAAAGCAAATCTGATACATTTTGTTTTGTTTACATTTATAGAAGAACTATTGCAAAGGGAAGGATCCTCCGACCAGGCGGGTGTTATGTCTGGCGGGCAGTTGCCCAACGGTTGTAGTCGGGTTCTTGTATATATACTCAATTGAAGAGTTAATTTCTATAGCGCGATGTAGGATGCGTCGTACCTATGTGGCTCGATAGATGTCGCTGTGTGTCGCTATGTAGATGTCGCTACATCACTCCCCTCTGAGACCGGAGGTCGATAGCAGGTTGAGTCGTCCATACATCTTGTGATGCTTGTCGGGCCAGTGGAATGGTTCCAGTGAGTCGGAACCAGATGCCGCATAGTTCACGGTGAGTCGGAATTGTCTGGGATGATGCCTCCAGTGAGTCGGGGTGATGCCCCAGTGAGTCGGGGTGATGCTGCAAGAATGCTCCAGTGAGTCGGAGTGTTGCAGTGCTGCGTAGTGGCTGGCTGCTGCATCAACCAAAAGAGAAGTGCGTCTCTGCTTGCTGACCGGCCGAAGTGCAGTGTGCTGTGCCAAGGTCGCTGAGAAGGCTGTGGGTGATGACCAGGAATGCGCGTCCGCTGCATGCTGGTGGTCAGGATACCCGTAGTAGCTGTGGATGCTGGCTGGCTGCATGACTCGCTGCTCGAAAGCTTGTGGAAGTGATGATGACGTCGCGATGTAGCTGTGTGAAGAAGGTTGCGCTGACGTTCATGCTCGAGGTCACCAGTGTAGAAGAACTATTGCAAAGGGAGGATCCTCCGACCAGACGGGTGTTATGTCTGGCGGGCAGCTGCCCAACGGTTGTAGTCGGGTTCTTGTGTATATATTCAATTGAAGAGTTAATTTCTATAGCACGATGTAGGATGCGTCGTACTTATGTGGTTCGATAGATGTCGTTACACATTTAACAATAGATTATTTAAAGAAAACCATTATGATACTTTAAATAAAGTATTATTTACATGCCTAACCTCTAAATCTTTTCTTTTCACTTCAAATATAAGTGAAGTATCGTCTGCAAAAAGAACAATGTTAGCACAGTTCTTAACCATTAGGCGTAGATCATTTATATATACTAAAAACAATTACGGTCTCAATATCGAACCCTGTGGGATGCCGATTCTAGCTAAGGATCCCGAAGAGGTTGCCCCATTTGCACTTATAATTTTAGAAAGTCGAAAGAAGGTCCACACACACCATAATGTTTCATCTTACGTATGAGCACAGTGTAAATAACGCAGTGGAAAGCTTTTGAAAGATCACAGAATACACCGATTGCATTCTGCGATTCGTCCCATGCCTCAAATATGTGCCTTAATAGCGTTGCACCAACATCAGTTCTCAGATATGTTATTGAAAACTGCCGAAATAGATGTAGATACTAAAAGGATCATGCGTTACATGAAAGAAGTGTTCTTTTATTTTTAACATGTCTATTTATTGAGTTACATTATAGAATATTTGATGTCATGTTACAACGCTTAGAACCCTTAGCAGTTTTGACCATGATACGCCAAGTAATTTCTTGAGTGAGAACAGCTAATATGAAATCCGCATGAAGAAAAAATATTGATTATAATTGCATAATTATATTATACACATGTAAATTTAACATTTAGTAATAACTTCCTCATGAGCCTAGTGATCGTAAGCGCGACTGCTGTGCTCGAGGTCTTGGGTTCGATTCCCAGGCCGAGCAAAGTGTTATTGGGTTTTTCTATGATACTCTCAATAGCAGCTCGGAGTTTGGCTTTATCTCGTTTAATGCCAATATACTCGCCCTCCATTAATTACATGGAACCTAAAACATACCCATCGTATTGCGGGTGTTTACATTAATATACATTTGCCTAACCTTTCGGAGATACAAGCGAGATAGTGTGCATGTGTGTATGTAAATTAAGTATAAAAAAATATTATTCATGTCTGTAGTAATTTCTCAGCTATTGAATTCAACAGTTTTCACTAAAATCAACTCTGTACTGCACTCGGAGAACGCCGAAGGGTTTTTATAACAATGTGTATTTAGAAACTTCAATTCATTGCAGCGGAATAATTAATGTAGTTTTTCAATCAGTGCTAACTACATCAACATCGCTATTTGAAATATATTATTTCTATACGTGAAGCCGTAAAATATGTTAAACAAACAGAAAAGGAACTGAATTATGTTACACGATAGGTGTCTTATATAAATAACACTGGGACAGGGCAAATGTGCTTACTGGAAAATACCACCACATACCGCCGTTGATTTTCAGGTTTCCTTCGCTTATCAACAAGTGAAATGTAAAACCATTATGTCAAAATTCGATAAATAGCACAAGAGTTACGACAAAAATTAGATTTTTCGTGCAGTGCTATTTCGTTACCATCAAATAGTGAGAAACCCGTCACAGTGACTGGCTTTGCTTGTGATATGTATTTTTCATAGTGGTTTACTTTATAATGGTAAACAAGCTTTGAGAATAGTGTCACCAGTGCAAAGCTTGAATGTGGTATAGCCACCCAGCTTCTTCGACCGAAAGGGTGTAGTGATTGTACAGCAGCAGTACAGGATCCTTGCCAACAGTGACCACCTTTAAGGTCCTTCTTACATGACGACACGTGTATGCTTTTCTCAGTTGTTCGTATATTGAGCTGCTGAAAATGAACAAAATTTCATCATTTGTTAGACACTGATGCATAAGAATGGTAAAAAAGTGGAAATTTAATAACATCGAGTGATACCATCGACAAAGAGGCACTAGCAATTTTATTGTTCTTTTTTATAGAAAATATTGATCGCCCTAAGGTCGAAATTCGACAAGCGACTTTTTTATCATAGACAATTTTCTGTTTGACATTTGCAGTATGAACCTAAACAATGAATATTATTTATATAATTTGCTGTCAAAGAAAGTTGACTGACAATGTCAATATTTTGGGGGTCTAAGCTCAATGGGACTGGTCGTTTAGGATTCGCAGTATTAATTTATTTGGTTTAATATATTAGTAACAGATATTATAGATAAATATTAGCTTTCTGAACTCCTTCTCCATATACACTTTAATAAATAATAAAGCTTTCTTTATTCCATACCTAATAGACAAATTTACAAATAAAAATTAGTGTTAGTATTATTAGTTATATAAAAAACTTTTATTCTTAATGTATAAATTTATTGTTAGTGTGTTAGTGATACGGATCCCTTTTGGGTAAAAGCCTCCTCTAACCCATGCCATTTATCTTTATCCTGGGCAATACTCATCCTGTTTGACCCAGCTATTTCAATAATATCATCTGCCCACCGTTTCCGTGGTCTACCTTTGCTCCTCTTGCCTGCAGGTCTTGGCCATCTTGTTACTTCTAGCGTCCATCTCTTTTCTTTGTACCTTGAAATGTGTCCTGCCCATTTCCACTTTAGACTTAGAGCATGTTGAAGAGCATCAGTAAGTTTAGTTCTTTTCCTTATCTCTTCGTTTCTGATTTTATGTATTTTTCTTAATTTTAGTATACTCCTTTCCATGGTATGTTGACATGAAGTTGAAACTTTAACCATGCTAAATCTCACAGTCTTCCGTGCACGCAATACATGCACGCATCAATATATAGATTATTATTGCTGTTTATGTTTAAATTGATATTTATTGCTAAATTAGATATACATTGTACATACGAGTAGAATATTTGTCACCTGTCAGTATCGTAATATACGAAGGAGCTAAGTCCTGTGGACTACATAGCCTGTCCCTACTTATTACGGTAAGTACCTAAGTACTAAAAAACTAGTATATGGTGTAAAGTGGTTTATACATACGTACATACGTAGTTCCCGATGTAACCCCACGCGCACCTCATTCGTCTTATCCAAGACATCCATTTACAAAACGACATCCTGCGAAACTAGCTGAAAGATTGATGTGCGTGCGAAATAACACGAAAACGGTTATGCTACAAACATCGATACACGTAATACTTTGTACCCACGGTGCGCTTTTATCTACTACCGTTTTCGTTCAACTAGAGCAAACTAATATTTGACAGCAATCATTTCTAATATCAAGGATCGATAGTATATTATCATTGAATGAAGATCCGGCTATGTGTAGCTGCCGAAATATTAATCATAGTATTTAATTAAGCGAATATTATAAAATTTTCTGTAGGCTCAAGATTTTCCCTTCGTTGATATCTCAGGTCTTCGACCAAGCAAGTCAAAGACCATATCGAGCGAGCTTTACTGTCAAAAGATTATTATAGCGTGGATCATTATGTGAATGATAATGAATTGATTTATTTTATTTTGCTTTTTATTTTTGAAGCATCCAAATGCATTCCGAAAATTATGCGATATTAATGAACACACCGAGTACGAAATTTACATTATTACTGCGTACACCAATGAGTATATTACAAATAGATACGTAATCCGCAAGAACGAGATGAGAACAAAAGCTATCTGAGTAAACTCTATTCGTACACCTTCGATATCACCAACTAGTGGTGTATCAGACAGACCTCTACGTCAAGCGTATCCCAAACAAATAGCACCCAAGAGTTACCCGCGCTATTAATTCTCTGTTTTCTTGTAAACACGCAGCGTGGGAACTGGACGTAATACATTTATTTATTTTGCACCAACTTTTCAATTATTTAGAAACTGGCATCGAGTTTGTGTCTGTTAATGGTCGTTCATCCGTGATGGTCACCGTTATCCCTTGACTGTACTTATCATTAGGTGCTGTTCGACCAAATTTAGTATAAAAATTCCTTATGCACACTCTCCTATATATTTTCATAAAATAAATATTTATATTAATATTTATACTTATTAAAATCCCTAATGGCTGTCTCAGAAACGTCTAATAAGACGTAATTAGTAAAGCGCGACCCTCTTTAAGCGGAATAAACCAACTGCTGTGCAGTAAATTATTGCATTATACAGTCTTCAGCAAATTAGCATAATATAAAGGAGCCCATGTCAAAAGTGAAAAGTTAAAAACTAAAGCAAACATACTTAGTGAGTCCTCGAGGCGAAGCTGTGGAACAAGGTAAAAGATGAAGCGAGTTTTTTTAACCGACATCAAAAAAAAGATGGATTTTTTTTTCTTTTAAATGATCTTCACCCATAACTTTTTTGTCTATGAACCGATTTGGATTTGTTTTTTGTCAGAAAGGAGATAACTCAAAGGGTGGTCTCATTTTTATTTCATTGGCGTTAGATCTTCAACTTCGAAGATACACCAGGAAACTCTTCAAAATTATTGAATTTGGTTTTCATTTTTGTTATTTACTTTTCAGAACTACAAACAAACCCCTTAAAGTATAAACTAAAACACAAATAAACAATTATTTTATACTCTTTGATTCAACTTAATTGATGAATAGCCTTTGTTTCTGAATAAAACATTCCATATGAATCTATGTACGGACGCTCTATTATAATAATAATGAAAGTGTAGTGTTCTAAAGATCTGTTCAACCTAATTCCCCCTTCTCCCTTCCGTAACAGAACCACACGCGCTGGGTTCTGAAGCCACAGTCAACAAAAAAGTTGATATCAGTATGTAGACTTGTGCCGCTTGAGCTTGTAAAACGTACCACGACGTTTAAGTGCCACACTTAACAGTGTTTGAATTCGACTTCGTAACAACGTAAACGCTATTAAAACATGACTCCCTACGAAGCAACCTGAAATAAAACGTAGGAGGCACTGACACTCATTAAAAAGAAAAGCTAAAAGACATAACAAGTTTAATTCTTTAATAACGTTTTTCACTGATAATGTCACAATATGAATACGTTTTTTATAAAGGGACTAGCTTATATACGCAACTTCTCCCCCGTTGTCTTCGAAACTAGCGTCACTTATTGTACACTGGTTGTGCTAATGTAGAACCTTTGTGTGGGCGCACAACAACCCATCAAAGTTTCATGGCGGTCGGATAAATGTTTGAGGAACGAATAGACAACAAAAAAAAAACATTTCCTAATTTACAAATATTTACATAGATTATTTTATATTTCTAAAACCATTTATTATGCAAAGAAAATTTAAAAGTAGCCTATTCATTGAGACCATTCGAATGAACTGAAAACAATTTAGGTAGGCAGTTAAGAATCCTGCAGACCCAGATGATGTTGTGCGTTATGACTTGCCTTCACTTTTACAAAATTCAATACTTATAAAAGAAATCACTAACGTGAAAATAGATAAAAACTGAATAAATTTGATAAATAAAATACATACGATGTCTAACAAGTGGAATAATTCCATGCAGAGTATTCCGCGATACAGCTCTTATATAAACAGTGTATCGCTAACATAAACAGAAAATTCTCCCCATTTCACTCCAATAATAAGTAAACAAACCACATCGCGTGCGATCCCATTCTGAAACTCACGACATTCTTATCACCAACAATTTTTATTAATATTGTATACTAGAGGTGTGCCCGCGGCTCCGCACGCGTTTATAGTTACGCAGTAGTTATTTCCATCCCGTACTTTCATTTTTTCCCATATTGTTAACAATTCATAAGCCGTATCAATTGAGGAATGCCGTGTATTTCCCATGTATGAAACTATGTATGTATGTATGTAGCTGATGACCACATCTAACCCCTAGCTGCGTTTGATCCACGACTTTTTGCCAATCCTGTATAAAGCAAGAAGTTTGAATTTTTAGAAATTATCTCTTTACCTTACAAATTTGGTTATATTGGTATGACACCGGTCACAACTCCGCCGGTTCACAGTTTTATTATGGTTTTGCATATATTTTACAAAAAATCTCTCGCAATCGATATTTTTTAGGGGTGAAATTGTATTGATTCGCTAATATGGATGTTATTTTCACTAAAAAACTCATCCAGATCAAAAATGGATTAATATTTTTAATTTAGAAACAATATAGAAAGGAGAAATCGCATTTAGAATATAGTATCCACTGCCACTGCCACTGGTAATGGCCAGTCAGTAATATTCACCAGAGTTCCACCAGCTCTAACTAATAGCCAACTCTTTTCCAAGCTAGATTACTTCTTCTCCTCCATCATCACATAAGATTACATGAAGTTACCATCAAACACATGCCTTTTGCCTATGTATCAATTTAAAAAATTTTGTTCCTCAGAGAATGCAAATGTTCTCTTATGTACGTAATAAACTATAATACAAGATATTTTTTTACAAAAAAGAAAATCAACTTCAATGATTATGAAAGAGTTTTCTCGTATATCTTTGAAGCCGAAGGTCCAAGATCAATGAAACTAAAATTGATAACACCCTTGAGGTATACTCTATCCAACAAAAAAATAATCATCTATATCGGTTCATAAACATAGAAGTTATGACTGAACTGATATAAAAAAAATACATATAACTAAATGCATTCGAATTGAAACTGAATGTCTTTTTTTTTAAGTCTGTTAAAAATCCAAGAACAAGAGCTATCACTGAAAGGCAAGACTACTCGATAGTCACAAATGAAACACAATTTATATTATACTTATTATATTATTATAAAACTGTCGAAATCTGTACACTGTAAATATTTGAGAAAAATAACAGGGAGTTTGTCTGTCAGTAAGCTTGAATGCCAATCACGCAAAAACTACTAGACCAAATTTAATGAAATTTGGTACGATTGTAGCTTAGAATCTGAAAGTACATTTAAGGTGAATTTTTACACAACGGACATTTTTATGGTTTATAAATTGCTTTTAGGTTAACCTAAACAAATAATAACTATAATTACAGAGTTACATGCATATGTACTATATGTAATATGTAAAGGGGAACGTCAGTATTTTTATTTTCTAACAGTATTCATAGATGACGCTGTACGGATTGGTTTAACCCGTACTATTTTTCCTAAAATATCTTCAATGTACAGATTTCAACTCTTTACTTTTTTATTAGAAGTATATATTTAAGCCAGGGATTTTATTATTATTTTAAATGTTCAAAATAATTATAATTATCTATTCTATCAAAATTTTCTACGATAGATGTCGTTGTTTGGTGTTTGTGCTATCAAGATTTTTATTACATTACATTAAAGGGACATACTATAAAGCATTATTATTATTCACTGGATACTATAGGTTTATAAAAATAAAGTTATTAAATAAAATTAGCTTTTCGTAAGGGACGATTAACATTTAAAATGATTTTAGGTGGATATTCTAAAAGCATATACCGGTCAAAAACCGTAAAGAGAGATTGAGGTGAGGGGAGGTTTTTATTTAGTTGCTTTATATCGTACACAAAATATAACTACGCGGACGAAATTGCTGGCACAACTAGTTGTAATATAAAAAGGCGATCCTCTGCATTGATAATTATAAAAACAAATACTTGTTATAAAATATCGAATATTTCCATAATAACATCCTTCATCTTTTAAACGGTAAGTTATTCACATGACGTTGCGGCCTGAATGAGGTGAATTTGCCTCAAATATGGCGCTCGCCTGCGCTTTGAGTGGCACGTGACACATTTTAAATTTCGTACGTACAATACTGCCAGCCTCGTATTTAATTTTAACCGATCGTCTTACAATGTTTACTGTGTTGCAAAATACAAAGTATATACTTTCCGCAGTAAAAAAAATTATTTCATGTACTTAACCATTAAATAAAAACTGTTTTAGTATCTGTATGTTTTTTCTTTTCTTTTTACGATGTTATGTTCGATACTAATTTATATCATATCCAAAAATTTTTAAACACTTAAAACAAAGAAAATAAATTACAGTTTCTATAATTGTATTGATACAAAACATGACTTTTTTTACTAGTTTCAATTTTTAGGGATCCGAAGTCAACAAGAAATCCTTAGAGATATATACTATGCAGTAACAGCGAGGTCAGTTTGTTTGCACTAATATCAATTGATGCCGTAACATTATGCAGTTTTAAAGTTCCGAAATGAACAAGAAACCCTTACAATTTTGCTGATTGTTTTTCGTCAGCTGAGCTCTGATTTTCATAGTACTCTTAGAAAGCTGTAAATCGTTATGGGTATATATAACAATAACGCCAATAAAGTTGTATAATGAAATCTTTGAAATGAAAACTTTTACGGTACCTCCCCTACACATCAATTTCATCTTTTAACTTCGTCGTGTTTTTAAATCAAAACTACTGGGCAAGTATACAGGACTGTAGGCAGTCGAAGGAGGCTTTCCAGGTTTTAAACCCGAGATACTCCAGGAATCTACTTAGCCTGAAACGTGACAAAGTCCGACAAATAATCGATATTGTCACAGGTCATTGTTCACTTAATAAGCATCTTTATATATTGGGTGTTACAGACAGTCCTCTGTGTAGAGGGTTCATGACTGCAGAGGAGACAGCCGCGCATGTGCTCCTGGAGTGCAGTAGCGTGGTGTCTCAGCGAGCACACAACCTTGGGACGCCGAGGACGACCAGGGAGGCTTGCGCCGACACAAGCTAGCTGTTGGCATTCCTGGCGGACATCGGGTGGCTGGATTAGCAAAAACCACCCGTCACGAAAAAAGCTCCCATCAGAGGCCTAGTTGCGGAAATCAGTCCGCTCTCCAAGTTCCAAGCAATATACATTTTTCGAGTTATTTTTGTTGTTGTTAATCCAAAAAAGTATAATTTATTAAATGCGAACATAAATACAATTTTTCCTTTTAATTCCCGTTATTCATAGTGCCTTAAAATCTGCATGTATAAATAAAATAATTACACAACGATACAAAAAAACACGAAAATTGAAATTTTGATGGAAAATCCTTTCTAAAGCGAACCTCACCCGCGCTATGAATGGCAAGTGACAAGTTTTAAATTTGGAACCTCTGTGTGCTAGCTCTATTTTATTTTTAATGAATTGGTGTCATGGGTAAATTAACTTTTCGCGTGGCAACTGACATTTTTAGATAATTGAAATATGGTGGCCATGGTAGAGATTTACCAACAGGGTTTAACTTTTTGTTACTGGTTATTAAAAAAAATATAAATCTTTAAAATGAACTAACGTAAGAATTAAAAATATTATTTTGTATGCTATGCTTCATGATAAAGCACCTAGTACAAATTTCATATGTTGCAGATTCAATTTCGATTGGAGCAAACTATCATTGATCTAGACAGAATTTGTCGAATTGTCGTGACCAATAAAACGCTAACCATCAAACATTAGGCAATGAGACTTCCTACATTAAATAGCATTATGAATTAATGAAGTTTAAAAAAAAAAAATCTAAATCGAAATGAAAAAACGTGAACAAATCTCAATAAATCTGGCAACAAAATTATTTTAATCAATCAATACAAAAGTCATTTGAGAAAACCTATAACGAAAGTTGAATTGAAACTTCTGATTTTATAAATAGGCACCCTAACAAATGCTAGATAAATGAACTGTCTAGACTCTTACTAAACGTGACCTTAGACATTTTAATGAATGTATTCGTTTACCTTAGAATATTCAGCATTCATTCAGGGCTAAACGATTTTTTATTGATGGCTTTGATTGAATTCGATATTCAAAGAGTATATTGTCATACTTTTTGGAAGTGTGCCTTATGGTGAGTATACTACAACAGTGGCAACTGTCGAGAGATCTATAATCCATCACCAAGCACTACTGTCATGCCAGCCTGCGTAAACCGAAACTGGATATACACCGATTGATCCCGAATTACTCGGATATCTCACCATATACATGGTGGTCGCGACTCAGTCAAGCTATACAGTCCTTATTCCTCATCATCGTTTCCT
The DNA here is from genome assembly GCA_033032175.1 of Saturnia japonica. Taxonomy (NCBI): domain Eukaryota; kingdom Metazoa; phylum Arthropoda; class Insecta; order Lepidoptera; family Saturniidae; genus Saturnia; species Saturnia japonica. Next base: position 18,629,960 of record CM065318.1, read on the forward strand.
CATTTGTTACTCAGCAGGGTGCACAACTTGCAAATGAAGTTGGCTTGGGTATTTAAAATCTTAAGTTGTTATTTGATTTACTATCCCCTCCCACCCTAAAAGCTTGCATTTACGTCACTAAGAATGATAAAATTAAGTATTTAAAAAAAGTAAGTACTTATTTAGGTTAGGCTTTATTATTAAATGAACATTTTTTTATTTATTTATTTATTAACAATACATACATACATAGATAGTATAAAGTCGGCCGTCTGTCTCTCTTTACCGTTAGATCTTTTAAAGTACGCAAGGGATTTTAATGGGGTTTTCACTATCATAATATAGAGATTTTTTACGAAAGATTTATATATACAATTAGCGGTTTGCCCGCAGCTCCGCACGCGTTTGTACTGCGCAGTAATTGTTTACAGATAGTTTTTTTTTATTGACAATTAATACAGTCTATCAATAGTGAAATTACATTTTATACTTCCCGTGTACAAAACTTCATAAAAATCGGTTAAGAACTAAATTTTTCTTACTGTTTCTAATGGCAGTCATATGCTTCCAGTCTACAAAATTTGATCAGAAGCGGTTTAATAATGATGAAATTTAAATATTTTGATATACTTTCTTTATACGATTTCTAAATCATTTTTTAGAATTCTTATAGCCCGTTACTAACGTTACTTCCAGTGTGCAAAATTTCATAAGAATCGATGAAGCCGTTTTTAAGTTAAATCCGGACAGAGAGAAAAAGTTCATTAATCCCACATCCGTGACCAATATCGTTCATATAGTATCCCTATCGGGAAATTTGGACCAAAAATTAACTGTACAGACAGAACTACAAATTTGTTAATATAGATACATTAAAATTTTCGTGCACATACATTGCTTACGCTAGCTAAACCTTAAGAGATATGTGAAAATAAAGTGTAATAGAATAGTAGTTCTTCAAAAATCCCTAGAGAAAAGTACACAATAGTATCTGTCTATCTTCTAAGGTTAACTCACAGTAGCCATTTTTATCATCAAAATAATAATTATAAATATTAGGTTATATGCGAATCTATTTTCTTCAATTCTGTATCAATCTTTATCCGGATAAGTTTGTTAGTTAACTTGGGTATTTAATGTTGATTATAATTGTCCTTTACTTTTTTCCATTAAATGAATACCGTAGATGATATCACGAATTCAAAATTACACACGGTTTAAGATATCCCTTTCAGCGAAACGGTCGCGGTCAGTTGGCCGGCACTTCGCACCTATGATGAATTGCGAGTTGTGAGCTAAGTTACATAACATACCATGATGCCTGTATCTCCAAGTGTTAGGCAGAGGCGTATACCAACAGTTCGCCGGGTATGTTTTAGGTACCCATGTAATAGGGGGCGTGTTTATTGCCATTAATCGGGCACAAAGCCAATCTCCGTACTGCTACTGAGAATTTTGTAGAACTCTAAGAATTTCTGAGAATTTCTACCCAATAACACTTAGCTCGACCTGTGAATCAAACCTAGGTTCTCGAGCATAGCATTCGCGTTTGGTACCACTAGGCTAATGAGGCAGTTATGAACTGTCAATATTAAAGCGAAAAACTCTAAATCAGGCTTCTTTAAACATAAAATACACCACTTTGTAAATTGTACCCGTGCGAAGCTGGGGCGGGTTGCTAGTTTTAATATAAAGTGTTTTATATCTCATTGAATTAAATAAAATACCTTTATTAAAGTATTATCCTGGGTTTATTTTATTATTTTCAATATAGAAATAATGCTAATTCATATATGAAAAATAAAATCATTTATATATAGCGACAATGTAAACAGACTCGTATTTGGAAACAAACATGAATTATAACGGAAATTCACCAAACAGCCCCACACTAATGCCGACAGTCATTAAACTGTTTACGGACCCTTGTATTTACTTTCACATAGTATAAAGTTTACGTGAGTCGCGATAGTAAAGCTGCGCGAATCGTGTGTCGTATCGCAAAGGTAGGCGGACCTTTATCTAAGGGCGATACGGGCCACTATGAACTACAAAGTGACCGTAAAAGCAGTAGTAAAGTATAAAACTCATTGGGATCGACAACGTAAACGGGATCGCTGAAGGCTGCAGTTGTAAGAAAACATCTCAAGCGTTTGAAAGTCAAGTAGAAAATGTTTGGTGTAAGTTGTAAGAACCGGCAGTCGGTAGGGATTTTGATAATAGACGGTTTAGTTTTTTGCGTTGAAATTAATATAAGTGGAATTTGAGTCCTCTCAAAATGATAAACCTAAAAGCAGTATGAACTATGAAAAAAATTACATTTATTTGTTGGTTGCGCCGAGTATATACACATTATATATTCAAACCTTCTCTTTTACCTATCATAATTATATTTATTCGATTCCTTTTAAATATACCATACATTCCTTCACATTTCCTTCCGCTCTCTTCCCCCGCTCTCGTCCCTACCTCAGAAAGTCAGTGTGTCTGCCGCTGTGTTCTGAAGCACCACGCGCGCGTGCCATTAAAACGTGCATATATACAAGTTACCTCAACCGCTATCATCAGAACCAGCGCCGAAGAAAACGAGGTACCTCCTTATGTTCCTATCTTTATCCGCCGCTACATTTGTCAAATTTCAAATAAAGACATATTTAGGCTAGTTTGCCTTATTTGTTGTACGAAAAAAAAAATTCTATTTTTCATACGCTTTCACACATACATATCTATGTACATGATGCATATCTGACTATGTTATCTATGTAATTAAAATTATACTTCTGTCTGTACTTATAATTTATTTTTACAAATTCAGTGATAAGCCTATTGTTATAAAAACAATGTCTGTTTGTATGTCTGCTTTACCCGACTGCGAAAAGGAGGGTTATATTTTTCGAGCGTATACAACATGTAACATAATTAAAGCAAACTGTGAAAACAGTTTATTCAGAATCGGCTACTGAATCGAATTCAGTTATTTTTAATATAGGTATTATTTATCCGAAAAATACTCAATAAGAAGTAAATTAATCACCCCTTCGTCAAACAGTCGAAACAAACGAAAATGAAACATGAATACAAACAATAGGGCTTTTTTCAATGTAATTGGAAACGAAAAATGTTATTTAACAAATTGATTTAGGAATGAACTTTATTACAAGGAGAATAAAGTTTTTACAACAATAATAATAAGAACTCAGCAAACGGCGTCAATTGTCATCAGCTGATGAGACCGGCGCAGGCGGCACGGCATGATCAAAGTTATACAAACAAAATAAGCTAGTCAAACTTGAATCTAGTCATGCCACATGCGTCACGTCGACCTTATCAGTGAGAGCATGTTTTTGGAAATATTTTGATAACTTTCGGGTGCGATGTCTTTTCGATATATAATACTAACATTCAATATACCGAAATGGTGAGAACTCTGGCACAGTGTGGAGATAATGTGGCACTAGCTTGCAGAACATTTAATAATAGGCATGGTACCAGTGTAGACCGCACTCCTTCTCCATATAAACTTTAACCATGCCAAATCTCACAGCCTTCCGTGCACGCAATACGCTTAAAATGGTACCTGAAATTTTGCTTCACGTATTAATTTATAGATTATTGACATGTATCTGATGTTAGCTTTATTATCAAATTCAACTGAAACGTAATTTTATATCAGTATAAAATCGTGTCACCGAAATATTGGTTCAGTAGAATATCGTTATAATGCATGATGTTAGAATGAAATTTCTTTGTAGTTTTCTTCCTATTTGGGTCAGTCCGACGGATATATTAAAATACCTACGCCCCACATAAGATCGCAGCCAAATAACCTTATGTTGTGTTCCAGCGGTAAGTTCAAGATCGGCCATGCGCTAGTGATACTTATAGTGTTCTAAGCATTAATAGACTACAGCAGCTGCTGGCCATGATACGAGCAGTAAGCTTGATAGCGACCCTAGCTGTTAAAAAAAACTAAGGACGGTTTAAGAAATTCTGGGGGCTTGAGGATTTTCTCCTAACCTGTCCTCGGGAGACTTTTTGGTCTACAGTGGGACGTTATTGTTATATAATATTTATTTATTTATTTAAGTTAGATAAACTAAAACTTAACCATAAAATCGCTACAATGTTATGAGTTAGACCGGCGATCGAGTTTCATTGCTCCCACTCGCCGTTTCCCAATCAATGACAGTCACTTATTGAATTTTGTTGTGCTCGCGACGAGTTTCAATAATTCGACGGAATCTCGAGGAAACTTTATCAATTTCCGTAACAGGGGGCCGTTTCTCGATATGATTCAGTAACGAGAGAAACGTGGGACCGTAGTCTTGCGAGTTGCCTTGAGTTGGCGATAACTTGTTGAAACTGTTTGCTCTTTTGTAGATTCCAATTTAAAAATTCTACCTTTTATAAATAAACGTATCTATACATAGTACAATACAAGCTGCTTATGATTTTTGCACGAAATTTCTCAGGAAAATTTTGTGAAACTTGTTGTTTTAATAGTGAAAAAAAATAAAATTTTACAAATCAACCCTTCAAAATGTTGAATTGTTAATTAAGTAACAGTTTAATTAATAATCATACACGACCTAAGACATTGACATAAGCTAGATATGAGATAAAAACTCCATTTAAATCTAGTTTATACTCACTCATCTGTAAGAAAATTCACTGGACAGATTTTTTGGATTTCATTTTATTATCGCTCGCTCTTTGTAATTAATTGTGTATTTTTTTTACAATAATAATGAATTTAAGAAGAAAAATCCAACATTTTTCCACATCGCTGTGGTAAGCATTACGTCGCCTTTCGAAGCGCCGATGTGGCTGCCGTAAGCGGTAGGTGGTACAGAAAATAAACAAGCCTTGTTAAAGTAATGCTGACTGTCGATATTATGACCAATGACTTTTAAGCCTAACGACACGATTTTTTATATAGTATAAACACGATACGATATTTTTTATTGTCACTCAAAAGAGTTTTTCTCTTCATTATTGTATTGTGAAGTCTCTAATAAAATTGATAAGACTAGATAAGGTTATTTTTTAAATTAAAAGAGTGATAAGCAATATGATGCTTCGAATATACCTTATGATTACTGGTTATTCCAGCTAATCAATTTCCAACCTCAAACAAAACTGTAATCCTGAGGCTAGACATGACATACTTGACAATTAGGCTGCAACGGCTCATATCCCAATGGGCATTACTAAACATACGTTTCAGAACGGAACGATAATAAAGGCTTTATCACTCTAGTAGTAGTTGTTAATAGATCGTAATGATAACATACCTTATAAATTTACATAAACATATATGCGGTTTGTATCATACAGCTGAATTATTAGATTTTTTAAATCTAGATAAAAACTAAAGTCTAGTAGTCGTGAGATGATAACACTATATATACATTAATGATTTATGAACAGTAAATTAAAAAACAACGGCAGTCTATAAAATGTAATTATCATTTGAGTTTTGAGTGTCACCGCAACATGTTGATCTAGAAATGCAACGATAAAAACCTCTAGGTAATCCGGGAGTTGACAACTTTTGGAAAATTGTTTTAAACACTTTAAATGTTGTAAATAATACGTATTATATTTTTTTTCATTAATCCATCATAAAAAGTGGTTTAAAAATATTTTGTAATATAAATAAAAAGAACGCCACAAAAACGATGCATTATGGTCCCGTGACGTCATCATTCATTTTATATGTAATTATCAAACCTACCGCAAGACAAATTAACTTTTCAAAAGGAAAATTAAATAAATAAACAATTACTTTTTCCAGTTTTCTATTGTTTTAGGCTTTTTATAGTATAGAGTATAGACCAATATTAATCAATAATTTACTTTAATTTTTAAACATACAGTCAACTCGCGGATTGTAATGTATACCGTCAGAAAAGTCAGGTCAAGAGAAACCGACGAACATGCGTGAAAAGACTGATGAATGTTGAAGAAGCGAAACATGTATGCTAGAAACGTAGTAAGTGGAAGGGCGCGGTCTCTTCCTACCACGTTGGGAAAGAGGCGTGATTTATGTATGCATACTCTTAGAATCGCTGAATATTATCAATATGACGAGTTTTCTTTACATATAATATGCTGATCTCATTCAGCTCGTTTTGAGCTAAAAGTCGTACGTTATAAATAGCGCTTGTGTACGTAACGTGGCGCTGTGAACACGCCGCGTCAAGCTGTCGGAACCGAATACTCCTATTAAATTGTACAAACGATATTTTTTCAGTATTATCAGCTATTACTTGACATAAATAGTTTCTGTAATAGAAAATCTGTGAAGGTAACGGTGAACGACTAAGTTATACATACTTTTTTTATATAGTAGGACGGTAGTATGGTCGGTTACCTGATGATGAACACATTACAATCCAAAGAACAACAGCGACCACCCAGAGATCTGCAATCCATCGCAGGACGCCGATGTCAAGAATTACAGTTCTCAATATTATGATATATATGGTCTTTAAGACATGTCGAGGTACACAAGCGATCCTAATCTGCAAGTTTACACGTTGCAACCACCAAACACACACCAAAAACAAGTCACAGTGAGTCGCTTTGCCAAGTCACAAGCCTTTGTCGTGTTAAGTTTATAATATGTCGCCAAAATGACGGTGATTGTCGGTAGATCCCTAAACATTCACTGTTGAACTGTCCCTATTTACCATCCAGTGTAGCCTAGTCATTTTATCAAAGTTTCAGAAAGCGTTCATACGTAAGGAATATGTAATACATGAGAAATACATATATACTATCTATATATAAGATATAGAAACGATAATTATTATACAAGTATGATATATTATTTTGTATGTGGCAACATCTCTCACAATTAATGAACTATGAGCTCCAACTAATGGTTGTTTCCTTGAACAAACGACTTATGAATTTATGATGGACGATAATATACGAAAAGCGGCTTAATTGCGCCCAAAGAAAATATATCATTTCGAGTGATTAACTAAAGCGCTATCAAAGAAATTGAATTATATAGAACTAATACTAATATTAATCAAAATATCTCAAAAAATATCGAGTCTTTTTTATACGACTAAGGTAGAAAATAAGTTCGCGGCCAGCCTAATGCTTGCAACACCATAGGTAAAGGTATAACAAGCAGCGGAAACTCTACTCATGGAAGTAACATGACACAAGGTTATTTGGTTGCGATCTTCTGTAAGGTGGAGGTCTTCCACCAGTCGGACTGTTCCAAGTAGAGATAAATCTCTAAAGCTGTGCTCTAATTTTCTTGCCTTTTTTAACTGACTTCAAACAAAACAACAAAAACAAGAAGAAGAAATAATAAAGCAAAAAAATCGGATGTCTGTAAAGTCAGTTTACTGACGATAGTTGAACGTGACAACCTCATAAGAAAATACTGATGGAATGGTATCATTTTAATGCAATGCAAGACAGATGTCGAACGCTGCCGAACGCGGGGGCCGATTGTGCCTCTTTGTCGCTCGTTCCGCGCTCTCGCTTGCACTTCAAGCCTTAAGTGGAACGCCTCAGAGTGAGGTAACGCCGCATGAGTCATGTTTTTTCGTACGTGCAGCCGGCTCCATCGAATTATAAGACGTTGTCACGTCAATAATAAATTATTAATATGATTGCTTCTATTTGTTATCTATTCCATATTTTAAACTTAGTGAGACAAATAAAAATGCTTTTAACTGATTTCAATAAAATACGACGAAAATTATGTATATATGTTTTCTTGTGGATGTTTAGCCATAACTTCTTTGCTTATGAACCGATTTAGATTTTTTTTTTGTTGGAAATAGGATACCTCAAGGGTAGTTCCATTTTAATTTCATTGGCATTGGACCTACAACTTCGAAGGTACACCAGAGAGCTCTTCAAAATGATTGAATGTGGTTTTCTTTTTTGTGAAAAATTGTCTTGTGTTATTCTAATAATAGTACGGCTAAGTAACAGTCTGATATAAAGCACAGTACAACCTAAAAACAATGGTGACCACCGTGTAATCTACAATCTGTCGACAGTCGTCACTGTCATGCTAGCCTAAACGGGTCTCAGACTGACACTAGTTGATCCCGAAACGTGACAAACTGAGACACAACTGTCGTCTCAAATATATAAGTTTATTTATTTATACGTGTAATTAAATGTGAAAACCATATTGACTGTTTACAATAATAGACGAAAGATGATAAATTGGAATTTATTGGTGGGATCTTGAAGTGACATGTTGTGGTTTTTATTTTTAATTCATTTACTTAGGGTTTTGACCCTATATTATAATATTAATGACGTTTCGCGTGATTTTAGAGCATGCATATGCCTTCATAACTTTTCCTACCTCGGCCACAATTAGCGCCATCTACAAACAAAAACAAAAACTCACGTGCGACGAGTGACAATTGGAGAGAAAAAAACGTGTCGCCTAAAGTGCGTGATGTGCAGTGCATAGAAGCCACGAAAATCAACATCAGCACGCCCGAGGTGAGTGGCCGGCAACATACCTATCCAAATTCCTATCCCGCATGCTAGAGAAAAAACATATAAAACAATACACGTGATATAGTTTGATTTTTGTGCACAAGTGAAGTGGATTGTAAATATAAACTAAGAGCAAGTATTCTGGGATCCCACAAAAACACCCTAGAAAGTTCTAACAAGGGACCTACCATCTTGTTAGGATACTGAAATCGTCATAGACAGGACACTATATTTACTTGATAATGGCAGTAATGGACTTCATTTAAGAGGACTAGTTGCTAAGTTAGGAAGAAACGAAAAACTGAAACTGAAAAAGAGACTGTACTAACAGTTCACAATTATTGCCAACTAGACTTAAATAAAGATTTTATTTTTTATACTTCGTCTTTGGCTGTCAATTGTAATGTCAAACCCCAATATTTAAAAAAAATTGATTTGTATATCAAACAAGCTAACCCATTTTATGTTAATTGTTCAACCCATTTTCACTACAACAAACTTCGAATATTACTAAATACGGTATGGCATGTCGATTAACAAAATCGAAATAACTCTTTTTACACTTCATTAAGAGAACACACAAATAGTGGCTTCGTAATAGATTTTCAACTCGAGCATTAGAAAAATCCCCACTACATATTATATATCTATATTAGCTGTCCTGGGAAATATTGTTCTGCCCTTTCTAGAAGGTAATGGCTCGAACACTTCGACACCTAGATAGGTGATATATGATCCTAAGATAAACTATTAACCATCGTCTCCATAAAACAAATCTATACAATAAATAAAATGGAAATGTCTATTTGTAATGTCAAAATAACAGCTTTTTACTAAATGCATATAAAAGTATATACGATACCTTTAACAAAACCCAATTTTAAATTTGTTGTCTTTCTGTCTAAATATAAATAAAATATTTAAATACTGCTTTATATAAACGTGTGCAGAGCTGGGGGCATAGGTAGTATATATGTACATATAATTATAAATAGATACAAATTTTTTTGACGTCAAAAGAATAATTTTACTTAATAATTTAAGTAAAAGAATTATAGTCAGTAATACCGAAGCCGTTTATACGTGTATTCATTAAATTTTCACCGGACCCGTCTCGCTACACCATTAACTTCGACAATTAAACTAAGTTAGAACAAAGAAGTTAGAGGGAGGGTGGAAAAAGAAAAATAATTGCTTTCTTTAATGACCACCACGCTCGAAGCTGCCCACATTCAATACACTAAAGCAACAGTATGACAACTTGATACAAACATGATTGTTTAAAAATATATTATATAAACCTTTAAGTAGGTAATTAAAGGTTTATATAATATACCTTTCGACTTCCCTTAAAATAAATAAAAAATACAATAAAAAGTCTTTTATTTCTTGCAATTACATAATAATTAAAGTTACATGCATAAATCAAGTTAATAATTTACCAATAAAGAAAATATGTAAATGTAAACTTTTCGAAAGTAGGGTAATAATAAATAATAAATATATTAGTTTAAATGAGTAAATATTACTTCATCTCTAAAACTTAAAAAGAAGAAGAACCCCTCACGTGAGGGTGAAGGCCTCCTCCAGACTGTCAGCGGCCTCTATCTTTAGCTTCTAGCAACCATTTAATCCCTACTAGTTTTTTAATGTCGTCTTCCCATCGCGATTTAGGTCTTCCTCTCTTTCTAGTATCTATTGGATCAGACCATATTGTTAGTCAGCTTGTCCATCGATCATCAGTGATTCTGGCAACATGTCCTGCCCGCCGCCACTTTAGCTTACCCTTAAAGATAGGAAAACTAGTTAGTTTTATCAGGCTAATAAAATTATAATTGTGAATTAAACATAAGAGTTAAAATAAAGAACTTTCAAATAATTACTTGTCACTAAATATCAACGTACTAAGAAATTTGTTAATTATGATAATAAAAGTCGTGATAAAAGATAACAGGTAGGTATTGATACAAATATTGCTGCTGTTCACAAGTTCTGGTATATTTAAGTTCTTTCATGAATGCATAACGATACGTCAATCCACCAATCAATACTGGCTTATGTCTCTGCCTCTATCTCTTATACCTCTGCCAATATGTCATATTAAATAAGATACTATTTAATATATATTGGAGAATCGTATCCAGATCGCGACCTATTCGCATGCGCGACGACCGCCCGAGCTGAGGTTCGGCCACTCTGGCACCCTCCTGCGAGTCGTCCAAAACTTTCGCGGCTTAGTGCCCTCCGCGCTCACCCCCAAGTTCGGTGAAGCTGTAAAAGCCGCAGAGGCTCCAGGGCCCCTAAGGCTAACAGTATAGTCAGTTCTAAAAAAAAATAAAAAAGTTTGAAGACAATCGCGGCTGAGTGCCCTCTGCACTCGCTCCCAAGTTCGGTGAAGCTGTAAAAGCCGCAGCAGGCTACTTCCGGTGAAGCTGTAAAAGCCGTCAGATACTCCAGGACACCTAAGGCTAACAGTTTAGTCTGTCAAAAAAAAAAGTTTGAAGACATTTTCACTTAAGCCGAGGAACAGTAAAAACCTCAGTTAATAAGTCGACTACAATAAATACTGTTTCTTAGTGCTGACTCACTGCTTATTATTATTTTTATTCGTAACACGCTTTTCGACTCCCCTTCCAATCTTATTATAAAAAGATTTTTTAACAACATAGTTAGCACACCGTTTATACCTATATAATGGAAACAATATAGAGAGTGTGCAAGTTAGTAAAGTACAGAGTATCTCGAAAGCCATCTGAGTATGAAAGCCAGTGTTAAACTGGAATATTCAAATTCATGTACACACGACGCTTGATTGTCTAACTTTCTACAGTTTCATTTTCATTTCACTAAGTTTCATGTAAGTTTGAGAACTATTTTATTTTATCTCTGCGCCGCGCCGCCCCGCCCCGCGCCGCGCCACGGACTTAGACAGACTTCAATGTATTTTGACTATCTTCTGCCATAGTAATTCGATATACCGATATACGAACACAAGTATCATTTCATTTTCATGTTATAATGATGTTTCTTTTTAAATGATAATCAAAAGTTCTTTATTCAATTAAGAGCCTGAAAACATCTCAGTCGTCAATGAGAGTCAGAAAGAAACTTGATTGGGTTGATCAATTTTTTAATCTGTGGAAATTAAATCATTTTAATTGACTTACAGAGAAGGAGTTACTTCCAGACCTCACTATCTATCACATAATAGTTCATCCTTTGACAACATTTTGACAGTAAAACCTGCTTGACACGCTTCTTGAACCCGTTGTCCGGCAAATCGGTAATATGATCTGGAAATTTAACATTTACCCAGAACTTTTCACAAGGTTTACTGAGTCCATAATATGAGATAACTAATTTGTGTTTATTTCTAGATTAAAAACTAGGCCGGTCTTTTATAAACAAGTCTGTCTAAGTTTTTGCGAACATACATTAAACTATCTTCGTCATATCTTAGGTTGTATTCCCTCCTTCCTACAACATGTGGTCATGCAAAAATAGCGTGAGGAGACATTTGAACTGGCCGGAACGACCATAACGATTGGGTATGGATTGTAGATCCCACGATAATCATAGAATCTGTTGGATTGCTTAGCGCTCAGCATCAGGACCAGTAAAATCCTCATGCCATACTACGATTAAAAAAAATGTATTGGTAGAGTATAATTAAGATAAAAACTAAATAAAATTAAAAGTCATGCTTAAGAACTGCTGCCGGAGTGATGAAGATACATCGATACCTCCCAACTATCTAATACACCAATCAAGACATAAAAACTATTCTAATGTAAACTATTTGTCATATGTAACATAATTAACGTATGAACATTATTTGTCGGTAAAACAGTGCAATGCTCAAGGGAACCCCAACGACACACATATTTATGCCGAAAAGTAGCAATAACCTTAGTGAGACTCAGTAAATGAAGTTATAATAGTAAAGACCAAGGTTAATCATACAAATATTAAATTAGTTTTGTTGTAAATAATATTATCTATTAGAGCTAAAATACGTGACAGATATAATTTACGGCGTATGATAAAGTTGGAGCGGCTTTGCTAGCGATTGAAACGAATTAAAAACATTTTAGTGAAATCGAAAAAAAGTCGAGGATTTGCCTTGATTTGAGAAGTCAAGATAACGATTGTTTCATGAAAAAGTAAGAGTAAACAGACATACAATCTTACAAATGTAAAATTGAATTTATATATAATATAAAACCATTCACTGAGGACTTAAGAGGGTGCGCGGTCTGAGAAACATTTCAAGGATATGAATTTCTAAAAACTATTGCTGTTGTGCAATACCTGAAACCACATCGAATAGAGCGCGAGAGTTACAATTGCAGTTCGGACTATTTATACCTAAGTAAAATTTACAAAATCATAGTTTCGTATTCGCTATAATAATACTGGCTTTTATATTGTCCTTTAGTATTCAAAATTCTTCAATTCATTCTATGTTACTAGGTTACCATATACTTCCAACAATAAACAAACTAAAATAAACATGTATATTCTTATTTACTAATAAAAAATTACAACAGTATTCTCTTGTTTCCGCCTAAAAAAGTGGACCGACTTTTTTTTCTTTTTGTAGTCTTTAAATTTGTTCGCTGAGCGTCTTAACATGACGGTAAAAAGGGAGAACATTCGTAATTTTAAAGGCTTTTAGTATATACTAATTCATTTATGAAAAAATATCAATAAATAGAGAAATGGTAGTGGTAGATATAGGTAGGTATAGAAAAAAGGAAGTACGGGAGTTTGTATGGGCAAAACACTACCCGCATTTCCTCTGAAATAGCGGTCGCCCAATGATCGAAATTCGACCAGCGACTTTTTAATCGTAGACTATTTTATGTTTGACATTTGCAGTATGAACCTAAACAATGAATATTATATCACTTACTGTCACTTTTCATTGAGTAACAATGTTAATACTTTGGGGGGTCTAAGTTCAATGGCACTGGTCTGGTTAGGATTCGCAGTATTAATTAATTTATTTTAATATATTACTAACAGATATTATAGATAAATTTTAGCTTTCTGCACTTCTTCTCCATATAAACTTTAACCATGCCAAATCTCACAGTCTTCCGTGCATGCAATGCGCTTAAAAAGTGGTAGAAAGTTTTCTCTTCACGTATTAATATAATGATAACCAGCGCCAGTGTGCATGTAAATCGGCACACATCAAAGGACTGCTGATAGGCGCTAGACATATTTATGGGAGTGATTTTACTATAGTTGTACCTTACCTATGTGGTGGTTGGTTGGTTGGTTGGATGTTTATAATGCAATGACGTGTCTATTTTATAAGTTCAACGTTCAACATCTGGGGTTCAACTTTTATTTTAAGTGAAACTTCTTGATACGCGGTAGGACAAGTCGGCCTTGTCTTATAATACAAAAACTTACTAACTGTCCCTTCTCCAACTTTAGTCGACAATAGAAAGGAAAGAGTATAAGAATTGTTGCTACTCTCTATTTCTGTCAAATAAGCCATGTTTACTTTACGTCCATGCGTAGTGTACATTGTCTATATATAGCATTTTCGTTAACCACGATAACATGAGTTGATCTAAAAAAATTACTTACTTTTTGGTATTATTATATCGACTAACGCTTCATCAAAAATACATTTATGGTGTGACGATCTTCTCTATGGAAGTTTATTTTTAAGTGTTTGGCGATAGACTTTCAAATTGCCGATGGTAGTTAGGCAGACTTATATGTTGTATCACCGCTTGGTTTGTTATTTCTCATTTACCGCAAGATCATTGTAGATTTGAAAATACGTACATCGAGTTCGACACAAAAGCTTAGTATTATAAATAGATTTTCAATAAACAGAGCTAAGGTATTCAGCAATACAGTAGTAGATATTCGTAACCAAATACCTTTGCTTATAAAATCGCTAACATAAAGGCCGAACCCCTCCTCTCGCAGCGACTTTATTATATTCCCCAAAGAGACATCGGCGACACAGACACCTTCAGTTTTCTTTGAAATTCCTCTCATTTACAGGAGGCGCTCGTTATCACATTGCCGAGGTATTTTCTCTCCCGGCCCCAGTAATAGCTGTACGTAGAAATTCGCCAGGATTTCGTAAATAATTTTGGTCGGGTGTTAAAACTTAATGCGCACCGGAGATATACCTATTCCTGCTTAGTTTCTAATCTACTCTAAGATAAAATATTTATGAATTTTTTATACAAACTATATATGTATATAAATTTAAATAAGTTTTTATAATGAAGTACATGTTATATATTGATCCATAATTTACACTTAATGAGACAAGTAAAAATGTTTTTAACAGCCTTCATATTAGAGGTTTCTCAATTCGAATGTATATTTTTAATGGTTATTCAGTCCTAACTTCTTTGTTTATGAACCGATTTGTATGGTTATTTTTTATTAGTTAAGTGATACTTCAATGGTGGTTCGATTTTTATTTCATTGCCATTGGGCCTTCAACTTGGAAGATACACAAGGGAGCTCTTCAAAATCTTTGAAGTTGGTTTTCATTTTTGTGAAAAATTGTCTTGTTGATAATTTTGTTAGGTTATACAATAAACTTCCTAAGTAAATTACCGACTTATCGGAAAATAACTTCAAGAATCATCTTAGGGCGGATCATTACTTCAATGATAGTGATGTCTGGAAGTGACTAAAAATCACATGCACTAAAAATCATAATAAGTACGTTTAGAGTAAAAAATATTTTAAAATATCCTGATAAACTCGATCTAGTTTCTAGCCGAATATTTTCAGTGACTCAAAAGTGCGTTCTTAGGGTCTAAATTAAACAAAATATTTTGATTATAAATATGGTATTGGTCCGGTCGTCCAGAGCGCACGGTTTGTGAACAGCTCGAAATACTTATTTAATGTTTACTAATTTTAAATTCATTGCACATTTTTACACAGAAGTATCATGCAATCTAGCTTCAGACTCTTGCTTTGCCTTTGTGCTTTCGACGAAAAATTCTCGTAAATGGAATAGTATTTTTTTTTATACATTCATTTAAAATTATGTTTTTCACTTTTTTAATACTAGCTGGTACGGTGCATCTTCGTTTACGTGAAAATTATTTTTATGTTCAACTGAAACTACTTGCCTTCTTTTCTTTACTGTAGTTACTACTTTTTCGGATCCAGTCCTTCATTAATCTGAAAACTGCATTCAAATTGGTTCAGGAGTGTTTAAGTGATGCGTGTTAAACGATTTGATTATATTTATTTTATTTGTTTGTACCTACGCATGCCAGCAGCATCTTTTAGAAACCCAAACATATTTTATAATCCTATTGTTAGGACTATTTAGATACATAATTCCTATTTGATTCTAGTGAGCAGCAGTACGAGTAAATTGGTTAATGATTTAAACGTTGATTTATTTGATACAACTGTGCAGAAATTGAAAGCTCTTCTAAATTATAATTTATTTTGCTAATATTTTTGTGTTCTTCCGTCTACTTTATTCTTTATTCATATACATAAATGTGAGAAATTTTAAATGTCCTTCATTAATTTATACATGTAACTTAAATATGTACTTAGCTGTAAGTTTTCTTAAAATATTAAAATAAATAAAATATGTTTTATATGTTACTGTTTATATAATTGCGAATGTTTTTTCTTGTCAAAGCCTTCGCTTTCGGGGGGACGCCTTAGTAATATTCACATTGCTCGCAATCATTTTACCGTCGCCTCCGAGGAACGCCCTAGCTATGTGACCCTTTATCTTTCTACCGTTATTCATAATTACTAGATATTGTTTTGGCTATGTAGTTTTACGGCCAGTTGCCGCCTTAAGCCAAGATTGTAACCCTCCTGGAGGGCTTGGATACCGCCGTTGACCATTGGTTCCTCCGCCGCCATCCCTACTGAGTTTTCCAGCCTAAGAGCTCAGTACGCCAGAGGTCTTGACTCCATAAATATGTCTAAGCAGCTCACTGGCGAGTTTTTTTACGCAGTGTCCTTCTTCGGCCTTGTGGTCCGCGGGAGATATTTTATTTTTCTCCTACCCATTGGTTTGCCGCATTCCAAGAGTTTGCTAAACCGCCTGGGTTTCCCCTATCCGGCATCTGGGTTCTCTAGAGAATGAGACTACCCCGAAAACTCATCACGTCGATTTGATTTAATATTATTATTTTATTAATAAACATCTCATGAAATCCCACCTTATTTACATAATATTGGGCCAAATAACATAAGCTTATGAATAAAAAAAGCTTTTATCCAATATTTTAATCATTTTCTAAGATCCCAACACGCAAGATATTTATTTAGGTTAAATTGAACTTTCTCCTCTTTTTAATAACGCTAGAAATTTTGAAATTGTTGAGCTATTGATAAAAAGCTAAGATTTTTTTTATTATTTAAGGGAAAACTACTTTAGCCGCGTTGAGTGATTTTTGTTAGGGGAAAAACTTATAAGTTTGCGTGACATTCGCGTCACATCAGACGTCGACATGCTCGTGACGTATTGCGCTTGCGTCAGACTAGCGACGCTTAGTATAGCTGCCTGTGTATGTAGGTACATAGGTACGCATATATACACTAATACATTATATACACTCGACTGTATCATATGCGTGTTTGAATTTTTTGGATGGGTAAAATCTTTTGACTTCGCGTCACCGACATGCTTTGCAATATTTCAGACTATAATTGATTTAAAATTTCAAAATTTAATTTACACTTCTGTCGGTAGTCCTCATGACTGTCTCTCTTTTTATAAGTAATATCTTTAACTTAACACAGATATAGGATTCACTCTTATTTATCTATTCAAGCTATAGATATGGATATATTATAATTTGTAGATACGAAAAACTATCCATTGATAGGTTATTTAAAAAAAGTATAGACAAAAGGTTATATTTGTCTATCTTTAGTAACTGAAACAACGGATAGTTACGATATTGAAAACGGCCGTTATCTAACCATACATTGTCTCCAAATCCAAACTAAACGTTTATGCAAAACTTAAGTTCAATCGGTCGGGGATAACTGTTTTAAAATTCCATTGCAAGATTTGACCCATACTAACAAAGCAAATTGAACAAAAACTTGTAATGAAAACTATCACATAACAGATCCCACTTAAAGAGATAAAAATAATTAAATAATGAACCAACTAAAGGAAATATTAAAAAAGAACTATTTGAGAGGATATATTATTACGTAATTAGTTTTTATCATTTGTTAATTCGCTCAAGTCTACAATAAACTGACTAAGAGTTAGAAATAGTAACAAACAAAAATAAACATTTGAAGGCGTAACATTTCATTAGAGACCCCAAACGGCACATATGTTCCTATCGTTTGGAGTTATTAATAATTAAACCAGTGGATTTATAACCGCGGGCGACACGACGCGCCCGCTCGTAAAACTCAAAATGTATATACTGTATACACGTACATTTATAACAAGAAAAATGTGTTTGACTTTTTAAGGAAATTGCGTTATCAACGACCTTCGAAAACTATTAAAACTTGGGAATTTATATTATAAGTAGGTACGCCTTTTTAAACGACTAAAAAAAGTCTGAGATCACTCAATTCGAATGTATTTTTTTATGGTCATAACTTCTTTGTTTATGAAACGATTTATACTTTTTTTTTTTAAAGAGGATATCTTATGGTTAGTCCCATTTTAATTTCATTAGCATTAGACCTTCAACTTTGCAGATACACCGGAGAACTCTTCAAAATCATTCCAGTTGGATTTCTGTTTTGTTAAAAATCGTCTTTTTACTTAAAATATCATTCGGTGAAATCTTATGAGATTGCGTCATCGTAATGTTCAGAGTACATCTGTAGATAACGTTTTTGGAGTGCGGATAGTTAAACCAGACTGATGGTAAAGGTTTTAATATAAATTTTATGAAATTTTAATGCTTGATACTATAATACATTTAACTTGAATTTCCATAAAAACTACTATTATTTCTTAGTTTGTGTTTTGTTGTCTTTAACGCTTGACAATCAGTCAACAGAAGATAAAGCTAATTAATGATGAGATGAGATAGATTTTGTTGTAGCGGTTACAGGCACGGCGTCGATCGACGTGAGTTCAAAACCCCGCAATAAGCCTGAACTTTCTGTGAAGGAAAACATCGTGATGAAATCATAGCATTTTGGTATCTAATGCCGGCCAGACTAGCTATCACTCTCAAGTTGAAAACATGTCAGCAAGCACCTAAAGACGCTGCACTTAAAAGTCAATAACTAGGTTTAACGTGTCATCACCATGGGTCACATGGTCACTGAACATCGGGCGAGATTATGGTCAAAGGATAAAACTGTAATAAAATTAAAAAATTTAAAGACGATTATTGAATTTGGTGCGACATCTTAATTGTTTGTCCACCAGGTAGGTATGATATGTTTATGACACCCTCACCGACACATTTCAATAACTTTTACAGCACATTCGACGGCCCATAAACTTGTAGAGTTCGTCTAGTTAATTATATAGTTTTTCAATCGAAAGTACTTATAATTATATTAAGCAAAAATAATTTTAAAAACTTTTCTTAATAATTCTATGTTGTGTTATGATTGACGGTCTGAGCAATCATTTTTTTTAGTATATATAATATTTTATTTAAGTTAGTTATTATATTATTTTCATTTATTCAAATTCATATATATTTCAAGACATCGGTTAGGTATTTGTATTTTATAATTTGTCTGTTAAAATCTATTTCGTATATAATAATATGTATAATTTTAATATAAAAGTTGGTTGTTTATCAAACATTAAAAACTATATTTCGATGTCTATACAAAAAGTAAATTTGTTTGTAAAATGTATTTGTTTTCCTTCAAATATAGTAATAGTATTGTCGTCTGTTTATATTGTTCACACACACTGGCGACAATTAGTCGCTATTATTAGTCGCTATTCGTGTTCCTTCTAATTACGTGTCATGTGACATGACTCCGCGAACAGTAAGGTGGGGTTACACCGAGCAACACTTGTGTGGTTGTGTAAGTGAGAGCGAGGTGTATACTAGCACAATTCCCCTACAACCTACTAAAAGACCTTGCCCTATTAAGGTTCATCATAAACATTTTATTGGAACGAGTATCGAAAGAGGCTTCAATGGGATCTTACCACATTCGGGAAAGCAAGGAGGAAAGAAGGAGAGCTCGGACAGTGAAGGTAAGCGAAGACTCAGGGAGTTGGGGACTCCTTGAACATGCACTTGGAATAATTAGTATTAACAAGTTAATCTTAATAATCTTCAATAATACATTTAGAAACCGTTAAAAAAGTTCTCAACCGATTTGGATTAAATTTTGTACACGGTAACTGGTTGATCCCAATTGATCAAACGAATATCCAGCGAAAGAAGTGTATTTAAAATGTCATGCCAACTCACCGGTACTGCGCTCTGTAATAATTACTAGTTGACGCCGACGTGGTTTAGCTATTTATATTCAAAGTTCCTAAACCTTCACGCACCCAAATACTGGCTTGATAGTACACAGTTCTGGAGCACGAGGTTAATGAGGAATGTCCGAGGCAAGCGAGTTTAGCACTGTACAGACGCGACGGTATTCCGACGAAAGTGTGTCGCGAGAGCCGGTGCTGACAACAACAAATCGAAAAACTACCACCTCTGGATATCATAATTCTTACCGACGAGAAAAAATAATTAAATTCAAACTACCGACTCTCATTTGTAATGGTTTTAAATTACGCGGCTGCAACAGTAACTATTGTCATTTGTCAATTGATAGACTATCTGAATTGCCAATAATATGAGTAAAAATAACATTATGGGATGAAAATAATTACGTATAAAACACGTACAGAGCTGCGGGCGCACTGCTAGTTTTAAATAAAAATAAATCTTAAGCCCGGTGGAAATATTGGTCTGTCAGTGAAGTTGGTACTGGGGATAACTGCCCCCAGGATATATTGAAAGTATTCAGGTAACGCCATTCCTAATTTCCATTAAATCTATTTTAAACATTACTTCAAGTATCATTAGTAGATAGTGTATTCTACTTTGTATAAGAAAACTAATATTAATAACCAAATTTTATTGGGCAATACTATTTGGATATTTGGTCTTCGTGTAATACTAACTTTATCCACATGTGTCGTCTCAATGATCACTAAACATCGTCACAGTTGACATACGGTCTCAACTAACTTGTGTTCGTCTGTACATTGCTACATATATCATTACACCTTTCTTATCTTTTTAGTATCAACAGAATAGTACCATTACTTAATATTAATATTCTTGTAATCTAGACTATTTTTAATATTAAAAAAAAACGAACTTTAATAACTTTCCAGAGTTTTCTAGTGTATCTTCAAAGTCCAAGGTCCAATATCAATGAAATTAAAATGGTCACCACACTTGAGGTATCCCCTATCCAACAAACAAAGAATCATACAAATCAGTTCATAAATAAAGAAGTAATGGCTGAACATCCATAAAAATAAATATACATTCGAATTGAGTACATAAACTCCGTCATTTTTTTAAAATCTGTTAAAAAAGACAAATTAACCGATTCTCTTTTGTTTTTATGAGCTGTGTATAAAGATTGTCATAGATTAAAAAGTCGTAACGTACGAAGAAATGATGGCATCAGGGTAGGAGACCTGTACAGTCCCTCAAAGTGATTTACTTATGCGTGTCGCATTCCGAGATCAGTCAATACATATCCAGTTTGTATTCACGCAGGCCGGCCGCGGCATGACAGGTGTAACTGGCGATGGATTGTTTTGAATCTCTCGGTGGTCACTGCTGTTCTGGATTGTATTAGGTATGTTTACCACCAGGCTCAGATCCGTCACTTTTCCATGCTACTTGTAAAAAAGCCCTATAATATTGTATTCTTATAATAATAACAATGCCTGACTGACTGATTTTATATTATCGGAGTTACACCTATCAATTTAATTTGAATATAAATTTGGTTTTGCAAAATGATATTTTTTTAGACTAAATTACTTTTTTATCGTAATTCAAATTACATTGAAATCTTAGTACACCTATCTCACTTACCCCTTTTTTAAATATGTAGGCAATTTTACCAATGTCAAGTGTGATAAATATACGTTATAGAGTTTAGTTGTCAAATTTTCGGTGTGGGTACTATAGAATAACCGATGAAAAGGATACATTGACACAAAATAAAACAATCACAAAATATACATAACTAGCGATCGCCCTAAGTTCGAAATTAGACTAGCGACTTTTTGATCATAGACTATTTTCTGTTTTACATTTATTTTGTTGGGGGGTCTAAGTTCAATGGCACTGATCGGTTCAGGATACGCAGTATTAATTTATTTAATTTAATATATTAGTAACAGATATTATAGATAAATTTTAGCTTTCTGAATTCCTTCTCCATATAAACTTTAACCATGCCAAATCTCAGTCTTCCGTGCACGCAATAAGCTTAAAATGGTACCGAAAGCTTTTGCTTCACGTATTTAATATATAGACACTTATTATGGGAACTGCAGGGTATACCTGTATATCTGTAAATTATCTATAAAACTACACATGTTAAACTTATAAATAAAAAGCATAATTGTAATCTATGTAGACACAAACAAAAGACACATTACAATTTTATATTATTACGAAATAAAGACAATAAATATTTCAACCAAAGTAGAATACACTAAGTAATGTATTGAAATTAGTAGGACGTTCTTCGTCAAATACTACAAGTAATAGGACCATTTAAGGAACAAGATAGTTTGGGGCAATTAAAAAATATGTGATCACTTACACCTTACTTGATAAGAATGTAGGCAGTGTGACCAATAACTCTACATGTCTCTTGCTATCCCCACTAGAGCTAAGACTATTTGGGATTCTTGATTAGGCTTTATTCCAAACTGCTAGTCTAGTAGAATACATATAGTAGACGTTTTACCTCTACGAATGTGTATGAGAACGGCAAAGGATCGAGATGTTATTAAAAATTAATAAAACTGACGTAAACCGCTCGCGTCAACGAACTCCGTCTGTAATAAAGTTTTTCATAATAAAAGTGGTTGTAAAGACTTCTATATATTACGTGACTACATATTTTTATAAAACTAGCTGGTACCCAGGCGAATACTTCAATACTGCCTCATTACCCGCATAAGAACGACTGCTATGATCGAGGTCCTGGGTTCGATACCCAGGTCGAGCAAAATGTTATTGGGTTTTTCTATGAAATTCTCAGAAGCAACTCGGAGTTTGGCTTTGTGCCCGATTAATGGCAATAGGCTCGCCCCCTGTTACATGGGACCTAAAAACATACTCGGCGAACTGTGGGTGTAGGTACATTATTACACCTCTGCATAACGTAAAAGTGACTTAATCGAGTGTATTCTTAACTATAATTCAAGAATATCTGTTCAGTCGTTTGAACATCAACAGCTCTTTTCTTGTTGAAAATGAACAGTTGTGATTGAGTCGAGATTTGATATTCTGTTATTTCAATGCCGTTAGCAAAACCTTAACCTGATGCTGCAGCGTCATCTGGAAGCCTTGGGTAGCTAACTCCTCACCAACTTACTGCACAGATATCGTGTTTGGGCTCATTGGAGTGGCCTCAATGAATAGGTTACTTGAGGCGGGGACTTAATAAATTTTCAATTTGCCTTGTTATACATCTAAGGTGGCAAGGCCCGCCTTATGGTAAGCGACTACTGTACTAAACGCATATTAAGTCAAAAGAAGTTGCTTGTGAGTGTATGGTGGACCTGTGATGGCATTGTTCATTACAACATCTTGAAACCTGGCACAAAAACTATTGAAGAGGTGTACTGTGAAGAAATGAAAATGATTATTGTTAATTATTCTAGTTCATTCGTTCTTGACGACAACGCTCGCAAAGCGAACCACCTCAAAGCTACAAGAGTTATGACTGGAAGCTCTCTGTCACCCACCATAATCACCACTCCTTACTCAAACTGATTTTCCTCTTTTTTTCTAATTTGTATTACTTGTTACAGGGGAAATAAATTCAAATCCAACGAAGCGGTTAAATGCACCTTTAAGGAGTTCATCGATTCCCGTCTCGAGGATTTCTATAGCAGAGGCTTCAGTGAACTTTCATTAAAATGGCAAAAGTACAAGGTCAATAATTACCAGCACTACGACTCATTAAACAAATACTTTTCATTTAAAAAAATTATTAATCTCTTTTTAAAAAAATGTTAATTTCATAGGTTATATATAACATAACACAAATATGTTTGTATTGTATGGTAGGGCAGTGTATCCCTCGGTATGCGAGGACGAACCGCATTTTGCGGATTTTTGACATATTAAATTCTACAACCAATACGAGCTTCATGTATTTAAAAAGTCGTGATGTTTCAATGTTCAATGTTTAGCCTCGATAATGAAATGCATTATACGGTATTTATAATAGGTAATTTATTTTTTTACAGAATTTAACTAATGATGAAGTAAATCAGGAAAATTAAACGCTTGAGAAATTTTCTTGTAATCAAGACATTAGTTTTACCCAATGGGAAAACATATTATAAGTACGTTTAGAGAATTATTATTGTAAGTTATAATATCTATTAAAAATTAGAACGAATCATACATATAATGAATTTGCATTTAGGAAAGTTGTAAATGAATTGCTCCCGGAGACGAAAACACTAAGCTAAATACATTCGAGTGTTTGCACGCCTTTCCCCTACACATGAATAATTATATTTACCCATATAAATCTTTCAATATTCTGGATATGGTATTATTGTTTAATTTTTTACATGTATTTTTTCTGTCATTTTTGTGTGCTTGAAAAGAGTATGTACGAGTAGGTATATAGGTAGGTAGGTATAGGTAGGTTAAAGAGTTCCGATTTGGTCTTGATCGCGAACGGACGTGTCGCTCCGTTTGTGCTCTCGACCATCACGTGACTTAATTGTTGCGATCTTATATTTGGAATTTATTCGAATATATTGTTGCAATAACGACGTAAACCAACTGGTGTCTAACGCTCGCGTGGTAAACCGCACTTTTCGGTGCGACTTGCTTGTTTTTTATAAATCCACGGTTTTGTGGTCGCTCACTGGATACCTGACGGTGCTAACTAAAGTGAGCGGGGCGTGACCCGAGCAGCCCGCTGGTTGTCTCCTTCAGAGGCAAACAGCCAGACTCGGACGGGCCTGGGAATCTAGGCCTTTGCGGTTATCGCATAGTCTTGCCCCAGGTGTCTCCTGCCAAACCTTCCGATCCTGCACACTCCATCCCCGGGAACCTGTTTGGGCCTATCCCGGTTTAATTACCGGTCTGCGTCCTCGGCCCCGGGCTTGTTAGGGCTCCTTAGGGTTGATAGGTCCTTCCTGTGTGTCATTGCACCTTGACCACAGGTCTCTTGCCGACTCCGATAGTCTTTTTAAGTTTTTGGCGCACCCCCCTGCCCCTAAGGCAGGGAGGCCTTTAATTTAAAATAAAATAAAAATGTCCCATTGTCCTCCCTCTTCTGCCGTCATGGCAAATAACGTTACCGACCTGGCCACTTGCATAGGCAAGTTGCAAGCCAGGATGAAAGCGCTGGAATTTCAATACCAGCGCTATCAAAATTTCGTCGTATTACGGTGTCCCTCTCTAGACGAGGAATACCGTAATCTACCTGAGAACGCCTGCGTGCGTCGCACCGCTGCGACCGCGACCCGTCATGAGGCCGTTTCAGGTAGCGAGGCGGCCGCTTCAGGTAGCAAGGCGGCCGATGACGTCACGGCCGCGACCGTTATACCGACTGGAGCCGCGCCGGTCGGCGCCGCGCCCAAACGTCTCACACGCAGCGCTGCGCGTCCGTCCGCCGCGTCATCCGGGGCCGTGGCCACGTCTACGGCCACGCCCCCTGTCCCGACTAGCCAATCGCGCGGGTCAAGCCCCGCCTCCATCAGGCGAGGGCCGCGTAATTCGCGGTCACAATCTAGGGTTACCAAAAATAGCCCGTACGTCCGTCCCGCGCGATCCACGGAAACCGCGTTAAAGACGAAAAATTCGTTTTCGGCCCTTCCGGTCGAACAAGACTCGCCCGCGAGTTCGGATCCATCTCCGGAGATGGATACCGAGAACGACGGCTTCACCGTCGTGGCGTCGCGTAAGCGAACGGCGCGTAGCAGTCCGACTGCTCAACCGGCGCCTAAGGTAATAGCTAAGGCAACAATCAGGGGCGCCGCCGCCCCCGCGTCCTCCCAGCTCCCCGCGCCCGCCGGCGGGAAAAAAGAGCGTGCCCCACCTCCAATCATAATCCGGGACAAGGCGGCCTGGATGGGAGTCTGCAATGAAATGCGCACACTCAAACTCGAGTATCACAAGGCTAGGAATATAGTCAACGGGATTTCCATTTCGGTGAGTTCTTCGGAAACTCACCGCAAACTCACCACCCTCCTCCGGCAGAAAGGTCTGCAATTCTACACCTATTCTCTCGCGGAGGAGCGCGTCCTCCGAGTGGTCATCCGCCGCATTCCGGTGGAGCTCGACCCGTCGGAGGTGTGCTCCTCGCTCAAGGAGCAAAGTTATCCCATCCGGGAAGTACACCGGATGTACAGTAAAGATAAGCGGCCACTACAAATGGTAGTGGCCATATTGGACCTTTCCCCCGAGGGAAAGGCCATCTTCCAGCTAGAGACAGTGTGCGGGCTCTCCGGGATTAACGTGGAGCCCCCATACAAAAACCACCAGCCTGCGCAGTGCCACAACTGCCAGCTGTACGGGCACGCTGCTCGTAACTGTCATTCTCGTCCGCGGTGCGTAAAGTGCCGAGAGGACCACCCCACACGGGAGTGCACGCGCGAGCGTGACTCCGTCGTCCCCCCGAGCTGCGTGTTATGCGGGGAGGAGGGGCATCCCGCGAATTATCGCGGTTGCCCCAAGGCCCCGCGCACCACGCGGCCACGCACGCAGAGGCAGGCGGCCCCCCGGGCGGCGCCCCCCGCCTCAGCTATCAAAGCGCAACCCCCGCTGGCGTCAGGGGAATTTCCCGCGCTGCCGGTCCCGCGCCAGTCCCCGGCCGCCGCCGGCCTCTCCGCACCCCGCGCGGTGCAACCGCAACCCGTGCGTTCATCGCAGAACGCATGGGGCCCCCGTCGCCCCAATCCACAGCCCCTTATGGCTATGGATATTCCCGCGCCCCGCGTGCCCGCTAACGTTGTCGTTAATAGTAACGACTTAATGATACTGCTCCTTCGCGAGCACGATATCCGCGAGCTCATTGACTACAATGACCATCTGGAGCGCTTCGGTCTCATCAAGACCGCTTGCGCGTTCCCCCGCCTCTCAGAGACACTACAACGTCTCGACCGTGAGGCGTGTAATAATAACTTAGGGCCTTTCAATGGCAAAGTTTAAGCCGAAAGCGTTAAATCTTTCTTTTTTTAACGCGCGAAGCCTACTACCGCAGCGTGATCTCGTCGCGACCTTTCTTAAAGATCACCAAGTAGATGTTCTTTTAGTGCAGGAGACGCTCTTAAAGCGTGCTAAACGTGATCCGAAAATCGCGAACTACAATATTGTAAGAAATGACCGGGCCGGCCGCGGGGGCGGCACTCTCATTTATTACAAACGATCGTTATATTGTACGCCGGTAGATCCTCCGATACTTACCAATATGGAAGTATCCGTGTGTAGACTAGGAATGACCGACCACCCGTCCATAACGTTAGTTTCAGTTTATCTCTCGCCGAGGAAAGAGCCTCTCAGGTCTGACCTAGAAAAGCTACTTTCGCTCGGTGAATCGGTCATTATAGCGGGTGACCTCAATTGTGGACACACTTCGTTTGGCAATTGGAGAGACTCCAGTAATGGGGTTAAACTCGAAGAGCTAACGAACGTGCTAAACTTTGATGTCATAGCGCCACCCACTCCCACCACTTTCAAGACAACTGTATGCCGACAGTGCTTGATGTAGCTCTCATTAAAGGTATCGCGCTTCGGTTACGACTCATTCGGGTCGTACACGTGCTCGACTCCGACCACCGTCCGGTCATCATGCAGCTAGGTCAACCAGACGACTCTAGCCCTCCTTCGGTCCAAGTGGTTGACTATGCCAAGCTAAAACATTATCTTGCAGACAGGCCGTCCTCGTCCAGCTTAGATAGGATCCCGGACGTATTGGGGTCCGTTGCGGATGTAGATCTCGCGATCGATTCCCTGGTCGACCACCTGCAGGTCGGCATCGGAGAGGCCTCGAGAGAGGTCGAAGAGGCGAGCGATCGCCGCTTCGTACTCCCTGCCGACGTGCGGGCGTTGTTGACGGCAAAGAACGCGGCGACTCGTGCGCACGACCACTATCCGACCGAGGAAAATCGCGCACGCTTACGCGCGCTTCAGAGAGCGGTTAGAGCCCGCATATTAGAACTCAGGAGTCACAGATGGGACGCCCTCGTCGAAGGGCTAAGGCCGTCGCATCTGGCTTACTGGAAACTAGCTCGCAGCCTCAAAATAGAGGCTTCTTATCTTATGCCCCCCCTCGAGAGGGGTCCCGGTATACCGCTCGCCTTCGATAGCAGCGACAAGGCGGAGTGCCTCGCCACTTGTTTGGAGAGCCAGTGCTCTCCGAACAGTGTCGATGCAAATACCGACCGGGTCGAGGGTATCGATGGATGCGTGCGGGAGCTGGATAAGCTCCCCGCGACAGCCTCCCTGTCCCCAGTCACGTCTGAGGAGGTTCTTTCCATTATAAAAAGCCTTAAGCTCAGAAAAGCACCAGGTCCCGACGGGATCAGGAATGAAGTACTTAGGCTTCTTCCTGATCGCCTCATAGCTCTATTGGTCTGCATCTTCAATGTAGCCATAGTCCACTGCCATTTTCCAGCCGCCTGGAAAAAGGCAATAGTCATAGGTATCCGTAAGCCCGGCAAGAGCGCGTCGCTTCCCGACAGCTATCGCCCGATCAGTCTCCTAAATACTTTAGGGAAAATGTACGAGCGGATCCTTCTGAACCGTCTCAAGTCAGTAATAGAGGAGAAAGACCTCTATCCGCCTGAGCAATTCGGTTTCCGTGCTAGATATTCTTGCACTCATCAAGTGCACCGCCTCACGGAGCACGTTGCATTTAATTTTGCTGAATTATATAAACCCCGCCGTACACTTGCGGTCTTTTTCGACGTTGCCAAGGCCTTCGATAAGGTCTGGCACGAGGGATTGATCTACAAGTTGTATCACTTTGAAGTCCCCGATAGGCTAATTAAAATAATTCGCGACTATCTAACAGATCGCACCTTTCGCTATAGAGTGGAAGGTGAATTGTCCACGCCCCGTCCAATACGCTCAGGCGTTCCCCAAGGTTCGATCCTGGCTCCTAGCCTATTTAACCTGTACGTCAGTGACCTACCTCGACTCCCGGAGGTCGAGGTAGGGCTATACGCTGACGATACAGTCTTATATGCCTCAGATAGGAATAGATCCCACCTCAGACACAAAGTCCAACGCTCCGTGACCACTCTCGGGAAGTGGTTTAACGAGTGGCGTATAGCCGTTAATCCCTCGAAGAGCGCCGCGATGCTCTTCGATGCGGATTCGTCACAGATACCGTGGAAGCTTAAACCTGTTTAAGCTCTACGATAATCCGATTCCGTATGTAAGAGAGACCAAATATCTAGGGGTAACCCTAGATAGTAGGCTCTCTTTTAGACCCCACATCCGTAAGGTTAGGAACAGGGCCGCGTGGGTCCTGGGCCGGTTGCATCCTCTGTTGTGTTCGGTGAGTAAAATGTCCACGCGACATAAGCTCACGCTCTACAAGACGTGTATTCGACCAATTTTGACATACAGTTGCGCCGTGTTCGCACATATGTCCGAGTCGAGTTTCAAACGGTTACAATCGATACAGAATAGGTTCCTCTATCGTCTCACCGGGGCCCCGTGGTATGTTCGAAGCGTAGATCTCCATAGAGATATGGAGCTTCCTTCGATACATGCCTACGTTAAACAGCTCTCCCGTTCGTATTTCGACACCGCGTCGAACCACGCGAATCCGTTAATAAAAACAGCCGCCACTTATGTTCCGGCACCCACGGACATCCGGTGCAAACGCCGGCCGCGCAATATTTTTATTGATCCCGACGATCACATCGAAAATTCGAATAAATATTACACATCCGTCTCTCCAAACAGAGCGTGCCAGCGCCCACGCCCGCGTAACCACCGTTCTCTCCGCAGAGGGCGGGCGGTCAATTTCGCTCCAGCACACCCGTCACGTCCACCCTCTCTAGCGGTAACCCAAGCCTAGGTCCGTTCCTCGGTGTGAAACCCTTGGGTCAGGCAACCGCCCGCGCGATACAAGTGACACTGTACGTGCATCACTTAGCTACCTACATACAACACTACACACGTATGAACATACACACGTGCACACCACACAGGTACATAGGTTCTGTGAGGGACCTTTTTTTTTCTTTTTTGACGCTAGTTAGTGTAGAAACATTCCGATTATTGAATACACATACGCACGGTTCCTTCCTTCCTCCCAGGAGGAAGGGAACGTGCCTATGTGTATATTTAGTTAGCTCGAATCGTAGGTGTAGGGATTCGAATACATCGCGACCTATTTGCGAACGCGACGACCGCCCGAGCCGAGGTCCGGCCACTTTGGCACCCTCGTGCGAGTCGTCCACAAAACTTTCGCGGCTGAGTGCCCTCTGCGCTCGCCCCCAAGTCCGGTGAAGCTGTAAAAGCCGCAGCGGCTTTAGGGCCCCTAAGGCTAACAGTGTAGTCAGTTCTAAAAAAAAAAAAAAAAAAAAAAAAAAAGGTAGGTTAAACTGTTGTAAGTGGATACGTGTATTACAATTATAAAAATTACTAAAAAGGAAACAAAAAAAATACGACAAAATTTTAATTTTTGGTTTTTATTTGATTCACGGAAGGCTTACTTAAATATTTTTTAGCCTGTGTCACTCCCACAATTATGTCACACCTCGTATGCTAAAATCTATGAAACCGTTTAGACTACAGAGCGTACCGAAGAAATAGACATACATGCATATATACATACGCGCGAAAAACATAACCCTCCTTTTTCGCAGTTAGGTAAAAAGGTAGGTTAGGCATAAACTTTTATGGGAATTGGGTAGGGAGTGGGGTAACAATAGATAATTCCATGGACGACGAAGACATTGTCTACTGTTCGTTTCCATTGGCTTTTATTCTGATTGTTTAGCAAATATTTAGTAATAAAATTATATAATTTTAGCTAAAAAATAACAAGGTTTGAGTTGTCTACAAATGTGAGAGAACTGGTTTGAAATAGATCATAGTCTAATGTTTTGGAAATTTTATTAACTTGATTGCTAACTCTGACTAATAATGAGTTATTTTTATATGATGATCTCACTAACAGCATGTGTAAAGGGAACTTGTTTCTTGTAGAAACAGTACGTACTCGCAGGATAATATTACTTAGCAGTGCCCAGTCTACTACATCATTAGTGGTTCTCAAAGATATGTGATATCCGCTATGCGTCTTTGTTCATGGAGAGGAAAAATGTGATTGGATTCACAACTAAGACTATAGTTATTATATTTGTACTGTATTAGCCTAAGAAACCTTTTTTATATCCGTTCTATACCGTCAAAATAAGTATATTGTAGTTCGGGTTCCATAGTTGCGAGGCATATTTGAATAGTCTGGATTTAATAACATAACACAAATATGTTTGTATTGTATGGTAGGGCAGTGTATCCCTCGGTATGCGAGGACGAACCGCATTTTGCGGATTTTTGACATATTAAATTCTACAACCAATACGAGCTTCATGTATTTAAAAAGTCGTGATGTTTCAATGTTCAATGTTTAGCCTCGATAATGAAATGCATTATACGGTATTTATAATAGGTAATTTATTTTTTTACAGAATTTAACTAATGATGAAGTAAATCAGGAAAATTAAACGCTTGAGAAATTTTCTTGTAATCAAGACATTAGTTTTACCCAATGGGAAAACATATTATAAGTACGTTTGGAGAATTATTATTGTAAGTTATAATATCTATTAAAAATTAGAACGAATCATACATATAATGAATTTGCATTTAGGAAAGTTGTAAATGAATTGCTCCCGGAGACGAAAACACTAAGCTAAATACATTCGAGTGTTTGCACGCCTTTCCCCTACACATGAATAATTATATTTACCCATATAAATCTTTCAATATTCTGGATATGGTATTATTGTTTAATTTTTTACATGTATTTTTTCTGTCATTTTTGTGTGCTTGAAAAGAGTATGTACGAGTAGGTATATAGGTAGGTAGGTATAGGTAGGTTAAAGAGTTCCGATTTGGTCTTGATCGCGAACGGACGTGTCGCTCCGTTTGTGCTCTCGACCATCACGTGACTTAATTGTTGCGATCTTATATTTGGAATTTATTCGAATATATTGTTGCAATAACGACGTAAACCAACTGGTGTCTAACGCTCGCGTGGTAAACCGCACTTTTCGGTGCGACTTGCTTGTTTTTTATAAATCCACGGTTTTGTGGTCGCTCACTGGATACCTGACGGTGCTAACTAAAGTGAGCGGGGCGTGACCCGAGCAGCCCGCTGGTTGTCTCCTTCAGAGGCAAACAGCCAGACTCGGACGGGCCTGGGAATCTAGGCCTTTGCGGTTATCGCATAGTCTTGCCCCAGGTGTCTCCTGCCAAACCTTCCGATCCTGCACACTCCATCCCCGGGAACCTGTTTGGGCCTATCCCGGTTTAATTACCGGTCTGCGTCCTCGGCCCCGGGCTTGTTAGGGCTCCTTAGGGTTGATAGGTCCTTCCTGTGTGTCATTGCACCTTGACCACAGGTCTCTTGCCGACTCCGATAGTCTTTTTAAGTTTTTGGCGCACCCCCCTGCCCCTAAGGCAGGGAGGCCTTTAATTTAAAATAAAATAAAAATGTCCCATTGTCCTCCCTCTTCTGCCGTCATGGCAAATAACGTTACCGACCTGGCCACTTGCATAGGCAAGTTGCAAGCCAGGATGAAAGCGCTGGAATTTCAATACCAGCGCTATCAAAATTTCGTCGTATTACGGTGTCCCTCTCTAGACGAGGAATACCGTAATCTACCTGAGAACGCCTGCGTGCGTCGCACCGCTGCGACCGCGACCCGTCATGAGGCCGTTTCAGGTAGCGAGGCGGCCGCTTCAGGTAGCAAGGCGGCCGATGACGTCACGGCCGCGACCGTTATACCGACTGGAGCCGCGCCGGTCGGCGCCGCGCCCAAACGTCTCACACGCAGCGCTGCGCGTCCGTCCGCCGCGTCATCCGGGGCCGTGGCCACGTCTACGGCCACGCCCCCTGTCCCGACTAGCCAATCGCGCGGGTCAAGCCCCGCCTCCATCAGGCGAGGGCCGCGTAATTCGCGGTCACAATCTAGGGTTACCAAAAATAGCCCGTACGTCCGTCCCGCGCGATCCACGGAAACCGCGTTAAAGACGAAAAATTCGTTTTCGGCCCTTCCGGTCGAACAAGACTCGCCCGCGAGTTCGGATCCATCTCCGGAGATGGATACCGAGAACGACGGCTTCACCGTCGTGGCGTCGCGTAAGCGAACGGCGCGTAGCAGTCCGACTGCTCAACCGGCGCCTAAGGTAATAGCTAAGGCAACAATCAGGGGCGCCGCCGCCCCCGCGTCCTCCCAGCTCCCCGCGCCCGCCGGCGGGAAAAAAGAGCGTGCCCCACCTCCAATCATAATCCGGGACAAGGCGGCCTGGATGGGAGTCTGCAATGAAATGCGCACACTCAAACTCGAGTATCACAAGGCTAGGAATATAGTCAACGGGATTTCCATTTCGGTGAGTTCTTCGGAAACTCACCGCAAACTCACCACCCTCCTCCGGCAGAAAGGTCTGCAATTCTACACCTATTCTCTCGCGGAGGAGCGCGTCCTCCGAGTGGTCATCCGCCGCATTCCGGTGGAGCTCGACCCGTCGGAGGTGTGCTCCTCGCTCAAGGAGCAAAGTTATCCCATCCGGGAAGTACACCGGATGTACAGTAAAGATAAGCGGCCACTACAAATGGTAGTGGCCATATTGGACCTTTCCCCCGAGGGAAAGGCCATCTTCCAGCTAGAGACAGTGTGCGGGCTCTCCGGGATTAACGTGGAGCCCCCATACAAAAACCACCAGCCTGCGCAGTGCCACAACTGCCAGCTGTACGGGCACGCTGCTCGTAACTGTCATTCTCGTCCGCGGTGCGTAAAGTGCCGAGAGGACCACCCCACACGGGAGTGCACGCGCGAGCGTGACTCCGTCGTCCCCCCGAGCTGCGTGTTATGCGGGGAGGAGGGGCATCCCGCGAATTATCGCGGTTGCCCCAAGGCCCCGCGCACCACGCGGCCACGCACGCAGAGGCAGGCGGCCCCCCGGGCGGCGCCCCCCGCCTCAGCTATCAAAGCGCAACCCCCGCTGGCGTCAGGGGAATTTCCCGCGCTGCCGGTCCCGCGCCAGTCCCCGGCCGCCGCCGGCCTCTCCGCACCCCGCGCGGTGCAACCGCAACCCGTGCGTTCATCGCAGAACGCATGGGGCCCCCGTCGCCCCAATCCACAGCCCCTTATGGCTATGGATATTCCCGCGCCCCGCGTGCCCGCTAACGTTGTCGTTAATAGTAACGACTTAATGATACTGCTCCTTCGCGAGCACGATATCCGCGAGCTCATTGACTACAATGACCATCTGGAGCGCTTCGGTCTCATCAAGACCGCTTGCGCGTTCCCCCGCCTCTCAGAGACACTACAACGTCTCGACCGTGAGGCGTGTAATAATAACTTAGGGCCTTTCAATGGCAAAGTTTAAGCCGAAAGCGTTAAATCTTTCTTTTTTTAACGCGCGAAGCCTACTACCGCAGCGTGATCTCGTCGCGACCTTTCTTAAAGATCACCAAGTAGATGTTCTTTTAGTGCAGGAGACGCTCTTAAAGCGTGCTAAACGTGATCCGAAAATCGCGAACTACAATATTGTAAGAAATGACCGGGCCGGCCGCGGGGGCGGCACTCTCATTTATTACAAACGATCGTTATATTGTACGCCGGTAGATCCTCCGATACTTACCAATATGGAAGTATCCGTGTGTAGACTAGGAATGACCGACCACCCGTCCATAACGTTAGTTTCAGTTTATCTCTCGCCGAGGAAAGAGCCTCTCAGGTCTGACCTAGAAAAGCTACTTTCGCTCGGTGAATCGGTCATTATAGCGGGTGACCTCAATTGTGGACACACTTCGTTTGGCAATTGGAGAGACTCCAGTAATGGGGTTAAACTCGAAGAGCTAACGAACGTGCTAAACTTTGATGTCATAGCGCCACCCACTCCCACCACTTTCAAGACAACTGTATGCCGACAGTGCTTGATGTAGCTCTCATTAAAGGTATCGCGCTTCGGTTACGACTCATTCGGGTCGTACACGTGCTCGACTCCGACCACCGTCCGGTCATCATGCAGCTAGGTCAACCAGACGACTCTAGCCCTCCTTCGGTCCAAGTGGTTGACTATGCCAAGCTAAAACATTATCTTGCAGACAGGCCGTCCTCGTCCAGCTTAGATAGGATCCCGGACGTATTGGGGTCCGTTGCGGATGTAGATCTCGCGATCGATTCCCTGGTCGACCACCTGCAGGTCGGCATCGGAGAGGCCTCGAGAGAGGTCGAAGAGGCGAGCGATCGCCGCTTCGTACTCCCTGCCGACGTGCGGGCGTTGTTGACGGCAAAGAACGCGGCGACTCGTGCGCACGACCACTATCCGACCGAGGAAAATCGCGCACGCTTACGCGCGCTTCAGAGAGCGGTTAGAGCCCGCATATTAGAACTCAGGAGTCACAGATGGGACGCCCTCGTCGAAGGGCTAAGGCCGTCGCATCTGGCTTACTGGAAACTAGCTCGCAGCCTCAAAATAGAGGCTTCTTATCTTATGCCCCCCCTCGAGAGGGGTCCCGGTATACCGCTCGCCTTCGATAGCAGCGACAAGGCGGAGTGCCTCGCCACTTGTTTGGAGAGCCAGTGCTCTCCGAACAGTGTCGATGCAAATACCGACCGGGTCGAGGGTATCGATGGATGCGTGCGGGAGCTGGATAAGCTCCCCGCGACAGCCTCCCTGTCCCCAGTCACGTCTGAGGAGGTTCTTTCCATTATAAAAAGCCTTAAGCTCAGAAAAGCACCAGGTCCCGACGGGATCAGGAATGAAGTACTTAGGCTTCTTCCTGATCGCCTCATAGCTCTATTGGTCTGCATCTTCAATGTAGCCATAGTCCACTGCCATTTTCCAGCCGCCTGGAAAAAGGCAATAGTCATAGGTATCCGTAAGCCCGGCAAGAGCGCGTCGCTTCCCGACAGCTATCGCCCGATCAGTCTCCTAAATACTTTAGGGAAAATGTACGAGCGGATCCTTCTGAACCGTCTCAAGTCAGTAATAGAGGAGAAAGACCTCTATCCGCCTGAGCAATTCGGTTTCCGTGCTAGATATTCTTGCACTCATCAAGTGCACCGCCTCACGGAGCACGTTGCATTTAATTTTGCTGAATTATATAAACCCCGCCGTACACTTGCGGTCTTTTTCGACGTTGCCAAGGCCTTCGATAAGGTCTGGCACGAGGGATTGATCTACAAGTTGTATCACTTTGAAGTCCCCGATAGGCTAATTAAAATAATTCGCGACTATCTAACAGATCGCACCTTTCGCTATAGAGTGGAAGGTGAATTGTCCACGCCCCGTCCAATACGCTCAGGCGTTCCCCAAGGTTCGATCCTGGCTCCTAGCCTATTTAACCTGTACGTCAGTGACCTACCTCGACTCCCGGAGGTCGAGGTAGGGCTATACGCTGACGATACAGTCTTATATGCCTCAGATAGGAATAGATCCCACCTCAGACACAAAGTCCAACGCTCCGTGACCACTCTCGGGAAGTGGTTTAACGAGTGGCGTATAGCCGTTAATCCCTCGAAGAGCGCCGCGATGCTCTTCGATGCGGATTCGTCACAGATACCGTGGAAGCTTAAACCTGTTTAAGCTCTACGATAATCCGATTCCGTATGTAAGAGAGACCAAATATCTAGGGGTAACCCTAGATAGTAGGCTCTCTTTTAGACCCCACATCCGTAAGGTTAGGAACAGGGCCGCGTGGGTCCTGGGCCGGTTGCATCCTCTGTTGTGTTCGGTGAGTAAAATGTCCACGCGACATAAGCTCACGCTCTACAAGACGTGTATTCGACCAATTTTGACATACAGTTGCGCCGTGTTCGCACATATGTCCGAGTCGAGTTTCAAACGGTTACAATCGATACAGAATAGGTTCCTCTATCGTCTCACCGGGGCCCCGTGGTATGTTCGAAGCGTAGATCTCCATAGAGATATGGAGCTTCCTTCGATACATGCCTACGTTAAACAGCTCTCCCGTTCGTATTTCGACACCGCGTCGAACCACGCGAATCCGTTAATAAAAACAGCCGCCACTTATGTTCCGGCACCCACGGACATCCGGTGCAAACGCCGGCCGCGCAATATTTTTATTGATCCCGACGATCACATCGAAAATTCGAATAAATATTACACATCCGTCTCTCCAAACAGAGCGTGCCAGCGCCCACGCCCGCGTAACCACCGTTCTCTCCGCAGAGGGCGGGCGGTCAATTTCGCTCCAGCACACCCGTCACGTCCACCCTCTCTAGCGGTAACCCAAGCCTAGGTCCGTTCCTCGGTGTGAAACCCTTGGGTCAGGCAACCGCCCGCGCGATACAAGTGACACTGTACGTGCATCACTTAGCTACCTACATACAACACTACACACGTATGAACATACACACGTGCACACCACACAGGTACATAGGTTCTGTGAGGGACCTTTTTTTTTCTTTTTTGACGCTAGTTAGTGTAGAAACATTCCGATTATTGAATACACATACGCACGGTTCCTTCCTTCCTCCCAGGAGGAAGGGAACGTGCCTATGTGTATATTTAGTTAGCTCGAATCGTAGGTGTAGGGATTCGAATACATCGCGACCTATTTGCGAACGCGACGACCGCCCGAGCCGAGGTCCGGCCACTTTGGCACCCTCGTGCGAGTCGTCCACAAAACTTTCGCGGCTGAGTGCCCTCTGCGCTCGCCCCCAAGTCCGGTGAAGCTGTAAAAGCCGCAGCGGCTTTAGGGCCCCTAAGGCTAACAGTGTAGTCAGTTCTAAAAAAAAAAAAAAAAAAAAAAAAAAAAGGTAGGTTAAACTGTTGTAAGTGGATACGTGTATTACAATTATAAAAATTACTAAAAAGGAAACAAAAAAAATACGACAAAATTTTAATTTTTGGTTTTTATTTGATTCACGGAAGGCTTACTTAAATATTTTTTAGCCTGTGTCACTCCCACAATTATGTCACACCTCGTATGCTAAAATCTATGAAACCGTTTAGACTACAGAGCGTACCGAAGAAATAGACATACATGCATATATACATACGCGCGAAAAACATAACCCTCCTTTTTCGCAGTTAGGTAAAAAGGTAGGTTAGGCATAAACTTTTATGGGAATTGGGTAGGGAGTGGGGTAACAATAGATAATTCCATGGACGACGAAGACATTGTCTACTGTTCGTTTCCATTGGCTTTTATTCTGATTGTTTAGCAAATATTTAGTAATAAAATTATATAATTTTAGCTAAAAAATAACAAGGTTTGAGTTGTCTACAAATGTGAGAGAACTGGTTTGAAATAGATCATAGTCTAATGTTTTGGAAATTTTATTAACTTGATTGCTAACTCTGACTAATAATGAGTTATTTTTATATGATGATCTCACTAACAGCATGTGTAAAGGGAACTTGTTTCTTGTAGAAACAGTACGTACTCGCAGGATAATATTACTTAGCAGTGCCCAGTCTACTACATCATTAGTGGTTCTCAAAGATATGTGATATCCGCTATGCGTCTTTGTTCATGGAGAGGAAAAATGTGATTGGATTCACAACTAAGACTATAGTTATTATATTTGTACTGTATTAGCCTAAGAAACCTTTTTTATATCCGTTCTATACCGTCAAAATAAGTATATTGTAGTTCGGGTTCCATAGTTGCGAGGCATATTTGAATAGTCTGGATTTAATATCATGTTAATTAGAAATTGCAATGTTAATCAAATATATAGTTTTATTATCTTTTGCTAAGAATTGTTATATCGGATCCATTGTAATGGACGGTTTTCATAGTTAGAATTATATCCAAATACATTTTAACAGCTCTGCTCGCGCGAGCATCAAAATTATTTTTAAAGTAAGATAAATATTCCTTTTTCTTTTAATTCTCAATGGTCCGAAGAATTGCTATTTTAATATATAAGCGATTACTGGTTTAAATATTAAAATGATATTAATTTATGGTATTGTATTGGTGTCAAAAACATATATAAACCTGGCCAAAGAATGTATCTATGACTTAAAAAAAGAATCACGTAAATCGGTTAAGTGGTTCTCGAGTGGCATATACACTAATGGACAGACAGACAGACAAAGATACGTTGCCTTTTATAATATGTATGAAAGAATAAAGATATGATATTTATATACGTTTCCTACTACATGATTATGTAGAATAAGCCTACTTACTCATAAAGATATTAAAATGGGATAAAAGTGGTCTTAGCTTTTTTCGTATGTATTTATTTTTTAATTACAAAAGACAAAGAGCGTGATGAAACTGTAAAATGTATGATATTTTCTAAAGTTCACCTGGACGACCTTCAGGTTTAAAATTTGTCGCTAAGTCTCTTAGGGCTTACAGGAGCTCAAATACCCAGAACCGTAACGAATACCCTCTTCTTGGTTCAAACCCGGGAGGAAAAGGAATTCTTGGGATTAGGAGAGGTTCTCGAGGCTTAACTATTCACGAAGTCTTTTGAGTCAGTGGTCATTCTGCAGCGCAAGTCCTGCAGCTCCACGAAAGTATCTCGCACGTTGTTGTGGCAATAACACAATATTTGTCACGTCCACCTGTATGTATCACAGTGTAATTATTACATAATACACTGAGGACTCGGACAGCGCGATTGTTGGATTTGTAAAGCGAGTGACGGGAGCGACTAAGTTAGCCATCCTAAATTACAACCTTTGGATGGCTATTAGGAGCCGTGACTTGGTCGTTGTAGATACAATCTAAGAAGTAAAGAAAAAGAAACAACCACCGTCCTCCATAGCTGATGATGCGAACTAACTCAATAAAAACATCTTTCAGGAACTTACTTGATATATATGAATAAGTTGTATTGTATTTTAATTGTATTTAATATTATATATATGTTTGTAAAGTATGCGGACCAAGACAATCAATTAATAATAATAATAATAACCTATACGTGTGTTACGTCAGCTGCATTTAAAAGCCAGCCACACCTAGGCTTAGCTAAAATATAAAAATTACTTTGTAAATCATTTGAAAAATTTAATTAATAAAAATACCGTATCTAAAAATGTCTTGAATGAATGTGTTCTGAAGTACTCGAAGCGACGCGACGCGCGACGCCGACTACGCATACATTATGCATGCTAATATATCGACAGGTCAGCTAGACCGCGCGACGTTTCACGGCTACCTCGAGTGCTACCAGGGGGCGCTTTTTATGTACTTTATAATACCACGTGTACTCACACCTTTAATAAATATGTTGGTGATAATCCAAGACACAAGCCTATCGTGGAAAACTATATTTTATGTTTTCCGATAGAGTATCAACACACTAATGGTTTTTTTTTAATTATTCTTCATTAAATTCGATATGAAAAATTATAAAAGTAAATTTGTAGAATACGGCATATTGTTACGGTATGTATTTAGCTCTTTTAGTATAGCTTTTTCGTTTCAACGAGTTTCAAATCACAACGATGCCAAATAAGTTTTCACTTTTTTAAGTCTACACCATGAAGTCGGCTCCTATTAAAAACCTTTTGTTTTACTATAATGAAGACAGTCACACTGAATTTTGTCTTCTAAAGTGCGTTATCTGTGCCATCTAG
Organism: Saturnia japonica; assembly: GCA_033032175.1. Classification (NCBI taxonomy): domain Eukaryota; kingdom Metazoa; phylum Arthropoda; class Insecta; order Lepidoptera; family Saturniidae; genus Saturnia; species Saturnia japonica. The sequence continues at coordinate 18,670,429 of CM065318.1, forward strand.
AAAAAAATACAAGTTCTCAATCAATTATGATGAACGCTCTTTGGTTGAATATGTAGTTCATAATTGTACCGCTAGATGTCAATTTTTATATTTTTGAATGGAAACGCCAAACGATAACACAGTCATATTTGAATTTACTTACTGATATCACAAGTCTATTATGCCATTGTCACTGTAAAAAAACATAAAAATGTTGAGGTTGATTATAGGAGCCACGTGCGTTATTCAATTTCTATAAATAAATATTTCTATTTAAAATAACACTAAGTTGTATAGAATTCACAATCGATGATAGATATCTAATCTGATCCTCCATTCCTCTAAAATAGTAGGTATATCATTCCCCACTCTAAGATAAACGGAAACCATTAATAACAGCAAATCCACGCTAGTTCCCGCCAACAATCCATTCCAACGAGGCAGTCTGTCAAGAGGCTGGCAACACCGACGCTTATTAAAAACATCTCAATGATGTATTGCTAGTAATTTCAGCGAAATACCCCGTTAAGCCGGTTCGAGCGAGGGGCGGGCGGGCGCGTTTTCCTATGATTTATAGATTTCTTAATAAATATGTTGAGTGGTAACCCTATAGGTTGGCATCGCGTTTATTAATTGTTTTTTGCTCCAGAGTAATTAATTAATGCACGCCCTCTAGTGCGGTGAAACGCAAACTAATAGATCCTTCAGTTTCTCAATTGACCCAGCGGAAAATAATTCTGAATGGAAATTTTCCTATTAAGTTACATGTGGGAATATTGTATGTATTACATGACTGTAATCTCTTTAATATATGGCAGAACTGCAAGATTTTTACAGAACATGCAGTTCTTCTTGTTTCTGTATTTCAACTTATGTTCAATTTGATGAAGGGAAATGGTAGAATCCTTCATAACGAGTTACTAAGTATAAACAAATATATGTCAAAGGGGATGCGAAAAAAAAAACAAAGTATATACAATCATTGTTTCCGAGTGGATCGCGACCACCATACAAGTGTAGCACTAACGCGTTGCCGGAAAAGGACGTAGTACAACTTGTTTTTAATAGGTATTAATTTGCTAAAACAAATACTTATAAAGCTATTCTTCCTCTTGTTGTTTTGGCGCCGCAAAATGCACTTGCCAGTGTCAATGTTTTTAAGCTTTCGTAAAATTTTCTAATATATAAAGTTGGGTCTTCTGGCAACACGGTGGCTCCCTTGTCAGGGAGTTAGATATAGGGAGTTTTTGCGACACCTCAAAATGCATGTTTTGCGCATTATATTCATAATCCACTTCACTTATAACAACCAAACTATATTACGCAAAATACTACTAATATTACATAATATGGGGTCTAAAAACTTAATCTAATGAATAGAAAGAAAGGGTCAGAAGTGAAACTTCATTGGCAAACTAATTTTTAAATCTCGTTTATATTTATATTAATCTAATGCTTTAGATTTCCGAGACTTAGAGGGAGGGAAAAAGGAAGAGATATGTTAGGAATTTAATGAATTTAATTTTCATTAAAATATTAAGTACATATATTAAATTCTTAAATGACGAGTGGCAAATTATAATGCCAAATATTAAAACTGGTACCAAAATACGCGTGAAGTTAATAGACAAGCACGCTTACTGAATACAGCCTCTAAATAAAACTCTAGTCGTTATATAATAATAATAATTAGTGACCACAGTATTTGCAAACAAACAGAATCAAAATACAGGTTAATAATATGGGTTTTAGCAGACAATACTTAAGGATTTATGCTGGCATGCAATATTATTTAAAAATCTCATACATACATATACAGATAAATTCAGTAAATTGCAACAACATGAATACTTGAATCAACAACTAATTAAAAAATAAATTAAATCATATTCAATACATAATTAATAACAATCATTCTCGCTTATCATTTAAAAGGAAAACTTTAAATTTTTAATATAAATGGGATGTAAGTAATATTTTAAATGATGTTATTTGATTCGATTTATGTTTTATAATAGCCCATGATAATCGATTCGTATTTATGTACACCTAGTACAATCAATTTTGATTTCAGCTTATAAAATCTTTTTAATATTAACCTACTTTTGAGAAGAATATCTGTAAAATATGTTTCAGATGATAAACAAACAAATACAAAAAACTGTACATAAAAAGTACGAACAATATTATTATTGTTAATACGTTTAGGAAGCGGCAGGATTGCATGAACATAACGCATCTACACTTCTCTTGAATTACCTCGACTTAGCTAACGCTAACGTTGAGAAAAAGCCTGTAGCAAATGAGCCGCGGTCCATTAGCAGCAAATCGGCCGTGGCAGACAACACGCTGCTTTCTATGTGCGCCTGGTATTCGAAACACGCGCCGCGAACATTCTCTCCTCCTTTGGAGAAAAATTTCTACTTTTTTACCTTAATAAAACTTTTTCCAACTTTTCCATGTTTTGGGTTTCAAAGTCTTATTTGTAAAATACTTAAGTAGATAACATAGTGCCATTTTTACGTTCTATGTATGTATGTTGATGTCTTATTTAAAAAAAAAAAATTAAAAAAATATAATATTAACGAAGTGTCTAACTGTCCGAAAAAAAGTTAGGTTCAAGTTTAGATTGTTGTTCAGTTTAATACGCACTTCAAATTAATTTGTAGCGACATCTACATAGCGACACACAGAATCATCTATCGAGCCACATACGACGCAACCTACATCGCACTATAGAAATTAACTCTTCGATTGAGTGTATATACAAGAACCCCACTACAACCGTTGGGCAGCTGCCCGCCAGACATAACACCCGTCTGGTCGGAGGATCCTCCCTTTTCGATGGTTCTTCTACACTGGTGACCCCGAGCATGAAAGTCAGCGCAACCTTCTTCGCACAGCTACATCGTGACGTCATCATCACTTCCTCAAAGCATTCAAGCGGCGAGTCATACAGCCAGCCAGCATTCACGGCTACTTCGGGTATCCTGACCACCAGCATGCAGCGGACGCGCATTCCTGGTCATCACCCACAGCCTTCTCAGCGACCTTGGCACAGCACACTGCACTTCGGCCGGTCAGCAAGCAGAGACTGCACTTCTCTCCTGGTCGACGCAGCAGCAGCCACTACGCAGCACTGCAACACTCCGACTCACTGGAGCATTCTTGCAGCATCACCCCGACTCACTAGGGCATCACCCCGACTCACTGGGGCATCACCCCGACTCACTGGGGCATCACCCCGACTCACTGGGGCATCACCCCGACTCACTGGGGCATCACCCCGACTCACTGGGGCATCACCCCGACTCACTGGGGGCATCACCCCGACTCACTGGGGCATCACCGCAGACTGTTCCGACTCACCGTGAACTATGCGGCATCTGGTTCCGACTCACTGGAACATCCCACTGGCCCGGCAAGCATCACTAGATGATGTATGGACGACTCAACCTGCTATCGACCTCCGGTCTCGGAGGGGAGTGATGTAGCGACATCTACATAGCGATACACAGCGACATCTATCGAGCCACATACGACGCATCCTACATCGCACTATAGAAATTAACTCTTCGATTGAGTGTATATACAAGAACCCGACTACAACCGTTGGGCAGCTGCCCGCCAGACATAACACCCGTCTGGTCGGAGGATCCTCCCTTTGCAATAGTTCTTCTACAAATTCATCATTTTGTGCTATTCTGAGGTTGAAGTGTTTGAACTATTTTAAGTTTTTGTATTGTTTAAGTTAATGTTACGGTTTAAGTTAAGTTTGAATGACTTTTCCTAATGTCCGCCTAACTGTCTACCACCTTCAAGTTGAATACCAAAACCAAACACCTGTCGGTTTGTTCCAAAAGCCGTATTCATGACCTATTCCAGGTCTATACTTTAAATTACTTATCATTAAAAAAATGCTAAGCAATGGTGGTGCAGTGATAACGTGTACGGATTAAGCGTCGATCGACGTGAGTTCGAATCCCTGCAATGAGCCAGAGCTGAAGGAAAACCATAGCATGGTGACAGGGTTTTTTCTAATGCCCGTCGGTATACCTACCACCCTCAAGTTGAAAATCTATCGCCAAGCACCAATAGGTGTGTTCCGGCAGCTGCACTTGAGAACCAATCTTCCATTAGGCTCAACGTGCTACCATCTCGGGCCACATCATCACTTAAGATCAGGTGAGCTTGTGGCCACAACGCTAAACCTATAACGATAATAAAAACACTTAATCACCAACACAATCATCACTGTATTATAAGAAAGGTAGGTAGGTAGAATTTCTTTTGAGATTTATGTCTACTTGGGGCAGCCTACATATGAACGCTATTAAATAGCCTTATGTCGTGTTCCTGCGGTGAGTAGGGTTTCCAATGCTTCTTGGCGTAGGTAAGTTCAAAGTTGGCAGCGCGCTATTGTTATCTATGGTATTATAAGCATCCGTAAGTTACGGTAGCCGCTTAACATCAGCAAGGCCGTATGCTTGTATGGGGGGTCCCGACAATTTCCCTGCTGTGATCCTTGGGGGTCCGTGGGAGTCTAGTTAGAGTCCAATTAGGGTTCCCAAAGGGTGTCCCGACAATTTTCCTGGGGGTCCTATGGGGGTCAGTGGGGTTGCAGTGATTATTTTCATAATTGTATATTCATAATTTAATAATTAATAGTACATATATTCCATCATATAACGTGGCAATGCGTCGCCACGGCCTGTGTCGCTACGCCAACAATCATGCTTACCCCTCGCCTATAGATGTTTCGCATCAATAATAATATTTTTCATATAGTTATGACAGCACCATCATCCATAGCCCTGTATTCCTAACATTGCAACAACAAAGATTGTTATTCTGACGATATCAAGTCGCCGCTCAGCCATACACCGGGCTTCGGATGATATGTAATGAGAGTACTTACACAGTCTAAGATTAATCTATAAAGTGTAAGAAAGTTATTCTGTAATTAGTCGCATAATTCGTGATTTCATTAATTTTGTATGTTTTTAAAACGCTACGTCGGATTCCCCAAGTTTCACTATATTCTATTCTTGTAAAATAATTATATTTCTTGGTTAGTTTGAAGAAAATACTTAATAGCATTAATTAAGCTCGCCAGGTTTACAAACTAAAAGTGCAATAAAGTATTCATGGATTCGTTCATTCTTTATAAATTTTCTATCCTTAAAATGTGATAATGGTTCTGCATAACAGAGACATACAGACAAAATATATACGAAACAACATATTATATACCCTTTATGTAACTTAACTTTCACATCGAAGTTGTTTTTGTAAAGCTCTAAAATTTTATAGAAAAGAGGTCGCGAGGTCTCATCAGAGGTCAGAGACCTCACAGTTATTTCTTAGGACCTCGAACCGGGACCGTGTTGAGTCCAGACTAGTTTCTAGGAAACACCTCGGTCTAGATTTATTATAATGCGACGGCGGAATGTTAACTACATTCTGAGAAAGGTTATTAGAAAATCTGTTTTTGTATAAATTAACAATGACTTCTGTTTGACTAGACGAGCATTTGGAAACAAGTATGTTTTAAATTTAAAAGGCTTGCGGTCACCAAAATATGAAAACACAAAAATTACGATAGGTTGCCTTTTTATATATATATGATGGAGTATACCCAAATTTTTTTTTTTAATTGGTTATATATAGGTTTAGCATTATTGTCACAATCTTTAATCTCACCTTAAGTGACGATGTGGCCCAAAATAATGAAAACTACGTTAAGCCTAGTACCAAGTGAAGCTTCTGGAACATACCTATAGGTCCTGGGTGACAGATTTTCAACTTGAGGATTGTAACTAGCCAAGTGTGTATTAGAAAATACAATTCATTTTTATTCTTCACCATGCAAGGATTCGAATTCACGTCGATCGAAGCGATGTCAGTACACGCTACCACAAGACCGTCATTGCTTCAACTATAATCAAAATCATTTAAATATGACATAAACTTAAATCATATCACTGATTATAACTCCAATTCTATGAAAATAGTAATAGTTTCTCGACAGTATTGTTAAAACACACGGAACGTGTCCAATTGCGTAAAGTAATTGGTATTTTTCTCTCTCTTATTTAAGTGGGCTATTTTTTAACATGATTTCTATATAATATAAAATGATGCTGTTTACTAAATAAAAAAACTATGTAATTATATCCCTTCATATTATAACTATTAACAATAAAGTTCCACAACATACGTCGGGTCGAACCTGAAATCGGTTCCGATAATACACCTTGGAACATACCTACATCTGTTCATCAAACTCAGGGTCGAGTAGGGAACATATAATGGCTTAATTGAAAAATATTGCTTGTGTGATACAATAACTGTTTTAATTCTTTTTTTCAATTTTACAAAGGTTTTTGTAACGATCCTTTGCTTGTCGCTGATTCGTTCGCCGGCGTAGGCGTCACGCTCCAGGAACGTCAGGAGAACGATGTTAAGCGTGAACATAAGAACAAGTTTAGGGTAAACTCAACATTAAACGACTTTATTTCATCATAATCATTCGTTATTATTATTATTATCATTTTATTATTATTTACTATTTCATTGTTTGATACTTAAACAATTGGTCGATACTTAATGCCCATTTTTTAGTATGCAATAGCGATTCTAATGTTAGATAGTGTTCATTGTAAATTCCATATTTTAGTGAAACTGCTATTGTCTTTGCTTTCTAACTAACTAATAAATTTTTTATGTCACTACTAAGATTTAAGTTATTTATAAGTAAAAAGGAAGTAGCAAATGACCATGCAGTTTACGTAATATTAATTCATCACTGCAGTATTTGATATCCACACTAATGCATGCATTGCTGGCAATGCTACAGTGAAACACAGAAAACCACAAACGTTTTTGCGTTTGTAGTAGTATACGGTATAGTATACATTCTTGTATTGTGTGCGTTTGTAGTTAAAGTGGTGCGAGGCACGTGATAGCTACGCTCCCGCACACCCGCCACGTCCACCCTCTCTAGCGGCAACCCAAGCCTAGGTCCGTTCCTCGGTGTGAAGCCCTTGGGTCAGGCAGCCGCCCGCGCGATACAAGTGACACTATACGCGCAACACTTAGCTACCCACACACAACATTACACACGTATGAACACACACGCGTGCACATCACACAGTTACATGGGTTCTGTAAGGGACCTTTTTTTCATTTTTGGCGCTAGTTAGTCTCATGCGCTAGTTAGTGTAGAAAAACCATTCCGATCACTAAATACACATACGCATGTTTTCCTCCTTCCTCCCAGGAGGAGGGGAACATGCATATGAGTATATGTATGTTAGTTAGCTCGAATTTGTAGAAGTAGGTAATTAGCTAGATCGCGACCTTTTCGCATTCGCGACGACCGCCCGAGCCGAGGTTCGGCCACTCTGGCACCCTCGTGCGGGTCGTCACAAACTTTCGCGGCTGAGTGCCCTAAGCGCTCGCCCCCGAGTTCGGTGAAGCTGTAAAAGCCGCAGCGGCTCTGTTTTTGGATAGGGCCCCTAAGGCTAACAGTGTAGTCAGATCGAAAACAAAAACGTGATAGCTACTAGCTAGCGCAAACTGGTATATTCCGGTTTTACTCACTATGTGTATTACACTACTACAAACGCAAAAACGTCTCCAAGCCGATTTATTTATACTAGTGGTCGCCCAATGATCGAAATTCAACCAGCAACATTTTAATCATAGACCATTTTCTGTATGACATTTGCAGTATGAACCTAAACAATGAATATTATATCACATGCTGTCACTTTTCATTGAGTGACAATGTCAATATGGGAGGTCTAAATTCAATGGCACTGGTAGGGTTAAGATTCGCAGTATTAATTAATTTAATTTAATATATTAGTAACAGATATTATAGATGAATTTTAGCTTTCTGCACTCCTTCTCCATATAAACTTCAACCATGCCAAATCTCACAGTCTTCCGTGCACGCAATACGCTTAAAAAGGGGTAGAAAGTTTTGGCTTCACGTATTAATATAATGATATGTTCCTTGATTCTTCTGCTATAGTCAAACCTTGAACAGATATTGTCTCTGGTCTTTCTCATACTGGAACAAACAATATACTACAGCTATGCGCTTGACCTGTGTCAGCTGTGGAACTGTCCGTCGGTAAGCTTGTTTTCTGCTTTCTTCAACATGGAGTCCTTCAGACATCAAGGATCTATCTTTATAAGGCGCAAATTCGACCCCACATGGAGTTTTGTTCTCATCTCTGGGCGGGAGCCCCCAGTACCAGCTACTTCCTTTTGACCGCATTCAGCGTAGGGCGGCTCGAGTTATTGATGACCAAGCTCTTTCCGATCAGCTTGATCCATTGACTCTGCGTAGAGATGCTGGTTCACTCTGCATCTTCTACCGCATTTATCATGGGGAGTGTTTCGAGGAATTGTTTGGATTGATCCCGGCTGCTGAATTTCACCATCGGACATCGTGTCAGAATCGTAAATTTCATCAACACCACCTCGATGTCCAGCGTTCCACAACAGTGCGTTTCTTAAGGCACTTTCTGCCTCGCACAACCACTCTGTGGAACCAGCTGTCACCTGAGATCTTTCCAAACCGTTATGACCAGGTGACCTTCAGGAAGAGAGCTTATTCTTCCCTAAAAGGCCAGCAACCCATCTGCGAGCCCTCGGGTGTTACAGATATTTGTGGGTGGCGATGATCACTTTTCTTCAGGTGTGCCACCTGCCAGATTGCCCCATTTTTACCATAGAAAAAAAAAAAAAAGTTAAAAGATATTTGTGCAGGACGGTATCAACGCAACTAAAACGATGCATTGTAAATTCCTCGATAGTTGCCGATGTTGTTGAATTGACTATTCTTGCTTATATCATCAGGTAAAGTGACCTTCATTTTGCTTGTTTTTTAGGTAGTTAATAACACAATTGTGTTATGTTCTACAATAAACTTCTTAAGTATATTACCGATTTGCCTTATAATAAGTTCAAGAATCATGTTATGCAAGTTTTATTGTCCAAAGGATATTACAGGGTGGCTATTACATGGATGACAGTGATGTCTGGAAGAGATTTCCTACCTGTACATACACAGAAAATGATTTTTTTTTCTGTCTGACCTTGCTGTTAGCCTTAAGGGCCCTATCCAAAAACAGAGCCGCTGCAGCTTTTACAACTTTACCGGGCTTGGGGGCAAGCGCTTAAGGGTGCCAAAGTGGCCGAACCTCGGCTTGGGCTATTGCAGCGATTGCAATTAGGTCACGAACTGTCTAATCTATTCCTATCCGTAGAATCGAGCTAAACTAACATATACTTATATACATGTTTCTTCCTCCTGGAATGTTGACGCAGTTTGGAGAGCACTGTCTCTGTTCGCTATCGAACGCGAGTGGGAGGCCCGGGCCTCTAGCGAGTGGTGGTAATTGGGAGGAGTATTCTATTTGTAATGATCTAGCTAGCTAATTTCCAGTATGTGAGATGGGACGGTCTGAGACCCTCTACGAGGTTGTCCTAGCTATGACCTCTGTATTCAGTAATGCGAGTTTTGAACTCTCTTTGTAATGCACGTAACCGTGCGCAGTTGTCCCTAGACGAGAATGAGTCGTGAGCGCGTGTCGCGGCATTCTTTTCCGTCTTCAACGCTCACAAGTCAGGCAGGGAGTATAAAGCGGCGATCGCGACTGACCTGGAGGTAGTCGACGAGGGAATCGACCGCTAAGTCGGCGTCTGCGGCCGACTGCAGTACGTTAGGGACCTTATCTAGTCTGTCCGAGGACGGCCTGTCCGCGAGTAAGTGTTTGAGTTTCGCGTAGTCAGCCACCTGGACAGATATGGGCCTCCCTGGTGTTTCGGAGATTTGGAAAGCCTCCATTGACAGCAGGGGCTGTGGCTGGGAGAGAAGGGCGGGAGCGACGGTAGCATGAAGTGCCCTCTGATGGGCGGGTAGCCTCATCCGTCGGGGCACGATACGCGCGGTGCTTTTGGGCACCCGTGATAGTTCGCGGGGTTGCCCGTTTGATCGTAAAAAACACAGCTCGGCACACCGGGTGAGTCGCGCTTACGGGGGCACTCCCTAGTGGAGTGATTCTCGTGGCACTTGATTGCACCTTGGAGTGAGATGACAGTGACGGGAGAAGTGCCCATACAATTTACAGTTGTGATACTGCGATGGAAATCGGTTTTTGTATGGGGTTTCTACTGTGATGCCATACAAAAATGTAAAAATGTCTTTTATCGAGTCCGTACATCCAGTGTACTTCGTGCACCGGGTAGTTTTGTGAGCGGAGGGATTCGAGTAACTCCTCGGGGCCATCTCGACAGGAATTCTACGATTGACTACGCGGAGGGTCTGGTCGTCGTTTAAGATGTATATGAAATATGCTAGTTTTCTCTGCGTGAGGAGCCTGGTGTGGTCCCGGTGAGCGTCTGACGTGCTGAAAGGACCTAAAGTTTTCCCTAAGGGAGTCCCTGGCAGTCTCGTGGCAGAGGACGCAGACCAGTAAAACCGAGGCTCCGTCCAAACAACCACGAGGATAGGATGGTAAGGATTGGATAAGGTGGTAAGGAGACACCTGGAGCTTAACTATGCAAAAAGGCAAATGATAAGATTCCCAGGCCCGTCCGAGTTATCGTTTACCTCAGGAGGTAACAGGTGAGCGCTCGTGGCACGCCCCACCTACCTTCGTTAACACAGCTAGGTATCTGACAAGCGACCACTAAGCGTAGATTTGTGCGTTTAGACACAGATTTGCGCTGAAAAGCGCGTTTTTGTCGTACTGTAAATAACGGTTTTTTGTGTGCCCCGAAGTGCTACACGAAACGTGCGAGCGAGACGGCGCTATGCGCGAGACGAGTACCTAAATACTCGCCGCAGAACAATAACACCGTCCAACTAAGCAACGCGATATGAATTGAGAAAGCTTAAAAAACAAGTTTAAAACTATGTGCTCTGAACCGGCTTGGCCTAGGATCTGGTCCGTCGATCAGAGCAAACAAGTAGTAAACAAGTTCAAGCAGAAATGAAATAAATTCGGAAAGCATTCGAGTGCGCTATCAGACACGTCTGTCCACGCCAGCGATCGAAATCGGAATCTCGTCTTTCTCTCATCGAAAATGATAAGAACTGTAAACAATTTAAATACTGTAAGCAACAATTTAAAAAAGATGTTAATAAACCCGATCGCCAGTTCTTCTCAATGACTGGAAAATTTAGATAATCAAATATTTTGATTTTGACCATGAAGGTTTGTGGTGAAATGCTACCTTGTAAAACTAACATACGTGACAGTCCCCTGTCCCATCCAGCGCCAGTATGTTAGCCAGTTTGTCCCTGAACAAGCTCTAGTATAAATTAATTACTGTCTCCCATTTACTAGAAACAGTCCACTGGGTACGTTGGATGTATGAAATCAACTCTGCTTAAATATGATTTGTGAGACAATTTCATATTTCATTGTTATTAATACATTTTATAGACTGGGCGTACTCAATATACTTGGCTAGGCATATAAATATATCGTCACTTAGCTTTGGATGAGATTTAAGCTAATATTATATTGACATAATTCACCAAATGATTTGACTTAAAAAATTTCAAAGACGGTAATTGAAATATGTAGTTCCCTGGTAGAGACGATGTGAACGGTTCGACGACTCGAGCGAGAATATCCGAGCTACTTTTTTAGAACTGGCTATACTGTTAGCCATAAGAACCCTGGAGCCTCAGGAGGTTATTAAATATTCACCGTGGCTTGGGGGCGAGCGCATAAGGTACGCAACTACGAAGTCCGTGCATTTAGAACTGACTACACTGTTAGCCTTAGGGAACCTATCCTAAAACAGAGCCGCTGCGGCTTTTACAGCTTCACCGGACTTGGGGGCGAGCGCTTAGGGCACTCAGCCGCGAAAGTTTGTGACGACCCACACGAGGGTGCCAGAGTGGCCGAACCTCGGCTCGGGCGGTCGTCGCGAATGCGAAAAGGTCGCGATCTAACTAATTCCCTAATCCTACGAGAATTCGAACTAACTAACATATACTCATATGCACGTTCCCCTCCTCCTGGGAGGAAGGAGGGGACCATGCGTATGTGTATTTAATGATAGGAATGGTTTTTCTACACTAACTAGCGCATTAGTCTAACTAGCGCAAAAAAAGAAAAAAAAAGGTCCCTTACAGAACCTATGTGCCTGTGTGGTGGGCACGTGTGTGTGGTCATACGTGTTTAATGTTGTATGTGGGTAGCTAAGTGTTGCACGTGTAGTGTCACTTTGTATCGCGCGGGCGGCTGCCTGACCCAAGGGTTTCACACCGAGGAACGGACCTAGGCTTGGGTTGCCGCTAGAGAGGGTCCATGACGGGTGTGCGGGAGCGAAGTTAACCGCCCGTCCTCTGCGGAGAGAACGGTGGTTACGCGGGCGTGGGCGGTGGCACGCTCTGTTTGGAGAGACGGTGGCGTAGAACGCGTTAGCTGTTTCGGTTTGGTCGAGCGGGTCAGTGAATATATTACGCGGCCGGCGTTTTCTCCGGCAGGCGTTGGGGTCGGGAACATACGAAGCTGCTGCTTTTATTAAAGGATTCGCGTGGTTCGACGCGGTGTCGAAATAAGAGCGAGAAAGGTGTTTGGCATAGGCATGTATCGAAGGACGTCCTCGTTACTTGAGCACTACGCCTTTTATACTCTTGCACTCGGTCTGAGCAGTGGGGTTGTTGTGAATATCTAATCATGAATATGCTCCACACTTCCAATAATTCTTTTTTTTTTTTTAAATGCGTATGACCTTTAAGCTCTTTTGAAATAAAACTTATGTAATCTTATAGTAGATGATATCCACTAGATATTTCATATTATGATTATACTAGAAACTAAGCCATTTTTAGAGATTAGTTGTTTTTATCGATAATATATATTTATTAAAATACAGTCATATGTGGACCACCAAGGAATACAAATAAGTCAATTTAATTTTCATTACAATATATTATATGGTAAATATTAATAAAATTATTACTAGTATTGAATTATATAAAAATAAATAGATTTAACTGATCGTTATTTGCATACGGAAAAGACATAATTACAGAAATACTCTCGTCTAAAGAAGTTTTTGAACAAAATAGGTTACCAATTACACTTTTAAACAAAACGTTGATTTCTAAATGACATTTTTTGATAGCTTAGACCAAGAGAATATATATTTTGATTTGAGTTTGGTGTATCTCTATTTAATAGCAAGATATTTTTTTTATTTTTCATAATTAAATCATTTGAAAAAGAAAACAAAAATTTAATAGTAACGCATCCAATAGTAAACGGTTGATGTACAAACGTGCAATCAACTAACAAAGTGTTGTAATTCAATTGAGTCAGCGAACGCGCAAGAGCAAGAATTATTTACACAAATCATTCCAACTTGTTTGAAACGAGCTTTTCCAGAACTACGTAGCTTAATATTGTATCAGCAGATACCCTAACCTAGCTTATAACACAATACTACATCTTTTTATACATAAACGGCCGTTTTACGTTTCATAACTCTAACGGCCGTTTTCAATAACCTATCTATCCGTTGTTTCAGTTACTAAAGTTAGGCAAATGTAATCTTTTGTCCTTACTTTTTTTCAATAACCTATCAATTAATAGTTTTCCGTATCTACATAATATACATCAATCGATGAGTTCAATAAACACCAATGTCCAAAACCGTGAAAGTTGGTACATTTAAATGTTTTTACCCGACAACGAAAAGGTGGGTAATAATGTTTTTCGAGCGTATGTAGGGTATGTCTATTTCTTTGGCACGCTCTGTAGCATAAACGGCTTGATGGATTTTACCATACGAGGTGTCGTTAGATTCGTCTTAATTGTGGGAGTGACGTAGGATATATAGTATTAAAGTTCGAAGTCCAAGAATAAAAAAAAAGCAAAATAAAAAAAAAATTAGTTAAGTGTTTTTGTTACAGTCGGGTTTTTTTGTTTCCTTTTTAATAATACAGTTTGTTTTCGTAGAGATTATTTTTTACCATACCTTAGCGTGATAGATTGTAAACTTAGATATACGGTCGAGTTATTGCCTAATTTAAAAATCAGCAGGTTAAACGAACAACATGTAACTTTGTCAATCAAATACTTTCTGATGTAACATTGTGATTTTTCTAATTTATGTTGACTAAATTATTATTATTGTTGTCCTTTTTTAACTTAAACATTTCTTAGCACTTATGAAAAAAATGGTTTATTCTGAAATCATGGGCTATGAATCATGTAATTCACATTGTGGTTGTTGTAGGCGTGTTTGTTTGCTTGTGAGCTATTTCGTTTTCTTGTAGCTGCAGGAACTTTCTTGCTATTATACAAGTGTTTATTATCGCGGCTTTTTATAGGGTTATATAAGTACTTTCTTTTAGGTCTATATGTTTTAGGCTATTGCATTATATGATAAGGGACGACTTCAGTGGATGAAATGATAATGTATACTCTTTTTGTTTACATATTCTGATAATTTCAGAACATGACATTGACAGTTTCAGTGATAGTCTAACGAAATTCAAAGAACTTGCGGAAATATTAGTGTATGGCTAGTTTAAATTAGCAAATTAGTATTTGCGTAAGCATCACTATAATATGTCTTGGTTAAACTGTTAATATTGTATGTGTATCTAATTTCTAATTAAAAAATATCTCCATTTCCAAGTATTTTAACCAGTGCCCATCTATTTAGATGTTTGCGAGAAAATATTCAATCTAAGCATCCGTGTTAACCAAACAGCTGATAAGCATAGACTATTTTTCATATTTGTACATATATTATAAAAACTAGAATCAGAAACGACAAACATTTAATATGATATACATCACACATAATATCACGATAACTGGGGATTGAGACTGCATTTTCTAGGCACACCGAACGGGGCGGTCTTAATTTAAAAAAAAGTGGCTTCGAACATTGAACCTCACCTGAACATTGAAAGAAATCAACATAAGAATAGCGTTCTAAAAAGCACCTGTCGGCCGCACTTTATAGTCATTGTGTACCCTTAGTGATAAAGTTAGAACTTTTACAGAAATGTCTAATTTATACTAATCCAAATATATAAATCTAATAAATAATAAATAAAAGAAAACTGTGACTGACTCTGACTGATCTATCAACACATAGCTCAAACCATTCAACGGAATAGGGCTGAAGTTTGTCACAGAGATAGTTATTATGACATAGGCATCCGCCAAGAACGGATTTTTGAAAACACAACACCTAAAGGGATGCAATGGGTGTTCAAAATTTGTATAAAGGAATCATATAAGAATTATATTTTAATCAAACTAAAGCAAAAGCTAATATAATCATAAAACTCAAGAAATTGTTGTTTTGTTAGAACGCGCTAATATCTGGATCTACCAGACAGACTTCAAATATTCTTTTTGCAGTTATCGTCTATTTATTCAGGAAGGAGATATATATATATATATATATATATATATATATATATATATATATATATATATATATATATATAGCTTTAACTGCCTCATTAGCCTAGTAAACACTATTACATGGCACCTAAAAACATACACGGCGAACTGTGGGCTAAGGAGCGGAGCAATAAGTATATCTTCATGAAATCTGGTAAACTGTATGCAAGTAATGGAAATAAACAACGACAGGTTACACGACGCTTTGTCGGTGGTTTGGTAGAGGGTTATATAGTCGAACAAATATAACACGGGTGAAACCGAGGGACATAGCTAGTCACAAATAAACACCTTATTAAAATTAAAAATTTACCTAAAATACCTTAAATGGTAATAAATTGACCCATAACTACCAATAAAGAATGTAATCTTGACACGTCTAGTAATGTAAGGTAGGTCTCTGACGAGCTTAACCCTGCGCCAAGTACTTGCAAGATAAACTTAAAACTCTCTTGAGGGACTCCGAGCGACAACAACCTAACCCGTCCACAAATCTGACCAAATAGTCGTAGGGACCTATTTATAGACGGGAGCGAATTAAGAATAAGCTAACGTTAATATTTCGCACGTTACAGGATCAGTCTAACGGCTGTCATATTAGTTTAATTGTTTGTCAATAG
Source organism: Saturnia japonica (assembly GCA_033032175.1). Classification (NCBI taxonomy): domain Eukaryota; kingdom Metazoa; phylum Arthropoda; class Insecta; order Lepidoptera; family Saturniidae; genus Saturnia; species Saturnia japonica. The sequence goes on from CM065318.1 coordinate 18,686,495, forward strand.
ATGGCACCTCCTATATCTTTATTTATAACTAGCTGTGCCTCACGGTTTCACTCGTGTTAATTTTATACGAGAAACATGGCGAACGCACCGTGTAGGCAATTTTTTATACTTTGTGTAAAACTATCGACATTTTTGTGAGGAATAAATTAATTTATCATTCATAATATAGCTTATATTACTCGCTGATACTGTAGCTTCATATTGATGAAAGAATTTTTTTAATTCAGTTGAGTAGTTTTTAAGTTTATCCATTACAAACAAAAAATAAAATCTTCCTCTTTATAATATACTATTGGTATAGGTATTATCTGAAACTGTTTCTCAATGTTATTTCAATAGCGGGGAACATAAACTTTAAAATAATGTCCGAATAATTATGATGAAAATTTTCAGCCTTTTTTTATTTTTTGTAAGTTTTTTAGCGTTTTGTCGTATATGGTTTTTGAGAACCAATAAATTATAGAGATGAAATTGAACTAAGATGTAAAAAAATTATTCGACAAAGGAAAAGTGTTGTTTGTGTGTTGACGTGCTCGCGCTAATGTGTTCAGGTCGAAAGTGTGCAGTTAGCAACACGTACTGGCACAGAACTGCCCCAAATAAATCCTCAGATGAAGCAAACTATCAATGATTTTTGCCTTTTCACCAGTGAGGTGATTTGCAACACAAAAATGCCAAAATCAAAAACTGTGTAATTTAAAGTAATAATATATACCAATCATACAATTTTTTATATATAGTAACACGACAAAATGATGGCTCTAACCCTAATGGTAAGCACAGTATAATCCTAACACAACGGCAATCACCGAGAGATCGAAATCCATCGACAGTCGCCGCTGTCATACTGGCCTACATTACATTAAATGGATACGCATAGGCTGATCCCGAAACGCGACACTCAAAAACGAGTCACTATGACGGCCTTTTGATCACATGCATGGTGGTGCTTTTTGAACAATTGACAATTCTTGTGTATGTTATGTTATGTTATGTGGGCTCCACTTGTCCGCACTTAGACTCTTCCTAGGTCCATTGTGCGTAGATATTCGGACTGGCTATTCTAGCCAGCCCAACTCCGACCAGAAGCACAGAAGCCTCCTGGGGCATTCACAGGCTTCTCGAAGTAACCTCGGGTTTTTGAGGGTTTTCGCCCGTTGGGTTGCAACTCCCGCGCATTTCAGGACTACGTGGGTAGCGGTTTCTTCGCCCTCCATGCATGCTCTGCACATGGGACTGTCAGTGACACCTAGAACATAAAGGTGTTTGTTAAGTGAACAATGGCCAGTTATAGTGCCTACCATAACACGTAGATCACTTCTATTAAGACCAAGAATTCGCCGCGACAATCGCTGTTCAGGGATGGGCAGTGTTTCCCTCGACTGTCTACAGTCACTGGCTGTTGTCCATTGATCTTTATGTGATTCTGTTGTTCTTTGACGCAGCCACGAGCGAATCATGCTGAACGGCAGAGGCAATATGGGTAAAGGACCCATCCGCAAAGTGCCGGAACCTCTCTTTGCCAGTTCATCTGCTGCGTCATTGCCCAGTGATCCGCTGTGTCCTTTAATCCACTGTAGGGTTACTTTGTTGTTAGTTGTAAATTCTTGGTGTAAAAAGATTATCAAGGAACCGATTTTAGGCACAGTATGTCTGGTACAACCCGTGCAAGTTGGAATGACGATCTTCCCAGAATAGCTAGAAGCAATTTGAAACAATTCTAAGAATGAAAAAGTATTCTAGGATAAGAATACGTCCAACAAAGGACTTGCTTTGGATTTGTCTTTGCACATTTCTTAATGGTGAACAAAGCATATCAATGTAGCCGGAGACTTTTACACTGTATTTGCGATTATTCTTCATTTTAGTTCGTACATGTACAGATGTTTTGTTTCAAATTGTTAGGATCCACGGCCTGTCTCACAAAATTAAAGAATATAAAAGCTGAGAATAATTCTAAAAAAATCACATTCGGCTATCTTCAACTTTATAAATAGATTCTTAAAACGAAATATGAACGCGCACTTTATAATTCGCTTGAGTTTGCATTCGCTTAATCCGCAAGCACTTAGACTAAATTAAGGTCGATATCATTTCTAAAGAAACTTGTATAATTTTTTATCTTAAACCACAAGTTAATGTCCCGGAGTACCCGCATCACCGGCTGCGGCCCTATCTACCTGCCTAACTGCGCTCACCTAATAAATATTACAATATGATAACTAGGCGACGATAACTCACCGTCATATCGCGATCGCTTGCAGAGTTATATGCTGCCGAGTTATCTATCGACCTTTCATATATTATGTTACTATGTGCTGTGATTATACTTTTACTATTCATAGAATTATTTTTTCACGTTATCTCAGATCCAAATTCATATAATATGGCGATAGAACTCCATTAGTTCTAATTGTTAGAATATTCTTTTGATAATGATTCTCAATTATTTACCGTTTGCTTATTATATATTATAAAAATAATATTTTAAATAATAAGAAAGATACCCCTAATAATTATGAATAAGTTATGCAAAATGGTAACATAACTCGCTTTGCATTACATTTCTCATAATTAACAAATAAAACCCATATAGGGTCACTTTGTTGTCTGTCCTTTATCTCGAAAACAATTCGCGGTATAAAGTTAAAGTTAATATAAAAATTAAAGTCTCATAGTAAAAGTCCTGCTCACTGGCCGATTACCAAAACATTTAAGGTATTTCCTGAGGACGCATAGTCTTGAAATTTGTTAAGAAGGGAATTATTTTGGCATAAGTTAGAGAACAATTAAAAACTTCGCATTCTGTGTTAAAATGGTACACAGTTTGCGCTCTCGTGGACAGAATCCCATCAACACACGCGGATCGTGCTACCCCGGCTGCCGGATCTGATCCTAATAAGATAAACATATGCTTTCGCTAACTTTTTCCGAATTGATTCAGTTGTATGGATATACTAGTAACTCGTACCTGCTTTTGGACTTTTGGATGAGCTGCAAACTTGTCTATGACCTTATCTTCGTATTTTTCTAAACCACAATGAACGTGTAAAGACATAGATTCGGAGGTTAAACTTTTTATAATCATTTTTTAAACGCCTACAAATAAGGTATTAGCAAAAATAGTGATATATATTTGCTCCTATGATGTTAGTAGGATTATGAACACTCGGAACACGCCAAAATAATAGAAGTTGAACGCAGCGGGGCTCCCTGATGGCCAGGCTTGTGAAGGTACTATCGGGACATTGTTGCTTCAGATGGTACCTGCACCGGATACCTAGGAGGGAGCCCACCACCGCATGTCATGAGTGCGGTGCTGTGGAGGATACGGCGCAGCATACACTCTCTGAGTGTACTGCGTAGGACAGACAGCGCCGCGCTCTGACCGAGGTGGTAGGAGGGGACCTCACTCTCGCTGCTGAGTGTGGTAAGAGCAATGCTCAATAACGAGAGGTCATGGCTTGCAATAGTCTCCTTCTGCGAGGACGTCATTTCGCAGAAGGAGACCGAGAAAAGGACTCGCGAAGGGAATCCTCTGAGTGGCCCTCTCCGCCAAAGACGAACGGGTGGCCGGAGCAGGCGATTTGCTCGCCAACGTCTAGCTATCACCTCACCTCAACGTGAATCTATTTACAACACCTTCAATACGTGTAACACTCCAACTGCACTTGAGAGCTAAGTTTCATTCTAAGCTTATTTTCAAAAATGTCATAAACAATTGACTTATCAGATGATATAATGTACTCAAAATATTCTGAACTTTACAAAGAAATTCGATATTGATTTCAACATATCCACTCTTAATTTGCCTCGGGCCGCGGGCCAGCGCGGAGCGGCGGGGATCCAGACCTTTCACGGACCAAGACTCTTATTTCATGTATAAAATGCTAAATTGGGTCTTGACGTTCAAAGGTGAAACAGAGATGTAGTCAGAAGATATATATAAATCAAACTTTGAACTCATATTAAAGGTGTATGGGTTACACGACCTGGGTATAGGTACCTTCTAGGCAAGCGTGCTCTATCGTAGACCACATCATCACTTACGATCAGGCTAGGTAGTGGTCAAACGCAAGCCTGTCTATATTTAAAAAGTCATTGTATTTTCTATGAAAAAATATAAAATCTGTTACTTTATAAATTTCTTATATTATTACGGTATCGGAATATAATTGCTTTAAATAAATTTTTAATTGTTAACATTTTACGTTGTTATCGGCTTTCGTTGTCTCCATAAGAAAAATTTTACTATATAATCTTACAGGAACTTATATACCTATCATATATGTAACTATTGTGAACATGTCATGGGTCTGATAATTAACTTTTAACTGGATTCCAAATTAATCTATCTGTAACAATTTAAATGCAATGTAAAGTAAGAAAAGGGTCATGGCGAGCACACATAATGCATGTTTTGACATGGATTGACGTTGCTTAATAACATTATTTAATCGTTAATTTCCGGAATTTCGCCATGGCAAGTGGTTATGGTAGACACTGGTTGTGTGTAATAAAACTTCAAATGTGCTCTTTATTTTCTTCCTTGTAATATTCTTCGCCCTACTAATTTCAATACGTTACTTACATAATATGTGAATTCTACATTTATTATAAAAAGCGGTCGCCCAATGATCGAAATTAGACCAGCGACTTTTTAATCATAGACTATTTTCTGTTCGAAATTTGCAGTCTGAACCTAAACAATGAATATTATATCACTTGCTGTCACTTTTCGTTGAGTGACAATGTCAATATTTTGGGGGGTCTAAGTTCAATAGCACTGGTCGGTTTAGGATTCGCAGTATTAATTTATTTTATATAATGTATTAGTAACAGATATTATAGATAAATTTTAGCTTTCTGCACTCCTTCTCCATATAAAATTTAACCATGCCAAATCTCAGTCTTCCGTGTACGTAATACGCTTAAAAAGGGGTACAAAGTTTTTGCTTCACGTAATAATATAATGATTTAATATTTAGTGTTTTTATTTATCGTAATAGTATACAATTGTAATACGTACTTTGTTCGTATCTATACATATAATTAAGCAATCTGTTTATCTATTTAACATATCATATCATATTATAAAATTCCGGTAGATCCCATTACAAAACGCTATGCATAAATTTGTTTCGGTTTTGTATTATGTCATTGTGTATTTTGTGTTTAGGTGTGAACATTTGGCAGCTAAATTCTAAAAGGTGTATTTGTCACACGTGAAATTGGCGAAATTACCTACATAGCCTAATCACTAACCTCATAAATTCGTGATCAGCACAACTGACAGCAGTTGATAGTTCATCAAGCAAACCTTTTCATCGCCCTCCATGCAAATATAACCATGATAAATTTAATTAATCCTCCCATTGATCCGTATTAAAGGGATAAAATAGTTAAAGATGCCTGACTCCGTACCTGTTTTTACTTTTATTTCGCGAGCTCTCAATTCGGGGGTAAGTTCTCGACCAAAACTCGTTCAAGCGTTAACTATAATTGTTCGCAATATTACCCAGTACAGGCAATGTTCATCGTGTGTGCAAATTCAATTAACTTTCCTCCATAAGTACCTTCAATAAATTTTTTGCAGTTTACTTCTTGTACGGGTTGGAATTTAATGGATAATCTTAGTTATTTTGTGAAGCGTAGATCTTGGTAACAGATTTTAAACTTGCGTACATAAGTGCCTTCTTAGGGCCTAAATTGTATAAAGATTATTTTGTTTTTTTTTGAATTTCGTAGTTCATCCACAATTCTGCCAACGTCGTCAGAATTAAATACTTTCATAATTATTTTTGTATTCTTCAAACATATCTCTAACAAAATCATGGACAAAATTATTAAAAGTGTCCAAAAAAATTTCATGGTAACATCTGTCATTTGCTGGAAAAATCATTTTCATAGTTATTATTTTTTTATAATCCACCTACCTCACTTGTGCACAATTGCCAAAGTACATTACTTAAAATACCGTCAAAATTACAAAATATAGGGCTAAATTAAAATAAAAAACTACCATATAAAAGATTATAGTGATAAAATGGTAGATAGATGATAATGATATATCATAATGCAGCAATTTCATCACGGTTTGTTCCATCACCAAACTCTATGGCTCATTGTAGCCAGCGATTCCAATTCGCAGCGATATATTCTGCTATATATAATTATAGTATAGCAGATATATGTATATTATATTCCGTGTCGTTTTCTCACATCGCTAGCATATAACAGTCTTCCCATCAACATCAACCTATATTAATTTAAAGATCTCATAAAGTGACAGTTAACTGGCCCGAAGCGAAATATGCATACGTGTGCATCAGAATGATAACAGCGGATTATGGTAAACAGTGGCTCGCCGCTCGCGTACGGTACGGACCTACCGGCAATCCCTTTCGACATTATAATGTTTTACGGTATTTTTAATAGTGTCATTTTAGGCCTAATGTACCGTTATATCTATAAACGTAAATAAAGCAATGTGCGAAAGACTACGGTAGATAATGTTGGGATTAAGAAAATAATAGAAGCTTCTTTAATCATATTATAACATGTTGGTCATTAAATTATTAAATCTAGGGTCTCCTTTGCATCGTTTTGCATTCGATATTAATTTCAGTCATTAGATATAGGTAGGAATAAAAATTAATACCACCGGGGCGTTCGTTCGATATAATTTTGTCGTAGTAGTCTTATGAATGTTACCGCGACGCGTAAATAAAACCCTTTGGAATTTGAAAGCTTTTTGTAGGTTTTGCAAACACGTGGATTTTAGATAAGTGTGTTGGTAAATCGGTGTTTTTCAATATTATTGTTGTACCATTGTTGGCGTTGACGAGGAAGTGACAAGGGAAGTGTGCCGGTCCGGACTGGTTTGGAGAGGGGATACGTGATCTAGCCTTCCTGATTAGATTTTTCACACCCACTTTAACAGACAAATTCACTATACAAACACCACTTTACATGGTCTACGGGAATTGCGGCCTGGAAACCGCCGAGGCTTGAAGTAAACGGTTTCGACGTTTGTAAAATGTGCTTTTCATCACAGTTTTTACTATATTAAGCCACGACTCTCGAAGATGTTATTTGTTAATTGGCCCAGCACCAAATTCTCTTATACTAACTATACTTTACCATTTGAGATTTACCAAATTGTGTGCGTACCTATTGGCTTACACATTGGTACGAAACACAATTTATAGTTTTATAGACTATAATAGCATACTGGCAGCCGTAGACATGTCCCGATCCGAGTACAAGTGGTGTGATAGGGAACTGTACGCGACTGGCTTGCGACCACCATACACATGACCATAAGCCCGTCACAGTAACTTTCTATTGGTTTATCCTGTTTCCAGATCAGTCATGTGTATACCCAGCTAGCGAAAGGCATACAAGCCGACTTAACAACGAAGATTGAAGATGCCTTGCCGATATCACGGTGTTGTTTGAAAAAACCTAAGGCTAATCGACGTCAACACTCATTCACCTCAATTTTCAACGGTCACCACTATTTGAGAACAATAATCAGCATCAGTATTCAGAGCTTCCATAAAAAGAAATTTTTTTCCATTGCTTTATGATCCCCGCCTAATAAATAAGATGTTTCAAGGCCAAGTCGATCTTAAAAGTAGATAAAAAATACGAAAACTTGCTTGAATATATCTACTTAGTATGTTTACCTACAATACATACGCTCTGCTATAAAGACAATTAACTGTTTTTTTTTATAAATTAAAATAAAGCGTAAAGTTAAGAATATATTTATACATAGAACATATAAAAAGTTGACATTGCCTCGAAATAAAATGCATTAGTTGTGACTTAAAAAAATTACCTTACTCTTGATCTACTAGAGTCTTGATTACTATATATAGTTTAGTACACACTCTAGAGGTTAAATACTAAACTAAATTTCATTTTTGTAATTTTAAAAACGTCAATACTTCTTTATAAATGACTAGCTGTGCCCCACGGATTCACCCCTCCCAACTATCTCGTCACCGCATCACCGTCAAAGGACCGTTGTAACATATCGTATCGTTGTTTTCTCACATCAAGTACTTGCTTACAGCTTGCAAGATCGCTTAGCATTCATAATTACCACGCCGCCGCTCCTTTAGAGCCTATTTTAGAGTCTTGCAGAGAATTTTGTAACCTATTCCTCAATAAATAGGCTTTAAAAATCAAAAATAACTTCTTAACCCAAACGGGTAGTTCTTGATATTATAAGTGCGTTCAAACAAACAAAAAAAATCTCTTTAGTTGTGTCTAATCTGTCTAAGAATGTAATTGTATTCAGTGAGCAATTCTTGTATACATAATATGTAATTGGTTTCTCGGATTTGGCTCCAACGTTTAAATGAAACTTTGTATTTAGATAATGTTTTACATTCCAAGTTTACCCAGATAGTTTTTTTTTTTTTTTTATGTTAGGCACCGAGCGCAGCTCTTCGCCCGATTATTTAATAGCGGTCGCCCAATGATCGAAATTCGACCAGAGACTTTTTATGTTTTACATTTGCACTATGAACCTAATCAATGGATATTTATATCTCTTGCTGTCACATTTCACCGAGTGACAATGTCAATATTTTAGGTGGTCTAAGTTCAATGGAACTGGTCGGGCTTGGATTCGCGGTATTAATTTATTTTATTTAATATATTAGTAACAAATAGATAAATTTTAGCTTTCTGCACTCCTTCTCCATATAAACTTTAACCATGCCAAAACTGACAGTCTTTCGTGCACGCAATACACTTAAAAAGGTGCCCGAAGTTTTCTTTTCATGTATTAATATAATGATTAATAAAGATCTGGTATTACTGCCCAACTAAAGATAATTAAAGAAATTATTACACCAAAAAGGAAACAAAAACCCCGACTCCAAAAATAGATGACTTAAAAAAATATATTTACATTTTGGGTCTTTATTTGATTCCCAAACGTCACGTCGTACATAAATATTATATTGCTTATGTAACTCTCATGATTAAGACGAATCTAACGATACCTCGTATGCTAAAATCCATTTTTTTCGCAGTTGAGCAAAAACCTAAAGAATTTTTGATAATTGCAAACAGTCTAAATAGGAAATTTCACGTCTACAATTTAATGAGGGTTTAATTCTCCCTCTTTCAAGTGCAGCTGCCGGAACACACCTATAGATGCTTGGCGACAGATTTTCAACTTGAGACCTAGCCAGGCGTATACCCACTATCACTTAGCCATCATCATGAGATGTAAGAATAAAGCATATCGATTCTAGGATCATAACTACGTTCAGGTCTTTCATTATACCACACAACTGATTAGAATTAATTTCAAACGATTTTTGTTAATGGCGCAGTATTAGTAGTTTCGTACATTGAAGGTTTATTTGTGTTTGCATATATTCACCTACGTATTATTTTCCATTTGTTTATGTGTGCCCCTTTTATTTATTTGATTTATATATCTTTTTTATTTATTTATTTTTTTTAATATTATGCGATTAATAGCGAGTTATTATTGTTGTTTTTTATTGATTATTGTTGGCGCACCGTTACTTGCTTCGGGGTTCCAGTTGAAGATCAGCGCTAAGTTCCCTGTGGCCTGTACCCTTTTCTTAATGGCAAGACATGTAGCTAGATAAAATTTTTTTTTGTGTATGTTAATGTTACTCAATTTAGGTTCAGCGTGTTTTGTTCTTAGAATAAATGTTTTCTTTCTTTTTTTCTTTCATCGCTCTGGATTTTTAACCTGTTTTTTCTATACAAAAACTTTTATGTAATGGTTATCGCCCGAAAAGACCACATAATAGATAGATAACGAAACGGATTTTTCGTGCAATTTTCTGTGTATCTGGCGCTGGGATTACGCAGAGCTGGTGCGCAACGCCTATCTAAAAGGACCAGATTAGTGGAAGCATTCGGTCCGGTCAGTCATTCGACCCGGCAACCATTCACAACGTTATTGGGGGCTCGTAAGCGGCTTACTATCCCGAACGGATATTTAGTGTTCGAAACTGTGTTGCCAGTCTCGATGACTTTTTCCTGAATCCAAAAAATCTTTAACATTTATTTTTATCTTATCTACTACTCTCTATAGCTCTTTGAAGTTCTTTTTCATCTTTTTATTTAATGGTAAGGTGTTTAATGTTTGACCATCACCATCTGCATGGTGACGCGATCCAGTCGTCCGATAATTTTAATGTAAAGCAACCCAGTTAGACCGTGCGCACCTAAATAAAGATAAGGCTTAATATGAGATATTTTCCATCAAATGCAGTGCTGTAATTTAACCTATAATCTACATTCGTACCCGATTCATTCTTCTTCATAACCAATTTATTTATATTTTTATGAAAACAATATATTAATACGTGAAGAAAAAACTTTCTATCCCTTTTTAAACGTAATGCGTGCACGGAAGACTGTGATATTTGGCATTGTTAAAGTTTATATGGAGAATGAGTGCAGAAATTTAAAATTTATCTATAATATCTGTTTACTTATATATTAAATTAAATAAATTAATACTGCGCATCCTAATCTGACCAGTGTCATTGAACTTAGACCCCCCAAAATATTGGCATTGTCACTCAATGAAAAGTGACAGCAAGTGATATAATATTCATTGTTTAGGTTCATACTGCACATGTCAAACAGAAAATAGTCTATGATTAAAAAGGGCGACCGCTAGTATAAATAGGTAACACCCTCTTGTGAAACAACCTCTTCGGCAGCGCAGTCATCATAGTAATAAAGAAAGAAGGCGTACATGCGCAGTAGCGGTGTGAGAAGACAAAACTGATGCGGCGTGACCACTAAAGAAGTTAGCATCGTCTTAGAACAGACCCTTGTCATGTTCCTACTTAATATTATAAATTTACTTATTACATTTTGTTAAGTTCCTTGAGTTATTTTATTTAACCACAGGGTGGTTGCTACATAAACAAGTTATGTAAAAATATTGTGTCATATTTATTTTTTATTCTTTAAGTTACGGGACAAAACTTTAAAATTTAAGTAAAGCTTTAATGCTTTTACAGTATGGCCACACCTTTTCTGTACCCTTTTTTACTATTTCAGAAACATAAAAATCTATTATTTCTTTAAATAATAATATACTTGTGGGGATACAATTTTACACACTGCCATTTAATTCCAAACTAATTAAAACTTATATTATGGCAACTAAACAGCTAATATACTATACATATTATATAGATAAATGACACCCAAACACACAAATGACATGACTTGATATGCTCATAAGGCAAATGTCAGTCATATGCGGGAATTGAAACTGCGACCTCTTGGTCAATAGTACCGCTTATTTAGAGATGAAAGTTTGTTATAACAAAATATGGGAACATCCCAATGCGCATGCGCAGTAATTTCGACTGCCACGTCAACCGGTTTGTTGATTTATTATGCGCATGTCCAGTGATTATGAAATTATATCGTTGTCAACGGTAACTGGTTTGTTAATTTATTGGCATTGTTATAATTAAAAAGAATGTATTATATTTGTAATACTTACCTATGAAATGATAGTCCATTATTCTTTTTAAGTTTAAAGTGATTTAAACTCTTTATCTATGCAGTACGGCATAATTACTGTTTTATTTTATAATGGAAAAGTAACGTGCCTTATCACACATTAAAAGTATTTAATTTTGAGCACAATTCTCCTTTACATCATTTGATTTCAATGAATATCTTAGGAGATATCAAAGTTTTAAAATAACTCCGTAGCTAAATAAAGATCAAGTACCGCGTGCTCATTTTCATGTGGGGAGGGAGAGCGAATCGATGCTCAAAGGGTTCGTAGATAAAAAAAAGCTCCTTTAGAATTGTATTACAGGTGCCTATGACGTGAGCTACTCTCTCTCTCTCTCTCTCTTCTGTGAAGCAGACGAAGTTGCGCGGGTCAGCTAGTATTATACATATCTTTGTAAAGTGTGCGGGCCAAGAATCAGCAGCAAAGTAAATAAATAATAATAATAAAAATTCCCACTTTTAACCATAGCGCTCTGCTTTTAACGCAGAACTGGCTACACCGATAAGGAATAAATGAAGGTAACATTGATAATTTCACGAGGATTTACCGTTATATTCCATCAGTACCTACCTACCCTTAAATACGGTAAACTGTTAGTTTGAACTCTATAGAGGGTCAGTACCGGATATTTAAGAGGCGTATACTAGCTAAAGTTTAATAAAGTAACCTTAACTGATGGGGTATTATAGTTGTTGAATGAAGAACACATGCATCTACACGTCATTTTAGTTGATATAGCGACGAAAGATTAAAGAATTCGTCGAAGAAGTTTCAAAAAGGCCTGTGTGTAGTAATGCATTGTAATATAACAAGCCAATGTTTTGTAAAAAAGGGCCTAGTAAAATTATATTTCTACACTTGTAAACGCTAATAGAAAACGAAAAAATGTATGGGATTTACCACGTGATTTAACCTTAAAATATACCAATCCCATGCATTTTCTCTTAACGTTAACGATTGTAGAAAGGCAGTTTGGCTAGGTTTATTTTCTCATACATTTTACAGAACTAAAACATAAATGCCTTCGTTACCGTATGAAAACTGTATGTACTATACCGTATGAGCCTGTTTTTAAACGAAGCGTTGTCAAGCAAGAAGACTAATAAAGAACAAATCAAAAAACACTTTCATTTATACCCATTTCTGTGAAATTAACAAAAAAGTTTAATCGTGAATTAGCGTGACGTAATTCTACGATACATAAGTGGCTGAGTGAGAATATTTTCGAGCACTCTTATGTGCAAAACTCGAACAACAAAACCAACAATACCTAGCATACGAATCTATAAAAATAGTGCCAACTTCTTAACAGGGCGGGTCCCTCGCGCCGATCCTAATTAAGGAAATGCACTCCGAGATCCCTCCGGGGTATGAGCCGCTGAGGTCAACAGATAAAAGCCTTATTTCCAACGAATAGCGATAGTTTTCATCCGAATGAAAACGAAACCCATCCTAAACACATTCCTGTTAATGAAAGGAAAATAAGATTTCCAAGAGGATAATGGCGGAACGCTCTGAATAGTTTAGTAGAGATGAGTTTTTTTGCTACGATCATACGCTCTTAAACTATATACTTTAGTGTCTCGACAAAATTACTATAGTATATCCAATGGGAATTACATTACAGATTATGGATTATGAAAATCTTTTGGTGGTCACCATTGTGTTTGGATTGTATTGTGCTTGTCATCAGGGACAGTAGCGTCAATTTATCTACCTACTGTAAAAAAAAATTAAGGGACCGCTTGGAAAACAAAAAAAAATCAAACTGACCAGTAATGTGCAATAAAATATTCTCTATGTAGGTTTTACTTGGAGCAACTGAATATTAGCTGGTTTTTTTAAAGTAAATATTATGCACACCTTGCGAATACCTTTCTCTTGCTCCCTGGAAGACTGATAGAGAATGCTTTTTAGCATTAAGTCCTCTATTTGTATTTTATTCTGCAAACAAGAATATAATAATAACCTTAAGTCTTGAAGAAAAGCTACTTGAGAATACCGTTTAAGCGAAGTAAATGCGTACACCTCCAACTCATATTATTTTTGCATAGGACATGATAAAATATAAGATAATAGCCAAAAATAACCGACGCTTTTGAAGGAAAACATAGTGAGAGTAAATCATAACATGGTTGTGGAGCATTTTTTAGTGTTCGCCTACCTAGACAATTGTGACCCTCATATAGAAAATCTGTTACCAAGAACCTAAACTTTGCTTTCCAGGCTTATCGTTTTACAATTTTCTACAACATCGTCATTTAAATTTCTATTGTAATCAAAAGTTACTAAGCTACAATGAAATAATTTCAGTTTATATAAACGTATTAGTTAAAAAAACGTAAATTATAATTTTCTCCTGTATTTACAATATAAATGTCTTAAATATTTGACGGCTTCATTGTACCATAGCGGTTCTGTTGAGAACTCTTTATCGATCACCAGCGCTGTGGGTGATGAGGAATTCGTAGGTAGCCACTTCTCTGGCAGTAAGTCCGTCACCTCTGGTGTTGGATGTCTGAAACAATTTGATACAATTCATATTTTTTTAATACTGACAATCTTTGAAACAAAAGGATTTATAGATGTTCGCGTTGACTTACTGACCTACATACATCCTACTAACATATACTCGGCAATTGAAAAACCGTGCTCGCTAACTATGTTTCATGGGTTTCATAAGAATGAGCAATTAAAAGGGCTGTGCTCGGGTTTTTGTATGTGATTAAATCAGAATCACAAATTCACCAACATAGCCCTAACAATGGCTAAACTGAAGTGGCAATAGACGAGGCACGTAGCTCGTAGAATGAATAGCTGATGTGGCCAAAGAATTCTCGAGTGGTGGCCACGTACCAGAAGATGCAACGTGAGCAGACCCACCATAAGGTAGACCGATGACCTGTTTAAGATTGCGGGAAGCCGCTGGATGCGGGCAGCACAGGTTTGGCGATCTTTGAGGTAGGCTTATGTCCAGGAGTGGACGTCTTTCGCCTAAAATGATGATGATGAATCTAAAAATAGTGAAGAGAATGGAGAGATAAACAATCCATTACCAGTTGCCGCTATTACACCAGCCACCATAAACAGAAACTGGTTATACACCGGCTGATAGCGAAACGCAACGCTCATGATGGACGAGACCTAGTCAGGCTGTGAAATCCTAATATCCCGATTTCTCGGTTTCCTCGTTCATTACTCAGCAAGGTTCTACCATATGCAGGTGAGATGTGCTTGAGAGTCTCAATTCTCAAGTAGTTATTCTATACCCTTTACACACGTAAATTATTAACTTTTTTATATATTTTTTCATAATGTACTATTAAATTATACACATTATACAAATGAACTGTAGAAATCACATTATAAATTTACAGACTGTTGATAATCAAATTAATAATTTTGTGAATAGAAAGTATTGCTTAATTACCTAATCTCTGAATCTATTCTTACCACTTTGAATAAAACTGCACAAAGAACCATGTCAGAACTATTTTTAACCAAGAGCGATAGATCGTTTATATATACAAGAAACAAAACCGGTCTAAAAATCGACCCTGAGGAACGCTTGCAGAGCATTAACGAAATCGGTATTAAAATGTAAATACGTTGTAATTAAATTCAGTAAATTGAACAAAGCAAGGTTAGACCTTTAACTATTCATTTATTATTGTTGTTGAATTAATAAATATTAATACATATCTGAAATACTTTATCAAGCATCATATTATGAAAAACTTGTTAACAATAATTATTAAAATATTCGTATAAGTCTATATAAAAATATAATGTAATATTATAAAACCGGAGAGTTCGTTTGTCTCCTTAATTTCAGAAAATAGTTCGATTTGGTAGTTCATTTTTATTTAGCAATATTCTAAGCCTTTTTTAGGCTGCTTGTCTACTGAAGTGGAGCTGAGCTGTGAAAATTTAACAACAACTGCAATGCAACAATTTTATCTCTAGCCAAGTTCGACTAATAGCATGTCTAGATTTTCATGCAATTCTATATTGGTCGAAATTTTCACAGCTCTTGCTTCAGTGGGCATGCAACCTTAGGCTACAACCCTAAAAACCTAAACAGTAAATATAAAAGTCAACCAATCTATTTAAATTGAATTTAGGTGAAAACGCAGTGTACAACTATTCCAATTATTTGTTGATTCAGAAAATTCTGTCACTCGCTTATTTGTCACCGATAAAAATGCAGGTTCAATAACAGGCAAAGTAATATCTATTCAATTTTGTCTCCATAAACTGGTACTTTGTAACCCTTACAGTTTGGACTGTGTGTGTGTGTGTGTGTGTGTGTGTGTGTGTGTGTGTGTGTGTGTGGATTATAGATTGCTACGAGGTGCAGTAAGCACTTATGAAAAGTATAAGCTCCTTTGGTACTTGCATTTTATAAAAACAAAGACTAAACTCACCCGAATTTAGCAAAGTTTGTCCACATCGTCGTCATTCGCTCAATCATCTTGTTTTCAAACATAGTCGGTATCAGTTCTTGGGAAAATAAATAGAATAATTCGTCAGCGTGAGTCGCTCCTTCCATGACCTTATAACGATTATTTACGATCATCCTTCCTATATTCCTCCATCCGGCATATTTGAACATATAATTGAAAATCGGCTGGTCAGTCGTTTGGAGCATCAGCTCAGTGTCTTCCAACGTTGGATAGTTTAAATGCGGTTTACCATACCATCTTGATAGGTCTGGAGATGTTTCTATAGAAACATTATTGTTACCAAGATAAAAACGCTGCAAGGTTTTCGCTATTTCTTTCCTTTTTTCAAATGGTATAAGCAAGTTCTTTGGTATCGTTTTCTCGAAATTCACTAATGGTATCATCGTGTCATTATCCATATCGATTATCATAATACCTTCTTGGTTATTTGAACCAATTATCAACGGAACTTTATGATATTCCCCCTTGCCTAACATATCATGTGGTAATTCAGTCAAATAAGGCTCTACACCTTCGATAACTTTCTCCACGCATGGTGTAAACACAACCTCTGCCATAACAAGGCGTCCCTTTTTTCTTGGTATTCTGTTGAAAATTAATTCAGTGTCAGTTTGTCTCATAAAATACTTGTGTAGCTCATGGGGCACGCTAGACTCGTATCCCATGGTCTTAGCGAGTAAACTCGCCAGGTAAATTGGTTTGTACTGTAATGCCCAGGAAGCAGTTGACGATCCACTCTCAATTATGGCCTTGTGAAACAACCCTTTGGTCATAGGGGACAAAAGATGATAAGAAACAGATGAAGCTCCAGCACTTTCTCCAATAATTGTCACATTATCAGGATTACCACCGAACTGCTTTATGTTTCTTTGGACCCACTTCAAAGCAGCTACTTGATCTTTCATGCCGGCATTTCCAGGAGCTTCTTTGATGTGTAAACATAGAAAGCCGTGTACACTAAGCCTATAATTCAATGTAACTAAAATAACCCCTTTCGGGATCAAAAATCTTGGGCCGTATACAACAGTCGATCCCGAGCCTTCTATAAAAGCTCCGCCGTGAATAAAAACCATAACGGCCAACTTATCCTCACGACTGACGTTAAGAGGTGTGTAAACATTCAGCACAAGGCACTGCGATTGTCCAATTGTTGTAACTTTATTTAATATTTGGTGGCATCGGATGTGTTCTTGATTGGCTTCGAAGATCCCTTCCCACTTCAATTCAGGTCCTGGTGCCTGGAAATTAGAGATTTTTTCAAAAACAACACGACTATTTTTTATCATTCTTTTTACTGCGGTATTTATACTCATGGGAAAATTTTAGTACATAAAACATTAAAGTCCTATTGTTATAATATACAGACTTATAGATAATTCTTGTTTCCTTAGCAAAGTCAGTTTGTTTCTTTTGTCAGTAATGTCAAAAATATTGCTTTATATTAACGAACTTCTGTCATTTACCAAAAACTCAAACTCAAACTGTGCATAATTCGACGTTTTCCAATAAAATTAGTTCCGTTAAATATTATGTCCCAAACCACCACAATTGAACGAACTGAGTGATTATCCCGAGCGCCCCATCTAGTACGTAGGCCAGTAATATCGTTGGGATTCCAAGATTCTTTAAATTATGTATTTTTTTATTTGGACCTTTCTCAATTCACACACTCATTATAACAGTCCGAAACTCATTTCAGTAATCAACCGACGGTAAAATACTTATACACAAACCTAAATCTTTTGATGACAGTTTACAAACTGATCTCCTTTTTCTGTTTTACTTTCTCGCACTTAATTTTTTTATTTAGATCTATTTAATGTTAGTTCGATGTTGTTTCAAAACAATAGTTTCGTCAAGAACCACAGGTGTATTGAATAAGTATATTATGTTAATTTTTGTGTTGTAAGCAAAGAGTTCATCGATAATTTAAGTGGAACTACCGCCATTTTAATAAGGCATGATTGAATAATTTACTCAATCTATACTTATAAAATAATAAAACTTGAAATAATAAGTTGTTTTGTTTGTTTAATCACGGAAGTTACCAGTTGGTTTCGAAAAATTGTTTGACAGATTAATGACGAATAGTATAAACTACACCTCTCAGCTAGTTAAATATTGATTTTTGTTACGTAAGTCGGAAGTGAAAGCGCACCCGAACTGATTTATACGTGTGCGCTGATGTAATGATTAACAATACGTTAATACAATATTTTACAAAAATATGGGTCCTTAGTATATTTGAAAGAAGGTCCGCGATGACATATGTCTATCTCTTTTATACATAAGCCATTTGTTGAAACTTAAAAAGTGATTTAAGAGCATTATTTTTAGGCATGACATATTAATCTTCACTAGCAAAAGCTACTTCGTCGTAAAGACTATTTTATGAGGATAAACCTTGCCCTTTATGGCATGTTATTTGGACACATAGTTTAGGAAATAATGAAAAATTAAAATCATTTTTACTTGCGTGAAGTGAGAACAATTAGGATAGGGTACACTGCTGCATTGGCGGCGCGGCATTTGTCGAATAAATTTAACACAGGTGAAACCGTGAGGCACAAGTAGTGATATATAAAATAATTTTCTACTTTATCCAGGCACTAATAGTTTTCAACTAAGAGCAATACTTTTCAAAATAAAAATTCATCAACCTGAAATCGGGTTTCGTAGCTGACTGTGCCGTAATAGATGCCGGTGTACTGAGCATGTGATCCATCTGGTGCAATGACTCCCCTCAGTAGCCCCCCACTTACTCTGATGACGTCAGTAGGCTGAGGCACCAGCCTTGCTGCCCACAGTGACCACAACACGAGCCATTTCCTCTTCAACCACATCGTTGTAAGGAGACCACTTCAGATCGAAACTAGAAAACTGCCAATTTATTATGCATTTTTTACTATGCCTAAAGATGACACAGATTCGATTACCGGCCTGCTAAACCACAATAACAGGCATATACCTATCATACAATAGGCTCCAATCAGGGAGTCCAATGAGTTAGCTACTCTTGGACTACGCTTACGCCGGCAAACTCACTTTGAGGATATAGGCACCTCTCCTGGTTACTCATCACTTTCGCTTTAAAGACCTATGACCTAGCATCTATCGGCGTGTTCTGGCAGCTCCGTGTGAGAGCTAGGATCCTTTTGTAAATCTTACGTGTCTTGGTTAAATCAAGACGAAAAAGAAAATGCACTTAATACCACTGCTCCAGGGGATGGATGGAAAAGAGTCATAATAAAAAGGTTAACCCATTATGTTTATTTTTATTTTCTTTGCATTTTAAATATAGTTTAAAGATATTTCCTTAATCTTAACAAAATTCATTATATGTTTATGGTACATAAATGTAGGTACGTACGAAAACATGAATAGCCTCGCGCCCTTAAAATTTTTAATTGACTTGTACGTTAAATATATTCAGGTATAAGATATAAATATATAAAGTAATAGATTAGTAATTGGTCTCATCTGCGAAGTGGTATGTATTTTCGAAAGAAACATGAAACTACGTATTCTAGAATATTAAAAAGCGAGTTAAGGGCAAAGGCTCCTCCTTTTCCTGTAGAAAAATGAACTTTAAACCCTTAATTCCAATACGGTAGACGACAGTGTTACAAATTGAAATTCTAATAAATGAATTAAAACTAATTTGAATTACACTTATTAATTGTAATTGAAATTCCGAACTCTTAAACACGTACTTTAAAATATTTATAATTAATTCATTTATATCTCCTTTAATTAATTTAAAATCAAATTAATCAACCACACCGTATAAAGTAAACTAAATTTAAACTAATGTAAAAATAATCAACAACCGACTGGCAAAATTTGTAAAATAATACACATATTTAAACTTTTTGCATTAAATAAATACTAATTAATAGGTACGTACGCGTGTATCCTTTTGCAAATGGATTTTTTATTTTTTATTTAATTCCATCCACGGTTGAGTGTGGATGTTTTCGTTATTAGACGATAATCCACTGCTGGATAATATTGAAATTTGTTTCTCCTATTTGGTAGGTACGGCCCATTACTTGAGGCTAACTGATACTAAGTTCCGATGTGGTCAAAGATGATATATTAATTTATATGAGAAGTCTAAAGAGGCTTGAACACGCCTATATCACTGAACACTACCTCCGCACCGGGTAACAGTTTTACAGCCAGCAAAGCTAATAATAAAAATATAGGAAAATACGTTTATTATACCTATATGTATTAAAAATAAAATTTAATTACCTTTGTACTGTGCACGTGTATACTTACATTGAAATGAAACTAAACAATGTGATATAGGTTAGTTTATATTTCTTGTTGTTTTGTTTGATGTAAATTCAATAGAAAACCTGTTTTAACAATAATCATTGTAATAACGAAATGATACATGTGAGTGTCCAGGTCGCCTTAAGAAACTGTTACCGCTATACCATTGCTCTTCTAGTATCCTAATCCATATTCTCAAGCTTATTTTTAAAGTAATCCATAACACTTAACACTGTCCATACTAATATTATAAATGCGAAAGTAACTATATCTGTCTGTCTGTTACGTTTTCACGCCTAGATCGTTGAACCAATTTCGGTATTAAAAGATAGATTGGACCTTGGGAAAGGATATAGGGTACTTTTTGTTACGAAAATAAAACTTTAAGGGTAGAAAATAGGAGATGAAAGTATGTAAAGGGAAATATCAGCTTCCACGACAACTGTTATTGTTGATTTATTATGCGCATGTGCAGTAATTATAAAATGACATCGTTGTCAACGTCAACAAGTTTGTTGATTTATTGACATGGTTATTTATACTTAATAAGAAAGGTATTGTATTTCTAATAATTACTTATTAAATGATAATCCAGTATTCTCTTTATATTGGCTGTAGTGTTTTTAAGCTGTCTAACTAAGCAGTACAGCATAATGACTGTTTTATTTTATGACGCTGTCAAACCGCGGCTCGCTGTAGATTATATATTCTAAGCGATATACCTATTGTAAATTATCCGGATTATACAGTTTTGCTAAAAGTGAATTATTTCATTGTGTTATTCCACATGTGGAGAAAATAAAACTTGGGTGAAAGTTTGTCTGAAAAACCCATTCATATACAGTATGCTTTTGTTAAGAAAGGAACAAAAGGGCTTTAATGTTTATCAAAAAATCTTCCCGTAAGTCGGTACAATTAGGTATGATTTTAATTATTTTTGATTTTTTAACCCATCTATGATTTTCTTATGGTTTGTCGTGTTCCGAAATCAGCCAGTACATATGCAGTAATATAGCAGGATGGTAGGGATTGCGATCACAGTGCAAATAGTAATAAACCCATCTATAATTTTTTTTTTTTTTTTTTTTTTTGGTATTATACATATAAATATAGCTATCTATATTAATTAACTCTTAGTCCTGTCTGTACTTTTAATATTTTTTCCAAAATTTCCCAATACGCATATTACATGAACGATACTGATCACGAATATGTTTTTTTTTTGTCAGTCTGGCTGTCTGTTTATATGTCCGGATTTAACTCAAAAACGGCTTGACCGATTTTTATGAAATTTTGTACACGGGATGCTTATATCATCGGTCAGTTGATAGAGTATAAAAAATTTCAATCTTACCTTTAAATAATGTAAAAAATATATATTTTCGTTAATTCAGTTATGTACACGGGAAGTATAAGTCATGCCATGAATGATAGATAAGCAATGAGAATTTTCAAAAACTCTTTTGGGAACCGTAAAAAAAAAAACTTTCTAAAAGTTTAAAACTTCATTAATTCTTAACCGATTATGATGAAATTTTATACACGGGAAGTCTAACTATTTACATAATTAATGAGCTATAAGAATTGTCAATACTACTTATAGAATTTAAAAAAAGTAATTCAAAAGTTTAGTTTTCATCAATTCTTAACCGATTCTGATTAACTTTTGTAGACGGGAAACATACATCATACTATAATTGAGAGGCTATAAGTATTGTTAATAATGCACTAGAAATTGTACATTACAATAATAGTTTTAAATCGATTTTGACGAAAATTGTACACGAGAAATACATGCCACTCCTGAATTAATACGGCATAAGAATTGTCAACAATATATGAAAAAATAAAGGGATTTAAATAATTATTGTGTAGTAACGAACGCGTGCTGAGCCGCGGACATACCCATAGATAATACACCTATACGGGATACACCGCTAGTCATTGATAAAAATATGCGTAGAATCACGAGTGATGTTAAGATTTCCGACCCTGTAGGACTAGTGAATGGAGCGGAGCTATGGGAATAATAAAAAAAAATACAACCGAATTGTTTCTCCTCCTTTTTGTGAAGTCGGTTATAAAGAGTTTCATAACTTTTTTATTTATAAACCCTGATCAATAAATATAAATTCTATATGTGTTTTAATAACTTTCTCCTGTATTTCGAATATAAATGTCTTAAATATTTGACGCCGTCGTTGTACCAGAGCGGTTCTGTTGAGAACTCTTCATCGATCACCAGCGCTGTGGGTGATGAGGAGTTTGTGGGAAGCCACTTCACTGGCAGTAACGCCGTCACTTCTGGTGTTGGGTCCCTGAAATATATTTTTTTAACTCAGTATAATCAAGATGGTGACAGCCGATCTCGAATCTTACGATAATATGATTAGACTATCGGCTATCTTCGATTTAGCCTTAATATCATAGCCGTAATGTAATTGCGAAGGAATAGTACATTATTGCAAAGGCCGTGAAATAGGCAATTGCAGGACGAGTATGAGTACGAAGGCCGAGCCGTAGGTGAGGACTTCACTAATACGAGACAGGCAATTGCCATTTCTGCCGAGGCAAAAAAAAATTAGTGCTTTTCTCACACATGCATGGAAATGTTGTCATTATTTTCGAAAAAATATCACGCGAAGTATCGAATTTAGTGGAAAATAGATACGCCAAGTCTTAGTGGCATTAAACTTGACCAGGTTGGCATCACCCCAGTCGGAGATTCTCTCTAAGAGCAAGTTCAAGCGTTTGACCATGGCCTCCCTCAGAGACTGTACTTGCATTCCACTGGTACGTGCATTAGATTTATAATCTTCTACAACTGTACTATCGTCTGCATACCCAAAAGTACCGGGCTTAAGCATATCGTTGATATGAAGCAGGAATAGTGTTGCAGAAAGTACTGACCCTTAAGGTACCTGGACTTTGATAGCCAAAAGATCGCAGGAGCAGCCATCAATGACCACTCGAATCAATCGTTCCCACAAAAAGTCCGATATCCAAGCAATAAGCGATAACCTGGGGGACAAGCCGTATGAAAAAGCTTGCTTAAGAGGCTATCATGCCAAACTCTATCGAAGGCCTTCGAGATATCAAGCGAAACACAAGCGCCTTCCTATGACACTCAACAGCCTCGCTCCAGATGTGAATGGAGTGACAATGTCAATATTTTGGGGTCTACGTTCAATGGCACTGGTCGGATTTTTAATTAATTTAATTTAATATATTATACCTATTTCCATTTCTTTATTTTCTCGATGATAGTTCTAATTTGATATTGTACTGTTGTGACCAAATAACTAATAACCATCGAGTGACAGTGACGATTCATCAGATTTTGATTAAAATAAATAAATAAAGATTACCTGTCGTTATAATTATTTCGTTTCATTGTTCGAGTATCTACCTATACCTACTTATTTTACAACAGCTTCAAAAATTTTGAAGAAATTGGCATTATCAATCAAGAATTAATACGTGTAACATCTTATAATGAAATATAATATTAGTTAATAAATTTGTATAAAAGTATCCGGCAGTAGTTTAATTTCTTACATTTTGTAAAAAAATATTGGGTCTGGTATCGTGTTACGTTTATCGATATAGCTCCATCCCTATCAGTTTCTCCGACTCTGGTATAACCTTGTACGTGTGTAAACGTCATATTTTAATAAAATAATACATACATAATGTAAAAAGACGCTCGTTCAAGTTTTCACAGGAGCTGTCATCGAGAAAATAAAGAAATGGAAATAGTATAGTAACAGATACTATAGATAAATTTTAGCTTTCTGCACTCCTTCTCCATATAAAGTTTAACCATGCCAAATCTCACAGACTTCCGTGCACGCAGTACATTTAAAAAGGTGTCCTAAGTTTTCTTGTCACGTATTAATATAATTATATAATAAAGTGGAAAAGTTTTTTGTTTGTTTGTTTAAACACACTAATCTCTGGAACTACCCGTATGTAACTTACCCATATTTTGCAAAATTAGTCCACAACGTGGTCATTTTATCAATCATTTTATGTTCAGACAAAACTGGTAACCACTCTTGTGAGAATAAATAGAATATCTCGTCTGCATGCGTTGCTCCTTTCAGGACTGCATAACGCTTATTTGCTGAAACCTTCGCCATATTCCTTCTACCTTCATACTTAAATATATAGTTATAAACAGGCTGGGTACTCGTGTTGACGATCAGTTCTGTCTCGTCCAAAGAAGGATAGTTGAGGTTTACTTCTCCGTACCATCTTGACAGCATCGGTGAAGTTTCTACGGAAACGTCCTCATCGCCAAGATAAAGTCCCTTTAACGCCCTCGCTATCTCGGCTTTTTCTCCTATTGGTATATCTAAATTCTTTGGTATAGAACTCTCAAAATCCACTTTTGTTACCATCGTATCATTGTCCATGTTGATAATCAGTATACCTTCTTGAGCATTTGCACCTATCATCATTGGTACTTTCTCGTATTCCCCTTTAGATAATAAGTTGTATGGTAGGTTTGTCAAGAAAGGTTCGACGCCTTCGATAAGCTCTTCAGCACAAGGCGTGTAAAGAATCTCTGAAATTATTATATTACCCTTTTGCCTGGGTACTCTGGTTAAAATTAATTCCTTGTCACTTTTGGTCATGAAAAAGTTATATAATTCATGAGGATCATTTGTTTCGTACCTCATAACCTTGGCAAGTAAGCTCGCTAAATAAATAGGCTTATATTGGAAAGCCCATGCGGCTGTTGCTGATCCACTCTGTGTAATCGCCTTATGGAACAACCCTTTTGTCATAGGTGACACTACGAGGAAAGATACTGATGCAGCTCCTGCACTTTCTCCAAAAATAGTCACATTATCAGGATCTCCACCAAACTGATTTATATTCCTCTGAACCCACTTCAGAGCTGCTACCATGTCCTTCATAGCAGCGTTACCAGGAGCTTCTTTAATGCCAAGACATAAGAAACCTTGTATATTGAGTCTGTAATTTATAGAGATTAGAATAACCCCTTTTTTAACAAAATATCTCGGACCGTATAACAAAGGTGACCCAGATCCTTGGAAATATCCTCCACCGTGTATGTAGAACATAACGGGTAACTTAGCGTTAGGGTCAATGTTAAAAGGAGTGAAAATGTTTAAGGTAAGACAATCACTTTGTCCAACAGCAATGTTCGTGGAGAATTGTTGATTGCATCGTATATGTTCGTGATACGCTTCATAGATACCATCCCATTTTGGCTCTGGTCCAGGTTCCTGGAATGTGAGTTGATTGTTTTTTTTTTTTAACCATATTATAAATTATTATTAATGTTAGTATGGTACTAAGTAGCTTCAAAGCATTAAGCATTATCAATATCTCAGTTCGAGTAACTAAATATAAAAAATTTACTAAGAGATCTGTGGTTGAACAATATTACACATAAATGGTGAAATAAAGAAGCATTTCTTATTTGATTATCACTAAAACCATCCAAAGTTGTTAGTTAATAACAACAAGAGGTTATGATAAATGTGTTTCCGGAAACTAGTTTTATATATTTTAGTTTCAGCGTAATTAGTGTGATTGACGTCATTGCACTATAATATAGCAATTATATTAGTTGAGATGAACTATAGAAGAAAATTAAAATTACCTGAAATCTAGTTTCAAAGCTGGTAGTTCCGTAATAGATTCCAGAGTACTGCATATAAGATCCATCTGCTGCGATAACACCTCGGAGCAGCCCCCCGCTGACTCTTACGATGTCGGTGGGTTGACGCACCAGTCCTGCAGCCCAGAGCGACCACAGCACCAGATACTTATTCCTTATCCACATGATTTATATTCACCCTAAAGCATGGAAGTCAACGTTACTGAACCAAAAAACAAAGACTAAATATTTTACCTTTTTAAATACATACTGCTAGTTAGTAAATACCAATAGTAAGTACTATCTCAAATAAAATCTCAGCTTGTATTTCGTAGTAGAATATTAAGCAGTTTAGGGACTTTGTAATGTATTACGGGCATTCCTATTTACCTATCTTTTAGAGATTGACTTTGTTGGAAATTAACAAATAAATAAATATTGGGACAAAATTTTACACATGGCTATTTAATTCCAAACTAAGCAAAGATTGTATTATGGTACTAAACAGTTCGGTATACATACATTAAAAGACAAATAAAGCGCAGACATAGAACTGTCCACAAATGTCGGTCGTACCACAAACACGAAAGAACATAAAAGGATCGGTGAACCATTAATTTCACGCTTTAGGTACACGCTTACAAAATTATTTACCATCGGGTGAATTGCATTATTTTACATAACTGGAGTAAAAATAATTTTTCTAATATTATTTAGCGTTATGGCCACAAACTCACCAGATTTAAGTGACAATTTGGCCCAATATGTTGACACGCAAATCCTAGAGGGGCGACCAGCCTTCAAGTCCGATTCAGCTGGAACCTATAATGTACTTCGCAACGGATTTTCAATTTGATGGTGGTAACTACCTAGGTGGACAATGTGTATAAGATGGCTGAAATCCAACTATCAGAAGGCATCTTCTATCATAATGTCCTGCTTAGATGTATAATTTGCAGATGAAAAAGCGTTTGGGGGTTTTGACATTATTCCATACCCGTTTATACTTACAATATGTAATACGTCCAACAGAGCATGACAAATTATTTTTATATATACGGTTTAGTCACGATGACTGTTAAACAGATAAATGCTTTTTTACCTAACATTCGTCACCATTTGAGATTCGATAGATGATTTAGCACCTTTAGTAGTAATGAAGTAAAAAAATATATTAAAAAAATATTCTTTTATATAAAACAAGCAACCTTAATCATCATCAACTAAAAAGCTTTAATAGAATTCAAGTCGTTGTTTCAAGCTCTATTTCTGTTACCCGTACTATTATTCTAATTATTATTGTGGATATGTTTCTACCATGTTTGTGTATTTACCATAAATTAAAGTTTATTATTATATTTTAATGTAACATTTTATGTCTGGTTCGGTGACATCATCAACCAATTAACAGCTACCTATTACATAATTAGTCATCAACATCATAAACCATTCGACGGACCACAGTCGCAGATGATAATTGTATTAAATCGAAAACATCTTCCCGACTGGGTCACACCATTTACTGCTTGTAATTGCTTCATATTATTTTAAACAAAAAACTTGAACAACAAATAAACAGGTGAAAAACACATCAAAGTTAAAAAAGTAGTAATGAAGTACTTGATTAAACTATAATTAGATCTACTCATTAATAGAACTAAGAACTTTATTACTTAGAAATTTCGCTTATGTCTTAGAAACATTTCAAAAATTTGAGTAATTCCTCACATAAGCATAAGAAGACCAAGTTCTCGTAGTTTTTTTGAAAATATAAATCATATAAACGGCCTCTATTACTTTTTATTTCTCTGGTTGCCAAATAAATATAAATTATATTTTTCGTAACATTAATAACCTGGTAAGGCATTTTATAATCTTTATTTTTAACCTCGGCATCTTGCCTAACCGACCTTGAATTGTAGTTATTAATTCTAATATTAGATTATGACTTTGCGCTCAACGAAAGAAAATTACGTGTCATAACACTAAAAGAAAATACAGCATAGAAATCAGGTATGTTACTTTAATTTACAATGTACGAATGTATTTATTATACATATTATGTGTGAATTATAGTTATGTATGTATACTTATATTTATACCTAATGTGCATTTTTTATTCCCACAAAGTAAAATGTAATTTCAAATGGTGCTAACTTATTGTGTATTTAAAATGATGTTGTCACCAATCCTAACTATTCGTTAACCGTAGCATATATTTATATATATATATATAAAATATAAAAAAGATATCTTTATGTATATCTATTGATAATTTTTTCGGAAAAAACATTGAGCCCTCCATATGTTGAGGCTGAATAAATTAGACAAAATCTAGTGGGCCAACCGAAGAAAGGACGAAAAAGCATTTATTGGACAATAACACACATAAATTGACACAATAAATGAAGTGTTACGTGGGATCGAATAGGTCTCAGCATAATGCCACAGGCCTACAAGCGCAAGCACTGCAGTACTGATATTCTGACAGGACCTGTAGGCATGTACAACCTTACGAACGAACTAACCGAAGCGATCTTTATTGTGTGTTGTTCGCTATAAGATATGCATTTTATGGTTTTTACTTTATTATTTAAAATTATACAACTCAAATATGTAATTGTAAATTAAAATATACGGAAGCACAACACTACTAAAGCAAATATGGCAAGCTTGATATTATCGATTATCAATTTACTCCATGGTCCAAAACGCAGTAGATTGGGTAAATTGTTTTATAAAATATATGATTTAGGTATTAGAAATAACTTGGTTGCTAAATCTAGTAAATTAGATAAATGTGTGTAGATAAAAGATTTTTTTATAGATTATTTGTGAACGAATGTTTATAGCGCCAATAATTTAGATTTTGTTCGAAGTTTCTCTAACTAACTGTTTACGTACTGTTTCGTGTTTTGTTACAAATTTTAAAAAAAAGTAATACTTGAAATATGGATTTAACCAATGATGAACGATTAGATCTAATGGAGGCATATTTTATCAATGGTAGAAGTGCCACTCGCGGATAGCAATGGTACCGAAATAAATATTTTCTACGTATTGTTCCACTATTAAACGTCTCCAAAAAATAGTTAATAACCATAGACAAAGAGATAGCTATATCAAAAGCAATCTTATAAAGCCACAAATTTGTAATGAAGATTAAGAAACTGCTATTTTAACCTATTTTGAGTAATTCCTCGCTAATTCCACCTGCAAAACAGCTGAAAACTTTCACACAAGTTACGATATATAACGTTCTAAAAAACAATTATAAACGCTACCGCTCCGGACGCATTGTCTATAAGTTACATCCAGGAGATGATTTAAGACGTCTTCATTTTTGCAACTGGTTAAATCAGAAAATCGTCAACCATAGATATTTTTCATGCAATAGTTTATTCTCTGACGAAACTTATTTTTCCAATAATGGTATGTGTACCGAAAAAATGAACATTATTGGTCAAATACTATAAATATAGGTATATATATGTGGGACATAGACAAAGAAAAAACACTAATTAACTGGAAAACGTCTTTACTACAGGAATACACAAACAATTCTTAATAAAATCACAATCTTACAACAGTTACAAAATACACCGTCTTCACCCAAACGTCATTCCTTTCATCTCTCGTATCACCACCTATCTTCTTTTCGACGCGAGTTTCTTTTTTTTTTAATTCGGCATCTAATCTTTTGCCATCATCCCACATATATTTAACATTCGTCTGCACAATTGGCAAAAAATCATTACAAAAAATATTGTCGTGGACAGGAATCGAACCTGCGACCTCTCGACTCAATAGCAGGGCTTGCTACCACTACCACTGTACCACAAGGTCAGTGAATTAATCTTATGAGTATATGTATAAACTAAAAATAAGATAACGCACCTCGTTACGTCTGTTCGTATGAAATAATTTCAATTCACAATACAGTTAATGCTCACTACAAAACATATCACGAGGTCAAGTTGATCCGACAATAAATTGTATACATTTCAATAACAATAAACTTAGGTCCAGTGAATTCAATGAATTTTAAACAAACAAGGAAAGACTTTTATAACATTAAATAAAGAAATTTCATGAAGTAACTAAAACATTTTTACGATTTTGTTTGATAAATTCACTAAAAAACCATGCGAGCGTCAGAAAGTTCCTTCACTAAATGGGGCTTACCTGATAAACAAACTGATAATATTATACGTAACCAACTGAAGACGGTTAGACTTTGTACATTAATAATTTACGATAAAATTATCGTAGACAAAAATAAACTACATTTACACTGATGCGTGAATTTGCTCATAAATCTAAAACTTATAAAAAATTATTAATGGAAATAATATGTATACAATAATCAGAAATTGGTCTAGGTTTTTGAATAATATGGTGTCAATCTACATTTCATTCTATTGGGTTTTTTTTTCTGGATTCGGTAATATTAATGGTATGGTACCTCATGGTACCTAAATAAACAAAAAATATAACGTTGGTATAATATTCCGTTAAATTGGTTATGTATTCATAGTTTTATTTGATACTAAATTTTACTATCTATGCTATTGGAATCACAAAGTTGGTCTGTTTGCCCAATTTTTGCTCTTCCATTTCTTTCCATTCTGTTCTATTGAGCGCTCTACTAATTAATCCATGTTTTCCCTACTGTTGCCTTTACGTGAACTTCCCACCTTGGAAATGAAAACTATACTTTTGTTGCATTTTTCTACACATATTATGTTTCCTTTCTGATTCCTTATCTTTGTTATTACGTTTTCTATTTTCGAGAATCTCCTAATCCTTATTCAATTAAATTTTTCCAATGTGGTCTGGCAAGTTTTTAACATTTGAATTAACGGTGGGTGATTATGAGATATACTAATGTAATCATTCGATTATGATGATATCTTAAGATATGTTGATTATAGCTATTAGTCATGAGATTCATAATCGAATTAACATTAGTGATTACTAATGCTAGGTGACTAATATTTCTTTACCTAATTGTTATATGTGCTCTTGTAAAAAACTTTGCTTACGACTGCGCGACCTTTTTTTTAAATTTCCACTGTTCGTTTTTAATAGGTACCAGTCATCATTCATAATCGCCCACCTCTGAGTAATACATCAATGGCTTGATTATAAATAATCATTCATATTCGTAATTCGATTATGAATTATCACTCATCATAGAAATATCTCTATTATGTAAATCATTTATAATCGCCCACCTCTAATTTGAATTTGTGCTTACATTGTGAGAGCCCAGGTCTGGCATCTTGAGAAGCTACTTCTTTCATATTTACTTGCAATGTACTTATATACTTTATAATACTTTAAACTTTTATATTAAAACACGACATTGAACACATTACATCTTTAATTTTTACACCAGAAACCACGGACAATATATTACCATAGAGTACAGAAAACTTACAAACAAAACATAAGTATGTAATCATAACATGGCATCCGTATGTTGGACACAATGACATGTGCTGTACAACTCCTTATTGACGAACATGCTCATTTCTGCAGTTTTCATAAGTTCCTTTAGTCTCCGGTAACTTTCCCATTCGTTTTATATACGTATCTCTATTTCGTTTATCATTGTGAAATCACAGGTGAATTTAACTAACCTAAATAAGTATATTCCATCAAATATTCAATGGACTTTCCGTGTAAGATGATTTGCCTTCTATAGTATTTGTTGTTTGGTATTAGAAATACGCATTAATTGGTTTGCAACACGGCCGCGGCTTCCTTATTCTAGATTCTCAAGCATGTTTTGTAGATCGTTTTTTGTTGTAGTAAAGAATATATCATTATCCACAAATCATAAAAGATACTTTTTTCTCAGTTCATATTTAAATCATATTATTCGCATTCCGATTTAATGAAAATTTCTTTCAAAACCTCATTCTTTTTATATTTCCTCTCTTCCTAACTTGACCTTGACCTTACTTTTTTTTAGTTTTTGAATACACATATATTTATGTCGAAGCCTTGTTTTCTGAACCTACCCAGACATTCTTATATACGATCAAGTCGAATGTATTGCAATAATTAATACTAAACAATTAAGATGATAAGTTCTGTTGCGGAATATACAATGACCGTATAGAGGTCAATTACCTGAACTGTCTGGCTCAGAATAGAGATCTGCTGGAAATTATGCTGCTTACTAAATAATAAAATGATACCCGGCCATTGGCACTATAATCAAACTGAGAAATCGGTTGCAATTGGCTTCAGAGAGTACGACTTAAAATGACTCTTAAAATGTCTAAGAATAGAGTGCAACGAGATGCACTGTGTATTAATTAGTTCTATGTTTTTCTGGAATCGTTATTTCTAATCATATGTAACAAGCAATAAATAACTGCCTAAGCCTTGAATCATCACTAACATGTATGCGACAAGGTTCTTTATATTACGACAATAAAAAAATATATGTTCTACTTTATGGTCGTCGATATGATTTAAATTTACGTTTTCTTTGTATTGTATTTTAATTTACGTTATTGACCGATTTGTTTGCGGTTAATTTATATGCGGTAGAAGTGGGAGGTAGAGGTATTCCAGCGATATCCCTCTATAACGTATTAATATACCTTGGCCTGTCAGGAACTGCAGTAAGCTCTGTTTTAGAGCGAGTATCAAATGCTGCACTTACAGGTTCTTACAAAATCTGGCTTCAAACCGTCAAAGAGATCGCGGATATGCGCCATAAGGGGGCCCCTTAAACCTACCTCTGGGTCGGAAGTCCCGAAGGCTGCTCGCATTTCCTCCCTCTGCTACACGATGTACCCAGGACCCGCACGGTGAATGTTTGTCTCTTTTCTTACAAAATACGCAGATAATATATCTATCTGGTTTACTCTTATGGCGGTTTTAGAAAAAAGGCTTTCTAAATAAATTATATTACTTTACTCTGTGTCTGTCGGAAAGAATTATAATTAAAATTATAGCCTTGACGGTTCGAAGACAAGCGAGGCCACGGGAGAGATTGTTATTTAAAAGTTTACGAATAACGGAACTTTGATTGTACTGTATTATATATATAATTACATACTTTTGTAACTGTTGGAAAGAGAAGAATTTATTTATTTTTCCAAACTTTTTAACAGATCATGTTAGTGGGAGTGGTGTTGCAAATTACTCTACATTAAGCATTTTGTGTATAAAATAGAAAACATAAATAATAGAATATATAATAAACGCGTGATGTAAATAATATGTTGTTCGTTGAACACACAAACGCCTGACAAAATGTTTATAAAAACTATTGTCAATTCGAGCATTGAAATCTTTGCTATTTTGTTATCGTGTGGCCGGGTGCCGAATAAAACGAGAGACTCACTTCTGGTAACCTGTTTTCAATATTATCATCGCAACCGACATACCCATAGTGAATAAACTATGTTCACGTAATCTACTGTTCTCATAAATTATACAGTATAATTGACCGAAATAACGTCCAGTACTTTACTGTAACGTACGACCCCCCTTAGCAAGATAAGTGGTAAGCGCTTGGTTAGGGTACCTACTCCTGAAAGGAACAGTAAATAATTTTGATTTAATTAAAAAGAGAAACTTCTTTGGAAATTTATCCCTACTTGGAGCAGTCCAACTACTGGAATACCTCTTCCTACTGAAGATCGCAGAATAACCTATAATCGTGTTTAGACCTTATAGACCTTCAGATATTATGCGTATACCTACCTACTAAAATAAGTAAGTCATTTTCGAATTTAGAGATATTTATTGATTACATAATTTACACCAAGCATTACAAATAAGTTAGTTTAATTTTTTTCTTGAAATAAAAATATTATGACAATTGTGTTTTTTAATAATTTTATGCTATGTTACAAAGACCGTCATAATTAAATTCATCATTTGAACGTTAAAAATAATTGTGATAAATTAGTTGGTAATTTCGAGAATTTTCGGGCAGCGATACAGTCTATTTAGTAGAACCGGTCGGCCAATCCAACCGGCCGCAGCATGCACTGGCCTGGCCACAGTGGCCACCGCAAACGCTATAGTCGGTATAGTCCATACCCCGGTCAGCGCTAATCCAACGTGATTGTGTCCAACGGAAGTGTTCTACTATTTTAAAAACAAACATGTAATATTCGTGAAGAAAGATCCATAATTCGTGATTCGATATTAGATCATGCTTTGCACGAAATAACTTGTCAAACGTGTTTGAATTTACGTTAGATATGTCGTGTATTGCTCAGTGTTGTATATCATAACGTGTGCGGTGTTCTTTATAATGTACGGTAGGTTACGAAATAGTGTTACCTAATAAATTAGTAGTATTTTTACGTAAATAACCATTTTTTATTGGTATCTCTACAGTAAGTTCCTAACAGAAAAATAAAGTACCTATTTGTATATTATTTTAAGAAATAATATATGATATTTAACCTTATTTTTATGTTTGCTCATTTTTTGTTTTATTTTAAATTGAATTTCCTATTGCACCGCTGGTTATCTTGAAGAAAATACTTTATAATAGCATTAAGCTCGCCAGTGTACAAACCAACAGTGCGATAAAGTATTAATTAATTCATTATAGTGTGTTTCGCAACTAACACCTTCGTTTGCTGTCACTTTTAAAGATAACTTACAGCTATAATACTTTCCAGTTATAATTATCATATTAACGGAATTGCCATCACTTAGCCTTTGCATCGAATTTTTTTGCGAGTTTTTTTTACATCTACATAATTTAAGTAAACAATTAAATAAGTACAACATTATATCAGTTAATATTTTGTACGGTGATATTTGCCGACCACTATGGCCCATTATTGTTGATCTTATAGTGACCACCATTACTCTTTGACGTCTAAACAAAATCTACAGTCATATACTGTTACTACTCTCCATTACTTACAATTAAGTAAATTTACTTTAACATAGTAAAAACTGATTGTACATTCGAATACTTTATTTATATCATTTCAATAATAAAAAGTAGTACATTTACAAATTTTAGATTCTGGTGAAGATCGTTATCCAAAACTCCTTAGTTAAATCATAAATTAATAATTTGTTATATTTTATCACTTATCACGCATTCCTAAACGCGAGACGGGAATGACAATGCAATAAACTACTAAATGATAAATTTAAATTTTATGAAGTTAGTTTAAGGTTTAAAATCGAATAACATCTAAATTATAAATAATTCCTGGTTCACAACCGAGTTCATTGATTATTACGACATACCCGCTAGACGAATGTGATTGAATTGTAACAGTTATTTCACTCTACTTCCTCTGTATAGAAATTTTAATTACTATTATTATTCTTGTAAATCGACTAAAAACTGTTAAGAAAAATGTAAATTAAGGTAAAATGTAATTTAGTTTTGGATATTGTGTAATTAAGGACTGAATTTTATTATAATAATCATCACTATCGTTTAGTATTGAAATTTTTTTGGTTGGTAATTTTCCCTGATCATTACAAAAAAAATCTACTTTTGCTAATAAATGATACTTTGGCTACTTGCTTCCAACATCAAGTATGGTGCATAGAAGTTCATTATCTTCGCCAGTAGAACATTTAAATCGCCAAAATGCCTAAATAAATACATTTTCTTTTCAGCATAACAATTATTACAAAATCTAGTGGAGTCAGTGGTCCCAGTGCAGTAGTTTACGATGTGGCTGAGGTGGAAATGGCTGGTGATGTGGTCGCTATGGGCAGCGAGGTTGGTGCCTCAACCCACTGCCGTCGTCAGGATCAGCGAGGGGCTGCTGAGAGGAGTCATCGCACCAGATGGTTCCCATGCACAATACTACGGAATACCTTATGCGACCACTAGCTATAAGGACAGGTTTCAGGTGAGCTAACATTAACTAACAAGCTAACAAAACAACATTGACTAACAAAACAACTTACATTAACTCATAATAATATTTTGACCAAGCTGGAGGCTCTGATTCATTTCACCAAAATAATAGCGAAGTATTGTAAGCCATAGATCCATTTAACCTAAATATCATTGCTCTACATTCCCCTTAATTTAATCTCTGTAAAGAACTCTTCTGTTAACGTTATAATATGTGAGTGTTATTTTTAAAAAGCCAATTAGCTATCCGGTTTTTCTTACAATTAGCTTATCATGATTCTTAAGTAGAAATTACATTATTAAACCCGTTATTTGATAACCCACTTGACTGTAAAGCATAAAAAAATTAGATTCATAAAAAGTCCTCACTATTTATGCGACCGTATCCATTGCCTAGCGCGTAGTTATAATAGGGTTATATACTTTAATGCAATAGTCCACTATAATACTGTATTGTAGTCGTAATATTGGTTTAACTAGACCGTGGTCCTTAATGACAGGAGTTACCAAATTCTAAAGCACGTTGCTCCCAATTTTTCTTTTTTTACCTAATAAAACCCTTGCTGTTGTCATCAGTTTGTCTCCTTCTTATTTATAAATTAATCTTCTATACTTTCTGTAAATTTTCTAGAACAAAATAATGTTTTTAATGCATTTGTCGTTCAATAGTGGATTCTCGGGGCCTTAATTGGATTAACTATATTCGATGATTGTGTTCTATTCAATTAATTAATTTTAATTTTAATATTGGATATTATAATTAAAGCTTTACTAAAGCAGGAACGCAATTACAAACCCTCGAATCTCAACCCATTGTTGGCAGAAATTTTACTAGTCAAAGAATGGATTGTCTACAGTAATTACCTAAACTTCATTTAAATGCGCAAGTAAACCATCAACATAGCTTCATAAATCAATATATTAATACGCCATATCATCATCATTACTATATTATTGCGTGAAGCAAAAACATTCTACCCCTTTTTACGCGTTTGCGTGCGCGGAAGACTGTGAGATTTGGTATGGTTAAAGTTTATATGGAGGAGGAGTGCCAAAAGCTTAAATTTATGTATAATATCTGTTACTAATATATAAAATAAATAAATAAATACTTCGAATCCTAACATGACTAGTGCCATTGAACTTAGACCCTCCAAAATATTGACATTGTCACTCAATGAAAAGTTACAGCAAGTGATATAACATTCATTGTTTAGGTTCATACTGCAAATGTCAAACAGAAAATAGTCTATTATTAAAAAGTTGCTGGTCGAATTTTAATCATTAGGCGAACGCTAGTTATATTAAATATGCTAATAATAACATCTTCTTTAGATTCACTAAGATAGTTTAAACAAAGACAAAAGCTAATTAAAGGTATATATTTCAGGGTCCAAAAGAAGTAACAAAATGGGAAGGCACTTTCGATGCGTACGACGAGCACATAAGATGCATCCAAAGATTCAGCAGTACTACAATATTAGGCCGTGAAAACTGTCTCACCCTCAACGTTTATACACCAATCAACAAAAATCACCCTCTTCCAGTTATGGTGTTCATTCATGGCGGTGGATTCAGAGACGGTTCGGGATCTCCATTCCTTTACGGACCAGAATATTTTACTCAACATGGAGTTATCTTAGTTACATTTAACTATAGACTTGAAATTATCGGATTTCTTTGCCTGGGTATTAAAGAAGCACCTGGTAACGCTGGCCTGAAAGATCAAGTTGAAGCTATGAAGTGGGTTAAGAGAAATATACGAGCTTTCGGTGGAGATCCAGATAACATAACAATTTTCGGTGAAAGCGCCGGTTCGGCATCTGTTGTGTTCCATTTAACATCACCAATGTCACGAGGACTTTTTAACAAAGCAATAATGCAAGAGTGGCTCAGCTATGTCACCGTGGAGTCTGCAATTTGAACCTTTAAAGGCTGCTAGTTTACTTGTCAAGCAACTAGGTCATAGTACAGATGATCCCTATGAGATATATAAAATATTTATGAATAAAACTCCGATAGAACTTTTAAAAGCGAGAGTTCCTAGAACTGAAGGAGATATTGTTCTATCAGAAAATATATTTGTGCCTTGTATAGAGAAAAAAATTAGTGGCATTGAACGTTTTTTATCTGATTCCCCATACAACTTGATTTTAAAAGATTCGTTTAACAGAGTGCCCATGATTGTTGGGTTTAATAGTGCAGAAGGATTCATGTTTGTTGGTAAAGAAAATGATACAACAATAGCTAAACTAGATTTCTATAACGCTTTACCTAGGGATCTGAAATTTTCAAGTGAAACAGAAAAGATTGAAACTGCAAAAAGATTAAAAGATATTTATATGGGAGATAAAAAAATAACAAGAGAAACTCTTGTAGACTTTGCAAAATACGAAGGAGATTCTAGTATAACTTATCCTGTTATTTTAACAGTAGATCTATTATCAAAGAAAATGGATCAGCCAATTTATGCATACAAGATTTCTTATGACGGATGGTTGAATCTAGCAAAATTATTTTTCGGGTATTTTAAGTACCCAGGAACTACTCACGCCGATGAGCTCTTCTACATGTTTAAGATCAAAGCTACTTTACCAGTAACATTTATAGAAAGGAAATTTATTAACAAGATCACAAGTCTCTGGACAAATTTCGCGAAATTTGGGTATCCTTCATTTTATTTTTTCGCAGGGACTTTCATATAAATACTGATTACTGAAAATTATACAATTATTTTCAGATACCTAGTGTGTTTTGAGAGATTTGAGTTTTTATGTTCTTTATTTGGTACAGCTGAATTTTATGCTAATATAATATTAAACAGCGAAAGCTAGTTGGGTACACACTGACTAATCCCGAAATGCGACTAACCGTAAAGGAGTCACTGTGTCAACTTTTTCGTCATCGATATGGTATTCGCGATACATTTTAATACCTTACAAGTCTACAGAATTTGTTTTCTTTTGATTTGTTATATTTTACCGAATTGTACTTACACTTTCGACTATTTTGTTAAGGCTTAACTACTGCAGATTTGATTTGTTGTTTTAAATTATTAATTATATTAGTGTACACAAGCCTCTATTGAAACAGTCACCTGTAAACTTATTTTTATTAACAATAATTTCCTTATTACACGTCTTACTGTTATTGCCAATTCCGGATACAATGCTCATATTGAAGAATTCGTTCTCCCTGCCGACGCTTTAATTTAATTAACACATTTGTCTTATTCGTTCTTATATAAGGCAACATGCACATTAACTACTAACTAAAATTATGTATTTTTTATACCATTCAAGTTGCAAAAAGCATACGGCCCGCCTTAAGCTATCGTAGCTTATGGCCGTTTTTAATACCATAGATAACACTAGCGTGCTGCTGACCTTGAACCCTCCTACCCCAAGAGCTATGGAAACCCTACTGATCTTCTGTAGGATGGAGGATTCTCCAATTAAATTTCTCGTAACCTAATTTGCGAAACTTTTGATTTTCAGAAACCCATCACCGTTCGGAACACTGTTGCCGGAGTGGAAACCAGTCAGGAAGGAAGAACCGACCATGCTGGAGATTAATGAAGAGTGTAAAATGATACCGCTTTGGGAGGACGATATAATGATCTTTTGGAATAAGACATATACTAAACATAGAAGAAAGAATTAGTTGATATACGTTTAATTATTAAGAAATGACTGATTAGTTTGTATCATACAATTATTGTCTCTTGTTTATATAATAATAAATAAAAGGCCGCATAATAATATACAAAGTTCGTTTTTCCGTAACGAAAAAAAAGCATTAAGTAACAGGCAGTCCAAACCTCAAATAAAGAAGACAACAGGCTCGGTTCTTGAGTTAAAGCTTGATGGGGTCATAGATTGAAGTTTCTTGAGTTGAACATCGAACACCACTATAAAATTAAATATAAATAAAATTTTCTGCGTTTATTTTTACTTTTGGGGGCCAAGTACCTTAAAGTTCACCTATAAGACAGAAAGTACTGCGATACTTAGGCGAGTGTTATCCCTCAACACGGTCGCTTAGCTCAGTTACCGTCGAACCGTTGATCCGAGGCAGGCTAGATTTGGCACAATTTAAAAAAATTTGCACTGCATACATCATGTATGCATAAATAATCGTCACACTTATTATTTTCTGGCAAATCAAAACGCTCTAAATTTATAGGTCGCTACACTTTTAAGAGATTTCCAATGAAATAAAAAGACAAGAAGACGACGGCTATGTTTGTCCTGTTTTAAGTTAACACCGTTGTTGGATAAAACAGATGGCAGTGAGGTTATAACTTTATAGTTTTAATTGATTTGATAGATTTGAATAATTAAATCATTTTACTTTAATTTTGTGTTTCATTATACATCTATAGAAGGTTCGCGAAATGTGTGCTGGACCTTTATTTTAATCTATCGCGAATCAATCCCTCTCGAAACTATTTCTGCGATACACAGTAATTAATACAATCAAATTAAAGTGACTCACCTCGTCAGGAGCGAGAGGTGACCTTGAGCTTGCCCCGTCGACCTGGACTACAAATTGTGAAGTATTTATATTTGTGTAGAGTAAACCGTGTGTGTGTGTGTGCAGCCTCAAATCTCATAAGACACTATCACGCAAGCAATCAGTTCAGTAAAAACTATCTGGTACACCAACTCATAGTTATACAATACAAAACTAAAACCACCGTTAATTACATATAACTCAGCGCAAACCGAACGCCATGAATAACGTCTCCACAAGACCGCACGCGGGAGCACTGTAGCAAGCATAAAGTAGACTGGCTTACGTGACGAGCATAGCCTTAGGACGAAGTCAGGCGGACGGGGGCGCCCGCGCATACAGTTCGCCAAGCACAGCCATCGCGGCATCGTACGATGCGGCTAATGAACTTATTCCAAAAAA
The DNA here is from genome assembly GCA_033032175.1 of Saturnia japonica. Classification (NCBI taxonomy): domain Eukaryota; kingdom Metazoa; phylum Arthropoda; class Insecta; order Lepidoptera; family Saturniidae; genus Saturnia; species Saturnia japonica. Next base: position 18,727,231 of record CM065318.1, read on the forward strand.
TACACTTAGATATTTTCATAAACTTTGTTCAAGAGCCACAGTAATCAATTATAGATTAAAATAAAATTTTACATTGATATTATAATACATAGTTATTATATATCCGAAATCCAAAGTTGAGCTGATTTCTATCTGTCATCTGTCGTTTTCGACAAGTGTTACCTAAATTATTTTATTTTATATCCAATAAAATTGAAGCCTTGTTTAATAAAAAGAACTGTCCTGGCCAAAGCGTAAACTATCACTATTAAACGTTTTTGAAAATCCCCAATAATCTAGGACCTTTTAGATGTCAGTTAGTACCCATCCGTGGTATCGAGTTGGCAAGCATGCGCGGAAGTACACGAGTGTGTGGAAGGGCCGCTCGCTCTCACTTTCTCGGCTTTACTCGGCGAGTGTGTGGAGCAGGGATAGCACAGATAACTATTCTTGTCGTATACTCTTATTTATCACAATGTAGATAGTCCGTTGGAATTTTTTGGCGGGATCTTGAAGTGACTTGTTGTGGTTGTTTATTTTTAATTCATTTAACTTAGGTTTTTGACCCTATATTATGTAATAGTGGTGGCGTTTTGCGTGATATAGTTTGGTTTTTGTGCATAAGTGAAGTGGATTATAAATATAAGCTGAAAGCATTCATTCTGAGAGCCCACAAAATCTTCCTGGAAAGTTTTAACAAGGGTGCCGCCATTTTGTAAGGATACCGAATCGTCATATTACATTACACTATAATTCACTCGATAATGGCAGTAATGGTCTTCTTTAAAGAGTGCCGGTTGCCAAGTTAGGAAGAAGAAGAAGATGGTCCGTTATCGTGTCGTATCCGGTACTGTTTATTTGAACTTAAGACTGTATCTATCTTGTTGACTGTTTGATATTGTCTGTTACTTGATTACTTATTCTGTTTTACTTTTACTTGTTTTGAATAGCATTATTAAAACAAAATATTTTTAATTGTAATAAACAAGAACAAATATTTAGTTTACTCTTAAAGTATATAATAAGACTTCTAATATATTTGTATGTAATATTCTCTGCCGGAGAGGAAACTGAAACAATAGACGCGCAAGATATAATCTTAATACCGCTATCTAGCGAGAGAAAACAGTAATATAAGCAATGATGAAAGTTGAAGCAATGGTGGTTCAATGGTAGCGTGCACGGACTCCGCGTCGATCGACGTCAGTTCAAATCCCTTCAATATGCCTGAGCGCCTGGTGAAGGAAAACATGAAACCATAGCATGGAGGTAGCGTATTTTCTAATGCCCTCCTGGCTAGCTACCCTCAAGTTGAAAATCTGTCGCTAAGCAACTATAGGCGTGACCCGGCAGCTGCACTTTAGAAGACAGTTTCCTCACTAGACTTAGCCTGTCACCATCTTGGGCCACATCGTCACTTAACATCAGGTGAGATTGTAGCCATAACGATAGACCTATAATAAACATATTTATTGAAATTTTAAACCGTTATTTTACATACTTCCCTCGGAAGAGGCATTTGCCCAATAGTGAGATATCTATGAGGTAGTATTATTATTATGCGACAGCGAAAAAGGAGGGTTATGTTTTTCGACTGTATTTATGTAACTACCTATGTAAGTCTATTTCTTTTGCACGCCCTGTAGCCTAAACGGCTTCATGGATTTTATCATACCAGATGTCGTTGGATTCGTCTTAATTGTGAGAGTGAAGGCTATATAATATTTAAGTACGACGTCTGAGAATCAAATAAAAAGTTTAATAAAAAAATAAAAAAATCTCAAGTGTTTTTGTTGCAGTCAGGAGTTTTATTTCCTTTTAATCATTTTTACTACTCTTTTCCTTGCTTCGTGACGGCGTATGTCGCATTTTAAACAAAAATACCTCGCTCGTGCTGTAGTAAAAACACTGTCAAATTAGTGAAGATGGAATCAGGTCTGAGACTGCCCAGGGTGTTTTTTTATAATGACTATACTGTTAAGCCATAAGGGCCTTGAAGCCTCAGACGGTTTTACAGATTCACCTGGATTTTATATAAAGTACCAGACGTACAGCAATTTGATATTTAGGCGTGTATTATTAATATTCAAAATTTGACAACAGAAGCATTGTTAAACCCCTCACAGTGGTTCACTTTATATTGTGTTTTAAGAGTAAACAATATACACTGAGACATTTAGAGGCTTTTGTCAGAGCCGAATTAGCTATATAGTAAAAGTAGCAAATTGTTATTTGTCTTTCAAGGCTCAGTGCATTGAGCATAAAAGTAAAACCAATCCTTTCTTTCGTTTTATTTTGAAATTGGCTAACACGTGAAAAATTTATACAGTTTAGTATATTTAATTTTTTCATAAAAAAAACCTTGGGCCTCCTTGTAATATTTGCTGCAGGCCCTTAGGTGGCCCTGGCTTTTGTATTTGCAACTCTCAAACCAAAAGAATAGAACTACAACTATATCTTCTTCTTTGTTCTTCTTATATACAAAAATTGATGTTAATATATTATGTTCCCTATGGACTCCAAAACGGTTGGAGCGACTTTGATGAAATTTTCAAATAAGTAATCTTCTTATAGGCCAGCGGGTGATTCTGTAAGCTTTGGTAGCGATCGGATCAATGTACCCTATGAACTCCAAGACGGCACATCTACGCGTGTCCGTGTTTGCTAGTTATAAATATTAGAAAAAAAATCTAATGTTGAAATTAAAGGTTCATTTATTTTAAACTGAATGCTATTTATCTAATGGTTGATAGTATACGCTGTGTACAAGTGCACTGAGGCCACTTTCTTTGACCAGTATAAAATATAGATTTAAAAGGGTATATAACAGCTATCCGTCTGATCTTGAGATATACCGGTGACGTCCCTACCACAGGTTTGCGCAATGTTTCGACAAACGATCGAGATTCAATCGGCGTCACGGTCGTAGAATCTTTTGGGGGTCACGGAACACACCTTAACCGTTAACCCACTTAGATAAATCAATTCTTTTATGTGTTTGTACGCGTCAAATCTACTGAACTATTTGGTATATGAGAGGGCTGCAATATCATTTTAAGAACTGAGACACCCTCTACGGTGTACTAACCATCGCCTTGATGGGGCGACGCGGGATCGTTAGTAGCGTTCTACCACGTCACCCTGGCAGTCGGCTCGGTAATTCCAGGCCCCGGCCTACAGGAGACAGTTCAGGACAACCCTGTCTGCTCCGTCCACCTAACCTATGCTATGGAAAGACTGGCCCCTCGACCAACAGTCAAAGCGAGCAACAGAATTGATACACCCAAGCCAACCTTATCTATACGTGATACACAATGCGAACGAACGTTTTAACATTGAATTAACTGTAGTACATACTCGTATATGTCGTTAGTTATAAAGTTTCTTTCTAGTTCAAAGTTGTTCTTAACTAAAACTCTTGTACTTAAAGTGTTTGTCCTGAACAATGAATGTATTAGGTAATAAATTGTTGTGATAACAATTGTTGTGTAATATCAATCAATATAAATCAAAATACAGTTTAATATGGGTTTTAGCAGACAATACTTAAGCATTTATACTGGCATGCAATATTATTTAAAAATCTCAAATTACATACAAAGATAAATTCAGTAAATTACAATAACATGAATATTTGAATCAACAAACAATTAAATTAAATCATAATCAATATTTAAAAACAATCATTCTCGCTTAACATAAATACAATAGAATAATAATTTTAAAATAAATTCAGTAAATTACAATAACATGAATATTTGAATCAACAAATAATTAAATTAAATCATAATCAATATTTAAAAACAATCATTCTCGCTTAACATAAATACAATAGAATAATAATTTTAAAATAAATTCAGTAAATTACAATAACATGAATATTTGAATCAACAAATAATTAAATTAAATCATAATCAATATTTAAAAACAATCATTCTCGCTTAACATAAATACAATAGAATAATAATTTTAAAATAATAATTAATTATTATTTTAAATAAATATTATTAATAATGTGTATTGGATTAATATCTAAAATTCTTAATTACATTTATCTCCCTAAAATAAATAGTTATATAAAAGTACTACGAAAAGTGTAGTACAAAATTAATTCATATTCAAACATTATATGTATATGTATGTTATATATACTTATACAGTATGTATGTAATAGTGATATTATGCAGAGCAGTTTTGTCTGCCCACACCATAAAACCTGACTGCTAACCTGTCCTCGTGTATTGGATTAATATCTAAAATTCTTAATTACATTTATCTCCCTAAAATATATAGTTATATAAAAGTACTACGAAAAGTGTAGTACAAAATTAATTAATATTCAAACATTATATGTATATGTATGTTATATATACTTATACAGTATGTATGTAATAGTGATATTATGCAGAGCAGTTTTGTCTGCCCACACCATAAAACCTGACTGCTAACCTGTCCTCGTTCATTATAGTACGACCTTCATATCATTGTGAAAGGAGAAGCGACGCATCTACATTGCTCCGGTATCGGACAGTTTAGAAAAGTCGCCGCGCTCGACGCGAGACGTAACCATCGCACGATATTCGCCTCGCGTAATTACCGGATCTATATACGATATAGTTTTATTACCCTTCATACATCTCAGACTAGCAGCGCTCCTGGCAGAAACGCGAAGTTACTAAATCTGTGCAGTATTGTTAAATAAACTTGTAATATTTTTGAAAACGATTTTCATAACAAACGAAACCGTGGTAGTGGTTGTTTATAAACAATAATTATTTATAGCTTTGTTTTAATAATTTATATTCGTGTAACTTATAGCACTATATCGTTAATAAAACTATTAAACTAACCTGCGATCGTGACTTTGTCTACAAATTCTTCAGCCAACGAAATGAAGGAAAAATATAATTAATGTATTATAGTTTATAATATAAATATGTGTTACTGAAACCGATAATTTTGATAAAGCAATAGTTACTTGTTTGTTTAATGAACGGTGTATCGTTTGAAAATGCTGAATGGGAAGAAATTGGATTTTTGCAACGGAGTAATACTATTAAACATGTATGTATGTTATTTTATATATCATGATATATATTTCTTAATAATTTAATTGATTAATCAATGATATAAACACTGCACTACAACTCATAAGTATTCCAAAGTTGTGGTTTTCAAATAAATACGTATAATATTTATATTTATTGTGAAATTATGTTCGCTTTTAAAATAAATAGTAAATACCCTACAAATGTGACATGTCTCAATGTCGATGTACGAGTATGTCTATAAATATATTACGTTAAATGTGTTCCTGTGTTCACTTGCATTAAATATTTGCTCCGCTCCTTAGGGTCCTTTTACCGGACCATAACCTATGTTTAATAATAGTGTTAGGTTCTATAATAAGACCCCGAAGCTCATTACTGATTTGCTAGACAATGAGTTCAAGGACCATATCAATCAGGTTTTACTTTCAAAAGGTTATTAAAGGAGCATTATATGAATAGTGTGATGTTTGGAATTGACTCCCTCACTGTGCATTCACTAAATGACTAATATGGTTATTATTATTGTATAAATTATTGATACTATTGTATAGTTGGAAAAAAAGATAAACTCGATAGTTTCTTGTCAGTTCTTCTCAATGACGGGTATGTTTGTAGGAACCGGTAGTACTGTTTTGCCGTTCATAAATGCCCTCTTAGGACCTAAATTGTTTTTTTTACCTTTTATCCTTAGGACTTTTCTAGGATATTTTTACATTTATCAAAATCATCAAAATACTCTACAAAAATAGGCCACAAAAACATTGGTTAACTGTAGTGAATTGTAGATATATATTATATTGATATGTTATTATTAAGAATTTAAATTATTATAGTTTAAGTAATGGTTTCACTGTATTTGAATGATACATTCAATATACGAAAATCATTTTATCCGAGTAACAGGAACGCTAAACTATTGCAATTATACTACGTGTAGATAAATCAACGATATTTTTTTATATATATAGCAGCAATTTATAATAATAGATATTTGACTAAATTCAATTTTTAGAATTATACAAATATCTATTTAGAGGTCTAAAAACAGTGCATTTTTTTATAAAGGTCGTAACACAATAAAAATAATCGATAACACTAGATTTCAATTGGTTATAAACAATCCTAACACTATCGACACTATTTCTCAAATAAAAATATTAATTTTTATATAATTAATATTGAATATTAGAATATATGAGTTTGATAAATTCCAACACTGATTACTATGCTCTTTCATGGAGAAGGTATTGAGACATCCATGAACGCGATAGGTGGCGCTATGGTCGACGGTACTGGACAGTATTCAGTACTGGAAAGGGTAGAACATCGTCTCCGGGAACAGCTAATTTTATATAAGTAACACTATAGTATATGAATTACGTAGTAATTTTTACGTGTATAAAGGTGTATTGCATTGGGAAATACATAAGTAATAATATAGGTCGAAAAACTGCCGACAAGCGCTTATAGGTGTGTTCCGGCAGCAGCGCTCGAGAGCCAGACCTTCTTTAGGTTTAGCGTGTTACCATTTTAGGCCATATCGTGACGTCATCCGATGAGATTGTGGTAAAACTCTAAACCAATAAACTACAAAAAGTGCCGTACATTTAATCATACTAACAAGACTTTTAACAAATAGAAATCAACTTCAATTATTTTGAGGAGTTCTGGTGGTATTTCCTCTTTCTTTCTTTATCTTCGAATTCGATGGTTCAATGCCAATGATATTAAAATGGGAGGTATCTCTTTTCCAATGAAAAATATAATGGCATGGTATGGAAGTTCATAAACAAAGAAGTTATTCATAAAAAAAATATTACATTAGAATAGAAAACATTCTCCTTTTTTGATAAGTTAAAAAATTATATACCGAGTTTCGTGCATTTTTACAGAATATTTAGTTTACTGTATTTAGTAAACTTCATTGTTACAATGATTTTAAAATGTTAAAAAAATAAAATTTTACGATCACGAATCAAGGTTAAAGTATAAAAATTAAATTACCTAAATAACTTCTCTGTTTATAAAATTCACATCGTTTATAATAATGTGAGTACTTTTGAAAACACATTATATTTTTATTCGTTATTATGAAGAAATAATACGAATATTTTTTTATATTATATTACTCTTACTCAAAAATATACTAAAGTGTATCCCAAAATATACTATTTCATATAAACATTATTGCATCCGATTTTAACACAAGTATACTTTATAGAAAAGTTAATCAAAACTCCCATTTAAATCACGTATCATATAGAAAACATTTACGTTTTCTTTTACAATAATAAATTGGAAATAAATTAAAAATAAAAATTTTATATGTGTTTAAAAGGAGTGCAAGTGCATACTGAGATGACAGTGAACAAGACAATTTTTAACAAAAAAATCGGTTGTCTGTAAAGTCGGTTTACTGACGATAGTTGAACGTGACAACGTCATAAGAAAATACTGATGGAATGGTATCATTTTTCAAAAGAAAATTTTAATTTTATTTGTTTGATATAAATTTTGTATGGATATAGAGAAGGAGGTAAATGGAAATGACAATTGAATTGATCAAGTTACATTTATTTGTACGCATAAATACAAATAGTTCTGTTAACTTATTGTTATAGTTTTGCCAATTATAGCATAACCTACAATCGCTGCATTAGCGGACCGATGCTATTTATTTTAATGATGAAAGCACGAATATTCGACAATATATCACTGAACATATATTTAATATCGAAAGAATCATTACCTTTATCGCCGCAATTATCGTTGCTATAAACAATTGACACCAAATTCACTTTTCATACTTGACGAAAACATGTAAATGTATTATTGTATAGCAGCTGTCCACGCGGACGCATCGCTCACTCAAGTAAGAGCGAGACAGATGTCGAACGCTGCTGAACGCGAAGGCCGATTGTGCCTCTTTGTCGCTCGTTCCGCGCTCTCGCTTGCACTTCAAGCCTTAAATGGAACGCCTCAGAGCGAGGTAACGCCGCATGAGTTATGTTTTTTCGTGCGTGCAGCCGGCTCCATCGAATTATAAGACGTTGTCACGTCAAAAGAAAACAAAGTTAAATGATTTTGATGTGTTCCTTGGTGTATCTTCGAAGTTGAAAGTCCAATGCCAATGAAACTAGAATGAAACCATCCGTGAAATATCCCCTTTTCAACAAAAAAAGAATCATATAAATCGATTGATAAATAAAGAAGTTATGCCTGGACATCCACAAAAAATATACAAATCTCCTTTTTTTGACGTCAGTTAAAAAGGAAAATATGTTGTGCAGACCTTACATAAGTGGGATAAATATAAGAAGAAGAAATTAGCTAAGTCTAATATTATTCAGCTATTTTAGAACATCATCCTTGAGAACAACCAAGTCTTCAAGTGAGTCGTTATCTGAAAGGGCATTCCTCAAAAAGGGCTACATTGACTGTATTCCAGACTCGCAGACATAACGTAACGAATTAATACTACTACATAAGAATATTCATTAAGCACATCGCCCGTGTCCCTTACTCAATATATTAAGCTTACACTGATCGTTTCTTGGTGATTTAAGTCCAAGGAACAATGTGCAAGGATATCACTAAAGCTGAAAACCAGAAATAACGCTGGAAACCACTTGGAGAGCAAATATTACGAACGACAGCTACTCGTATATGGCGACGCTGTATTACTCAGCGAACAATTGTTCCTCTGCATCGTTGCATGCCTGCTCATGTGCATAAAATTGCTGCCGAGCTCAACAAGGCTCAATGCATTTCTAGGTTTCTAAAACCCACTACTTACATTTACTTTCATGGTAAAATAAGAGCACTGTTGCTGATGATAAGTATATTAAATTCAAAAACAACGGTGACCACCAAGAGATCAGATATTTACACTGTACATTGGCTGATCCCGTAACCCGATAAACCAAAAGAGAGCCGAATTGATCACCATACGCATGCTGGTCGCGATCCAATCGTGTACAGATCCACACCACACCTCTTGATCGCTGGGTATACACCGGCTGATTCCCAAATGCGATATGCCAAAAACATACCACTATTTATGATCCAGTCTTACGATTCATCTAGCAAATAAATTGTAAAAATACTAAACTTCCAATGCATGAACAGTTTTTAACTCTAGAGAGTTACCTACACAGATTGAAATGGATAGAATGAGAGGCCACCATAGAGAGTACCCTCTCCTTTCTTTTAATTTTTAACGTGGACGAGTGGTTATGTGAGACTCCTACTCACTAAAACTCCACGGTGTACCATCGGCTGCCATAATGGGGCGAAGCGGGACCTGCGGTAGCATTCTACCGCGTCGCCGCGGCGGCTAGCCTCGGTCGGGCCTCCGGCGTTAAAGAGAGATAGTCTGGTATAACCCCGACTGTCTCCCAGACGGCTGAACCAGTGCAATGGGAAGACGGACCCCCGACCCATCCCCTCTTGGTTCAGCTAGATGGAAAAGAGGTGAGCTAAAGCGCCCCCTCCTACCACCCATCGTCTGCGCTTATCCCAAAGGCATTGGCGCTGGTGTTGCCCTCAGTTTCGCAGGAGGCGGCCGACAGCTGGCACCCCCATATAGTGTTCAGCCTTCCTTCCGGCGTCGGTACAGACGGCACAACGCAGCTTCTGAGCGCTGCAATCCCGTGCCTTGTACCTGGCTTATCCACACCAGAAGCAAAGATTCCCACGGTCTACCGGTGACGAGCAGAGTAGGCGCGTGTGGCCCACCCTCTAGAAGGCACACACGCGCCGCACTCCATCCGACCAACAGACATTTCGCCTCCACCAGTACCTTAACTAAAGCCTAGGTCCGTTCCCTTGATGTGGAGCCCTTGAGCCAGGCCGACTGCTCGCGCGACACAGTAACATTACACTTGCAATCACTAACTACCAACAGTCATTACACTGTACGTGCACACCACACATCTACCTAACTTCTCTGAGAGACCTTTTGCGGCAGGGTGCCTAATGCGCTCGCCCTCAAGCCATGGTGATTCTGTAAAAGCAGAGGCGGAGGCTTCAGACCCCTATGGCTAAAAAAAATAAATTTCCTTTATTTTATATAAAATATATGAAATGTTTTATATTCACTTCGTAAATACGATTATTATAGCATGATATATACGTACAGGATATGTACGTCCGCGTGTAGTGAATTTCACATTTTTACGCAATATATAGGTATGTATATACTCCATGTTGGTTGTTTGGTCTTGGTTCTCGCAATTATTATAATAATTTAAATATCAGGAATTTAAATTATTTTATATTAGTTTATAAATATTGTATAAATAAATAATATGTATTATAAAAAACTCGATAATAATTTGTACAAATTTTTTTGACATACTTTCACACGCGGCCATTTAATTAAAAACCAAACGAAACGTGCATTATGTTAACTGAACAGCTTATATACACATAATTATATAGACTAGCGATCACCCTAAGGTCGAAATTCGACCAGCGACTTTTTGATCATAGACTATTTTCTATTTGACATTTACAGTATTCATGAACCTAAACAATGAGTATTATCTACATCACTTGCTGTCACTTTCCGTTGAGTGACAATGTCAATATTTTGGGAGGTTTAAGTTCAATGGCACATGTCAGTTAGGATCCGCAGTATTAATTCATTTAATTTAATATTAATAACAGATATTATAGATAAATTTTAGCTTTCTGCACTCCTTTTCCATATAAACTTTAAGCATGCCAAATCTCACAGTCCTCCGTGCACGCAATACGTTTAAAAAGGTAGGTACCGAAAGCTTTTGCTTCACGTATTAATATATAGATGTTTAAACCTAGTCATACAACTGGTAATATGCTTATCACGTCATCACATAAAGTCAGTGAAGTAAGGGATACGAACCCGTTTTTAAATGATTAAATTTTAATTGTAGGGTTTAGTACCATACAGTTCCATGAAGCACGCGAGCCCTGACAAAAATAACAATACATACATGTTTTATCAATAAATAGAAAATACTCTGATTATCGAACGAATTTTGCTTTTTTTGAATATCAAAGGAGTAAAGCAAAAAAGATTGTTATAAAAACCCACGTACATCAGACTTGGTGCATTTTTTCACTAGAAAACCTAACCAAAACCGGGAAATTTTAACTAAGTCCTCCATTATATTACATATTCATAACGATAGTATTTCTGGTAATAATTTGAATACATATAATCTAATGATGATGGCTCAGTTGGTAGCGTGTACGAACATCGCGGCGATTGACGTGAGTTCGAATTCCTGCAGTGAGCCTCAGCGCCCGGTAGAGAAAAATATCCTGATGAAAGTATAGCATGGTGGTAGGGTAATCAAGATGCAAATTGGGCTGGCATTAATTTAGTTAACCTCCTACAAAACTTAATCTTAAACAATACACTTAAAATTTTGACTCCTAGAAGTATTAGATGTATAAAGTTTGGATAATACCAGGTTTAGTTCGGTATATAAACAACCTTGATCGTATGCATTTAAGGTGTAAAAGAGAGCCTAAAAATATTATATTGACTACTACGTACATACGATACAAAAAATTTTGCAATGATTTATTAAAGCGCCTAAAAAGAAATATTGATAAGAATTAGCTCAACAAATATGCTACAAACCCGAAACTAAAATGGAAAATAATAAACAAAACTACAAATAGAAGTAATACAACCAACACTTCTTCAGACCTTCTTAAAATATCAGATACACCAAAATTATCCATTGAAAAAATTAACACTTACTTTGTAAATGTAGCAATGGTGTTATCAGACAAAATACCGAAAATAGGCACAACAAATTATAACAATAATTCTACATGTGCACCAGTAAACTCCATGGTCTTATTGGAGACGTCTGAGCAAGAAGTTACCTAAAAACCTAAAATCTGATAGTGCTGTGGGTTGGGATGGAATATCTACGAAACTATTAAAGATGGTAAGCTCAAATATTGCACAACTGCTGACTCATCATATTACATATTTATATCTAAGAACAGGAACATTTCCTAAAGTATTTAAGATGTCGATTATTCATCCAATTTACAAAGTAGGTGATAGAGATTGTATTGAAAATCACCGCCCCATCTCCGTACTCTAGCGCTATCTAAAATTATGGAAAAATTATAAATAAGAGACTATTACAGTTCCCAGAAAAGGAAGCTCTTTTATCAGAAAATCTATATGGCTTTAGAGTAGGCAAATCCACTGCTCTAGCAATTTCCTCTCTTACAGAATTTGTCGCTACAAATATTGATAAAAAACAGAAATGTATTAGTGTCTTTTTAGATCTGGCAAAAGCGTTCGATACTGTCTCAGTTACGATGTTTGCTCAGTAAAATGGAAAAAATTGGGATTCGAGGATTAGTACTTAAACTATTCAAAGATTATTTGCAAAATAGAACGCAAAGGGTTAAAATAGAAGACTACACTAGTAGTGATGCTTCTATAACTAATGGTGTGCCTCAGGGTAGTGTGCTTAGCCCAACTTTATTTTTGATATACATATATCAATAATCTTTGTAAACTTAAATTAGGTAATTGTAGAATATTTACATTTGCCGACGATACAGCATTATTATTCTATGGGAAAACTAGGGACGAAGCTAAAGTGTACGTTGAAAGAGGTTTACAAATAATTATACAATTACTGAATCAGAATTTGTTATCATTGAATATAACAAAAACAAAATATATATTTTTCACTAATACGAAGAGACCACTCCCTACTGATGGTAACATTAGAATTAAAGTACATACTTGTCAAAATAACACTCAGCAAATATGTAGCTGTAATTATCTAAATAGAGTAAACACAATAAAGTACTTAGGTGTATTGTTAGATGAAAATTTAACTTGGCACCCTCACATTAATCTAACTACCGATAGAATAAGAAAGTTAATAAATATATTTAGGAAATAACGACATGTGGCAGATCATGACTTATTGAAAATGGTATACTTTGCATTACCGCAGTCTATCTTAACTTATTGTGTTACGTCATGGGGTGGAGCAAAAAAGACTCATCTAATTAAACTGGAAAGAGCCCAACGAATATTACCAAAAGTAATGGCATTCAAACCGTTCCGATTACCTACAATTAATTTATACACTGAATGGGATGTCTTATCAGTCAGAAAACTATTTATTAAATATGTCATAAATTAACAGCACCATAAAATTCCCTATAGACCTAATTTATTAACAAGTAGACGGAAAAATACGGTTTGTGCAACTAACCAATACAAAACATTTTTTGTAAATAAATTTCAGTGCTATCTTGTGCTTTACCTATACAATAAACTAAATTAAATTCTTGAAATATATTCTCTTAATAATCATAAATGTAATGAAGTAGTAATATCCTGGCTAAAAACACAGAACTATGAAGATATAGAAAACTTGTTTGTAATCATAAAATAAAGTAAACTATTAAAGTAAGAATTGTCATAGTTGTTCAAAATACTGTATTTCACATATTACAAATATATATATTTTTTATACATAAACAAGAAACGCAACCGCATGTCTACATTTGTGTGTGTACCATTTTTTTGAGTTAAGTTCACAATATTGTAGTCTAACTTGCTACATTATGAATGTAAGGTAGGATAAAAAGGAACAAAAAAAAAATACAAACTACCTTGTTTCTCTTTTAAAATTATAGATTTGTGATAATGTTAATAAGATACAACAGTGTAATACTAGGTATGTCACATATAGGTACCTACTATATAAATATATATCCCTGAGATACAGGCTCGGTTTAGTTCAGGCGCTAGATTTCATTAATTAAGAACACAACTATTGTATTTCCTAGAAATAAGCCTCATATTTTTGTATCTTGTTATGGTCAAATGAAGTTATTATTATTAATATTTATTTAATGCCCACCTGGCTAGCTACGTAGAATTACAATTGAATTTCTACAATTCAAGTAGAAATTCTGTCGCCAAGAACTTATAGGTAGGTGCGTTCACTTGAGAGCCCGTCCCTGCCGCGTCGTCACTCAAGATCAGGTAAGATTCTGTTTCTGCGGTGAGTTGGATTTCCTTAGTTCCTTGGGGACTGAGGTTCAAGGACGGCAAACGTAGGAGTAATACCTGTAGTGTTACAAGCATCCATGGTATACGATAAACCGTTTACCATTAGGCAAGACCTACACTTGTTAGCACTTAGTTGTAATAAAAAAACGCTACCGTTTGACACACGATTTTAGAAATAGTCATACGCTGCCATTTGCCGTTTTATTTGTACTATATGTGATAATGATAAATGACAGTCAAACAAATAATTAGTAATATCAATATGGTTTTTTTGTAGTTATTATATAAAAGAAACTTCTTTACTTCACCACGTTATATTACGTTTTAAAAAAAAATGTATTTTATTAACTATACAATTAATAAAATTGAAGTGTTTGTAATGTTAAAATACCAGTTTTTTATTAAATGCATATGAAAGTACATACGGAACTTATAACAAAACACCGGTTTAAAAAAAATTTGTCTGTGTATCTATTTGTTGCGGGTAATCTCCGAAACGTTTGGACCGATTTCGACGGGGCTTCCACTGACGGATAGCTGATGTTATAAGAAGGCTACATTTATTATGTAAAAAGGGTTCCTGGCAAATGAAATAATGACTTTTGATCTTTATAATAACCAGCGGGTGTCCGTCAAGGATGGAAGCGGGGTCACCACAATACTGACGGCACTCTGTAGTCCACGCGAGCGGAGCACAGTTGTAGTCGTAAAAGTTCATGCGCGACCGTCCTATGTTTCCGACTGACGCGCGACGTTGGCAGGGATGAAGTACAACAGATGACAACGGAGGTGAGTAAATTGGCGGGAAAGGGAAGCACGTTCAATTGAGTGATGTAGGCGCGCAGGTCACAGTACACTGAAGTAAACAGTATTACGTCTTTATACTAACGGCCGAAACGAAATGTAGGTAATATTCAGTACACAATAGTCGGGATCACGCAATTTGTAAATAATTACGAAATATTATATTACTTACTTCGTACAATTTAAAATATTTTTTTATTTATTGAACTTTAAGCTAAAAATAATATTCACATTTTAAAAAACGTACATTGCCTTATTACCTCACAATCACTTTTGAAACTAAAAATAAAACTTAAGTACAAATAATTTAAATTAATACATACAACACTAATAAGATAACTGATAACTGTTGGTAAGATAATAATAACATTTTATTATAGAACTATCAAATACGTAAGTAGGTGACCTAATAAATACAGTCAGAAGGCAGCACTGGTGCGTGTTTATCTACCGAGCGGTTTTAGGTAATTATTCCAAGAATACTGCCGAGACAACATACTGTTTACTTTATTGTACTGTAGTGACGTAATGTCGTGCTACCTTGTCTCCGCCAACGTCTCTCACTTTGGACGGTCGCGCACGAACTTGTACGCTATAGTAGACTACATAACTTTACCGTTGGGTCTCATCTAGTTAAAATATAAATTGACAACTGTGCAACAAAAGTTTTTATTCATGCTACCAGGTACAACACATTTATAAAAAAACTGAGATACATTACAACCATAACCACATAACGACCATAAATTCTGCACATGACTCTTTTTAAATCATTCATTAGTTCTACTCCAAGGTGTGATGACGTCAAAAAACTAATTCACCTACAAAAAGTAGAATCTGTTATAAGTATATAAACAAGTTTTCTTCCCTGCTTTTTCCTCCATTTTTTATTCAAAAAAAGACTTATTTACCTACACTACCATTATTAAAACTAGTTCCCATGCTGCATTTTCTATGTTACCATTCGATAATTACCGACTTCGCATTGAAAATCCTTCACCGAGCAAATACCGGTGTATTCCATAGGCTGCTTTTCTAACCACAATAATACACATGCCGAAAACTTCTGAAAGAACCGAACACGACAGCGCATCATCTACCTCTTTGCCTCAGAAAGAACTACGGCAAAACCCGGATAACCTTTAATTAGCAACAGGTAGTAATAATCCAAGGATTTAAAAATGGCAGACATGTGAAATCTCTATCCTTGTAACGTTTAGTAATAATAATATTCATTGACCTTTGCAACGCATTTACATAATTATAACTATATAATATATGATTAGGTATATACATAAGAAATCCAGTTATTTATTTACTTTTGAGTATAATCGTTGAAACAACGTTGACAATTAGCCTTGTAGATCCGAATATATTATAAACATTTATTATTCTGTAAGTATTCGATAGAAACCGACGTCGGTTCTGTTAAACATATTGAAGATAATTGAAGTGAATTTAATTAGAAACGAGCCCTATTGTCATCAACTAAGTGCGTCCACTTACTCAAAAAAAATAATTATTTACAACAAATTATTATACCAACCACCGAATATAATTTTTGTAAGTGATGTTGTATTTTTTAAATTTATATTTATAATTGTTGAGGTAACAAAATCATAATTTATAATACTCGCATACTAATGTCATGTTAGTACTGTTACCTAATTAAAATTAGGAAGGTAAGTTAAAACTAAGTTGAATAAATAAAAAGATATCAGTGGTATCTTCTCCTAAACAACCGAGTAAAATCCATGTACTAAATAAGTTTTCATTGAAACTAGCGATCACCCTAAGGTTGAAATTATATCAGTGACTTTTTGATCATAGACTATTTTCTGTTTCACATTTAAACAATGAAAATTATATCTCTTGCTGTTACTTTTCATTGTGTGAAAATGTCAATATTTCGGAGGTCTAAGTTCAATGGCACTGGTTTGTTTAGGATTCGCAGTATTAATTTATTTAATTTAATATATTTGTAACACATATTATAGATACATTTTAGCTTTCTGCACTCCTTCGCTATAAAAACTTTAACCATGCCAAATCTGAGAGTCTTCCGTGCACGAAATAACCTTAAAAAGGGTTAGAAAGCTTTTTCTTCACGTATTAATATATAGATTGTTATTGGATTCGCTTGTAATGTGCATTCATTCCATTTCGCTTCCATTCTTCACTACTAATTCATCACGCCGTTTATCTAAAATCTAAAATCCTAGTAATACCGACTTTATTTTCAATTTGATACGAGAGAATTTTAAATAAAAAAAAAAAAAAAAAAAAAAAACAGAATAAGAAATCCTTTGTTCGTAATAAATGTACTAATAGCTAATCTCTGGTTCTAACAGTCCGATTTGTAAAAATATTTTTCCATCAACTAGCCCGTTTACTGAGGTAGGTTTGAAGCTAAATAACTTCACACGGTACGCCCCTAGGAGCTGAGTAGAAATTTAACGCGTGAAACCATGGAGCTCAAATAATAGTTGATTCAATATTCACCAAGTTTTATTGTCAAAAGGGTATTATAGGGTGGATTACTAAATTAATGACGGTGATGTCTGGAAGTAATTCCGTCTCTGTATATCCCAGGAAAATTATAATAACTGCAGTAAATATTTGAAATACCATTTTCAAAAATATTAATAGACCCAATCGAGTTTCTTGTCAGTTCTTCTCGATGACTGGGTGTTTTCCGAACCAATATAGTAGTGTATTGACATTCATAAGTGCCTTCTTAGTACCTAAAAATAATAAAATATTTATGATTATTTTCACATTTCAGTAAGAGCGAAAACCAGTAAGTAATTTTTGTAAGTTATATAACATGAATATTTATTACGCAGACCAGAAAGATGACTTCAAAATGGTGGCTGTGCTGAGTGCCAAGTGACGTCATCGGCAAGAGATGAAGTGGATAGCCCTCCTGTCACTAATAGCTGCGAACTTCGTCCACCAGCCATCGCCGGTGGTGTGGACAAATAGCGGCTACGTCCGCGGGAAAGTCAGTGAAAATGGAAAATTCTACGAGTTCCTTGGAATACCGTACGGCACTGTAGGAGAGGAAAATAGATTTCAGGTGAAATATCTCCTTTATATTCCAACTGTTTATCTTTTTCCCATTTTTAAGTCCACATTATTTCGATTTTGATAATCATTCGCACTATCGAACAATCACTTAAACTGTCGGTAGTACAAGTTTTAAACGAAACTATATTTTAAACGAAGGTTCATAATTTGTCGGACTGTAACAAATCCAAAGACATCACGTTAATTATTATTTTTATACATTTAAAGTGGCCCACAAGCATACAGCATGCTTGGTGAGAAACGATTACCGTTATGGACACTTGTACCTCCCTGCCCCAAGGAGCTCTGAAAACCCGCAGGAACACAACACAAGGTTATTTGACTGCGAGCTCCTGTAGGGTGGTTACCTCAGTCGTTCGATCTTCTAGATATTGAATACGGTAGGAAAGCTTTTACAAAACAATCAATATAATCGTATTAAACATTCGATGTTTAATTAAACTTGTAACATAGTGTCATCTAGATAAATTCTATACAGTTCATGACTAGACGTTATTTTTCAGGAGTTATCTATGTCGGGCACTCGCTAGGTGTAAAACTTAATATGTGCCAACCACCAATATTTATTATGAGAAGGACAGCTAGGAAATAGATATTTTAATATGAAATTTTTTTTTGTCTCTTTTTTTCATAATTCTGGTTACAATTATAAATTCTATTATGATAACACTTATATGTGAACTTGCTTTCGAAAATTGTAACCTACTTGATGTGAAACTATGTAACAAATTATTTAAAATATATGCAATACAAACTATTTATAAAAATAATGTAAAGTTCGGAATACACTTTTTTTATTTAGACTTAATTGAAGCTGAAGAATGATAGAAAATATGACATTCAGTCTGAATACAGTTATACCCATAGCAAATTCAGTACATGGGCTAGTGTGGGCCAGTATTTCATGTGTATCTAGATTCTAGATAGATTGAAGTTTCTGCGATTTTGCAAGTGACTTATACTGCGAGGAATGGAGATGTATAACTGGTTCAATAAAAAAGAACTGTCAATATAAGCATTTATAACCTTTAATAGGAATAACAAATCTATGATATTTTTCTTCTAATTACAAACGTAGATTTTAAACGTGATTCATATGAATGCAGAGAGAGACAATTGTTACTTATGTACGTGAGATGGTACAAAGTGTAATTGGTACGAATAATTCCAAGCGGGACTAAGTACAATATTCCTGGAAACCTTGAGCCAAAGCTTTATATATTAACAAAGATATCGATGTTTCTCTACATATTTTCGTTTGGCTTGTAACGTATCAGGACACCTTAATAAGAGTAAAGGCTTTGCGTGATATCTATTATAACACCTAAATCACGCATACTTGCTACAATGAAATAGGGATGCGTAATGTGGATTTTTCATTTTACTAGTGAATTTTATGTGTAAACATTTCTAAGCTACCTTCTTCGCGTTCCTGTCTTAGTCAATCACGTCCTGTTCGTTCAAGCGGCCGCTAGGACTAGTTTTATCTAGTATTAATTTTTATTTCCAAATGCAAGTTATCAATTATTATATTTCCAAATTAGTTTCTTGTTTTATAAAGCCTTATCAGTGGCTCCGTTAACCATTCGTATTTCTTTATAATAGGAATATTTGAGTGTAATGACGTTTTATAAATAGACGCGTTATACTCTCACGAAAAGCAATTTGAAAACGTTACAAATTTTGTTATCAACATGTTGAAACAAAAGAGGTAGGAAATCACAGCGTAAGGCGGAAACTGTTGTCAAAAGAGGACGAAAGTTTCTTCTCGCTCACGCCGGTCTCAAGTCGAAAGTGAACAGAGAGCAATTGCCCACTAGTCACGATGACATGTAAAGTGTCAATGCCGTGTCTTACTTATAAAATATTATTGGTTGAATAGGACAATCTAGATCCGAGTGATATGAACATTTTTATATTGAAACTTTACTTCTAAAATGTTGTATTTCATGACAAATAATTTTACTAGCTGGTAGGGATCTTTACCCGATTGGATCACGACCACCATGCAAATGGTGATAAAATCCTCATTGTGACTGTCTTGTGGTTTATTGTGTTTTGAGATCAGCCAAGTATATCCAGCTGCCGGGAGACTTCCAGGCCAGCATGACAAGAGCGACCGTCCATGGATTACGATCTCTCGGTGGTCGCTGCTGCTTTAGATTGTACTGTGCTTACCGTCAGGCACAGTGCAGTCACTTACGCCGTAGAGCTACCAAAAAATTAAAACCGTGTGCTGTCGTAGAACACCAGATAGGAACGAAGTTCCTTATTATAAAATATTAATTTCATGTTTTATTCGAGGTATAAAGAAAATAATTATTCGGATATACATTTTTTATTATGACCTTTATTTTATTTACAATAATTTATAAAAATAAATAATAATAATATACAAAGGAACAGCTATTTACATGAATAATAATAATTAAGCCTAATTATGTTCTATCATAGAAACTATAGCTTTATGGTAACTAAAATAAGATATATACATATATTTGTGTAATTATCGAATGATATGATAATAATAGCAGACTGCAATAATAATAACAATTATCACGTAGACTATACATTAGACACTGTGTAGCCATTATACATAGGCTATACATAAAAATCTTACGTTACGGACGTTTTTTGCTGGCTAGTGTACCCCTCCGCAACACCCCATAAGGAACTTCGTTCCAAAAATGTCTTTGCACCACAATAAAATTGATTAGAATATTTTTGTAAATCCATTACAATATGAGAATGTCGTTTAGGTATTATGCATACTATTCAAAAGATTTGTCATGGTTAAAGTTTATATGAAGAAGGAGTGCAGAAAGCTAAAATGTATCTATAATATCTGTTACTAATTTATTAAATTTAATTAATTAATACTGCAAATCCTAAACCAACCAGACCCATTGAACTTAGACCTCCCAAAATATTGACATTGTCACTCAACGAAAAGTGACAGCAAGTGATGTAGGTAATACTCATTGTTTAGGTTCATGAATACTGCAAATGTCAAACAGAAAATAGTCTATGATCAAAAAGTTGCTGGTCGAATTTCGACTTTAGAGTGATCGCTGGTATTGAGTAAATACGTGTAAAAAAAAATACAAGGTTTCAATGTCACGATGACGTTAACGGCACGCACTGTCGCACTCGGTCAGGTTTTTTACATTGAGTTAAACGAGTATACAAATGTATTCTAGAGTCAAAACCTTGACTATTTTTTTGTTTGAAACTTATTTAATGTTTTGTAAGTAAGAGTAAACAGCGCCTGATGGTAGTAAAAAGAATATAAATACGCATCTGATTAGTTACCTATACATACATACATAAATCACGCCTATTACCCAACGGGGTAGGCAGAAACCACGTCCTTCCACCAGCTACGATCCTGGCATACCTCTTTCGCTTCTTCAACATTAATTAATCTTTTCATGCATGCTCGTCAGTTTAGAGCACTCTTGACCTGACCTTTCTTCAGAACGTCTCCGATTTGATAGATGAATGTTTGTCTAGGCCTTCTTCTTCCAGCGTTTCCTTCCACACTCGCATTAATAATTTGTTTCGTCATTCTTCTTTCATTTATCCTCTCAATATGCCCAAATAATATAAGCATCCCTTTCTCAATTCATGTGACTATATCTTCTTTCACGCCACAAGTTTCTCTTACCACACTATTTTTATCCTGTCACTCAATTTCACATACCTCTTATCGCTCTCATTTCCACTATATTTAGTTTACTTTCATGATCAATGCACAGCCAAACGAGCTTGCATAAAAATTCTCTGGCTGCTCATAAAGGAGTGCAATGCCCCATTCACCATATTACTGGCATTTACTCTCCTTCCTATATCACTCTTACACTTGCCATCCCTGGTAAACATCGATCCCAAGTATACAAACTCACTTACCTGCTCCAGTTCATCCTCATCAATCCGGACACATACTTCTGTCATGTTCTCTTCCTTTTACAAACACCAAAACTTCCCCTTTTTTGCAATTACATTCATTCCCTTTCTTTCCAAAGTTTAATTCATAATAGTCACCATCGCTTACAAACCTTAGCCGACGATGCAAGTAAAACTTGATCATCAGCGTATAGAAGACATTTGACAAGTAATCTCGTTCATTTTCAGTCCACAATCACTGTCTTTCAAATCTGTTAGTCAATTATCCATGAATAGGTTGAACAGCCAATGGAGAAGCTGCACGTCCCTGTCTAACCACCTTTTTGATATCAAACCATTCAGTGTATGCTCCATTTATTCTAACACAAGCACAGGAATCCTCATAGAGAGGTTTTAATGTTTGTATCAGATTACCGCTAACTATCGGGGCATGGGCCTAGACAATGCCAACCACAACTCATTCCTCATCACTCTGTCATTAGTTAATCTATGAGAGGTAAGACGTTCTCTTACATTTTTCACCCAACATTAGAACCCGTCCAGTCATTTGTGCGTGATAGATAGAAAAAAAATTAAACAAACACTTATCTATATATTAATACGTGAAGCAAAAGCTTTCGGTACTTTTTAAGCGTATTGCGTGCACGGAAAACTGTGGAGATTTGACATAGTTAAAGTTTATATGGAGAAGGAGTGCAGAAAGCTAAAATTGTATCTATATTATCTGTTACTAATACATTAAATTAAATAAATTAATACTGCGAAACCTAACCCGACCAGTGCCATTGAACTTAGACCCTCAAAAATATTGACATTGTCACTCAACGAAAAGTGACAGCAAGTGATGTAGATAATACTCATTGTTTATGAATACTGCAAATGTCAAACAGAAAATAGTATACGATCAAAAAGTCGCTAGCCTTAGGGCGATCGCTAGAAATAACAATTATATAATATAGGTAACGATGTCATCTAAAGTATATAATTATATTGAATAAATCACCACGTACTAATTAATATCGATTAACTAACATTAAGCAAATGGTCAATACTTTTGGACACTTAGAAGTAAACGTCTCGGTCGTTCGAGTTCCCTCATGTTATTTTTAACTTGATTACTTAAGATAATTTTATTTGTAAATATACTTAAGATAATAAGAATTTTAATTGTACTTGTTGTAGTGAACTAACGTTTAGAACGACCGATAAGCATTCGAACATTAGTTCCTAACTGAGCATTTATGTAAATAATTAACTCATTCCTATTGGGTTATCGGCCTTTAGAACTCTGAAATTAGTCTATACTTCTAATTCAATAGTAGTATTATAAAGAGGTCAAATTGTTTGTTTGTAGATCAAGTTACTTTCTCGTGTATGATGGCCTATTCTATCATTTGTAAATGTTTTATTTATTTATATATATATAATATATATGTCGCAGAGAGAGACATCAGATAGACTATCGGAGACTCCAGGATTTTCCTTGATATCTTCATTACGGAATTACAACTGTTGTGGGCGCAATCAGGGTTAAGTGCAAACACTGTATGTACACGGTCGGACAAGCCATGTAAGAATGATGTATGTCTGTGTATTTGGGGTTGCCCCAGTGGCCTCCAACCTCCCCTAAATAGCCACCCCAAGCCTCGCATGTCTAATATTAAAGCTGTCCGTAAGTGGCCTGGTAACTAATCTTGATCATCCTCATAATCTGTCAAGCTCCAGCTAGAATGATCTTCTCATCGGTTCTCAGTGGGTTGCCTCGAACAATCTTGATCCAATATTAAGGATATTCACGTTGCTATGCGACTCCAGCAAGAATCACCCTTCAAGCCCATCGTTGTCTATTTATATTGCTCGTGGGCCCCAGAACACGATTACTGTTGCCTGCGCGCGGCGTCTCTGCATTCTATTCAGTTATTTTATTTTCCACGTATTTTTGAATACTTCAGTAAACTATTATGTCGTTGCTATGACATACATGCATATATTTGATAACGTCTACCCGTCTCTGCATCCAGA
This sequence comes from Saturnia japonica, assembly GCA_033032175.1. Classification (NCBI taxonomy): domain Eukaryota; kingdom Metazoa; phylum Arthropoda; class Insecta; order Lepidoptera; family Saturniidae; genus Saturnia; species Saturnia japonica. The sequence goes on from CM065318.1 coordinate 18,751,141, forward strand.
GCATGGAGGAGATAATTTGCAGATCCATACCAGAAATGCGAACAGTATTCCATACACAGCGAACTTGTGGCTTGTAAATAAGATACAATTGACTGGTATGAAAAACCGTCGCACCCTGTATATGATTCTGAGTCTCCGAGATGTTGTGAAAAAAATACTTCCGAAGTAATCCCTCGAGTTGAGGTCGTTGCGAATATCCGCAACTAGTATAATCAAAATTATTATAATTAACTCGAATTAAGTCTCGAGCAGTTGCTAGTATTATACAAAATTCGACTGATGGTAGATCCTTAGCTTCAATGGTCATCGTTCATTTTAAACTGATCTCGAAAAAAAGTTTACACGACCTTTAAACCTTGGAATCTCGGTGTATCTACATCATCCATTCGTAAATAATCCAGTTAGCAGCTGTTTAAATCAAATGACAAAACTGTATTAAGTAAGTAATTATCTCTTATCAAAACATGAAAGTAGTTATTTTTAACTGTTATCTATGTTCTCAGAAATGACTCCATTGAATTGCATAACTGCTTTATCTAACCAAATCTCTCTCGCTCTCATTAACATAGTGGATACACGTAACTTGGTCAAGGTGTCATTCTTATATACTTTGCCAAAATACATGACATTTTGATTCGTAGAGGTAAATTGTTTAAAATAGAAGCGTGTTTTAACACTTAATTTGTTGTTTATTTATTTATCCAGGGCACAGACAATGTCGATAACCACATATTATTAAGAAAACGATTTTACAATTTTGTCAGATATGACCATAATTATACATAGCAGCGGCAACCACATCAAATATTAAAAAGTGTGTATTTTTGTAAGCACGTAAGAAGTTAAAGGCATAACAAAACAAAAATAATTCAATAATGTTATCCCACGAATCGTGCTAACAAAATATATTATTTTAATATACAACACTAAATTATTTTCACGTAATTAAAAAAGTAATAAAGTTATTAAAATAAATCCACATTATTATCGCTGATGGCTAACGCTAACCAAAAGAAATATATATAACTCCGAAAAATTCAAACAATAATTAAAAATAATTCATTTACTCGTAACTTAATGATTTGCAGTTATAAATTACTTTTCAATAAACTGAGTTATGGAAGCGTTTTCTATCGTTACGATTTTTTCACGCGGTAGTTAAATCGCCAATAGAACATGTACACATGTTCGCCAATACGAATGGGTCAAGGCATTCAAAAACCACACTGTAGACGGGCCCCAACAAGTTGTTTGCAAATGTATGGATATTTTATTACGTTCACATAAATAGTAATATTACTAGAATGTATAACTCGTGCGCGATAAGTTGAGATCTGAGCGAGGTGACGTCATTGTCGGGTCCTGGTACAGTGAACAAAAAAGAACACAACTAGCTTAGTATAGTAAGAGACTAAAAAACCTATATTAAATAATGTCGTTTGCGTTAATAACCATGCCAAATCTCACAGACTTCCGTGCATGCAATACACCTAAAAAGGTGCCCGAAGTTTTCTTCTCACGTATTAATATTATGATGATGATGAACAAAATGCCGCCTTGTATTTATTGACTAGTAAGGACCTATGTGAAGTTATGATAGCTGAGTTATTTAGTCCAGTGACCTATCAGAATTCATGTGAATTCACTGGGTAAAATTTTATTAGTTCACTTACGGCTGATGACAACAAAGAGAAAACATGATGCGAAGTGCTCTCTTGGTAACACCATATATTGTAGAAAACAGCAAGCTATAGATTGGTCTATGTTTTAAATGGCTAAGGCTAAAGACAGGTCTGCTTAAACCCTTTCTTGGCAAAGTACCTTTTAGTATAATTTATCACTTTACCATAGTTTTAACATATTGACGACGAGAAGGGTGGCTACAAGCGTTGCCTTTTAGCTAAATAACATAACATGAGCAATGTGCGACATCGCATATCCTTTAGGTCCTAGAAATATAAAAGAAACGATCATAAGTACTGAATTACTGAGAGTACAACCTATGGTTTCAAAGTTATCCATTCGTTATGTCTTTAATACTTATAATAAGTCAAATATCCCAAAGTAGATCATAAATATATTTAAAAAAATTTACTTTTGTAATACTATTATAATTTTATTGTGGTAAATGTTAAATTTTACATTAGTAATTTCTACATTTCCAGGCACCACTACCACCACCAAAATGGAAAGGAATATTTGAAGCTATCGACGAAAACACTTGGTGTCCACAACCATCCATCGGCAATATTGTACTGGGAGAAACTAATTGCCTTAAGCTAAATATTTTTACCCCAGTCACAGCAAAATCAAAACTTCCCGTTATGGTCTACATCCACGGGGGGTGTTTCTTCTCCGGCACCGGAGCACCCTTTCTTTACGGTGGAGATTTCTTCGCTGAAAACGATGTTGTTTTCGTCGGTATAAACTACAGGCTAAGTGTTGAAGGTTTCCTATGTTTAGGGATAAAAGAAGCGCCTGGAAATGCAGGACTTAAAGACCAAATAGCTGCACTAAAATGGATTCAAGAAAATATTTCGCAATTTGGTGGAGATCCTAACAGCGTAACGTTATTCGGGGAGAGTGCTGGTGCTATATCAACATCTTTTATGATATTATCGCCGGCAGCCAAAGGTCTCTTCCACAAAGCCATTCTTCAAAGTGGTTCCTCGCTAGCTCCCTGGGGCTTACAGCACGATCCTATAAGAAGAGCTAGTACATTAGTTAAAAAATTCGGATACCATACTATGGATCCTCAAGAAATATACACTATTATATCAAATAGAACTACAAAAGAATTGGTCAATGCTTTGAAACACGAAGATAAGTATTGCGTTGCAGATGAAAACATATTTGTTCCATGTGTTGAGAAAAAAATTGATGGCGTCGAAGCTGTAGTAACGGATTATCCATCAGACGTAATTAAATCTGGAAACTATACTAAAGTTCCTATGATCATTGGTTATACAAATAATGAAGGCATATATTTTGTAGCGACAGATTATGGTTTGAGTGTGAAAAATAACACTGAGTTAGACATCATGGGGAATCTACAAACAGATTTAGAATTTCCAAATGAATGGGAGAAGAATTGTACAGAACAGAATATAAAAAGACATTACTTCTCATCATACGAGGATGAAGTGATAATGAACGTTGTGGGGCTGTACTCCGATTTACATTTTAAATTCCCTATAATATTGGAATCGAGGATGTACGCACAGACGACAAATCAACCGATATATTACTACTTGTTTAAATATAGTGGATCAATAAACATGCCAAAGATTATTTCTGGGTTCGCTATGACTGGTGGTGCTTCTCATGCTGACGAACTCTTCTATCTGTTTAAGCCACGGTCCTTTCCGCTGCCGCATAGATGCTTGGAGAGAGAGATGATCCAACGCATGATCACACTGTGGACCAACTTCGCAAAATACGGGTAAGAATAAAAAATACTATGAAATAAATACTAGTAAATGGTAAAATCCAAAACTAAAGGTGACCACTGGCACTCCTCGCCATCATGCCGGCCGGCCAGAATACCTATTCAAGCTTCCTCTGGATTACACTAAAAGGGAAATACTTATAACTGTAAATTTTATGTTTAACAAGCAATTTTCACTTAAGTCATAAGGACATTTTTTTACCCTGTAACTTAGTGGCTTGTCTAGTTTTTTAGTTTTACGGTTTGACTACGATGTTGAGATGTCAAGAAACGACATAGCCGCCTAAGATGGCAATTACCAGAACACACTGCCATATTAGTGCTTCGGAACAGATTTTATACTTCAGGGTGCCTACCTAAACATTAGTAAATACCCTATCAGTATGCTGTGGTTAGATCAAGATGTTTTCCTTCACCGAAAGCCCAGACTCATTTTGGGATTCGAACTCACGTTGACCGACGCGGTCTTTAAACACTCTTCCACTATGCCATCATCGCATCGCTTTCAGCTTGACTATAACTTGATCACATTGTATGCTTACTGGTTGGGAAGATAACCGCGAAATGTGAGAAAAATCGCTAATACTTATGCGATGCTAAATTTCAATAAAGGAGCATTTTTCTTTATTGCTGTGTTTCCATTTTATTTTACTCAAAATTCGGTACTATCTTATTTTCTTTTTTTTTCAATGTCATGTCTTTATGTGGCCATTTTCCTTGGCAGAATAAATATAATAAGTAAGTAAGTAAATAAAATATAGTAGTATAATAAATATACAAGAACCCGACAACAACCTCAGGGCAGCTACCCGCCAGACATAACACCCGTCTGGTCGGAGGATCCTCCCTTTTCTATGGCGGATGAGGAACTTTACACTCTGTTTTTCGCTTCCGCTAAACACATAGTTATTTTAATAAAAAATAAAATATATTAAAGTATGTAAACAGAAAATTCTTACTCTAATATAAAAAGACATACGCTTTACAATTACGATTAATAGTAAAACACCGGTTTATAAGGATGTAAAAGAAATCTGATTAAATTAAATTATATACTTGACCTCATAACATTGACAAAACGGTTCGGCGTCGTCGATCGCAGTTGTGTAACAAGTAAAGAACTCGGAACTTACGAAATCAATCAACAGCGAATTAATACAGAATACGCTATTCTGAAATAGCTATTGTACTGCCATTATCAACTTATATTGATATTTATTTTTGATAATAATTCCTATTTGTGTTTAACCGAAGTTAGATTAGTTAGTGTAGAACCTGTCGAGGTTTTCCATTGGACTACAATAATATGGGGTTCTTCAAGAGGGGAGTGAACAAATTTTTTAAAGGGTCAGCAACGCGCACTTGTTGCATCTGGTATTGCAAGTGTCTATAGGCTGCGGTGACCGCTTATCATCACGAGGACCGCACGCTCGTTTGCCACCATCGTTATATAAAAAGATATATATCAAAGAAAGTCATACAATTTTGAATTGTTTAAATTTTAACGACACAAACTGAATAGTAACAAGTTTGAGGTTTTTGAGGAGTTCCCTGTTGTGTCATCGAAGTCGAAGGTCCAATACCAATGAAATTAAAAAGGGACCACCCTTCAGGTATCCCCTTATCAAAGAACAAAGAATCATCTGGATCGTTTTATAAACAAAGAAGCTATGTCTGAACATCCATAAAAAAATATAAACACCAATTGAAAACTTTGTGCTAGTTTTAAGTAATATAAACAGGATATGCATAGGATAGGATAGGATAGGATATGATAGGACTGCATGCCGTTACCTAATTTCATACCATAAAAATAATATCATTATTTCGGCATTACAGAGAACCAACCCCGAAATCTTCACGCTTGTCGTTCCGATGGCGCCCGAGCCGGGAAGCGAACCCCACAGCGCTGGTCATCGACTCGCGGATAACCACTGCGCCCATGTGGGACCTCGCCTCGGTGACGCTCTGGAATGACACTTACAATAAATACAGAAGAAAAGATTATGGATTTAAAAAGATTTTTATCGCCGAGTCTATTATGAGGCGTTAACTTTAAAATTATCAACTCATCATATTTTGTTATTTATTGGTTTTAATATTACTAATGTTATAAAGCTGTAGTGATTGTTTGTTTGTTTGTTTGAATAAAATTTGAAGCAATGATGGATTAGTGGTGGCGTGTACGGACTCCGCGTCGATCGACGTGAGTTCGAATCCCTACAATGAGCCTGTCCGCCCGTTGATGTTAAACATCGTGATGAAACCATAGCATGGTGGTAGCAGGGTATTTTCAAATTCCCGACTGGGTAGCTACTACCCTCAGTGGAAAATCTGTCGCGAAGCACCTATAGAATTGTTCTCTCACTTAACATCACTTGAGATTGTGGCCATAATGCAAAATTTACAAACGATAAAAAAATACACTGATCTCTACAAATACCAGTCTGATTGGAAGGAATCTTTTTTCATCTTATAGCCTACTATCTGTGCCCGTGGCTTCGCTCGCGTGGACTACAGAATGCCCGCGCGAATCTTGCTTCCCCGCTCCCGGCTGTTTTAAAGACGAAAATGCTTATTGTGGGTGTTCCTTAGAAGATAGACGTATACTCTCCCTGACGTTTTTGTAGCTCCCTAAAATAATGTAGTACATTAATTTGATATATATCTTATGGTTTACACAGCGTAAGCCATTTAAGCGCCCGAATTGATTCACCATGACCAGTTTTTTTTAGTTTGTGCGGAACCCTAATTCTTTTTCTAAAATAAAAGTAGCTTAAGTTACTCCCTATAATGTCAGCTATCTATCAGTGAAAGTCCGGGGATTACCCGGACCAAACAGACAGACAGACAGACAAAAATTAAAATTGGTGTTTTTTTATATATACTTGCATATGCATTTAATAAAAAAAATATTATTTTGACATTACAAAGAGACACTTCAATTTTATTAATTGTATAAATTTACGGAGGAAGGTTATGGGCTATATAAAATCACGTTATAGGCAGTACCTATGAACATGTGCTAAGCTGTAAGCCAGTACAGAACAACAATAGGTGTTGGTCGAATTAATTAAACACAGGTGAAAATTCAACAGGTGAATTATTTCAATCAGACAAAATAATAATTGACATTTGTAATCACCTTGTTTAACCTAATATATTATTTTTATGAACTAATTTACAGAATTAAGTATTATTTTATTATATAGTGATGCTTTTTTGTGTATCTTTGTGTTGTATGCATGCGGACTGTAATTGGTTCGCTTATCAGTAGTATTAGATTTTACAATCAAATTGTCAATGCGCACTGTAAGCGCTGCCTTTATTAATATATAGATAAACCGCGGGGCACAGCTAGTTTAATGTAAAATACATTCATGTTTGTTATTTATTATTTTTTAATTTAGCGATTGATTGGCTACGATCTCATTTAATGTTAAGTGGCGTTATTATCCAAGATGATAACAGGCTAAACTGAATAGTGCGTCAGGTTAACATATAGGCATTCGCCAATATACAAGGTGTCCAGAAAGGGTATCGGGTATTTGTTTTCGCGCCATATTCGAAACGGGGCGTCTAAAGGGTGCGGGGAGGGGTTCGTGGCGTCCGCCATTTTGTGGAGTTTTAGTCACGATGGAACAGTACTCGGGGACGCATCGCGCATTTTGCGTACGAGCGTATTATCGTAATGGTGATTCAATAGTGACTGCTCAACGTCTCTATCGTGCGGAATATCGTACACGCCACGCGCCAAGTGACGATAGCATTAGGAAATGGATCAGGATGTTCGAGAATACAGGTGCGACAGTTAAAATTCAAAACTCTGGTCGTCCTCGTTCAGTTCACGATGAAGACACAATTGAAGAAGTTGAGGCGTCGGTTCGTTAAAATCCGTCTTTATCCATCCGAAAGCGAAGCCAAGCGTTGAACATAAAAAAATCGTCTTTACATTCGATTTTAAAGAAAGGCTTACATCTAAAAGCCTATAAAATTCAATTGGTTCAAGAATTGAAGGATATAGACTATGCTAATCGACTGAATTTTGCGAACGAAATGCTGCAGCGATTTAACAACATACTGTTCAGTGTCGAAGCAAATTTTCACCTGAATGGTCATGTTAATAAGCAGAATTGTCGGTACTGGGCAGTGGAGAATCCGAGACGAAAGCATGAATGACCCCTGCATAGCCCAAAGGTCGTTGTTTGGGCCGCTATGTCTGCTAAAGGCATAATTGGTCCTTATTTTCATGAAGATCAACGAGGCCGAGCAATTAATGTGAATAGTGACCGTTATTGCGATATGTTGCGAAATTTTTTGGTCCCAGAGTTGCAGGAGTTTGCAGGTTTCAACTCAAGAACGTGGTTCCAGCAAGATGGGGCCACTTGCCATACCTAAAATAACTCAATGGAAGTTGTTAACGAATTATTCCCTAATAAAGTCATTTCGCGAAGGGGTAACATCAACTGGCCTCCCAGAAGCCCTCTTCTCAGAAGATCTCTTCAAAACCATTGAAGCTGGTCTCCTTTTTTGTTAAAAATTGTCTTGTAAAATGAACAATATTTGTGTCCAACTGGATCGCCATCACGGACCACCATACGCCAGATATAGCACCCGTTATAGTGGCGGTTAAGCATGTGTACCCATTAGGCAAGCAGGATTGTTGGGATCCCTACCCAACTGAACTGTCTTTTGATTTGTATATAACTCAGCAGCTAAGTTATATACAAATCAAAAGACAGCTGCCGCGGCCAGGAGGTTACAGGCCGGCATGAAATCGAAGCTAGTAATGGATTGCCAATCTCTCCGTGGTGACTGTTGTTTTCGAATTGTCTTGTGGCTACCATCAGATACAATGCTGTCACTTTGCCATAAAACAAAAAACCGTGAAGCAGATTTCGCTTGTCCATATTTTGGGGGGTCTAAGTTCAATAGCACTGGTCAGGTTAGGATTCGCAGTATTAATTTATTTTATTTAATATACATATTAGTAACAGATATATTAGGTAAATTTTAGATTTCTGCACTCCTTCTCCATATAAACTTTAACCACACCAAATCTCACAGTCCTCCGTGCACGCAATATATTTAAAATGGCACCGAAAGCTTTTGCTTCACGTATTAATATATAGATTCTGGTGGCTACACTTCATAGCTAATTACATTTTAAGGCCACGGCCACGTTTTCAAATCAGGGGAGATTGAGGTTATATGCTAGTACATATTATAAAGAATAAAAAAGAGTATCATGAATCAAATCTAGAACAATTCGAATCGATAGAAATTAAAATCCATATACACAAAGACAGAAGTAATTTATAATATCTACCCTCGATTTTATGAAGCATTGAAAAAATATCTATAAACGATCAATTCCACCCTATTAGTTCCGTGGTTAATGTATCGGACTGGCGCGAGGAGGGTTCAAGATCATTTTCTACATCCGCCATATATGTATATGGATGAAATGGATTTTTTGTTGTATATTGTGTTAAGTTTGAGCATATACTCACTTGATGTTAAGTGACGACGTGATCGATGATGGTAGCACGCTAAACTCTGTAATCAAACATGTCGCTGCGGGGACTCATATGTAACTATAAAACTTGCTGACTGTACAATTTAAAGCCGGTAGCTAAAGTAGCTAGCAAGCAGTGTTGGTAAAACAAAGGTATTTTTGGTCAATCGGCAATAATCGATTATTTCTAGTACGGAATATTTGTTAGTCCGTCGTCGAAGATAGTGATATTCCGAAACTTGCGTACTTTAGTAATTTGGCGAGTAAAAAAAGGTGATTCTCGGAAATCAACTTAATTCCCACAAAAATGCCATGAATTTTGTATTGAAATCAACAATCGATTGGTCGATACTCCAAATGACTATTAATCTATTATTAGATGTTTTACCAACGTTACTACCACGACGATAAATGCTTACTAGGTTTATTATTTAATTAATGTCATCATATTTTCTAGAAACACACTCTAAACGCAATACGAACAGAACACACCCAATGATAAATTAATTTAGAAAGAAACACTGTAAATTGTTTCTTTATTACCGCTCGGCAAAAAGACTAAAACGAGAACAGCCACCTCTGATGAGAGAATTAATGAGGATCCATTGACAGCCGCCGTTATCACGATGGCGAGAGAGAGATATATTCATTACTCGGAGACGCAATACACCTTCGAATGCAGTATGAAGGGTGACCATAATATTATGTATGTTAGTCGCAACCCTATCAATGCCAGACACGATTACCAAATAATCAGCATTTCCTATGATATTCGTACATAATATAATATGGATCTTATTACAACAATTACTACACCTTTTAAACCTTGTACAATGGCTAACATAATTTATGAATTGCATGTTAAGTGTGCCTCTTACGCTTCATGATGTTTCGGAAGAACACGGGCCAGCCCGCTCCTACGCACCATGGGAAGAGTGTCGTCTTTAGATGCGCATACAAGTCCGTAGCCTTGGTGTGCGGCGAGTCGGCCGCGGCCGTGCGTGATAATTCGCAATACCAAGGACCGTGGTAACCCAACTTTATTCGACATATGTTGGTTAGAACGTAATTAGTTGCTTTCAATTCATCGTCTGTCAACGGTGAAGGCAAGTTGCTGTCGGTGTCGAGTGTCATTCTCTATTATAATAGCTGCAGACAGAACTTTGATATCTAAATATTATAAATACACCTCGAGAAGTAGAACAAACTACAGTGTATCTAAAATTACTCCTAAAAAACTACCACTATGAATCAAAATAAATTACCATTACAATTAAATATACAAACCCCAATTACATCGAATCATATAACAAAAGTCAGTTTAGAATATCACTATGTATATTATCTAAGTCTTGAATAAGAAATGATAAACTAGGCAAGAATGGCTGACAGTACAATGCGAACACAACGATCTTATAATAAAGATAATGTCTTGTAATAATTTAAAATGAACAGTAGATCATATTATACATAAAACGCGAAAGCGGGTTCGGCGGGTGCGGCGCGGCGCGGAGGGACGCGGCGTTACAAAGTACAAACGACCAAGTTTTCAACTTACACAGAAACCGTTCCCGCCGGCTGTTTGTACGTCTGTCAACTATTTTAATAGCAAAAACTTTTGTACGGGCACGTAATCTATCGTTTAGCTCGGGTATGAAGACCCCCACAAAGTACTATGGACTTTTAAATTAAAGAGAACTTATTCGTACAATATATCATTTTGTGATTTGCTAATATTTTTCGCCGTTGTACATAAACAGATGACGACGGTAATTATTTATTTAAATTCGTCTATATTATTGTATTAGCAAAACTAGCAAACACGACTACGCGTTGCTGTGTCGTTTTAGAGTCTACAGGAAACATACATACCTACAAACATCGACTTTTATACTTTTATCGAAGAAATTATAGGGTACAAACTGGAATAGGAAAAATTTATGTATAAAGAAATTCTTGACCAATTAATATCTCACCAAAAGTTATGCAAAACCAATCAAACTATTCGAGGACATCGTTTTTATAAGTCGTTAAATAAATACCAATTGGTAAAGTGAACGTTTAAACTATATGATTTTATTATACGTGAACTTGAAGAAATGAATACATCCGTTTTCTTTTTAGAATATGGTGTCCTATTAACGTTCGTCGTTAGTTCGGCCCTGCACTCAACAAGAACTTGGGCACTTGTAGACGTCTCCGACGACGCCACCGACGCCACGCCACCCGAGGCGGTGATCGGCCACTCGAAATGTTTCGTAGAAATTAATTTTACAGCCTTTGTGAATTTCTTTAAAGTTTTTCATCTCCCCGCTCCTGTCGTATTTCTTTTATGTTATTTTTTAATGACTCGACTTACATAACATTATGTGGGTGAGTTTACGTTATCATAGTTTTCAGTTTAAAGCCAATAATAAAGAAATAGGTTTGTTCATGAATTTCATGTTTCTTACAATATTTTAAGAACTTTACAATTCTGATAATATTGAAGTATGGCTTTTTAGAGTCATGTAAGAGTAAACTTATGTGTAGAGAAATATCTTCTTAAAAGAAAAATGAGTCACTACCTCAGACCTTTTATTATCTTATCTTAATTTACCGTTTATTATGAGTATTTAAAAAGCTGTTTGAAAAATAATAAGTCAATATGAATTTAGGTTTTTTTTTTTTAACTGACTACACTGTTAGCCTTAGGGGCCCTATCCAAAAACAGAGCCGCTGCGGCTTTTACAGCTTCACCGGACTTGGGGAATTTAGGTCCTAAAGAGGTACTTAAGAACTTGTAGAGACATTTATATAGCGAAATCTATCTCGGCCACATACGAACTATCCTACATTGCGATATTGAAATTAACCGAACAATTGAGTATATAGTATACAAGAACCCGACAACAACCATTAGGCAGCTGCCCGCCAGACATAACACTCGTCTGGTCGGAGAATCCTCCCTTCTCATGGTTACCCACATACTGATGACCCTGAGCATGAGCGTCAGCGCAGCCTTCGCAAAAAGCTAGGTCATCATCACTTCTTCAAGCTTTGGAGCAGCGAGTCATACAGCCAGCCAGCATCCACGGCTACTACGGGTATCCTGACCATCAGCATGCAGGGGACGCGCATTCCTGGTCATCACCCATAGCCTTCTCAGCGACCTGGCACAGCACACTGCACTTCGGCCGGTCCGCAAGCAGAGACGCACTTCTCTCCTGGTCGACGCAGCAGCCAGCCACTACTACGCAGCACTGCACCATTCCGACTCACTCCAGCATTCTTGCAGCATCACCCCGACTCACTGGGGCTCACCGCAGACAGTTCCAACTCACAGTGAACTATGCGGCATCTGGTTCCGACTCACTGGAACATTCCACTGGCCCGGCAAGTATCACAAAGATGTATGAACGACTCGACCTGCTATCAACCTCCGGTCTCGGAGGGGAGTGATGTAACGACATCGATATAGCGACATCTATCTCGCCACATACGAACTATCCTACATTGCAATATTGAAATTAACTAACAATTGAGTATATATACAAGAACCCGGCAACAACCGTTGGCCAAGTTCGGTGAAGCTGTAAAAGCCGCAGCGGCTTCGAAGGCCCCTAAAGCTAACAATATAGTCAGTTCTCAAAAAATAAAAACCGTTGAGCAGCTGCCCGCCAGACATCACACCCGTCTGGTCTGAGGATCCTCCCTTTAAAAAAGGTTACCCACAAACTAAAAAACACTACTGCCAGTTCGGTAAACATCCCAGTCATCGAGAAGAATTGGAAAGAAACTCGATCGGGTTTATCTTTTTTGTCGAATTATACAAAAGTATTAATATTAAACAATGATAATAATTTAGTGGATGCACAGAGAGGGAGTCACTTTCAGACATCACTATCATTCACATAATGATCCACCCTATAATAAACCTTTTGACAGTAAAACCTGCTTGACATGGTCCTTGAACTTGTTGTCCGGCAAATCAGTAATGTGCTTCGGAATCTTATTAAAAAACCTGACACTATTACCTAAAAAACTTTTATTTGAGCTACTTAGTCTAAAACACGGTATGACTAATTTATCTTTATTGGTAATATTAAATATTGTATCTACCTCAGCTGCTGAACCCCAAAGCAAAACACCATAAGACATTAAGCTATGAAAGTAAGCGAAGTAGACTAACCTAGCGGTGGCAATATCTGTTGACTTGCGAATCTTACGTACTGCCAATGCAGCAGAGCTTAATCTTCCCGCCGAAGTTTTAATGTTCAGACCCCATTGTAATTTTATATCAAGGGTAATACTATTAACTAAATTTCCTTTTATCTTGATAGTAGTTTCAACACGCCGGATATTGGGCAAGGCAAATCTCATACATTTGGTTTTATTTGCATTTAGCAATAAATAATTTAAAGTGAGCATACAGAGATATTAAATAAAGTATTGTTTAAATGGCTAAGCTCCGAATCTATTCTTTTCACTTTGAATACAAGCGAAGTATCGTCTGCAAAAAGAACTATGTCAGCACTGTTTTTAACAACCAGCGGTAGATTGTTATTTAAACGAGAAACATACACGATTAAAATACTTCTACGAATTAGGCGATTACGGGAACATTACCTCGTCCTTAAACGAAATAAACTGGGACGATTCTTTACTTAAAATTCCTCTTGAGGAGGCCATAAATACATTTTATAAATGCTTGCAATCCCTCATAGATAAGTTTATACCCCACAAATCAATAACTACTTCTTCTTTCCCCCCTTGGTACAATGCTTCTTTGAAGAAAGTTCTCAAAGAAAAGTTTAAATTCCTCCAAAAATTTCGTACATATTGTAATACGTCTGATCATGATACATTTTCGCTACTAAGGCACAGAGCAAAAATTTTAGAAGCAGAATGCTACGCTTCTTACCTTAAGAAATGTGAAGACTCTATAGTTAAAAACCCGAAAATGTTTTGGTCATTTATTAAGTCGACTAAAAATGGTTCTAATACTCTGCCCTCCTCTCTCTCATATGAAGGACAGGCTGCAGATTCAGGTGAAGATATATGTCATTTATTTGCAACATACTTTCAGTCTACCTTTCTTTCCCAATCTTCTACTCTGAATACTCAATCGACCTATGAGCTGTCTTATAATTATATTAATATTATTAGTGATATAGAAATTACTCCTGAAATGGTACATAAATTGCTTAATGCAATTGATCTAACAAAAGGAGCAGGACCAGATCATATTCCTCCATTATTTATTACCAAATGTTCGGATTCTTTAATAAAACCATTGACAATATTATATTCACGTTCCTTAGAGGAAGGTATAGTCCCTAAAATCTGGAAGTCTGCTTTTATTACTCCTGTACATAAGAATGGAAGTAAAAATAACATAAAGAACTATAGACCAATCTCAAAGTTATGTATTTTTGCTAAAATATTTGAAAGAATTGTCTATACCCAAGTATATAATAGTATTTCCGCCTCCTTTATTCTTGAACAGCATGGTTTTCTCAAAAATCGCTCAACGACTACTAACTTATTAACATTCACTGATTATGTAACTTCAGGCATGGATGCAGGGGGTCAAGTTGATGCAGTTTTTACTGACTACAGCAAATGTTTTGATCGTATCGACCATGCTTTACTTTTACAAAAGATTTTCAACGCTGGAATTCACGGGAATTTATATAGATGGTTTACTTCATATATTAAGAATCGATCACAGGCAGTTGTACTTCACAGTTACTCATCTGTATGGAGCCCCGTGCCTTCTGGAGTACCTCAAGGTTCTTTATTGGGTCCGCTGCTATTTAATATTTTTGTCAATGACATAAAATCTTGCTTCAGACATTGTAATTTGTGTTGTATGCTGATGATATGAAGATTTTCAAACAAATTAATAGTGTTAATGATTGCCATCTTATACAGCAAGATCTGCACAGATTTGAAGATTACTGCAATATTAATAAATTAGATATTAACGTTGCAAAATGTCACGCGATATCATTCACACGTAAAGCTAAAGCGAAAGATTTTATCTATAAACTTAAAGGGTATGTGCTTGAAAAGGTGGATGAGATCCGAGACTTAGGTGTTATCCATGATTCCAAGCTTACGTACGAGAAACATATAGATAACATAGCTAATAGGGCCAATAAGTTAATGGGATTTATCATCGGGTCAAGCTCCCAATTTTGCAGCGTTAAATTAACCAAAATTCTCTATTGTTCATACGTGCGTAGTTTACTCGAGTATTGTTCGCAAATTTGGAATCCACAATATGAAGTATATATTAATAGGTTAGAATCTATTCAGCGTAGATTCATGAAACATTTGCAGTACATGTGTAAAATATATGATGACAGTTATGAAAAGAGATGTAGAAGACATCACATGCTACCTTTATGCGAAAGACGCAGAATATCAGACATACTTACTTTACTCAAGATAGCGCAATGCCAAATTGAATCTCCTTGTTTGCTTTCTAAAGTAAACCTTAAAGTACCAACTAGATCCGTCCGTCAACCTATTTATCTTTACGTTGCCCATAGTTCTACGAATTATAGGCAAAATTCATTTTTTGTGAGATCAGCCAACTTAGTTAACAATCTCGACGAGTTACCTGAGCTCGACTTCTTTAATTCACCTATAAATATCATACGAGCAGAAATGTCTAAAAACTGGTTTGACATGACTTCCTGACTGTCCCGTCTTTTGTGGTTATTTTTTTTGTTAATTCCACTTTCTTGTTTTTCTTTCATTAGTTGATAATTATTATATAGTATAAATTAACATAAAGCTGACGAGCATTAATTTAGTCTCAATATGCGAAAACAGCTAAATGGTGTAGAATTTATGAATATTTCGTACACATTAAGAATTTAAGCACTGTATGTTTTCTGAATACAATAAAATAAATAAATAAATAAATAAACATAAATGGTCCCAAAATCGATCCCTGAGGGACGCCAATTCTAGTCAATTATCCTGAAAATGTTACCCCACTTACACTTACTATTAGACAGTGGTCCGTTAAATAAGAGATTAGAAAGTCGAGAGAAGGGCCACAAACACCATATGGTTAGTCAGTCGGTCTAGTTATCCTACCAACCTAGCACCGAGTCTCAACAGAAAACACTTTCAGAAATTCTTTGTAAACTTTATGGGTGTTTCATTCCATAAAACATTGTGTAAGCGCCTCTAATAAACATGTGAAAAAAATTATGATGGTTTGGGTATTTTTATTTTTTTCACGGTCAAGTGTAAAAATTAATAAAAAAACAAGTCAAATCCCGAACAGGTGGCACTCGGTCTGTGGTTTGATTTCTTTATGTGTTGTGTGTGATCAATCGGTTGGTGGAAAAACCAATGTGCGGATTGGTCGTCCTCCAGATCTCCTACTTCCTTGGGTGATATGATACATACACTGAGTCGCCAAGAAAGAATTATCAGAAATCCACTTACCGAGCAATTCCTCCTTGTTGTTTAGCTTCCTGTGTATCCCAAAACTGGCGTTAGCGTGATGCGTGAAAGATACGTAAGCCACGTTGTTTAAAAATAAGCGAAGCGTTAAAAAAAATGCGAGATGCGCGTGCATTTAATCGACACTTGAAGACTACTGTCTTTTTTGAAGAGTGCGTCCGTTACCGTACGGGTTACCAGACGCGAAAAAGAAATTACTCGGCAAGAGTGACCTGGTATTCTCGCCCAGTAACCCAATGACCGACCATCGGTACTGCTCAGTCAGTACAACTTTGTTAGTTCTCTGACCACTAATCGGTAACCATCATATTACTTTGTATATGTATTCAGGATTCAGGTACACTTAACAGAAATAATTATAACGCCTGATCAAAAATATAAGCAAATATAGAAACAAACTTATATTATTTTTAGTTACAATTGGTGACAATAAAGTTAACTTCCAACGATGGGAACCAAGAAATGTAATCTATATATTAATACGTGAAGCAAAATCTTTCTACCCATTTTTAAGCATATTGCGTGCACGGAAGTCTGACATTTGGCATGGTTAAAGTTTATATGGAGAGGTAGTGCAGAAAGCTATAATGTATATATAATATCTATTACAAATATATTAAATAAAATAAATTAATACTGCGAATCCTAACCTGACCTGTGCCATTGAACTTAGACCTCCCAAAATATTAACATTGTCACTCAATGAAAAGTGACAGCAAGTGATATAATATTCATTGTTTAGGTTCAGACTGCAAATGTCAAACAGAAAATAGTCTATGATTAAAAAGTCGCTGGTCGAATTTCGATAATTGGGCGACTGCTAGATACTTTTAATACATATAGTTACCACGGATAATTTTTGGCAGTAACATCTCTATAATACGAAATATTTCGCCGTGAATTATAGTTAAAATACTTCGCAATTCAAAGACAATTCATTAATATAAAACCTAATTAAGTGCAAAAAAACGAAACTCTGCTAACGGTCGTGCCATAGACAACAGCAACAACCAAATAGCATATCAAGTTTACATAAAACACAAAAACACTATGTACCTAGGTACATACAAACTATAGCAATAAGTATTTGTTTTAATTATGGTTTTTCGAAAATTTGTGGTAAGTAAATCATTCCTCGATGCCTTCGATATAGAAATCGTATTCAGTATGCCCCACTTATATAAGCCCTAAAGGTACGTGGACTTATGTTCGGATTACGAGACTTTTGTTAATTTTGTGTACTTTTTAAGGATTGTTTATCACAGATCTCTGTGTTGTTTATTTTATGTCATGTATTGTATTAAACAGTGATCACTTTTAAAACACATTTTAATATCAATGTTGAATCAATACAAACACGCGGTTTTATTAACACCTGCCTGTTGTCTCAGTACTGGGCAAAGGGTTTTCCAAGAGATATATGTATATATATATATAAATTACTGGCAACCGCCCGCGACTACGTTTGCGTTAATTTATATTAATATTATAATCCCCGAATCACAACGGCAAGAAAACACATTGCCTAATGTTAATTTTAGTTATAATTTTTTTTTAAATCAAAACCTATTCAATTGTTTTGCTTGATGCGCGCACATCGGCAATCCTCTATCATTTTATTTATATTGATTATAATAATATAAGATAGATATTATTCTAATTACCATTTTGGCGTACTGTTGCTCCTTCGACTGTAGCACTTGACGAAAGTTTTTAATCCGAGTAATAAAGAAAAATACCCGAGAAACGTCGGCTAATTGTTATAAACTGGGCAAACATGCAAATTGGACGCGCGCTGGACTTCCATCCCGTTTTAATTCGGAACTACCAGTAAATAACCTAACTCGATTGCATTTCAACGCGCAAGGAGATTCTTTTGTCGCCCTTTCCTAAATCGAAATTCCACTACGCTTACATACAGCGTTTGAGTTAATGCCATTTATTTTTTCTAAAAGTTTAAATGAAAATAATTGTCACTTTGAAAGTGTATAGGTATAGATAAACAAATATTATCTAGGTACGTTATTGCCGAAATAACTACGAACTGATGAAATAGCTTTCTTATTAAAGAAACGGCTATCATAAAAACTACCTACTTAATACAATCTTTGATAGATTAAATGAAAATATTACTTAATAACTACTTTAATGTACAAGGTATTCAAGGTAAGTCAATCGTTCTGTTCTGTGCACGGTTGTTTAGTTTTTGCATTCGAATCGTTGCGTCAAGCAAACGCAAGAGTTGGGAGTTGCGAGTTGGCACACACATTGCTTTAAGCAAACACTTGCGCCATTAGTGTTCTCGTCGCCGAAAGCGAACCTCTTTATCGTGTTGTTTTAGCAGGAATTTGAATATTAATTGGTTATTACGACAAATAATAAAAACGGGACATGGTACATTTATTTCAGTGCTTTTGTGTGTAAAAAGTTTCATATATTTGTGAACATTTCTAAAACACTGTGTTTTTATTTGTTTTTATGTATTCTAAACTTCAGAAACTGAAAGACTGATGACGTTATATACGTTTCATATATTTTGAAAATAGATTTAAAAAAATTGTAATCATAAATCGCACGTTAAATCGAAAATTATTAGAATTTGGCAATTGGGCTTATGAATAAAATTATTACTTATCCATATATAATACATAAAGAAAATCTTAACTTTATAAAAATAACAAATTTAAAACAAATTATAAGGCACTTTTCGATAAACGAATGCATTTAAGAAGGTTCAAAAAGTGAATAAATCTACGACTTTGGCAACTTTTATATCGTTTTAAATAACTTTCGCATTGGAACTTGGCCCTTGGAAGTAAAACCTGTTTTATAACGGATACGTTTGACTTACCCTTCAACGTATCACATAATATTTAATTGAAAGTAAATGAGCTAATAGATTTTAATCGTTTTAGAAGTTTAATTAGAGGCAGCGATCAAGTTAGCTTCGTAAATTTAAAACCTAGGAAGAGAAAGAAACTCTGCTTCAAGCAGTTGGAAGATTCTTGCTTTCACGCATGAAAATATTTTATTTTGTGTTTTATTTATGAATAATACAGATTTAAAGCACTCACTAATAAAACACATTTTAAGGTCTTACATTTGTAAAACTTAGTAAAAAGTGTTGAGTACCTAATATAGTTTGTTTAGCTATTTCTTAAACCTGTGTTATTAGTTTTATTGTTCCACGGCCACTTCAGAACCAGGTAATGGACAGGATAATTGCAAGTTTTTGGAGTCGTCAGTTCATTCAATTTGATTTTGAAATTGTCTTCTAAGCGTATTTTTGCATCGACGTGTACTTGCTAATTATTTTTTAGAATGTTCCTTAATATATTTATTATTCTGATGTAATTCTATTCTATACCTCAAAAATATATGATACAAAACACCGTTTTTTCTTTAAAATGTCAAGTGCTAGGTTTTGAAACTATACATACACCTGATGTGTTAACTTTTTGGCTCTCTTACGTCACAAAAATGTATGTAAAATTGGAATTTATGTCATAAAATAATATAAATTATATTTTTTTTGTTTGAAAACAGTGTTACAAATTACGAAATGAACAACGAAAAAGAAATAAATAAAAACACAGAACATAATAAACATCAGTAAAATGAGAATTAAGTTAGTTATCAATTTTGTATTATGTTATTTTACTTGTGTTTCTATGTTTGATGTGTTCACGCCCGTCGTGGATACAACAGAGGGCAAGCTGAGAGGTCTGAGAAGCTTGTCTGGTCAGAATCGTTATTACGGAATAACTTATGCAATAAGTGAAAGATTCCAAGTAAGTTGTTTGAGATTTGTAAAAAAAAAGAAAAACAACAATAAACACGTCTATTAAAATTAAAATGTTTAAGTATCATTTAACCAAAATCACATATTCTTAATTATTATTGTTTTTATTGGGTAATTTATTTTTCGGCTATATTTGGCAATACTTTAGTATGTATTGACTACAGCTTATATTTACTGATGTGTTTGTTTTAATGTTATTACTACTTGTAATCATGAGAACGAGGGTCTGGAGATCTGTAGTTCAGGTCATTGTACCTTTTTCTACTGTTTTAATTTTACTATTTTTAGTTCACACTAGTTAATAATCTTATTCTGCTTCCAAGTCCCCGCAAGAGCCGCCGCGATGGGAAGGCGTATACTACGCAGTGAAACGCTTCGGATCTTGCGCACAGACCGTCGCTTCCCTGCAATTCGGTAATGAAGAGTGCCTCGAACTGGATGTATATACTCCCGAACGGGAATCACAGAGGAAATTGCCAGTGCTAGTGTTCATTCACGGCGGAGCCTACTATTACGGAAGCAAGTGGCAATACGATCCCGAATTTCTGATCAAAAAGAATGTTATTGTTGTAGTCATTAATTATAGACTTGGTGTACTTGGGTTTCTTTGCGTCAATGGCGTAGCTAACCTAGGTCTAAAAGATCAGGTAGCGGCTTTGAAATGGATTAAAAAGAACATCGCTGCATTCGGTGGAGATCCCGATAACGTGACAATATCTGGACAGAGTGCTGGAGCCAGTGCTGCTGCGATGCACCTTCTATCTAAAACTAGTAAAGGTTTATTTCATAAAGCGATTTTACTAAGCGGTACACCAATAACGCCATGGGCTTACAATGTAGAACCGGAGAAACCAGCTTTCGAAGACGCTGCAGGACTTGGAGCAGTTAACCACGAAGAGGATGTTTATAACATTTTTTCAAATGCAACACTTAATAATATACTGAACCAGTGTCGTGACACATCAATTAATCCAAGGTACTTCAAATACTCTCCATGTGTAGACAGTAATTACACAGATCCATTCTTCTTCGATACACCATATAACACAATAGCATCGGGTAACTTTAATAAAGTACCCATTATTTCTGGTTTTGCCGATGTCGAAGGTATGCTATTTTACGGACTAAACAACGAGGAAACATTACGAGACATCGACAAGAATCTAATAGACAAACTACCGTCAGTATTGTCCCGGTGCTCGAGGAATGATAAAAAAGACATTGAAAGTAAATTAAGATCATATTATTTTAAAAGGAAGCTAATTACCAAGCGTTCTGTGAAAGGTGTAGTATCATTTTATTCTGACTGGATTGCGTATTCCACAGCCGATGCATTTTCCAATCTAATGGTTAAATATTCTGATAAACCCGTGTATAACTATATGTTTTCATATGAGGGTGATAGAAATTTTGCAAAATTTATTTTTGGATTGCAAACGAATATGAAAGGCGCATCCCATTCTGATGACATCTTCTACATATTCAAGCCTGGAGGGTTGTCGCTTGTGCTATCGAAGTCGGATGAGTTATTCATTGATAGACTAGCTACGATGTTGACAAATTTCATGAAATTCGGGTAAGTTTTTCAAACATAGCAATATTTTGCATTACATTAATTTTCATAGATAAATCCATGACGTATAAGTTATTTAAAAATTCTAATACCTCCTGTATTTTTCCATTTCTTAGGAGTTCTCACAAGTGTAACTTTAAATTAGATCTTACTTAAAAACGAAACCAAGATGACCCTTATTGCCGTAAAATATCTTGCCTAAAAATAGCACTAGTGACTAGCATTCATGGAAACAATATGTAATGTATGTATGTATGTAAACATATTGGTATCAATGTGAATAGTATAAATTGATAAAATACTTTTTTTCTTCCAGAAATCCTACACCAACGGTAACACGGTTAGTTCCAATCCTCTGGCCACCGACTAACTCAAACAAGTCGCTGTCTTTAAGACTAGATCGAACACTGTCTGTTATAGAAACACCAGAAAGTCATAAGGGCCAGTTTTTCTTAAATTTACTTTGTAAATATGGACAAAAGGGTTACGTCCCATGTGATAGTAAATAATAATAATAAAACATGATTTGTAAATACCTGCTATATAATTAATTTTCTCTATGAAATTTTTTTTTTTTTGTATTTACATATTGAAATAAAATTGTATTGTTGATCTTTTTATTAAGATTTTATCAGTATTTAAATGTGAACATTTTTTCGACAAGGGTACAAAAGAATTTTTGTCAAATAAACTTACTAAAGTTTTAATATAATCTTATAATAATAGTTTCTTCCTTAACTAAGTCGTTATTAAGTGTTGCGTTACGATACTGCTCATACGAACTGTTGTTTTAGATATTTTATAAATAAATACAAATAAAACGGTTTCACATTTATAGCCAAGACATTGAATGTTTCCTCACGGACAAATAGAATATTCTCAAGAGCAACGTTGGTAGTTGAGAGTGTACGGTTGTTAGATTTCCCTATGCAAACATTGACACTGGAGTGTCACCGCCACCACTCCGCGTAGAGCTGGACGGACGGTCGCGGCCGCTCGTACCGAATGGAATAAACTATAAATCAACAAGAGAGACTCGAAGAGAGCTAGGCGAGGCCAACATCTCATCGCGGATTTATAAATATGCAGATCAAATATTAAAAGGAGAGCCACGGGATGATCCCGGTTCCGGCAAAGAGTACAATTTTATGAACAGATCCGAAAGTCGTCTGTGGTCAACGTGGTTCTAAAAACTAATTAATCTGATTTCTTTTTTAAATACTTGTCTGCCAAAATGACTGCATATTATCTAATGGCAAGTACAGTGCAGTCCAAAAACGACAGCCACCGCCATGCAGACGACACTGTTATTCTGGCCTGCAGTAATGCCTCTTCATGCTTCGTTTGTAGGGGTTAATATAGTAGAAGGGAGGCAGCAATCTGACGGGAGGTGATTAACATTTACAAAGTACGGCAAGCACAAGAGTTTTCAATCTTTTTTAGCATCCCTACTGTCGTATTTCTGTGGCTTTGAATACCAGGCCGCGTGGTTTTAAAGTGGAAGGGAGATGATGAGATAAGGTTAAACAAATCTTCAGAACACTCGTCATAATTCAGAAGATAAAATAGGCTGTGTGTCTAGGGCGACTAGGGCGTCAGAGGTATTGAGCTGAACCGCCCCAGAGATATGAATAATCTAGTCACTTAAGTAGATATTTTGTAATCGACCACTGTTGGTTAAGCTGATGATACGAACGAAGATATTAACACGATATGTCAGAAGGCTTTAAAGTGCAGCTGACGGAATACAATAATAGTTACCTAGCAGCAGATTTTTAGTATAAGGCACAATTAATGCAAACAAGAACCGATTGGTGAGTTTCGACAGTTCCAATTCTCGTTCAACGTTTAGCATGTACATTGACTTTATTTTTTTTAAACATGAGGCGTAATGGTGTTGTCAGCCTTTTTTAGGTTGTAATAAAAACAAAAACGGTTAAAATCCAGATACATGTCGCATCTGTTCGTATTCATCTGCGTTGCGTATCACGAGCAGTGCACTGGCATCTTCTCAGAATAAATATTCAATGTTTTCATTCAATTTCTCTCGGCCTTACATTTCTCCTAACAGAATCCGCGCAATACTGTACTGTTATATAAAAGTTGTGGGCTATATCAATTTGTGACTGGGAAATTGTGGCTTATTTTCTATTAGGTCAGTAAAATTGTTTTACTACCCCTGTTTGTTTTTAATTTATTTGATGACATTTGTAAATGGATATTGTGGTTCACGATAGTTCTAAGATAGGTTTGCGGACCCATCCGAGGGTTAATCAATGCTATGTCGCTATTGCTTCGAGTCTTATGAATCTTATGATGTAACAAAATAGTCGATAACGTTTAAAAAAAATTAAATTGTAAACATGAAGCCAATATATATATTGGTTTCTTAAATCAAATACTACAGAAAATATTTATTTAATGTGATTTGATTTGAGTCAAATAGTCTATTTACACGAGAATAGTACAAACGCATTGCAAAGATGAGAATGAGACGTTTTTTGTGCTTCTTTTAATGATTTTTTAATAGAAATAAATATAAGTACAATAAATAGCATTGACGCACACACGTCCCCATGGCGCAATGAATCTGCCTCTTCGGACACCTGCCTCGCTAAGTCACGGCCTCACTGCTTAACACTTGAATAAATATTCATAAAAATTAATTCTTTAATTTGGTTAAATTTAAATGTTAATAATGATAATTAATTTAATTTTTGTAAGATTTTGAAAAGTTTTAAAAATTATAGTAAGTATTTAAAAGACATTCTCATTGAAATGCTACATCGATATGGAAATGGGTTATCAAAAAGCGAATCCGGAATGAGGGAAGATAACGGCTCATTGAATAATTATGATAATTAATGAAAAATCACTGATGCCGCGGCCGCCGGAGAAAAATTTCAATAAATTCGACACGGGGGGTTCGGATGTCGGTTATTATCTCTAGATTTATGTGGCGAGCTGCTTTTTATGTAAAAATTATATAAAATTATGGAAAATTGTAATTTACGTTTTTTTTCTTTTTTTTCCTCGTATAAAAAAATAACTGTTTCAGTGGCATTCATAAATCCTTATATTAGGGATTAAAGTACGAAATTGCCGATTTTTAATATCGACTAGTGCGAATTCAGTTATTAATTATTTTTCCCGCCTTTCGATTTTTCTTTGCTATCGCTGTTTCTGTGACCATGTAAAAACAGAAATTCGCTTTATTTTCGAATACGAGTTCCATGATGGCACCAATCCAGTACAGATGGCACGCATCAGCGACGTGTAGGACTAGGTAGGTACCACAAGTAAACGCCCGATATGTTTTTAGTATATTCGCTTCTGTTTTGGAAATTTTGATCTCAACAGTGAGTCCTTTGGCCAAAAGAAACGAAAGTCGATAACGATGAATTGAAAGCCGTAGTGGCAGCAGATTCATCTCAAACCACGTAGGAATTAGCAGCAGCCTTCAACGTAAATGATAAAACGATACTGCTTCGTTTACGTCAAATTTGAAAGATAAAAAAGCTAGGAAAATGGGTCCCGTATGAACTCACTGAACAACAATAGTAAATTCGCGTCGAAGCTTGCTTTAACTTGTTGATTGGGAACATACATGAGGGGATTCTGAATCGGATTGTCACTTTTAATAAAAAGTTGACCCTATATGATAATCGAAAACGTCTGTCGATGGTCAGATACAGGGGAAACAACCAAAACCATGTCTTAAACGCAAATTGAGTCAAAAAAAGCTGCTTGTGAGTGTATGGTGGACCCGTACAGAAATTGTTCAATACAACATTTTGAGACCTGGCACAACAATTACATTATACGAATGGATGAATTGAAAAAGAAAAAAGAAGACAAATTGCAATTATGATGATGGACAAACTCGCTGTCAAACAATTGGAAGCTCTCCGAAATCCACTCCATACTCACCAGCACTTGCTCCAACTGATTTCCATATTTCCGAATTTGGATTGTTCGTTACAGGGGAAAAAATTCAAATCCAAGGGAGCTGTTAAAAGTGTCTTTACAGAGTTCATCGATTCCCGTCCCCAGGATTTCTATAACAGAGGCATCAGTGAAGTTGCACTAAAATGGCAAAAGTGCATGGGTAATAATTGCCAGCACTACGACTTGTTAAATATATAGTTTTCATTTAAAAAATGTTCCATCTTTTCTATCATATATAAGTAAAACGGCAATTTCGTATTTAAACCCGTGCAATAACCGTCGTTTAGAAATATCTTAAGAAAATCTGCTGCATCTATACAAATAAATAAAATTGAAGTCTCTATTGAATTGAAGTCTCTATTGTGATGTCAAATAACAACTTTTCACTAAATGCTTATGAAGGTATACGGTACTATAACAAAAAAGTCATTTTTAATATTTTTTCTGTCTGCCTTGCTATTTGTTCCAGCGCTAATCTCCGAAACCGTTGGACTAATTTTAACGGGGCTTTCACCGGCAGATAGCTGATGTTATAATGAGTAAGAGAAGAGGTCGCGCAAATAGGTACGTGCTGGGCCCTTAATTCAATTATCTATCGCGAATCAATCTCTCTCGAACACTATTGCTGCGATACACAGTAAAGAAAATACTTAACTCGTCAGGAGCGGGTGGCGACCTTGACCTTGCCCCGTTGACCTGGACTGCAGAATGTGAAGTATTTGTGTTTGTGGAGTGAAGTGTATGTATGTGTGTGTGGCAGCCACAGATACTACAACAGCAAGGACACTATCACTCAAGCAATCAGTTCAGCAAAACACCTGGTACACCAACTCAAGTTATACTTAACAACATTTAACACCATGTATCAAAGCACAAAGCGGTCTGTAATTTAGCGCTTCACCAAACATCAGTAATGAAATCGCGCATACAAGACAAACAAACGCGAGCTCCCTATATCAAAGCACAAACCGGTCTGTGTCAGCAAAGCCGTCGGACTAAGCTAGGGGGGGTGCGGGGGGGGGGGTGCGAGGTTGCACAGCGCCTGCGCGGAACAATTGCCCCCGCGCATATAATACATTTCTAATCACAGCGATCGCGGCATCGTACGATACGGCGAACGACCTTATATTCCAAACAAACATAATCAGAAAAATTAAAAGAAGATAGATATTATTTTTATCACTTTCAACGTATTCTGTTATAAAACTTACTGCAAGGTCGGTTGTATTTCCCACCAATATTAGTGACTAATTAATATGCAGTACGTAATTGGTGAGTATATTATTTCAATGTGTTTCAACAAGTTGGAAGTTTATGTGCATGTAGAGGCTCGTATTAAAATCTCGAGTTTCTCCGTTTGGTAAGACAATAATGTTGCTATTTCAACCAGTTATGTTGCAGCTGCCTGCTTTATACACCCGGCCGTTTAAGTTTAGAAGCGTCGAAGTTGCAGTTTATTTTAAAATATAAATTATATCGAATTACAACTGGGACTGTACTATTATATATTGAGCTGAGTAATAGTGCCATCATGTAACCACCTTTTTTATTAAATAGAAGAAATACCAAACAGGCATGAGAATCAACCGTTATTAAGTAGTCACTGCAGCATGTAACTGTGTACAACCAACCCCAAAAAGACACTACTAGTCTATTTGATGTTTTATGTACTACGTACTGCAATTATTGTGTATTATATACGAACAAAAATTGTGCTCCACTTGATAATGCGGGGCGCGGGGTGCGAGGCACGCGCGCTACGTTCAACTTACTGCTGAAATGTCACTCCTTGACTTTAACTTATTTCTCGAGTTGTTCAAAACAGTATCTCAGTGCATATCTATGAAGTCAAATTTAGCACTCAAACGGGTAATCTCAACAAGTGCCCGCCACAGACTGATGGGTGCGAGTGTATGCACTTGGCATGTTTCAAACAATCTAGTTTAGGCGTTGATGCGTCGTTTCTAGTACGTACTACGTAGAACTTAATACCTCGATGCAGTAGTCCCGACTCATCCTAAGGCCAGTCGTAATATTTTGAGCGCTACTCCTAACAATGAGTTCAAACTTTGCACACATACACATTGTACCTAAATAGCCAGTGTTGAGCAAAATTGGCAAATTTCAATTAAGTACCTATTCAATTACTTTTCTGTTGTGATTTGAGGTATTTTAAATAAAACAATTTCTTAGTGTAATGTCCCTGTGTATATTTTATTATCTATGTTAGTTACGTATAATAATATTAGCTAGTAATAAGACTAGGTCCTTACATATGAAATTAGCATTTTATATAGAAAAAGTAAAACGAAAAATAAGGGTTTAACACTATTTGTATGGTGGTCGCGATACCTACCACTCTTTTATTTTACTGCATAAACACTGACTGATCTCTAAACACGACAAAATTTTTGAAACTCCATTTTTTTGACTTTATGAAAAGTTTCAATCATCATCGTTTTACAAACCATAATATACAGATAACTAAGATTTCAGTCAATTCAACTGAAGAGCTATTTTATAGTATTTTTATCGAACATATGTTCGACGTGATTTTTTAAACTGATAACTTTTTTATTTAGAAACTTATTGAAGTAAAGCAAACGCTAAATGTTAAGTGAACCTTACCACAATATATTAGTGAAAACCGTTTCCAAATCGGTTAAGCTGTTTCTGAGATTAGCGCGCACAAACGTCGGCAAACAGACAAACAGACAAAAATTTTAACAATCATTGTTTTGGGTTATGCTGCGTTGATAAAGGTCCCCAATAATAGTGTTTCTCATATATCTTCTATGTACATACATCAAACCGTTACGTTTTTATTATATGTATAGATTACATATGAAACTAGCGTTTTATTTAACTGGCCACTTTGATCTCAAATATCTGGCGTTTAGTTATGAATTCGAAATTCAAATTTATTTTAAATTTAAGATTGTTTATTTGTTTTTCGAATTTAGCGATTAATTTGTTTTTGCACAATTTGGTTTTTCTTTGAGATCGTTCTTTTCATAAAATGAAAAACTTAAAATGTCGCGTTATTTACGAATATGAGTTGCACCGTAACATCAGCGCTGCGGAAGCAACTCGAAGAATTATTGATGTGTATGGGGAAGCTACTGTAAAAGAAATCGCGGTACATTTTCGTTCAATCGTTTTCACTATGGAAATTTTGACCTACGAAACAAACCACGTGGACGGCCGGAGGCTAGTGTCAATAATAATTATAGGGTCATTATTAACTAGGGTTAATAATGAAGAATTAAAGGCGATCCGTCGTAAACCACGTCACAGTTAGAGGCAGGCTTCGGTGTGAGTGATAAAACAACTTTAATTCACTCAAAACAATTGTAAAATTGAAATGCTGGAGAAATTAGTACCGCATGAATTGACTGAAGTACACCAACAAACACGCATTGAATGCTACGTTACATTACTCAACAGTCACAATAACGAAGGAATTTTGAATCGTATTGATACTTGTAACGTAAAATGGATCCTTTACGACAATCGGAAACGCACACCACAGTCCAAATCATGTCCCAAGCGAAAGTTGACTTAGAAAAAGGGTACTGGTGAGTGTTTGGTGGACCGGTGCTGGTGTCATACACTACAGCTTCCTAAGATCTGGCCAGACGATAACAGCAAATTTATATTGTCAACAATTGTAAACAATGATGGAAAAGCTAGCCGTTAAACAACGGAGACTGGTGAATTTCTCTAGTCCACTGTTGCTTCAAAACAACACTAGACCCCATACATAGACAGACGGTCGCTAAATTTGAGGAACTGCGGTTGCTGTCTCCGACACCCACCATATTCTGGACCTTGCTCCAACAGATTACCACTTTTTTCAGAATTTGGACAATTTCTTGAAAGGAAAAGAATTAAATTCCGATGAGGTTGTCCAAACCGCTTTCAAAGATTTTATTGATTCTCGCTCCCATTATTTTTTCAGCAATGGAATCAATAAACTACCTATAAAATGGCGAAAGCGCATAGATTATAATGGTACATATATCGACTGATTAAATGTATAATTCAATAAAACGCTAATTTCATATATAGGGACCTATTATTAAAACGATAAATTCTAATTTTAAAAAGATAGATATTTAGTAATGGGTAACAGGAAAAATACACAGCAATATAGTCTAAAAATTCTTCGTCTACCACTTATCATCCTAAGCCCTATAGAAAATATTAGGGAATTGAAAAATATACATATATATATATATAATATTGAACAAAAATATGTTCAATAACAATGCATTTACATAACTGAGCTGTTGATTTATTTTCATTTTGAACAAATAAAATGTAAAAATTTTCCACATAATACAGTAAAATAATTAATAGAATTCTCTTGTGTACTTGACTGTACCTCCTAGACACGCACACGTAGGCACTGTATCTTTACACGCTATATACACACATAGGGCCGCGCGCACAAATGAATTGAACTGTCTATAACTACGTTTTGGTAAAAAACTGATCGAGTTTCTTGCAGTCTCTTCTCGATAAGTGGAATATTTGTACATATACCGGTGGTAGTTTTTGATTTTGCCTTCTTAGCTGATAAATCGAATAAAGTGTTTTTGAGTTTGAACCAATATTTTTTGAGGCTGTATATGAAGCTACGACCGCTCAACTACATCCCGTTTACCATAAATAAAAAACCAGTGAGGCCGTTTAAACACAATATATTATTAAAAAAGAAAACAATACAATGTAAGAACAATATTGTAAGAATCACCTTTACAGAACAGTTGGGAGAGGCGATTGGTCACAGCACGAACGCGTCGCTTAGCGCATCGGTCCACTACGCCGCTACGCCGCCACTACGCCAGTACGCTAGTACTACGCCACTACGCATCACAACACGTAGGTACATCGTACTGTGTCACTACAGTACAATGCGTATGCGCAAACTTATGTACTACTGTTAATTTCTACATTTATCAAACAAAATCGAATTCTATTAAATCATAGTCTCTGGCCCCGCCTCTTTTGTCGGTACTAGTTTTAAACCGCAAGTTTTATCAGCATTTTTACAGGTAAACAACTTACGTTTTGTCTTAGCTACATGGAACTACCTTGAAATAACTATAATGATAAATTTTCACGAGATTCAATAAATTTGTTAATGCAAATTATACCAAAATTTGTTCAGTAGTTACAAATCAATATCAGATTATAGATAATTTTGGTTCATATCACATTAATTATTGTATCTGAGACAGTAGAAGGCAAAGACGGGCTATTTTTCGACTATTTTTAATTTCATTATATTATACATTTATTTTTACAAATTTATATTCAGCACACATAAGTTCGTCGAGGACCGTGTTCGTGTCAATTCGCCTCAGGCCATTTCAGCGGCCAAATTTATTCACCAGTGCTCTTAGTGTCGACAGAAAACGACTCGATATACTGACATCTAATTAATATGTTTATAAATGACCGAGCAACCTCGAAATATGTAACTAAATTTATCATTAAATGAACTATAATTTATCGATATTTCCGAATGCAACACTAAAAGCAGTAGTGACCATCCCTAATTCGTATTTCTTAATATTTCTATCCGCATCTCATGTTATATAACTCTATATTAAACATTCACGGTGACACTGTTGCTTTGATACAATAGGCTTATTACAGTTTTATATTATCGATGTTTTAAGTATTATTCCAGTATGTTTTTAAGAAAATCGATAATAATTCCCTTATATGCAGGTTAAGAAAAGTCATTACGAAGATTTATATAAACATATAAAGCAAAATATCGATACCTCAAAGTATATGACAATTTATTTTACTAAATGCATATAATATTATATCTCTATTTGAAATAATTAAAGAGACTAGTTAAAATTTTTGAAACTCCATTTTTTTGACTTTATGAAAAGTTTCAATCATCATCGTTTTACAAACCATAATATACAGATAACTAAGATTTCAGTCAATTCAACTGAAGAGCTATTTTATAGTATTTTTATCGAACATATGTTCGACGTGATTTTTTAAACTGATAACTTTTTTATTTAGAAACTTATTGAAGTAAAGCAAACGCTAAATGTTAAGTGAACCTTACCACAATATATTAGTGAAAACCGTTTCCAAATCGGTTAAGCTGTTTCTGAGATTAGCGCGCACAAACGTCGGCAAACAGACAAACAGACAAAAATTTTAACAATCATTGTTTTGGGTTATGCTGCGTTGATAAAGGTCCCCAATAATAGTGTTTCTCATATATCTTCTATGTACATACATCAAACCGTTACGTTTTTATTATATGTATAGATTACATATGAAACTAGCGTTTTATTTAACTGGCCACTTTGATCTCAAATATCTGGCGTTTAGTTATGAATTCGAAATTCAAATTTATTTTAAATTTAAGATTGTTTATTTGTTTTTCGAATTTAGCGATTAATTTGTTTTTGCACAATTTGGTTTTTCTTTGAGATCGTTCTTTTCATAAAATGAAAAACTTAAAATGTCGCGTTATTTACGAATATGAGTTGCACCGTAACATCAGCGCTGCGGAAGCAACTCGAAGAATTATTGATGTGTATGGGGAAGCTACTGTAAAAGAAATCGCGGTACATTTTCGTTCAATCGTTTTCACTATGGAAATTTTGACCTACGAAACAAACCACGTGGACGGCCGGAGGCTAGTGTCAATAATAATTATAGGGTCATTATTAACTAGGGTTAATAATGAAGAATTAAAGGCGATCCGTCGTAAACCACGTCACAGTTAGAGGCAGGCTTCGGTGTGAGTGATAAAACAACTTTAATTCACTCAAAACAATTGTAAAATTGAAATGCTGGAGAAATTAGTACCGCATGAATTGACTGAAGTACACCAACAAACACGCATTGAATGCTACGTTACATTACTCAACAGTCACAATAACGAAGGAATTTTGAATCGTATTGATACTTGTAACGTAAAATGGATCCTTTACGACAATCGGAAACGCACACCACAGTCCAAATCATGTCCCAAGCGAAAGTTGACTTAGAAAAAGGGTACTGGTGAGTGTTTGGTGGACCGGTGCTGGTGTCATACACTACAGCTTCCTAAGATCTGGCCAGACGATAACAGCAAATTTATATTGTCAACAATTGTAAACAATGATGGAAAAGCTAGCCGTTAAACAACGGAGACTGGTGAATTTCTCTAGTCCACTGTTGCTTCAAAACAACACTAGACCCCATACATAGACAGACGGTCGCTAAATTTGAGGAACTGCGGTTGCTGTCTCCGACACCCACCATATTCTGGACCTTGCTCCAACAAACCATTTTTTCAGAATTTGGACAATTTCTTGAAAAAAAGAATTAAATTCCGATAGGTTGTCCAAACCGCTTTCAAAGATTTTATTGATTCTCGCTCCCTTATTTTTTCAGCAATGGAATCAATAAATACCTATAAAATGGCGAAAGCGCATAGATTATAATGGTACATATATCGACTGATTAAATGTATAATTCAATAAAACGCTAATTTCATATATAGGGACCTATTATTAAAACGATAAATTCTAATTTTAAAAAGATAGATATTTAGTAATGGGTAACAGGAAAAATACACAGCAATATAGTCTAAAAATTCTTCGTCTACCACTTATCATCCTAAGCCCTATAGAAAATATTAGGGAATTGAAAAATATACATATACATATATATATAATATTGAACAAAAATATGTTCAATAACAATGCATTTACATAACTGAGCTGTTGATTTATTTTCATTTTGAACAAATAAAATGTAAAAAATTTCCACATAATACAGTAAAATAATTAATAGAATTCTCTTGTGTACTTGACTGTACCTCCTAGACACGCACACGTAGGCACTGTATCTTTACACGCTATATACACACATAGGGCCGCGCGCACAAATGAATTGAACTGTCTATAACTACGTTTTGGTAAAAAACTGATCGAGTTTCTTGCAGTCTCTTCTCGATAAGTGGAATATTTGTACATATACCGGTGGTAGTTTTTGATTTTGCCTTCTTAGCTGATAAATCGAATAAAGTGTTTTTGAGTTTGAACCAATATTTTTTGAGGCTGTATATGAAGCTACGACCGCTCAACTACATCCCGTTTACCATAAATAAAAAACCAGTGAGGCCGTTTAAACACAATATATTATTAAAAAAGAAAACAATACAATGTAAGAACAATATTGTAAGAATCACCTTTACAGAACAGTTGGGAGAGGCGATTGGTCACAGCACGAACGCGTCGCTTAGCGCATCGGTCCACTACGCCGCTACGCCGCCACTACGCCAGTACGCTAGTACTACGCCACTACGCATCACAACACGTAGGTACATCGTACTGTGTCACTACAGTACAATGCGTATGCGCAAACTTATGTACTACTGTTAATTTCTACATTTATCAAACAAAATCGAATTCTATTAAATCATAGTCTCTGGCCCCGCCTCTTTTGTCGGTACTAGTTTTAAACCGCAAGTTTTATCAGCATTTTTACAGGTAAACAACTTACGTTTTGTCTTAGCTACATGGAACTACCTTGAAAT
The DNA here is from genome assembly GCA_033032175.1 of Saturnia japonica. NCBI lineage: Eukaryota > Metazoa > Arthropoda > Insecta > Lepidoptera > Saturniidae > Saturnia > Saturnia japonica. The sequence goes on from CM065318.1 coordinate 18,785,472, forward strand.
AACTATAATGATAAATTTTCACGAGATTCAATAAATTTGTTAATGCAAATTATACCAAAATTTGTTCAGTAGTTACAAATCAATATCAGATTATAGATAATTTTGGTTCATATCACATTAATTATTGTATCTGAGACAGTAGAAGGCAAAGACGGGCTATTTTTCGACTATTTTTAATTTCATTATATTATACATTTATTTTTACAAATTTATATTCAGCACACATAAGTTCGTCGAGGACCGTGTTCGTGTCAATTCGCCTCAGGCCATTTCAGCGGCCAAATTTATTCACCAGTGCTCTTAGTGTCGACAGAAAACGACTCGATATACTGACATCTAATTAATATGTTTATAAATGACCGAGCAACCTCGAAATATGTAACTAAATTTATCATTAAATGAACTATAATTTATCGATATTTCCGAATGCAACACTAAAAGCAGTAGTGACCATCCCTAATTCGTATTTCTTAATATTTCTATCCGCATCTCATGTTATATAACTCTATATTAAACATTCACGGTGACACTGTTGCTTTGATACAATAGGCTTATTACAGTTTTATATTATCGATGTTTTAAGTATTATTCCAGTATGTTTTTAAGAAAATCGATAATAATTCCCTTATATGCAGGTTAAGAAAAGTCATTACGAAGATTTATATAAACATATAAAGCAAAATATCGATACCTCAAAGTATATGACAATTTATTTTACTAAATGCATATAATATTATATCTCTATTTGAAATAATTAAAGAGACTAGTTAAGTATTAATTATACAAGTTACAAAATCATATCGATATATCAAAAGTAAACAATCGATAAGAAAAGAGAGTGATTCCCTCACCGGCTGTAAGCATTGGCACGCAGCATACAGTGTCACGCGTCACGCCGCCTTTACAATTTATATATTTATAACGATATATTTATAATAATATAGGCAGACAGACAGACAATGTACACGACACATATTCCGAAAGTCCACACTAAACTACATTCGAATCATATTCAATACAACTATCCATATCAACGTCTGTTTCCGTTGTGTGTCAGCCCGCAACCCGGAGCACACTTTTCATTTTATATTATTCATTCTCACTTCACATGTATAAAAAAATCACTCGGAATGAGACGCGAGCTTTACCTCCCTCTACCCGCCCACTCCGACGGCTTTTTTTAAATAGTAATATATAGTTTTATTACACATTTTTAGAGAGTTTTTAAATAAGCAGACATGCAAACAGTTACAAATCGAAAGATTATCAAGTTGTAAAAACTAAAGTTAAACCTTTTAACTTGACTATTTTATTTTTATATAACATTGTAAAGTTTGATACGCACGAGCCAGTATGGGGTGTGGGGGGGAGGGAGGGAGCTCTCGTGCTCTTCGAGTTGTTATCACCATAAAGCGACTGAAGCAAACATTTGCCAAGCGATTCAAACACGTGTATATTTATTTGGCGTTCACGTCCCGTCACGAGCGACTAAGGCTTCCTGTGCGTTTCGGTAGCTCCTTGAACGTCCACATCTATTTACAAAGGACGCGATCGCATTGATCTAGTGCCGGGCGAGCGAGACGGCCCCCGCTAGGCTCGGCTCGCAACATGTGTCGGAAAGTTTGAGCCATCGCTTACCATGAGCGGGGCAAGCATTGGCCACGTCGATAGTGTAGTGGCCCCGCACGCGCTCAGTGCCGGCGGTGCGGGCGAGGGTGCGGGTGCGTGCGGGGACGCGGGCGTGGGTGCGCGCGGGGCGGGGCGGTGCGTCAGCGGCGCAGGAGGGCGGGCAGGTCGGCGAAGGCGCACGCACCGAGTCCGGCACGCGACATACGTCGCAACAGGTCGCGCGAGTGCGTCGCGCACGCCTCCACCGGCGAGATCCACTGCGTGCCCTGAGACTCTGTCCGGTCCAACATATCAAACAACACTCATTAACCACTCCTCGAGTACTACTTTCTATCTAGGTAAATTTGAAATGTAAAGCATTATCTAAATACAAAATTTCATCGAAATCGTTGGAACCATTTCCATATGTATCCTTCGTTTGTGGGATGTAAATTAACCCGAGTCCAAATTAAAACTGCTCCGAGATTTCGTTCCGGACATGTTCCACTGAATAAGTTTAGACACCTTATGAAAAAAGTTAAATCACCTAACTGTGAAGTGTGTGGGAAAATAGAAAATGTTCAACACTTGTTGGTGGGATGTGTTAGGTATAGAATAAGCAGAAGTCGTTTCATTTTAAGTTTAGGGTTATGTTCTTTAGATGTAGGTATTTTCCACAGTATACTATTAGTTTATTTACCGTAGAATTTTATGTTGTTTTTTGTTAAATTTGGATATGCTCCGATGGGGCTGGCATACACCAACGGTAAAAACCCCTTAAATAAAGAGAAAAAAAATCCTACTAATCCTACTAATATAATAAATGTGGAAGTGTGTATGTTTGGATGCTTGTTATTCAATTACGCTAAAACGGCTGTACGGATTTAGATGAAATTTATCACACAGATAATCTATTACCCGAAATAACATATAGGGTATTTTTTATCCCGGTAAGAAATAAAGCTTAGCTACTGTTATCCTACAAATATAATACCCATTTATGACTTTTTTTTGCTTTGTCGTGTTCCGAAATCAGCTGATGCATATGCAGTAATATAGCGGGGTGATAGGGATCGTGTCCACCATACACATAGTGACAAACCCATAATGATTTTCTTTTAGTTTGTCGTGTTCCGAGAGCAGTCTGTGTATATCCACTAATATGCAGACGAAGTCACGGGTACTAGCTAGTCTGTTTATATAAGTGGGTTCATCAAAAAGTACCCGTGTTAGAAATAAAGACACAAGTTATTAACAATTTTTATCTTTTTATTTTTCAACATAATCTCCGGTCAGGCAGGGGTACACTTTTCCCAACGTTTCTGTCATTTTTTTAAACTCTGTAAAATATATAATTTCTTAAACTGTTCAAAATACTCTTCAGTCTCGGCGATAACTTCCTCATTCGAGCTGAATTTTTTTCTCCCCGAGCCATTTTTTCATATCTGAGAACAGAACGAAGTCGCAAGGAGCCAGGTCGAGCGAGTACAGTGGGTGCGGCAGCAGTTCATAGCGAAGTTCATGCAACTTGACTGTGACAATACCGGATGAATGTGCTGGTGCGTTTTTGTAATAAAACAGGACTTTCTTCTCAGTCAAATCGGACCGTATCTCCTTTAATTCCTTATCAATAATACACTGTAATATTGCTCCATGATCATTCTTTCTTTCTACAAAAAGTCTACTAAGAATCCCTTCGAATCCCAAAATCGTGGCCATTACCTTTCCAGCCGATGGGACCGTCGTCTCCAGAACATTAAATATTCCGATGTATCTCATAAGCGTCCGAAAATCATTTTTTGACGGCTTGATTACAAATAATTCATTTTTTTCTACTATAAAAAACTTAATTGGAATGCATTGTTTAAATAAACTTTCCTTAAAAAAAAAAAGTAAATTATAGGGAAAACTGCATTGGAATCCGTTACGTAGTTTAAAAGAGTAAGCGTACATAGGGACAGACGCCATGAAGCGACTTTATACTATGTATTAATAAGTAACTTGCTTGATTCAATTAGCTGCTCCTCGCAACAATGTCACCTGTCTTCAAAAACGGGTACCTTTTTGATCAACTTTTATATACAAGAATTGCTCACTTAATAGTATTAGATTAGATAAGAAATGAATATTGGTTAATAAATTTCGTTATGATAACATATTGAATGTGTGTGGTGTGCGAGTTAGTGAGTGAGTTTGTGTGTGTGTGTATGTGTGTGTGTTATTAAATAATGTTGGATTAATTTGGTTTAGTATTAAATTAGTAAGCGAGTGGCGAGTACCGAGTATGGCTGAGTTGAGCGCCTCGCAGACTGGCTCCCGGCGGACCGGCTCGAGCTGCCAACCGACAGGGCTGTCCCACGGGTTGCTGTACGCCAACAAGCTGAACGCGTCCTGCAACACAACACATCATATCGAAATTCCTTAATATCCTCCCTTTGAACTCATATGACCGCATTCAAACGCTAACTTGTTAAAAGAACAACACATACATGGAATGCTGTCAGGAACAACAAATAATTTCAATTTACCATTACATTTTAGATATATGTTCTATGGTTTATCAGACAAAGTTACAAAGTGATACGTATAAATCAGCTTTTAGCAGTAAAAGCGTTGTAAAATCTGAGGCTCCATTAGAAGTCTGGCAGATGTGGAACTGTCTCAATTTTAATGTAAATTTAGCATATCATTAAAACAAATAAATAAAAATAAAATTTACTAGTATTTAAATGTTATTTATTTTATATTGATGCATTATTTACAAAAGGAATAAGTTTTAATTATTCCTTTATTTTAAGTTTAAATTTACTGTTATTCACGAATAACCGATTAACATAAGAAATCATGCTGATACACGAACACACACATAAGGTTGTATGTGTGCGTGTGTGAGTGTGCGCGCGTGTTTTGTCTGTGGGTTTGTGTGTGTGAGCGTGCGCGCGTGTGTAAGGGTGTGTGTGTGTGTGTGTGTGTGTGTGTGTGTGTGTGTGTGTAGTAGATAGAGAAGCGTTCAGTACAGTCTGAAAGAGCAGACTAGATGCGACGCTGTCCGAATGGCACGTAGCGACGTCCCACCAGAAAGCTTCGCCCGTTCGAACGCGCTATAAGATATGAAAAGGAGTGTAGACTTAGAACATACATACCTCGAGCATTGATTTATGATAGACGTCCTGTTGTAGCTTTTGACTCATCGCATATAGTTCCCGTCCGAATGCGAGCATGCGTTCTACGGACGCGCGCGCACCGCAGCCTCCGTCCGCTTCTACGTCACGCGACGGATACAAACATACAAACAATTCACATACAACTTACATACATTACCCAAAAAACTATAAATATCTTTTAGATTTAGAAAAATTAATATAGATTACAAAATTATTTCATAGCATTTAACACAGAATGTTTATATTATAAACTTCAATAAAATATCCCATCAGAGTTTAAAATAAAGATCAGTGCACATTGCATAAGAGATGGTAGTTATCAATCCCGCTCATGCATTCTCAACCATCCCGTCCTGAACTATGTATGTGTTGATGTAAATAATAAATATACTGATCACATAAATCACACAATAATAATATATAAAAAGCCTAAACATACATACAATACCATGCGATTATATTATTAATAATAATGTGTACAATCCCATCCTCATGGAGAGGAATCATGCATCACACTACTACACACATGCAAACCCACAACTTTTTAGTTAATTGTTAGTTAATAGTTTTCAATGAACGGTTAAATTATAAAAACAAACACAATCGATCACTGCTCTGTTTCCAATAAATATAAAATAAACTACACAATCCACACTGTTCAAAAATATCTCAATATGTATGACTTAGAATACACAATTTTGCATGTTTCAATAGTTTTATTAGAACATAAAATAAATCAATTTTAATTAGTGAGAATTAAATAATCCATGTTATAATAACATCAAAAGGACTCCCAATATCTGCACCTCAAATATAAGACAAGACAAGACACACCCAGCGATTACAATGGGCCAAAATATATAATTATATGATGTAACTATTTATGCGGTTAACGTTTTGATAACAAATCAAACTACATATGCTGTACTATGTTGTACAAAATTTGAAAAAGCAGTGATATATTGCATTATAAACAAAACAAAAGCAAAAGTAAATGATTTTCTTAAAGAAAACCAATCATTTTGGCAAAAAATCAGATAAACACAAAATCGGGAAACCAGAAAAGCACACACACAGTGAGATTTACTTTCAAAATTAATTTTTAAAATATATACATTTAATTTTGATTACTCCTTTAATTGACAATATATTGTATTATTTAAAATGAAGTCAAAGCGAGAAGAAAACTTTACTAAACAGTAATGAATTCCGATTATTTAATAACATTTAAAGAGTTTAAAAATCAGTCTCTCTTGCTAATACCTTTCCGAGATATACTTTTTATCCTTTAAAATCGATACATAGGAAAAACAAATTGACATAATTTTCCCTATATAGTTCAAAATGTGTAATAATTTCTAGAATCCCCGAACACAAGCACACTATATATAAAGGAAACAAGGAAGAATTAAATATAAATAGGTTTATATATCTCTTAATTCGACATCACATATATCGAAATAGTTGAAAGAAATGTGCAAAATATTAATAAAGACATTCCAGTAACAAGCTTCAAAGAAATAAAAAACATTTTCTATTAGAAATAACACATGCACGCAAAAATGCAAATAAAAACGTATCTATAAAATATCATGTGAAAATATCGAATTATTTTTCTTTGTGGTGGAATCTTGAAACTGGACGAAGAGCTGACAGGGAAGCGAAAGATGAAATTATTTATATTTTATTAGGGGACAGATGAAAGGAAAAATTATACTTTGATTCTGATTTCACATAAAATATTGAAAATAATACTGATCGTAACTACATATTTAATTTTAAATGGTGTACAGTTCGGCTGCTCAGAGGATACACTCCTGATATAGTGTTACAGCGGACGACAGTTTTAGCCTCACAAAATAGTTGCCATTTTCCACTAGAAATATAAAAGTATTCTAGCTACTCATATTTAGGGTTGCCTACTTTTTGTACAAGAAATAATGTATATTAATTTTAAAAAAGTTTTATAAACATCATGATTTAATATTTTTTAAAAATAAAAAATAGAAACCCCAAATAGCGTCATGTGCTGTAATTTTGTGACGCTAAAACAGTCGCCTGTTGTGACAAACGTCAGGAACGCATTCCCTCAGCGGCCTAGCTGTAGTTATCAAAAAGGGTTAAACAATTTCGACTGAATTTGAAAGCACACCTACATAACGTTTGTATATTTTATCCCCAAAATTAAAGTCTAATGAAAGGTTTGATCAGGGGCCATTTCAATAGTTTCTTTTTTTACAATTGTTTAAACTGAGAGTTTGGCTTGAAATAAGAAATGAAGTATTTGGAAGTGAGAGCAGAATCAGAAAAGTGGGGGTAGAGAAGTAGAGAGCCACGTAGATACACACCCGTGTGGAAGTCGGGCATGAGCGCGGCGACGCTCGCAGTCACCCCGGGCATTCCCTTCATGAGCGGCAACTCCTCCATACCTACAACCACGCCGCGTCACCCACACACCCCTCACAAGCCATCCCCGGGGCTCATCGCCCGCCACTGCCGCTAATAGTGCAGTGCCAGCCGACGCTACGAAACTCGCAGTCGCAGTGCCCTCACACAACTTGTTCCCTCCTTTATTACTTTACAAATTTTCTAAAAGGAACAAGCTTTAAGCTTAGCTTTAGACCCTGATACAAACAGGACACGTAAACGATTGCAAAATTTCCAATTTCTTTTCTAGAGATGAAGGGAAAAGTAAACCAATTAGTAAATATTATTTATGGTAGTTGCATTGCACAGTTTGTAAACATTTATTTGTTTATATTTGTGTTCACGCTCTTACCATGTCCCTACATAGATCATTTAAATCGGACCACTGCGACAGCTTCTTTCGCTACAATGCAAATGAGATGCAAGATAAAAATATATATAAGACAAAGACTTAGAAGGAACCACAGTTTTTTATACAGCCTCGACAAGACAAAACAGTCTGAATGGAACCCATATACCTAAAGCACAGTATGATATAAACCTCCATTTCAAAAATGTATAATTCAACTTAAAACTGAATATATTGATTGACGCGGTCATCTGCGTAAACCCTATACAAAAACTTGCACCTCATTGACATGCATAAGCATTTCCCCCCCTCAAAGTAAAAACCAAACTGTAAAATTATTAAAAATATAATGCTATTATGTGCGGATGATGCGCGATCGATGTGGTGTGCGCTCGAAACGTATACAATAAGCCGTGAGTAGAAACAAGCAGAAATAAATTATCTATAGAGGCATGCGTTTAAATATTGAATACGATAACGTGCATTTAAACAACACGATTTGAATGAAATGTGTTTTGCTTTTAATTACTTAATATTTTGCAATACGCCGAAGACTGCGTCAGAAGATTAGGGGGCCGACTGTGCAATCGTCAAATTACTTTTAAGGGATATTTTTTTGTATTTTGTAAGGTTTTCCGTACAATTCACATTATCCTTCAAAACGTCATAATAATTTCTCAAATAAAGTTACCTGACGATTGAACAATCAGCTGTAAATAATTTACCGTAACCGAATTATATACATCGTAGAGAAAGATAGAATTATTTGAATATTATGAATTTTTATGAAGCTCTTCAAAAATGTCATATTACTTTTTTGTACGCTATTTTTCTGCAGCATCGTCACTTAACATCAATTAATAATATAGACAAACCATAACTTATACATGAATTTTAAAAAGCATTGTAAAGCAAAGTAGAAAATGAAATTCTAGATCAGAAATGTAAACTAAGTCTATCTATCACTGTCAAAGTGAAGTTTCAGGTGTAGTTAACATTTTCCTAGCCAGTTTAATTATTAATTTAATTACAATTTATAATGAAAATGAAATATTTTATATAAGTAAATTGTCATGTTTCTATAATTGATAATACTATAAATTTCAATTGTTATCAAGCATAAAATATGGGTTATATTTATAAATTTTTACCCAACCTTAATTGATTTAATATTATTTTAATCGATTCTCTCAAGAAATGTTATTTTATTATTCCAAATACAAAATAAATTTAATATCATTAAATAAAAAGTAAAATTATGAATTTTTATTATTCGTGAACAATTTATTTTATCGATTCTCTTGTTATGAGCCAAATGTGTACAGCTACATCAAAAAGTGCACGATTTTATTTCAAACTGTGATATTTTACAATCATATTTTACGCCATTTTAAAGCTGAAACCCGTATGTAATATTTCGTTTCACGTGTTTATTTATGCGCGTAATTTTAACACGATATTTTAGTACTTGTGTAAACCTCACACAAATGGGATTTTATTTGATTTAGCAACACGTTTGTTTACATATTTGATCTCGAATTCCATTTCTAACATAAATTTTCGAATACAACAAGTAAGAAGACTTCAGCGATATTTGGATTGCTTTTTTTCATCTTGTGAAATTTCAAAATTGTTATATTAACGTTCATATATTGTCTAAATGACTTAATCCTTGTTCATTCTAAGAAAGCTTGCATGACGCATACCCAAATGTTTGTTCAACAGATGTAGCATAACTTAAACGGGAAGCTGATTTTACGATTATCGATAATTTTTTACAGCCTACTATTATTGTCGATAATACACGATTATGATTTAAATTAATTACGAGTTGTGTAAGGTGTGTAAATTAAAAAACAAAGACAAACTACAACAACAATTAAGATCGCAATCCGGAACATTTAAATTATTGAGTGCCGGACACCAAACGACATTGTATAGTGAAAGTTATTTAGTATTTTGTCGTGCAAAATGTTTTTATAACGATTATCAACCTCAGTGTTTTTTTTTTTTTAATAATAATAATTTTTTTGCCAGTCGAAATGCATATTTTTAGGTTATGTCATAATTAGCACGAGGTAATAATTTACTTACTGCAGATGTATCATGCAAGTCTTCGTACGATGAACAAGAGTATAACGCATCTACGCTACCAAATGAACACAGCACCACCAGCTAAAGTTTATTTAGGTACTAATGTTAACTACTTAAGAAAACCCGATATTATCTTTAAAAAACCTTTAATATGTACTATATCGAGTGTTCAAGAAGGGAATCGTGTAATAAAGTACAATAAACTATTGTAAAATAAATTGTTATAATTTAGGTTTTAAGTTATAATATTAGGTCCTTACATATGAAATTAGCGTTTTGTCGTAGTGACCACTTTGATCTGAAATATCCCCTCTTTAGTTAAGAATTCTAAATTCAAATTTATAAATTCATTTAGCTGGTACATTTGTGTTTTGAAAACAGTCATTCATTTATTTTTTCCTTTGCCGTCGCTTATTACCGCACAATGGAAAACATGAAATATCGGTATATTTACGAGTACGAGTTCTACCGTGGCACCAGTGCTGCAGAAACAACTCGAAGGATTAATCATATGTACGGCGCTGGTGTCACAAAAGAAAGTACGGTACGTTTTTGGTTTCAACGTTTTCGTTCTGGAAATTTCGACCTTCAGAACAAATCCCGTGGACGGCCGGAGACCAAAGTGGAAAATGAAAAATTAAAGGCTATTGTGGAAGCGGATTCATCACAAAGCACTTCAGAGATAGCTGCAGGTTTCGGGGTAAGTGATAAAACTGTATTAATCCACTTGAAGAAAATCGGGAAAGTAAAAAAAAACGATGGGTACCTCATGAATTGAGTGAAGCGAACTTGCAAACACGCGTTGACTGCTGTGATACTTTGCTCAACCGACACAATAATGAAGTAATTTTAAATCGAATCATTACTTGTGATGAAAAGTGGATACTGTACGATAATCGGAAGCGCTAGTCGCAATGGCTGAACCCTGGAGACCCAGCCAAATTATGCTCTAAACGAAAATTGATTCAGAAAAGTTACTTGTGAGTGTTTGGTGAACTAGCGCCGGTGTCGTTCACTACAGCTTTCTAGAATCTGACCAAACGATTACGGCAGATATCTATTGTCAGCAACTGCAAGCCATGAAGGAAGAACTAGCTGCTAAACAACCGAGATTTGTCAATCGCTCTAGGCCACTGCTGCTTCACGACAACGCAAGACCACACACTGCATAACAAACAACCACTAAGTTAGATGAGCTACAATTGAAATGTCTGTGACATTCACCGTACTCTCCGGACCTTGATCCAACAGATTACCATTTTGACAACTTCTTACAAGGAAAAAAATTCAACTCCGATGCGGCAGTCCAAACTGCCATCAAAGAGTTTATTGATTCTCGCGCCCATGGTTTTTTTAGTAAAGGGATCAATGAACTACCTATGAGATGGTAAAAGTGCATAGATAACAACGGTGCATACTTTGATTAATTAAATATATTTAAAAAAAAATGACTTTATATTCCTCCCGTACAAAACACCAATTCCATATGTAAGGACCTAATACATAGGTTAAATATAATCGACATTAACATGCAGAACTAAATAGCGGACAGCAACATAATAAAACAATGATAAATGTAAAATAAATGTAAAGTTTGAATTGTTTGAATGTAATCATAATGAGTGAGAGGGTGATGTGCAAATTATAAAATAAATAAAAGACAAATTAACAAAACATTTACATAATAATTACACATAATTAATAACATATTATGAGTATAATTAAAATATAATAATTTTTTGATAATTATAATTTTTTTACGTTTATTGCTAATTAATGTGTAATATAAAATATACATAATTGAAAAGATTTCATTATCTTTTTCTTTTTGTTGTACCCAAATGATACGGCTAAGCGATTGTACTATACGTAATGGTAACTGATTTTATACATCCATATGAAAAATAAACTGTAATATTCTACACGATCTTGTTCAAAGTTGTATATTTGAAATATATATTACGTGTGTATATGTCCATATATTATCGTAATATGATAATAATCAAATAAATATCAGTTTTCTATTGACTCAATAAACATGTAAAACAACAAAAACTTTGTAAAGTTACAATTGTTACCAATGTCTTGTTGCATTCGAGCAGTTATACATGTAAACAAGTCTGTCCCCCACATAATGACTTAACATCAGGTGAAATGATATTGAAATGCTATACAATAAGAAATATAAAGTTTCAAGTTGTGTGAGTGTGTGCGTGTGTGTGTTGCAATATACCTGCGTGTTCGCCGTTGCTCGCGGGGGCGTTGCCAGGTGAGGGTGCGGACGCGGGCGCGGGGGCGGGACACATGTCGACGTCACGCGGCTCGCTGTCGTCACTCGCGTCGCTGTCGTCGGCCGAGCCTGACGTCACGCCTGGAACAAACGTAGCCCGGTACACGAATCGCATTTACTGTCGAGTGGTTGACAAACGAAAATCGATATACATACTTTCGATTCTCTTTATCATTAAGAATTATTTTCGACCGCTAAGCATTTCGCTGTGATGTATGTCTAGAAGGTTCTATTTCGTTTTAAAAACATGTACTAATAAGCGAGTAATTTTTTAGTTTAAGAATCCCTTCGAATTGAAAGCAATAAAAGATACATCAGACAGGTTCACTAAAATTGTCTCGAACATCCTAGACCTTTTTAAATGGGTATACAAGTAGATGGCAGATCGACCATCCACGAATCTAGTTGGAATATCGGAGCGAATATGGAGAGACAACCGAGTATGATCTACGACAGAACTGTCACCAACTGCACACTGTGAACTGTGTAGAGTATTGTAGTGAATACGAGTGTGTATAATGCTTGTGTATGAAAATAAAATCTTTCAGCACAATACACGACGTTTTAGTTAAAGTAAATGTACGTACGTATATGACTGAAATAGCATCAAAAGTTGGTCACAGGTATGTTTTACCAAGAAGGACTAGACTGTTTTGATTTAATTATAACTGACCGTTAGTGTGGTTGAGGTTCCTTGCGCCGCAGTGCGTCCGGCTCGTGTGCGATATAACCGAGGTGGCAACGCCGTTGCTAGCCGCTCCACCAGCCCCACCAGCCCCACCGCCCACACCGCACATCTGAAACCAGCACCCAACTGATTAGTACGTCGGATTCCGAATGAAATTATCGTCTCCAATGTATAGAGAAGGGTAACCTCGCTGTCTGTCCCGTTCACCATCTCGACGAACTGCCGGCACTTGAGCAGGAACAGCAGCTCGTGGTCGCCGTCGAGCAGGCCCGGATACAGCCGCCGCGTCAGCTCTATCGCTTCGCCGATCCGCCCGCCCAGCACCAGCTTCGACACCCCTGCACAATACATGCTCGAGTACACACCGACCTACGTTTTCACTAATTTAAAAAAAACCTGATGACTTACGCTCGTACCTCCGCATCTATTAACTACAGAAGTATTATTGATGAAAATATCGCGTTTTTTTTAGATAAGCACCATGTATTTAAGAGGTAAAATAATAAATTTCGATGAAAGTGTATCCTGTGGTTTTTGCGAGATGCGCGCACAACGGTAAACCTCAATCAATATATTTACATGACAATTATATAATTTGTTAATTACAATATTGCAATAAGCTATGCAGTTCCGGCTCTGGAGTAAAGCCAAAGGAGCAGTTGCTCTAGCAGCCAAGTGGTGAGAGGGCGCCAGAATACAAATAAAAGTAGGAAGAGAAATATATTTTAATTTATATTAAAAGATAGCGTTGATTATTGAAAAAAGTGTTATATTTATTGAATTGTAATAAAAGCGTTGACTAATCCTTAGGACGCCGAAAGACAAGCTCGAAAGGGCTAGGCTAGGGCTCCAGCACTGTACCTATGTAAAAAACTTGCTTCTCTAGAAAGTTTTTATTTAATAAAATCGAATGAATAACTCTAGTAGAATCATCTTTATCATCCAATACTAAGCATTTTTTTTTTGTATAATGATCAACTAAGAAGAATATAACTATATAAATAGGATAGTTAGCATGAACAACGACAAATTGTAATGATTGGACTCACTTTGTCTATTTTTAATAGAGGGTATGTCCTCTGTGATGGGCTGGGAGGTCGCGCGCGAGAACGCTTGCGCCGTGCTGCAGTACCCGTGGTGCACCAGGTACGTCGATACCATCCTGCGTCATGCCGTATCACAACATAATTATTAATTGTTTTACAATCTAACTAAACCAATTCACTATATTACGCATATATATATGTACCATAACAGCTGAAATATGAGTTAATTAATCTATACTAGTGGTCGCCAAATGATCGAAATTCGACCAGCGACTTTTTAATCATAATAGACTATTTTCTGTTTAACATTTGCAGTATTAACCAAAATGATGAATATTATACCACTTGCTGTCACTTTTCATTGAGTGACAATGTCAATATTTTGGGAGATCTAATTTCAATGGAACTGGTCGGGCTTGGATTCGCGGTATTAATTTATTTAATTTAATATATTAGTAACAGATACATAAATTTTAGCTTTCTGCACTCCTTCTCCATATAAAATTTAACCATGACAAATCTCAAAGTCTTCCGTGCACGCAATACGCTTAAAAAGGTACCGAAAGCTTTTGCTTCACGTATTAATATAATGATATTAAGAACATTATATTCAGCATTTCTTTTTAATTATTACTGACCGGTCGCCTATTTCGTAGAATTACCTATGTAAGACCTGTTGCCATTGTCCCTGTTCGTCTGGCAAAGGGAACTCGTCGATGGCGAGTCGGGTGCGCGCGCGCAGCTCACGCAGCATGTCCTCGATGTCGAACACGAACGGCTGCTGCCCGAAGTTGGTATCGACCACCTCGCCCGGCGTCTGGAGACCGACTGTCGGGTACAGGTTCGGCTGGAAACAATATCAAACATGTCAATCACTATTACCCCAATTACTGTTCCACATACAGCTCTATACGTTGCCAGCGTTTTCTGGTATCACTAAATGGGTAAATATTTTTACCCGACTGCGACAAAGGAGAATTACGTTCTTCGAGCGTATGTACATACATACACCTGTGTCTATTTCTTTGGCACGTTCTGTAGCCTAAACGGTTTAATTGAATTTAGCATAAGGGATGTCGTTAGATTCGTCACAATTGTGAGAGTGGTGACATTGGCAATATAATATTTAAGTACGACATCTGGGAAACAAATAAAAAGAAAAAAGAAAATTTATTTTAATGAAATGTTTTTAATAACTTAGCTTGTTTATAGTAAAGTAGGAACGACCATAGTTTACTAAAATGATGATAATAAAACTTTGGAAAATTGTTTTAAACGTATATATGTTGAAAGTAATACCTATGAATAATTATTTTTATCATTAATACACCATAAAAAGTTATTTAAAAATATCTGTTAATCTAAATACGCCACAAAAACAATGCATTATGGTCCCGTGACGTCATCATTCATTTTATATAACATTTTGTATGATAACAGTGACAAGTGTGACAACTCACTCAAGAGTCTAACTTTCATATTTCCCCAGAATGGTGACGTCAAATTTTCTAATTGGCGTTTCAAAATCACGAGACTCGCAGATAAAAATATAAACTTTCCAAATGAAAAATTAAATAAATAAACAGTTACTTTTTCATATTTGTATTGTTTTAGGCTTTTTATCTGTAGACTATTCAATTATTCAATTATTTACTTTAATTTTTAAACATACAGTTCACTCGCGGACTACATTACAACTTTTTAATAACAATTCGAAATGAAACATTCGACATCATCATCCCATTCAACAGTTAACTGGCAAATTCTCAACGGCTTAAAACAAAGGTATCGTTGCAAAATTAAAAGAAAAACGTCCTTTGTTGGATATAAACTTTCCCTAAAGTTCAGCACAACTACCGCTCCGGCGCTGCTCGTCTTTGGTTTCATCAGCCTACTGTCAGTGTCACATAAGTCTAGTAATTCTGAGAGCTCTATCGGTGACTGGTTGTTCTCAGGTTTATCTCATTTCTGGTTAGATCTCGCAGAGAACCTTAGAATATTGCCGTCTCCATTGTTATTTCAGTGACCTTCAGTACCTATTCTTTAATTCAATTGAGTGATAAATAATAAAATTAATATAGAACGTAGAATATGAAATCAAAACAAAAACAATGCACCAAGAATCAATAGCGTGTCGTCGTGTTACTTTTTAACACGTATCATTCAGTCCAATGATAGAATGAGACAGGTAATTTACATTTTAAATTTTACTATTAATCACCGCATTATTAAAAATGTATATTCCAGTAAGTAGATTTTTTATTAAATACAATTTGTCGAGAAAATTACTTGAAACTACTTTATTATAAGTACATTCCGAGAACAACGTTCGATTTTAAAGACGAGACATAGAAGACTGAGTCATAATCCACAGTTCGCCTGTGCTACAAAATATTCGTAGTCTTTCGGCTCCGCCTATTATAAACTAAAATCAAATAAAGACAAAATTATTATAAACGTCAAGATTATACAAGATATTGTAAATCTCAGTCAATTAAAGCGGTTAAAAGCACACTTATCTTTTTTTCATATGAATATGTTATTGTTGAATTTCCTTCTGGTCAACAAGTCAGAATGTATACACAATCAAGTCGAATGGTTGACACATACCGGTAATCCTCTGAAAGCGATACCCAAATGGTGTCCGTTCTTCGTGTAGAAGCAGGTGTTGTCGACGAGGTTGACCCCGCACCCGATGACGTCACCGGTGGTGAAGGTCGGCCCGTAGGGCTGCCCCGTGCCCGACGAGCAGAACGAGTGTCCGTCGTCACCGTGATAGCCGTACGAGTGCTTGTCCCAGCCTGGGGGAAACCGCACAACAACTTTAACGAGAGACATCCCATTGCCTCCTCGACCATCGTACATCGCCCGCGGACTAGAGACCGCCGCAACTACTTGTGTAAATCCGGCTGATTCTTTGTGTTATATTAAATTTAATAGTAAACTGAAGCGGTCAGGTAAATATATTATTATTATTAATTACGTATAACGCAAGAGCAAAGTGAATCTAAATATGCCATTTTGAAGCCTATATTTAGCCATTTCTGCTGCCGCTTTTCTCTTGACAAATATATAATTGATTAGAATTGCCATAGAAATAGCTTTAAGAAATCAATCTCATTAATAAATATATTATTGATAACCTAGTTATCGCCCTAAGCTCGAAATTCGACCAGCGACTTTTTGATCATAGACTATTTTCTGTTTGACATTTGCAGTATTCAAAAACAATGAGTATTATCTACATCACTTGCTGTCACTTTTCCTTGAGTGACAATGTCAATATTTTGGGGGGTCTAAGTTCAATGGTACTGGTCGGGCTAGGATACGCAGTATTAATTAATTGAATTTAATATATTGGTAACAGATATTATAGATAAATTTTACCTTTCTGCATTCCTTCTCCATATAAACTTTAACCATGCCAAATCTCACAGTCTTCCGTGCACGCAATACACTTAAAAAAGGGTAGAAAGCTTTTTTCGTCACGTATTAATGTATAGATACAAGTATATTAGAGTAAAATCTTACCTGGTGTTAGTTAGGTGACAATGTGACATCAGATGGTAATACACTAAGCCTATAGGGCTACTGGTTACTGGCTCTCAAGTGTAGATGCCGGAATACATCTTTGGGTGGTTGCCGATAAATTGTCAACTCTAAGGTGATAACTAGCCAGGCGGGCATTATAATTTATGCCCGAACGCCAAGTTGCAGTTTCGCCATGATGTTTTTTTTTTTCGAAAGGTCAGGGTCATGATTGTAGTTCATACAAAACTAGTAAACGGGAAAGCGAACATCTCAAATGAAGTGGTGGTACATTTTTGGACCGCCTATTATCACCCTCAGAAACACCAGTCCTAAACGCCACCAGTAACAAGTCCTGAATATATGTATAGTATTTTTGAGACAAAGTTAGAACGGGTCATGTGCTTGTGCGTGTTGCGAATCACATCCTTCTTCTTGGATGTATCACAGCAGCACTAACACTGCTTGTCTGCTGGCCTCCGACGGACAATGTTATAACGATGGTGAATCCAGCACAAGCGTCCACCACCCTCTACTAGGTAAACTTTACGTTCTAACATAAACTGCGCTTTATTTAATCTTTTACTTCAACTAACACAAAATTTAGAAATTTCCAAATATCAAATAATTCACAATTAGGTACTTCTAAACAGCATCACTTTGAAATTTGTAACAGAACGGAGAAAAGTCATTCAGGTCAGCAAAATCGGGATCCGCCAATTCACATTTGGCTGATTACTAAAATACTTTTTTTATTCTCCTACTTACTACTTCGAACCTAATCAGTAACACTATCGGCTGACTGTGAGGTAAAGCCATAAGGAAACCGAAATCCTGAAGAAGTATTCTCGTAATATATGGACCTTGTAATAGATTTATAGAGCCCGTGCCTTACTTTGACCCTGCTGTTTGTTACCTCTAGGTTGGTATTACAAAGCTCACCAGGTAATCTGTTCATGTTGACTCCGTGCGCGGACAACCCGATGCCCATGTAGCCGTCGCGTCCTTTGGACACGATGCGCACTTCAAAATAATACAATCCACAAGCTGCCGGTATGGGATGCGTCGCGCGCACGCTCGCCGCGTCCCTGTGCGTCTTGCCATGACCTGGAAAGAACAACACGGCTTCTGTAAAGCCTTGCCAGTTTACAACCTATTTACTGCAAGAAATTTAAGCAGTGTGCTTTACATACACATATTTATATAAACTAGCGATCGCCCTAAGGTCGAAATTCGACCAGCGACTCTTTGATCATAGACTATTTTCTGTTTGACATTTACAGTATTCATAAACAATGAGTATTATCTACATCACTTGCTGTCACTTTTCATTGATTGGCAATGTCAATATTTTGAGGGGTCTAAGTTCATTGGCACTGGTGGTGTTAGGATTCGCAGTTTTAATTTATTTAATTCAAAATATTAGTAACAGATATTATAAATAAATTTTAGCTTCCTTCACTCCTTCTCCATTTAATCTTTAACCATGACAAATCACGTCTTCCGTGCATGAAATACGCTTAAAATGGCACTGAAAGCTTTTGCTTCACGTATTAAAATAAAGATAGTGATAGAAATTTAAACGCTAGAGGTGTTTATACTTTCTACTAAACTCGTGAAAAAGAAAATAGTTTATATTAACTCCAGTAGTTCTGACTAGCCGGTAGCCGCACACTACCAGTACGAGATGGGTCTGTTTCGATATTAAAATGTTTAAACTCATACAATGTACATTTTCTAAATGTCTTTTTCGGCAATAAATCATTATTATTATTATTTGGAAGTATAAACAGAACCGTAGTGTACCTAATAATAAACAAATTAATTAAATTCTATAAGCTATGTAGGTACCGTACGTACTCTGTTTTAAGGAATGTTCGAAAGGGGCAATCCATAAATTACGTCACACGAATTTCATGATTTTTTCACCCCTCCCCCGTCCTTGTCACAGCTGGTCACATTTGTGAGACCCCCCCCCCCCCTACCTAGTGTGATGTCACATACATATTTTGCAATTTTATAATTAGAAATTTATGAAAACAGCAGTGTTCGGAAATTATTTTAATTTCCATTTAAATTATTTTTCAATAAAATCAAACAAAGGTATAAAAATGAACAAAACATAAAAATTATTTCTAAGGTGCAATGGTGTACTTACATTGTCGATAATATTCTTAAAGTCGGTAACTTATTTTTCTTCGAACTATAAAGGTAATAAGTTTCAAATAATCGAGTTGTAAAAGTTGTTAAATAAAACATTGCTATGTTCGAGATACAGAAGTCCAATTTAATTTTTTCTCTGATTTTTTGACTAGAGGGTTGAGATTTAGTGCAACGGAGATTTTGGGGCTTGAATAGAAGGGAACACATTCTTTCTAGTTTGGGAGGTTTTCGACTTAAAGAAGTTCGAATGTACTTAGATGTAAAATATTATATTTTGAAAAAATGTGATGTCACGAAATTTGGGACCCTTCCCCGCCCCTTGCCACACAATGTCACACTTCGTCGACCCCCTCCCCCTAAACGTGTGACGTAATTTATGGATGGCTTCAAAGCGCGAATTCGGTATTCTCTGGTAACAACATACAACACGATACACATAGTTTTCTCAAAATTTTCTTTTTATGTATCGCGTAACATTTTATTTTAATCATTGCAACTAACCGTAATTCTAAATAAAACACGTATGAGCCACTTGAAAACAGTATATCGATTAAACAAAACATAGAGGAAAGGAACGGTATGTCTAATATAGTGAATATATATATATATTTCAAGATATAAATCTCGGAGTAAACTCGCCCTGAATGAGAGCCAAGTACGCACAGATGCCGCCCGCGCCCGCCGCCGTGCCGCACCGTCACAAACACGGGTAAAGAAATCATAAATACCATCTTTATTCTGAGACACGGACTTCGATGCGGTATGTTTCAAATGATCATATACAAACTGATTATCTTTTTAACCCAAGACGCCAACAGAGGGTTGTTACAAGTTTAACGTGTATAACTAACTGTCTGTCTGTAGCATAACACCCAATAAAAACCGATTTTGACTATATATTTTTATTTAAAGATTGTTTGAGAGTATTATTAATCTATGATTCAAGGAAATCTATTCAACCGTTAAAAGATTATCAGCTCTTTTCTAGTGTGAGCATCTTCCACAGGTCTGATTGAGTCGAGATTTGGTACTCTGTTACTTCAATGGGATTAGAAAAATTTTGATCTGATGCTGCAACGTCATCTGGAATCTATAGGATACCGAACTCCTCAGCAACTTACAGCAGAGATAGTTAGGTATCGTGTTTGGGCTCATTGTAGTGACCACAATGCATGATTAGGTTACTTCCGTCGCGAAGTTTTTATATTTACAGTGTACCTTGTTCAATTTTATTTAGTTTCATCTCGTAAATATTTCTTATTTATTAAAAAATACCAGCAGGGCCCGCGGTTTCGCTTGTTTGAACACAAAAAGTCATTTTTATCAAGGTAAAAAGTATCCTACCTTATTTAGCGATCTAAACTGTGTGCCAATTAATAATATTCACTAGCGGTGTGCCCGCGGCTCCGCACGCGTTTTTTTACGTTGTAGTAGTTATTTAAATCCCGTAATTTGATTTTTACTCATATCGTTGTTAATCATTTAATCTATAAATTGAGAAATGACATACACATCCCGGATACAAAATTTCATGAAAATCGAAATTATAAAAAATAATTTTTTTCGCATTATTTTGTATTTCGCAAAAGCAAGCGGAAATCGGTAAATATCGGCTTTAAAATGGCAAACTCAGATTATGTTTGGTTACATTTTAGTTGGTACGTGACACTAATTTACCATTTCGAAGCAAATAATACTAAGCGATTTCTGCTGTCGCTTTGCTTTTGCGAAATACGAAGAGGTGGCCAGGAGTTTCCTTTTATTTAAAAACTAACTTGACTCTTTGGCGGTATCTTAAATTCTTTATCTGTCGTGTGTTGGTTTTTATTTTAATTCGTTAACTTGTGTTATTTGGCCATATATTTGTCAGCAGTTTGCGTGATGTAGTCTGTCTGTTGTGCATAGGGTTGCCACCCGTATTATATAAAAAAGTGTTATACGTGGTGCTCATTTTTGGACGTAACTTCACCTCAAATCTCAACATTATCAATGTTATTGTCAAAACTTCTTGTTTATTTCGTGTGACGCGATTTGAGTGCATTATGAATAGGTACGATTTATCGGTTCTTTAGATTTATGTTATAATTATTTACGAATAAAGACATCTTTGGCAAAAAAAGTACTACTCCATGTACCTACACCTCAAAACGTAATTTTGAAAATGAAAAATATATGCAAAAACGAATTAATTTAACTTTAAGACTGTAAAGGTTGCTGTGCTATTGTTTAGCAGTGATAATAATTTACTAAAACTTGCGAAAAGCAATAAAAAATGTTTTTAAACATAATAATGAAGAAAAATAAAATGTACTTTATTTTGACACTTTTTACTTTTACTTATAATAAATATCCAATGTATTTTAATTGCCAAAAAAAGGTGGCAACCCTAGTTGTTGTGCACAAGTGAAGTGCAATAACAAGAAATATGCATTTTTAGTTGCCACAAAAACTACCTGCATAGTTTTAACAAGGGAACAGCCATATCGTTAGAGTTATGTTTAAAGATTACATGAAGATGTAGAAAGATATTCAATTCAAGTTACGTTGGCAGAATCCTGGATGAATACAACACTAGTTGCTATTTAATAAAAAGGAGAAGAAAATCTTGGGCTCGTGGCTACAACAAGCCGGAGCTTTCGGTGAATCAAACAAAATATTTATAATTCATTTATAGCATGGCATTTTAACTTGAAATTTACCATCAGGTGAGACTGCAGTCAAGCGGGCTTAAAAGTTACACGCACGCGATAAACTAAAATACTCCGAGATTAGTATACATTTGAGTGTAAAATAGCACGCAGCGGAAGTGTTTGTGATAAATGAATTACCTACTCTATAACAAGGTCATAAACACTTGTAACTACGACTCAGTATATTGGCGATTAATGTTGGTAAGATTGTACAAATGTTTGATCAACCAAACAATTTAATATTTCTAAGACTTTGTATTTATTGTTAGTAATATTATTCCTCTTGACTGTGAGGTGAGCAGAGGTCACTTTGAACAAGAATCATTTCGCATTTATAATACAAAAATACGTAGAGATACCAAATACTCAAATCTTTTGATGAACACATTATGAATTTTCTAATCTATACAATTAATAAAATTGGAGCATTTGTTTGTGATGTCAAAATAAAATGTATTTACTAAATGTACATAATTATATACACGGTACCTATACGAAAAAAAAAACATTTTTGTTTGTCTGTTTTTTGTTCCGGATAATCCACGAAACGGTTCAACCAATTTTGACGGGACTTTCACTTACAGATAGCTGATGTTATAAGGTACGGTAAGGTATAGGCTATTTTTATTTTAGGAAAAAATATTAGAGTTCCGGGTAAATAAAAATTAATTCGGAAAAACTACAATTAGGGGGCGCTTAAATGGCTTACGCTGAGTAAACCATAAGCGATATATTAAATTAATGTATCTACTACATAATTGTAGATCTTAAAAAAACCTACAAAGAATTCAGCGATAGTATATGCCTATCTTCTATATCTATCTTCTATAAGCATTTTTGTCTTTAAAATAACTGGGAGCGATGGTAGCATGATTCAGGCGTGTGCCCAATCGACGGCATTCTGTAGTCCACACGAGCGCAGCCGCGGGCACAGCCAGTTACGGTATATAAAAATAAAATAAAATCATTTCACACCGATAGGTTCTTCTTACATGTGATGGTGGTAGGTTCACCAGCCGAGAATTAAAAAATACCGTACCACAATATTATTAAGCAAAGAAGTAAAGCTTGGTATCGCTGACTCTTCATCATCTCCTACTAATAAAGGAAAGAGGTATTGCAAAGTAGCTCTTAAGATAACGACGACGCCTGTATTTATCTCGAGGAGTCGGTCAAGACCTCCTGTTGGCTGTCGTGCAGTTCATCGGCCCGTATCCACCGGCTCTCACAGCCGACCTTCGATAACACTCGCCGAGGTTCAAGCCGCACGTCAACTGACGACGCAAACATATCCTTCATTAACTCACACATATTATAGAAGCCTCTCGACTCCATTACTGTTCGGCGAATTTTGCAAACTCCTTTCGACTAACAAAACAAATAATAGTATGAACGATAGTTTTAAACCCACATCTTTATTAGATTTAGTAGGTAATGTGTACGCATAACTAGTTTTCATTAAACATTGATTGAACTATCGATTATTCGATTAATATCTGCATATAATATCTGAGTCTCGGTGTCTAGAAAATAAAAGTAATTTGAGACAAAATATAACAAATATGACACATGGCAAACATTTTCAGGTTTACTATTTAATTATCGACATATTACCAATAAGTAATCAAAACGAACAATAGTTGTTTAATGAACACTACGTAAAACGGCACGGTATATATTTTTCCACAATCGTTGGGTTGAATATCAAGATATTTAAACTTGCCTTTAATTCAACTAATTAGTAGTTCCTCCAGTTTATTGCCAGCTCAAGCAAGAGTCACTGAACTCTGAAGAGACGCTTTACGAATTTACGTACGAATTAAAAAAAATCCGTTCTTTAGTCAATTATAAATGTTCATAGTTACAATTTTAAGACAATATTATTTCTTTACATCAATAACTCACTAAGGGATCGATTTGTAATACGTTTTATGAACTCACTTTATTGTCTGTCTGTTTGTTTGTTCTTTACAAATGTTGTAGTTTATTTAAATTAATTTGTCAATCTTTAATCTTTGTCAATATGTTTCTAATAGATTGTAAATTCTCACACACACTAAACAAAAAAGCAGAAAATAATTATTTTGAAAAAAAATCTTTAAAACAATTTAATTATGAAGTAATTAACGTGAAACATGGCGTACGTAACAAGTAGGTGTCTTTGATAAAACTCATGCAACAGATAATAATATCATTTTGCAGTAGAATCAAATCAATATAAAAATTACTTTATTAAACTTAGGCCCTAAGAAGGCACTAACTTATGAACCACTATTACCGGTTCGAGAAACATCATCCCAGTCATAGAGAAGGGCTGGTAAAAAACGTGATTGGATTTATCTTTTCTATAACTGTGTAAATAATGTACATTAAATCAAAAAAGTATCCGATATGGATTGGTTTGTTTACGGTTCCAAATTCATTTTGTTTTTGTTGTTACCTTGGCTCAACTGTTTTCATTTGAACGCGGAGTTTGAGGTGTTTTTAGTTAGATCATATTATATAGTGTGTATTGCCAATTTCATAATGGACAAAAACATCGAACAAAGAGTTTGTCTTAAATTACTTTATTAAACTTAGGCCCTAAGAAGGCACTAACTTATGAACCACTATTACCGGTTCGAGAAACATCATCCCAGTCATAGAGAAGGGCTGGTAAAAAACGTGATTGGATTTATCTTTTCTATAACTGTGTAAATAATGTACATTAAATCAAAAAAGTATCCGATATGGATTGGTTTGTTTACGGTTCCAAATTCATTTTGTTTTTGTTGTTACCTTGGCTCAACTGTTTTCATTTGAACGCGGAGTTTGAGGTGTTTTTAGTTAGATCATATTATATAGTGTGTATTGCCAATTTCATAAATGGACAAAAACATCGAACAAAGAGTTTGTCATTAAATTACTTTATTAAACTTAGGCCCTAAGAAGGCACTAACTTATGAACCACTATTACCGGTTCGAGAAACATCATCCCAGTCATAGAGAAGGGCTGGTAAAAAACGTGATTGGATTTATCTTTTCTATAACTGTGTAAATAATGTACATTAAATCAAAAAAGTATCCGATATGGATTGGTTTGTTTACGGTTTTATTAGTTTTTGTTTACCTTGGCTCAACTGTTTTCATTTGAACGCGGAGTTTGAGGTGTTTTTAGTTAGATCATATTATATAGTGTGTATTGCCAATTTCATAATGGACAAAAACATCGAACAAAGAGTTTGTCTTAAATTACTTTATTAAACTTAGGCCCTAAGAAGGCACTAACTTATGAACCACTATTACCGGTTCGAGAAACATCATCCCAGTCATAGAGAAGGGCTGGTAAAAAACGTGATTGGATTTATCTTTTCTATAACTGTGTAAATAATGTACATTAAATCAAAAAAGTATCCGATATGGATTGGTTTGTTTGTTCAATTTTGTTTTTGTTGTTACCTTGGCTCAACTGTTTTCATTTGAACGCGGAGTTTGAGGTGTTTTTAGTTAGATCATATTATATAGTGTGTATTGCCAATTTCATAATGGACAAAAACATCGAACAAAGAGTTTGTCTTAAATTACTTTATTAAACTTAGGCCCTAAGAAGGCACTAACTTATGAACCACTATTACCGGTTCGAGAAACATCATCCCAGTCATAGAGAAGGGCTGGTAAAAAACGTGATTGGATTTATCTTTTCTATAACTGTGTAAATAATGTACATTAAATCAAAAAAGTATCCGATATGGATTGGTTTGTTTTTGTTGTTACCTTGGCTCAACTGTTTTCATTTGAACGCGGAGTTTGAGGTGTTTTTAGTTAGATCATATTATATAGTGTGTATTGCCAATTTCATAATGGACAAAAACATCGAACAAAGAGTTTGTCTTAAATTACTTTATTAAACTTAGGCCCTAAGAAGGCACTAACTTATGAACCACTATTACCGGTTCGAGAAACATCATCCCAGTCATAGAGAAGGGCTGGTAAAAAACGTGATTGGATTTATCTTTTCTATAACTGTGTAAATAATGTACATTAAATCAAAAAAGTATCCGATATGGATTGGGTTTGTTTTTGTTGTTACCTTGGCTCAACTGTTTTCATTTGAACGCGGAGTTTGAGGTGTTTTTAGTTAGATCATATTATATAGTGTGTATTGCCAATTTCATAATGGACAAAAACATCGAACAAAGAGTTTGTCTTAAATTACTTTATTAAACTTAGGCCCTAAGAAGGCACTAACTTATGAACCACTATTACCGGTTCGAGAAACATCATCCCAGTCATAGAGAAGGGCTGGTAAAAAACGTGATTGGATTTATCTTTTCTATAACTGTGTAAATAATGTACATTAAATCAAAAAAGTATCCGATATGGATTGGTTTGTTTACGGTTCCAAATTCATTTTGTTTTTGTTGTTACCTTGGCTCAACTGTTTTCATTTGAACGCGGAGTTTGAGGTGTTTTTAGTTAGATCATATTATATAGTGTGTATTGCCAATTTCATAATGGACAAAAACATCGAACAAAGAGTTTGTCTTAAATTACTTTATTAAACTTAGGCCCTAAGAAGGCACTAACTTATGAACCACTATTACCGGTTCGAGAAACATCATCCCAGTCATAGAGAAGGGCTGGTAAAAAACGTGATTGGATTTATCTTTTCTATAACTGTGTAAATAATGTACATTAAATCAAAAAAGTATCCGATATGGATTGGTTTGTTTTTGTTGTTACCTTGGCTCAACTGTTTTCATTTGAACGCGGAGTTTGAGGTGTTTTTAGTTAGATCATATTATATAGTGTGTATTGCCAATTTCATAATGGACAAAAACATCGAACAAAGAGTTTGTCTTAAATTACTTTATTAAACTTAGGCCCTAAGAAGGCACTAACTTATGAACCACTATTACCGGTTCGAGAAACATCATCCCAGTCATAGAGAAGGGCTGGTAAAAAACGTGATTGGATTTATCTTTTCTATAACTGTGTAAATAATGTACATTAAATCAAAAAAGTATCCGATATGGATTGGTTTGTTTTTGTTGTTACCTTGGCTCAACTGTTTTCATTTGAACGCGGAGTTTGCGGTGTTTTTAGTTAGATCATATTATATAGTGTGTATTGCCAATTTCATAATGGACAAAAACATCGAACAAAGAGTTTTTTGCGTCGCCAATGAAATTTCGTGTTCGGAGACACTGAAAATGTTACAGAAAGCTTACGGTTAATCGACTTTATCAAAAACACATGCTTAGAAGTGCTACAAAGCGTTCAAAAGCGGTCGAGATATGCTGGAAGATTTGCCTCGTCCTGGTAGACCACTAACGTCAACTGAAGTTAACATCCCAAAAGTGAAGGACATAGTGACTGAAAATCCTCATACAAGTTTGAGAAAGATAGCCGCTGAACTTTCTGTGTCTCATGAGTCGATCCGTATCATTTTATAATAATCACTTTGGTATGAAACATGTTGCCGCTCGGCTAGTATCAAAAAACCTGAATTTTGACCTGAAGATCAAATGGAGACTAAAGTATATATTATTTGAGCGTTATGCGGCATTTAAGAGAGCAAATTCGACGAAAATGGCCAGATTTGTAGATAGAAAACTCTTAGACTTTGCACCACGATAATGCGACTTCGCACAAGGCCATCATCATTGTGAACGATTTTTTGTCCAAAACTCAACAAATACCATCAAGCGACCACCTTATTCACCAGATATGGCTCCAACCGACTTCTTTCTTTTTCCTAATCTGAAATAACCAGTTCGTGGCACCCGATTTCATTCGGTAGAAGACATAAAGGAGAATTTGCGACGAGAACTAAACTCAATTCTGGAAAAAGCGTTTAAAAAATGTTTTGATGATTGGATTACTTTGAAGGTGATAAATTAAATTAGAATCAATAGTTAACATTTTGTTTATTATTGATCTTTTCCCGGTACTTTTTTGACAGAGTAGTATGTAAGCGAAGGAGACATCTCTAGAATGCTCCTCGAGTTGACCGTCAGGCAATAAAATTGTTAGGGCGTGACGTGGACTCTGCCAAACCCATTGGGAAAGAGGCGTTTACATATGTGTAGGTATTGCATGTACCCTATTTTTTTTTTAAACTTTAATCTAAACTAGCGGTCACTCAATGATCGAAATTCGACCAGCTTCTTTTTAATCATAGACTATTTTCTGTTTGACATTTGCAGTATGAACCTAAACAATGAGTATTATATTACTTGCTGTCACTTTTCATTGAGTGTTTTTGCTTCACGTATTAATATAATGATAATTTATAATATTCCACTATAAGGAAATAATTTCAAACTTATATTTTATTTACAAACAGAAAACTCGATCAACTATATTAACCATACCTTACAAGTTTGTACCAATATTTATATATTGGCTGAGGACGTGTGTGCAAACGTTGGGCAAATGTCAAGGCGGGCGCGAGGTCATCACACTCGCGTTTCCCGCAAACAAAGAATACAACGACGCGACGTGTGTAACGGACTCAATTATAGAACGCCATATTTAAAACAATACTTAGTATAAAAACAACGAATACATTATTATTGAGACGTAAATACGAAAAAACGTATCATTTCAAAGTAATCTCAATATTGTATTAATACCCTTTAATGAATAATTTATGTAGCCGTGATGGTCGAACCTTTGTGTCTGATAGTCTCATAGTCAGTCATTTATAGCATGTTATTTGGACACATAGTTTACGAGAATGTAAAATTAAAATAATTTGTACTTGCGGATAGTTTTTTACAGCACAGTTCAAACACAACGACGACCACCGAGAGATCCAAATTCATTGGAGGTCGCCGTTGTCATACCAGACTGCATTAGTATGTCTTTAGGTTACGCCTAGAGGACCCGATGTTGTAAGGATGGAACACACTGGCCGGGAGAAGAAGGTCACGGTACGACAAACATAAATCAACAGAGAACTGTGCCCCATGGTTTCTCCCGTCTTAATTTTATCCGTCAAACACCGCGCCGCCCACATAACCGTGTAAGACTATCATAATTCTTATTTGCGCAAGTACAAATTATTTAAATTTTTCATAATATCTAACTATACTAAACAAAATTTAACGACATAAAATTGTCTTTCAAGATGAAGAAGTAACTTGGCATATTAATGCCATGTCTAAAAATAATGTCTTTAAATCACTTTAATTTTTCAACAAATTTTTGTCTCAAAATACCTTATTGTGGCGTATTTATAGGAGATGCGTATATGCTATCGCTTATTGGAGCGTTTTTCAACCAAGGACCTTCCCAAATTTGATTGCCGCATCCATCGAGGACTACCCCGGGTTCATGGCAATGTTTTTGAGCTTGGTGGATGCCCGGAAGGATTTGGCTGCCAGTCAAAAGCTGGCATACTTTCGAGCCTCACTCACTGCAGAGGCCCGGGACTTGATGGCCCATTTAGACATGGCTGACGATAGCTACCGCACCGCTATGGATTTGCTCGCTAGGCATTACCAGAACAACCGGCGCCTGGCGGATGCCCATGTAACGAGACTTTTGATGCTGCCCCGGGTCACTAAGATAGACCGCCTATGGGTGTATATTTTGAACCCAGTAGTCACCGCATGCAACGCTTTGAAAAAGATAGGCCTGCCTGTTGACCAGTAGTCTTTTTTGTTACTGCACGTCGTGTTAATTTTATTGCCGCAAGAGCTCAAAGTTAGATTTCAGCAATTGTACGGTGGTGATGGAGCCACGTATTTGCCTCCGTTTCAAGATATGCTCAAATACTTGGAGGAAGGTTGCCGTTTGTTTGAAAACTCCGGTTTCGGTAGTCCACCTAAGACTCCGGAGCGGCCACTGGAAGAGCGACATCGGGAAGTGCACCCTCCTATAGAGCTGCGCCGTCCTTCACATCGGGATGACGCACGTCAGGCTGACACGCGCTGCGGCTACTGCCGTGAGACTGGACACCGGGTCTAGATGTGTCCACGGTTTTTGGACAGGAGCGTGAAGGACCGGCGAGGGATTGCCAACGCACGAAAGTGGTGTTACTTCTGTTTGGGATAACATTTATCAAGGGATTGTAGGGAATCCTCACCTTATTCTCACTGCCAGGGTAACCACCACCCGATCCTGTGCATGAATAAGCATGGGGATCGGCATTTGAATGATGACGTACCTGAGCCCCGCATGGGCGGGGTGTCCAGTGCAGCCAGCATGCTGCAGATCACCGTCGGTCTCCAGTGGACCGCCACCGCTCATCGGCGAAGCTCTCCGATCCCCGGCGGGGTGGTTGCTTTCCGACCGGCTGGGAGGGAAGGGTATATATGGCGGTTCAACGATCGCCGAGAGTTTCACCACCCTTGATGGAACGGCCACGTCTAGAGCGCCGTCCCCCCCCCCCCCCCCCCCAATTTGGAAGCCACACAGACTATCGACCACCTAACTCGACGAGGGCTAGTAGACGCCCGGTGTTCGAAGCGGATCAGTATTTGGTTTCCGCCCGGGAGCTGTCCTCTCAGGCTGATAATCAGCCTTACCGCAATTGGCGATGTTAGGTTGGTACCACCCCCTCTCCTACCACAGCCACCCCACCTGAGAACATTCTTCTGCCTACAGTTTCAGTCACGATGTGGAGCCCGTAGGGTAGGTTCACGATTCCTCGCGCCCTTTTGGATTCGGGATCACAGAGCTGTCTTGCATCCTCTTTTTTGGTGGGAAAGTTAGGCCTCCCTTGGAGCTGTTGAGAATTTACCGCCATATGACTTCTCTTTTAAATAAATACAGCTAGTTTGATAAATTGATTGGGGTTAGCGGTTGGATCCGACGATTTATACACAAAGGCAAGAATCCTCGGGATAAAATAGTGTCCATGGGTTTGTCATCTCTTGAACGGCAAGAGGCTCTTTGTTTTGGGTTCGTGTGGTAAAGGCCGAACATTTTGTGGACATCACCGATGTTATGAAACGAGGCTGAACTTTGAAGGGCGCCGTCGCCTGACTGAATCAGTTCCTAGATGAAACAGGTCTGCTACGGGTTGGAGGACGTCTCAAGAATTCTAATCTCCCTCATGGAGCTCGGCACCCTTTGTTACTTCCAAAAGGGGGAGCCTTTGTTAATTTGTTAGTGACACAACGTTATGTTAAAAATGCACATGCCGGCCTCAATGCCCTTCTGGCTACTCTTCAACGGGAGTTTTAGATCTTTTCTGCTAGACGTGTTACTCGAGGCGTCAATTTCAGATGCATGAAATGTTATAGATTGAAGGCTGCACCGGTTCAGTCTAATATGGAAGATTTACCGTTCGACCGTGTCACCGAAACTCGGCCATTTACAGGGGTAGGTAAGGATTTTACTGGCCCATTTACTATCAGGTCATCACCCTTGCGTAACGCGAAGTCGATCGAGTCGTATTTATGCGTATACGTCTGCCTCCATCAAAGCAGATCATTTGGAAGTTGTAAGTGCCCTCAGCACTGAAGCGTTTGTGGCAGCGTTAGGTAGATTTCCTTCCCGCCGTGGGCTAACTTCGCTGATTCGATCTGATTACGGAACCAATCTTAAGGAAATTGTTGATTTTTTGTCTAGTAATAAGAATAGTATTGATTTCGTCTTGTCCAAGATGGGGATAACTTGGAAGTTCGATCCTCCAGCTTGTCCTTACTGAGGTGGAATATTTGAAGCGGTTGTAAAGGTAGCAAAAACGCATCTCTGCCGCGTGATAGGTGAAACTATCTTAACTTTTGAAGAGCTTGCTAGTATATTTTGCAAAATTAAGGCGGTTCTCAATTTGCGTCCGCTCTGTCCACTCTCGTCCGATCCCAACGATTTAGAGGTTTTGACTCCCGGACATTTCTTGATTGGCCAACCACTTCAGGAGTACGCCTTGCCCGAGTACCCCTTCAGGGACGCGAAGATATCACGTTTGACTCGTTTTGAATTATAGCAGCAAATGGCTCAGAGTTTTTGGCACCGGTGTTCTCTTGAATATTTGCACACTTTGCAGCAGCGCGTTAAGTGGACGGACAAGACGGACACTCTTAAGGTTGGAGATCTTGTATTGGTGAAAGAAACCAATTTATTAGCGGACATAATCCGTATGTCCGAGACGGGGGGATGTTGGAAATGTACATTAGCTCGCATCGTGAGATGGCGAGATCGCGGGAAGGCCTGTGATAGGCGGGCTAATGGCAGGTGCAATCATTTTGCGCAGGAGCGCTGCGCCGCCCCGCCCCCCTAGCTCTGCTGGCACGTAGGCCAGTCTACTTCGTGCTTTGGTGAACTCGAGTTTGTTTTGTTTTGTACGCACTACGTCATTCCGGACGTTCGGCAAGCGCTGAGATTATGTGATTTACGGTGGTTGAAGTTTTTGCATTGTATATCTTTGAGTTGGTATCCCAGGAGGGTTTTGATGAACAGATTGCTTGCGTGATAGAGTCCTGTGGGATTTGAGGCTGCACACAGGTACACACAGTTCTACACACACACATACTTCACAATCTGCATTCCAGGTCGTCTTCAAGGTCGTCAAGGACACCGCCAGCTCCTGACTAGGTTAGCCTCTTTTGTTTGTTATTACAATAATTACTGTGTATCGCAGCAATAGCTTCGAGAGGGATTGATTCGCGATTGATATAATTATTGGCCCAGCACATATTACGCGAACCTTCTCGAACAAGTATGATATACAATATATATATATATGTAAATAAATATACTAGCGATCGCCCTGAGGTCGAAATCCGACCAGCGACTTTATGATCATTTTTTTTTTACTATTTTCTGTTTGACATTTGCAGTATTCATGAACCTGAACAATGAGTATTATCTACATCACTTGCTGTCACTTTTCGTTGAGTGACATTGTCAATATTTTGGGGGGTCTAAGTTCAATGGCACTGTTCGGTTGTAGGATTCGCAGTATTAATTTATTTTATTTAATATATTAGCAACATATATTATATATAAATGTTAGCTTTCTGCACTCCATCTCCATATAAACTTCACGTATTAATATATAGAGATATAGTTGGATTAATCGTATCGTTGTTCTCTGTTCCCTTACTCGTCTACAACTTGTTAGGTTGCTTGATGTTCATCTTTACTGCTCCACTTCTTAGAAACGCAGCGTGGAGTTACATAGCTTATAATCATAATCCGTTTCAATAAATAGACCAGTTGACTAGTATTTCGAGAGATTAATGAATTCAACAAACAGACAAACACAGCATCTGTGCACACGTTTATTTCTACTGGGTGCCTATTAATTAATAACATCTAAGTAAGTGATTTGTGGTGCACCTAGACTGAAAATTTTTATATTGTTTGATCAATGACCAACTAAATTTCAGTTATATAAAGTAACGCATGCTTGATTGAACCATAATTGATATGAATTTTTTGTATACGAGGCGTGACTCATCTATCTCATGAATTTCAGGGTTAACATTCTCGTGGTACATATATAATTTCTAAGTTTACTTTGTTAATCTAGCGTAATTACATAGAGAGATGTAAAAAAACGTTTCGTACGATTTCAAACATTTTTTATTATTTTAAAATCACGCAAAAAATATTGTTGATTCGTGTCTTTATTACTTCACACTTTACAACATTTTTATAATATACAAAATATTGCATTGTAGCATTAATTTCAGTTCTATTAATGAAACTTTTATAAAAAATTCAAAGATAAAGGAACGATTTAGTAAGGACATGCAATTTACAAAATATAAGTATAATGTTTGTTCTTTTTTTTAATCTAAATTTTATTTAGGGACTTTTGTCATTAAGGACATGCCAGTCCCATCATAACTTATACCTACTACTTACACAAACAAGAACTATTAAAAAAAACATAAGAGTGTACATATTTCGAAGGAAGAAGAGATAATACATTAACAAAAGAATTGAAAAGAACCACACAGCATTCTGGAATAATCCGATGTCGGTACTGCCAGAATACTGTGGATATACACCCACATTATTCAGAACTTCAACCGTTCAAAATTAAAACGTATTTAGAATTAAATATATCAAAGTGTAAACTACTAAACAGTTTAGTTGTGATGATCGAAACGCAGAAGTTTGTATATAGTGATGTTTATTGCTCATACGTGAGTAGTTTACTCGAATATCTATTGTTCACAAATTTGAACCATCAATGTAATATATAATAGAATACAATATATTCAGCGTAGATTCATGCAACATTTGTAGTATAAGTGCAAAAGATATGTTGACAGCTACAAAGAGATGTAGAAGAACATAACATGCTACCCTCTACGCGAAAAACGCAGCATAGCTGACATACTCACTTTACTCATGATAGCGCAATGCCAAACTGACTCTCCTCATTTTCTTTCTAAAATAAACCTTAAAGTACCAACTAGATCCGTCCTTCAACCTACTTATCATTACGTTAGCCATAGTTCTAACAATTTTAGACAAAAATCATTTATACAATTAATAAAATTGAAATGTCTGTTTGTAATGTCAAAATAACAGCTTTTTACTAAATGCATATACGATACCTATAACAAAACACCCATATTTTTAAATGTTTGTCTGTCTGTCTATTTGTCCCGGGTAATATCCGAAACGGTTGGACCAATTTTGACGGGACTTTCACTGGTAGATAGCTGAATTTACAGGGAGTACTTAACTTAGGCTACTTTTATTTTAGAAAAAGAATTTAAAAAATACTTAAAACCTAAAAAATAAAATAAAAAGAAACTGGTCATAGTGAATCAATTCGGGCGCGTAAATGGCTTACGCTGAGTAAACCATAAGAGATATAGCAAATGAATGTACTACATAATTGTAGGGAATTACAAAAACGTCAGGGAGAGTATACATCTATCTTCTAAGGAACACCCACAATATGCATTTTTGTCTTTAAAATAGCCGGGAGCGGGGGAGCAAGATTCGCGCGGGCATTCTGTAGTCCACGTGAGCGAATCCACGGGCACAGCTAGTTTTATATAAGATCAGCCAGCTTAGTTAACAATCTCGACGAGTTACCTGAGCTTGACTTATTTATTTCCACTAAAAATTTCATAGGAGCAGAAATTTGTAAAAACTGGTTGACACGACTTCCTGACAGCCGTTTTCTTGTGTTTTTTCCTCTTTCTTAATTTTCTTTATTGAATTGTTAATTATACATAATTTATTATAATAATATAACCTAACATAAAAGCAAACGAACATTAATTTAGCCTCAATATGCAAAAACAGATAATTAGTGTATGTATAATAATAAATATTTCGTATTAAATTAGAATTTAAAGACTGTATGTTTTCCAAAATATTTAGGGGGCATATCAGAAGCTTGACAAAAGATTGAAACGTAAAACTGATGGAAATTTTATTGTGTGTTGACAGTGAAACAGCAAGATGAATGACGTGCGAAACTCTCAACACCATCCCATCATAAGGAATCTTATAACACATCCAATCTCTTGTGTGAATCACGCATTATCTTCTCAAATAACCAATCATTTCACCTCAGCTCTGCTGTAGTGAATCAGACGCGGCAAGATAAAACTATCGTCCAGCCGGAATTCGTAACATTTTCAAAACATCGAATACAAATAAGTATACATATGAAAATTATGAAATAAATATAATTTTTAATGTTTTTATTAACTTAGCGGTTTGAGGTAAAGTGAACGTTCATAATATAATTTAATTACATCTTACACAGTAAGCTAAATCTTTAGCCTTGCCACCTTCCGCATTAACTGGAATTGCATCAAGCCGGAAGTTTTGGATCGTAAAGTATATCATTATGATAAGCTTCATAATTAAGAACTCGAACCTGACATTACTAGTGATTTTATAAACAACAAGTAAATAAGACATATAAACAAAGGCATTAAAAAGTTTTAAACGTAACTTATCGTCAACGTAGAATTAGACGATGAACATAAAACGTTCGACTAATAGTGACCACATAGATGTTACTAAAATAGATTTTAAAACAAGGCAAGCACTAATAGATGTAAAATTTAATGTGCCAACATATATAGAATACATAAGAATATTAAATATTCGAACCTTGAAATTGGAATAAATGCGACCTGTTAGTTAAGTTACTTATGCACTGCATTATTATTTGATCTATAAAACTAAATTTCTGCGTACCAGTAAGCTTAAGGAGAAACTGAAAGCAAAGATTCGCTTGTGTTGAACTTACTGTTTGCTGTAAAGATAGATATCAGTGATGAAGTGATGAAACTGATATATTCCTGAGATACTTTAAAGATTGAAAGGCACTTTCAAATTTTATTTTAATTTTATGAGTAATTAACTTTTTCCCGCGACTTCAGAATAAAGTAACTCTTGCGCCATCTATTAAATAGATGTTGCCCTAATTAAGAAACCTTCAAGGGCGTACACACAACAGCTCACCAAACTTTAATCTCAATTACTGGATAAAGGTTATAGAATAAGAACGCATAGGGGACAAAAAAAGAAACATTTTGGTATACATAAATGCATATAGCTATAGTTGGACTGTAAAATAATGTAATAGTGCAAACTATATTAACACACAATGCTATGCTACTCTCTAACTGAACATACAAAAATATTAAACAAATACATATTTCTCAAAACATTACCGACAAGTGAAACTGTACAGTGACAAAGCACACGACAACGACGAAATAAAAAAGAAAAGCGAATCTCAAACAAAGATTAAGGCACTCGAGAGTCGAGACGTCCCTTTTCTCGAGAGCACTAAACAAACAAGTAAAGGACACACTATACACGGTCGCAAACAAACATCTACAACATATTCCTATAAGGGTTCTTCTAATATTACAATTATAATAACAAAAAAGAAAAGCAACTTCAATGATTTTGAAGTGTTCCCTTGTGTATCTTCCAAGTTGAATGATTAATCGGTTAAAAAAAACATTTATTGGAGTATACCATTATGAATGATCAATAAATAAAAAAGAATATTTCGTGTTGTTTAGATATAAAAAGATATGCGATGTTTTGAATAATATTTCGTTCTAGTTTAAAAAAATTTAAGAGTTTAATATTTCATTCAAGGTACCTACTTAAAATTGTTACATACATATAATTGATTTTAAAAAGTTATAATAATTTTTCATCTCGTATAGAAAAACTATTTATAAATAAATGTATTGTTTTCAAACAAACCGGTTTTATCTTCATGCGTTTGACATGAACACGCGATCCGTCAATCGTTAAACTGTCATCGTTTTAGGCTGTTGCTTCATAGCCGTCCGTTATTGGACAAATAATTAGGTAATATTAAAAAATTAATAATTAACCATCCGATAATCGATAATAATTATGTAGGTAATTATTTGCTTTTTTTACTATTCCGTCGACGAAACTCTGAGGTTACGTCTGATTAGGACTTGTGATAGATAATTATTCGTTTCTGGTTCGAAGTTCATAATTGAAACCCAACTTTAAGAGTTTCATCGCTAAAACGATAAAATGAAAATAACCACAAAACGACACCAAATGACGAACGAATGAATAAAATAAACTAATCGTCCTATAATCGAATGAATAAATTTACGTTATTCGTGCATTTTTTTACGGACGACTAGACACTTCGATCATTTTAAATTCTACAAATCGAATATCTTTAAAGCAACATGTGTGTAAGTGTTAGCATAATACATCTGTGAACAAACATAATAGTCCTCCAATATCACCATTTCCTCCTGTACCGTGCATCGGGGTTCGGAAAAATAAAATCACTAAAAATTCATAATAAATTCACAGTGCTAAGAAATCATGGTTCCGAGACAACAGATAATCACGCTAAAAAGGAATCGGCCAATATTGAAGGACTTGATATAACTAATGTGTAAACGTACGATGCATCCAGAGGCGTAAGTGAAGGTAGGGCAGGTGGGGCCGTCGACCCGGGCCCAGCATCCCACCTTACAACAAATAGAGAAAAACCATGGTCCATTAAATAGTTCTGCACACGGGCCCCATACACACCACTTACGCTTCTGTTTGCTCGACGCATGGCGAACGGCGCGGCTTAGGCGGTCTACCGGCCTTCACGGACCTGCTTATCTACACGTGTATTATGCTCATTGCAAAAAATACGAGCTTTGTACCGCAACTGTACTCACTTTCAGCAAATCTAATAAGTTATGTAATATACATGTACGTTACATATTAGAATTCGGGAGGAGACCCGTTTTGCGAAATATTATAAGTGATTCAACTCAACTCGTTGGTAATTATAATTTAGCATAAGCGTTTGCTATTTGAGTTAAATTTAGGGCACTTTCTACTACTGTAGCTGAGAACAGTGATGCATTACAAGAGCTGTCACAGATATCTCGAGCGTCGAGATAGCAAAGTGGTGCTATGGAGCCAAATGTATTCTACGCTATTATACTTAATTTAATACTATTTAAATTATAATAATAACTTAAAATAGTTAAATTTTAATTAATACAAGGCTGACAAGCTATAGTGACAGCTATTGAGGACATGTTTCACGCAAGTACGCGTTCGACACTAGACACACTTGACTTAGTCCTTTCAGAACCAAGGTAGAGACGACGCGACGTGAAAAACTTTGGGAACAATCAATGGCTTGAAATGAACAAAATACATAAAATTAATCTTCTTTATAATTTAGTCATACCGTTACGGAATTTATTCTTATTTATAAAAAGTCTCTTCCTCCTTGTAAGTCCTTATGCGTCCGCCACATCAAAATGTGGAGCTAGCAAAATCTTTTAGAAATTTAAATTACCTATAAAAACTTAATACTCTTCAGTGTTCACTCACTCAACCTGTGAACATATCGAATAGGAGTGCAACAGAAACGGCAAAGTTAAATATGATAGCGACATGTTCGATAAACGATATTGATTCTATGAGTAAAAATACACAAATAATATGAGTAATGTGGAAAGACGTAATGCAGTGAGCTGTTTAGTTAACCTACGAGTAATAAAATAACAAATAGAGTACATTTTGATTGAATAAAAATAGTTTTATTGCTTTGGGTGGATCTCAAAAACACGGCAATTTGACTTCAAAGTCAACTTATCTTTCAAAGTAACGAAACAGCTGTTAATATGTAGACTAGCGATGTGCCCGGGGATCCGCACGCGTTTTTTATTACGCAGTAATTATTTTCATTCTGTAATTTTATTTTCGGTCATATCATTGACAATTCATATAGCCCATCAATTGAGGAATTACATGTACTACCCGTTTACAATTTTCATCAAAATTTGTTGAGAATTATCAATTATTTTTTAAATATTTTAGACGCTTAGTAATATTCACAAAAACAAATAGAAATAACTTTGTAGTATGTAGAACGATCTTCACAAAGACTATGTTATGAAAGGATTTATTAGGAAAGGCTAACAATCGCTCTAGCATAAAACCAATAAACATACTTTTAATAGGCCACGCGACGCTGTGAGTAAAGGACAAAACTACACTATAAACCGAGATAGACGATGAACGTTATTCATCTATCTCGGTTTGTAGCATAGTTCTATCCTTTTCTTTCCGCGTCGCGTCGCTTGGCATTAAAAAGTATGTTTCTGGCTTTGCTGCCGCGAGTGTGCAAAGCAGTGGTGGGAATCAGCGCGTATTGGTACCTACCTTCTGTTGCTAGGCACGCTTGGCCTTGCTACACTGCCTACATCCGAGTGATTACTTCAAATCGAATTAACGTTTCGACACCAATCCCTTACTCGTCACTGTTCTCGGGTTTGTTTTAACAAGTCTCTTTTCAGCACGGTTAACGCGCGTAGTGGATTCTTACGAAACATTACCCAAGGGGGCCATTATATTATTGCTTATGCGTAATTATGTATTCATAATCTCTATACCAAAATGCAATAATCAGCAAAGACAAGAAAGAAAATAGGACAAATGAAACATTTAAATCTAATGTACTCCTAGTTCAGTCCTAATAATATACGGTCTACGTAGACTTCGGGTTTGCATTCGAAAATAGGTAACTAATAACAAATAAGAATTTCAAATTTTGTTTTACAAACGATATTATATAGTTAGTTATATCTATGTTTCAACGTATGTATGAAGCTATGGGAAATGCTGTATACTCCTATAATTAACATACGCATTAGGTATAATACTTATACATAATTATAATATTACTGTATAATGTGTAATGTTGTTGGAGTTTCCATTTAAATAAAATAAATAAATGTCAAAATATAATTATTTTTAAAATGTTGTTACTTTGGTTTCATATTTTGTATACGGAATCCGTATTAATCCACCTTTAATTTGGATAATTCCGAATGCAGGCCTGAAGTCCTCGTATATTAATAAAGGAACGCATTGAATTTAAATGTTTGGGTTGACCTATTTTTCTTTGACGATTATTGCATTTTGATACAAATATTATTATTAGCCGTATGCCCGATGGTTCAATATTTTAGAAATCATAATATTTTTAATTATCTATTAAACTCCCATGGGGTATGGATTTTCAAAAATCACTCTTTAATGGTTACCTGCGTTGTATAAGTTACTCCTGTGGGCTCGACTATAACAAATCTATACTAACATAATAGAGCGGAAAAGCTTTTTATTTATTTGTTTGTTTTTACACGCTAATCTCTAGAAATACCAGTCGAATTCAAAAAAATATTTTTGTATATGATAGCCAGACCCTCGAGGAATAGTATAGGCTATTTAAGATTAGGCTACAATACATATTACATATATATAAAAAGGCCCTTTTCAGGGCCGCATATAATTCAATGCACATCATCTCGTATGTTATTTTTTTTTTGTTTTTGTAAATTGTTTCTATTCAAACTTGGATGTCATGCAACTACATATAAAATAATAATAATAAACTCTCAGATAGCCTTAAATATTGATTTTTGTTATGTAAGTCG
This sequence comes from Saturnia japonica, assembly GCA_033032175.1. Classification (NCBI taxonomy): domain Eukaryota; kingdom Metazoa; phylum Arthropoda; class Insecta; order Lepidoptera; family Saturniidae; genus Saturnia; species Saturnia japonica. Next base: position 18,826,409 of record CM065318.1, read on the forward strand.
GAAGTCGAGGCCCTCCCGAACTGCTTTATCCGCGTGCGTTGGCGTAATCGTTAATGATACGGAAATAATGTTCTACAATAATATTGCTCCTTAGTATATCTAAAAAAAAGTCAGCGATAGTATATGCCTATCTCTTATACATAAGCCACAATAAGGTATTTTGTGACAAAGATTTGGCTAAAATTAAAAAGTGATTTATAAGCATTATTTTTAGACACGGCATATTTAATCTTTACAAATAAAAGTTACTTCGTCATAAAGACAATTTTATGAAGTTAAAATTCCCTCTTTAGAGTATGCTAATTAGACCTAAAGGTTAGGAGATAATGAAAAATTAAAATAATTTGTACTTGCGGGAAGAACAATTATGATAGACTACACGGGTGCGTTGGCGGCGCGGTGTTTGTCGGATAAAATTAATACGGATGAAACCGTGGGGCACAGCTAGTCATATATATTCTGAGAATGTTTATTGGACTTAGTTCAGTCATCTGTGATCCTTATAAATATTAAAGTGAATGTGTACAATGCTTTTAATTATTATACATTTACATGCGTACAGCTTTTATTATTTGTAAATATTTCTGATCGACATCTCCATTAGCAATGTTAATTAGTTATTGTTATTGCGCGATACTTTGTATGGCAGTTAAAAACTGGCATTGTTACAGATGTTGCTTTATTGGTCCAATGCACAGTATATATTAAACACTGCGGAACAACAACAAAGAAGCGTACATACAAAATTACCGGTTTCACATAAGAATCAATCACCGAGATTGGACCGTTACAGAGTCAATCACATACAAGTAATACAACACAATGAATATACGGTGTACAACTATTTTTTTAATAAGTATCTAAAAACGGAACAACACTGGAATACCGAATGAAATTGCATCAGTTTTAAACCAGCTTCATAAAAAAGACTGAGGTTACTCAATTTGAATGTATATATTTTTTTATGGCCATAACTTCTTTGTTTATGAACCGATTTGAATGATTCTTTTTTGTTAGATACCCCGGGGGTACCTCAAGGGTGGTCCCATTTTAATTTCATAGGCATTGGACCTTCGACTTCGAATATACACCAGGGAACTCCTGAAAATCGTTAAAGTTGGTTATCATTTTTGTTAAAAATTGTCTTGTGTATTAGTACAATAATCAGATCAGAATTTTCATGTGAACGAGTTGATCGTGAGACTTGTCAGCATTGCATGTCGGTTGCTCTATCGACGGAGTGTGTATAAATAAAATTGTTTAATAAAAAACACGCACACAGACATACGATACTTTTGCCACCAATTTCTATATGATCACATTGATCACTCAAATAGGCACTTAGCGTGATGAGAATCTAAACGAGCACCATGTCGGTTTCCGACGAGTAACATAACGCATTGCACTGGCAATAACTGTATTGAAACACAAAGCGCATGTCAAGGATTAGGGTCCCGTTACAATAGCGTGAAGGCTTACAACGTTCATATTTTCTATATGACTACGCTCTGCAAGCAGTTGCAGTTGCAGATCCAGGTATACTAGTGATCGCCCTAAGGTCGAAATCATATCAGCGACTTTTTGATCATAGACTATTTTCTGTTTGACATTTGCAGTATGAACCTAAACAATGAGTATTATCTACATCACTTGCTGTCACTTTTGGTTGAGAGACAATGTCAATATTTTGGGGGATCTAAGTTCAATGGCACTGGTCGGTTAGGATTCGCAGTATTAATATATTAGTAACAGATATTATAGATAAATTTTAGCTTTCTGCACTCCTTCTCCATATAAACTTTAACCATGCCAAATCTCACAGTCTTCCTTCCGTGCACACAATACGCTTAAAAAGTGGTATAAAATTAATAAAAGCAAATAAAATTACATCAGTACACCAAAACTACCGGGTCTCACTGAGAGAAGTCATAAACTATATATATTAAGGTAAAAAACTTCATAAACAAAAATCAAAAACTTATTGCAGAAGTCTAAAATCATTAAATTCAAGTAAGTACACATCTCCAAAAAAAAAGTAACGATACACTATTAAAAAAAAGCACGTAAACAAAAACAAATTGTAAAACAATACCAATAAGATGGAATATTAGATGCAGAAACTCAAAAAACATCGATTCGTGAGCGTAAACTAACTGAACTTGACCTCCTATTGGTCGGCTTCGACCTGGATAGGTTTAATGGCGGACGCATATACATACGGCATTGATAAAAAAACGACGATAAACACTCACAGACTGACCTCTTTCACTTAGCCATTTTAGATAACGTGAATGAAACAATCATTTATTGCAAACTAGCTGTGCTCGTGGCTTCGCTCACGTGGACTACAGAATGCCCGCGCGAGTCTTGCTCTCCCGCTCCCGGCTATTTTAAAGACAAAAGTGCTTATTGTGGGTGTTCCTTATAAGTTAGACGTATAGTCTCTCTGACATTTTTGTAGGTCTTTTTAATATCTACAGTTGTGTAGTACATTAATTTGCTAGATCTCTTATGGTTTACTTAGTGTAAGCCATTTAAGCGCTCGAATTGATACACCATGACCAGTTTTTTTTTTATTTGTGCGGAACCCTAATTCTTTTTAAAAGTAGCCTAAGTTACTTCCTATAACATCAGCTATTTATCAGTGAAAGTAAACCGTAAAAATCTGCCCAACCATTTCGGAGATTATCCGAAACAAACAGACGGGCAGACAGACAAAAATTTTAAAATTGTTTTTTTTTTTATTATACTTGACATTACAAACAGACACTTCAATTTTATTTAATCGTATAGATCGGTTGATATTATCAATAAATCAAATATTTTCATGGTTACTTTTTGTATTGATAAGAGATGGCGCTGTCACGATTTTTGTTCTGGGTATTGTTTGATTTTTACATCGTGTTTATGGGTTTGTTTTTATAAACGTATATTGCAAACTTATTTATTTGTATAGAAATAATAGAGATAGACTATTATGAAATGTACTTTGGAATGTTTCAATGAACTTAAGGAATTACAAAGGCTGTTTTTTTCTTATCTCGGTTGTATTTACAATGCCTGACCCCCATTCATATTATCAGTACAACGGTATTTTTAGTGAAAATAAAAAGCATTAACCAAAGAAGAGAAAGATGGCGCGCTACTGATTAAATTTATTATTTTAATTATTTAATTTCAAGAGATTATTTCGATAAGGAAGGTCTCGTAAAAGTTATCTAAACAAAGCAAACAAACTGGAAATATTAAGACTTTCTAAGAAACATTTTTTTAGTTACGTATGTATAACGCTATCGGTTTACCTTACAAAGACGTACATACACATGTTTAATCCAAAACTGTAACGGATAATTCTCTATCACAATAAATGACTGTATGTTGATTGTACTTTGAGGTTATCAGTTTATCACTAATCTAGGACCGAGAGTTGACCCTAATCTGGACGATCTCACAGTGTGTATGACAAACACAATCCATTTTTGTACTGTATCGTAATTTTTCGATATGTCTCATAGCGCAACCCTAAATCGTTACGTATTTACTCTTGTACTAATAAGCACGTAGTTTGGAGTTAAATTACACTCTATACCTTGTCCACCAGGTTAACCACTTTTGACAGCTGCTTTAGAACGTAACTGTTCCAAATTACGTAAAAGTTAACTTTAAAATGAGTTTCAAAATAAATATTCTAACTGCGTTATGTAATTACATTATCTTAATTATGACTTCTTACAAACATTATAATACCGTAAATGTAAAAGGTTTTCCAAGAAAATTATAATTTTTAATCGTATTAAATTTCGTTACATTATATCGTAACTAGTGATGGGTTCGAATGTATTCGCTTTAATAATTTTATACTTGATATATAAATCAGAATCGGTAAATCGAATTCACTCAAATATCAATAAAATATTATAAATTAAACAGAATCTTTTTCAAAACAAATCAATGGCTATATTAAGGGGTTTATATACGAAAATTAAAACAACCAGATGAATATTTATACATACATATCTATTTGTTTATTATTAGTCGTCTTCCGACATGGAACTTTCGTCTGAAGACTCGCCGTCTTCACCTAAATTTATTGTGATTGGTTCTTGCTCTATAATGGTATCGAAGGCCACATCTCTTTCCCAATCCGATAATATTAGTCGTTAATATAATCGATACTAATTAAAGTATCAATAATAGCATTGTCACATTGCTGCAATCACTATTTCCATCTTTCAATAACTGTCAAAAAGTGGTTAACCTGGTGGACAAGGTATAACTTGTCGTTAAACGTGACATTTGCAAAGGAAACAAATCAAGAGAGCAACTTTCACATCGTGGTTTAATCCCTGCATAAGTGCAGGTGAACTGCCTTCCCGAGCGTTTCTTCATACCACAGTTAAGACAAAAGAACCTGTATTTAGAGTGCGGAAGAACGAGCGCCAACACTTTTTCCGCGTAAAGCAGTAGTGGTCCGTTCGGAAGATTGCTTTATTTTTATATAACATACTGCGTAATAGTCACAGTGACTCATGAATCCAGGCATTTAGCGGAGGCTTCCATGTAAGCTTGTCGACAACGGCTGACACTGCTTGAGACATTGTGTGTGAAACAAGAACAAAAAATGTTATGTCAAGAGCTTTTTTATTGGACCCTTTAATAATTAATTTTGGTGGCATTTTACATGATGCTGTTTGGTTCGTGTGCATAAAGAAAGTGTATTATAAATAATAACTAGAAACATGCATTTTAAGTTGCCCCAAAACTCCCTGGTCAGTTTTAACAAGGAAAATACCATTTTGTTGGAACATTGTTTGAACTTTGAAGATTAAATAAATATTTTATCGTCGTGACATGTACATAATTATGTATTTAAACAAGCGTAGTCGTTTAAAAGTCATTAAAACAAAAATAATTTCGCAGTGTACTATCGTAACTAATGTTCTATATCGAGTAATTTTTACTTCGAAAATTATTCAGCGTCAATTTATTTGGCGAAATATTTTAACGAGCCAGTTTATAAAATTTCACAAGTAACTAGACAAAGCGACGGTCCTACCTAAAAACGAGATATAAATGTTTTAGTTTGCTTATTGTTTGTTTATGTGTCTAAGGACAGTCGACGCGACGCGACGTCGACTCGCTTCCTGAACCAAGGAATTTAAAATTCAAATACTACAACAGTATAATAACATAGATACATAACGATATTATTATTCACCATTGTCATAATTAAAACGTACAAAGGAAAAATAACTTTACACTGAAGTATTAAAGTTGCGTGTTTCGTGCACAATCATTAGCATGACCGAGTGCTAAAACATAGATAAAGGAAAACTAATGTTATTTCCAAAGTGTTAGAGTATAGTCTTGTTAGCTAAAAATAATAAGGTGGGGGAGGTTAGTGGGGAGGAGCACGTGGCGACAGGCGACACGACACGATACGATCCACGACTCATACCGACGCGACGACCCAACGCAAGTGAGCTTGACCCAGTTAAATAGACGCACCGTTTCGGTTTCATTTTAAAAGCAAGACCCTTTGAATTGCAGTATGTTATACCTGTGGTTGAAGAGCATTGTTCTCGCTCGAGGGGGTTACTTTACTGATCAAATCTCGGGAAAGAGAGAACCTTAGATTAGATTTAGAAGAAAGATTCGATTCACACTAGTTAAACAGATTCCGCTGGCAAGGTGTACAAAACACTCATGATGAAAGAATTTTTAGAATCGGATCTGTAGTCCCGGATGCTACCGCCTATAAAGATAAACTTAGAAGTATAGAAAAGTAAATGTTTGTTTGTTCGTTCCTTAGCACCCGACAAGGTGTCTAAATTAGTACAACCGTTTTACAATAGATGGCGCACGAGCCGTTTCAATGTGAATACGAGAACGAACGATAATATACCATAAAAAAAGTAAACACATAAAAAATCTATTAAATGTTCTGTTACAGATAATTAATGTAGGGTCAATTCACGGTAACATATCTATTAATTATAATTTATTTCATCGTTTCTACTCGAACGAAGTAATCACGACGCAGATTTGGTGCAATTGCGTCGCGATGCGTCGCTGTCGGTACACTATCAAAGTTTTTGACACTTTTGTCAAATGAAATTATACACAATTAATTAATTTTATTGTATATTCTAATTAATAAGCATTTCGTGCACAAATACGTTTAAACATTTTTTTTTTGTAATAACTACTTTAGTTCGTTTACGCTACCACTAGGAGCGCTGGTAGTAGAAACGAGTATGTGAGAGAAAACAACGCACGGTGGGGTAAAATTTGTCACTAGAGGAAATAGGATTTAAAAAAACTTGTTTTTGACAAAAACTGTTTATGTTCTTTGTTTTAGGTCATAATTATAAGACTTTTGATGTAGGTATATCTTATTTTTAAATAATGTATATTTAAGTAAAAAACGTCTTAGTACATTCTTGTTGTATGGAAGCTGAACTTCAATTAGACCCTGTTGCTTCATCTTAAAATATCTAGAAATCAAACTTACATGGATTGATAGACCTAGTGATAGCTCATCCCACTAATATAGTACATTATCCCCCCCAGCGCGTCGCGTCCCTCTGCCTGTTTTACAAACACCCGAATTTGGCACAGAATCAAGTACATTAAACCCAATTTAAAATGTATTAATTTACATTGGAATGTACTTTTAAGGGGGTCTTAATAAACAAAATACCACGAGCAGACAAAATAAGAAACAGACAAGCCATTAACCACACGCAGCTAATACAAAAGGGATGATTCATGCAATTGTTAATAACGAAAACTGTTTATGTGTATGAGTACCTATTAAATTAGAAAAAATTGATGTAGACAGATGTTGTAATACCATAAAACGCATGTATAATGTAAACGCACGTATTCAAAACGTCTATAGCATTTATTGAAATTATTATACGACGTAAATCAGAAACCATTTGGCAGAATGCCGCGACAATTCTCCACCGAGCTATATCACACATAATAGAAATCTATATAATAATACGTGAAGAGTAAACTTCGGACTACTTTTTACGCATATTACGCATACGGAAGACCGTGAGATTTGGCTTGGTTAAAGTGTATATGGAGAAGTGGAGAAAGCTTAAATTTTTATATAATATATGTCACAGATACATGAAATAAATACTGCGCATACTACACCGACCAGTTTCATACAACTTAAACCCCTCAAAATATTGACATTAACACTGTGAAAAGTTACAGCAGGTGATATAATATTAATTATTTACGTTCATATTGCGAATGTAAAACAGCTATTAGTTTATGATAAAAAGTCGCGGGTCGAATTTGGACCACTGGGCAGGCAACCGCTAGTAAATTTAAAAAAAAAACTTTTACACTTAGGGCGGCTTGAACTGTTTAAAATTATTTAAAATTCGTTTAACTAAACATTTTTAACTTACTAAACGTTTTTAATCTAAATGCATTTAGCATTGTCTTGTACCAAGGCGTTTGAATTTTACATTTAGCTAAATGTATTTATCCTGTCGGCAAAGTAGTTTTGACGTTTCGTTTCTCGCTTGAGTAACAGTTAAACAAGAATTTTAATAAAACCTAAGTTCAATATCCAAACAGTATGCGTTAAAGAAACGTATGTCATATCGCGGTATGAACGTTTTGACATTTTGTATTTGTATTGTATTGTAACAAATATGTAGCGGTACATTTGGTAAGGCGAAATCTCCCTTATAAATTTTTCGTCAGAAAGACTCAAATAAATTGCTCCTTTCAAAAATTTGCCGCATAGGTCTGTTCAAAAACTGTATAATTTCTTCGTCGTCATCAGAGAGCAGCTGATCGGAATAACTCATGTTTATTTCGAAAAAATGGTGAATTTACCCACCATGATAGTTCACTAAACGTGTTTAACGCAGCTAAACAGTGTCCAGAGCGTATTTAACTTTGACAGATCGGTAAACGTATTTAGCGCCTTAAAAGTGTTGGTAAAAGACGCTTGTTACATTTAAATAAAAAATATTGTTTAAATAAAACTTAAACACAATTAAGACAGTTGGTTCAAGCCGCCCTTAGTAAGGCAAATATATTTTTTTAGGTTCTACATTAAACTTACTAAGAGCATTACCGATTTGCCAGACAAAAAAACCAAGAATCATGGTATCGTCATAAAATCAAAGTTAAAACCAATTTATTAAATTAGGATTTTGAGAAGGCACCTGTGTATGTCAAAGCATTACTATCGGTTCAGAAAACATCTGTCATCGATAAGAGTGGCTAAAAACTCGGTCAGGATTATTAATATTTTTGGAACGAAGTTCCTTAAGGGAGCGTTGCGGAGGGGTACCCTAACCGGCAAAAACGTCCGTAACATAAGATTATTTTTGGAACGAAGTTAGAGTAATATAGTTTCAGTAATCATAAAAATATGCTCGTAGCCTAGCGGTCGAAAGCGCCACTGCTGTGGTCGAAGGCCTAGGTTCGAATCCTCGCCTCTAACGTTTTTTTATTTAATCTTTACTTTGGACTTCATTTAGTACTGAGGTAACTTAATTCGAAAATGTATAACATAGAAGACTTAGTATTAATATTTTTTTTATTTGCTGATCATAGAATAACTTTTTTAAACCAATTTGGATTATTCTTTTTTTGTTGGATAGCGGATATCTCAAGGGCGGTGCCATTTTAATTTCATTGGCATTGAATCTTCAACTTCGAAAATGCACAAGGGAACTCTTCAAAACCATAAAATTTATGTATAGTCTGTGTTTGTTGGCAGTGCAATTGACAGTGTGCAATGTATAGTCTACGTGATGACTGTTATTATTTATTATTCATGTAAATAGCTGTTTCTTTGTATATTATTATCATATATTTTTATAAATCATTGTAAATAAAGGTGTTAAAATAATTTTGTATAGTAGTGTTTTTTTATCATACAACTTGAAATTAATATTTTATAATAAGGAACTTCGTTCCTTCTTATCTGGTGTCCACACGGTTTTTTATTTACAATGGCTATACAGACTTCAATCACTTTGTGCCCAATTAACATAATGAATCATACATCCACCGACAAACGTCTAAATACGTCCCTGCACTCTACTAAATTCTCATTCGAAGCCACGCTTCTGTTCGCGTGCAACTTTTTTTTTTTTTTACTATGCAAATATTATTTACCGTCATTCAGTATAATTTTTGGGGATGTAAAGAGAGGGAGTTATTTCCAAACATTAAACTGATTCACGTAATGATCCACCCTATAATAACCTTTCCACAGTAAAACTTGCTCGAGATGGTCCTTGAACTTATTATTCGGCAAATCGGTAATGACCTTCGAACCTAATTTACTAATCCTAACAACACTACACAGTGAAGCCAACTCGTCAACGGCCACATCAAGTCAGCAGTATAACCTTCGATCGATCATTTCCATCAAAGTTTTGCAACAAACGATATACCATTGGAATTGATAAGTAATTGCAAACAATGGAAGCGGACGCAACTACGTTACGTCAAGTCACATCGACTCATGTCAAATGTCAAGTGATTGTACAACTTTCAAAATAATTACTCAGCAATTACTACTATTTACTAAAATACTTTAAACTAAGGATATAGTAAATAAAAATCTGAGTTCACCTCAACTCAATAGGAATATCGTCGCCGCTCGACACTGGGCTATCGATTATGTTAGGAGGGAAGACAGTCTGCAAGACATTTCAACGATATGTTTTAACAGATACCATTATTGTACGCCCTTATAAGGTTATATACATATATGGATTTTTAGTAGTAGCATGGAGATCAATAATCCATCATCCGTCGTTGTTGTTATGCCACCCTGCTCCTGAATATACACTGGCTGAAACGGAATAAACCAAAACAGACACTGTGACAAGGTTTGTGCATGTCATGTGCTACCCAGCACCCAACAAATGATGAGTCTACGTAAATACATTTTCGTCTTCGGCCTGTATAAATTTTACAGTCTACATTTACGAATATTCCATCATAAGTTTGATAGCATTTCAAGTTTGAAAGGATATCCAAAATTACATTAATATAGAGAGGCTTTCATAGCCTCGCCTTATTAATTTAGTGTAGGGTCAGACTGTGCGCTCGATCCCAACACTCTGTGAGGCGCGGGCGCGGGCGCGGGCGCGGGCGTCCAGTGTCCTGTGAAACACATTGCTTCCTAAAGCTGCGTTTACGCTAAGCGAGTCAAACACGAACCGAGCCGTTTCTGTTCGCCGAGTCAAATATACGCTTGCACTGTGACCCCACAACGCAAATCCCTTTGTGTTCGTCAAAAAACTTGACAGTTGGGGGAGCGCAGTCGAGCGCGAACCAAAAGCTCGAGGTGGGCTCGTTCAAGGTACCAGTGCTCGTATTCGTACTCAGCATGTGCTCCACACTTGCTCAGCTCGCCTAGCGTGCACGCAGCTTAAAACCCCACTAGCATGAGTAATTCTAAATCGTGAAGAGGAACAATGAAGGTACAGTGTTATAAAAAGCAATCTACGATCAAATTTGAACAGATATATGGCTTTATTGGAATCTTTTTTAACGAGCATTAGAAAACATCTGTACTCACGAAGCATAAAACTGTCCCCAGATCAGCCCTTAGAACAATATGGAAAAAAGAACTTCCCGAAACTTTCTTCATTTCATTCATACCATTCATTATTGCATATAATTTGATTCGCATTATAGGCGAAGATTGAACGTTCACTGAATAATTCCCTTTCCGCTGCCCGCTAAGCCGGCGACGCTGTGCCACTCGGACTGACTCATAACTCAGACCATACGCTAAAACAAGTACTTATGTAAATCTCAGGAGACATGGACCACTTCTTCATTCACAAATCACACCCCCTTGTCGCCGGGTGCCAACGGAGCGACTGAACACGCAATACATATATTACTACTCGACAAGGACATGTTCTGACCCGATGTTAGCTCTGAAGTACAAAACTATGTACCTGGTCGGGCCATAAGTTCTGTTACAAATGAAAATGCATTTTTTTTTAATGAAGTAATGTAATATTATTAAAATTGATACCTACTTGTTTATTACTCTGAGCAAAAAAAAAATTATATTCGAAATGGCCACCTTTGGCTTTTATATAGGCCTTTTTAACCTGTTTGGCCACGAATCTATGGATTTACGCACTGTTTCCAAGGGAAATTTCGCCACTGCTTGCTCCAGATACACTTTGGCTGAAGATTTCATTCCTTTTCACAAAAATGTAGTTTTGTGACTCCTTGATAAGACACGCCCCATAAAACCATCACTGACGCAGGATGATGACCACGTTGTACCTTTCCGACCATTTGAGCAGCTTCTTTACAACTGTGAACGCACACTTTATCACTTTGCTTATTGTAGTGTTCTTTAATCGTGAAATTTTTTTCATCTGTAAAGAGGATATTTTTATACCTTTCACCTGCGTATCGCGACAGAAGGCGTTTTGATCGATCCACTCTCTTTAATTGTAAAGATTGATTTAGGGCTTGTCCTGTATATCGACGATAAGCACCGAGCTTCAGGTCTTGTTTTATAATACGCGACATCTTCATTTCTCGCGATAAGAATTTTTGCTTCCTAATGGGGTTTCGACGAATTCTGGCTTTAACAGTATTAACAGCTTTTGTAGTTCTAACAGCACGCGGCCACGCTGATCTTTTCTGGTCTTCGACAGAGGAAGTGTCGTTGTATCTGTTGATAGTACGATATACGAACATACGGCTGATACCAAGCTTTTGAAGTGTTTGGAATATGACCGACGTCTCCATACTCACTTTGTGCAAGGCGATCACTGCAATCCTATTTTTTATTTAACACCCCATTCCAATATTGTAATTTGATAATGAACACGAAAAAATATGTGAAATGGTGCAAAATCGAAAGAAGTTTTTAAAATAATATACGTGTACCAAATTCAAAATAATTAGAAAGTTCAAAAAAAGAAAAGTCTTTATATAACAGTATTTATGGCCAGAGTAGTTAGTGTGTTGTGTATATTTAGGATCTAAAGTTAAAAGTAAGATTAAAGGACATTGACTTTTAGATGAACGTCCGCGTTTGAGGCGCTGCTACCACAGACCCGCTATAGTTTCAATACCTACTGTATAATTCATGAAATATATTACTCTCAAGATTAATTAAGACGTGAACGTCTCTTCCGAGCGGACAATACGGCGATCGCGTAGCTCCCAGTGGGCGCTCCGAAAGGCGATAGGCGCAACCCGCGAGGCTAACGACCCGGGAGACACGTTTGCCGATTGCTCATCAGGTTCCTCACGCGGTCTCAATATGACCGCTTTTTATTTACCGGCAGGTATATCGATGCACTAACTATGAAATATTACGTCTTTATTATTATTTATAGTCGTATTAGAAGTTCATTTCAGTCAATTTTCGTGTAAAGCATATTACACAAATGTTATATATAATACAATCACTTATTTATTAGCAATCGCCCTAAGTTCGAAATTCGACCAGCGACTTTTTTCTGTTTGACATTTGCAGTATTCAAAAACAATGAGTATTATCTACATCACTTGCTGTCACTTTTCCTTGAGTGACAATGTCAATATTTTGGGGGGTCTAAGTTCAATGGTACTGGTCGGGCTAGGATACGCAGTATTAATTAATTGAATTTAATATATTGGTAACAGATATTATAGATAAATTTTACCTTTCTGCACTCCTTCTCCATATAAACTTTAACCATGCCAAATCTCAAAGTCTTCCTTCCGTGCACGCAATACGCTTATAAAGATACCGAAAGCTTTTGCTTCACGTATTAATATATACATTACTAACTACTAATTTTAATAATCGAATAACATTGCATTGCTAATTCTCGTTTAATTGTAAACGAAGAACATACTTTAGTTCTTTATAAGAAATTAAGAACTTATTTAAAACGGCCTAAAAAAAAGTCCTCTATACAGTCCGTACTACAAACACAACATTTGAACACTGTTAATGATCCTACCAAATAAGTAATGGTTACAATCTAGATATCATTATAATCGAATGATTGCATTAGTAATAATCCTATAATCACCCACCACTAATATTTGCACGTAATGCTTATTTATACAGGCAGCGGATGGTCGATAATATACGTCTAGTCCTAGGTATCTGTGGTTTTATATATTATTTATGAAATGTAGAAAACTGTTTCGCGACTGAACATACAAGTTCAAATATGTATGGTATAAAATAGTTCTCCTATTGCTCGGTATATTTTATTTATATTTAATATTGTACTGTATCAATATGAACATCCCACATGAAACGAAAAAAAAAGTATAGTATAAAACAAAATCATGTCACCCGGACCATAATAACGAATCGATTTGACATCTCATTTATAGATTATTTATTAAAAGGAAACAAAACCCGACTGTAAAAAAACACTTCACGAAAAAAATGTTTTTTTTTTTTTGAAGTTTTAAAGTTTTTTTTTAATGTTTTTTTTTTTTGTTGAAGTTTTGTAGTTTTTTTTTTTCAAACTTCTTTTGCATCATTGTGATTTGAAACGAAAAAACGAAAGCGACAGTAAAAAGGAGACAGACACATAAAATCATAAGATTTAACGTGGGAGAAAATGAGATAGGAAATTTTTAGGTAATGGTAAAATGGTACAAAAGAGGTTTGTTACCACGCAATAATGAATTTTATTACCTTACCAAAAATGCACGAAACAAAAACTTTTTAGACAACGCTTAAGACATTCTGTTACTGATTGATATTGTGTTAGGTTACCATGGATATTTCAAATTTAATTTTATTACCTCACCAAAAAGGCACGAAACAAAAACTTTTTAGAGAACTCTTATGTCATTCTGTTACTGATTGATATTGTGTTAGGTTACCATGGATATTTCAAATGTGCATTAATTGAAAATGATATTGTGAAAAATGATTGTGAGTACTTGTATGTACATTTTCATAAACTTTAAATTAGTGTGTATTTGATCATTTTCTGACTTAAAAAAACATAAATGTGAAGGTTTCACTACTAACGTGTGAATTGCACACATTTTTTTTTTTTTTTGTTTTTTATTTGATTCCCAGACGTCGTACTCAAATATTATGTAACCTATGTCACTCCCACAAATTAAGACGCAACACCTCGTATGCTAAAATTCATCAAACCATTTAAGCTACAGAGTGTGCCAATGAAATAGCTATTATACATACGTTAGAAAAACATAACCCTCCTTTTTCGCAGTCGGGTAAAAACTAGGTACCTAAGTACATACGTATACATAAACTGCTAAAAATAACCCTTCCTTTTGGTCTTGCCGAAATCGGGTAAAAGTTCTATTACATAAATGAATATCTTAATATTATTGCCTTGGACCTCTTGCCGGTATCTTGGGAAACAAAGTTGAGAATTCCAACATATAAGCGTGGGTTTTCAATGCTTATATTTCATCCGTTGTGTAACTTCCTCAAACTCTTTGCGGCTAACAATTAAATGTTTCTTTTTCATTTTATTATCCACATTTCTTTTATTATATTCTATACATATAGGTCCAGCATCATCGCCACAATGTCACGTAATGCGAAGTGTCGGATGTGGCCAAAGATGGTGATGAGCTAGGTCTAGTGGAGGACTGGCTCTCAAGTCCAGCTGCCGGAACACAACTCTAGGTGCTTGGCGACATTTTCAACTTGATGGTGGCATTCATTGTAGGTATTCCAACTCACGTAGATCGACCCGGAGTCCGTACCACAAGCCTCGTGGCCCAGTGGTATTAAACGCTACTATTGAACCGAGAGGTCGCGGGTTCGATCCCCGCCCATGACTGACTTTGTGTGATGAGCATAAATGTCAGTTGTGTGTGTCTGGATGTTAAATATCTATAGTATATGTATATATATCAACTGTTTAGTTACGATATTACAAGCTTTGCTTAACTTGGAATTAAATGGCCGTGTGTGAAATTGTGTAAAAGTCAAAACGAAAAACGTTACCAACTGAGCAATTATTGGCTACATCTATATAGGTACTCAAATATTATCTGCATTTCTAACGGTGGGGGGCGATTAAGAGATATACTAATGTAATCATTCAATTATGAAGATATCTCGATTATAGCCATTAGTAATTACTAATATTAGAAGTTCGATGATGAGTGATCATTCATAATCGAAGTACCATTCATTAGTAATTGCTAGTGCTAGTTTAATAATTTGATAAAATTACTAAATACGACCGAACGACCTTTTTTCTTTACCTAATTGTTGTGTTCTTGTAAAGAACTTTGTTTACGAATGCGCGACCTATTTTTTTTTAGCTTTCCCCTCTCGCCCATCTCTGGGTAATACATCAAAAACTCCATTATGAATGGATAATTCATATTCGTAATTCGATTATGAATTAACACTCATAATCGAAATATCTCGATTATGTAAATCAATCATAATCGCCCACCTCTAATTTCTATGTAAATAAATCGTCTATTACTCCCAAAGTGGTATATATAATACGGTTATTTTTGGATAAAAAGTTGAGAAAATAAAATGAGTGTATAATTTTTATCTGAAAACGAGTGAGAAATGCGATAGTACAAATTGCACATTATGTAATTTATCCCGTGAAATATGATGATTTCCACCATCACTTTTCAATATCCACAGCGTAGAGCGCCGATTTTGTATGAAGGAATTTTTCGATATAATTTAATTTCAATTTATCTATACTAATATAACAAAGCGGATTTTTTTTTGGTTGTTTGTTTAAACATGCTAATCTCTGGACAACTGGTAGCAGTCGGATTCAAAAAACTCTTTTTGTATATGATAGCCACATTCACGAGGAATAGTATAGGCCAGTGGTCGGCAAACTTATTAGCCAAAGAGCCAAATAGGAACATTACTACAATAAAAAAAATTAGGAGCCAAATAAATATTGATTTTTGTTAAGTAAGTCGGAAGAGGAAGCCCTCCCGAACTGGTTCATCCGCGTGCGCTGACGTAATGGTTAATAATACGTAAATACAATGCAAAAAAATATCGGCTTTTAGTATATCTAAAGAAAGTTAGCTATAGCATATGCCTATCTCTTATACATAAGCCACAATAAGGTACTTTTTACTAAATACATGTGAAAGTATATACTTATAACGAAACACTAATTTTTTAAGATTTTTGTCTGTCTGTTTATTCCGGGTAATCTCCGAAACGGTTGGACCGACTCCGACGGGACTTTCAACCTGGCATCTACTATAGCTAATGTTATAAGAAGTAACTTAGGCTACTTTTATTTTAGAAAAAAGAATTCGGATTTCGCGCAAATAAAAAAAACACTGTTCATGGTGAATCAATTCAGACGCTTAAATGACTTTCGCTGAGTAAACCGTAAAAGATATATCAAATGAATATACTACATAATTGAGGATTTTAAAAGACCTGCAAAAGTCAGCGGGTGCATATTCGCACATTCGGCCAAATGTCACGGTCCACCGTGTGCGCAATGTGCTTAAAAAGGTTTCCGAGTTTACCCTTCATGTATTATAATATATTATAATACAATCAGCGGTAATTGAGAAATTACATAGTACTAGCGGTCGCCCAATGATCGAAATTCAACCAGCTACTTTTTACTCATAGACTATTTGCAGTATGGACCTAAACAATGAGTATTATATCACTTGCTGTCACTTTTCATTGAGTGACAATGTCAATATTTTGAGGGGTCGGGTTAAGATTCGCAATATTAATTTAGATATTATAGATAAATTTTAGCTTTCTGCACTCCTTCTTCATATAAATATATATAACCATGCCAAATCTCAGACTTCCATGCACGCAATACGCTTAAAAAGGTGTCCGAAGTATTCTTCTCACGACAACCCTATCTATATATAGCACCGTGTTCATAATTAAATAATCTTTATTTTAACTTAACTTTAATTCATTAACCAGACTGGTGCAAGTTATTAACAAAAAAATTGTTAATTAATCACATCCTGGACTGAAATTTTTTAGTCAACCCATTTGCAATATATTTATCGACATATTTAATTTAATATAAAATACTTTTCATCTATAAACCAGCTCGTTGAAGGTCGTTGTATACTGGGTTACTGGTCACAATTCCCAGGCTAGGGTTACCAACCACAACCGTACCGTTACGTTAAATCAGATTTGTGTTATTAACTTTACTAATATTCATTTATTGTGCAAAGTTACTGCACTGTGCCTGATGGTATACACAGTACAATCCTAAAACAGTGGTGACCACCGAGAGATCCACAATCCGACGTAAGTCGCCACTATCACACCGGTCTGTGTAAATAGAAACAGGATATGTACCGGCTGTGAATTACTATGATGAGCTTTTCAGTTCACTATATTTATGGTGGTCGCAATCCAGTTCCTGGTTCGTTACTCAGCAGGGTACACATGTGCACGTAAAGTTGGTTTGAGTGACTAAGTCTTATGATGCTTTTTGACCTCCCATAAACCTTTTTGTACACATTTCAACCCCGAGCATGAAAGCGAACGTTGGAAAAGGAAGGCCTAGACGAACGTTCCACGATGAAATCGGGGACGTTTTGAAGAAAGATCAGGTCAAGAATACTTTAAACCGAACAGCATGCATGCCAACTATTAGGATTCATTCAACTATTCGCTACGTAGGTTTTACTTGGAGCAATTGAATATAGGCTAGACTTTTTCATTCGTTTTTTTTTACTAAATATGCACACCTCGCATATACCTTTCTCCTGCTCCGCTGGAAGACTGGTAGAAAATGCTTTTTAGTATTAATTCCTCCACTTGTACTTTTTGGTGCAATAAGAATATACATATAAATGATGAATGATGAAGAAGCGAAAGATGTATGCTAGAAGCTCAGCAAGTGAAAGGACGTGATCTCTGTCTACCCCACTGGCGTGAAAGAGGCGTGATTTATGTATGTATATATAATTAACCCCGTGCCGCATTAAAACTATCCATCTGATTACCGAGTTTGAAACTAGACAACCCTAGCGATGTCCCATTGACCTCGACGACCTCCGATAATCTATTTTTCGTTGTCGTAAGTCCCGAATGCTTTGCGAAGTTTCTTACCAGACAATGTTAAACGTGGCACCTTCGCATGCCCTTGATCTACAACAAAATCTATTTACCCTTGAATAGTAATTACATTAAAAGAAGTTTTATTGTATTTCTTTCTATTCGTTAAATATTAGTAGACGTCAAAACAGACTTTTAAAAGCTTTGATATTCAAGTTGTGGCAAACTTATAGCAAAAACAAATTTGACAAGTACCGAGTAGGATTCGTACTAACAATTATATGTTTTACCTCAATATTGTCCTTACTTTCTCCAAATTCGCCGAGACACGCCGCCGCCGGCGCCGGCGCATATTGTGTGACAAGTATTGTTTTTCGGACACTAGGATGGTACTTTGTAATAAATAACTCTGTCGCGTAATAATTCCATATAAGATACGACTACAGTATGCCCGCGCAAATCTTGCTCCCCCGCTCCCGGCTATTTTAAAGACAAAAATGCTTATTGTGGGTGTTCCTTAGAAGATAGAAGTATACTCTCCCGGTTTTCTTTGTAGGTCTTTTTAATGCCAATAATTATTTAGTACATTAATTTGCTATATCTCTTATGGTTTACTTGGTATAAGCCATTTAAGCGCCCGAATTGATTCACCAAGACCAGTTTTTTTTATTTATGCGGAACCCTAATTCTTTTTCTAAAATAAAAGTAGCCTAAGTTACTCCTTATACTATCAGCTATCTATCAGTGAAAGTCCCGTCAAAATCGATCCAATCGTTTCGGAGATTACCCGGAACAAACAACAGACAAAAATTTTAAAAAATGGGTGTTTTGTTAAAGGTTTCGTATATACTTTCATATGCATTTAGTAAAAAGCTCTTATTTTGACATTACAAACATACACTTCAATTTTATTAATTATATACATGAAATACCTACTTTTGTGCTAAATTTCAAGACCGTAGGCTCCCGGGACATGCCCAATAGACTTGATAATCTGTCGATAACGGAACTTTTACTGTAAAGGGCCGTATCTGTTTATTGCGTTAACCTAGAAACTTGATGTTTTACTCCATAATGCGGCTATAATAAACCTTAGCATTTGATATTAATTTCAAACGTTTTTAACAACCTCGAGCAGTTTTCTAGGAAAAAGGCCTTGACACACTAACAGACAGTCGGGCAACCTACCGATTCCATAAAGGTTCTGTTTTTTTTTTTTCATTTCTTTTCTACCTATACCAGTAGAGGCATGGCACGAAAGTTCTATTAAGCGATGATCAAGCCAAATACTGTAATTCTAGGACGAAGACTGGCTCTCAACACGCCTTTTTTTTCTATAACTAGGATGGCAAACAATCATATGACCCGCCTAATGGTAAGCAGTTACCGTAATCAAGGACACTTGTAGAACCAGATGTATCACTAGCGATTTGCCGATCTTGAACCCTCTTGCCCAAGGAGCACTAGAAACCTTACTCACAGGAACACCAGGTTATTTGGCTGCGATCTTCTGTAGGGTAGGGCTGCCTCCAAGTAGAGAGAAATTAACGGCTTCACCTAAACTTGATAGTGTTTGCTGCCCGGGCGAGGACGAGCAGCCCTACCGTCATAAATCTACATTTCTACTAATATAATAAAGCTGGAGAGTTCGTAATATGGTTGAATGCGTCTATAATGGAAACTACAAGTCATATTTTAAAAAAAATGCAATAGATTGCCCGTTTATTGAACAAGGTTTGAGGAGCGGAGCAAAAGTTTAACGTCAATAAAACGCAGGCCACTGCACTGCTACATACTCTTCAAGTGTAGTGAAAAACAATTCGTTTGCAAAACCACCATGTAACAATGCAACCAGACTTTAAGACTTACATAAACTAAGTTGTATAATGTACAATGTCATAAAAAAATATTTCACCAGACATATTTAACGAAGGCCCCTCCTTCCGTCTCCCCAGGTGCATGCGAAATTAAAGCGAGCAGACAACAAAGCCATAGTAAACTGCCACCCCAGGTCCTTGCCCTGAAGTCTAGACTTCAGGCTGAATTAGGAAAGGTACAACGGGTAAAGCGATCCCCGGGTAATCGCCGACGGAGCCGGTCGATACCTACCCGGGTGCACTCGTCTGTACCAAGCCTGTTTCCTGATTCTCGTCAACTATACATAATAACACAGTGAAGTTTATTTGAACAAAAAAAAAATTATAACTCTGTATCTGAAAATACTAAAATTTAACTTATACAATACTCATGGTGTCCCGCGGCTCTGCCCGCATTTATTACGCAGTAATTAGTTTCGCTTCGTAATTCTTATTGCCATCAATTGAGAAATTATATATATATAAAAATTTCATGAAAAGTGGTAGGCAGATTGATTTTATTTATTTTTTACTTTTTCACGAGATTTGTAAATGTATTATTAACAATCCATATAGCCTATGAATTGAGGAATGACATAAGCTTCCTGTGTACCCAATTTCATAAAAACCAATCAAGCCTTTTTGAATTAAATTCGGACATACAAACATAAACAGACAGACAAAAAATATGATGTTCATGATCAATCTCCTTTAAAATGTCTATCAGGAAATTTAGAAAAAAATCTACAGACAACCACAGATTTTAATAATACCTCGTGTGATGTATGAGCGCAGACGTGGCAATGAAGGTTTATTTGACAACCAACCCATAAATGGATGAAACTAGGATTGAAATTTTGTATGGATTTGGTTTGTTAACTATCGGTTTTGACGTTTATACACAAAATAGCTGATGCCTGCGACTTCGTTTACTAAAATAAAATGTTCCAAAATCAAAACATGTTTTATTCAATTTAGGCCCCAAGAAGGCACTTATGAATGTCAAAACTCTACCACCGGTTAGAAAAACATCCCAGCCATCGAGAAGAACCGGCAAGAAACTCGATCGGGTCTATCAACATGTTATCTTCTTTTTTATTGGTTTACAGTATTCAATTATATATAGTTATTATCATTTTCAGTAGATGTACAGTGAGGTAATCACATCCAGACATCACCATCATTCACGTAATCAGCCACCCTATAATACCCTTCGACAATAAAACCAGCTTAACATGATTCTTGAACTTATTATCCGGCAAATCGGTAATGTGCTTAGGAAGTTTATTATAGAACCTAACACAATTACCTAAAAAACTTTTATTTCTTTTACTAAATCTAAAAGACGGAATGACTATTTTATATTTATTTCTAGTATTGAAACAAGTTCAAAATTATCTTAATTCTTCCGAACATACATTATATTTCCCAAGGTAGGCATCTCCAGTGGATTAAAATTAAATATGATGTGTCCATTAAAGAACACATAAATTATAGAATACTAAATGTGCCCGCGGCCCCGCTCGCGTATAGTAAACAATTATTGTTTATGAAGATATTGTGATATCATCTTTTTTTAGATAATGACCAAAGTATTTAAGGAGTAAAACAAAAAAAAAATTATATAGACTTATCCAGCAGTTTTTATGTTGTGCGTGCACAACAACAAAGCTATACCATTTTATTTATATAGATTGAAACAATTAGTTAAATAGTAATTTTAATTAATTCAATTAAATCCCAGGGTGATAGTCGCAAATGCTATTGGATTACATTAGGCTCATCATCAGTTACACTATGCCGCGCTTCGATAAAAAAAAATGTGGATGTAGTTTACAACGGCAGGCAGATATTCTTCACGTCCTTCACTGATATAAGTGCCTAAATTCAATAAAGTACATTTAATTTTTTATAATGCTCTACATTGATAGATGTCAAATCTATACAATTAATAAAATTGAAGTGTCTGTTTGTAATGTTAAAATAACAGTTTTTTACTAAATGCATATGAAAGTATATACAATACCTATAACAAAAAGCCCATTTTTTTTAAATTTTGTCTGTCTGTCTGTCTGTTTGTTTCGGGTAATCTCCGAAATGGTTGGACCGATTTTGATGGGCCTTTCACTGGTAGATAGCTGATTTTATAGGGAGTAACTTAGGCTACTTTTATTTTAGAAAAAGAATTATGGTCCTGCACAAATAAAAAAAAACTAGTCATGGTGAATCAATTTGGGCACTTAAATGACTTATACTGAGTAAACCTTATGAGTTATAGCAAATTAATGTACTACATAATTATAGGCATTAAAAAGGTCTACAAAACAGTCAGGGAGAGTATACATCTATCTTCCAAGGAACATCCACAATAATCATTTTTGTCTTTAAAATAGCCAGAGCGGAGAAGTAAGATTCGTGCGGGCATTCTGTAGTCCACGTGAGCTAAGCCATGGGCACAGCTAATTATAAATATGAAGACTGAATTAATTCAACCTGTTTTACTCACTCTCAAAAGTCAAAAACTACTTGTAGTATTTAAATTTATCATGACAATATCTCACCCATGAATTTCAACAGGGTACTAAAATATTACATTAAAATAATTCTGTTAAAATTCAATAGTGACATGTCTATAGCATGACATTTTATAGAGTTCATTGTATTTCAATCATTTAATTGCAAATAATTATATACAGAGGCATTGTCATCATATGAAATAGTAAAATGAATCAACTGCTTTTTTTAAAGGAGTACTGAACATTGAAATAACCACTAAATATATACTATAGGTGTATATTTATATACACAAAATTGAAGCGTCTCTTTGTAATGTCAAAATAACAGATTTTACTAAATGCTTATGAAAGTATATACAATACCTATAACAAAGAACCCATTTTTAAATTTATTGTCTGTCTGTCTATTTATTCCGGATAATCTCTGAAACAGTTAGACCGATATTGACAGGATTTTCACTGGCAGATAGTTGATGTTATAAGGATTAACTTAGGCTACTTTAATTTTAGGAAAATAATTAGGGTTCCACACAAATAAGAAAAACTGGAAATGGTGAATCAATGCCGGGGCTTAAATGGCTTACTATGAGTAAACCATAAGTGATATACTAAATTAATATACTACATAACTGTAAATCATAAAAAGACCTATAAAAAAGTCAGCAAGGTCATATGTCTATCTTCTAAGGATCATCCACAATAAGCATATAACCGGGAGCGGGAGTAGCATAATTTGCGCGTGTGAGTGATCTTGGGCATTATGTAGTCCATGAGAACAAAGAAATAGAATAGAAGAATATAAACTATAGCTGAGAAATTAGTATACAAGCTACAAGCATCTCTTATGTGTACCATTTTAATAAAGAAAGACATTACCTGGTACAGTAGATCTGTGTATTTACAGCTTTTACATTAAGGTCATGTCAGTTAAATTAACTAATACATTTGTGAAGTAACCACAAACTCATCATACTTTTGCTGCTATGGTCTTAAGTTGTGGTTGGTAACTTCATTTAATTTCTACCATACAACTGCCAAAGCCTTTAAGCTGGATGTTACAAGGTCAGAGTGGTTACATTGACTACTGAATGTTAAGCAGACAGGCAAGCACTAGAAAATTCTGTACCACCAGACCATTAATTTAGCAATACCAACCCCCAATGAATGTTAATCATATGATGTACTATGATAATTGAATGTTACATTCATTTAATTCATTTACAAATTAAGCCCTTTAAAGCATTGATCTTACAACCTTCATAAGAAAGGCCCTTGAATTTATCTTAACTAAATGAGTAAACAAAACTTAATTCAAGTAAATTCCACATATCTATGTAGAATCAGAGAAAACAACAATCCAGATAAAATACAACACATAACATTTATTTATATACAAAAACATAACATTTTTGTTAATATCTAAATGCTGTTCAAATGTTTTAAACATATGGATTGAAAGTTATCAATGCAAAAAGACTAAGCACACAAAAGTTCACAAGAAATCCCACATAACCTAAATTTAGAATCATATCTGAATTCAAATAAAATTGTGGTAAATGATAATAAAAAATTAAAGTTATATATTAATAGATATTTAGTTCTGACTGTACATGTATTGGTTTTTTCACCAAATATCCTGATAGACATCCTATATGAAGGACATTGATCATGAATGACTCTTTAAAAAATAGTATGTCTGTCTGTTTGTAACTTCAGATATAACTAAAAAGATGCATATGAAATATTGTACACAGGAAGAATTATGTAATTTTTAATTGAATAAATGAATTGTCAAAAATATGAGTAAAAATTAAACTATGAGATAAAAATAATTATTTTATATTATTATAAATGTGTGCAGAGACATGGGTGCATCTCTAGTATATGAATAAATCAGTATAGTATTAGGTACTTAATCTTTTTTAACAATTTTTTATTAAACAAGATAAAGGATAAACTGAACCTAAGATTAATACAGATGATTTGTATATGATAAATTTGTAATATTTATTAGGTATGAATAAAATCATACAGAACTGATTAAAATGCCTATTGATAAACCTCTCAATCATTGCATTAGTTATAATCTACTGTTAAATATTTTAAGTGTTGAGTAATAAGTAACCATTGGTACAATGTTCATAATGAGAATTAATTTATGAGAAACACATATATTTACACAAACTACATACCATTGTATTTATAATCGTTTTTAAATATTTAAGTTATTATTATTTTTAAATAGCCATAGCATAACTTTAATGTCAATGCCACTTACACAAGACCTTGTAGATGTAGTACATATATTAAATTATTTAAAAAAATATAAATCATGGGATTGAGTCAAATTGCCGTGAAGCATAAAGTTATAAGGAATGAAGGTAAGAAGTTTAGGTTTCGCGTCCTAAAAACATACGCGATCAGCTGATTTCTTTGTTTGACTTCTGCGACTTGGACCGTCGTAGAAGAGAATTATGACACGTCAGTTATCTTGCAAATTATATAAACTACCCGAAACACTCAATAATTATTATTAATAAAAAACGTACCACATTAGCGAAGAGTTTCGCAAATTATTAATTCCATAAACAAACCTTCAAAGTTCTCACCTTTGTAATGGACTCGAAGATTATTTTGCGACAGTCCGATGTAACTAAACTTGTCTTTTGTACTCCACGAACGCGGCAGAGGGGTCTCTTCTTCATTCACATTTGGATATAGTAATTTTAAACGATCAACAGTATCACTTTGCACTTGATTTTGGGAATCCATCGTTCCCCGTCCACAACTTAACGCAGCCATTTCTAATTTCCGTAATTTCATGTCATCTCTGTGACGTCACGATGTAACGTTGCAGTTTTCGTAAATAGGTGGCAGCACCACGAATAAACTGATCCATAGACAAATAAGGTTTACTCTGAAAGAAAAGTTTTTAAGCATTGATGCATAATGCACCTGAATTGAAAACAAAATTAACAACTTACATGAATAGGTAATGCAAATGTTTAGATTTTTATTGAACTTATTTTAAATATTATTGTAGTGCTTAGAGAGAAAAAAATTACTTAGACTTTCACTGCCATCTAGTGAATATACCATAGAACACGTCGACATGCTATTCAATGCTACTATTGATACTAGTAAGTTCGCTTTCATTCCTTCCTGACATTGCATTGTTTTGTTGTTTTCACATTTCATTGATTTCTTTATATTTTATAGATAACATGGAGCCACGAAAATTTTGTACTCTTTTTAGAAATTAAATTTGTTTTTCTATTAAAGTAGCTTATTGAAGCTAACAAAAATAACGAAACCATAACCAGACTATAAATATAATACAAACGTAGCCCTGCGGCTCCGCATGCGTTTATTACGCAGTAACTATTTTCTCCTCTTAATTTTATTCTTACTCATATTACTGACAAGTTTATTAATGTATTAATTAGCAGTGCCCGAGGCTACGCTCGCGTGGATGACAAATGAACGTTTAATACTTTTAATAGATGTAGTTTTTTTAAAAATTTTAAAAGATATTATCGTATATATCTTTAGATTTTTTTATGGACCAATTACTTACCTACTTAAATAGTAAAAAAAAAAAACAAACAAAAATAATAAAAACTGTAACCACTAGTATTTTACCAAATCGATTGAAAATTGATTTAAAAAAAACGACGGTTTTGAAAAATACAACCAAGTATCCCGTGCACAAAACTTTACTCATATTATTTACAATTCTATCAATCGATTGAGGAATGACACACTTTCCGTGTGTCTATACACAGGCTGATGCCGAAACGCGACATGAATAAGCGAGTCAGTATGACGGAATTTTCACCAGATGCATGGCGGTCGCGACCCAATCGGGCAAATAAACCTTACCACTCTATCGCCCTATTATTACGCTATCAACAACATTGAGGTAATTTACACAATTAATAAAATTAAAGTGTCTGTTTGTAATGTCCAAAAAGCAGCTTTTTACTAAATACATATGAAAGTATATACGGTACCTACTTTTAAGAAAAAAACAATTTTTAACAATTTTGTATGTCTGTCTGTCTGTTTGTTCCGGGTAATCTCCGAAACGGTTGGGCCGATTTTGACGGGACTTTCACTGGCAGATAGCTGATGTTAATGTGAATTTTGACAGAAACAAAGATATTTTGAATTTACCATATCGCAAAATCTTTGATCGACGTAGGTTCGAATCCAACATTCAGCACGAGCTTTCGGTGAAGAAAAACTAGTAAACCACAGCATAGTTTCAGAGCTTTTTCTAATTCCCGCCAAAAAGTTAAAGCCCTTAATTAAGACGCGGTGTCCCTCTCTAGGCTTAGTGTGTTACCATCTTTGACCACTTCGTCACATAATATCGGGTGAAATTCAAAACGCGAAACCTAAAGTGTAAAATAATTAGTTCGTAAGTAACTAACCAATATTTTCAGTGAATAATAATCTATGTTAATTGAAATTCAAATTTATTGATCTTTAAATAAAATAAATATAAATTTTATTGAAAATAATAACAAGATAAACTATATAACAAAAAAAATTGTTTTACGACGATGGGCAAAGTAGTAAAGCTCATATTGTTGGGTTTTTTTTTAATGCCTAGGGAGGTTTGATAATCACCACACCAACAAAATAATTTACCGATAACAGTTATCTGTATTAGATTGTGCCGGTAGGCATTCCACTGAGTTATGTAGATATTCAGTCTGTTATGAAAACAGTCGGACGTCCAACAATAATTTAAAACTTTTACTATTGTAGTCATGGGCTCTAGAGCGCCAAAATATTTGAAAGAAATCGAAAGTACTGTGAGCGCTAAGCTAAAATTTATAAAAAATACTGACAGTGGGTTATTAGAGAAGCAGCAAATATATCGTGATGAGGTACTTGAGGTATCTATGTTTTATACAGTTATATATAAATTACTAACCGCACGTGATTTCTTAGGTACTCGGAATTATAATTATTTCCTTTTTGAATAAAGCAGGCTGGAATAGCCGTAACCTTAGCTTCCTTACAATAAAAAAACGTTCCGATTGGATCAGTCGTTCCTGTGATTACCTATTTACTTAACTATTTAAAATATGTTATAATAGTGGTATAAATAACGGAATATAAATAATGGAATATCTTTTAAAAATACTAAACACATCTCAATGTTAGTTACAGACAGGGCCGTCTGAAGTATATTCGGCACCGGGGTCCAAAAGTTATCATGTACCTCCCTTCTTGTAAAATATTAAAATTTTGTATGCTTCGTCAAATTATTTCCATAAATACAAACAAATAATTATACATCAAACTCAGCTTTTCAGGCTTTTGAGTTGGATTTTTTTTGGAACTTTTAATTCTATACTTATAATAGTCAAGTTTGTCAATGTACCTTGGACCATGGACCTATGGTTTACACATAACACATCGCGAGCGCGAACGGTATGACCCGTGTCGAAACTGACATGTGGTGTCTTTACTAAACTATACGATGTATTATCTATACAATTAATAAAATTGAATTTTCTGATTTTAAAGTATACAGTTGTTTACTAAATGCATATGACAGTATATACGATACCTTTAACAAAAAAATCCCATTTTTTTTATTTTGGCTCACTGTCTGTTTGTTCAGGGTAATCTCCGAAACGGTTGGACTGATTTTGACGGGGTTTTCACTGATAGATAGCTGATGATATAGGAAGTAACTTAGCTACTTTTATTTTAGAGAAATAATTAGGGTTCCGTACAAATAAAAAAAAACTAGTCATGGTGAATCAATTCGGGCACTTAAATGGCTTATCGTGGGTAAACCATAAGAGATATATCAAATTAATGTACCACATAATTATAGGCATTAGAAAGACCTACAAAAAAAATAGGGTGAGAATACATCTATCTTCTAAGGAACACCCACAATAAGCATTTATGTCTTTAAAATAGCCGGGAGCAAGGGTGCAAGATTCGCGCGGGAATTCTGTAGTCCACATGAGCGAAGCCACGAGCACAATTAGTTATTTAACATTGTTATTGGTGCCTCATATTTTTAATTTATTAACTAGCTGTGCTCGCAGCACTGCTTGTTAGTTTGTACTGATCAAGATTTATGGCCGTCCGCGTCGGCTTGTGCCCGCTAGGACTCTGTAACTTGTACCCCCGGGTAAAGACGGCTCTGGATACAGACCTGCGGTATCGTAATAAAAATAATTGTGTACTTTAAAGGTACGTAAGTAACAAAATAAGCCATAAATAAGAATACTATACTTGTTTGGTACATTCAGGAAAGGATAAAATTGAGTTAAACATGCGCATCATTTGACGGAAGTGCGTCATGATGAATACCAACAACATAATATTTTAATCATGTTAATTTACAACGTAGTTATATTATCTAAAAAAACTCACTAAAACGAATTTACATTAGGTAGTTTCAAGTTTATATGGTGGCAAACTGCATCATATCGCACTTCCGTAACAGGAGGTGTGCGCAGGTCTCAGTATTGCCAGTGGTTAGCTCTACTAAACACGTAAAAAGAGGTTTAATTTCAAAAGTTTTAGATAGTTATATTTATCATTTATATTGTTTAACAACATAACTAATTAACAGTAAAAATAATTTCTGCTCCAGTACACTATAAGTAATATTTTATTTCCGCTTGCGGTGTCGCGATCAAAGTTGTTTTCACTCTGGCCTACCTAATGATAATGACCCTAATGATGTTATAAAATCGTGTCCCAGCTAACTATAGATATATTTTTGTTGAAATAAAATTTCAGGTATATAATGAAGCTTTTAAGAGTTTAATAAAGAAAGCAATTACAAATTCCAATATCCTCAGTAATATTAAAGCAGCCTACGATGAAGCTCTTAAAATAAGGAATGAAAGAATAGCTCAGTTCATCACTCAAGATGTAAGTAAGCGTTTTTAAAAAAACACTTCTTTAGTAACGTTGTCATTTGAAACGTGATGGAACGAAAAAGCGACAATAAAAACAAACAAACACATACATGTATAGGATTTAGCCTACGAGAGACTTATATTAAACACAATTAATGTTAATCCTAATTTTCATTATTTGAGCGTCGTCGAATTGGCCTAGCGATATCAGACAACCAATACGAACTTTTGTATGTACAGTACGAGTGATCGATAACTCGAGTCCAGTTCATTTGGGATTTTAAAAGAGTTATTTTTATTTTTTATGAAAGTTTCACTTCTACCACGCGTGAACTGCACACGTATTTTTACTATCCACGTAATGGTTGACTTATTTCCGTAGTTTCATACTTTCCATCAGAAAGAGGCTTAGCCAAACGGTGGAACATTTAGATTGACTACGACTTTTTGTTTGTGGGTACGAAAAACAGAATATTATTCAGACATTAGTCGAAGGTGCGTGTTAGTACATGAGCTAAAAAAAAAGTCGTTCGCAGAAATTCCTCGAATAATATATAGGAAATCAATTCAAATAAAGAATTAATTCTATTTCATTTATCGATGTTTTACAACACTAGTACAGCACCAGAGATAAATAGTACAACATTAGTTACCTGACAGTTTTGCTAACTGTACTTATTTTTGCTTAGACCTACGTACTGTAGACCTTTCTCGCAAATCTAGAAACTTCAGCCCCAAAATCTACATGTTTTCTATGCAATATTGAAAATAAATTAGCTGTTATATAAGTTTATAAACTTTCCGTATCACTCTACTTCCACTAACGGACGCCACAGTCTAATACAGTATAATATTCTATGCAGGGACATGGTATTGAATAATAAGTTTCGATATTTGACTCATGAGACATGAGTAGCATCTATGTATAGCTTGACCTCCGTTAGTGCGATGCTTCTAATGATCTACGAGACGCGGGAGAGGAACAAGACCCACCAATAAGCTAAAACTAGCCTATAAACGAACGCTGCGTTTTAAAAAACTATACAGTCAATCAAATATAATGGTTTAACTTGTTTTTAGTCAATTATAATTTTCAATGTATAAGTACGTACTAAGTTTCACTTCAAATGCAAAAGATTGGATGCTCTTTTTTTAATATAATAGTTTTTTGATTAGCATTTTAATTAAAGAGCAATATTATGTGTTAATAAACATATTATTTAACATTAGTTATATTTCCCGGTACAATATCATGCATAAACTACTCATCTTAAGATACGGGGTATCATCTCAATACCATATATATCCGTGCAAATCTGTCGCAAGCTCCGCGCCGTGCCACCCCGCGTCCCACTTATTAACACGAAGGTCGCACTTACAGCGCGTTATAGTAACGAATAAAAAGTATCCATACCTAAAGGTAACTTGGTACCTTCTGTCAGTGAACAATCATAGTATTAAGCTAAATAAAACTCTTTAGTTTTATTGTCTTAATTTCGCCTACTGAAAAGTACGTGGATCTGCGAACTTTTCATATGCAACTGTTATAATTTTACGTAGATACTTTTCTAGCTTGGCTAGGGTGTAAGTTCCTTGCTGGCCTACGTCTTTTCTAAAATTTGAGTTGGCAACACTACTACCAAGTACAACCATGCTCGGACAGAAGCTGTAAACATGGCACGTTTCGCGCCAGAACTAGCGCTTTTTGTGATTTATAGCTTGTTTTAGCGACTGGCGCTAAATCTAGCACTTTATGGTTGTCAGCAATGTCAGCACGACTTTGAAAAAGTTCCCATTAGAGTAAAACTTTTCACAAAGAAAGGGACAACTGTACAAAAATAAATCTATGATAATCTATTAGTTGGGGATCAACCTTCAAACAATGTTTTGAAAAAGATTTAATCGATGAATAAATATAAATTTAAGTTGAAATTTGACAAAGACCAGCCACATAAATCAGCAGAAGTAAATTTTATCACTCGCCGACCAAGTCCAAGAATCAGATGATGCGCGATACGATGATAAAACGCACAAAATTAGCCTTGTCTGACTATATCTTTGAATTGGACGTTATTAAGTCGCTTTTTAGGCAATTAAGCACATTTAGACCTGTAATTGACATTAGCAAAATTAAGTAGTGTTCGAAGCAACAAAAAAAACATTAAACACGTTCTAACGCTTTTTCAAAGCGCTAGCAGCGCGTTTTTTGCGTAGAACAGTTGGTTCTTGCCCCCGGTAGTAAATGTTCTATGGGCTCTTGGCACTGTGACAGTTGACAGATGACACCTGGTTGAGTGTTGTTTTTTGTGTAGACAAGAATAAATTCTTTAAAAGAAGAACCTAAATAACAATGGAAAGTTACATCACAAACGTTTTCTTACAGCCCAATCTTTTCTCCCCATTTGCGTAGTATTATATTCTCTTTGTCCCAAACGTTTTAGAGTTACCATACTTTATAATTTAAGCAGCTAAAATACTGTGTTGATACTTTAAGAGTTACGACTTACCCGATAACTATTGCGTTAAAAGTCTGTTTTATTTAGTATTTTACTATTGTCACTATTGTCAGATCCTGTACTTAGGGCGTTGTTTTTATGTCTACGTTTGTAATTTGTATCTACTAAATAACTTAAACAAGCAACTATTTAAAAAGACCTCGTTTAAATTAATACCTAACTCTTAAAATTCTGGTACCGAAATTTATAATGACAGCAGCTGGTGACCAGGTATTTGTTCTCGACGGAGGTTTCTCTTCACAACTATCATGTCATGTCGGCACCGTAGCAGATGGCGACCCTCTATGGAGCGCAAGATACCTCCAAACACATCCTCAGGAAGTTGTGAACACTCACCTTGACTTTCTCCGAGCGGGAGCTGACATCATTATGACCAACACCTACCAAGCGTCAGTCGAAGGGTTCATTAAACATCTCGGTTTGTCTCCTCAAGGTGGGTACGAACTGATAAAAAGTGCCGTTGTACTCGCCAGGGCTGCCAAGCTTATCTATTCGAACGAAAGTAAGGAAAATGGTAAAAACAACCAAAATCCTTTGGTTGTTGGCTCTGTTGGTCCATATGGTGCTTACTTAAATGATGGCTCAGAATATAGTGGTAATTACGCTGACAAAACTCCTGAACAGGTTATGAAAGAGTGGCACACTCCTAGGATTAAAGCTCTAGTTGAATCCGGTGTTGATATGTTAGCATTTGAAACGGTACCATGCCAAAAGGAAGCTGAAGTGCTTGTTGATATGCTTAAAGAATACCCTAATATGAAAGCTTGGCTTACTTTCAGTTGTAAAGATGAAACATCTCTGGCTCATGGAGAAAATTTCCAAACAGTTGCTAAAAAGTGTTGGGATATGAACTCGGAACAATTGGTTGCTGTTGGGGTTAATTGTTGCTTACCGAGAATTGTAGCCAAGTTGTTTAGTGGTATTAATGATGACAGAAAAGAATCTCCTATCCCACTCATAACATACCCAAATTCTGGAGAAAAATATAATCCACAAATCGGTTGGATAGATAGCGATAAGTGTGAAGCAATTGAGACATTTGTTCAAGATTGGCTTAATCTAGGGGTACAGTATGTTGGCGGTTGCTGCAGGACATATGCAACAGACATCTCAGAGATCCGTAACCAAGTCAATATTTGGTTGCGACAAAAAAAATGTTAATCATACATAAACTCATATCCTTTTTGTTTGTATTATATCTATTGAAATTAATATAGTATTTGTGATTTCATTTTGATTTTATATTATTAATATTCAAGTTGTCTTCAGCTATGCATAAATAAGCCTTCGGCATTCGTAATAACATATTTACACATAAGGAGTAGAATAGCTTAGTTTGGATATCATTTGCTGTGTAAAATTATATAATAAAATCTGGGTGACTGAGATGTACTTGGTGTCTTGAAGAAAAAAACCCCTATCTAGATAAACTAATTGAAATACATAATTTCATCTCAATTGTTAGGAGTCATTTTTCAAGAAATTATTACATACATAATGTATCTATATATTTGGTATATACAGATGTGACATTTAAATGGGTCAGTGAGGGGAACTCTGAAACCATATGAGATGGAGAAATATGTTGTAAAGAACCATGGTATTGATATTAAACTAGAAAAACTGCATTCATCTTAGGGTCTGGAAATGAACCCAATCATTGTTAGAAAGAAAAAGTCGTCTTTTTATTACAATAATTGATAGTGTAAGTTGTAAAGAATAAATATTGCTAGAAGACCCTGTATCTAATATTAAAAGAAAATGCTAAACTGAATTATTTTGTTTTGAGATGGTATGGAGTTTTATGACTTTTTGAAATAGAATTCTACGTTTCAATTTATGATATGGCCGCGAAACCACAGTTCCCTCCGCAGGGGACCGGCGCGGCAGCTAACAATGCTCCCATACACTTGCCACATCCACCCTCTCCTGCTGCAACTCAAGCCTAGGTTCTCCTGTTCCCTCGGTTTGGAACGTTCGAGTCTAGCAGCCGCTCGCGCGATTCATGTGAGACCACTTGTAATCATTTGCTACCAACAGACACGATTACACTGCACCCCACACAGGTACATAGGTTCTGTAAGGACCCTTTTTTTTACTATTTAGACAAAAATTTATAGATCACTAAATACAGGTACACATAGTTCTTCCTTCCTCCCAAGAGGCAGAAACATGTTTATGTGGATAAGTTAACTTGTATTTTAGCCAGTTCGCGACTTAATTGCAACTACGGCAACAGTTCAAGTCGAAGTTCGGCTACTTTGGCACCCTTGTATATATTGCCACGCTTTCGCGGCTGAAATGCGCTCGCCCCCAAGCCACGGTGAAACTGTGAAAGCCGTCTGAGGCTCCAGGGCTCCTAAGACAAACCAGATAGAATAAAAAAATCAATGATATTTTATGTCATTGATTTCAATCTGTTTTTAATTACTGGTCCGCTCACAGCTTAACATTTTGTAGTTATAGAGTATTTTTATGAAACCGCGGAAGTTTATAAAGCATAATGCAAATAAGAAATTCGCAAAATTCAAAACATCATAGGTACAGTATTTTAAAAAGTAGGTATAGTCAACAAGTATTATCTAGAAAAAAGTATAAAAAATAGGATAGGTACCTAACTATGATACCTTTCCGATTACTAAATACACATGCACATGGTTCCTTTCTTCCTCCCAGGAGGAAGGAAACATGCCTATGAGTATATATTAATTAGCTCGAATAGTAGGAGTAGGGATTTAGTCAGATCGCGACCTATTTGCATGTGCGACGACCGCTCGAGCCCGACCAAACAACTTTCGCGGTTGGGTGCCTTCTGCGCTCGCCCCCAAGTCCGGTGAAGCTGTAAAAGCCGCAGCGGCTTCAGGGCCCCTAAGGCTAACAGTGTAGTCAGATCTAAAAAAAAACCTAACTATAATTAGCACTCATGAATAACCTCAATAGGTAAGTACTATCGTATATTATGTAATGGCCTGTGTAACTTCAGAGATCTGACCGAATACCGAAAATTATTATCAATACCGCAGCACTCTAAAAATTATTATCATACACACAGACTAAAGAATAAAGTCATACAATTTATAATAGCTTTAATTAAGAATGCTTTGTTGGCATTTGAAATATCTTAGTATTCGTCAGATTTTGTTATTATTGCATCAGATGGCATGTTGATCGTTACCGAGTAGAAATAACTTATCATAATTGTTAATAATACACTGGTTGCGCACATTAAAACATATTAATTAGAAATACTAGGTAAACAACTCGACCTTACTTCTTACCCTTCACCGAGATATAATTCACTACACAGTACATACAAGAACTCAATTAATATTTTAGTTTTTTTTAATTCCTCTTTCTTATTTTTAACTTAAGAGGATAATCGCATTCATCAAATCCAGAATGACAGACAAATTTTTTTAAGGGCTTCTTCGTGATTTGTCTTTTACACATACAGTACTACGTCTAGCAGGAAATTGGAAAAAAAATTACTTGTACAGACAGAACTATAGATTTATTCATATAGATCTGATACATATAATAATGAAAATAACAAATTAATATTCCAGAGAGTATTCGGTATATCAATAACGAAGAAGGAGAGAGACGAGAAAGTTCAGAGATTAATAAAAGAAAACGAAAGCCTTACGAAACAGAATTTAGAATTGACATCTCAAATAACAAAAATAAAGAAAGATATGGGAAAGGTGTGTTTTAACATGAACTCTACTTATTGCACATCGTAATTAATTAAATCTAAACATGTATGATGCTAGTCAAAGGGTTAAATAAATATGTGATTTAAGATGCCGACAGGCTAACCTTACTTGAGGAATTAGCCCCCAAGTGCGATGGCCGTTATGCTACTAGTTACTTGTCGAAAGATTTTCAATTCGAAGGTGATAAGTGATAACTAAGCCAGGCGGTCATTAGAAAATGCTCTACCACCTTGTTATGATTTCATCACGATGTTGTTCATCACTGTGGGTATTCGAACTTACGTCAATCAATGCGGTGTCCGTACACGTTACCTATCACTGAACATTACTTGGCAACTTAAAACATGTAACGTAGATTCTTAATCCAAAATACTGTATTATCTACACAATGAATACAGTTGAAGTATCTGTTTGTAATGTCAAAATAACAGCTGAAAAATAATTAGGGTTCCGCACAAGTAAAAAAAACTGGTCTTAGTGAATCAATTCGGGCGCGTAAATGGCTTACTCTGAGTAAACCATAAGAGATATAGCAAATTAACGTACTAAATAATTGTAGAAATTAAAAAGACCTACACTAAAGTCTGGGAGAGTATATGTCTTTCTTCTAAGGAACACCCACAATAAGCATTTATGTCTTTAAAATAGCCGGGAGCAAGGGAGCAAGATTCGCACGAGCATTCTGTAGCCACGTGAGCGAAGCCACGGGCACCGCTAGTAATATATAAATACTGAAAATAAATTGGGAGGAAATTGTTTAGAATTATAATTACTATAGCATTAATTTATGAATTGAATTTTAGAAAAACATACTTTTTTAAGCTGAAAGATGAAAAATTCTCTGATTATCTTAGACTGATGAAAGAAAGGGACGCGAGATACACCTCATATTTCGAGAATTTGGAACTGCAACTCAAACTAAAGGAGCTCGACGGCAGCTCGCATCCGACACATGATATTTACGAGGATCCTGTTGTCTTAAGAATAGCATTGGATCGGTGCAGGTAACGTATATTCATGTCTAACCATGTGCCCACAGTCCACTACTGCCCAATGGGCACTTTCCTGCGTTACAGCGTTCCTGCGAACATTACAGAGAGCAGCTTTCGAAAACACAATCGAATCTGAAGAAGATGACCGAAGAGTACTCGGTTACGGTGCCACGTCGTGAATACGACAACCTCGAAACGAAATATTGCGACGTTACTAAGAACTTAGATCGTTTAAAGGCGGAATTAGAGAATCTCCAAGAGGCTCAGAGAAAACTTTTAGGTGAATATTCATTTCACTCCATTTGTAAATTATCAATAGAAAACATTGTTACTTCGACTGTCAACTCGCGATTGCGCAAATCGTAGTAATCAAGATACATCCAAGTTCACTTTATCAACAGATGTGTAGTTGTGTTAATCCTGTTAATATTTAGTGTAAGAAAGTATATATAAAGCAAATTGTAGGACAGAATTTTTTATAGCAGAAACTCTTCGGAGTCAGGGAGTTAGTGAAGACAACTTCTTTGCAATACTGGAACAGTATTGGTTGTATTGGAACATGTAGGTATAGTACTTGCTAACTCTGGAATCACTTCATAATCATCATCATTTCAACCGAAAGACGTCCACTGCCGTCCATCCAGCGGCTTCTCGCAACCTTTACCAGGTTGTCGGTCCACCTGATAGCGGGTCTACCCACGTTGTGTCTTCCGGTACGTGGCAGCCACTCGAGAACTGGTTGGCCCCACAGTCCTACGAGTTACGTGCCCCGCCCATTGCTACTTAATTTTGAAGTGATAACTTATTATGGGAGGGTAAACCGCTTCATAACATAACGCATTACGGCGCCACTCTGTCTAGCTTCCCTTCTCTACTCAGTGTTCTAATGTACCTACATATTCAAGAATTGTAACTTAGGATAAAATATATTTTATAATCAATAAAAGATTTTACGAATAAACTAGCTGTATCTGCGCAACTTCGTCTGCGTCACATAAAAGATAGAGTAGGTCGTAGGCACCTATAATACAATTCTAAAGGAGCTGAAACTGAAACGAACCATTTGAGCACAATAACCGCGCATGCGTGTCAGCTGGTGTTCCCATAGTTCCCTCTTACATATTTTCATTTCCTATTTTCCATCCTTAAAGTTTTATTTTCGCTACAACAAGTACTCTATGTCCTTTCCTAAGGTCCAATCTATCTCTATACCAAAATTCATTAAAATTGGTTCAGCTGTTTGGGCGTGAAAACATAACAGACAGACAGACAGAGTTACTTTCGCAATTTATAATATTAGTATGTGGTTGCGCCGCTTTTATATAGTTTTAAATATTGTGCGATATTGTGATCGGTTCGCAACTTTTCTATCTCCGCTTACCCTCCCTTCCTTGGCACATGCAAACAGTTCGTCGCCGCGCCTCGTCGGAATAAGTTGATTTTCGCTCGGTTGTTGATACATTGACTTAGTGCTCGTCAGTGTTATGACGGAGAAGAATTTGGGCAGTACGTCGAAGACGACCACCTAGCCGGCTAGCCAGGTGAAACCGCAACCCACCACGAGGTATGTGCCAAATTCCTATCCTATATCCATATAGCTGATCACAATCCCCGCAAATACAGTCCACTCAATTAGTATTAAATACGCTGCGCTTCCAACGGCGTAAGCAGTATGGATGTTCAAGTCCTTACCATTTCGAATTTCGATCTCTACGTCCCTATGAGGCCGTGTCCTAAAAGTGCGTAACCTCTTTATGCTTAGAAACCTTCAAATTAAGTACTAATATAGTGAGTATTTGCTTATGTTTTTAAGTTTTTTGAACCTTTTTTGAATAAAATCGGATTGAGTTTTCAAACATCTGTCAAAATAAAATGTAATTTAAATCAAAAGCACTAACCTAAGCTTTTCTCAAGTTAAACAATATCAATATTAAATAGTTCATCTTAGATTAATTTAAGTTATAAATTCTGTAGAGCGTTCCGAGACCCACACTTTTTTTTAGCTTTTCTTAGGGTTACAGAGGGGTGACTTTGGTTTTTCCGCGGACCTCATCATTCCTGCAGAGGAACTGCGACCTTGCCCTGCAAACATGTGCTGCGCGGCAATGTCTTTCTATAGCAGTTGTATTATATTTACACTAGCTGACTCGCGCAATTTCGTTTTCGTCACATAATGGAAGCTCTGAAAAGGATTTTCTTTTCACGTTATTACAACATGTTTCAATGATGCTACGCTCCTATTGGTTGTAGATTGATGTTATATAGCCTATAGCCTTTCTCGATTGGCTACCCAACACTAAAATCATTTTCCCATTTGATCCAGTAGTTCCTGAGATTAGCGAGTTCAACCAATCAAACAAACTCTTCAGCTTTATAATATTAGTATAGATTGGACCCAAAAATTTTCAGCGTCAAAGAAATCTTTAGAAGAAGAGTTAATTGAGGTTAAAGAACGGTGTAGTGAGCTGGAGAGAGCGGGCACTCCTCGACCCCAGTGGGAACTCTGCGCTGACTTCATTGGGGGTGGACGGGATAGGTCAGTTTCCTTTAATCTATAATAATATTCAATAGCACATATACAGCTATAAGTCAGTCGTCGGTTGTCGGAACTCCAGTTTAAACGTTATGGAAATTGGTAAAGAAATGAAAACAAATAGGGTAGATAATTAAAAGCAAATCTCATAGTAGATTACTAACTGAACTCTAGTAAGAAAGTGCATTAACTTATATAGGATGTTATTATTTATTGAAATTAATATCTTAGGTAATGGAAGTACAACAGACGAAATTCGGTGGGCAATTAGGAATTTCAATGGATACCATAAAGCCATAAATAAAATACAACTTCATATACACAACTTCAAAGGTACAATTTCATATAACAAATCAATTGTTACAACTTGTGGGTCTTGTGGAATAACAGTCCAATAGTTTACTATTCGTTGTTTATTCAGACAGTGTAACTTTGTCCAATGAGATTACTTTCACGAATGAATCCCTCAAGGCTCGTCCTACCCGCTTTATACCAAATTAATCGTAAGTCAGATTAACAATATCAATTTATACGATGATTAACTAAATTATTAATTATGAATTGTAGGTATAATAATAAGGTACAGGTAAATAACTAGGATAACATTGCGAGTAATTATTATACGTCACTTAACCTCTGGGCGCTTATGTGTTACTTGCTAACACAATATAATTTTTTTTTATTTATTCTACAGATGGTGGCAACTGGCTAGTGGGCTATCATCGAGAAACATCCTCAGAGTTCTTTTAAAAGAACTTGGCCCTGCAGCGGAGAGCGAACACTTGGAATATTTCGATGGTCTGGTAAGGGTCATCTTTATGACTTTTATAGATTTGCTCGTTTCTATTTACTTACCTACTGGTTATAAAGATTCAAAATCAAAAATCAAAATAAAAATAATGTTTATTCAATTTAGGCCCTAAGAAGGCACTTATGAACGTCAAAACACTACTGCCGGTTCGGAAAATATTCAAGACATCGAGAAGAATCGGTAAGAAACTCGATCGGGTTTATGTTTTTTTTGTTAACTGTACAAATGTTACAAATATAACAGGTACAATAATAATATATTAGTGGATGCACAGAGAGGGAGTCACTTCCAGACATCACTATCATTCACATAATAATCCACCCTTTAATAACCTTTTGACAGTAAAACCCGCTTGACATGGTCCTTGAACTTGTTGTCAGGTAAATCAGTAATGTGCTTCGGGATCTTGTTAAAGAACCTAACACTATTACCTAAAAAACTTTTATTAGTCTTACTAAGTCTAAAACACGGTACGACTAATTTATCTTTATTTCTAGTATTTACTTTATGCTGATCTTTGACAAAATCCAGCTTGTCTAAGTTTTCACAGACATACATTAAGTTATCAAAGATGTAATGAGAGGGCAAAGTTAAAATACTAAATTCCTGGAACTTGTTCTTTAGTGATTCACGGGGTCTCATATTGTACAATGCTCGAACTGTCCGCTTTTGTAATATAAATATGGTATCTACCTCAGCTGCTGAACCCCACAGCAAAATATCGTAAGACATTAAGCTATGAAAGTAAGCGAAGTAGACTAACCTTACGGCGGCAATATCTGTTAACTGGCGAATTTTGCGTACTGCGAATGCAGCAGTACTTAATCTTCCAGTCAAAGTTTTAATATGCAGACCCCACTGTAGTTTTGAATCAAGGGTAATGCCCAAGAAGACAGTACTATCAACTAAGCCTACTAAATTCCCTTCTATCTTGATACTACTATTGTTAGCGACGCATAGGCCTAAGCGTAATGATACGAGAATAACAATTGTAAATATAAGTTGTAGGGATGAATCATTTGCACGAACAATCAATAATTGAATGTGTCTAATGCTTTGAATATGTTACTATAGCGTGTAGGTATATAAGAATAGTATATAAGTTATGAAAATGTTTGTAATTCAATAGAAATAATCACTTACAAGTATTAAACTCATATATCATTGATAATTCATATTATATAGAAGTTGTATGTAATGTTTTGTGTTATATAGGTAAATTGGCCTTCTCTATATGTTTTATAATGTTTGTAACATCGAATAGTGTATATATAACAAGTTTCAAGCTGTTTTAAAGTTGCAATGTTTAACGCTTTGTATCTCCCATGTTTATTAACCTATAATGTTAAAGTTAGTGTTTTTGGATAGGTATTTGTGTCTACATTTATGTGAAATAGTTTTTATAGTAATTGAATAATTGTAATTAGAGATATTAACGATTTATTGTATTCTGCATACAAATAATAATAATAATAGACAGAGACAGCGATAGTGCCACCACGACGCATTACCGCGATTACCGGACCACACCCAAGTTTGGTAATGAGCAGTACAGATAGAGACGCCATCGTCCGTCTCGCTCTCCGGCAAACAATATAAAAGGCGCACTACTGGGGCCAACGAACACACACGGGTGCCACAAGCTGAAGAATCAAGACTCAAGACTCAAGAAACTGGAAGAAACAGTACCCAGAAGATAGTACCTATAAATTGTATTGTGTCTTGAAGAATACAGCAAATTTTATTGTGGTGCCTGTGTGTCATTTTGCATCTTCTAAGTGTTCAACCCGCCAGCGACCCAGTCCATTCCGCTCCGTGCTACGTCATCGCCGCGCCTACCAGCAGGCACCTCACTGCGTGTGTGTACCTTGATGTTTCGCCCTCTTCACGCCTAGTAGTTTCGGGTGTGAGCAGGGTTGGTCGCACGTAGTGAGAGGGGCTCGCACGCACTGGTTTCCAGACAGCTGGTTACCGTAGCGTGTTATCCGCCGTCGGTTATACAGAGTTCGAGGGAATCGTTTCCGTCGCGTTCGCGCCCTCGGTGCGCGGTCCCGCTCTGTATTTTGTTGACGTAGCACATTTGTATAAGGGCACACGCACGCGCCCCTTTTTAACTATCAACACGCCGAACATTGGGCAAGACAAATCTCATACATTTGGTTTTGTTTGCATTTAGTAGTAAATTATTTAAAGCAAACCATTCAGAGATTAACTGTGTTATCTTAATAGATTACTCTCTTTTGTCACTTTAAGTGACTAAGCATACTTTCGAAAGGAAATCGACTGAAAGAAATTTAATACTAAATTAATATCTGAAAGATCTAATAGAGCTATAAATTCCTACCTACCTACAATGTACAATGAGAAAGACGACATACGGTTTCTACTGACATACTGCGGTAGCTGAAGGCGCACCATAAGAAAGACATGTTTAAAATGTTGGTGACAGAGGGACAAATGTTTAATACTCAAGTGTTATTGATTATTACCTATCTAAAATATTGAAAGGTTCGATTTTGAATTTGTGTGACAGTGTGGAAACCTCCGATTTATAGACTTACAATGCGATATAAACCTACTGCTTTTTTATAAAGCTATTCATAATATAACTTCAGGGAATGGATCCGGCGATACCTCCGTATCTACGCTACGAAGGTAAGGTTCGCAACCTGCGACTCTCTCGGCGTGAAATCAATGTCATCATCAATGATATCTGGCAAGGCAAACAGCAATACATGGAAATGTCCATGCAGGATTACGTCACAAAGTATTTCGAAGACAGGTACTTAACAATTGACAACTTTGTTTTGAATCTTTTTTTGAAGGCTGTTATTTTAGAAGGGTGATGGGTTTAGTATGAGTTTGTAATGTACGTATCTAATGTCGACTCTACGTAATATAATTGTAACTATTGAACAGTAAAATATATAACTCAATAATTTAACCCTATTTACTTATTTAATTTATCAGTTTATAATCAGTAATTAGTATTCGGGTTGTTTTATTATTGTCACTTAACTTTTTACTCTATTTTATTTTTAATTTTATTAATTTTTTTAACAATACACTATTTATGTATTGATATGTAATTTCTATTATAGATATACAATACTAATTATGATTTTTTTATTTAATATCTACAATTATGATTTTTTCTCCAATACCGCTGTTTAGCTGCAAGATAATATGTTGTCGTATTAGGCGGCTTAGGCCGGCAGTGTACCAAACCAAACTTGCAATAAGTATATCAACGTCATAAAGATTCAACTTTTTCAAATATGTACTCGTATCTAAAGTTCACTTCCCACGGTCCGTGAAATTATTGCGGATGGACGTCGAACAGCCCACATCGACGCAACATGGGAATAACATCATCTGTGGTATCACAAACAAGTCCGTAGCCTTAATAATGTTCAGTGAGTGACTGTCCGTGCACGTCGGCCGTGCGTGAGAATCCGTAATATCACAGACCGTGGGACACCACCTTTATAGTTATTAGTTTTTATAATGTAAACAAACTATCAAGACTAGACAGATACTAGGTAAAAGGATAATTATACACCGGTTGATCTAAAAAAACTAGTGGAGGACGATCTTTTTTGCACGAAACCTCTGATGGAGTTTTACCACGTGTACAGTGGTCACTACCAAATTGGATATAGATACTATACTTTCCTGCAAATAAGATTTTCCAAATAAAACCAATTTACAATGTACCTTGAGTCTTGTCAAATCAGATCCACGACCACAAAAGTTTTCTACGTGTCCACAAATTTACTTATATGTGAAAACGAAAACCATACAGGTACCAACAGCCTTCAGTGCGGGCAGAGTGGGCGTACAACTTGTGCGCAGGCGTCGAACAGACGTTAGACGAGCCGCATGTTAAGTTGTTTTGGGCGGTGCTCCACGCTCAGCTTAGCGAGCGCGTCTACTGGGGCCTACGCGAACAATGGACCGCGCTGGCCAGTCAACTACGGCATCATGCCAACG
Source organism: Saturnia japonica (assembly GCA_033032175.1). Classification (NCBI taxonomy): domain Eukaryota; kingdom Metazoa; phylum Arthropoda; class Insecta; order Lepidoptera; family Saturniidae; genus Saturnia; species Saturnia japonica. The sequence goes on from CM065318.1 coordinate 18,870,281, forward strand.
GACGAGAGGTCAACAAAGTTATTCACTAACCATCGAAACAAATCACTAATAACACCAAAATCCACAATCAAACTATAAATTGACGGTTGAACAATGAAAGAAAACATTATGATATTACTAAAGCAGTATAGTTAGACGTGTTTTAGCGAATGCCATGCCATCTGCCACCAACACTTCACTATCCACTTCTTATCTTATCATATAACTAAACGAAATGATTACAATTAGCTTTAAAAATCACAAATACTTTATTCAAGTTAGGCCCTAATAAGACACTTGTGAACGTCAAAACACTACTACCGGTCCGAACAAACATCTCCGTCATCGACGAGAACCGGCAACAAACTTGACTGGGATTTTTTTTCTGTCAATCGATAGTAAGTTTATAACGGAATAGAAAATATGTGTAACCTCTTAGGATTATTGCAGTGCAATGTAGCAGAACAGGATCTTTCAGAGTAGAGTAGGAGAATATGACTTTTCGTGGATTAACCAATCAGGTGTTTCAAATTTCATATTTAAATTTTTCAGTTCATGCTAATATATTTAAAGGTAAAGTGTTACTTATTTTAAAAACAGACTGTAACGATGGAGGAATTCGAGAAAATGACGAAAGCTACGTTCCCGTATAAAAGCGAGGTGGATATCAAGAACTTGACTGATGTCGTGAGAAAACAACTAAAACTCAAAGTTAACAATAATCTTGTCGATCTGGATAAACTGTTTCATGAAGTAAGTATTCATTGCGGCTATCGAACCGGTTCATTCTGTATACCAGGTACTGGGCAAGCAATCTTGCCAATTCTAATCATATCAATCACCCATTTTAACATTTGCACCTCTGCCATCTAACAGCTTATGTTGCAAAATGTTATTCCCCATCCCACGCGACGCTATTGTGTAGTATACAGGCATTATATCCTTAGAACGAGGAAGGGTTCGATCGTGTGGAGCTTGCCCGGGAGCTGTACCGTCAGCGCCAGCTCGCTCAGGACAAGTACATCCGCGAGCTGATCGGCTCGCTCGGCGGGAAGCACGCCGCCAACAAGCCTGTCACCGTCGACAATCTCAAACGTGCCTTCGCACTTCTCGATCCCGCTATAGGTAATTAGAATCATTCAATTACATAGTTTGAGATACATCTGTTAATAGTCGTGAAACCAGTGAAAGGTTTAGCTACAATAGCGTCTTCGGGACGTCCATGTATATATGCTGTTAAACAACAATCTTCACTCTGCGCCTGTGTATCGGTCTGAACACAGATCTCTGGTCTCAAGGACAGGGCCCTCTTAAGCATATTCGGCGCCAGGGTGAGCCCCCCTCCTCCGCTGTTTGACCACAAATATTTTTGAATAATGTAATTTTATCATTATCTTTTCATTCTATACCAACTTATAATGGTTAAGTTTTGGTCTTGAGTCTTGGACCCATGGTTGACCTTAAATATGCTGTGCTCGCAGCTCTGCTTTCGTGGACTACAGTGTTAGTCAGTGTTGTTAGTGGTAGGCTAGTAGATACATATCAAGACTTATGGCGGTTAGCTTGTGTTCCCTATGACTCTGCGCCTGGGTTCCTCGCACCCCTCGAACCGCCGGGTAAAGGGGGCCCTGCTCAAGGATGTAATTTCAATACGAACCGGCGCGGAACCGCGATCAAAGTTGGTCCAATAAATTTCGCACGGGTAAAACCGTGGGGCACAGTTGGTTATATTATAAAATAGAAATAATTGAATGTGTAATTTTTTTCTTTTTTTTCAGACCATATCCGTATGGAGCGATACGTCCGTTGGGCTTTCTCGGACTTCAGTTCTAATTTAAACAGCATCAGTCCAATACCGTTACGCACTCTGGCTGTAAGGTTGGCTGCAGGAGACATCGAGAGGATTGGTCCTAGATATAGGGGAACTCGAAGAACAAATTATAAATAATAATAATAACAGCAGACCTCCCACGCAGTACCCTGTACGACGCTAGGATTGTTCTGCGGAATCTGTCCACACCACGCTGAACTTCTTGCAACTGATCATTACAGATAGAGTTAGCTCTCAGCTAAGCGTCAGATTATACGTCAGCATATTTAAACACTTATATTATAATAATAGCCTTTATTGTTTATCACTGTAATATATCACTGAAAGAATAGTGAAGAGTGTTTTATAGGAGCCAATTTTGTGACATCCCATTTTTTGTAGTAGGTCTGACTTGTACTATAATATCTAATGTTGTTAAATAAGATATAAAAAAACACTAATTTACAACCCTAAAGTCAGAAGAAACCGGATATTCGTATTTCTGCGGTAATTACAGTAGTCCATGGAATTAAACCGAGATATTTTTACGGCACATAATATAAGATGTCATAAACAACCCTCTGGTGAAAACTCTCGTCCTTATCTCGTCCAGCAGATTATTCAAGTAAAAAATAAAAACTTGGAATAATAATAGTAATTTGTTGGAACTAAAAATCATATCACAACAAAAACCAAATGCACGATAATAGCCACTATCTCCGCTAGGAGTAATAGTTTTCTGTGGCCATTATAGTAAATACTGTGTCGCAGCCAATAGCGCCCACTTCCAGACAGCATAACAATTGGGTCTGCGTTCCACAATACAATGAAAAATACAATAAAAAAATTTACATTTTTCCAATACATAAAATATACAATGAAAAATACAACAATTTTTTTTTACACTTTAGAGTTGTAGAGTATTGTGAATGTGTGTGTGAGCGCGCGCAAGCGCGCGTGTAAGCTCGTATTCGTTGTTTGGATATGTGGGCTTTTGTTTGTGTTAGAATGTACGGGTTTCGAAGAGAGAACAAAATAATCTATGTTGTAGTTTAAATTTGAAGGGTGTGGCGCCTCATTCGCCACTATTTTTGTACTGGCTGTTTCTAATCGTTAATATTAAAAAGTACTTAGGTGATGACAGATCAGAGAGTGATATAAAAATTCAGACTGTTGGTTTCACGTCATGTTATGTACTAAAACCTGTATTATTTTATTAAAAGTAAATATGCTATAGCCCTACTGACTAGCATTATTATTGTACCCGCAAAACTGGTGACCCCGACATGATTTGAACACGCAACCTTCTAAATATTAAGGTTAATATTATTGATAAAAGAGAGAAATACCAACTAAATCTTGGCTTTATTAAGCAAAGAATTATACATAGAATTATTATTACAGAATTATACATTAAATATTTGAATCATGACAATCAGATAGTCGTTAATGTGACACTTAACCGTAGATATGTACAGTACATTCTCCCCTGGATGTTCTTAGTTCTGTCTCACTCTAAAACGTAATCATGAAGACAAGGTGGTATTCTCCTTTCCCATATCGAGCGACAAATTGATAAGTCAGGCTCGTTTAGTTCAGTTCCACTCTCAGGCTCTTGATTAAGCTGAGACTCTGAATCAGGTTCAGGATCATTTTCTACATAAGTTTCGGTGGGACAGGGTGCCAATTGCCTGTTAGATACCGTGGTTTCTCGCCCATCTGGCATACAAATATACGAATAATTAGGATTACCTTGAAGTAATTCTACTTCATCTACTAAAGGATCATATTTAGATGTCCTCACATTTCTTTTTAAAAGTACAGGACCAGGAGTCAGTAACCAGCTCGGGGTAGAGCTTCCAGTAGGTGAACGTCGAGAGTGTCGAAACATTCGCTCATGAGGTGTTTCATTAGTTGCCGTGCATAATAGTGATCGTATGGAGTGTAATGCCACAGGTAAAACCTGTTCCCAGTCCATCGTATCCATTCCATTGGACAAAAGGCAGAGCTGTATCGTCCTCCATAGTGTCCCGTTTACACGTTCAATTTGACCATTTCCTGCAGGATTGTTGGGTGTTGTCCTACTAGTAGAAACTCCATAATTATCTAGGAAATGTTTTAATTCATTTGACATGAACGCAGTGCCTCTGTCAGAAGTATATAGGCAGGAGCACCAAACATGAAGAACAGATCTTTTAGTGATTTTATAACAGTTTGTGCAGAAAGATCTTTACAAACATATGCAAAAGGAAATCTAGAATATTCGTCAATTATTGTTAGTATGTATTTGTTTGATGTTTTAGATGGTATCGGCCCTTTGAAATCTATGTTTAATCGCTGAAAAGGTTCTGTTGCTTTAATTAATTTACCTCCAACTTTAGCAAATCTAGGCTTAATTTGTGAACAAACTGGACAAGTGGCAGTCATGGATTTGACATTTTCAAGAGAATACGGAAGGTTTTTAGATCTTATCCAATGCATCATTCGAACAATTCCAGGATGACACTATAAGTTATGCAAGTCTCGCAGTCTGTTAGGGTTAAGACTAGCAGATATTCTAGATAATGCATCAGCAGCAGTATTTTCCTTTCCTGGTCTGTACATAATATCATACTAATAACATGAGAGATCTATTCGCCACCTTTCAATCTTCTCATTCTTTATTTTACTCGAATGCTTTTGATTAAACATAAATGAAACAGATTGTTGATCAGTAATTAATAAAAAATGTCTTCCTATAAAAACAGTGTCGCCATTTTCTTAAAGATTCAACTATAGCGCATGCTTCCTTCTCAATTGCAGAATGTTTCTTTTCTGATTCATTTAATGACCTTGAAAAGAATGCGACAGGACGTCCATTCTGTGATAATGTTGCGGCGATAGAATGTTCAGATGCATCTGTTTCTACAGTTAAAGTATCTTCTTGATTTATTGCAAATAAAGTTGATTTGGCTATTTCGGATTTCATTTTATTAAAGCATTCAACTGAATTGTGATCGAAAGGTAATCGAGATTGAATTAAGGGATGTATCTTTTCTGAAAAATTTGGCATCCATTTAGAATAATGTGCAAACATTCCAAGGGCTCGTTTAAGAGAAGATGCGTCATTTGGAATAGGTAATTCCATCAAAGGTTTCAAACGATCTTCAACAGGTTTAATTGAATTGTTTTGAATAGTGTTACCTAATAGGCTAATTCGTTCGCTTGAAAAGAGACACTTTTGTTTGTTCAATGTTAATTTGTATTACTCAACAGCGTTCATGAATTTTTTTAAATTCTGATCATGATCTTCATTTGTTTTTCCACAGACGGTAACATCATCTAAATAAGCGAAAGTGCCAACTAGTTTCTCAGTTTCGATAATATATTGCAAAGCTCTTTGAAAAGCAGCAACACCATTCGTGACGCCGAAAGGTATTCGAGTAAACTGATACAAATTTGCACAAGCTTCAAAAGCTGTCATCGGTTTTTCCTTTATAAGAATAGGTACTTGATGGTACGCTGATTTCAAATCTATCTGACTAAAAAAATTATATTTGGAGACTTTAGAAATAATAGTGTCAATTTTTGGCAAGGGATATGCATCAAGTTCTGTATAACGATTAATAGTACGTGAATAATCAATAACTAAACGTTTCCGATGAGTATTCCCTCCTGTGATAAGAACTTGAGCGCGCCATGGAGAAATGCTTGGTTCAATAACGTCATCATCCAACAACTTTGTAATTTCTTCTTTTATAAACTTCTCATCTGCTTCAGAAAAATTTTTAGACTTAGTTGAAATCGGCTTTATATTCGGTGATAAATTACTAAAAATGGAAGCTGGTGATATAGATGCTTGCATTACGTTACATATACGTAGAGGTTCTCTATTTCCTCCGAATCCCATTTCTATCGACTGATTATTTTGAAGTATATCGTGACCAATAATAATATCTGCGCATAAATTATTGACGACAAGGAGTGGATGATGTTTATAAATATGTTTATCAAGTTTGATATTTACGTGGCATAACCCATTTACGAAAGATACGTGACTCAATGAAGCCAGACTGATAGTTTGATTGATAATTTTCTTCTTTAGTTTCATAATCTGTACTAATTTTTCGTCAATGAAGCTGACCGAGCTTCCTGTATCTATAAGGGCGTCAGCACGTACATGGTTTATAAAAATAGGGACAGTGGCCTTTTGAAGACTCGCTGGGGAAGCCGCAGAAATACCGACTATACCTGCTATATTGACTGAATTAGCATCATGGGTAATATAATTAAGGACTGGTTTATGAGACCGACAAACCCTAGCAAAATGGCTTTTCTTAGAACAAAGTTGACAAATGCTGTTATAGGCAGGACATTTTTGCTCTCTGATGAGGAGCATTCCCGCCGCAAAAGAATAACTAACTAACAAGATGACAAATGAAGATAAATTAAATTTAAATACAATGTCTCGATATCTTCGTCCCGAACGTTTTGACGTCGAACCGAGTACAACGGCAGCGGATTTAAAATGGGTACATTGGAGATCTACATTTACAAATTTTATCGCTGAAGAAGGTACTGGAGTTACTGATACAATAAAATATAAACTTTTAATTAATCACTTAGCACCGTGCGTATATTCTTTCATTATTTCGTGTACAACATACAAAGAATCGATTGAATGTCTTGATAAAATATACGTAAAGCCTAAAAATGAAATTTACGCACGTCATGTTCTAGCTACAAGGAAACAGCAAACGGAAGAGTCTATATCGGAGCACGTGCGTGTATTAAAACAACTAGCGCTTGACTGTAACTTTCAAGACGTCGAGGCTGAAATCTACAAACAAGAGTTTATTCGTGATGCATTTATTTCCGGAATCTATTCGCAAAAAATTCGCCAAAGATTATTAGAAAACAATACCCTAAATTTGGATAATGCATTAAATCAAGCTCTTACTCTGGAATCAGCGGAAAATAATGCTCAAGCCTATGAAACACCTATATCTTACCTAAATGCTCTTGAACCTAAAGAAAATACTAAATCTAAGAATCTCGAGGTTACATTGAGGTCACCGGAACCAAGTTCTACAGCAGCTTCGTTTCAGCGTGGTAAATGGCGTTGTTTCTTTTGCTGAATAAATTGATAAAAGAGAGAAATACCAACTAAATCTTGGCTTTATTCAGCAAAGAATTATACATAGTTATATATTTGAATCATGACAATCAGATAGTCGTCAATGTGACACTTAACCATAGATATGTACAGTACAATTATATTAATATTAATTGAATATTAAGTTTAGTTATATCTTCAGTTTCCTCATAACTAAGTGTGAAAAGCCAATGAGCTATGCGTATTTTACATTTACGTTAGGTAGGTAAGTGGGAAAATGTTTAGTTCTTTGTTAAGTCTGTTATATAGAACTGGACTCAAAAAATGAAATTGTCTTCTAACTACAGCGAGACTGGAAAGATCGTTTTTACACACTCTGTTAGTTCTGCGCTTCTGATTATATATTTTTGGATCAAAAGTAAGATGATCATGATAAATGAAGACAATTTAAATAATTACGTAACGGTCGAACTACGAAATTTCATAATTACTCTAAAATGTGCGCTGCCAATCGTTTTATTTACTATCTGTGTTGATGTAATGACTTTTTTCATTTTAAAAGATTTAATTTTTTATGTTAGGTCCAGAAAAAAAAACATTGATTCTCAAAATTGTATTATTCAGGAACTATGCAAAATAGACACGCGGGAGTTCTACTCTCGCATTTCACTTGATTCAAACTATATAACTCTGCAATGAAAAATGGGTGTCACAAAATTGGCACCCAAAAAATAAAAAACTGTGAAGCTTTTGTGATACAGGCTCGGCCTAGTTCAGGCGCTAGGAATCATTAGTGTAGAACAAATAATTATATGTCGTAGAAATAAGCCTCATATACTTATATTATAATTAAATGAAGTTATTATTATTAATTATTATTGAAGAAAAAACCTTGTAGGTATTAAAATTTATAATCAACATGTGTATTATTATATTATTCTATTAAACTATACTTACAAATTACTCTATTGAGTTATTTTAATTTAGCTTATGAATCAACATTATCCTTGTCTTGCAACATCAGCCTCATCTAGAGGGATTTTCACAAACTCATCTTTTGCAATCCACGTTCACGTATTTGTACCTCTTACTATCTTCTTTGTAATATATTATGCTGTCACTTTATGATTACATAGTTTTATATGGAAACAACAAACACAATTTTAATGTGATTTTAATGAAAATATATCTATATTAGCAACCGCCTGCAACGTTTTTTTAAAACTTTATTAACTTTATATTTAATGAAGATATCGTGCTAATTTTACTACATCTAACTTGGTTGCATGGTCTAGCGTCCATCTAAACATCTATACTTTAAAGTGGTATCGAATGAGATATCAGTCCTGTGTAATAACTGAATGAATTGTATTTTATATTCAAATAAAGCAAAGCAAAGGACAAGCACAAGCTTCTATATGAATTTATTAATGTTATAAAAATTTATTGATTACTCACAAGTAGCAACACTTTGAAGTGGAATCGGATGATGTATCGTTATTGTAATTCAATACCTGAATATATTGGTATCGTTCAAAGGATGATTGATTCATCCGTAGAAAGAGCATAGATTCATCCCTACCGATGGCCAAGGGCGGGCACGGGTGGGGCGACGCGACTTGACATCAGTGGGCTAATCGATTCTATACTATTGTTTTTATTCGATAAATCAATACCAGTATTCATAATCAAGTGGTAGCGTTATCTTCTACTTTTTTAGTAGAATTGAATAAAAGTATTAATACCATATAGTAATCAAAAGCAACACTGTAATATTGATATTGATTCATCCGTGTTCATCCCTATTTGTAAGTTTCGTGCGTGTTTTTGAGAATTTTGAGGGTGTTTAGTGATTTTGACGTTAAAGTCTTAAAACTCTGAAATGCAGTAATAGTTTCTCGTTATTATTTATTGATAATGGGTGATATAATAGAAACTGAAGAAGTTGACAAAGACACAGTAGAGCCTGAAATTTTAGAACAGTTATTTAATAAAAAATACAACATATTAACCGAGACTGCTGTATCACTGAAAAGATCATATATAAACAAATTACACGGTTCAAAGTATGTGAGATTCTGTATCTAAATATCGGTTATTATTTCTTACGTTTCTAAAATTTGCTGTAATCTCTTTAACCTTTTAATCGAAATGCAGTGCTTACTTTTATCATGCGTTGTATTTACATTTTTTGGCAGGAATTGGGGGCTGAATTGGGTTGATATAGACTAGATCACTCAATATAACGGTACCACTATCATTAGACTCATAAGTTAGTTCATCGTTTTTCGAGAAAATAAATCAAAACAATTCTAACCTCAAAACTAAAAAAGTTACTTTTGCGGGTTAAAATTTAGAATAGTTTGGCACACGGAGGGGAACATGTGGGGTCCGGGAGATGGCTGCCCCTAACCCTCTGATCTTTAACTTTCCTGTAACTACTCATGCTTCTCAGTATGTAAAACTATACTAAATATCAAGTTTTTTATTTGACCTTGAAATTTTTAACCACCAGTCATTCTAGCCGTAAGAGTTACGATTTGATAAATAGGAGTGAAATCAGAGGACAGGGATCTGCCTATTTGCCCACTCTTCCAAATGCCAAAGGATTCTAAATATTTATTAACACCTATCTAAAGTGACTGACCAGTAAATAAAAGTCTACAGTTGCCATCTGATAGAGATATGCTAATATTTTATAACATTTCGTACTTAGATATTTAATAGACTTATGTTATTATCACCTGAAACAAGGCAATGGTTGAAGAATTTAAAAATTTGTTACATAGAGCCGACTGGGGCCTAGCCAAGCTGCCTTTTCTATAATCATTAACACTCATAGAAAAACAAAAAATGTATGGAACTGAGATTGGACTGACTGTGGACTGTGTGTGTGGACTGATTGTGTAATTTAAATTATGATATATTAATGATTGTAGAAAGACAACTTTGCTATGTTCCCTGGTATATTTAGATGATGCACTGAATGTTACTCCTCTATTTGGCTTGTTTTTAATCACACTATAATACTTAAATTTAGAAGTGAGATATATTGAAATAAATGAACAGGTATTTAAAAGTAACAACTAGGAACTGTTATCTGTGAACTGAAAAGTGATATGAAAGTAAACTGTTTCAGCTTAGACCACCTCTTCTCTATTCAAGCTTAAAGATGTTTAGTATGTTATAGAGAGATACAAATATATATTATGTGATTAGGAATAAGCAGTTTTAACTCTGTTATTATAGTAATAGGCTGTTAATTTGGAACAGGTTACTGCTAGTAGTGCTAGTTTTATTTCTCTAAGACCGGAAGAGGTGGAACATGTTTCTTATTTTTCCTGCTAGAGCCCCTACTTATATTAATTGTGGTCAAGTCAAGGACAAGTCAAATTAAATTTTATTTTCCTCTCTGTCTTTTGTATCTGGTTACTGTGTGATCATGAGTATTACTTACTTGAATCTAGCATATATATTTATTATTTTATAAAATTTCAGATCGCTAAAACTAGCTGTGAGCTTAACAGAAAATGTCATAGAAGTCTATCAATTGAATGACACATCCCTAAAACGAGAGTGCCGTTTTACTGGACACAAGGAAGCACCCACGGAGGTAGTATGGAGTCCTACAGATGAACATCTTATCTACTCTTCCGGTGAAGATGGGTGTTGCAAACTATGGGATATAAGAACAGGCAAGCCATGTACAGAATATAGAGGTGAGTTTAGTTATTGGAAATAAACAATTTTATATTTATTTTGAGAGAACCGTGATAATTATGCTAGAAAAATATTTAGGTTAAATTGTAGCAATGTGAGAAAGGTATAAGCATGAACTGTGTAAAATTCTTACCTACAGAACCAGGCATGTGAAATTCAAGAGCCAGGGTGTCTGAACATTTTACTAGAAAGACAACTTTACTCCATTCAATATTCTGCAAAAAGTGCAAAGGAGTATAAATTTTACTTAATAAAATAATAATAACTATATAAACTTGTATCAGTGAGTCTTATAATATAAAATATGGCAGGTTGGGGTGTAGTTTATAGAATTCTCAATAAAACTAAATTTTAATTTTACAATTTTTTAATTTATTTGTTTTTATTTTAATGTGATTTTCGAGCAAAACTGAATTCATTGTAACAATTACTTCGACTGCTGATATATTAAGAAATTAAAAGTCAAAACAGTTATTTTGTTCTGATTTGCCCCTAAAAATAAAAAACAAAGTTCTTGTTAAAAACCCTTTACTTTCAGATTCATTTACTATATGGTGACAGACACATGTATTAAGTCTGAGTTTGTTTCTCTTTAAGTTTATTTAAAGTGAAAAATCTTCTTATTTTCTGAAGCTCACATACCTATCTAATAATGAGAGCCTTTGCAGGAAACATGTTTTTATTGCTTACGGAAATTTTTATATACTTAAGAAAAAAACATTTTTTTAGCAAGAGAGTTTGACACAGTAACACAATCAGTGGTTCACTAAGGGAAAGTGAAATAACTGCCTGCCGCATCACTAGCCTCTGATTTTGAGGCCTTAAAATCTCCAGAAGCCTCCCTAAAATATTTGATATTTAGAGGGCTCTCTTATGAGTTCTAAGGTTACGTATGTAGTGGAGGCGAGGAACAGAGAGTAAAGTTCCTCATCCGCCATAGAAAAGGGAGGATTCTCCAACCAGACGGGTGTTATGTCTGGTGGGCAGCTGCCATACGTACACAAAGCACAGCTACTAGATATAAAATAATTGTTTTAAATTTATTTCTTATCGAAACTGCCTACAAAATATAGGATGCCATAAATAATATACTTTTATTTTATATTGTATTATGTGAAAAACATAGCATTTTCAAGGTATCTCGGTCATATAACTAGTATGTACAGAATATGTTATTTAAATAGTTTCACTACATCCCAGGTGAGGACGATGAAAAAATTAAACCATTTGAGTGCATGGATGTGTCGAGCAGTGGAGCTGTAATCTGTGCTGGGAGTAGACTCGTTAAAAATGATTCATACATTGTCTTCTGGGATTACAGGCAGCCTACACCACTTGGAGGATATTGGAATTCACATACTAATGATATTACACAGGTATGTTATTATTATTAATATAATACAAAAACATATATTATATACCTTTTAAGTGTTGAGAGAAGAACATTAATATAACTTGAAGATGCTGCTTCTGATTATTCAAGTACCTTTTTTTTATTTGAGTGGTTTATTTAACCCGCCTTATGGTAAGTAGCTACTGTAGTCTATGAGTGCCTGTAATAACATAGGTATCACTGGCATGTTGTCCACCCTGAAACCCCATACCCCAAGAAGCTCTGGGCTACGATCTTCTGTAGGGTGGAGGTTTTCTACCAGTCAGACTGCCCCAAGTCGAGAGATAAATTTAATTAAGTAATTAATTAAATTAAGTTATTAATTTTAATGCAGGTCAAGTTCAACAAAGAAAACAAGGAAATATTAGTAACAGGTTCTATGGATGGGTTGCTGAACGTATTCAATGTGATGGAGGAAACAGAAGATGATGCTCTGTTATACACATGCAACATTGAAAACTCAGTGGAGAAGATAACCTGGCTGAACGACAAGCTGGTAGCTTGCATCACACAGTCCAATGACGTACAGGTGTGGGACACTGAGACTGGAGATTTGCTGAACAGTTACACAAGAGATAAAATTGCTAAAAGTATTAAGGTATGTTAAATAACAATACTCATTCACAATAGGCAACCGGACAACTTTTCAAAAAGTGTTAATTATTGATTACATACATACCATCACGCCTGTATTCCCCAAAGGGTTAGGCAGAGGTGTACTAATTGTACACCCACAATTCGCCCAGTATCTTTTCAATTGATTATTATGGATTTATAAAGCTATTATAAATTTATTAATATAATTTCACATAAATACTACTTAAAATAACGTGTACTAGATGTATACATTTTTGAATAGTCACGCAAACAATACTGCACAGTGCGTGAAGTCACAGTGGATTCAGTGCTACAATGCAGAAAATTATAAGAAAACAACAGATGTCAGCTCAACACGCCAATTGGGTTACGTTCACTTACACACGAATGACGTCATACGCTATTTCAAATCATTAAATACAAATACACATGTTCCTTCCTTCCTCCCAGGAGGCAGGGACATGTATATGTATATGATAGTTTAGCTCGAATTTCGAACTTCTTTGCAATCGCGGCAACAGCCCAAGTTGAGGTCGAGCCACTTTGTAAAATCCACCTCCACGTGATACATTCAGACGTATTGTAGAATTTAAATCCACATCTCAATATCACACCTTACTTAATGTTACAGAGGAGCAGAGAAGATGATTGCTATTTAGTTGACGCGTTTAAACCGACAGATGGCACTCCTGTAATACTCGCTGGTTCACATGGAGGCAAGGGGTATGTATACTCGTAAATCGAAACATAATCATGTCTTCGCGGCTGAGTGCCCTCTGCGCTCGCCCCCAATTCCGGTGAAGCTGTAAAAGCCACAGCGGGTTTAGGGCCCCTAAGGCTAACAATGTAGTCAGATCTAAAAAAAAACATAATCATGTCAAAAAATTTTAAAATATTCGATCAAGTTTTTTAATTTGTAACGTCTTTCCTCTCGCTTTCCTGCTATCTGAGGGAGTGATGTCGTGAAAGGGAACGGACGTGTGTAACAGGAAGCCGGGGCAGCGCGCGCTATTTGATTTGACCAATGAGCACGCGTGGTGGTAGAGTTGGCCGTCAAACGGTACCAACCGATTTTCCTAGAGGTTGGTACTGTCTGCCAACATTGTGTGCGTATGTGTGACGAGAAGGAGAAAGAGAAATGGGGAAGAAGAACGCATCAGCTGTGCGCTTAACCTACAACATTGTGTATAAAATGTGCTATTATTTATACATTTGTATGTTCACTGGTTTCTTTATTATCATTTAATAGTATAATATTCCAGTTCGTACGTGCCTGAAGCATGTTACATCTGTACAGAAGTTAAAACCAAATAGTTATCAAAACTTGATTTGAAATAGTCAAAATATATTTACGAAACACTTTTATATTAAAAAAAATATAACTATTTTATTTATAATTTTTTTTTAAAGAGTAATGTTTTATTACTTTAGACTGCTAGAAATTCACGTACATTTATTAATTTAAATTGATGACACTATCGTCTGACGGTGAAAAATCTTTGTGAGGAAAACGCTTGAGAAATGTTCATGTAGTACCACTGTATGTGGGAAAAATTATAGAAATGTTTATTTCGAGTTCGAATGCGTCGTGGACAGGCGTGGTGATTAAACCTGTAGCTACCGTTGGGAAGAGGCCTTTGCTCAACAGTGGGACACTTATGTACAGGCTGATATTATTATTGTCTTTCAATAACATTCAATTACGATGTTTCAAATCTTCCAGGAGTCCCACAACACCTATGGCTTATTTTCGTTTTTTTTTCTGTTTGCCACATTGCCACTTTTATATTTCGAAAAATCATATACATAATTATATATTACAAGGGCCCGCTCCATAACATCATATAACATAGATAAATAACATAGACACCATTTAATATAGTAGGGTATTTGGATATTCATAAGTACCCTATTGTAATTCCTACGGTTTACCTACAGTCGGACTGTAAGGAAGGGCATATAACACTTAGCGCACAAGTATCGGGTCTTTCTCGCTCGAGATATCCAATAGTGATGGACCTCAGTTAATAAGTAGACTGCAATAAATAGTGTTCTCGAAGTGCCGCGAGCCGCCTCGCAGCCCATCTCAACTAAACTACGACTCTCTTTATGACAATATCACAATTTAAGCGGTAGAGAATATGCCTGCATAAGTGTTTGATGCAATAGAAGTATTAACCATCAAGTTTATTAATTTATTGTAATTTCAGGGACATACTAAGATCTGTTTCTGTGATGGAGAAGAAACTGCAGCCAGCCACAAACTTTATACACAACAAACAGATCGTCAGGTCTATGTGGTACCATAATGAGGTGAGTGATTGATTACTTCAGAGAATTAGTTCCTGATGGGTAACAAGCATACGGACCGCCTGATGGTAAGCGGCTACCGTAGCCTATGGACGCTTGTAATACCGCATACAGTATCACTTGCGCGTTGCAGACCTTAAACCCCTATTTTCAACTTGAAGGTGGTAGCTAGCCGTGCGGGCATTAGAAAAAGCCCTTACCCAATCATGTTATGGTTTCGTCACGATGTTTTCCTTCACCGAATGCTCCGGCTCATTGCATGGATTCGAACTCACGTCTATTGCTACGGTTGAGCCATTTCCAGGCAGCTCCTAGCTCTTGAGCAAGGGATTCATCTGATACAGATCAAATTGGCTCAGCTCTAACTATAATTATATTCTCGAATAGTATATTATATTTGTTTTGGAAAAGTAAATGAAGTTGTATTTATTAATATATATTTTTAGTCGGTGAATGTATTCTGAGATCTCACTACTTAATTACATATCGCTGTATGTATGGTAGAAACCCCGTCACAATAAGCCACCGATGAACATTTAGGTATCGGTTGCGATATGTCCACCTATTGAAATATTTTTACCGATAACTATATAATAACAGAGCGCGTGTAAATAAATCACGGAGGTGAACCTTTTTATTAATTACACATCTTGTCTCTTTCTAGTACTTTTCTGATTCTCTGATTATACGCGTGCGCGGCACGTAATCTTATCATATACTATCTCAATCGGTTTTAGCATAGTTCTTTCTATTTCTCTCTGGCGGGGTGGTAGTGCTGTTTTGCCTGACTGAGTCACAACCACCATGCATGTGGTGTAAAGCCTGTCATCGTGACTCGCTTTTACTTGTCACGTTTCGGGATCAGCCTGTGTATATCCAGTTAAATGTATGCAGGTTGGTATGACGGCGGTGACCGCCGATGGATTAGGATCTCCTGGTAGTCGACGTTGTGTTTGTATTGTTCTGTGCTTACTATCAGCGGCACTACCGTCAATTTGCCGTGCTGCTATTAAAAAAGTACCTACGCTTGGTCCTTTTTAGTTCAAATACGTTGCAGTAAATTTAGACCTTATATTCTACTCACATCGTACTGAAAAAAATTTGGAAGGGTAGAAAAAAGTTTAGAAATTAGGAAGTAGATGATGGCTTCTTTGTATTTAAAATGAGGAATTGTTTGTTGTGATTGCAGAGAGACTTGCTTGTGACTGCTGGGGAGTCTGGTATCATCACGGTGTGGAGTCACGGAGATGCGGCAGACGAACCTCCCGTTGTTAATAAACTGTCCAATGCGATGGAAAAAATACATAGAAAGCGACATAAACCGTATTGAAATATAATTTTTTTGTTAAAATATGTTTTTTTTATTGGTTGAAGATTATTAGGTAATATATGTACAAGGAAAATGGCGTGATAGTGAAACATCGTAATGTATTATTAGTAAACGCGCTACTTGAATGCAGTCGGGACGCGAGGTGAAGAGCGGAAGAATTCCCTCGTAACGTTCGCACGCCTCGCCTCACTCGCCTTTATAGTAGTGATGCGAGTGCTGTCTTTATCAACTATCGTACTGTTATGAGCCTCTTTACGATTAGGTTTTTTAAAAAAGAAATTAATTGATTTCACAGCCGTCTAGCTCAGTTAGAGGGTGGATAGAGACTGACTGGGAAGGGACTGTCTAGTTAACTAAATACACTATTGAATGCAGAGTAAGCAGGATAAAGTGAGGTGTATGCAAGTTAGGGTGCAATTTAGGGATATAACACCTGCCGGGGGTATACTAAACTTCGGGGTTGAACCTTTGAAGTTTAGGAAATACATATAGTATCAAGAACTAAATATTTATTCTTACACTGGGAGACGGGGTGTCTTCCGTATTCAGTTTACGTTTAATAGGTTTGAGAGGGATCTCAGGCTCAAGTTTTGAGTCTGAATGTGGATCGGGATTCATCTGTGGATTTACCGAAACTATTTTGAATAATTTGGGAAATGTAGAGGAGAGACGACTGCGTGTTTTAATGAATAAAATCATTTTAAAAATACAAAATATAATAATTATACAACTAATTATCATTATTAATACTGTGTAATGGGCCTCATATCTTATAATCTGATGTTCACTTAATAATTTTTCTGTCTCATCAGAAATCTTTTGCAATTTAATCTTTATTTCAGGGGTAAAAATATCGAGGTCTATATTCTGTAATTTGACAGGAGGCTCATGACTCATTTCTTCGTTAACCTTATCTATATTACAGCATTGGTCCTTTATTATATTAAAGTCCGAATGCGTGACCGTGACATTTACCATTACACTGTTGGATTTCGGTATTAACTTTGTGCTTTTACTATTAGCGATACAATTACTAGGTACATTTAGAATACCCGCGCCGATGATATTTGTTTCTATAATTTTCTGACCTGGACAGTCAATAAACAGTTTATTATTTTGCGAATAAAGATCCAATTGTTATTTGAGAACGATTTCCATAGGTCTATTTGATCATGAATAAAGTCTGTTTAACACTACACCGGTAAAACGTTTATTACTTTCGACATCAATTCAATTTCATAGCTAGAGTTGGCACTTGTCGGGAATACGGTCATTACGTCACAAATATAATCGCGTGTGTTTATTGTTTTGCATTCGATCAGTGATTCGAGGTTACAATATTCGGTTTTATCCTTGGTCATTGCGATGTACTTAAAACTAGGCGCTATAAAACTAAAAGACATAGGGTTTACATCGTTATGTGGTGTGGGTAAAGCTATACTATGATACAGATTAAACTCCTTAGGGGAAACTAATGGTATTTTCAAGACAAAAATAATTCTATTGTTTATACTATAGCACACAACATCGGATATATTGAATAAAGAATGAATATGACTTATATCTAAACTTAAAGGTAACTTAAGATCTACAGGTAGGTATCGATAACTATTGACAAGCTCCTCATATAGTTGCGTGGGTGGCAATACGGCTGGATGCAGGATGTTTTGACTACTGAACATTATGGTGTTGACGATGTCTTCCAATTGGAAAGATAATGCAAGTAAGGCTGCTTCCAAGCTGTTCAAGATTGTATTAATATTTGTTTTTAATTCTAAATTATTAGATATATTTGTAAGGTTCCTTAACTTAATAGAGAGATTGTCAACAGCTTCATTAAGGCTGCCTTCATTAATTTTTATTTTATACAATGTATTATTAAATTTCGATAAAGTGGAAGTTGTAACAAAAATATTATCTTTCATCAGTGAACCCAGCAGTCTCATTTGGTTATGTTGGATACTTTGTATGGCATTGCCGTATTTAACGGCATCGTCCTCGTTTAAAGTACCAAAGATGGTTTTGGATAGAGTGCCAATGCCTCCTCTCCTATCCAAGCGCGTTTGAACCTTTTATTTACTAAATGTGAAATGGATGAATATTCAGAAACTATGTCATTATACCTAATTGTTAGAGGTTCCAATACATTAAGGCATTCTAGATTGTTTGAAATTTCAATTTGGATTTTGTTACAGAAGAAGCGTATTGTGCCTAATACTGAGTTAATATTTTCAATATGAGGTCCGATATAAGAGATATCAAATGGCGTGACTATATCTAGATAACTAATGTGTAGCTTAAGATTACCTATTAGGTCAAAATATATACCGTAACTCGAGTTAATTGGACGGATATATTCGTGGTGACCTTGGACCATCACACTCTAAAGAAAGATACATTTTATTTACTAGATTATAAGTAGGTACATTATACATACTACATTACCTTATGACTAAGTTTTTATGATTAATTAATATCTACATGTTTCACCTCATCGTAATGTTGCTTTATGTGACGCCTGTTTATTAACAGTGATAATGTATGGTTGGCGTGTATTTTGACAACCTTATAAGGACCTTTCCACAGAGGTGATAAAGCCTTGCGCAACCTAAGGTGTTTTTTTAGAAGAACATAATCGCCTACTTTGTATTCAGAAGGCCGGGTATGAGAGTTCAAAATGGTGCACCTTTGTATATAGGAAAAGGTAAGTTTTATTTTCAATTGTGAGAGGTGAGAAGGTATGTAGGGATCTTTCTAGTTTCATAAAATCATCGCGATCAGGATTTGGACAGTTACTAAGCACTTCCTGGACATATAGCATGGATTCGTCCATGTCTATTGATGTAGGTATTATTATTAAAGTTTGTGAACCTTTAAGTAAGTTTTCATTGTGTTCCACAATGCAAGTGTTATATTCTTTGGTTGGTCATTTTAGGAATTTATTGTAAGTTTCATCGGATTGAGGTAGGTTTTCTGGTATTGGACAAGGGGTTTCTGGTTCAGGGTAAGTCGATGCAGGTGAGGGTTCAGGTACTGGACACGGAGTTTCTGGATCAGAGTAAGTGGATACAGGTACGGTTTCAGGATTTTGCCAGCTGGTCGAAGGTTGCGGCTCTCTTTCGGGTAAGTTAAGAGGTTGGACTTCAGACAGAGGTTCTACGGGATCTGATAGAGGTAGCTCCAAGAGGTTACTCAAATCTTCCGGATTAATTTCATCAGAGTGAAATGATGGTGGGGATATAAGTAGATCCATTAGGTCTCTATCTAAGTTGTTACTGCCTACATCATCATTTTGAGGATATATTGGGTTTACAAGGTATCGGGATAAAGCGTCGGCGGCTGAATTCATCTTTCCCTTTTGATATACAATTTCATACTCGTATTCTTCGAGTTTTAGGCGCCACCGTTGGAGTTTACTACTAGGATCCTTGTGATTGAATAGCCATTTTAACGGTCTATGATCAGTGACTATTTGAAATTTATGCCCGTACAGGTAAGGACGGAAGGTTTTACAGCCATATAGGATGGCTAGTAGTTCTTTTTCGGTCGTGTTGTAGTTGCATTCACTTTTATTAAGCGTGCGTGATGCGAAGGCCACAGGCTGGTCTTTACCCAGTGTACCTTGCGAAAGTACGGCGCCTACAGCGTAATTTGAAGAATCATATGTAAGGATAAAGGGCTTAGTGAAGTCGGGGTAGATAAGAAGTGGTGCAGATGTTAGTTTATGTTTCAATGTATCAAATGCAAGTTGTTGTTGATTCGCCCAATTGAAAGGTGTGTCCTTTTTCAAGAGGTTAGTTAGAGCTTTCACAGTTTTGGAGAAGTCCGGAATAAAACGGCGGTAATAGGAAACTAAGCCGAGAAACGACTTTATGTCTTTTGGGGATTTTGGAATCGGAAACTCGGTAACTGCTTTAATTTTTTCTGGATTCGGCTTCACGCCTTGTTCAGTGATTATATGCCCCAGATAACAAACTTCACGACGTAGGAATTCGCACTTATCGGGTTGCAATTTTAGGTTATAGTCTCGGAGTCTTTGGAATATAGATGTTAAATTAACAATATGGGACCGAATATCATGAGAATAGCAGACTACATCATCTAAATAAACAAAACATCGAAGCCCTTGAAGGCCGGATAATGCGGAATTAATTAGTCTTTGAAACGTGGAAGGGGCATTTTTGAGTCCGAATGGCATTCTCAAGAACTGAAAATGCCCTTCAGGGACATTGAAAGCTGTTTTTGCTTTGTCAGCTTCATTTAATTTAATCTGGTGGAATCCTGATGCCAAATCTAAAGTTGAAAAGTAGGTACTCTTACCTAGTTGGTCTAAGATCTCTGCATTTTGGGGAATTGGGTAAGTGTCACCAATTGTGACATCGTTAAGTTTCCTGTAATCAATCACGACTCTCCACTTTCGTGTATTAGAAGCATCGAGTTTTTTTGGGACGACCCATATGGGTGAAGACCATGGAGAATCTGATGGTTCTATTATATTTTGTTTTAACATTTTACCAATTTGATCTCGGACTTCGGCTTTGTGTACTTCGGGGAATCGATATGTTTTGGTGTGGATCGGAGTATCTGTAGTTGTTTTTATTTCATGTTTCAAGGCATTGGTGTAAGTTAAGTTTTCTCCTGGAAGATGGAAAATGTCTGAGAAATCAGAACATACTTGCAGGAGAGCTTCTCTTTCTTCATCATTAAGATGTGAAAGACGTAACTGGTTTAGTACCTCCTGTGTCCGGTTCAC
Organism: Saturnia japonica; assembly: GCA_033032175.1. Taxonomy (NCBI): domain Eukaryota; kingdom Metazoa; phylum Arthropoda; class Insecta; order Lepidoptera; family Saturniidae; genus Saturnia; species Saturnia japonica. The sequence goes on from CM065318.1 coordinate 18,891,268, forward strand.
ACTATCGTGTGAAACATTTGTGTAATTTACCATGCCGTAGGTGTGCTCTTTAAATTCTGAAGGATCGATTGGAGTAAGTTTTAAATTAAGGTTTGATTTTAAGTTTATAGCTTCTTCGGAAGTATTTACTACAGACAAATTGATTCTATTGTTCTCTTTTACGCGAACTAAGCAGTTCGCTATTAATAAATCTTTGGAGATTGTCTGATCAAGAACCATCCCTTCTCTGATTTCGGGATTTAAAACGGAGCATTCTATAACGGTTTCTGTTCTTGCAGAAATTGTGTACGCGGGATCATGAAAATGTAATTTTAAGGATGATTTTCGTATATGAAGCAGATCTTTATTATAATCTAGACTACAATTGTGGGCGTTTAACATATCAGAACCTATAATACCATCGTAAGGTAGGTGTATTCTATCGATAACGTGGAATTTATGTGATACATTACATCTAGGAAGTAGTAACTTTAATTGGAAATGGCCTTGCGTTGGAATAGAATCTTCAGCGGAATCGATTCCTTTAAGTTGTATTATTTCTTTAATGAGTTTAGGGTGTTTTTCTAGGCAAGAGTGCTTCAATAAGCTTACAGAGGAACCGGAGTCTACAAGCAAGGACAAAGGAATATCGGATACAGGGGATTCAACAAGGACATGGGGTAATAGCATTATCGCAGGATTATTTGTTATTTCAATTACGTTGGATTTAGGAGATTTTTGCACGGATACAGTGGGTTTTGGCAGGTCAACATTTTTGTGTTGCTGCACGGATACAGTGGATTTTGGCAGGCGATCATGTGGCGATGCCTGGGATAAATGTAATATATTTTTAAAATAACCTCCATGTAGCAGAATTGTTTTAGAGTTTAAGGTTATAATTTGGGCGTCGGTTTTTATTGAATTTCGTCCCATAGGACGCCGGGACGAGACGATTATTCGTTTTTTGAATCATCAACCGTGTCATAACCTTCTGCGGGATCGGACGGATGTTCACATTCAGTATGTTCGGAGACGAAATGTACACGTTGAGGTGTCCTTGACTGATTTTGGTCGAGCCGAAAGCGATTATTATTAAATTCTCTTTTACGGCATTGTTCCAGGTTATGTCCTGGGGATTTTCAATATCTGCAGAATGGGCTACCAGGATTATTATTATTATTAAAATTAGGACGAAATTGATAATGATTAAGTTTTGAGTTCGCGGCAAATTGCGGATTTTGGTTTCTTGTTTGAAGGTTTGGCCTTGCAAAGTTTGGTCTTAAATTATAAGGCCTATCTTGACGTGAGCTAGACGGATTTTGTTTAAATAATGACTGTTGGATTTTTTCTTCAGAAATTGCGATATTTATGGCTTCGTTTAATGTTTTAGGGGATTTGCATCTTACTGTATTTGAGATGCGGGGTGTTAAACCCATTTGGAAATGATGAAGAGCTAAGTCTTCCATAGCTGCGGTGCGGCCTATCATCTCTCTGGCTTTGTGTCCGTGTGATATAGAAATTTCGGTAAGAAGTTGAGAAAGACACGTTTCTATTTTTAGAGCATATTGACTTACGGGCTCGTTATTTTGTTGTTTACATTCCTGTAGGTCTGTGAGCAAGTGTGCGTAGTGTTTTATTCGCTAAATTGGGTTTTAAGGAATTCTTTAAGTTGGTTCCAATTAGTAAATTCCTTGATAGAACAGGCGGTCTGCGCCTTACCTTCTAATTGGCAAAGTGTATATTTGAATAGAACATCTTTTTGAGCTTCTGACGCCAACTCGTAGGCGTTATTGCAGTTAATTAAAAAAGAATTTTGGGTTTCTCTACTGCCGTCATACGGTTTTATAAATTTTAATAATGTTGATAAGTCGATGTCTATTTTATTTATGTTAGCTTGTGCTGCTGGTGCTCTCCTTCTGGAGGTTGGCTTAGCGACGGGAGCAGCAGGTGGAGGACAAGGGTGTGGTGTAAGGACTTCATCCTCTGTGTCCGTAATGATGTCCAATTTTGGGCTTGGCGCTCTACTATCGGTCATTTTGTATATATATATTTTAAATAAACACAATGAAATAGTATCAATGTAAAGGAATGCACACTGCTATAGTACTCAAAACACAAAAATTGATAGACTTATGACAACAACAAATAATAATAATAATAAAAGTTTGATATTCGCAATGACCACGGATGTACAATGTTTAAAGCTACTACTCACTGGAATGCAGACACAGCGATAAGAAATATTATCATCTTCGGAACTCTCGGTCGGATGTTGACGTTATCCTCCTCGCGCCTTCACGCCCGATTGTAACGGTCACAGCATACAGTGTGGTATGCCTGACGGTGTTTATAGGTAGTCCTGAGACTGGCTGCAACACGACAATGCGGAGCAATGGGTCTTGAGCGTGGATGGGGCCCAGATAGACCAGGCTGATTATTAACTTGTTGATGATGCACTTGTGTAACACCCCTTAATAAGGTGGTGAATACTTTGCCACTGATTCACTGATTACACTGGTTACACACAATAATTTGCTACAACATAAGTTTTTAGTTCTTATGGTAGCACAGTCGAACTCGCGTATTTCGGAGACGAACCGGGGATTTTACTATCCCTTTACGCTGGCACCAAATGTTATGAGCCTCTTTAGGATTAGGTTTTTAAAAAAAGAAATTAATTGATTTCACAGCCGTCTAGCTCAGTTAGAGGGTGGATAGAGACTAACTAGGGAGTGTCTAGCTAACTAAATATACTATTAGAATGCAGAGTAAGCAGGATAAAGTGAGGTGTAAGCAAGTTAGGGATATAACAGTACGCTCAGTACTGATCGTGTTCATTAATACTTAAGTTGGGGCCCCGTTCTATTTTTTGAATATTTATATTGTACTAGCGGTCGCCCAATGATCGAAATTCGACCAGCGACTTTTTAATCATATATTATTTTCTGTTTTACATTTGCAGTACGAACCTAAACAATGAATATTATATCACTTGCTGTCACTTTCCGTTGAGTGACAATGTCAATATTTTGGGGGGTCTAATTGCAATGGCAATGGTTTGGGTTAGAATTCGCGATATTAATTTATTTAATTTAATATATTAGTAACAGATATTATTGATAAATTTTGGCTTTCTGCATTCCTCCATATAAACTTTAACCATGCCAAATCTCGGTCTTCCGTGCACGCAATACGCTTGAAAAGGTGTACAAAGTTATTGCTTCGCGTACATATTAGTATAATGATAATGACTGATTCAAGTCCGTCAAGTTATGTTACAAAAACAACATTTTTATTCATCACCAAGCACGGCATTTCCTATGCGAAAAATGAATCTGACGTAAAATTTCAATGGTTTATTTTTTCAGTTTGATAACTTGATGATTAACTTCTATTTTTATTATGTTAACCAAGATATAAATGTTTTTATTTAAAATAACGTTGAAATTTATCGACAGCAATAATTGTAATTGGATCGCAGCACTAGAATTCCTTAGCTATGCATTCAACTCGCGCTGTTACTATAAACATATAATTTATTTATTTATTTGGTACATATTGCTTCACAGCACATTTAACACAAAATATACATTTGTTATGTTTTGCAATCATGTGGTGCCAGTTGCGAAACAATTATTATTAAATTTTGTTTGTTATGCAGCGGTTAAATGTTTATATACATAAAAATATCATTATGAAGTATTATGTGTTTCTATATCTCAATGTGAGTGGAAGTGTGAGCCTGCGTGTAGTGTGCGTGTGCGTGAGAGTGTATAGGTGTGGTGGGATCATATGCTCCTGAGTGAAAGCATATGTGAATTGTATATGTATGTATGTTATAAGCAATAGAGAGTAAACTGAGGACATTATTTAGTATCCACATCCTTACATTAAAATCGATGCACCAACCAGTCTTGGTATATTTCGTCAGCTGTACTCGACACTCGACAGTCAATCGCGATTCTAGACAACGTACTTACTATCTTGGCTCAAATCATGATTTACATTATTGAGAATGAGATCACTAATAATTTAAACCGACACATTAATTGGCACGTAAAGGATTTTCTAGAGGCTTCCATTATACTTTTCCAAAGCAGGTAATGATAAAATTGCAATTCAAAAAATTAAAAGACCCATAATTATTGTTATGGGATAGTATGATCATCGTCAAAGGCCCCTAAATAATGAAAAAAGAGTTGATCAATGTGCTCACACATTCCTCGCTCCATTCGCTTGGGAAATTCAACTCATAATATGATCTCATCAATCTGTTTATCAATTTTACGGTAAATAAATAGATAATATATCTTTTTAGATGACCACGGCTGCCCCAAAAAAGAGTGTAATATTTTCAGGGTCCATGTATATGGGTTTCTTAAATACACTATAATTTTAAAATGCCTCCACAGAGATGAATGTATGGGGTGTCGTTAGAATACTTACATCATCTCAAGTGACACTAGCTATAAATAAATAATTTTAAAAACGATATGGCGGCTACACATTCCAAAACTATATAAATAGGTACTTTGTTTGTGTCAGAAACCGAAGATGGTACGGTGGCACCATATCTGTTTTAAAACCCATTTTATTGAAATGTTAAAAATAAAACATGGGGGAGACTTCTTTTACTAAAAAGTGGTCCACTGTCTCCTATATTAAAAAGTGTTACACAGAACGATACCCCCATCAGCAATGACAATTTTATTTATCTGTTTAGCCAACGAGTAACCGTTCACTTTATATAATACATAATGTCTGGGCTACCGAGCTGCGCTCGGTGTCTTATAAACAAAAAAAAAGAAAAACACCTATCTAGGTAAACTTGGAATGTAAAACATTAATTAAATGCAAAGTTTCATCGAAATCGTTGGATATATATATACAATAATTGCTCACTTAATATATACTGGGTGTTGTAGGATGTAGCCTACAATATTATAGAAAAATGATAAACGGGCGATCAGGAATGATAATAAAATAACCGTCCGCGTTGAGTGCAAAATTAACACTGATTTTATTGATTCGGTCACCCGATATAGACGCAGGCACACGATGCAACTACATAGTTTTGTAATGAACGAGGGTAGCTCGTACACTGGGTATTAGGAGACCGCTCCCGAAAACGAAGACAGACGATAGTACCAATGACACCTTTGATAATGGGTCAGAAAAAAAATCGATCCTGATGGAAAAAAAATCATATTTTTAAAACGTTTTTTTAGCATTATTCACCCTCCACCATGTTAGTACAGCCAAATGAAACGATTATTAACCAAAAAAACTACATTACTTTACTGAAAAAAACCCAGCAATGAAACATAAAATCAAAAACAGCTGACGTCGGGTCAATGGACGCCCGAGCGCAGGTGCGGCGTCAGTACTTATTTACGATCGCACAAATACTTATTTACAACATTTGTCTAAATACCTAACTTATCTACTTTGCCACTGTGCTAGTCTCTACCTAGCCGCTTTCAATCCGATCAAAGTACCGGGTTCGATTTCCCACTAATGAAAAAATTACATAAATGAAATTTAAATTAAATTTTGTATTTTTAGTAGTATTCTGATGTATTATGTATCAATCAGATCAGTTCAGTACTGATTTATAAAAAAATTAGGTATGAAACAGCTTACCCATTTAAATCCTCCATGGCCTTATGAAATAAGGTTCAAATTGAACCTTGTGACGTAGAATCTGCACATACTAAATTAATTATTGTCACTAGTGTGTTTTGTTTTGTAAGATTCAGAAATACACATCGTAAAATTTCCTCATTTTATTTAACTATCTAACTCAGTACGAAACAATGCATTATGTATTACAATACTACACTTTAGGTTTTTCGCACTTTCGCAATTTAGTCGTTCATTTTATACACACACCGGCGGTGACACCGCGCTCCCTCCACGCCAGCGCGCTGTTCACGCGCCTGCGCGACACGTGGCCACGATCTGCGCTGGTGTAGGTACTAAATTTGCAAGCGACATAAAAGAATTAGAGGCGGCGTTCACGATAAAACCTGCAAGTAATTTTTGATTTTTGTGACGTACCTACCTGTTTTCAAATTAAAGTATGAGCCGGACTAAAAACGAAAAGTCTGTTAACATAAAGTACAACAATTCTGTTTTAAATTCCTTATGATAGATTAATTGTCTGTCGATCATAATTGCAATTAATTTCAACTATAAAATTATTCTGTACAAAATCAAACATAAAGATTTAATCGTTTTTATAATTGTGTATGTGAATATCCAATTAGGTTAATTTAATATTCTAACATCATTTTTGTAGTAACGAGCTTCTTGTTACGTCAGGGTACAATTGATCGTCTAATTGTATTAAAAATGATAGCTATAACTTCTAAATTCCATAAAAAGACTAGTCAGTAGGGGTAACTCAGCTTATAAAATAAAAGTTGGGAATGTAACGCTTTATCGGTCTGTGGAAATGATCAAAGTGCCGTCAACAGCGGCCGCGGCCCACCTAAATAGGAGCGGTTTGTTTTGGCGGGATTGATTATTAAGTTTAAAATTTTTAGTTTTTGAGACAGTTACATTTAGACTTTCATGTGCGCATGGTACCCGGCGATCACGACCGCTGGCGAGTTTTCTGCTGTTGATTGTTCAAGCAACAACGTGTCCCTAATTTCATTGAGCACGTCATCTGGACGGACGAGTCAACATTTACCAGAAACGGGCTGTGGAACCGAAAAAATACACACGTGTATTCCGAGGTGAACCCGCACGCTGTTCTACAAACCGGGCACCAAACCCGATGGTCGGTTAACGTATGGGCAGGTTTATTTAAGGATCGTATACTAGGGCCAGTGTTTCTGCCACAGTGACTTGACGGACAGCGATATTTAAACTTTATAAATGAACAGTTGGTAGATATTTTAGACGACCTATCATTGGCTGAATATCGCCGCACATGGTTTCAGCATGATGTTACACCTCCACATGTGGTAAGGTTTGTCCGTGAGCGCCTCACCGAGCTGTTTGATGATAGCTGGATCGGCAGACCAGGACCACACGCTTGGCCACCTCGCTCACCTGATCTGACCCCGTTAGACTTCTTTCTGTGGGGGTATATGAAAGAAAGGGTTTTTAATCGTGAGTGTGATAGTGCTAACGAAATGCGCCAAAGGATCGTGAATGTTTTCGACAAACTACGTGCGGACTGTGTCGAAGACCCCACGATGATGCCCCGCCTGCATAAGAAGACGTAACGCCGAGCTCAAATCTGCCTCGAAATGAATGGGGAAAGCTGTTTCATACCTAATTTTTTTTTTTTTTAACTTAGTTCTGAACTGATCTGAATAGATCGTACATAACTGAAAACATCAGAATAATAAACATAATTACACGGTGTATTAAAAAGCACGAATCTATCCTTGTTAAAATTTCATTAAAGTAATTTTTTCATTAGCGGGGAATGAAACCCGGTACTTAGTTTATTCAACCGGTGAATTCGAATGATAGTGGCTAGGTAAAGACTAGCACAATGGCAAAGTAGATAAGTTCGTTATTTAGACAAATATTGTAAATAAGTATTTGTGCGATCGCTAGATGCCGGCGCCATTGACCCGACGTCAGCTGTTTTTGATTTTGTGTTTCATTGTTGGTTTTTTTTTTAGTAAAGTAATGTATTTTTTTTGTTTAATTATCGTTTCATTTGGCTGTACTAACATGATGGAGGGTGAATAATGCTAATAAAACGTTTTAAAAATATGTTTTTTTTTTCATCAGGATCGATTTTTTTCTGACCCATTATCAAAGATGTCATTAGTACTATTGTCTATCTTCGTTTTCGGGAGCGGTCTCCTAATACATACATACATAAATCACGCCTATTTCCCAACGGGGTGGGCAGAGACCACGTCCTTCCACCTGCCACGATCCTGGCATACCTCTTTCGCTTCTTCGACATTCATTAATCTTTTCATGCATGCTCGTCGGTTTAGAGTACTCTTGAGTTTACCTTTCTTCAGAACGTCTCCGATTTGATCGATAAATGTTCGTCTAGGCCTTCTTCTTCCAACGATTCCTTTCATACTCGCATAATAAATTTCTAAATCCAAGAATGCACAAAATACTTTTTGGTTTGTTGCCAAAAGTCTTTCAATTATGCACCTTAAGGAAAAGACCTGGTCCGTACATCCCATACTCTTTCTAAATCCCGCTTGTACATCCCGTATTCTATCATCTGTTTCTAACATAACTCTTTCAATTATTACCTTAGCATACAGTTTGCCGACAACACTGAGAAGACTAATTCCGCGGTAATTTTTACAGTCTTGTTGTGACCCTTTTCCCTTGTATAACGGCACGATCACAGCCTTGCGCCAATCTCCCGGTACCCGACCGTTTATCCAACACAAGTTGAAAAGGCGGTATAACTGACTTGCTACCACACCCTGTCCAGCCTTCAGCATTTCGACAGACACCCTGTCATACCCCGCAGCTTTACCAGATTTCATACTTTTTAATACTTTCATAATCTCTTCCATACTGATGATGCTGTCAGGTTTACTTTCGTTCGTTCCAAGAGCAGGTACTTCCAATGGCGCTAGCATCTCTTCCCTTTAAACCAAATTTTCAAAATATTCCTTCCATCTCTTCAATACATATTCTTCTCCTTTTATAATACTTCCATCCTTGCTTCTGATTTTAGATAACTCTGAGTTTGCTAATCTAATCGATTTCCAAAACACTTTAATATTGACTCGAAAATTATCAGATAGCCTTCTGTCAAACTCATCTTTCCACTCTCTTTTCTTCGTACTGACCACATTTTTCACTAACCTTTTCATCGTTTTGTAAACCTTTCTTTCCTTAACCACATCCTCTAATTTTGACCTTTGCACTCTTAGATTAGCCTTTGCGGCTAACCAATCCAGCCACGCTTTCTTCTTTCCATCCACAACTTTTTGCACCTCTGTATCCACCCATATATTTTTCTGTGTTCTTCTTCCATTCCTTCTTTTAGCAACCCCACATACCTCACTTACAACATCGACTACACCTTCCTTAAAATACTTCCATAAACATTCTATCTCACATTCTTTATCCAAATTAACAAATCGTTCTTTCAACTTTTTAACGTACTCATCTTTCACTTTATCCTCTTGTAAATTTTCTACTTTCACACGTTCTAGATTAGATAATGATTCCACTACCCTATGTCGCCATCGTTTGAAAAGTCCTCTAATCCGTGACATCACTAGGAAGTGGTCTGTATCGATACCGACACCGCGATACGCCCGAGTATTCAGAACTTTTCCTTTCAGTCTTTTATCGATGACCACAAAATCAATCATACTTTTAAAACCACATTCAACCCTTGTGTACATATGAACTCTTTTATGAGCAAACATTGTGTTCGCTACTAAAAGATTCTATTCCAAACATACATCAAGCAATCTTTTACCATTTTCGTTAATCCTCTCATCACCAAAAGTGCCTAAAACCTTTTCATACCCATCACGCTTCACACCTACCCATCCATTAAAGTCTCCCAGCATAATAATCCTTTTATTGTTCTTACACTTCTTTAGAACTTCTCTTAAACTTTCCCAGAACTTCTCACTTTCCTTTTTGGCTGCTGTAGAACCTCTGAAACCCAAATCGGTAGGTGCATACACACCTAGGACAAAAATACGGGTGAGCCCAACTTTTAGCCTTATCCAGAGGAGTCCAGGACTCACACATTCATACTCAATCATACAATCATTAATTCGCGCAGACAGAATGACACCGACACCCTGGCAGCCTCTTTTGGTCTTGGGTACTCCAGACCAATACGCCGTGCAGGGCCCATAATTTGTGGTGTCACACCGCTTCCGCTCATTCACGCATAGCACATCATTTCTCCTCTCATCCATCATTTGACATTATTTCTTTATTTTTTCATTACATCCTCCTCTAACATTCAACGTAGCAAAGCGGCTTTCCACAGCCCGCTTTCCGCCCCCGCTGGAAACGAGACGTGATGGGTTGCGAACCGCTCCACCGCCATTTTTATTTATTATTTTAGAAATCATTGCGTTCCCACGAGCAGCTAGGGAAAAATAATCGAACCTGGCAGAGCCCCGTATACCAGACAAGGGTTAGCCTTACTCTGGGGTCACCAGGTCCCAGGGCAATTTGGGATAATAATAATAATAATAAAACTCCTAATACCCAGTATAATAATACATATTAACTAATATCACTTGTTTTTTACTTCGTAGTTCGTTTTTTTTTGGCAGGACACACAGTCCTGTATTTTTAGTTTTTAACATCTGTTTCTAAATTCCAAAACTTATGAAATTAAAGTTATCAAACCTTTTACAAGTACTAGTCTCGGAAGTGTACTCCTCCGGCATAACCCAAAAAATAAAAACAATTTGCAACAGTTTTTTATGCGCAATAAAATAAAACCAAATTATTCACTTTCATCATGTACTTGTCATTTTAAAAAACAATAATAAATTTGTATTACATAAATTTAAAAATAAATAGCAGTACTAATTTTGAAATGATAAATATTAACTCCAAAAATAATTTTATAGTGTGTATTAAAACCCCGTCGGATCCGTGAACGTGTTATCAGGTACCGAGATTATATACTGTTTATGTTATCTATCTCAGATTATAAGTAAAAAAAATTAATCGAATAAAATAAAATGTAAAAAAAATATTGTTAAATGAGGAAACTTACATGGCAATACAGGCGGCGCAGCGCAGGGTACCGCCATACGACCAAAAACCGCTGCGCAGCGCCGGGACTGGCGACGGTGTTATCAAGTTTTAAAAATTTGCTAAATTTTAGGGAAACTAAAACTAAATATGTTAATTTTATACCCTTTTCGGATTCGACGAGGTTTTTAAAACATATTGTATACAGTACTTGACGCATATTTCATGGATATTGTGTATGACTTTATCGCCTCATGATACTACAAAATTATCACTGCCTTACAATAAAATAAATTTATTCAAATTATACTATGGAGATCACACACACACACAAAATAAAGTACGCTTTCTGAACATTAATTAGGTAAATACATACGTAAATATAAATGGCCTACTAATAGAGTAAGAGTTGTAATAGTAAAATAATATAATCTTTGTAAAACGATTATCAATGAGTAAAACTCAGAGATTGTGTTGAGATGTTAGTAAAATTATATAATTTCATTTCAGTTATAAATATGGTTCGAAAATATAAAATCAGTGAGTGACGTCATCGCTGCCAAGTTAAAGTGTTACCTGATCAGTATTGATATAATATGAAATAATATTTAATCACCATTATGATTTTTTTTTATCTTTTAATATTATACTGAACATCAATATTAAAATGTGTTTACTATCAGCTTGCTTCCTAAAAGCAGCTATATATGATTTAAAATTCAAATAAATTTTATTTTTTTTGCTAAATATGTATAAAAAGTTCATAAATCTGTTTATAAAATCGACATTTTAAAGAAAGGAGCTGCTAGTCCACTGTAAAAATCTCACAGAAATGTTAATGGGAAAAATATTAAATTCGGTAAAACCCGTAATGGTATAGTTTCAATCGATTATATTATAAACATGAAAATTCATAATACAAACTACACACAATCATAAACATTCAATATTATTTTTCCGTAATTTCTGTAACATTATCACAATTATATACGTTTTAATGTCCCGTTGAACATGTTCAACATTGGCCTATGTTATCGAATAACCTCAATATAATTAAATATATCACTAAAAACTGAAATAAAGCAGTTTTCCCTGAATAAATATCGTCATCCTGCTGCTAAAACCAGTTACCTCGTTTGGGTCAAAAAAATTATACAATATACATACCTTTTATTGAGCAACATCAGAAATTTTCAACTTTGTGATTAAAACTAAAAAAATGTGGTTTATTGATTAAGATAAATTATATATTGCAAGTTGGTGCCCCGCCCCCCGCCCCATACATTATATCTACGGAGTTAGCAGTCGAGCGCACGCAGTGTATGCAGGAAATGCAGTAAGAACAGCAGTTGCGTGTCGCGCAGCAACTGACTCAATCGTTCGTATCACTTCGACGACATAAACATTATTAATCTGGAATTTGTATTTACATCACGATTATCACTTGTTTCTATAGTCGAACAAGTTCGTGCGCGACCGTCCAATGTGAGAGACGTTGCCGGGGACGAGGTAGCACGATATTACGTCTCACTTCAATACCTACTCTAAAGTAAACAGTATGTTGTCTCGGCAGTTTTCTAGACATAAATTGGCACTATGGCCGCCTTCTGACTGTATTTCTTGGGTTACATACTTACGAACTTGATCATGCTATATTGAAATTTCATTGTTATCTATCACCAATAGTACATTAATTGCAAAGGCCGTGAAATAGGCGAGGTCGAGTATGAGTTTGAAGGCATATATAGTGCTTTTCTGAAACATGCATGGAAATATTGTCATTATTTTCAAAAAAGAACACGCGAAGTATCGAATTTACGGACAAAGAAAATCAAACCCATTGCAGGAGCGTTTTTTGAATTTGGAACATTACAACGCTCCAGCAATGTTGTACGAAACGGCGTGCTGGGGTTATTATATACTCTTTAATTCGATCTCTTTTATCGTCGGTAGTACCTCGTCTGTCTGAAACAGGACGGTCGCGCACGAACTTGTACGACTATAAGTATCCGTAATTCTGGAAAATATATTTCATTTAATATATTGTTGTGAGTTTATGGCCTTTTAATAACAATGCGATTACCTGGGAAGTTCGAGACTCTCCCAAGGACTGTATGTACACATTTTTTAGTTAATTTAATCCAACCGACAATACATAAAGCGGTGCAGTAAAGCAATTAGTTAGGACGAAATAAACAAGTTAATATAACAGAAATATGACAACAAATCCTATTAACTTCTTCTCGAACTTTCTTATTTTACATGGGTTTAAGAAAGTGTTATAGAAACAGTGATATACATGTGTGTATATTGCGATCTGGGAATTCATCACAATACACGGCATTTTTCTCCACCCGTGGGCCTGTATTTTATTATAATTTATTAACACTAAATAAGTACATTAAATTAATCGCTTAGAAGATTAACATTCTCGAAGCAATGATGGCTCAATGGCAGCGCGTACGGATACCGCGTCGATTAACATGAGTTCGAATCCTTGCAATAAGAGTGAGCTCTCGGTAAACGAAAACATCGTGATGAAACAATAATAGCTAGTTGAAAATCTAGACTACCTAGAAATCTGTTGTCAAGCACCTAGAGGTGTGTTGCAGCAGCTACACTCGACGAGCCAGTCCCCCCCCCCCCCCGCCCCCGCCCCTCCACTAAGCTTAATAAGGAATTTAAAAAAAGGTACTGGTCACCTGAAGTGAATGGCCTTTGTAGCCAGCAGGCGGTTGGCGTCTTTCGGATCAACGAGTGGCAGCGGCTGCGCTGGGGCCTCGGGGTCCTCCTCGCGGAAGGAGTGCGAGCTGACCCGCGGCTGCAAGCGCGCCTCACCCCAGGGTCCGCGCGCCACCACCCACTGCACTACGCCCGGCGAGCCCCACCCCTTGCTCTTCATTATCAACTGACAACACATATTGCTCAATTGCACCTCACATCACAATGCGAAGACGAATCAGCGTGTGAACCCACTGCCCACCACAATGCCCAGGGTACATGCCTCCAGCTGGCCCGACGGTACACAAAAAACTAACGAACAATGGATTATACGGGATGTAAGCGTCAATACACTTTCGGCATTCCCGTGATAGTGTTGTGTGGTAGAGTTCAACTCGAACGACGCCCCGTGATTTACGGCCGGAGTTCTGGGGCATGCCCGCCGACCGTGCCGCTAGCATACTGTGTAGGAGGCTTATCGGCATTGATATAGGTTGGTTAACGTGTCTCCAATCAGTGTATTCCACTTCCAATGGCTGAAGTTGAGTCAGTTATCTTACTATAGGTACTTAGCCATGTTACTGTCTTCATACAGACCTATTTGCAGAGGACTTCCTTAAATAATGTAAGATAAGTACTAACAAGACAATTTTTAACAAAAAAAAAACTTACTTCAATGATTTTGAAGAGTTCCCTTGTGTATCTTTAAAGTTGAAGGTCCAATGGCAATGAAATTAAAATGGGACCACCCTTGAGGTAACCCCTATCCAACAAAAAAGAATCACCCAAATCGGTTCATAAACAAAAAAGTTATGGCTGAGCATCCATAAAAATATACATTCGAATTGAATAACCTCCGTGTTTTGATGAAGTCTGTTAAAAATGGGTTTAGGAAAACAAATTCGCTAAGAGGTTTAAAAATAGGTGATTTCTAAAATGTTGGCAAAGGGGGATCCCATCGAATACGGAACTAGTAAGCATATTACCTGGTAGGTGATATCCCGGTGCGTGCTCTGTGTGGGGTCACGCTGGTTCTTGTTAACGAACGCTTTCACGACCCACTGCTGGGCGAACGCGGGAAACCGGGACGACTCGTAGTACAGCTTGTGGACAAACTCCTCCGTCCGGTACGGCTTTAACTGTAAATCTGTTCCGAAAGGAATTGCTCACAATATTACCCGGACATATTTGTTTATTATAACCGGAATCACATATATAATAAATACTTAAGTTTTGTTTTTCCTGTGAACTTTATTCGCTCTATAAAACTTTATATGAAGAAATTACTGAGAAACTTATTTATGTTTTCGACGAAAGCAACACAAAATAATTAATGTATCAGGTTATAATTTAAGCAATAAAATCGCGCAGAACAAAATGTAACCCAGAAGACACATTTTTATCGCTCATATATTAATTACTTTCTGGGCAAATATGGCCTTGAATAAAGTTTATCAGTTAAAAAAACGAAATGCAATAAAGTCCAAGATATGCATCACGTATTGGGAATGTGTCCAGAACAAAAAAGTAAGAAAAAGTCAGGTGGGGCTGCTGGTTCAGGATGCCTTTCATTCTATATTGTCCAGACCTAGCAATACTGACGCCCTTCCAGTATACAACTTCATTGCTTGTTAATGCAATTAAAATGCGTTAATTCAACTAAACCTACGTAACCTAAAGGGTAAAAACCATAAAACCGAGAAATAAAATGGCATGATTAGGTGAATTATTCTGTTTTCTAACATAACACCGTGCTTGACTTTTACCAAGCTGAAATGAAATATAACATTTGAACCATACAAATACAAGGATAGGAGTATCTAAGAGACCGGTGAAGGTGATCTTCTCGTATGAGAGCAAGTCGAGCAGCTGGTTGTAGACGAGATGGTCCTCCCTTGCCTGGCGATCCCGTTCCACCAGCGTCTCGAGCACGTCGCCTGCGGACTTGTGCGGGTACGTACAGCGCGTCTCGTGCTCGCTCAGCTCGTGCGCCGGCCCGCGCCACGTGCATCCGATGCACGAGTACTTGCAACCGGTCACCCTGCACAACAACTTATCCACTACATTCAGGTACCATGGCGTCACAGCGCAACTCGGTTACTCTACCAACAAAATGCACATTGCCGTAGCTGGCGAATTTTCCTATAGGTTTTGGCAGCCAGCCAGCCAGCTAGCAGATCAGATACTAAGTTTTGAATTTCGGTCATCTAATTTATGTGCAGGATGAAAAAAAGTCATGGCATGCACTATACCTACGATATCCTGTTTTTTTTTTAAATCTAGAGATGAATAAAATAAAAACCGTATTTCCTTGAATACTGTCAATTTTTAGCTTCACGTTGCTTGCTTTCGTTTATCTTCCTTTATATCGTACGTAAAGCATAAGTGCTAACTCTTTGTAGATTCATTTTGAAACCTGTGACAATTCTTGTGTCTGCTATGGTACTTCAAAGACTGATTCTTTAGTAGCTCGACCGGTGCCGCGGTGGCCCGCAGTGACACGGCGGTGGCATAACCCTAAGATGATCATCACAACAATCACCGCCTACTTTATATATTTTGATATTGAAAAGTTGACTTCTCATAAAATAAACAAAGTTACAATCCACCACTGAAACCGACAGTTTATTTCAAAAGTATAGCGCATAACGGTGGTACTTATTAGCGGCAACCGAACATAGTTTAATCTTGGTCTCAGTGGGAAGTGGAAGTGGAAAACGCGACCATGACAGGATCCACGCGAACCGGTCTAGCAATGCATGAATTAAATTTGCTGGAAGTCCCTGTCTCTGTCTATGTTAATTTTTCTTTCTGTACGTTATTTAAATCTCTATAACTATAATTATACGATTAATCTAAAGGGAACTCTGAATACTCCAACGTAATTATTTACTCAGCTACAAATAACCAAATAGATCAGAATTTAGCGTTTAATCAACAAGATGAATTCGGTTCGCATTACACCAGGGATTGGTTACTAAGCGATAAAATCTAATGATATAATGCTAGACAATACAGTATGCCGCGGCGCGACGAGCCGGACCGGTGGCGGGGACACACACCTGCGGTACCTACGCCTACGCCGTGCACCGGACACCTCTGTTAGGAAATACGATCTTCGGAGCGTAGACATTAGGAGGGTGTACACGCTGGTCACAATGCGAACCAAACCATCCAAGTAGGGACGCTTCCTCGCGGTACACAATACGATTTGCGTGAATTTGTATTTCCTGGGGAAAGAAACCATCAACTACTAAATATCGCTCTTCGTATAACTTGATACCTTCTTGCCCTTGCCAGTTCATGTTAACTACGCAGTAACTGAAAACCGATTGTAACTTATTGAATTATATTTGAAAATGGCGTAATTTCCCATTCATTTTGTTCTTTTATAAGATGTTAATTGTGTATTTTGTCCACCATTAAATCCTAACTTATTCGTTTTCATTCATCCATTCCTAAATTTTATGTTTATTCGCTATTTCCATGCCTTTTGAATATGACTTGAAACCACAAAGTCGATGCTAAACATCATATTCAAAATGAATTAAAACATGTTAACATCCATTTACTTCGTTTACAGTTACTAAGTAAGTAACTTATTGTAAATATTCTACTAAAATTTCAGGAGTTTCAAAAATCCATGTATTTCAAGTTCACAAATGTGACAAATGTAATGTAATGTTAAATAAACAAAAAATATATTATTCATTTTAGATCAAAATTCATAAAAATTAGATCACTATTTCATTACGCTGCGTCTGCCTCATTTTCAGAATTTATCGGCCCTCCTCCTCTCAATAATTATCAGCTATTGAACTCAATATTACAATATCATCTTCTGCTAAAATTGTCTTTGGCTGAAGAGAAATATTATCCGTTGTTGGTTGTTTCGTTCCGATGAAAGATTGGAATGTTTAGTAACTTGTGTCTAGATTTATTGGCAACAATGTATCATTTAGGATAATTATATTCATGTCTTGTTTGTAACCCATATACTCAATGTAAAGGTGCTTATAGCTTACAATCTACAGGTCCAACATATACAATATGTTTTTTATTAAATAAATAAAAACGATTTAAACCATATTATTGCTACCTAAGTATTCAACAAGCTGCTAATATCAGCAAACAACTTGTCTATACTGTTTATACATAATACTATATAACTCCTAATCTGCGCTGTTTATCTGCACTTGCTAAAATTAATTCCCAGTTTTGAGGTCATGCGGTTAATTGTTTATAGAATCCAACCACTGATAAGTGAGGTTAAAGAAATTGCAATAGCATTATTTATTTCAATAAAATAAAATCATTTTATTTTCAATCCTTGATTTTTAAATTTTTTACTTATCCCCTTTACATTTTTAGTTTTTCCCTCTTTGCTTTGCAGTAAACATATACATAATATCTAAATCATAAACAGAGGAACACATCCTAGGGCTTGATTATGCCTTTGTCTTACAAAGGTATATCCATAAAATCAATGCTATGAAAGGAAGAAAGAAAAAGCGTTTATTCGACAATAACACCCCACAACACACATACATTTTTTTTTTTCTCTCAGCTTTTTAAGTATGAACTCCTGTGATGAACTATTAAAAAAATTACTAATTTACATTGTTACACAGATATAAATGCAATTGCTTGAGTGTACGATCAAGCATTGCAATTTGCAATGCATTATTTTATGATTAGCTTTAGGGCTACTACAGGCTACTGTCGTCGAGTTTATGCGGCGTGGGTTTTCTCGCCGCAATCATTTCAGTTGTGACAGTTACCGGCAGCTCATTTTTTAGTTTAGTGTGTAGTAGCCCTTATTGAGTCAGTGGCATGAGGTCCGCGTGCGAGTGACATATTAAGATGGAATAACAAAATGGATTCTGATAAAAAGGTGTCTTGAATACATGTATCAAGGGTGTTATGGGGCTCTGTAAACCTAACCAAAACCAACCAACCAATGCTTAGACTAATTTCGGATAGAGATACTGTCTAGTATCAAAATTAATTAATATTAAACAATCATTTGTCTAAAATAAAGTTAATATTATTAAGCTACTAATGTCCTAGAATACCTATTTCCCTTCTAAATACAATTCTTTGAAAATTTTAATTTTATTAACTGATATAATCTAAAACCCTGAGATATATGAAATAATTTAATATCTGTTATCCATAATGAAACCAATTAAATACTCTTAAGATATCCATTTACAATTGAGAAAATACTGAAACTTACCTGTCCTCACACTGTTTTTCCTCATGATGTTGAAGTGAATGCCTTGGGAACACATAGGTGCAATACTTGCATTCTAATGGCAGTTCAGACACTGTCTTCTCAACTGCAAGATTTCTCGAAGCAGTTGTCCTTGAGATCTCAACACGACAGTTAGGACATGTCGCTGATTCGTCACGCAGACGCGCGTCAGCAAGCAAATGTGTGAAGCAAGGAGCACACATCAAGTGACCATTACTACACTGAAATTTTATATACATGTCAGAATTGTAGACAAATGTTTTATGACAAAGTTTTCTGTAATATAAATATATAAAAACATATCTACTTGTATAAAAAAAAATAATTAAATGACTTATTTCATTTTAACAAAATGTATTATTTCATAATTTGGACAGAAGAATAAATTATTATATAGTTAATTGAAAAATAAAGCATATATTATTTAAAATCTCGGGAAGTAGTCTGGAATTTATTTGCATCTGAAATAAAAAATAATTGTGATTTACAACTTTCCTTCAAAACTTTTCCTTACAATTGAAAAAATATTCCACAGGTTTATTTTTTGGTCTCTCTGTACTGCTAGTGAGGTAGAAGCCTCAGATGGCTTTTACAGCTTCACCAGGCTTGGAAATTCAAGTTAATAATGTTACTATAGCCGGACCGCTGTAAGCGCGACCTTCCCTAATGTTCATGGTTTGCGGGAGGGGAATAAAATTAACCGATGAGTTAGTATGTTGCCGTCCGCCACCAGCAATAGATGTTTGAGGTTAGGACTTGCGCGATTTTGCTTTTGAGACTTCTACACATGATATAATTTTACCAAAATTAAATTACTAATACTGCATTTAAAAAAGTTAAATATTTAATCAAAAGTAATGCTTCATCATGTAGGAAAATATTTCAAAAAAAGATAGATGGAATTAGCTCTTCCAGGTAAATCTGTATTGTGTATTAGATTGTAATATTCTATTTAAGGATAAACATGTATAAATTATATTGTAGCTAATGATGTTGTAGATGAAGATTTTAATGTAAATAAGGTTAAGGCAGAGGCTACTAGCATGTTGTTAAGTACTATTAAAAAGTTTCTGGAAAACGACTTGACATATGAATTTGAAATTAATATTGAATACTAAGATCTGTGAACTCATACTGCTGTATTAAAATCAAGTTTCTAGATAAACACATTAAAAAGATATGACACTTCATAGTAAAAGTCTACCAGTTTTTTTTGTCTGACTAGACTGTTAGCCCTAAAGACTGATGGTTTTTACAACATTGCTGTGGTTTGGAGGTGAGCCTTTAAGGTACTCAGCAGCCTACTAAGCCTGCTAAGTCTACAAGTAATATATTAACGATAATATACAAACTATATTTATGTAAAAGACATATATTAATGTATGGTATGTAATGTAAACATTTCGAAACCCTAGTTATACTCACTACTTGTCCAATTTTTTTTTCAGTGAAAATATCTTTAGTCCTGCTGTGATTTAAAACATGATGAAAGGAAAAAATACCAGCTTATTGCGAAGCCTTGGGAAAAGGTGTCATAACCAACATGGTGTACTCTGTTTACATCTACTGTTTATGTGAATATTTTTATGTTATCTGATGGTTTCACTTTCACTGCAAGTAAACTGCACATATGTAACTTTTTTTTCTAAATAGTATTACTTTGCTTACCATTTAAACAAGAGGACAATACAGTTTACATTAAAGTATTTTATTTACCATTAAAATATCCATCACACTTGCAATAACATATGTAATTTTATCTGAAGTTAAAGGACTTAATTTCATACCGCATATATATATCCATATGCACCTGCTGCCCCATCCCTCACATATGTTAGGAAAGGTTGCTCTTATAGAGGTCAGGCTTTTATTTCTTTTTAACTAATGGGTACTATTTTATATTTATAATAATGTAATAGTTATTTATGCACTTTAATTATTGGCACTAATTTGTTTATTTTGGGATAAGGACCAGGACAGTACTAAATAAATACAGAAGTAAATCTCATAAACATTTCTTTATTCCCATGAAATGTTACAAGAATATACTTACTAATAATACTTAGTGTCTATTACTTGCTAATAATACATATAAACTTCTTACAACCTATACTACATCACAGATGTAACTCTTAAACCTAATAGAAATGAAAATACAACAAATACATGTGCTGTCCTATAAATAAACTTTAAACAACATTTATACAACTAGTTTCAATTACAATCAGACAATGAACACTATATTTACATATTGACAAGACTTTATTACCATTATTTATATTTGTATATAATGAGAGTATTAGTACTAGTCTACAAAACTGAAAGTGTTCAATATTGATTACAAAATCACAGACGTCTTTTGCAGTCACAAAATGGTGACATATTATTGCGTCGTACAGGCGTGAGCACAAACAATTTTGTAATAATCTATTGTACGCAAAGTTAGAAAAAAAAAACAGCTGAACGTAGTCGATGTGCGATCAGCTGTTCTAGAATACCTGATAAACGGCGGCTTGTGGTAAGTCCAGACATACTGCGCAGCACAGGATGCCTCCAAGCCTATATTCCAGCTTGTCACCCAAGTCACTCTCGTTTATTTTCCGTTTCTTTGGCAACGGCTCGTCAACATCTTTCACCTCCACTACTAAACGATTTTCACTGGAGGACGGTGTTGGCTCATTTTCAGGAGCCTCAGCCATTGCTCAAATGTAGATTCTAATAAGTACTTACTAATACAAAACAGCAAAATCTGCGATAGATAATAAAATTCGAAATAAATTCTACACTAGACAAAACAAAGCCTTCTTTTTGACTTACATAGACCAATAACCAGTAACCAGAGGTTGACTTGTCAAACGTAACAAAACCTTTTTTGTATAGTTCTTTCTTCTTTCCTTCGTGAAAGGAAAAAGCAAAGATATCTAAATCATGCAGCCAACCAGACGTATTTATCATTCATATGGCATACCCTCTAAAATTGTGGCGAAATTTGAAATTGTAGGTGAGAATATTTTTTTTTAGAAATTTTATATTAATAGTCGTATTTACAGAATGTTGGACTACCTTACTTTTCGGAATGAAGAAGGCACTGCTGAGGACCCGGTTTTTAGAGAGATATTTCGGTTTCCGTAATGTTAACAGTCACGGTTATGTGAAATAATGGTATGGTAATGAGATGGTCGATTCGTTAATATGATTTTACGATCGGGTGTAAGTTCTTTAAAATTCAACGTAAAAACAGGACCACAAAACTCTTTGACTCCACTCTAAAACAAATGGGGGAGAGGCGTGAAGTGATTTTGCAATCATCGGGAGATGTACCTATGTTTATTCCGTATGTTAACAGTCATGGTTATGTGAAATGGTGGTGCGGTAATGAGATGGTCGGAACGGTATTGTGATTTTACGATCGGGTGTAAGTTCTTTAAGATTCAACGTACAAACAGGACCAAAAACTCTTTGACTTTACTCTAAAACTCCTCAAATAGCGATCCTATAAAACGTATCCTACTTAATTATATCAAAGGTAATATAACGAAACAAATATTCCAAAATGTTAGCAAGAAATCTGTTTCTGACCGACGACAGCATGACCTTATCATCCAAAGCTGAACTTTTGATAGAGACCAATGGACATCAACGCAGATGCCTGTTACGAATCTAGCTTAATATCCCAAGATGTAGATTAACCCGTGTAGGTCCCGGCACTATACCAGAGATTATGCAAGATTAGTATGGCACTCAAAAAGTTAAAAACAACATAGCTGTCGGCGATGACAGAATCACAGCCGAACGTCTGAAGGCGGGTGGTAGACCAGTACTCAGGGCCGTTCAGATCCTGTTCACAAGCTATTACATCACAACGTTGCCAGATTTACGAGAAATCCCATAACTATACGAGATTTCGCAGTCCTGTACAAGATATGAGAAAAATAAAAATCTCGTACTCTTTTTCACAAGGTTTTAAAAATGTTGACTGTCTGCATCCTGTATACAAATATAAAAAATATGAATTATAATAAGAATATATTTTATGCATGGACATGCTACAAACGAAATACTCAGCACATTACTAGATTCATTACCTAATCACCAAATGTATATTTAGACGTTGACCAGAGAATCTCCGCTAAAATGAATTTGTTGTCATTACCCTTATGGCACTAATAATTAAATATTGTTTTCTTGACTCTGTTACAAAATGAAAAATTTGGGGAAATGTATTTTTATGCAATAGAAGTTGATGTTCTAGCGAATTTCGGATTTATACCCTAATTATTCAGTGGTTAATTTTACTTAAGGAGTAGTTAGTGACAGTGACTGTGGGGGCGATTATTAACACCTCCACATTAAAAGGGAGGAACCTCTGACCAGTCGGGTGTTATGTCTGGCGGGCAGCTGCCCAAGGTTGTTTTTTTTTTTTTTAGATCTTACTACACTGTTAGCCTTAGGGGTCCTAAAGCCGCCGCGGCTTTTACAGCTTCACCGGACTTGGTTTCCCAACGGTTGTAGTCGGGTTCTTGTATATATACTCAATTGAAGGGTTAATTTCTATAGCACGATGTAGGATGCGTCGTATGTGGCTCGATAGATGTCTCTATGTAGGATGCGTCAGTTATGGCAAGGATAGATGTCGCTACAGTGACTTTCGCAATGAGTGGTTATGATATCTGATATTTCAAGACTGGCTGTAGATGCTAAAATTCCCAAGGAAGTGAAGTGTGCATATTATTCATCAAGCACTCTGGATGCTAAAATCACAAATCTCAAATCCCATGACGAAACAAAAAAACGTTTGCCAGAAAAAAATCTTGTTTCATCAGGTCTACGGTCCCAAATGTTGACTTCATTTGGTTTGCATAATGCAATGGTTGGCATAAATCCATAAAGGCACGCGTGATCAGGTTTTCAACAAAACTAATTAATTTAACACAGACCTTAGAAATCGTCTTATTACAGACTAGCTGTACCTGCAGCTTCACTCGCGTGGACGATATAAGAACACTTAATTCTTATAGAAATCATAGTTTCTTAAAACTTTAATACCTTTTTATTGAATGAAGATATCTGTTGCGGACAGCGAGCGGGGCGAGCGAATAACGATAGTCTAATAGTATAAAATGAACAAGTAAATGAAATAATGCGTGTTAGGAATAAGGTTTATAAATACGTGTTAGGAATAGATATAATAATATGAACTGAATATGTGTGAATATGTGTATTTTAAAACGATTAGAATAAGAATATAGCTAGTTGTAAGTTTAAATGTATAAATTTCACTAGTTGTAAGGATGAACCATGCCAGACTCGGAACATCTGGCATGGTGACTCATGGTACTGCCGAGAGCGCGCACACAGGGCGTGCGCGCTCATTGGCTGAGCGACGCCCCGCACGGAATCCATCGCACTACCGGTTGCGAGGCAAAGGGCGAGGTTAAATATAGCGGAAAGGGCGGCAGTACTGCGATCAGTTCGAGAAACACTACAACAACAGCAAGCAGCGAATCTGCGATCAGTTCGAGAAACACTACAACAACAGCAAGCAGCGAATCTGCGATCAGTTCGAGAAACACTACAACAACAGCAAGCAGCGAATCTGCGATCAGTTCGAGAAACACTACAACAACAGCAAGCAGCGAATCTGCGATCAGTTCGAGAAACACCACAACACCAGCAACAGCAAGCAGCGAATCTACAAGCAAACTACAGTCAAGAACGTTATTAAGAAACCACATTGTTACTACGAACTACTGTAACTTTGTAAGAAACAAGAATAAAGCAAGCGCTATTAATTTAGCACACATTAAAATATTGTGGACGTCATTTTATTCACAATATTATCTGGTCCTTCGGAAGCCGGATCGGAAGAAAAAAGAACAGAACATTTCGCCGATCTACAACAACGCTTGAAGAAGAAACGACGTGTTATCAAGACATCTGTATCCACGAACGGCGTACCCAGATCAATGGTTGTTACGAGAAGCCAGGGAGACGCAATGGAATCACAAAACAGAAACAACACAGTCCGAGTATTCGAAGAATCGCCGCTATCGCCAGACACACAGAGGGCTGAGGGCACACCCCGACCGGAGGGAACACCCTCTGTACCTGTTACTCGCACTGACGTCAGAACAGGCCACGTTTCCCCGCCACGCTCACACAGATCGACGACGAGTGCGACTATGCGATCACGCCTCGCCGAGCTACAAGCGGAAGAGAAACTAGCCGCAATTCGCCGTGAAGAACTCCGTATGGAGGCGGAATTAATAAAGAAACGCCTCGCCATGGAGTTAACGTCGATACGGGATGAAGCAGAGGACGTACGTGAGCAAACGAACGAGGAGCCAGATGAACGTATTCACCGAGTGGATGACTGGCTCCGCTCACAGCCCGAAGCTACACGGGGGGAACAATTACCGTGTACCCGTAACGACGCGCGGCAACAAGACGAACGCAGGCCTGAATGACGTGCCCGTTCGCAATCACCGTCGCAATCGAGCAGTGATATTAAACAGCTCGCCGCGATACTAGAAAAGATGACGCATACTCATCCACCCCCACGCCAAGCCGCCGACTTACCTGTATTCACTGGAGCGTTCAACGAGTGGCTGCCATTCAAAGCAGCTATGAGGGACTCCACGCAGCTGTATCGTTTCTCGCCGATAGAAAACATAGCGCGCCTACGTAACAGCCTGCGTGGGGACGCCCGCGACGCAGTGGCAACGCTACTACACACCGCGAACAATCCAGATGAAATCATGCGGACACTGGAACAATGTTTTGGCAGGTCGGAAGTAATTATAGACAAGGCGCTGGATGATATGCGGAAATTACCACGACCGGGAGCTACCGCAAGCGAACTGAACACGTTCGCAGTAAAACTACAAAACATAGTCTGTGTTTTACTAAATCTCGACAAGCGGAGCTACCTGTACAACCCGATGCTGGCTCGGGAAGTATTAGAAAAACTTAGCCCACACCTGAAGTCCCGGTGGTGCGACTATGCGGAAGAGAACGAGGGAACAACGGATCCAGAGGTCGTTGTATTATCACGCTTCCTAATGCGTGAAGCGAGCCGTGCGTTAAAACACACATATGCGCCCGCCACCGCTTCGACAGCGACCTCTAGACGCGAAGTATTGAAGCCTGCCGCACCGCAAATCGCCGCCAGAAAGAGACAGAACGTCTTTGCTACGGTGGACACAGAAACCGAACATCTGTGTCCTAGCTGCGATAAGCCCCATCCGTTGTCTCGGTGCCCGCAATACAAGGCACTGAACGTCGAACAACGGTGGGAGCTAGTGAAGAGCAAAGGCGTCTGTTTCAAATGTATTGACAAACGCCATCGTCGTGTGTACTGCAAAGGAAAGCCGTGCGGTATTAACTCCTGTCGTCGTCCGCATCACTCGTCGCTTCACAACGACAGACCAAGCGATAGCGAAGAGCAAACTCAGAACAACGTGACACCCTCAACGAGCGAGACGGTAATGGCTGTCGCAACAACTATAGAACCGAGACAGATTATACTAAAAATCTGTCCGGTGACTATATCGGGCCCCAAAGGAGCGGTGAACACGTACGCTCTGTTGGACGAGGGCTCGACTATATCGCTAATCGACGAGGGCTTGGCCAAGGAAATCGGAGCGCATGGACCGTCACATCCACTGCAACTACAAGGCGTCAATATGGGCAAAGAGTACACGAATAGCCAAATTGTACAAGCGAAGTTGTACGAACCGGGCGGCAACAAGAAGCACGAATTCCGAGCTCGAACGATAAAAGGACTCCGACTGCGCGAACAAACAGTGTCTCTAAGCACACTCCAACACGCTCACTTGCTCAATTTGAAAGTGAAGCAGGTGTGCTATGAGAAGGCGAGGCCGCGTATATTGATAGGTACGGACCACTGGGAGATGATCGTATCCAGAGAGCTACGCGTCGGCAAACCGAACTAGCCGGCGGCGTCGAAAACTCAACTGGGTTGGGTGGTGCACGGAACCGCACCACACGTGATCATCGGCCACAGCGAAGCCCTGCTACACATATACGCACCTGAACGCAACACTGGCAGCGAGATCCGGAACGAAAGTCTACACGAGCTCGTAGAACGGCACTTCAAAATAGACGCGCTCGGCGTAGCCCGCGAACCGAGAATCAGCGACGCCGACAAGCGCGCGACGCGAATACTCGACGGAACGATCCAACAATGCAGTGAAGGCTACGAAGTAGGTCTACCGTGGCGCCGCGACGACGTAGTACTACCTAATAGCTACAATATGGCGCTACGACGACTTCACTCGATAGAAAAGAAAATGGATCATTCCACAGAGTTTGCGGCGGCGTATACAAGTCAGATCAAAAACTTGTTTAAGAAGGGCTACGCCGTACGCTGTGAGGGACACGAACAGACTAGCAACATCAGCTGGTTTTTACCTCACTTCGCTGTATTCAACCCGAACAAACCCGGCAAGCTACGAGTAGTATTCGATACCGCGGCACGCAGTGGAACTACGAGTTTAAACGACGAGTTATTAGAGGGACCGGACCTGCTACGATCGCTGCAGGGGATTTTATTCCGGTTCAGAGAGAAGCTCGTCGCCGTCACTGCTGATATAGAGGAAATGTTTCTGAGAATACGAATACGCGAAGCGGACCAGCCGGCACGACAATTTCTGTGGCGAGGCAACGACCGGAACAAGCCGCCACAGAAATATAAAATGAGATCGTTGATATTCGGCGCAGCAAGCTCACCGTTCATAGCACACAGTGTACGCGACCGCAACGCTGAAAAGCATGCACGAACGCATCCAGACGCGTTCAAGGCAATAACGCAGAGCCACTACATGGACGACCTGGTGGATAGCTACGACGATGAAGAAACAGCTATCCACACTATAAGGGAAATACAAGAAGTCCACGCAGTAGCCGGCTTTACGTTACGCGGATGGAGCAGCAACCGAGCGAGCGTACGCAGTGGAACACCGGACGAGCTACGCGCACGATCGCCCGCACAACTTGGCGGGCATGAACAAGAAAAGATCCTGGGCCTATACTGGAATGCAGCTACGGATGAACTAGGGTTTAACACGTCCATGCATCGGGTACCAGCCGATGTACGCGCACGCAAGCGGGCACCTACAAAGCGAGAAGCTCTGAGTGCGGTTATGTCAATCTATGACCCGCTCGGCTTACTCAGCCACTACAGCGATAACGCGACCAACTTCCGTGGGGCGGACACCGAGCTACGCGCCGCCTACGCCGAATGGGCACCTGCGCTACGGGGGGAGGTGCTACGGCACAGCGTCGAGTGGCGCTACATCCCGCCCGGCGCGCCTAACCAGGGAGGTGCATGGGAGCGGCTAGTGCGGTCGGTAAAAACCGCGCTCGCCGCCACTTTGAACGAGCGTGCGCCTAAAGAAGAGGTGCTCCAAACCATGCTCGCGGAGACCGAGCATTCGATTAACGCGCGGCCTCTAACGCACGTGAGCGTCGACCCGCGGGACCCAGAGGCGATCACTCCCAACCATTTTCTGCTTGGGAGTTCGACGGGTATGCCTACGACGGGGACCTGCGACACGGCGGACCGGCGTACCTGGCGAGCAACCCAGGCGCTCGCCAATCATTTCTGGCGGCGCTGGGTTAAGGAGTACCTCCCTACATTGGTGCCACGCGGGAACTCAACCGACAGCACGCGCCCTCTGAACGTCGGGGACTTGGTCATGGTTGTCGACTCCGCCTTGCCGCGCAACACCTGGCCACGCGGAATCGTCACGAGAACCTACACCGGACCAGATGGAGGAGTGCGGAGCGCCGACGTGAAGACGAGGAGCGGTGTGTTCCGGCGCCCGACGACGAAGCTCGCCGTCCTGAGAGGAGAGTGAGGCTGCGCAGGCTACGCCGGGGGGAGAACTGTTGCGGACAGCGAGCGGGGCGAGCGAATAACGATAGTCTAATAGTATAAAATGAACAAGTAAATGAAATAATGCGTGTTAGGAATAAGGTTTATAAATACGTGTTAGGAATAGATATAATAATATGAACTGAATATGTGTGAATATGTGTATTTTAAAACGATTAGAATAAGAATATAGCTAGTTGTAAGTTTAAATGTATAAATTTCACTAGTTGTAAGGATGAACCATGCCAGACTCGGAACATCTGGCATGGTGACTCATGGTACTGCCGAGAGCGCGCACACAGGGCGTGCGCGCTCATTGGCTGAGCGACGCCCCGCACGGAATCCATCGCACTACCGGTTGCGAGGCAAAGGGCGAGGTTAAATATAGCGGAAAGGGCGGCAGTACTGCGATCAGTTCGAGAAACACTACAACAACAGCAAGCAGCGAATCTGCGATCAGTTCGAGAAACACTACAACAACAGCAAGCAGCGAATCTGCGATCAGTTCGAGAAACACTACAACAACAGCAAGCAGCGAATCTGCGATCAGTTCGAGAAACACCACAACACCAGCAACAGCAAGCAGCGAATCTACAAGCAAACTACAGTCAAGAACGTTATTAAGAAACCACATTGTTACTACGAACTACTGTAACTTTGTAAGAAACAAGAATAAAGCAAGCGCTATTAATTTAGCACACATTAAAATATTGTGGACGTCATTTTATTCACAATAATATCGTTATAATTATTTTTTGGATAAGGAATACGGAATAAAACAAAAAAATATGAAAATCTATCCAGTAGTTTTTGTGTGATGCGCACATAACGACAAACCTCAATCATTTTAAAAATATAGATACAGTCAATGGTAGACTTTTAGCTGCAGAAAGTGCTAAAGGCCCAAATCGCATAGAAAATTGTATAAATTTCAAACAATCTTCCAAAATATGAATCACTTCATATTCACATGAAACCTTCAAATCTGTTTTTTTTTTCAGAAAATGATCAAATACTTACACACTAATTTAAAGTTTATGAAAATGTACATACAAGTACTCACAATATCAATTTCAATTAATGCACATTTGAAATATCCATAATAACCTAACACAATATCAATCAGTAAGAGACTGTCATAAATTTTATCTAAAAAGTTTTTGTTTCGTGCCTTATAAGTGAGGTATAGCAGAGTTAACTAAAGCTGGCACGTTCACAGTACTCACACTAATGCAATTTTACCATATAGCATGATCAATAATTTTTTCGAATTTTTTTATTTTGAATTTTTGATTTTGATTTAAAATGCGATTCTAGTCTAAGTATTGTGCATTGTGGATAAATAAACAAAAATATATAGTGTTACTTGTTTTATGTACATATTATGATTATTACTTTATTGCTTTTAATCAGATTCGTAAATTAAATCTTCTACCCCACTCAAACTTTCATCGCTCGAAGAACTTGATGTTTCGCCGTCGGAATTTTCTAGTGTTATTATAAATGAGTCAGTGAAAGTATCCAGTTTTGGTTCCAGTTGAATATATTTTTTCTCATGTTCTCGCGTCTTACTCCAAATGTCATTAAACATATCAAGAGTAATAGAAGCCGCTTCTTTTCTAAATAATTCTTCCACAGTATTCAAGTTAAAATTAACATTTTGTGATGCAACTTTCCCTTTAATAATACCCCACAGTAACTCTATTGGGTTGAGTTCTGGATGGTAGGGTGGTAGGCGCACTACACAGTGTCCGTGATCTTGGAGGATTTTATTAAGTACAAATTGTACATGGTTTGGCTTTTTTTTTTTTAATAATGTCAAATAGCACAGGTTTTGTATTTCTTTCTGGATATGATATATTATATTTGTCTAACCAAGCTAACATGTCACTTTTTTTTTAATTTGATGTTGGCACTGGATCCGATATGACGTTATGGTACGATGCATTATCGACTACTAAAACTGACTGTGGCGGTAAATTTGGAAGAAGATTTTCTTTAATCCACTTCTGATAATTACTAGCATTCATATTACTGTGATAATCTCTCGTTTGATTTTTTGACGTTAACCGGTTGAAACCGAAAAGACTACTCTGTATAAATAAACAGTAGCAAAAGCAAAACAATAACCGTCGCCTTCACACTCATAAGCTAGTAAGCATGTGTCCGCAAAGCCAAACGTAACTGAAAACGGTTGACATGCCTCTAACGTACCGTATCGGTATTGATATAGCTAACAACGGCTATCCGATATCTAGGTACTAACAACTGAATATGACGCGACGCTGTCAACCAACTTACATTATCACAATAGCTGGTTATTTCAGCGATTCTCGTTACGCTATGTTGGTAACCAAACGAACAATAATATCCATAATAACCAAAATAATTATGCCTTCTTTCACTTTCTAAGCGATTCCTTACGTGCAAAACCAAGAAGGAGCGAATATTGGCTAGCGGTTCAAATCCAGTATAATTTTACTAATATTAATATAAACCAAAGACGACCTAATTTCTATAACGCTAAGGCATAACTGTAATAAGGTTTGGAAGATCAAACTATAATGGTAAAATATGTCGACGAAAACCGTTCATTATAGTTTGACCTATGAAAGGTTATATTGTTAAACTTTGTACCGATAGACATAAGGTCGTGAGGTACTTTAGTAGTTTAGTTGACTGACAGTATCGATACGGCAGGTAGCATATTTACATTATCGGTTACAAATGAAAACAATTAGTATTATATTATATATAGTATTATAGTATTAGATAGTCGCAAACTTGCTTTGGTATGGATATTTGGCAACGGATATCAATACCGATATTGAAACCAAATATCGGCTAAATAGCCGTTGCCAGAAATAGCTGATAACGCCCATGGCTATAAGCTAGGCCGCGCGAGAGAGAGAGAGAGACGGGCAGACTTTTCGTGATGTGACGTCACGCCACGCGCTTATTCACAGACACTACACAAGCGCAATCTGTAAATGTGTTGAACGTGCCAGCTTTAGTTAATCGATCTATAATAATATTCAATAATGCGTGGTAACAAACCACTCTTATACCATTTTACCATTGCCTAAAATTTTCTCGGGGGTTCGTATTTCATTTTCTCCCACGTTAAATCTTATGCATTTATGTGTCTGTCACTTTTGATTGTCGCTTTTTCATTTCATCCACTTTCAAATCACAACGATGCTAAAGAAGTTTTCACTTCAATAACATAAGGTACAGATAGCTAGTATTAGTACGTAGTGTAAATTAAGGATATAAAGAGATTTTTTAATTTATACTTTTATAAGATTATGTATGGAAAGTACGAGATATTTGTCATTTCTGGTATGAGAAAAAAAATTCGCCATCTAGCAACACTGTCGCGTGAAACTGGTACTGGCCAATGGCCGTAGTGATAATCTGTTAATACAATTTGGTATAATGATTCGGGATGTTCTG
Source organism: Saturnia japonica (assembly GCA_033032175.1). Lineage (NCBI taxonomy): Eukaryota > Metazoa > Arthropoda > Insecta > Lepidoptera > Saturniidae > Saturnia > Saturnia japonica. The sequence continues at coordinate 18,923,268 of CM065318.1, forward strand.
ATCATCTCACAAATAACAAAAAATATTTCTCGGACTATATAGAGTTAAGCAAACCTAAACAAATTTCTGTTGCAAAGAATGGTATTATGTTAGAAGCTATAGGAGTAGGAAATATAGAAGTAAAGAGTTATGTTACCGGAGCAATAGAATATTGCACTTTAAAAAATTTATTGTATGTCCCTGAACTTAGGAAAAATTTATTGTCTGTATCTAAAATTGAAAATAGTGGTATAGACATTGTATTTTCAGATGGGTATGTAAGAGTTTATAATAAAATAAAAAATGATAAACTAATAATTATAGACAAAACTATTAATTCTTTATATACTATTAATTTGGAAGTGGTAAAGTCAAATAATTGTATAATTTTATAAAACATGAAAGTCAAAGTGATGTATTGAAATTGTGGCATAGACGTTACGGTTGTGGCGCCTCATTCGCCACTATTTTTGTACTGGCTGTTTCTTATTGTTAATATTAAAAATACTTAGGTGATGACATATCAGATGGACATAAAACCTGTATTATTTTATTACAAAGTAAATGTGCTAAAGCCCTACTGACTAGCGTTATTATTGAACACGCCAAACGGTCATTTAAGTATGAAAAATGTAAACATTTTAGTACACAAATGTCTTGTTGATGGTTTAAATGACATTAAAAAATGTAAAATAAAAAACATTTTGTGTGAACAATGTATAACAGGAAAAATGACAAGACAGCCATTTAATAGGCAAGGGTATAGAGCAACAAAACCACTGGAGTTAGTACATAGTGATGTTTGTGGACCTTTCAATCCAACAACTTGGGACGAATATAACTATTTTGTTACATTCATTGATGATTATAAACATTTTGTTATTGTATACCTGATTAGAAATAAATCAGATTTATTTCATAAATTCCAAAACTATTACAACTATGCAACTAATCATTTTGGTAAAAAAACTATTGAAGTTAAGAACTGATAATGGGGGTGAGTATGTTTCAAGGGAATTTAAACAGTTTTGTGAAGATAAGGGTATAGTTTTTCAGCATACAGTAGTGCACAATCCTGAAATGAATGGGGTTTCTGAGTGTATGAATAAAACTCTTGTTGTTAAGGCGCGAACTATTCTTATTGAATCTAATATGAGTAGAGAATTTTGGGGAGAAGCCGTTTTGTACTCAGCATATGTTACAAACAGAAGTCCAACAGTAAACCGAGATAAAACACCTAGTGAATTGTGGGAAGGACGCAAACCTAATGTAATAAATATGACATTATTTGGAAATACTGCATACAATCATATACCAAGAGAATCACTACATAGTATAAAACAAAGTCGCTGTCGCTGTCTGTCCGTCCCTATGTATGCTTAAATCTTCAAAACTAAGCAACGGATTTTCAAGCGCTGTTTTTTTAATAGATAGAGTGATTCAAGAGGAAGGTTTATATGTATGATACATGCATAATATTGTAGAGAAACACTGATGAATTTACAAGTTTCTAATGTGATGTCGTAAATAAACACATTTTTTTGCGCTTACATTGCAAACGCTAACTGAACCCCTCGAGATAAATCAAAATAATGTACTACGGTATTGTAGATCGTAAAAAGTTCAACAAAAAAGTCCGCTATGGTGTATGTCTATCTCTTAAGGATAACCCACAATAACCATTTTTTATCCTTTACATTTTACGAGAAAAAATGGCTTATTTAGGAAGTTATTTTAAGCAATGCAGCATTAATCCTTATCCAATTAAGTACCTTAAATGCATTGTCCATTCAATATAGATCAATATGGCCCTTTACAGTACGTAATTTAAATGAATATTTCCGAAGATTTTAGAGATTTAATATGCAGGGACATAGCGGTGAGGCGGTACCGGCCCTGCCGTTTTTTTTTTTTTTTTTTTTTTTTTTTTTTTTTTTTTTTTTTTTTTTTTTTTTTTTTTTTTTTTTTAGAACTGACTACACTGTTAGCCTTAGGGGCTCTAAAGCCGCTGCGGCTTTTACAGCTTCACCGGACTTGGGGGCGAGCGCAGAGGGCACTCAGCCGCAAAAGTTTTGTGGACGACTCGCACGAGGGTGCCAAAGTGGCCGGACCTCGGCTCGGGCGGTCGTCGCGTTCGCAAATAGGTCGCGATCTATTCGAATCCCTACACCTACGATTCGAGCTAACTAAATATACACATAGGCACGTTCCCTTCCTCCTGGGAGGAAGGAAGGAACCGTGCGTATGTGTATTCAATAATCGGAATGTTTCTACACTAACTAGCGCTAACTAACTAGCGTAAAAAAAGAAAAAAAAAGGTCCCTCACAGAACCTATGTACCTGTGTGGTGTGCACGTGTGTATGTTCATACGTGTGTAGTGTTGTATGTAGGTAGCTAAGTGATGCACGTACAGTGTCACTTGTATCGCGCGGGCGGTTGCCTGACCCAAGGGTTTCACACCGAGGAACGGACCTAGGCTTGGGTTACCGCTAGAGAGGGTGGACGTGACGGGTCGGCCCTGCCGGCGGCGCGTGCCTATAAATAGCGCGTCGAAGGCTGCGCTTCTCCCCTCCCAAGTTCGGTGAAGCTGTAAAAGCCGCAGCGGCTTCAGGGCCCCTAAGGCTAACAGTGTAGTCAGATCTAAAAAAAAACCGCGCTTTATGATTAGCAGCGATCGGACGTGTTTATCGGAGCTCTCTAGCGAGGAAAATAATAATTAATAAAAACGTGTTTTTCAGCGCGACATTTTTTTCGAAATTGTATGTTCGTTCTTTAAAACGTAGTTAGGATTATTTTTAAACCGCACTTATAATAAGTAAGTATCTACTTATTAGGTTACGTTAGATAGGATTAGCTTAAAACCATATTTTTTGGTATTTCTTCTATTAAGACTTTGGTTTGAATTTAGATTTAAGGCAAATGCAATTTGGTATTAGCGCAAGTATTTTTAATTATCGAAATTGTAGTTAAGTTAAGAAAATAACTGAATGGAATGGGGAATTTTGTTTTTGATAAAATAAATATTGATGTTTATTTTTGTTTTTAGTCGAAAGAATAGTAAGTAAAATATTTTCAACTGCAGCACTTACTAATAATTTGTGCAATTTGTTCATAATCATAAGTATAGTTTTAAGGTGTATTTCTGAGTATTAAATTTTTTAGAGAAATTATAATCATGTCTGGAAGACGTCGTCGTTCGAACATAGTACAGTGAACGCCAGTAGGGCACGTTCAGCAAGAGCTGAGGAATCATCAACGGAGCGTAAGGCTCGCCTCAGCCAGCTCCGGGATAGATATAGAGCTGAGAGAGAAAGAGAATCCCCAGTAAAGCGCGGGGCTCGCCGCAGCCAGGATCGGGATAGACATAGAGTTCAGAGAGCCAGAGAATCTCCTGCAGAGCGTCAGGCTCAACTCCGCCAAAATAGGGATAGACATCGAATATAGAGAGCCGGAAAATCGTCTGCAGAGTGTGAGGCTCGCCTCAACCAGGATAGTAATAGACATTGAAAACAGAGAGCGAGAGAATCGTCCGCGCAGACACATAGCAACGTCGAACAAAACGGACAACCGAACAGCCACAGATGGATAAATCAAGAAAATTCTGCCATGAATTACGATCCTTCGATTCCTTACAAAGACGATCGTATAGTATCAATAGGTACCATGTCAGTAGTATGTGAACATTGCTTGGCATTGAAATTCAAGGATGAATCGAAAGGCATGTGTTGTTTACAGGGAAAAGTAAATTTAGAAGAAATTCTTCCTCCGCCCGAACCACTTCACTCTCTCCTTGCAGGTGATCATCCGAAATCGAAACAATTCATGCGCAATATACGCCGTTATTATAACGCATTTTAAATGACCTCTTTCAAGAGTAAGCAAGTCGTTGAGCATGGTTTTATGCCTACATTTAAAATTCAAGGACAAGTGTATCACTTAGCTGGGACCTTGCTACCACTTCGACCCGATGATCACAAATTTCTGCAAATTTATTTTATCGCTGATCCAGATACACAAGCATCAACGCGATGTTTAAGTGTCGCACAACCAATAGATAGAGATTTGATCAGATCTCTTCAAGACATGTTACATTCTCATAACTGCTACATACAGTCATTTAAATCAAAATAAATTTCAAATAAAGTTCCTGTTGGAGAACAAAGAGGACGATAAAATGCGCCTTCCACGAGTAAAATAGCAGTGGTAATAGCTGGACAGCGATATGACAAAAGAGATATTGTATTGCACAGTCGTGATGATAATTTTCAAAAGATTTCAGAATTACACAGATCTTATGACAGCTTACAATATCCTTTGATGTTATGTCGCGGAGAAGATGGTTATGCCATTAATGTGTCTCAAGTTGACCCAATCAGCGGTGCGCCTTTGCGTAAAATAGTGTCGTGTATGAACTACTATTGCTACCGTATAATGACAAGACGTAACAATTTCAACCCTTCACCCAATTCAACCCTTTGTGGAATGTTGACAAACCAATACTTGGTCGTTCAATATGCGAAAATTGAATCTGAGAGCTTGGCTTACATCCGTAACAATCAAACTAAATTGAGAGCAGAAAATTACGTTCACCTTCAGGATGCTTATAGGCGAATGAACACAGTAACAGTATTAGACAGTTAGCTGTACTACCTTCATCATTCACAGGTGGACCTCGATATTTACATGAAAAATCACAGGATGCAATGACATATGTCAGACATTACGGTAAACCTAATTTATTTATTACTGCAACATGTAACCCAAATTGGACAGAAGTCAAAGAAAATATTAATATCAATTTAACTCCACAAGATAGATACGATATAGTTAAGAGAGTCTTCCATTTAAAAGTACAGAAACTCCTGCACCTCATTAATAAGTCTCATAATTCGGTCCGCCGCGCTGTCATATGTACACTATAGAGTGACAGAAACGGGGTTTATCACATGTACAGCTGCTGGTGTGGTTAGTGAACAAAATCAAACCAAATCAAATTGACAGCGTTATTTCAGCTAAATTGCCGGTTAAAGAAGATCGTGCAGATCGTACATTACTATCATCAATTGATAACAATGAAGGAAAATATTTATTCTTGACGCCCCAGAAGGTACAGGAAAAACATTTTTAATCAATTTGCTTTTAATAAAAGTCAGATCCACCGGAAAAATTCCATTAGCTGTCGCGTCATCCTACACTTTTAGAAGGAGGCCGAACTGCACACTCTACATTCAAGCTCCCGCTGAAAATCGCTACCGATGATAATAACAGCATCTGTAGTGTTTCTAAACAAAGCAATATAGGAAAATTGATGCGTGACTGCTCATTAATAGTCTGAGATGAAGCCACCATGTCAAACAAGACGTCTGTAGAAGCACTGGATAGGACAATGCGCGATTTGCGCAGCAAAAATTCACCTATGGGTGGATGCACAATTCTGTTCTCAGGAAATTTTCGTCAAATCCTACCAGTTGTGACTCAAAGAACACGTGCTGACGAGATAAATGCTTCCCTAACAAAATCCAACCTTTGGCCACACGTCAATAAGTTAGAGCTTAAAAATACTACCCGGTCGATACTGCTATCGATTTGGAAGAAGCTGTCCATTTTCCTACAGAATTTTGCAATTCTTTGAAACCCTCCCTTGATTCCCTCCTCTTAAAATGGTGTTGAAAGTAGGTTGTTCTGTTATTTTATTAAGCAACCTGAATCCACCTAAACTTTGCAATGGCACGCGTTTGCTGGTAAAATCACTAAAAACGTTCTTAATAGAGTGCACAATACTCAACGGATGTGGTACCGGAGAAGACGTATTAATTCCCCGAATTCCGCGTATACCATCAGATTTACCGTTCCAATTTAAACGCCTACAATTTCCGGTAAAGACATCTTTTGCAATGACCATTAATAAATCGCAGGATCAAACTTTCAACGTTGCGGGCTTAGATTTGAGCGTTTAGTGTTTTTCATGTCAATTATATGTCGCTCTTTCAAGAGAACTTCTAAACAAAATATGTTTGTATTGTCTAATGACAAAAAAGCTGTAAGCGTTGTTTATAAGGACATTCTGTAGTAGGTAGGTATATACCTAAATAATATTATTTAGTATCAGCATTGCACCCGTGCGAAGCCGGGGCGGGTCGCTAGTTATTATATATTTAATAGGCTTCATGGTTAAGTACTAAGTAGTTAGCTAACGATGAGCTTAACTCAACGGCAAAGTAGAGCTAAACCTACTCAAAAATTTCAAAAGAAAAAACCCTGTAAAAATCACAGATGTGTGATTGGAGGGCGTATTCATTCACTTCCCTTTACTGCCAGGATGAACTAGGAAGATGGGTTCGGAGGCCTATGTTCCATTGCACTGGTTCGGCGGACGCGGAGACAGTTTCAGTTGTACCGTAGGTACTATCTTCAACATCCGAAGACATTTAAAAATACGATTAAAAAAATGCTACCAGTAAGCTTGCTCGAAGTTCATTCACTAGGGTGTGGATGTTAGTCACACTTTGATCGATCGCAGAAACGTTAGTTACGTTTAGTTTCGAAAAGAATTATTTAGGTTTTTTAAATCATGTATAAATTGAAAATCATATAAAATATACGATTTTCCCGCTGCTTTATCTGCGTGTTTTCCGTACTATATACTTCTCTATATTCCAAGCTTTATCTATAACAAATTTCGTTCTGATAGGATAAGAGAGGTTTAGTCGTAAAAAGTTAACAAATAGACAGACAACCAGACAGAGTTACTTTCGCATTTAAAATATCAAATGTGATTAGATAAGATGCGCCTGTCAGGATAAACGATGTATTCTCGGTTGACAAATGTCAGGGTGCAAAAAAAATTCTCGATTTTATCTGTCGGGATCTAGATTATAATTTTTTATTAAACCATAAAACTGTTGACATTTAATATATAATAATTATGTATCTTATACTATATTATTTTAGAACAGTATTTATAAGTGAAATAACATGTGGAATCAAAATTAAAGTTAATAAAATTTTATCATTCTGACGTTAAGAAGAAAAGCGGTCTGCAAGATATTTGGAGAAATAGTTCATTTAAATGAGAAAGTTACAGTGTAACAAACATATTGGCCTTGTGGCACAGTCCTAGTAAGCCCTACTAATGAGCCGAGAGATCGCGGGTTCGATCCCACCCATGACTGACTGTTGAGTGTTGAGCATAATTGTCAGTTGTATGTCTGGGCGTTGAATATTTATATATTATGTATGTATATCAGCTGTTTAGTTTCCGTAACACAAGCTTTGCTTACTTGGAAATAAATGGTTGCGTGTGAAATTGTGTCCCCATATTTATTATTATTGTTTATTTATTAACTACAACACACGGGAAGACGAACGAATATTTTATAAAAATTTTCACACAGTATACATTTAAAATGAACTCCCATACTAAAAACGAAGGCAAATTGAAATTAATATAACAGCTAATGTTATATTTTTTTAAATGATATTAATGAAAAGGTTTAAAATTTCATTGAAATTATAAGTTAAATATAATAATTAATATATTGTGTAAGTAAGCTGGAGACTTGTTAGTTTTATTGTTCTCTCATGTAATTCATTAGTGTAATAAGCCAAATCGATACCTTAATTTAAAAGAATAAAAAACAGAGGCAGTCTTAAGGACAGAAGTGAAAACTCAATTTTGAATTTTTAAATCAATTATAGTCTGAATTATTGCACATAATGTCGGTAACGCGAAATCACAAGATCTTACCCATACAAAAAATTAACACACATATGATACAGTCGAGTATATACAATGTATTAGTGTATATATGCGTATACATGTACATAGGCCGCTCTGCACTGCAAGCGCAATACGTCACGAGCATGCCGAGGTCATCGGTGAGGCAAAGGACACACGAACCCATAAGTTTTTCCCCTACCAAAGATCGCTGAACGCAGCTAAAGAAGTTTTCATTTCAAAAATTAGGTTAGATCAAACCCAGTTATTTATTTCTTAAATACATTTTTTTGCGCCCCACCTAGGTATATACTTTCCCGCTGAAGGAAAATGATTAAAATTATCGTTTTCAAGTATTCGCAGGATACATATAAATAAAACATGAAACCAGACAATAACACAATATATCCGAGTGGAATATTATGCACTTCTTACTTTTACGTAGGTTTATCTATGTTGATCTTTAGCTATAATAATAATAGGTCTTTACCTATGAAATTGCCGTTCTGCAGTACTGGCCATTTCAAATCAAAATAATTTTTGTTTGACTAAGAATTCTAATTTCAAATTAATTTTATTTTTAAAACACTGAATTCTTTTTCCAATAGTAGTCATTTGTTTATTGATTAGTGTTACATTTTCATCGCATTTCAATCTTTTTTGTCATCATGGATAACGTGTCGTGGCAGCAACGCGGCACAAGCGGCACGCAACATCAACGACGTTTACGGAGCTAACACTACAAACCAACGCACCACCTGTTATTGGTTTGCTCGCTTCCGTTCTGGGAATTTCGACCTGAAAAATGAACCTCGCGGTCATCCGAAGACTTTGGTCAACAATGACGAATTAAAGGCGATTGTGGAAACTGATGATACACAATCTACGGCTGAATTAGCAGCAGCTTTCGACGTTAGCGTCAAAACAATATTGGTCCATTTGCGTCTAATTGGCAAGGTAAAAAAGCTTGACAAATGGGTGCCCCACGAACTCAATGATCGCCAGCGCGAAATACGCGTCGAGACGTGCCTTGCACTGCTCAACAGACACACAAATGAAGGAATTTTGAACCGCATTGTTACCTGCGATGAAAAATGGATTCTGTTTGATAACCGCAAGCGCTCAGCAAGTTGGTTGGATCCTGGTTCAGCACCTAAAAAATGCCCTAAACGAAAACTTTGGTGGTGGTAAAAAGTGATGGTCACTGTTTGGTGGTCTAGCGCCGGTGTGATTCATCACAGCTTCTTACCAAACGGGGTGAGCATTACTGCAGATGTGTACTGTGAAGAACTGAACACAATAATGGAGAAGCTGGCACATCTCCAACCAGCATTGGTCAATCGCTCGTCTCCGCTGCTCCTGCACGACAACGCGCGACCTCACACTGCACAGCAGACGGTCTCCAAGTTGCAAGAACTGGGGTTGGATGTTCTCCGTCATCCGCCCTACTCACCAGACCTTGCACCTACAGACTACTACTTTTTCCAGAATTTGGATAACTCCTTGGCGGGAAAAAAATTCAATACCCGAGAGGCAGTACAAAATGCCTTTGAAGAATTTGTTGCTTCCCGTCCAGCTGATTCCTTTAAGAAGGGCATCAATAAACTGCCACTGCGCTGGAAAAGATGCATTGATTGCATGGGTGAATACTTCGATTAATACAAATAAAAAATACATGAAAAAAATTAGTTTAAATTCTTTCATACAAAATGGCAATTTCATAGGTAAAGACCTAATATAATAAAGCGGATTTTTTTTTTGTTTAAATACACTAATCTCCGCAAGTACCAGCTGGATTCGAAAACTTATTTTTGTATATGATAGCCAGACTTTCGAGGAATAGTATAGGCTATATAAGATTAGGCCTTAAATATTGATTTTTGTTACGTAAGTCGGAAGTCAAGTCCCTCCCGAACTGCTTTATCCGCGTGCGCTGGTGTAATCGTTAATGATACGGTAATACAATATTCAACAATAATATTGGTCCTTTATATATCTGAACAAAAGTCAGCGATAGCATCTACTTATGTCTTTTACATAAGCCACAATAAGGTATTTTGTGACAAAGATTAGTTGAAAATTGAAAAGTGATTTTTAAGCATTATTTTTAGACATGGCATATTAATCTAACGAACAAAAGTTACTTCATCATAAAGACATTTTTATGAAGATAAATAATGCTCTTTAAAGTATTCTATTTGGATACATAGTTTGAGAGATAATGAAAAATTAAAGTAATTTGTACTTGCGGGAAGAACAATTATGATAGACTACACATGTGCGTTGCCGGCGCGGTGATTGTCGGATAAAATTAACACGGGTGAAACCGGGGGCACAGCTAGTTAAGACATAAAATGGACCCTAAAGGTAAGAAACTGATTATAGTGGGGTACTGTCTAAGTGGATATAAACAATGGGATGAAGAAAATCGAAGAATTATTGCATCAAGGAATGTAATATTTGATGAGAGAGCAAAAAGCAGGAGAAGATAATCAATGTAAGTAATGAAGAAAGACACTGTAATGAAGAAAAAGATATATCAAAAGAAAATTGTAGTGGTGATATTGAGTAATATGAAATGGAAGATGATATGGTAGAAAAGCAACAAGACAAGCAGGTATTAGAACAGAGAAATGTAAGAGATACAAGAATTAAATAAAAGCCAACATGGTGAAACGATTATGTTACAGATTTTAATGAAGAAGAAGCATATTTAGCATATTGTATGATAACACAAGCAGAAACACCAACATGCTATGAAGAAGCTATAAAAGAAAATGAATGGAAAACAGTGCTAAATAAAGAACTAGAAGCGTTCACTAAATTGGAAACATGCGAAGAAGTAGAAAGACCTAGAGGTAAACAAATAATAGACACAAAATGGGACAAAGAGAGCTCGACTAGTAGTGAAAGAATTTCAGATGAAGAAAGAGAATCACTTCGATGTAATGTATTCTTCGGTAGCAAGACTGGTAACAGTACTTATGTTGATATCAAAAGCATTACAAGAAGAGTTGGATATATAACAACTAGATATTCCTACTGCATTTTTAAATGGAAAGATAAAAAGTGAAATTTACATAAAAGTACCTCAAGGATTGAAAACAAAGAATACAAATACAGTTTTGAAATTAAAAAGAGCTTTATATGAATTAGCTGAATCACCTAAGTGCTAGAATGAAACTATAGATGAGTTTGTAAAAGATAAAGGATTTCAAAGATCTGACTATGACTATTATTTATACTATAAAGAAAACTGCTGGATGGTAATTTTGTAGACGATATATTATTGATAGGAGAAAGTGGAAATATTATTGAAGAAATCAAGAAAGAATTTAATGCTAAAGAACTAGGATCAATCAAGAATTTTTTAGGCATAGAAATAGGTAGAACACAGGCCATGATTACAATGAAACAAACGAAGTTGATAAATAAAATACTAGATAAATTTGGAATGGCTAAATGCAAAGGAGCAAAAACACCTATGGAGGTTAATTTCAATTTACAAATAGAAGAAAATAAGCAAATTACAGAAACACCATACCATGAATTAATTGGGAGTTTTAATGTATTTAACAGTAACTTCAAGACCGGACCTAACATTTGCTGTGTCATATCTGAGTAGATATTTGGATAAACCAAATGAACAACTATGGACAGCAGGAAAAGAGTATTGAGATATTTGAAGACGACAATAAATAAAGGACTTAAATTTAAGACTGGTACTGATACTACTTTGTATGGATATTCTGATTCTGATTGGACTGGAGATGTTAATGATAGGAAAAGTGTAAGTGAAGGAATGATATTTCATGGAAATAATCTCATTAGTTGGTATTCAAAGAAACAAAATTGTGTAGCATTATCTACAGCAGAATCAGAGTATATAGCGGCTCATTAACAGCTCAGGAAATAATTAATCTAAAAGGGATAAGGAAACATTTAGGACAGAGAGAAAGAACTAAACTATTAGTAGATAACAGAGGTGAAATTTGCATAGCTAAAAGTTTTGAAAATTCTAAGAGAACCAAGCACATCGATGTTAGAGTACATTTTATAAAAAATGTGTGCGTGTACCAGAGTACACAGGTAAGAAGTGAAACTTCTTTACGACATATCATTTTTCTACTATTTGCAACTTCAAGAAAATGGGGTAGATAAGGCTTAAGCCTTAAGAAAAACAATTTTTTCCGTATTAAATTAAAGCTATTTTATTATTATAGACATGCATACAATTAATGAGTAATTTATTTTATCATTTTTCTTATTATAATATCATTGCTATTTATTTATTGTATTATATTTACAAGTTATGAATAAATAATTGGAATTCTCTTTTCAAAGTAATACAATTATATGATGACAGTTAATCTTGTAGAAATGCAACGATTTTATAAAATTAAAAATGAATAAATAAATCATTAAAAACGAATAATTAAAAAAGATGTACGTATACATATTTTTATTTTCTAATCGTGTTTTGTTTTATTTTTAAATTATTATTTAATTTATATTTTTTATTGTTTTTAGAATTAATAATGTTCACTAGATTTACAATCATATTTATTAATACTTGCTAATTTTAACAGATTTATATACTTACATTCACTGATACTTACAATCAAAAAGTGAGGTTAACCTCAAATAAATATTAAAATCATGCTCATACGTGTTGAATTTATAAAACGAAATATATAATCACTCTCACTTTTCTTGTAAATTCACTTAAATTTGAATGTCTTTTTATTTTATCACTTTCAAATTAATATATTGTTATTCTTATTTCAAACCAAACTTCAAAACTAATATATTGTTGTTATTATTATAATATATTACATTATATTCTTTACGTCACTATACTAAACTTTGATAAAAAAAGCAACATGGCGCGTAACCGAAAAACGTGACGATTGCTACAAAATTTCTCCCATACGTCGATAAAGAAGTTTCACTTCAATTAAAAAAGGTATATTGGATATTGATTGTGTAGAAACAAACAATAATTTTGCTGATATTATGACAAAGATAATTTGATTAAAAAACAAAAATTTGATTATTTTGTAAACCAACTGTTATGTTAATATTTAAACTTATATTTAGAAATATTTTGTTTAAGTAGATTCAACAAGGAGTGTTAGTTGTTTTTAAGTTTGGAAAGATTAGGATTTTGTTTTCTTAGAGAATATTTAATGTAATGATTTCAACTTTTGTATATTAAAAGTTAAATCGAGGAGGAGTTTTAGAACCTTATAAAAATAAGAATTAAACTAATTATTGTATATGGGCTTGTCAGTAAAAGTTTCAGTAAGTGAATGCTGAAAAAAAAAATAATTAACAAGTGGTAGTTGATTTCAATATTTATAATAAAAGAATATGTAATACAAGTAAAAAACTGTTTAATATATTTATTTTTTTTATAACATCGCACAAACAATCAAATAACATCATGATAGACACCAATGATATATTTTTAAAAGTAGTTACGGCATTGACCCTCTTTAGTAGTTTTTGGTAAGATATTGAATTGACATGTTGTGGAATTTATTTTTAATTCATTAACTTAGGTTTTTGATCCTATATTATGTAATATTGGTGGCGGTTTGCGTGATGAAAGCATTCGTTCTGAGTTCCCATAAAATCTTCCTAAAAAGTTCTAACAAGGGAGCCATCATCTTGTTAGGATACTGAATCGTCATAACATATGACACTATAATTCACTCCATAATGGCAGTAATGGTCGTCATTATAGAGGACCGATTGCCAAGTTAGGAAGAAGAAGAAGACGCTCTTTACATACCATCGTGAAAGGTGGGCAATTTCCTTCAGTTCACTACTTTTATCCTTTTTGGCAACAGTTTCCGCCCTACATGTTGTTAAAACGTTTTCGAATTGCTTTTAGTGAGATTTTATGGCGTCTATTTTTATAATGTCATTGGTACACGCTCGAATTATGTACCTACAAACTTTTTGCATGGGAACAATTTGCAAATACATGATGGCGGTATTTGATATTTAAAGTATGACGCTGAAATTTTGATACTTTGATCAGAACTTGTAATTATTATTACCTGTTTTCAATTAGCTGTCCCGCAATTTAATTTCTATTCTTTTTATATTGTATTTGTAGTTGTATTATATTATAAATTATCTCAATAATGTAGATACCTACCTTATATAAATGGTTACCTATTTTATCATTGGTTGTTACATAGTTTTCAGAAATTATAGTATAAAAACATAAATAATAAAGTATGTCAATGAAGCCCATTTTATTTTTCATTGCTCTTTACTAATATATTTAATAATGTAGCGGGGAAGGGAAACTCATGCAATTGCGTGACGTAGTTACTGAGCAGTCAGTACAATTAATACATATCTTACACCACTACACCATCGGGGTGCAAGAAAAAAAAAATTGATTACACATAATTTTTTTTTTACTAAACATTATAAAATGTAATTAAAATAAGAAATTAATATTATATTAAATTAGTACAATCTGAAAGAGAAAAATAATCATAAAACACATTTCATTAATAATAACTATTAATAATTTTTAATTTTATATATTATAGAAAAAAAAAATGTAATGAAATAACATTTAGCGTATATATTAATTAATTTAATTTTACACATTATTTTTAAACGTAAATACAATGCTAAAGTTTCCGTAACATATTGTCATTAATTTTTAAATAATTTTGTTCTATTTTTGTGTACAATTTCAATGTTATTGTTTTTTAAAATTTTTACATTTGGTTCCTGATCTTCGATAACAACGTAAGGACCTTTATACAATGTGTCTAACTTATTCGTAGTTTCGTTTTTTAACAATATTAAATCACCTGTCTCATATACTACTTGGTTTATATTTCTATCGTACTTCGACTTTCTTATTTGTTTACTTTTTAACAAATTATTTTTCGCATCTCTATGCGCTACTTGTAAGCGATATTTTAATTCTAAACTATAATTATCTGGGTTATATAAAGGTTGTATACTACTTTTTATTCTATTTGGAATGTCACATGGTTTTCCAAATACTAACTCATATGGAGTGTATTTTGTAGATGAATGTACAGTGTTATTAAAAGAAAAACACCAAAAAGGTAGCCATTGGCTCCACGTTTCACAATAATTATTACACTGTATTCTTAAAAAAGAATTTAAATTATTATGTGTATTTTCAAGTGAACCTATTGATTCATGATGGTAAGCAGTTGAACTTAACTTTTCAATTCCTAATAATGTACAAACTTCTGTCATTGTAGATGATATAAATTCCGTACCTTTATCTGTAGCTATTGTTTTTAGGATTCCAAATCTTAAAATAAAATTATTTACGAAAGCTCTAGCTACCGTAACCGTTTCTTTGTTTTGTAAAGGGTAAGCCTCTACGAATTTACTTAACTCGCATTGTAGCGTAAGTATATAACTATTACTATCTATATCCTTATCTAAAGGACCAACTAAATCTAAAAAACACTTTTTCGAAAGCATATGAAGCCGTGGTTGTAATTACCATAGGCTCTTTAGTTTTTTTGAATATTTTAGATTTTTGACATTTTTCACACTTGTTTACGAAATCTCTTACATTTTTTTTCCATTTCTGGCCAGTAATATTTCCTCTTAATGTTGTTAATCATTCTACGTATTCCAGCGTGACCACTTGTAGGTAGCAAGTGATAATCATTGATAATAAATTTTTTATCATTTTCATCATTTATTCTTTCAATTCCTCTCAAGATACAAATGCGTGGTCCGGACCACATATCTTTACTTTTTATTTCTTCAATTAGATTTTTTATGAATAACGCGTTATTATTCTCTTTTATTATACATATTTCGTTAACGTTAACATTTTTACATAATTGACTCAATTTTCTCACAAAAACGTCTCGCGTGTATTGTGACTTGAAATCAAGATTAATGTATAATATTTTGTTATTTTGTGAAAATGCAAAACACTCGGTTTCCACATCTATAATATTTTGTTTTCTAATCCTATTCAGCTCCTTTCCTTCTACTAAAACCATTTCTACACCATCACTCGGTTTCTGTAATAATTCCACGATTCTCGGCTGATCAGACCGATAGTCTGTGTCATTATTATCGAAAGAGTTGTCGTCTTTATTTTTCTGGTCTTCTAATTTCTTTCTTTGCGCTCTAGTCATAACACAAATTATTTTGTCATTAATACATTTTAATTCGTCAGAGGTTATTGATATTCTAGACAATGCGTCAGCTACTGTATTGTCTTTTCCTTTAATATAAACTATTTTAAAATCATACTCTTCCAATGTTAACCTAAATTTTAATAATCTACTTGACGGATCCTTCATTCCAAAAAGATATAATAATGGTTTGTGGTCCGTCATTATTGTAAATTTTCTACCATAAAGATATGGCCTAAAATACTTTATTCCCCATACAACTGCAACTAATTCCTTCTGTATAGTTGGATAATTTCTTTCAGCCTTATTTAAAGGTCGACTTGCATAAGCGATTGGTCGCATATCTTTGTTACAAAGTACTACTCCAACACTAATTCCAGAAGCATCAGTTTGTAAAATAAACTCGTTGTCATTTGAAAAATCTGGGTATTGTAAAACAGGGGGCGACATTAACGCATTTTTCAAAATTTGAAATGATCTTTCACATCGACTACACCAAATAAAAGGTATATTTTTACGACATAAATTATTTAATGGAATAGTTATTTCTGCAAAATTATTTATAAATTTTCTGTAATAATTACAAAATGCAACAAAACGTTTTACTTCGTCTGTATTTTTTGGTGTGGGATAATTTTCAATAATTTTAATTTTATTTTTATCCGGCAAAATTCCTTCTGCGGATACTGTGTGACCTAAATATAATAACTCCTTTTTCAGAAAATTACATTTGTTTGGATTTAATTTTAAATTAACTTTTCGAAGTCTCTCAAAGACATCTATTAGGTTTTTATTATGTAGTTCCCAATTTCTTCCAAAGATCACCAGATCATCTAAATATATGAAACACTTCTCATATGTAAGTCCCGCCATTGCAATATTCATTGCTCTTGAAAAAGAACTTGGGCTTGTTTTAAGACCCATAGGCATACGTTTCATTTGATACTGCCCGGTATTAGTCGTGAATGCAGTAAGCTTCCTTGACTCGGGATTCAAGGTCACTTGGTAATAAGATTGGCTAAGATCTAAATGAGTAAAATAAACAGCACCAGAAAGTGATTCTAAAATATCAGTTACGTTGGGAAGTGGAAATTTATCATCTTTTATTATTTCGTTTAATTTTCGGTAATCTACTACTAATCTCCATTTTTTATTATTGTCATCAGATTTTTTCGGTACTAGTAAAACAGGACTAGACCACTCACTTTGAGCTGTCTCTATAATATCATCCTTTAACATTTGTTTAATTTGTTTATCCATTTCGGGTTTTTGGCTGTTTGATAATCTATAAGGTTTTGTATAAACAGGACTAACATTCGGTTTTAAATAAATATTATGTTCATATATTTCAGTAGTTGTAAGCTTGTCTCCCGGTAAACAAAATATATCATTGTATTTAGAACAAATAGCTTCTATTGTTTCACGTTCCGTAGAGTGTAAGTGATCCAACTTCAGTAACGATAACAAAGTATTAGTTCGCTCTGCGTTAGCCTTTTGTTTATCAAATTGACATATGTGATATTCCTCTAGTGAATGCAACTCCGGTTGAAACGTAGGTATAGTGACTACTTCGTTCTTAGTATTTAGTATTCTAATTGGAATAACGTTATTTACTGGTTTTACTATTAAAGCGGCTAAAAATAAATCCTCTTGTAACTGCTGTGATAAAACAACACAATCATTTTTTAATTTATTATTTTTTAATTGTATGTAATGAATGGATTCACTTCTTGCAGGAATAGTTAAATAATTATATGAAATAGTAGGTGACGTATAAAGTGGTATAGTAATTTTCCCATCATTTTCTAGAATTAATATATCATTTTCTAAATCAATATGTGAATTAAATTCCGATAAGAAATCCAATCCAATAATTCCATCCGATTTACACGGTAAATTATCGAATAAATAAAACTTGTGCTTAAAACAGTTACCACTCTTAGTACGTAATGTAATATAAACATAACCTTCTGAATAAGTTTTACCACCTATACCGTTTATTACAATGTTATCTTTGTACAACGGAACTTGCTCCGATAAGGCCTTCTTAGTAATAGCTGAAATGGACGCACCGGTGTCAAGTAACCATGAACACTGGGAGTTGTTTATATTAAGATAAATATACCTGACATTTTTGTTACAAGTTAAAATATTATAAGATTTGAAATCGAAAAAACTGATTTTCATTTTCGGTTTTTTAATTATCGCATAATTGGGCTGAAAACATTTTACGTTGGTCATTTTTAATACGAGATACGCCTCTACCTCTTTGAAATTTAGAATAATTATAATTATTAAAACTGTTACCTCTTGTACGTGGGTATGCACCATGGTGGTGACCGTTAAATTGTTTTTGTTCAAAATTTTTAAAATTTTTACCTGTAGAGTAATTTCCACGGTAACGACCTTGATTATAATAATTATTTCGGCCTCCTCTACCTCGATTATTATAAAATACATTATTTGACCTACCTCTTGCCGTGAAGATGTTGTTTGTCGTTAAAGGTTGCATCAGCTCTTCGTCTTCAGCTGCACGAATTGCATCCTTAAGGTCTGAGTAATTTCTCGCTGAAATTATAGTGCTTATACGTTTATTTTTTAAACCATCCGAGAATTTTTTAATTGCCAGTTTTTCATTAATAGGTCTAAGTATGTCACTTGCCGTTTCATTACCATCAGCTTGCGCTATTGTGAGTCCCATGAATAATTCGGATAATTTATTCCCGTATTGATTTATAGACATGTTGTTTTGGGATAAATTATTTAATTGACACAATATAGAATTAGGAGATTTTTTCGCAACTAAATAGGTTTTTATGTCTTTTACGAGGCTATCTACGTCTTTATACTCATTTTTTAATTTTAATTTTGCAATTTTGGTAAGTCTAGTTTTTAAAACGAAATTAATTAATAATATTTTCTGATCATTATCTTTGAGACAACTGTTATACAGTTCTACAGTATTTATTATTTTTTCTGTTGTTTCTTCTGATCCATCCATTTTGGGAATTAAGGACGTAGCGGTTTTTAAGTCAAACTTCTCCATTGTTGAAAAAATATTACTTACCTCACTATCCAAATTATATGATAAAATTTTACTGTAAGTTAATTCTAATTTCTCACTCAACACTTTGTAAATATAATCGGCTAGTTCTAACGTACTTTTACGCTCAGAATAAATTTTAATAATAGTCTTATAAGAAGCATATAGCTCTTTAGCCTTTATTATTTTTTCATTAACATTACTTTTATATTGTAGTCTTCTACATGGGCCTAACTTCCTTAAGCTAACTTGTATATCTAATAATTCACTTAAAATTATTTCTAAATCCTTTTCCATAAAATTTTAACTAAAACATACTCACATTACAATAATACTTACATAATATATGTATCGTACTTAACTAATTCGTTTATGTCCAATAAAACTTCTATAGTATAATAACGGATGACGCAACACAGGGATGTTCACTAATCACTTAATTATTACGCAAAATTACTTGTAGTGCGTAATTTTACACATTTTCATTTTCTTCCTCTCGTTCTCGCCTTCCCGACAATCGCAAACGCATCCTTCTAATAAATTCAGACTGAACCCGTTTTTCTATCCATTTTTTCTGCTTCTTCTTCATGAGTTTCAGTAATGCAATGATGATTCCAAGGACAACAATAGCCATGATCGACGCTAGTAAAATATTGTTTATTTTCACGTGGGATTCTGTTGAAGTATTACTTCCTTCCGAAGCATTTTGTGCAATAATAACCTCCTTGTCCTCAGTCTTGGAATGAGATTTACCCATCGTTGAAAAGTTGCACGTAGTTTTTATGGTAGTCAAAACTTCATTGTTTCAAAGTCTTTATAACTTTTATATCTTAAAATTCTAACTTGTGAGCACAAAGGCACACAGGAACCTGCTGAGTCCGCTCGCAGCTCGAAACCCGACCGCGAAGCGGCGCTTGCGCTGGCAGGGTCGCCATGCAGTGTGCGGGTTGCGGGAGGCGATAAATGAGTATAAACACGTGTACGTTTGACAAATGGTTTATTACGACTGACTTACAATTAATACATATCTTACACCACTACAATTACCTGTTTTCAATTAGCTGTCCCGCAATTTAATTTCTATTCTTTTTATACTGTATTTGTAGTTGTATTATATTATAAATTATCTCAATAATGTAGATACCTACCTTATATAAATGGTTACCTATTTTATCATTGGTTGTTGTAGTACCAGAATTATTATTGTAAAATTAACACAAAGTACATAGTTTTCAGAAATTATAGTATAAAAACATATTATTTGTAAAGTATGTCAATGAAGCCCATTTTATTTTTCATTGCTCTTTACTAATAATATATTTAATAATGTAGCGGGGAAGGGAAACTCATGCAATTGCGTGACGTAGTTACTGAGCAGTCAGTACACTAAAGTGTACAGTATTAAGTCTTCATACAAACGGCTGAAACGAAATATAAATAAATTTCAGTACACAAGAGTTACGATTTAAAATTGATTTTGATTTATTATAATGTATGCAAAAAAAAAATTATTTTTTTAAATATAATTTCCCTTCTTACTAACTCGCAATCACTTTTGAAACCAGAAAAAAAACCGTAGAAATAATTTAAATTAAAACTACAAAATTAGCAGTAATATACTTTTATGAAAAGATAATAATGACTAAAACAGGCGCAACGAAGCCTAACAGCGCAACAGTACGCTTCTAAGATTAACATTAATTAGCTACGCCAACGATAACAGTACCGAGCGGGCCCGCACAACTGGGTCGCTGGCGGGTGGAAGATTTCTTGAAGATAATAATAATACACACGAAAACCAAAATCAAGTCGCTGTATTCAATCTTCACAATGGCCGCTTACAATAATTCTTAGCCCTATCCAGTGCTTCGGTGTCTTGACACAGAGTTTCTTGCAAGTCTTCAGGGTCTTGAGTCTTCTTTTCTTGAATAGCGTTTGACACTCTGTGTGCCGGTTGGCCGCAACAGCCCCATATTTATATCGGTATTGGGGCGGGACGGAACGATGGCGTCTATTCCCCTCCTACTCTAACATTGCCTAGTAACACGGTTTATGGCGTGGCGCGTCGCGCCTTTTCTGTTATTATTATTATTACATGAAATTCCACGTTAATATCTCATAAGATTCTTATTGGAATGTTACAAAACCTATTAAGAACATTAATATCTACCTAAATACGCACAATATAACATTAAGGAATAGTAGACTTCGTAAATATTAAACTTTAAACATTACAACACAAAACGGCCTATAAATACATTATGTATGAATTATAAACATTACAAGCACGATAGAATTCACATATAAGCCTAACTATATACATACATAAATCAAGCCTATTTCCCAATGGGGTAGGCAGAAACCACGTCCTTCCCCACTTGCTACGATCCTGGCATACCTCTTTCGCTTCTTCAACGTTCATTAATCTTTTCATGCATGCTCGTCAGTTTAGAGCACTCTTGACCTGACCTTTCTTCAGAACGTCTCCGATTTGATAGATGAATGTTTGTCTAGGCCTTCCTCTTCCAGCGTTTCCTTCCACACTCGCATTAAAAAATTGTTTAGTCATTCTCCTTTCATTTATCCTCTCCACATGCCCAAATAATATAAGTATCCCTTTCTCAATTCGTGTGACTATATCTTCTTTCACGCCAGAAGGTTCTCTTATCACACTATTTCTTATCCTGTCACTCAATTTCACTCCTAACATATCTCTTAGCGCTCTCATTTCCATAAGCCTAACTATTCCTATAAAATCACAAACATTACACAATCTAGTTTAAAACGAAAATTATCAATGAAATATACATTCAGTACGTTTCTATGATATTCTTAGGAAATTATAAACTTTATTACTACGTAGTTACTATCTTTAAATACCTACACTTTATTTCTTTAATACAGAAACAGTAAATCAATGATTTTTCAAATATAATTGTTCATTTCTTAAGCCTAGCATTTTATACCTACAACTAAATATGAATATTATCTTTTAAATCACCACGCCTAGCCCTATGCGTCGCTAACAATAACAATTTAATATACTATTATCAAATACGTAACTAGGTAAGAAATAAAATCAGAGGATTATCTACTGAGGGGCTGTAGGCGATTATTTCAAGAACACAATCGAGACAACATACTGTTTACTTTAGTGTACTATTGAAATAGTCGCCGTGCAGACAAGGTGTGGATCCGGGGCAATTCTTAGCAAAATGTGCAATACGTATATCAGGCTGCAGTTTTAGTTTTTGTAAAAATTTTAAATTCTTTTTCTCTGTATAATACTGAATAGATTTAATAAAAAATAGCTGCACCCGTGACTGCGCTCGCGTGGAATACTGTATGTCGTCGATCCAGCACACACGCGAATCATGCTACCCCTGCTCCCAGTTATATGTCTTATAGTTTACTCAGTGGGAGTCATTTAAGGTCCTCAAAATCGACATTTTTCTGAATTGATTTTTATTTGCAGGGAACCCTAATTATTTTACTAAAATAAAAGTACTCCTTATAAAATCAGCTATCTGCCAGTGAGTCCCCTCACAATTAGTTCTATTGTTTCAAAAATTACCTGGAACTAACAGACAGCCAGTCAATAATTTAAAAAATTGGTGTTTGTTATAAATACTGTATATTATACTTTCATATACATTTAGTAAGAAACTGTTATTTTGATATTACACACATACACTTCAATTTTATTTGTTTCAATATTCTACAGTTTGAACATGGATGTATAGTTACAATAGCTTTATCTCTTTCTTGGAAAATCAGAAAAATATCCTTTGAAAGCAACATGGATTTTTAAACATTTCATGTTTCTGTTTTTTATGGAATTTTAGATTGATATCTAAATAAATATCATCAACACCATTTGATAAGTGATAATTATTATAAGTGATAATTTAAATCTGAACAAAGTCAAAAATAATATCAAAGTAATGAATAAAAGAAATCAAGTTTTTAATTAACAAATCTAAATTTCTCGTGAGGTTGAGTTTTATAACATGACCTGTTGTTTTATCACCTAGGCACAAATGATGTCATGATGAATAAAATTATAAGCAGCTTTTGGGCTTAGAGGACTTTTAAGCTGTTTAGAGGTTTTTTGATAAATTAGCTTCAAAATAGAATGGAGAAATGGATATATCTTCACTTTCAAATACATATTCTTTCAGTATATTAAATTCACTGTGTGAAGGCAGAATTTCATGTCAAATTTTTGGTTTCTTTGGCAAAGATCCAAATGCAGATATAATGGTTCCTTTTGTGCCAGTAACATTACTTGTTAAAGTCTGTTGTACAAGACCGGGCTGCTTAATAGTTGGTTTTGTACCAATATTAGGTGCAGCCTGGTCCCATTTTGATTTTCTCTTTTTTTCATCATCACTTTCAGGTTTTTTTGCCACACCAGTAATAAAATCAATCTTGGCCATCTTTTCCTTTTTCTCTTTCTCTCTCCTGTCCATCTCAAGTTTTTGTACTCTAGAAAGTTCATCATAATAAGACTCTTTACCCCACTTTAAAGGGTCATATATTTCCGGAGGATAATTTGTGTCTAGTTCATTTATATCACAAAATTGTATAAGCTTTTCATATATACTAGGATTCCGAAAATTTTTCTTATCTTGTATGATTTTATTCATGTCAATACCTTCTGTCAACATACGGTTGTAATATTTGGCTATAGTTTCTTGTAATTCTTTGGGACACTTGCCTGGAGGCTCAGGTGGTATAGTCACTCCATCTTGAGAGTCGTCTGGATCTGAACGCGGGAGAGCTTCATCGGTATCCGTCTCCATTGACAGACGGCGCATGTCATCCTGGCTTTCATTGGTCGGTGACAAAGGATCTTCATCAGAAACTATTGTATCGTCCACGTAACTAACTAGCCTTTTCTTAGGTGTGACGGGTGCAGACGCAGGTTTGTCCGGGTGTTCCACTTTTTTGGGGCTACTCGGGACTGAATGGGGATCTTGACGCTCCTCCTTTTCTGGAGTCGGGTCTTCCATATCCTCTTCTCCTTCTGAATCTGTGTATGTCGCGGTAAGTGATGCTAACGCTTGAGAAGTCATGATTAAAATTTGTTATCAATAAGCCTATACGAATATTAATATTAAAACCAGAAAAAAACAATTATATTTTATTAAAAACTGCTGTCAAGTGTCAGCTGTCTAGTCATAGAGTATAGAGTAGAGGTGAACGAATATTTTCGTTATAGGTACAGGGAATATAATACGCGCCACGAACTAATATATAATGATAAACGAATACAGAATAATAGGTTACCAATAAATATTAGGCGCGCAATTCACGATCCGCGCGGCGAGTTCCGCAAAGTACCTCTCTCTTTGTCCATTATAAGAGCGTGCATCTTGCGAGTGAGCGAGATAACTACATGATTTGAAACTTCGTAGAGAAACGACCGCTGGCTGTTGGCTTATCGTATGCGCAGCTAGGTATGTACAGTAAAGACATAATTATACACGTCGGGCTTCGTATGAAAACTGCATGGGCTGGTAACACAGTAAGCAAGCAATGAGAACAGAATCATAACATTAGGCACCGTTTTTACGAATATCTGTGTATTATTAGCTAATACGGATATTAGATAGATTCATAGATTAGTTTGTAATTTTTGTATTAGGTATTTATTGGTATTTCATATTATAGAATCACTATATTAGGCACCGTTTTTTAACGAATATCAGTGTATTAGCTAATACGGATATTAGTTATATTCATAGATTAGTTTGTAATATTTCTATTAGGTATCTATTGGTATTTCGTATTATATTAGCGGTTCCTTCAGGTCCTTGTAACTAGCTGCGATTGCATACATACATACATAAATCACGCCTATATCCCAACGGAGTAGGCAGAGACCACGTCCTTCCACCTGCCACGATCCTGGCATACCTCTTTCGCTTCTTCGACATTCATTAATCTTTTCATGCATGCTCGTCGGTTTAGAGTACTCTTGACCTTACCTTTCTTCCGAACGTCTCCGATTTGATCGATAAATGTTCGTCTAGGCCTTCCTCTTCCAACGATTCCTTTCATACTCGCATCATAAATTTGTTTAGTCATTCTTCTTTTCATTCATCCTCTCAACATGCCCAAACCATCTAAGCATCCCTTTCTCAATTCGTGTTACTATATCTTCTTTCACACCACAAAGCTCTCATGCATGTTATCGTATATATATATTTTAGAGAATTTCAAATGTAATTATTTATTATTTTGTGTTTAGAATCAACTATTTATCAATCGATTGATGTTTTTAATATACATGTATGTAGTACATGACATAGTGATATTTTTTAACATATTTCAATATACCAAAGATTTTGATATTAATCTATACAATTAATAAAATTGAAGTGTCTGTTTGTAATGTCAAAATAACAGTTTTTTTTATTAAATGCATAAGAAAGTATGTACAACACCTATAATAAAAAAAAAAAACATTTTTAAAATTCTTGTCTATCTGTTTGTTCCGGGTAATCTCCGTAACGGTTGAACCGAGTTCTGGTAGATAGCTGATTTTATAGGAAGTAACTTAGACTACCTTTATTTTAGAAAAAGAATTAGGGTTCCGCACAAATAAAAAACCGGTGATGGTGAATCAATTCGGGTTCTTAAATGGCTTATGCTGAGTCAACCATGAGATATAGCAAATTAATGTACTACATAATCATAGATATTAAAAGACCTCTAAAAAATTTCGGGAGAGTGTACATCTATCTTCTAAGGAACACCCACAATAAGCATTTTTGTCTTTAAAATAGCCGGGAGTGGGGGAGCAAGATTCGCGCGGGCATTCTGTAGTCCACGTGAGCGAAGCCGCAGGCACAGCTAGTTTATTAATACGAAAGAAAATTTAATCACTTTTTCATTTACGTTAGGTATTTAATAAGCATACGGATAATAATAATAAATATTCAAAATAATCTTTTATTTGATACTCACTTTCTAAAGTATAGAGAATACTGAATAAATACGCTTAATATTAGTATTAGATTCAAGTAGGTAGTGAATAGCGAATATTGAATCGATGACTATTATTTCACTAATACCAAATAATAGGTACGGGAACCTAATATGAGTTATTAACTAATTTAATCCATATTTGGAATACCAAACTAACAGCCTATTATACCACCAGAGTATAACACCTCTACCATAGAGAAGAGCATGTCAGGATATCTTCCATAGATAATACACTATTATGGGAATATCTTCATACATTCTTAAAATAGTGTGTCTTCATTTTTGTATGGAAACTAGCGCCACTTACTTTCTTTGCGCTAGAAAAATTTTTAACGCTGGTGTCTTCCATTGAATGTGGTATTATTTCTGCCCAATAGATGGTTCACGAAACTATAAGACAACTGTAACAGATAGCGTATAAACAAAAAGTAAGTTTAAATATAAAAAATGGCCACAACGTTCAAGCCAGTGCTGCCAGATGCCAGGTAAGCTTCGGCAGAACAGCAACAAATGGATGAGCAATGGATAAAATTACCCAAATTTATAATCTATTTATAGTATTCAAGCACCCGATATTTTTTGCCATCAAAATATTCAACTTAATACAAAATATTTTTTTATATCTCTATTGGTATGTGTATAACATTGTTATCTCATTGGGACCGTTGAGGTACTAAACTAGCTATTACGAACTGTTACACAATATTAGGTGTTGACATTTAAGATTGCAGTAATTATACTTAAAGCGTATAAATTACTACTCTTGTTCATAGTACTGTTAACCCATGTCAACTAACACATAAACACATTCAATATAAGTTACTTGTACTGATAACCTATATCAACTAACACCTAAACTGCGATACAAAGTATAACTTATTGCCCTTGTTCATCATACAGTTAGACGATTTCTGTTAAACCAATATAACGTGTTGATTGACATAGGTACTAAGTAGATATATTAAGTGCATAAATTATTGCTTTTGGGTCTTGCACTATTTTTGAGTTGAAGCCATAAAGTTTGTAACTTATTGCCATTTTTCTTTGCACTGTTACTGTATATAAGCAATGGTTTCATGTTCGTTAAGTCACTTCAGTTTCTTCGTTCCTTAATCGCTCTCTAGCGATCTGACTACGGACCTGGTCTTAGGTCTGCCGGTCAGCTTGAACGGACAAAGCTTCTATAGGGAATAGATAGGAGTAGACATATGTAGGCGTAGGTGCAGGTCTTAATTTAATAAAATTGTAAAGTTTTATAATAAATTGGACTATTAACATAATCAGTTATTTTTATTTAGTATTCGAATAGGGCCGCGTAACAGAACAAAAATTTTGCACCGCTTGATACCGCAGGACGCGTGACGCGCGCATCAACATACTGAAATTACTGATGAAATGTAACTACCTGACTTATTTAAGTGCACGAGAAAACATATTTATGAAGTAACATATAGCACTCAAACGTTTAATCGCAACAAGTGCACGGCACGCGGCACAAACGGTGAACGTGAGTGCATGCACTCCTACGCGTGTTATAAACAATCTGGTTGATGTGTCACCGATATACATTAATCTCAATGGAATATTTGTTTTTTTCAGGTGATAAAAACACAAAACTTGTATAAACGTGGCTAACTTTATACTCGACATTTTACCACTACTTAATTCAAACACAGAACACGAAATGAAGTTCGTTAAAAATATTTGTTTCATTACAAAATTACAATTTAAGATATTTTTTAGATCGCCAGTCTATAATACGTAATTCATTGCTTAATTTTGAACCAAGCATTATAACAATAACAGCTTTCAATGATCAAACTTACAAAAATGAAACTTTCAATACGTAGTAAAACAGATGTAAATTTTTGAATGTTGTTATTTTTTTGTATTGTACTGTATTTCTTTTTATGATTTCCTTTATTTATATATCTACTGTATTTTTATCTACATGTAGAAAAACCAACCTGGCAATACTGGTTTATCCGTTGCAAAAATAAATTTCAATGAATGTTTTCATTTGAAGCGACAGATCGTGTATAAATCAAGTTTAAATTTCTGAAAAGTTCTAGCTTTATAGTTCAGATTCTTCATTAATTCCAACGCCAAATTCGTCGAGTTGAGGCTTAGCTTCTCCGATCTGGAGTGCCGTGAAATAAACAATCAATTCGTTAAACTTTTTCTATATTCCATTTTGTATATGAGAGTGACTCTTTAGAACTTGGATATTTTCTATTTTGTGTGAGACAGTGACTCTTATAATAGTTTATAGTGTTTTTGAGTATACTATTTTGATTTTAGGTGTCCACCACTATTCGGCATCTAGGCAAAAAATATTTTATTGAGTTTAGTCCAATAAATACTTGTAAAATTGCTATGGAAACATCTTAATAAATTGATTTGACTCTACTCTTTAGTAGAATCATGTTCTCAGTATCATCACAATTTTACGAGTTTCACCAAAACACAATTCTAAAGTGAATACATATAAGTTGTTTATTTGAAGATTATAACTTAACACTATAACACTAACCAGTATTTATCTTAATATAAAATATATATGGTAGCAAGAAAAACGACAAATCTGAATATATCTTGTTTTTATTACATTAAATTTATAAACTTATAGATTGGGAAAATATGTTTATACCTCTTATATTGCGGTCTTGTTGGAAATATCAAACTTTTTTAAAGATAACTTGGTGCATTTTAATACTTGTAATGACAATCGTTTTTCTATCATTTTCAAATACAAATTTTTCTATTCATTCTTTAAATTTTTACTTTCCGACATCGAACTACCTATAGGTTTTATTTCATTAAATAAAACCTTGATAGAAAACATTATCTTTGACTAACTTCTAACAGCGCATGCCCTAAAACTATCAGAAACGTAACAAAAATTGATATGTTGACAAACTTCAAAAGTAAACAAACAATGTATTATAATTAAATATGATAAAATTATATGAAACATTGTATATTAAATTAAAGGGATCGTATTATAAATGATATCTGAAAAGACGAATATCCTAATTGAAGCCCTGGAAATGAAACAATAAACAATTACATAATATACACAAAAAGAATACAGAAAAAACAAGGTAAATAAGAGTATTAAGATATTAAGATAAATAGAAGCGGAACACATAGATCTAATATAACATACTTTATGACTATAGAATTGATTCATAGATAACTTTGTTGCCTACCGCAAAAGAATAATTGTTGGAGTGATTCTTACTCTTCAAAGTTTATTAGGTATTATCTATTTAATAAATTCCGTTTAAGTAGATGAAAAAAAGAAGTAAATATTATAAATTAAAATCATTATTATTACTAATAATCTAAATTATTGGCATTTGCATCAGGATGGCCATATATAGAACATAATCATAATAATTATATTCTATACCTGAATTCAACTTATTTGTAAGAATTATACATATTTACTTTAACATTTTAATTTCTAGGAGTGAAAATAAACAATAGCAATGAAATGGAACTAAAGAAAATTATATCAAAATTGAGAAAGTAGAAATAATAAACTCGAGTTATTTAAGAAGAGGCTATTTTCAGCAAAAAAATACCAGAGCTTGCACAGCATTTGAAGTTTTAACACAAAAAAGGTCAAAAGCCACAAAAACATTTATTAATATGCAAGTCTGCCAAATTGGGAAAAAATCGAAGGGTTTGCTATTTACCTTTAATGAGAAGGTTTTGTCTCTGTCATTATATAAAACTAGTACCAAAGCTTACAGACTTTTAAGCGAAATCTACATACTAATAATTCTTTGGCTTCGATCAAATATGAGATGAACGAACTAGAATTGAAATATTTGGTATACCAGAAAGAAAGTTGGAAAAACTCCCTCACATTGTGATGAGTATCGCAAAATTTCTAGGTGTTGAGTTGAGCAAAGGCGATATCCAACTTACTACACGTATTCAACAAAGGAACTCAGCGGTAACATTCTGTAAGCCCATCATTGTTAAATTGAATTCTCTCATGAAGACGGAGGAACTCCTTAGTAAAGTTCGCAAGCAAAGAGGACTAAACAGCATTGATATAGGTATTCTAGGTGATGTGCGTCAGATCTTTATAAATGAACACCTCACGTATCATAATAAAATACTTTTAAAAAACACACGCAATGTATGCAAGGATCTGGGGTTTCGGTACGTGTGAATACGAAATTCCAAAATCTACATAAGGAAAAACGATTCTTCCCCTGCCATTCGCATCCGCAGTGAAGAAAACCTGGGTAAAGGATGGTGGTCGCAAATGTATACTACCGAAAAGAAAAACGTTACAAGGAGTGCTACAAAAATTAAATTTACAGTCTGGAATCAACAGTAAAATGATGGAGAATTTAAAAATTAGAGTGGTTGAATTACCTGACTGGCATAAATACTGTTCATCAATTTTTGATGAAATGGCAATTGCGTCAAGTTTAACATATGACCACAAAAATTACAAAATCGTAGGTTTTTTTGAAAACGAGATGAAACGCAAGCAATAATCACTGATCATGTCTTGGTGTTTATGGTTAGAGGTGTAATTGTAATAAAAAAATTCTTTTGTTCTAGAATGAAGTAAAAGATCATCCATTGACACCTCTACAATTTTTATTCCCATAAGTAAATGACTTATCACTTCTTGGAATACTTCCGGAGCCAATGCCAGACCAAATGGCATTTGAAGACAGGAGTATCTTCCGAACGGGGTGCTGAATGTTAGGTACTCAGAAGCCTTTTTGTAAGTTTGAGCTGCCAAAATCCTCTTTTACAGTCGAGCAATGTGATCCATTTTGACCCATGTATCCTCGCAGTTATTTCTTCTACAGTATTCAATGGGTAGTGTCTTCTTCAGAAGTTTCTATTTATTGCTGAAGGACCTATGCAAAGTGGAATCTTATTAGTTTTTTCTTACAACCACCACTGGTGTAGATTTTTTTCACTGGTTTTATAATTTGTTGTGCAACCATACCATCCAATTCTTTTTTCACCTCATCTCTTATTATGTATGGGACTTTCCTAGTTTAGGGTTATCTATCAAATCTATGTCATATCTAAATTGTTTCAGATATCCCATGCCTTCAAACAGGTCTTCTTTTTCTTCTTTAGACAACATATCTACTCTTTTCATTAAATTCAGTTTCACACAGGTTGCTTTTCATATAGGCGTAATGTCCTTGTTGACTACTATATACTTGATTTCATTTGAGTTACCTTTTATCTGTGTTTTATTTATTTATTTTATTTATTTGGTACATATTGCCTCACAGCACATTTAAAACAAAATATACATTTATTATGTTTTGCAATCAAGTGGTACCAATTACAAAACAACTATTATTAAATTTTGCTAGTTATGCAGTGGTTAAATATTTATATACATAAGAAATATCATTATGAGGTATTATGTATTTCTATATCTCAGTGTGAGTGGGAGTATGAGTCTGCGTGTAGTGAGCGTTTGCGTGTGTGTGTATAGGTGTGGGATCATATGCTCCTCAGTGAACACATATGTGAATTGTATATTATAAGCAATTGTGCAATTTTGATATGTGTCTCTCCTAATACTCGATACCTTGTGGTTGAAGGCTTTCGCTTTGTCCGCTATATTCTTGCTTATCACATTACACTGGCTGTCAGAATCAAGTTTGAATTTCACTGTTGTTTCTCTAGGTAAGCTGGTTACTTCATACCAGTCCTCCGTATCTAGAAACTCAGTATCTATTTAATAGACATGACGGTTTTCACTTTATTCTTCTTCCGTGCTTTCTTTTACATTTTCATGCTCAATGGTTTCTATTTTCTTTGTTTTGCAGCACTTGGTAAAATAATTTCTTTTGCTACATATTTTACATACTTTCCTGAAAGCTGGACAAGCTCTTCTGCCATGTGTAGTATCACACCTTCCGCAGTGAATTATTTTTTTTTTTTTTTACTTTATTCTTTATATTTATTTTGTTTGATCGGACGCCTTTCCACCAAACGGCGGCTTCGCCAATTAATATTTTTAGCAAATCGCGTAATGCATGCTTATCACTAACGTTAGCACACTCTTTATAAATTTCAATTGTATCTATAAACGCTTCAAATATCTCGTCGCTCTAGGTAGCCGGCGCGCCATCATAACGCGCGGTGCACTTCGCGAAGTTTTCGTACCGTACGTCGTTATCGGTCACGGTTCGCGATGTCGGTTGACAATCGCGTATTCACTAACAGCTGTTCGAACATTGGCCTATAGGATTTTGCCTGACTCCGTGAAACGGCCGTGATGATTGAAGTTAGCTGTACATCAGTCAGTGTCACGGGGTTTTTCTCCGTCTGTAATTTCTAGCTCGCTCAGGTCGGCATCATCTTGTATTCGACGCGTTGTTCTAGGCATCTTGAACAATTAAAAGCGTGATGGCAAAACGGTTACTCGCATTTACGTGATATTGGGCCGCTATTTGGAACGCCACTCTAACGATTCAATTGCCGGCGGACTGATGGTCGCGATGCGCGGTCACTCGGTCAGGGACGCGGGGAATGGAATAGGTAGGCTTGCACAGCGTCGATGATATACAGCGCGTGTTACAGTGGTATTTTAAGATTTTCTTATGAGCGCTATTGGCAATATTTGTCACCGGCACATTGATGTAATTGTGTGTCTTACAATTTGGAGCATTGTAGTTAGGTTGGGTTAAAATCCTATCAGTAGATAGAGGAAGTGTATATAATGCATTTGATGTTAATTTATTATCAGATTGAATTATAGCATTACCTGTTCCTTCACTGGCTATATTGTCCTTTGCTGGAGTAAAACTGGTATCCAGTGTTACGTCACTCTTGAACTGTTATAGTATAGTATGGTTCATTACATTAACTTAAAAGTTTCTTGATTATTATATTTCCCGGTTTCCCTCTTACAATGTTGGGACAACTTTGGATGTCTTTGAAATTGGAGAAGTCTGGATGCATGTTGATGAGGCTCCGAAGGTCACGCTGTAAACCATAGCTGTGATCTGAAGAGTGAACTGTAAGTCCAAAAATCATATCCAACACCAACTTATCCTACCTTAAGCTGTAACATAAGTGTTATAGTACATGTACAGGTATGACGTCGATCACAAACTTGTATAGACAGAACGTGGCGCGTGCGTCCATTATGTGTTCTGGACGACACTGGCTCCGGCCGTCGGTGGAGGCGCGGGCGCAACGCCGCGCCGCTCTACCTGTCGTGCTGTCGCCACCACCCGCGCGCCGCGCGGCTACTCGTGTACTTCATCGTTGCGTCTTTGCAGCATCAGTACGTGACACGGCGCTACCATATAATCAGTAACCACAGAGGAGCCACAAAAACAATAGAATTATTAGAGGAGCACTTACTAATACCACCTATTGACTTAAATAAATTAATATGTAGCACATCATGTTTAGATAAGTAGAAATGCGCAGCTATAGCTTATTGCAGTGGTTGGCTCATAAAAGTAGCTCAAAAATCTATTTTTAAATGTTTTTCCACCTGTAAAAACAACCTAGAATGTAAAGAAATCGAATAATTTTCATAATTATATTAAAGTAAAAGAATATAATGAAAAGGGTTGGCTCTGTTATCCTAAACGGGAAGTGTTTGATCTATTTACACAAACTCAAAATATTACGTACGAAGTTTTAAAATATTCGAGCCATAAAAATAATTTGTTGGAGTACATAAAAACAATTGTATCTGTTCACCTAAACTGTGATTTCCTTAATTGTAAAATACATAAGGAAATCCTTGAAAAATATTTTTGATAAAATAAAACTATTCTGTTTTGTTTAAATTATTGGTGAAAAGAGGTAAATAATATATTAGCAGGAAATTCAAAACGATTGGACATGAATGATCCAATTGAAGTACAATATGAAAAAGTATAAATTAAGAAGAAATACAAGGAAATCTAACAAATTATTGAGTTGGAAATAATGTAGAATAAGTTATCGGAAACTCGTATTTGTATGTATGGAATTGGTAATGTATAATTATATCATAAATTTAAAGTTTTGTTTGTACTATAATCACCTCGTATTATTTTTGAAACGGTTTTTTTTTCAAATCTAAATAAAATTACTAATTAAAAAGTCTAATACGTAATATGATTTATCTACATATTAATTTTATTACAATTAAGTCCTAATAATTATTTATCATATGGTAATGCCAATAATACGGTTAATTAAAAGACAATCTAAACTGAATTGTTTCGTAGGTACTTGGACTGTCAACTTTAGTTTATTATGCCGTTTAATTACTTAATTGTATTATTGGTATGTACCAAAAAAATATTTGAAGATGAGCTATATACGTATACCCTGCTTAGTGCTACACAATAGGATATAGATGGCGCTATGTGTATGATTACGAAAATGGGGATGAGTTACCAGTCTATTTCAATGAGTAATACATAAAGAACCAACTCCTGTGTTTTTAATGTTAACTAGGGATGTGAAAAAGAACGAATATTTTCGCTGTCGATTTTTTGTTAATAGATTTTTTTTTTGTAACAGTATGTATTCAATCACCCTTCTTACTAACTTGCCAACCAGTCCTCTTTATTGAAAACTGTAACTGACATTATCAAGTGAATATAGTGCCCTGTCTTAGAAAGAATTCAGTATCCCAACAAGAAGGTGGCTCCCTTGTTAGAATTTTCTAGGTACTTTTTATGGCACATCAAAATGTATGTTTCCAGTTTATATTTATAATCCACTTCACATAAACACAATAACCAAGCTATATCACACAAAACGCTATCAGTATTACATAATATAGGGTCTAAAACCTAAGTTAATGAATCTACATACATAAATCACGCCTATATCCTAGAGCATCTATTCTAATATAAAGCTGAAGAGTTTATTTGTCTGTTTGTTTGGTTATACGCGCTAATCTCAGGAACTACTTGTTCTAATGGAAAAAAATTTTTTTTGTTGGATATCCCATTAATCCAAGAAGGCTATAAGCTATATAACATGACACTATGACCAATAGGAGCGGAGTATCAATGAAAAATGGGGAAAATTTATTGCTTTTTTGGGGGTAATAGTGAGGAAAAGAGGTAAAGTACCTCATCCACCATTGAAAAGGAATGTAGAGCTATGGCGTGATCTTGAAGTGAAGTGTTGTGGTTTTTATTTTTAATTAATTTACTTAGATTTTTGACCCTATATTATGTAATATTGGTGGCGTTTTGCGTGATATATAATAGTTTGGTTTTTGTGCATAAGAGAAGTGGATTACAAATATAAGCTGAAGGCATTCATTCTGAGGTGCCACAAAATCTTCGTAGAAAGTTCTAACAAGGGAGCCACCGTCTTGTTAGGATACTAAATCGTCATAACACATAATATAATTCACTCGATAATGGCAGTAATAGTCTTCATTAAAGAGGACCGGTTGCCAAGTTAGGAAGAAGTAGAAGAAGAAGTAGGAATATTTTTTAAAAATTTATCTGCCGTCTATACTATATATATATATATATATAATAATAATATAACACTTATTTCGCACACCAAAAAGCATTTGCCACACAGAACATTTACTAGCGTCAATGTTTTCAAACCTAAGTAGTAGTAGATATTTTGAAGTGATAACTTCTTAAGGGTGGGTAAACGCGTTACGGCGCCATTCTGGCTTGCCTATTTTACTCGGTGTTCTAATATACATATTCAAGATTTGTAACTAATGATAAAATATTTTTTGCAATCAATAAAAGATTTTATTAATTAATAACCTTTCCTCACATTATCATATTAATAAAGTTTAAGTAATAACCTAGAGTCTGGCCATCGAAAACTGTCCCAAGAAAACGGCGGCAATTTAAAAAAACATGAAGCTGTTAACGCTAAATAAACTTAGCATAAACATAGTTGATACTGTGGCGACTGAACTAAAGACTTTGTTGCGCAGTGCTTTTCTCAAGTTAAACAATTTCAATATTAAATAGTTTAACGTAGATTAGTTTAAGTTATAACTTCTGTCGAGCGTCCCGAGACGTAAACGTTTTTTATATAAAGTGGCGTCTAATGAGATGGTGGCTCCCTAGTTAAAACGGTATAGGCAGTTTTTGTGAGATTTCAAAATGCAAGCTTTCAGTTTATATTTACAATCCACTTAGTTAGGCACACTAACTAAACTACACGCAAAACACCACCAATATTTCATAATAAAGGGTCAAAAACCTAAGTTAATGAATTAAAAATAAAAACCAAAACATGTCACTTCAAGATCCCGCAAAATCCATAGAATAACAGAATACTAAGTAATAATGATAATTACCAAAATATTACAGGCTCTTTGGCTATTTGTCTATGATTACAGGCTAACAAGAAACCTCAGAATACAGAACAAACAAGTTCTGTATTCTGAGCAAGAAACGTTTTTGCATGTTTTTTTTAGTTGTTTCAGTTGTCAACTTGTCTTTATTGTCAAATGAATTTGACGTCTTGCTGACGAATGGCGATTTTAGCAAACTATGGGGGTGTTGTGTTGGAGTTTGTGATAATAATTTAATGAGTTATGCTGTATTCTAAAATGAAATAATCCTTCAAAGACCATAACTAGCGTTCTAGTCGCACACAACTTTGCGAGCGCTATGGCGACCCATCCTAGTGACTACACGGAATTTCCACCCGAGATCATCGTTAAGCCTCTAGCTCTAATTGGGCTTTCAGGACTAGACGCCATCAACAATGCTGTACATAAGGAGATATGGGACGCGTTTTCGAACAACCGGCGTGCGGACCGCACTCCAGTTCGTTTTAAACTACTCAACAACACTTTCGAATTTCCTGTCGTGAAGCCAAAAAGAAACTCCTACGAATGGTATATACCCAAAGGGATACTAAAAAAAAACTGGATACAGAAGCGTGTGTCTCTAATACCCGCTGTGGTCGTAATATTCTATGATATGGACTGGAACGATCCACAATGGAATGAAAAGATTATTGAGTGTGCTTCAAAAGTGCAGTCGATCCGCGCGGCGGTGGAAGGGCATGCGACGAGAATCGCAGTCGTCGTCATACAGAGCCGACAGTCTCCACCACCCTCAGAGTACATGCTGGGTGCCGAGAGAGCTCAAACTTTGTGTGCAGCTTGTGAAATACAATCAAAATCACTGTTTGTGCTCCCACAAAGTGATCACCTTATGGGCTACATTGTTCGCTTAGAAAATGCTTTTTATGATATCTCTCAAAACTACTACCATCATGAGACTAAGAACATCAAACAACACCGTGATCATCTGAACAAGACAACACATCAGTATCTGTATGTAAGACACCAGTTTAAACTTGGTTATCTGAATGAGTTGAAACAAGATATGAGCACAGCACATAAACACTATATGCATGCTTACAATAATTTGCTTGAAACTAGAACAGTTGACACTAACATTCATGAAGTGAGGACTGTAGCCGGTTATATTAACTACAAACTATGCAAGTTACTGTTTGCTTTGAACTTGCCTCGAGATGCAATAGCTCAACTTAAATCTCACATTGAAAAGTACAAGAACAGGGTTGGCTCAACTGAATTACTGTTTGAGCATTATGGATGGATTGCAAGACAGTATAGTGCTTTTGGAGAACTGTTTGATGAAGCTATTAGAGCAGGACTTCCTGCAATACAGTCTCAGCACCCTGGTTTCTACTACCAGTATGCAGCTCAATTTACAGTAAAAAGAAGACAGGCTATGAGATCAGTTTGCACAGAAGCTCATCAATATCCTCCCCCTCCTGACCCTCTGGAAGGTATTGTGGAGTTTTATGGTCAAAGGCCTTGGCGTCCAGGTAGATTGAGTGCTGATCCTCATGACCCACAGAAGGAGCAAGCAGCAGTTCTGGCTTTGCAGTACAATGAGAAGATGTTCAATCACTCTGCAATGATCATAAGTTTCTTAGGCTGTGCCATATCACAGTTCAAAACATTCCAATCTCCACGGATGAGGAAACAGCTTGTTGTTGAAATGGCTAATGAGTACTACTATTCAGCTGATTATGGTAAAGCTCTCACCTTACTAACTCACATGTTGTGGGATTATAGGAAAGAGAAGTGGTGGTACCTAGCATCACATGTACTGAACCGTGCCTTGCAGTGTGCATACTTGTCTGCAAAAATACAAGATTACCTTCAGCTCTCAATAGAAGCTCTATCCAAATATATTCAAGTGCCAAACAATGATAAAGATAGAATATTCAGGAACATTATGTCAGTACTAAATTGTAACATTCCTGCACCAGAACCTGATCTACCAGCACCTGCTCAGTGCAAATCTCTGGAGTTGTGGCAGACAGCTGTGGAGAAGGAACCTTTCACAGTGTCTATAGACATGATGAACATTTCCAGTTTTTTGGAAATTAAACCAAAATTTAAACAGTTAAAGTACAGAATGGATCAGTTGGTTGAATTGGAAGTATATGTAAGGTTAGCCTATAACACAACACTTCAAGTAAAAAATGCCTTTGTAACAATATCTAGTCATACAGAATCAATAGAGATTCCTATAATGGATAGCCCCATTGTATTGGAAGGAGGTAGAGTTAAAAAATTTATGTGCCAGTTTAAAGCTAATCCTCGGGACAATGGCTCAGAGTTGCATATCAAAAATGTTTATTTTGTTCTGGACTCTGACAGGAAGAGAAAGATTATTTTGAATTTTAAAACAGACGATAATAAAACTTCAGATCCTTTAATTCATTCTGAGTTGTTACATTTCATTACTAGTCAAAAAAGTGACTATGAATTTGACTGTATTATGCCTCTAACAACAGTGTCAATTACATCAAGAGAATGTAAGCTATCAATAATTGTAACAAACTCAAGTCCTGCACTCCAAGGAGAGTGGTTTCTTACAGCATTCACCATAACAAATAATGAAGATACCTCAATTTGTGATGTGAAAATAACTGTGTCTTTATTAAGTTCACCAGATAATCAAAACCCAGAGTCAGTTACTGAACTAAGCCTGATAGAGGGAGTATCTCAATCTCAACCACTTAAAATATTTGTAGGTAATCTCTCCCAAACTTCAACACACTCAAACAAGTTTTACTTGAAAACAAACAGAATTGCTAATACAACTGTTCAAATAAAAGTGTCTTATGTTATTGATCTTCCTGAAATATTAAAATTGGAGTGCACTAAAGACTTTGTCTCCAAAATAACAGTTGTCAAACCATTTGAAGTAACAACTAATTTTGTGTCAATGAATTTCAAACCCATAACAAAATGTTTTGTGGATGACCCTTTCATAGTGATGCCACAGATAAAAATCTTAAGTCCTTGGAATATTTTAATAATAAACACAGAGCTAGAGTTAGTAGACTGCTTCAAGAATGCTGATAGAAATAATCCTTTGTCTTGTGTAAGTAACATGGAAGTTGCTGAGAAGAATATTGCTTCTGATGCAGTTTGTGTTCAAGCAACCAGCAAACCTAAAGATAATCCAACTCGAGTGGGTCTCTATAATATAACATGGAGGAGGAAAGATAACCCTGGTGGTTATCAAGTGATGAGTACTACAGCTCTCTTGGGGTTGCCTATTGAAGAGTGTCAAATAGCTATTGACATTAATTATCCAGAAGTAGTAGAGCAACTTACATCAGTACCAATTAAATGCACTCTGAGAGGAAAATCAGTATCTCCAATCAAACTTAGTGTTACAGTGGAGGGCACAGATGCCTACATGTTTTCAGGATATAAAAAAATGACTATAACAGTTCCTCCTAATGACAAAGTTGAGCTGTGTTATAATATACATCCTCTGGTTTGTGGGAATACCACACCTCCCAGATTAAAAGCAACTGTTATTGGTGATAGCTTGAACCAAGAAGTAGTGAGTGAGATGTTTGATAAAGTATTCCCACAGAATATATTTGTTATGCCCAAGTACAATAAGTAAATTGTATGTAAATGATTAATTGTTTTTAAATGAAAATTGTAAATAAATATGAACAAAATGTGTATAATTTATATTAGTTACCCTGTAATTATTTTAATAAATTTGGTTACTTGTTAAATTAGTGGGCTGTTTATTTTAATTTTATACTAAAGAACAGAAACAACAATAATACTTATATTGAGTAAAAAATGTTCTTTATTTAAAATTTGTGTCAATGCCTTATTACATGGGGTTGGTTCTCACAGGGTATGTGTAAATTATAATCTTGTTTTTATAACTAACCAGCTGTCTAATTTTATGTTTTCTTTGAAATTATTTGCTTGAATAACAGCAAACATCTATTATTTTATTTATATATATAGATGAATCATTTTATGAATATACACTGTTTATTTTTGATCATAATGTTTCAGATAATTTGTTAGTATGCTGCTAGACTAATTGTACTATATAAAAATAAGTCTACAGTAGGTTTATTTTTTTACAAAATATTTATTCATACAATTCAAATATTTCATACAAGTACACAAATTAATCTTTACGAAGTTCAAACTTCTCTTCCTGAATGCCATTTGCAGTGATGATCAATATATAGATTGAATCTCCAGTGTAAATATCTCGTTCTGCTGCACTAATAAAGACATCTTTCAATAGAGCTAAAGCTTTCTCTTTCGGTAGAGGGGCTTCACTAACATTCTGCATATTCTTTAAACCAATCTGATTATCGAGGAGTGGCTGAAGCTGAGCTCCTGCAGATCCTCCAGCGCGATAATTGGAACGCTCACAGTGCCCAATTGGATCATAGCTGTATACACATCCTTTGCCATCTCCATCTAAGCCAGCTAAAACGTTAGATACATAGTAAGGGAAAAAGCGTTTGTAGTACAACATTGTGGAGAGCATCTGTGCAACCGCAGGAGTCGTCATCGACTTGTTGTGTTCATGTTCGTACATCTGCATCCTCGCTTTTAGCAAACGGGTAAGAGTGAGCGTGTCACACCAACAGCCTGTCGCGCCGAGTACCGTGCGCTCTGATAATCTAAATAACTTCTTCTGGTCCCTCGTGTAGATAGAGAAACCAGTGCTAAGACGAGTATCGGCCCCGATGACTGCATAGTCATCGCCGGCGATTGCAACAACGCTGCCACCGTTGTCCGCGTATGGTTCGAACCGAACCTGTTTGGCGCCGGGAATTGCATATTCGGGAAAGTTTTGATTAATACTTAACATTTTTAATTGTTATTCTAATACCAAACTTGATAGAATATTGAAAAGAAAACGAACGAATGACAAGCACAATTTGTCTGGTCTGGTAGCGGTAATGACAGTGACAGCCACATCATTAGGGATCCGCTAAAAGCATAGACCAATAACCTGAGGGCTAAAAGTATCAATACCTGAGTAGAATCGTTACTTTTGATTTGATACCTAGTTTTTTTTGTACTAGATCCTTTTATTATAATATTTGACTAGGTATAGAGACTTTCGCAATTACTTGATACTTTTGTCTCGTATTGTTTTTATTGAGAAGTTTATGCAATCATTATTTGTAATTTTTAATGGCAATATTAACTTTTGTATGGTTAATAAAAGTGCCTAATTACATAGTAAGTTCTCCTAGACAAAGTAAGTTCTGTTCGTCGAAGTGTATTTATCTGTACCAATATTATAAAAAGAAAAAATTTGATTTCTTATTATTTTTTTGTTTTTAATGGATAAAAACAAAAACTAATGAAGCGATTTTAAAAATGCTTTCACCAATATATAGCTACAGAATCAACAAGCAACATAAGGTATATTATAATTTAAAAATGTGTTTATTCCTCATATAAATATCAATAATTTTTCACAAAGAATATAAAATTGTCTACATGGGTGCGTTGGCGATGTTTGTCATATAAAATTAACACTGGTGAAACCGTAGGGCACAGCTAGTATAGTATATATACATACGTTTTAATAAATAGCCAGCGAATATTAAATAAAAAACAATAATATTGTGACGACTTGTTACAATCCGGTTACAAAGATAGAGAAAATCCTGTTCCCGATATATCTTGAAGCAACTACAAACTTCTCAGAACTTCGAAATAATGTTCGCGTCGTAAACAACCGTAGCGCATGTTTGTGTAACCACGTTTGGTTAAAAAAAACACCAAAAAAAAATCGGTTGTCTGTAAAGTCGTTTTACTGACGATAGTTAAACGTGACAACGTCATAAGAAAATACTGATGGAATGGTATCATTTTTCAAAAGAAAATTTTAATTTTATTTGTTTGATAGATATAAAGAAGGAGGTAAATGGTAAATGGAAATGACAATTGAATTGATCAAGTTACATTTATTTGTACGCATAAATACAATTATGTCAATTTTTTTTTTTTTACAATGTACATAGTTTTTACAAGTATGAATGTGCTTTGAGCAATTGTTTTAGAACTTTTATTTACAACTTTTAAACATGTGTGATATTTAACTTCTTACAATTTGTGTTATTCTATTGAGAATATGACGATGATAGGAAAAGTAGGAAATGAAAGTGCCGAACGCGGAGGCCGATTGTGCCTCTTTGTCGCTCGTTCCGCGCTTTCGCTTACACTTCAAGCCTTAAATGGGATACCTCAGAGCGAGGTAAGGCAGCATGATTCATGTTTTTTCGTGCGTGCAGCCGGTTCAATCGAATTATAAGACGATGTCACGTCAAAAATATTTATTAAAAAAAAGTAAAGGTGTAAGACAAACTATTCCCTTACAGATACTTAAAAACTAGACGTCGACATCATTGACTTAGTTGCAAACAGGTTAGAAAAGGGAAATAAATTAGATATATACGTGTCTTAGAAAATAGTTTATAAGGTGATAGTAGAATACTACAGCAAGCGGCAGTTCGTGGATAGATTCACTAAGGTGGTTAACACTAAGGTTAAAATTCAAAATAACATAAAATCTGTCGTAAGAAGGTAGACAATTCTTATCTGGATAGTACGCGGAGCGGCTCCGTCAGCGCACGGTTCCCCAGCACCAGCTGAAAGCGGAGACGGCGGAGTTAAAATCCCTCGATGGCAGCAATTATGTACAAAAAAAACCAGTACGACCTGGAACGCATCTTTTAATTATCTATTACAATCTATTAAACCTTATGGTTTGTTTTCACGTGGATTCTCGTTGTATTACTCGGAGGTAGTTTTTAGTTTCAGTGAAATTAAAATTAATTCGAGCAATTAGAACCTAAGGCCGACTGAGGGTCGCCCGCGTTTTCAATTCGTAAGCTAAATAGGTTTAATAAAAGTTAAATGAATTGAAGAAAGAATTCAATAAACGAATTGAGAAAATAAGCATGTATGATCAAGATACTAAAAAAATGGCGGTATTCATGTTAAAAGTGTTGAAGACAAACGAACGACGATATGCTAATTTCTTACCGGGGTTTTGTAAACCGGCAGCGTGATCGCTCGTCAAGACGGAAATTAATAAGTCTCCTAGTCGGGTGAACAGCCTGCTGCGGCACGAACCAACCACGAATCTAGCCCCGCTGATCGTGCTGGAACTATCACAATACTTGTGCAAATGCAAATACACGAGATTTACTATTTGGAAAAATGGAACTTACGTTAATAAATACGATACTAGTCTCAATTTATAACTACGGATTGCTTTATTAATGATTTGGATTGGTTACGATTTTTTTTTCCAATCTGGCACCTTCCGCCGTTAGCTAGCTGCTCATGGTCACTGGTTCTCACCCCAAACCCTAACCACAGAAAATAAAAAAATGATTTAAATTAGTGTCAAATGGTGTCATCGTATCCGGTATCACTTAAGAGAAAGAAATTCCTGGAATTTTTTATGTTGATTTTTCATCAAATGCACCTATTTTTAATTATCTAGTTTTGTTAGAGTTCTCGTTTACACTTAAAATCAGAATATTGTTAAACAAAATCTTTTAAAATGATTTCGCTTTGGTGAGACCTTTTTTGTAAGTATTAGATGAATACCTAAAACCAATAGAAAGTATAAATAAGAATTGAATTTGTACCTATAGAGTATAATTAAACGTAATTAATTCAAATTAATGACTAAATTACAAAGCGGTCACAACTGACGCAACAGCAATCCTTAGTCAAGTTGCGTTTGTCTCATTTCTACGTAAACGAACATGTCTTCACTTCGGGGACCCGGGGCACGTGCCTCTTGTGACATTATTATAAACACGGAAAAGACTGAAAGCATACATTTTAAGGTGCCACAAAAACTCCCTAAAAATTTCTTACAAGGGAACACGATCTTGTTGGTATACTGAATTCGTTCTAAGACAAGACACTATATTCACTTGATAATGGCAGTTACAATTTCAATAAACTAGTTGGCAAGTTTGTAAGAAGAAAGGTGATTGAATACCTACGGTCACAAAAAAAGCCATTTACAAAATTGTCAGTAAAAAAAATCTATTAATCAATAGTCGTTTTTATTTTATTAAAAAAAGGTTTTTTTTTTCTCATCCCTATGTGATTACCACACCATAGATTAATAACAACTGAGAGCCAATCTCAGGGTTACCAACTTAGTGCGGAAATATTAATTATAATATTTAAATCTAAAACTAATTTATATTAAAACATATTGGGCTTTTGTTAGGGCCCAAAACAATTTAGGGCTATTTTTAAGGGCATAAATTGGATTCATGCGTTATTAATTTGACTGACCAAAACAAGTAAAATAGGAATACGTCCAAAGTGAAAACTATCTTTTGTTATTTGTTTATGGGTACTATTATACTACACGAGAGACAAATAAGAATTAATACTAAACGAGTTGTTTGAAGTTTTTGGCGGGATCTTGAAGTGACATG
The DNA here is from genome assembly GCA_033032175.1 of Saturnia japonica. NCBI lineage: Eukaryota > Metazoa > Arthropoda > Insecta > Lepidoptera > Saturniidae > Saturnia > Saturnia japonica. The sequence continues at coordinate 18,967,961 of CM065318.1, forward strand.
CTGTGGTTTTTATTTTTAATTCATTATGTTAGGTTTTTGACCCTATATTAAGTAATATTGGTGGCGTTTTGCGTGATATAGTTTGGTTTTTGTGCATAAGTGAAGTGGATTATAAATTTAAGCTGAAAACATTCATTTTGAGATCCCAAATCTTCTTAGAAAGTTTTAACAAGGGAGCCACCATCTTGTTAGGATACTTAATCGTCATACTCATAACACATGACATTATAATTTACTCGATAATGGCAGTAATAGTCCTCATTAAAGAGGACCGGTTGCCAAGTTAGGAAGAAGAAGAGTTATTAGTCTGTGGTCAAAGTCAAGTTTTCAAGTTTCTGGTCAAGTTGACGCACGCTATCTCGTGGCGGCACGGGACTTCAGATAACACGTTCAAAATTTCAAATATATTAGTGTTCACTGATCACTGATCAGTGTGGTTATGTCCGTTAACTATTGTATGAATTCGTATGATAATTAAAATTAAAATGCCGATAAGATGGGTAATAAATAGTGAAATGAAACGGGAAACTCTTAAAAACAATGCTCTTGAATAGATAAACAGTACAGTGATTTTTTTAGGCTTTAGAATATTGCATTTAGGGTTATTTCATCTTAATCTTAGGGGTATTTTTTTAAGAGTTGGTAACCCTGGCCAAACTGTCAAAGTTTAAAGTTTATGAGTGACGTGTATATTTATTAAAAGAAAAAGCCGAACAGAATTTGAAAAATGTCTTCGCTAACAGCTGTAATACCTAAATTGTACCAAGAATATACCACTAAAACTCCTAGAAAATTAAAGATAATCGATGCTTACCTACTTTACGTATTTTTGACTGCCGTGATTCAATTTGCATATTGCTGTCTTGTCGGCACATTCCCCTTCAACTCGTTTTTGAGTGGCTTCATTTCTACTGTCAGCTCATTTGTTCTAGGAGGTAAGGAATAACTTTATGTAATATATTTCATAACAAGTATTAAGAGTTAATGTGTGACAATATATTTTATTTCAGTATGCCTGAGACTACAAGTGAACCCAGAGAACAAGAATGAGTTTCAAGGTGTGAGTGCGGAGCGCGGTTTTGCAGACTTTATATTTGCACACTTGGTTCTTCACATTGTTGTAGTTAATTTCATAGGGTAAATATTGTATAATTTTGTTGAATAAGTAAAGGTTCTCCCTGTAATTCATTAATTGTTTTACTTCATAGTGTTTTATATCATGGTTGGAACTGTGGTTGCTATAAATATCACAATATTTTATTAGATTCTTAACCAATCTCTTTTTTTACATGTCATTGTAAAGGGCATTTTTCTGTAATAAAAATTAATATAACTATTGAAGTAATTGTTTGTATTTATTATAACCTAAATACCAATTTAACAAATATTAAAAATACTATATTTTTGCTATGCTGTAGTTATTTCAAATGCTATATCTTACTATAGCTATTATTCATAGCAACAATATTTTGTTAGGAAAATGTTGGGCAACCCTTGTTTTGAATTGTGATATTTTACTCTATTAGCTCTAAAGTTTACCATACTACTAAAATGTATTGAAAATACCGTCTGAGTTTTCCAGGTAATACTGATGCATCAATTACAGATATATCGCCAGAATATAAAGTGCACATACTGCAAATAAACAAATTTTTTCATTAGATCTGGAACTGTTGCCGTAATTTGCTTGGCAATCTTAGTAAAAATGATACTTCTGATTGTGATTTTTTCAATGGGTACAAATGTTGCCATACTTTTTTGTGTATGTTTTTGTGAGGCTTAAGGCTGCCTGTCCATTGAAGTGCAGCTAAGCTGTGGTAATTTAAGGACCAATAGAAATGCATGAAAATCTAGACATGCAATCCTATTGGTCAAAATTTGATCAGTGTTCATGCAATCTTAAGGCTACAAAATAAAACTTTAAAATATTTTATTAGAAGAATTACATTAATATCTTAACACAAAGGTAAAATCAAAACAGAATATTTCAAATATTTTTATTTTGACTAGTCACATATAAATTTTTATTACATCTATAAAATATTATCAGCAAGATATCCTATGTTTAGTAAAAATGTGTTTATAAAATATGATGACCAAATTATTTAATATATTTTATCAATTGTAATATTATAAAAATACATATTATTGGATTCAACTTTTTCAAAATTATTTCAAATCAGGCTGCTTTTATGAATCTTGACATCTTAATACATAAACACTTCTTTATTATGATATATACTTTAGAAATTAATCAAGTGAATGTGAAATAGTAAACAAATAATATAAGTACAAGTTACAATTATTGCAAATATAATTAAAATATGTGTTATTATAGTGTGACAACGCTATGGGACTGCTCACTGCTGTGCTGTGGAATAGTTCATATTGCTTTATTGTATAAAGCAACAATTATAAAATTAATTTACTGCACAAAAGTCTCATAAATGAAATGTTACAAAAATATGCAGAAATTTAATAAGTCACTAACATATTGCCATTTGACTTGCATGAAAATAAAAATTAATTAGAGATCAGGTATATACATATAAAAATCAAATAGATAACAACTATGTGATCCTCTTGTAAATAACAAACATAGAAAGAGGAGCAAGCACAATTTGTCTCTTTTGCACTTTAATATTTAATCTAACCTAATTAACTTATATACTACGGACGTCAGCACTAGCTTCATTTCCTATTATATCTATAGAATTATAAAGATATGTTTTATTGCGTCAGTAGAAAAATTATCTGCAAGTAATTTGTTTATAAAAATGATTAAGGAATCATGAAACTGATTCTGTTTCATATGACAACACAGACCTGTGTAGCTTACAGAAAGTGTTAAGCCGCTTTTATCATGAATCAACTGGTTTATTTCTTGCAATAGGTTTAGTGTGGCAACAGGTAAGCTATACTAAGCAAAGCATTTAATGTTCCTACTTCTGTACCAAATATATTTTTATTCAGCAATTTAAAAATAACAGTTAACTATGTATATCTTTTATTATATAAATATAAATGTACTTTTCCTATACAGATAAATATATTGAACTAGAACATATGTTCTACAAGTAATACTCCGCCCGTTATTTGAAATAGCTGAAACGAAAATAAATAGTGTTTACAATAGTAATATGGGAACATTGAAAATCTATTTTATAATTATGCTATAAAATGAAGAACAGGACTTTGTGAGGCTTTTGGCAGATTTAAACATTCAAAGGCCCCTTTTTTTAGTACAAATCGCAACCTTCTTTGGTCAGAGTCTTAGGGTTCTTGCCAGTTTTGTCACTGTTATGTAAAATAATAATCAATTATAATATAAGTACATATATGGTAAAAAAAATTTTTTTTTTCAAATTGTCACTCAATTTTTAAATGAGTGTTTTTAAGTTTTATATTCAGGCAGATACTCACTGGTGTTTCTATTACATATTATTATATATAATCATATTTATATATCACTCGGGCGCCCATATCGCGGTCTGAACTTTCGATGCTTAGAAATGAAACTACAAATTTGTTATTGTTCACATTGACTTTAAGTTCCTCTTAAGTTTACATTGGCATTCGACACGACACGACATGTCGCACGGCCCTGCATCTATATTTTTTTTAATATTTTCATAGTTTTATTTAAAAATATGTGAGCAGCTACATACTCTCGCAAGAAAATGTTAATTGTAAATCTTTATCTAGAATCAATATATAATGTGATAAGCTCGACTGAGAAACTGCAAAATGAAAATGATTCAAACATATAAATATTCTTAGCACTTCATGCGAGAGTTGTTTATCAAACCGATAATACAATACATTTCTGGATCATATCCTATAGGCACGACGTGCACGTTTTCTATTGTTCTATTTTTAAATACATTTTAATACACATAAAATAAAATGGAAAGCAGACATTATTAATATTCCCAGAAAATACCTGAAACCATATTTTTTTATTTCCTTCATATTTATAGAATCACATCAACGAATAGTTGCCAAAGTTTAAATTCGTAACATTAAAAATCATTATGAAGATCAAAAACAGTTAACTGGTTTTATTAATACTAAATGTCCCAAACACTAGCAACACTGACCATCATTAGTTTCAGACCATACTAATCTGAAACTGTACTTTCTATAGACTAGTTTTATTAAATTATATACATATTATATATAGCTCGAGCCGCGAGCACAATATGTTAAGCGATAAAGCACAGATGGATGTTTTTTTTAATGCAACTAAGGTATCATTAACACGTGGCGAATCTTAGGTTATTTGGCTGTGATATTCTGTAGAATGGAAGTAGGGTTACCAACTTTTTTTATACTTATCAATTATTGTATTTCGAGGCTATAACCTGAAAAAATATAGTTTAAGGCAAAAAAATTATAAAAGGTTTTCATGTTATATAGGAGTGTTTTTCAACCTTGTTCATGAATATAGTAACCCTCTGTACTCCGCTGTTTGTAACCTCTATTTTATTATGTTCAAGTATCAAAAGCGTACATTTTATAAATTTTTATAGTTATTTATAGGCTAAATACATAATTAAGTACTAATAACAGATATATTTATATATACATCGCCAAACGGCGATTGTTTATAATATTTCATTCTATGTGTAGCAAAAACTGATTTACAATGGGAGAAATTACTTCCCTTACTTACTTTTTAATTAATGGGAGAAACAGGTGAACCTTCACATTAATATGAATGTGGCTCATATGTATTTTTTAAAATTTAATCTTACGTGTTGATTATTTTTAGGGGGTCGCGACCCACATGTTGTAAAACACTTTTAAAAGAATGATAGACAGATAATGATTAAATTAACAATGGCATAGCAAGTTTTGTTCATATACTTAAAAAGGCTGCGGCCAGCGTTCCATTTTACACTTAAACATTTTGGAAGAAATAAGGTTGCTTAATTTTTTTTATCCCATAAAAATATAGTATTTTCGAGCACTATATATTTTCATTAGAAATGTAGTGGTGGAACGTCTAAATATAGTAGATATTATCATATTATATAATATGAGTTGGCAACCCTAGGTCTTCCAGTCGGAGTACACTGATTTCTCTGTGTCCTACCTCTGTTGAAAATTATACTGATGACGTGTGAAGGGACTTTTAAATAGTTTAACCGCGGTGACGTTAGATCAGAAGCGACAAAGAGCGTGTGCGCGTAGTCAGGAGCTGCGCGAGGGCGCGGGCGCGAACGGGTCGGCAGGTGGCGCCGGGCGGCTGCTCTGTGCTCGCCGCTCCGACATCCTCTCGATGTACCTGTTGCGTGCGCTCGCAACTAGCATCTCCTTGCGCCGGCGCAGCATCACCTCGCGCTCCGCCGCGCTCCCAAAGAACCGACACTGGCTGCCACTCGCACCGAGACTGTTACATTTTTGTATCGTTATAGTTTTAGCATTATGGGCACAATCTCACCTGATCCTAAGAGACGATGTGGTCCAAGATGATAGCACGCTACGCTACGCCTAGTGGGGCGCTGGCTCTCAAGTGCAACTGCCGGAATACACTTATTGATGCTTGGATTTTCAACATGAGGGTGAATTAGCTAGCCAGGCGGACATTAGAAAAAGCCCGACCACCATGATACGGTATCATTAACATGTTTCCCTGCACCGAAAACTTAGACTCATTGCAGGGATTCAAACACACGTTGATCGACGCGAAATTTGTATACATTACGACCGAGCCATCATTGCTTGTAAGCCACAATCTGACCTAACACAACTGAAGAAGGTAACACATTAAGTCAAGTAAATAGAGACTAACTTCCGAGTGCACCTGCTGGGTCAAATCCACATATTATGGTAGGGAGTGGAGCGGAGAGAGCATTACAAAACATCATTATGATACTTTGTTTAAGATAATTGTGGGATTCATACCAAGACAGTAGACAGTGCCCGAATGTGACATCATTGAAATATTGCTTTGAAATTTTTAATTGTTGAAATCAAAGTGCATGTCTATGGACAGAGTATTATTTTCAAAGTATTCTAAAGGCTTTGTATTCAAATTGTATACCACTTTGAAGAAATTAAGGTAAACATTGTCTTGTCGAAAGCTAGATTTCATACTTAGCAACTACCATTAAATGGACAATAATCAAGCACCTATCGACATGTTCCGGCAACTGGAGCTGGTATCTACGCGTCACATCAGTTTACCAAAAATTTTTCATACTAATTAAGCTAATGCTAGTATAATAAAGGTTTAGTACCTGTAGTGATCGAGGTGCATCAGCGCAGGCGTGCTGCTCGACCCTGAAGCTTCTCCTTGCTCAAACTGTGACTGTCCAATGTTCTCGTCCTGGTCTACAACGCTTTGCGCAGCGCGGGACATCACTTCTGTCCAACAAAATCATACATGCAACTTTATATAATGCTACGGTTTTCATGCAAAAAGGACAAACGATAGGTACTCGGTGAATAAGAAAAAGAGATGAAAAAACAACAAAAAACGGTGTGTGATAGGTGCATTTCATGACAGGCGATGGATTGCAGATCTGTCAGTAGTGGCAGGGCCGTGTATACCTGGTAGCGTGGGTGCTGAAGAAGCGGGCTCGTCGAGCGCGAGGTGAGCGAGCCGACCCTCGAGGATGTTCTCTAGCGTGAGGTCGGCGGAGCGCGTGCTGGCGAGGTCAGCAGTCAGCGCGGCCAGTCCGTACTGCGGGAACATCTGCTGCACCTACACATACCTTTACCATTATCTCACCATAGCAACATGGCTTAAGGTATATAAATATCGAACATAATCACTCGGTAGTGTTCATTAAACATCGATTGTCTATTGATTAATTCAACGGTTCTCAAACTTTTTTGTCTCGTAGACCACTTACCAAATTTTTCCGCATTGGGTAGACCCCTCACTAAACACTAAACACTTTTCTTTACAAAAAGTCTGTAGACAAATAAGCATTATTTGCATCTAACATCCATATTGTTTGAAATATGGGCGAATTAACCAAGTCTGTACAATTACAATTGGTACGGTAACATGTTTTATAATTCTGTATGTAGAAGGTCAAAGTTTTTTACTTGATTAAATGGAAAAAAATATTTTGTCGACCCCATTTGCAACTCGCGAACATCAAATTTTGTTTTCGCTGACGTAGACCCCTTTAAATATGAAATCGACCCCCAGAGGTCTATATGGACCACTTTGATGACCTACGGATTAATTGATAGTCAATCGCACTATCGCATAATCGACAATCTGGTTTAAACTATCGATAGTAGATGTAAAATATATATTGCTATTTGTGAAAATAGTTATTTTAAAAACTATGGTATTATGATTTTGACTTGATCAACAAATTATACAGAAATATTAAACAAACAGTTAACTATTTTAAACTTTACATAAAAACACACACATAATGAGGCAAACAACTTGGCAGAGTAACGTCGCAATACTATAATACAAGTACAATGCACTGAGCTCCCTGCGCTTTATAGGAGCACCGCTGCTGCATCGGCGCCGTACCACGAGCCATGACACGTGCAATTATACTATAGTGGCGTCATTGTCGAGGTGTCTTCTAATGTGTGTTACACTATATCTTAAAAGGAAGGTACACAGTATTGGGCTGCATTTATCTACCAAGTTATGTGGAGTAAGTATTTAGTAAGTATTTTCTGTAACAATCAAACCCAGCGCGAACTCATCAGCGAGCAAGGAAACTTTTCTGTGTGTCTGTCTGTGTTGTGTGGGTACCTGTCTAGCGAGCGCGTCGAGATGCGCGGCCGTGAGAGACGCGGAGGGCTCCGGCCGCACGCGGGTCACTTCCACCGAGAAGCTGGGCAGCCACGACACGTACCGTGACCCTAAGCAAACAAATAAACAATACATAAATATATTGTTCTAGTCATTTGTTTAAAAACAAAACTAATTCATTTTTCACATTCCCAGAGTTTGCACCGACACAAATGTTACCCTACAATTCCGATTTCCTTCCTTCAAGTTTGACTGCAAGGTCACATAATAACATTAGTGCCCCACGATTTTGCTTGTATTAAATTTATTGGTAGCTCTTCCCGTACTTGCGCTTGCCAGATTGCTTGGTGTTTATAGTTACTGTTTCGGTCGTTACGGTCGTAGCGTAATGTTACATAGTATATTAACTTTATCAATAAATACTCTATGGAATGTAAAAGGAATCTTACAAATATTTACAGATATTAGCGCGTTCGAACAAACAAATAAATACAAATTCTTCAGCTTCCACGATAGATAGTTAAACGCATAGTCGTGGACCAATATGGATGTACATGTACGTCTAGCCATTAGCATCATATAAGTACTTATTCAGATAGACTGCCCGATTTTAATGGACGAGATGTTGTTGTTGTATAGGCATTTATATTAAATCAAATGTACCTTATTAGAAGAAGTCTTAAAATAGCACCAGTCACAGAGAAGTTGAGTGGTTATAGGCTAGCGTGGTACGGGCATGGCATGAGAAAGTTATATAACTAAAAGTATGTTAAGTATGAAGGTGGATGGATACAGGAGTAGAGGAAGACCGAAGAATGTATGGATGGATTGTGTGAAGAATGATATGCGTATAAAAGGTGTGAATACTGAGGTGATATTTGATAGAGTATAGTGGAAGAAGAAAACATTTTGTGCCGACCCTGCTTAACTAGGATAAAGGGTAAAAAGATGATGATGATGATATACCTAAGTTACCGCATAGTCGTCTGAAAACATTGAACTAGTTGGCAGCCCGTGCCTTGAATCATTCTATTATCGATTCTGCTTCGTCAAACACTATTTAATTTATATAATGGTTTTTGGTATCAGCGCAACAAATCAAGCGAAACGGATGATGAGTCGATGTTTCTAGCATAGGGAGGAATTATTGTAAGGGTACCGGAATTTAAAGGGAGGCAGTCGCTCGCAGTGAGACAGTCTGAGACAGGGCTTCTACCTGAATACAATGTAACCAGTACGTAGACACACGCGCAAACTAACGCCGCCAATATAATTGTACTCAATCGCATTTAACACATGCTTGCGGGTCGAACACGGACGGGGTAAGGGTTAACGATATGATTTTTATCTGAAATTTTGCAATATTCTAATAGAATTTCACAAGAATTTTACGTCATTTTGATAGATTGTGACGTTACGTCACATCGGTTTACTCATCTCATTTCGACTAATCAAAAACAGAGTAATACAATAAAATAGACAATAAGTCTCTATATAGTTTAGATTAATGTAAATGAATATCCGGTCTTTATCTATGAAATTGCTGTTTTATGTAGAAAAATCAAACAACTTTTTCAATGAAAAGTATACGATTATTTAATTAACCGAAGTATTGCGCACTATTGTCGATGAACTTTTGCCATTTTAATGGAAGTCTATTTCATTGGCACGCTCTGCAGCCTAAATGGCTCATGGATTCTAGCATACAAAGTGTAATTAGATTCGTCTTAATTGTGAGAGTGACATAGGCTATTTGCTATTTTTGTACGACGTTTGGGAATCAAAAACAAAGTAAAAATATATAAAAACATATAATCAAATGTTTTTGTTGCTATGGGATTTTTGTTTTCTTTTTTACCCGCTTTTCTAAATTCCAATTTATATGTATTTTTTATGAATGTTCAGCCATAACTTGTTTCTTTGTTGGATAGGGGGGAGGTTCCTCCCATTTTAATTTTATTAGCATTGGACTTTCGACTTTGAAGATACAAAAGGAAACTCTTCAAAATCATTGAAGTTGGTTTTCTTTTTAATTAAAGTCTTGTAATAATTTAGCTTGTTTATCTTTTCGATTTGATGTACATGAATAAGTACCGTTTTATCATTTACATTTACATTGAAGGCTGCTGGTCATTCCTACGTCGCCACGTCGTTACCAACTAATAGCAAATAGGAGAAATTAGAATAACACGATAGGCTACATGGGGGTGCCGTGATGGTGACGCGGTCGAGAGTTGCTTAAGTTGAAATAAAACTATTATAAGTACCGTCGAAATGGAAGAAGTGGTTGGGTTGCCTTGCCAGCGGTAGAGGATCGTCAAGCGCACGCTGTGCCGCGGCGACACCCGCTGCGGCTGCTGGGACTCCGCCCAGAGTAGAGGGCGCTCCACCCCCGCCAACGGCCCTGGCTCCCGCGGACAGCGAGCGCCTGCAGGTCGGGCACGACGCGTCCTGCTGCACCCACTGGCACAGGCACGAGCTGCAACACAATGGTGGGGGGTGCCACCACTCACATTCTAATATAAATTTTAAGTTCCTTTTCGCGTGAAACTATTACAGTTTTACCTAATAAAATCTTTTAAAATTTAAACATCAATTAAAATATTTCCCTCTTTATCTTTCTTTGTTAGAAGAAGACAGAGCTAAAGATAAGCTTTAGTTTTATTTTATTAAGTTAGCTGCAGCTATTAATACAGGTGCGCCCGAAAACGCTTTGCTCTGCCTGTGTGGTTTATTTTATTTTGTTCAAAACGGGGAAGTAATCGGTGGAAACTTTCGGAGATTTAAGATTTCGAACATTATTTTTTTAATTATATGTATAGATAATTGACATTTATGATTTTTAAATGTACTCGTTGTGCTAAAAACCAGTGTTTTTGGATAGTCGATTCCTCGGAGGTCACCGCTAGTTGTGTATTGTACTGTGCATACCATCAAGCAAGCACACAGAGTGTCGTCAAGCCGTGCTGCCATCAAAAAAGATTATCCTGAAGGTGATCCGGGCGCGTACGTTTAGAAAAACAAACAATCAAACACTGACTTATGGAAGAGATGAGAGCAGGGTAGTTTCCTCGCCTCCTTCATCGGCTCCCAGCAGATGGCGCAGTTGTCCTGGTTCTTCTCGACTTCTTCTTTACTGGCCATCGGGTAACTGTGGATATTATTTAAGTATAATTCTATTTTCTTTTGAGATTTCTCTCTACTTGAGGCAGCTCGGCGGATGGAATACCTCCACCCTACAAAATATTCAAGGCAAATGACAACGCGCTAGTGATACCCATGGTATTACAAATGGCCGCTAGCCGCTTGTTTGCCGCCTTTGTAGTATCAATATGTTTTATTATTATTATATTTTAATATATACATCAATTTATAATTATTTTCCATATTATTGCATTATATAATTTATATATTATATAAAATTTAAATAACATTACTTAGAATTCGTTATACGTTCGAATGTTAATTTCGAAACTATTGTTTTCTTAACAATTGTATGTTTTTTTTTTCAGTTGATTTAAGCATGGCTGACGTGTCGATGAACTCCGTGACTACCTAAAAAAACCGTTAAATATGATATCATACGAGTATATTCAGTTGTCTTCATCTGTAACAATCTATAATCTACTTGAAGGATATTTTCAATCACCTGTGGAAAAATGCATTTGTCTTTCAAGAACCTTCAAGGACTTAAATTCGAATAGAACGTATTTGATTAATCAAATCAAAGATTTATTTTTGACTGGCTTGCTACCAATGAATAGTATCTTCATTGAATAAAAACTTATTACAAGTTTTAAGAAACTACGATTTTTATAAGCACTACGCTTTCAGCGATGTGTTTTCTGGCCGTGAGAAATACAGATTATAATATTAGTATAGAATTAACGCGAACAAAGTCACGAGCAGTTGCTAGTTTACAAATATGTACTAATAAATCTCATAACGTAACAGTACAGTACAATATACATATATTGTAGTGTTCAGTATTTTTTGTAATAAAGTCATTATACTTTTAAAATGAATATTATTAATTTTATATTATAATACTTTATTCAAAATTACAATTAAAGCTCAAACTAGAAGTGTCAACATATCGTACGTCAGGATTCGAGCCCGCCGCGACCGAAAGGATGAAGAAAGTAAATACAATGAATAACATAACAAAAGGTCAATTAAATCAACTGTTTACCTCACAAGCTAATGGCAAACACGGGAAAGAGTTAATTGAATTTTAATCGATTCTCCGATTACATCGATACTCTATAAAATCGATTAAATAATTAAGTTATAAATCGTGACTGACACATCTGTGTATTTAATTTGTTTGTAACGACTTTCAAGTTTTATCTTATTTTTTACCAACATTATTAATGAGTACGGTATTTTTATTAACTGATGCCCGGAACTTCGTTCACGTGAAATCAATTCACCATTGTCACTTAGCTCATAAAGCAAAGCGTTATGATAACATAAACTGCAGTCTAATTGTTTTCACGGGTTCTGTAATTTTGTTTGCATTGTGGTACAGATGAGCGTGTCGGGTAAGCCTAGCAGAATGTTATTGACGGAACACTCTTCCAGACAACGATTTTACTTTTTCCTATTAGGTCCTTCAAAGGAGACGTGAAAAGTATTTGCATGAGATCAACGACTATCAATAGAATCTGTGACCGAAAGTCGACATTTTTTATGAGCTATATCGTAGTTACTATCAGTCCCTGTAGAGTATTAAATTAATAATAGGTTGACGTACTTGCGGCTCATGTGAGTGGCGAGCGAGGTGTAAAGGCGATGGCGACGCACGCGCGCCTGCAACTCGTGCAGCAAGTGCCTCAGCTGCATCAGCAGCACCAGCGACGCCATCGACACCAGCATGTTGCTGTACACCACCATGTGCACCACGTGCATCAGCTCCACCACCAGCGACACTGACTAACCACCACACACTATTACTTACACCCACTTCAACTGCACCAAGCTACCTACGCCTACGATACTAGACACGCTCAAGATCAAGCTAATGTAGGCACCAGGCTCGGCAGGGCAATGGTGAGTTTTAACGATTGCAGTTTTTGTTCAACTACGCTGTTCTCACCATCAGGTGTCTTCTTCCCATTTTATTTAGTTTAGATTTAAATCGAAGATAATTCATGGCGCGGCATCGTCGAACTAAGACGTATTACCGTAATTGCACCAATAATACTTGGAAAACAAAGTGAAACGGATAGACTGATATAGAGAGAGTTTATTTGATTTATACTGATACTGATTTTCAATTAAAATTCCAGTTGCTATAAATACATAATTATCCATAGCATAACAATATTGACGACCGTAGCTCTGTCTAATTTTCTTGTCATTGTTCGAATCATGAAATATCTCCGAACTGGGAGCAGCTAACCAAACCCAATCAGCCTTAGGGGCACTGAAGCCAGTAGAGGCTTTGACAGCTTCACCGGGCTTGGAGAAGGCCCATCACGATCATCATCCCAGCCGAAAGACATCCAGTGCAGCACGTAGGCCTTCCCCGATGATCGCCATAAAAACTGGCCCTGCGGTATTCGTATCCAGAGGATTCCCTCAACCTTCACCAGGTCGTCGGTTCACCTTGTGACAGGTCAAATTTACGAGACCTCCATTTATCATTTCTTATAGGGCTTCACCGTGAGAAAAATATAGAAGTGTGATTTTCTAGGTGTTTGAAATCGTCACTATTCTATAATGAGCAGCATATAAAACAAAGTGTTCAAGACTCACATCGAAGACGAGATGCGTGTAGTAAGCGACTGGTCCTGCTACATCCACGTCATAGAGCTGCAGCGCGTACCTCGCACACACGTGTAGCGCGCACACCAACACAAGCACGCACTGACGAAACACATATACATTTCCTTACGACTACCGTTACAACACTAACTCATACTTAGCTGAGCTGTGTGAACTTTCGACCAATAGAAATGCATGAAAATCTAGACGTGCTATTACTATTGGTATAATTTTCACAGCTCCGCTTCAGTGGAAAAGCAGCCTAAATACGTATTTTCGTACATTTCTCAGGTTAACTAACGCGTTCTATGATCTGTCCTCCTATTTTCAGATATTTATTGGAATACTAGCAGTGCGGAGCCGGGCACGCGTTTATTACGCACTGATTATTTGCATCTTGTAATTTTTTTTTTTCATATACATATATTATTCAAAATTCATACAGCCTATCAATTGAGAAATTACATATTGTACTACCGGTGTATAATTTTCATCAAAACTAGTCGAGAACAATTTTTTTAAGATTCCTAAATCTACTATTAACGTTTCATAAATCCTATCAATTATGGAATAACGTATACTTCCCGTCTACACAATTTCATCAAAATCGGTTAAGAATTAATAAAAATATATTATTTACGATTTCAAATAGTATTATTAAAAATTCTTATTATATAACTAACAATTAACCAATAACATTCTTTCATAGTACAAAATTTCATAAGAATCGGTCAAGCCGTTTTGAGTTAAATCCGGACATACAAACAGATAGACAGACACAGGATGTTGGTAAATTTGGAAATAAGAGAAGTCAGGATCGGAGTTGTTTAAAATTTCTACAATACATATTTATTAATATCTTTATATTTATATTGATAATAAATAATTTAAAAAAAAAAATCACCAGCTTTACGAAACACGATATTACCTGTGCAAAATAATATTGTAAGCCGTGACCTAGATTTAAATACTTGTATCTAAGTAGATACAACAGTACACTTACTTGACCGTATTTGTACAATAAATACTAAGGTATAATTATCAGACAACTATTACGAGGTCAATAACTTTAATGTTAACTGGATTGAGAACTGTTAAGCACGTGATAAAAAACCAGTAATTGTGAGTGGCGGAGTCATCTTCAGCGAGGTGACTTTCTCGTGGTGGACCTAAAGAACGGCATAAGGACTCTTCCTCGTTCGTAATATACTGACGCGTAAGATGATTTGCAATTAATCTGTGGTTGCAGAAGTATTCGTCTTTTCGTGTTGATGTTTTAAATTAAGTCTGACCAATATTCCGCCACCATAAGTCTTTAAAGAGGCTACCGATAGGTCAACGAATCTATGAGGGCAGGATAGGTTAGGTGTCAAACCCAGTCGCATAGGGTTAAACCCCCATTTAACCATATTGTACTTGCAGCGGCTCAGGGGGCGTTCGAGTATTACGTAACGCAATTACGGGAGAGGAGGGAGTCTTGTAAAGTCGTTACAAGGTCGGGATGGGGGTTCGAACAATGCTTTCAATAAAAAACTGGGCAATTAAAATTTCCCAGATTCGCAACCCTTTTAGTTTATGGTTTCCGGGGAATCCCTCGACTGCATTGTACGTCGTTTTAATTTGTTGTCGTTTTTTTATTTTTTATTTATTGAACATAAAAATACATCAACATTTTATTGAAATCTCCCGAAAAAACAGAACTAGTTTATGCCGAGACAAAGATTCAACTCATTTTATAATATCGTAGGTACAAAAAATAATCTATACATAATCAACTAAAAAAAATTGTAGGTATTTAGAAAAAATTATAGCTACCGACTCAAACTAAGCTAAAGATTCTAGCTACTTCGATTGCAAACCAATTTAAAGATTATGGAGTCGAACTACTATATACAGGTTGTTGTAAAACTAAAGGATATTCCTATTTATTAATTAATTTATTGCTTAATTATATACAGTGTAAACTCTTTATAACGAAACTCAAGGGACTGAGCATTTTTTATTGTTATAGAGAGTTATCGTTATATGGAGTGAACAAAAAAACAACCAAATTAACAAGAATTTAGAATCTTAGATAATAAATGCTTATAAATTATTGTTTACACATATAGTCTGATAACTTTGTCTGAGGTTTTTTGCTATGCCAGTACTTGTTTTGTATTATTTTATGTATTCTATTCATATCTTCTTCTATCAAACTTTTTCGTCAACACTAATCGCTTTCCGTTTACTGGCCATGTTAACAGTTTCAAAGTAGGTTTACGACTGATAATACGATAGGTACCCAGTATGCATGGTCGAAGACCATCACTTCCGAGAAAACAATGCGTCATACTGCACGTGTTCAAGGCAATTAAGGATAACAAAAACTAGACCGACCTCGGATGTTTCGGAGCTTCAAAGTCTTTTGTTACCTGATAACATAACATAAACAATAATACCGATAATAAATATTTACTGTCTAAAAATATGAACACATTTCTTCGTAATAGAGAATGACGTATCGATATAAAGAGTGTTTCAATATGTGGGTTTTAACGCAAACCAACCAAGTTGGGCTCACTTCAACGTTATAGGGAGTTTATCGTTATAAAGGAAAACGTTATAAAGAGTTTACACTTTATTTTAACTTAGTTATTAAAACTCGTATTTCTTATGGTAATAAGAGGTGTTACAATTAAAATAAAATATAAAGATCTGAAGCAAAATGTTTTCTTTATTAATATACTTTTACAAGCCACAATATGACAGCTACACGCTAACACACCAGAGAGAGAGAGGCCATATTGAATATATACCATAGACTATAAAACTTTATCTTTATTATGGATGTAATTACATTGCTATAATACTAATATTTTAACAAGAGGCTATCGTGAAAATAATTCTCATAGATACGCTTATAATTTTGTGGACTTGCTTCCTTATTTATTTGGTAGGGTATATCATTTGTTATGGTGAGAAATAAAAAGGCCAAGGTACACCTTCCGTAGTAGTTGTTTACTCTTCTTCTTCTTCTTCCTAACTTGGCAACCGGTCCTCTTTAATGAAGACCATTACTGCCATTATCGAGTGAATTATATTGTCAAGTGTTATGACGATTCAGTATCCTAACAAGATGGTGGCTCCCTTGTTAGAACTTTCTAGGGAATTTTTGTGTGATCTCGGAATGAATGCTTTCAGCTTATATTTATAATCCACTTCACTTATGCACAAAAACCAAACTATATCACGCAAAACGCCACAAATATTACATAATATAGGGTCAAAAACCAAACTATATCACGCAAAACGCCACAAATATTACATAATATAGGGTCAAAAACTTAAGTAAATGAATTAAAAATAACAACCACAACATGTCACTTCAAGATCCCGCCAAAAACTCCTAGTTGTTTACTCGTGGTATGAAAAGTTTTTGTTGGGATATTTGTCGCGTATAGACGTTATGTGCTATAGGTATCTTTATATCACTATTATGAAATTGTTCAATTAAAATTGTCAATCTAAATTTAATGTGGACTGGTGAAAGATCTGTAACATATTGCCATTGTATAAGTTTTTAATGTGTTGTGGCACTATTAACTTAAGTATTCTAACGTGCAGTGTGTATATATTATCTAGGTAGGTTTTGAATGTCCTACCGTAGGAGGTAATGCCGTAAAATACTGTTCCGTACTTTAAAAACAAGATTAAAAGATAAAGAAAATCCTGTTCCCGAAATATCTCGAAGCAACTACAAACTTCTCAGGACTTCGAAATAATGTTCGTGTCGTAAACATCGCAGTTTACACACACATGTAAAGGGCTTATCCCCTCGATTACGTCATCGAGTAGGCATAGAAACTTAACGTCAAGGTAGTTAGCGATGATTCACTATTTTTCTGAGATCGTTTAGTGATGGTATTTAAGCGAATCAGGCGCGGCGCCGAGGCATTTCAGTTTTGAAATACAAAACGATAACAACGAGCTATAAAAGAAGCGAAACCACAGTGAAATAAATAACAGTGTTGTGAGTTCGTGAAATTTGTAACTGTGTGGAATTCGAATAAAACTTCTTCACGTCAATCATCGGCATTTTTAATACCCACGGGTTTAACAATACTATAGATTCGGCTAATGCTATATACATGTTAAGTAATATAGGGAACGGAACTCTGGGTTTAATTATGTAAAATTTTGCCTAGAATTGCACGTAGCCAGTCACATACGCAGTCCACATGGTATCTCCAGTTAAACCTGTCATCCACAATAAGACCTAAATATTATGGTAGGATACTTGGTCTATAGATGTACACAGGCAGTTCTTAGGATTTGACAATGTATGTAAACAGTCATGGCTATGTGCAACTATTTTAAGTGTTATGGCTACTTCGAAGGTAGCTTGAGCGTACATGCACGATCTTAGTTTTACTAGCATTTAATACAAGCCCAGCATCATGTGTCCATTTCGCTACCTGAGTAAAATCTCCTTGCATCCATTCAGCTGCTTTCTACTGGCAGCTAAAAGACAAGTGTCATCGGCGTATTGATACATGGAACAATTTTTTATAACATTTCCCATGTTGTTTACGTAAGTTAAGTGATGTAAAGGTCCCATCACCGATCCCTGTGCAGAACCTTCTGTTATTTGTTTCTAGTCGCTTAAGATGCTGTCTATTTTAACCGCAAAACTTCTATTACTTAGATAATCTTCACACCATTTTAAGGTTGATCCACGCACACCAATCTTTTTTAGTAGTTTCAAACGATTTACTAAAGTCAATTAATAATAGTTTTACATGCTTTTTGTCATTTAAACATGCATTTACTTCATCTGAGAACCTTGAAAGGCTGAAATCCGTATAAGTTCTTGTGGATATTCCCCCGTAGCAACACTAGTGTTAATAAGCTTTGATATAATATGTGCAATACTATCTCATATGGTTTTTATATCTACACAACGTATCAAATGAACTCCAGGAGCTTTATTAGTATTTAAGTTTCTAATTATACCAGCAACACTCTTGCTAGTTGCTTTTTTAAAAAGCATTGATTTATTTTCAAGGAACATATAAACCGATTCATCAAGTAACGGCTTAGAACAATTTGGTAAAATCTTTTTTACGCTCTTAATAAATTCTTTAGCAAAGTTATCGGCAATATTTTTAGTTAATAAATTATGTTTCCCAAATGCTTTTAAAATTGTTTCATCTACTGATTTTTTATTTCGTCCTGATATACTATTTAATATTTGCCATAACTTTCTTGGATTAGATTTGTTTTTATTAATTTCATTTTTATAAATGGATATTTGCGTTTACTCTGCTTATTAATAATTTTTGTGTAAGTGGAATTTTTATAGCACGTATGAAAGCTTTTTTAAATAAAATCGTAATTTGTTTTAAGACAATCTGTTTCTTTTTCTTGATTCCAATCGATATCCCTTAATAATGAACGCGCTTTATGCATATCTACTAAGCGAACTAATTACGAATCATCCTGTATTCGTAACGAGCGAAGTCCATTGCACGACAGAAAGATCATGCGATGGTCAGCCACTACAGTACAGTATCAGAGCTGGAGATCACAATTGAAACACCTGATTATACTGTTACCGACAGAACTGTTGGTCGCCTGCTGCCAAGTTTTCGATATCGTCTTCACACCCGATAATCATAGGTTTATCTTTGTCGCCTTTTCGTGCTAAAACCTTATCGTCCTGGAAACAAACATATTTGTAAGCTGGTGTTAATTGTTGTTGTGCTTTCCACAATAATCCCACAATCATAATAATAAACTAAATAAATATAGTTAGGGATTCCCTCATTATGATTTTGGAATTTGTTTTAGTGGCAGGCGCGTCTTTTATAACAGTTCCAACAAGGATGTTTTGATTCTTAGCGGCACGTACCCACGTCTCCGCTTGTTCAGCACTTTTGAATTGCAATTGGGCATGTTGTTCTTCTTCACCTAATTTTTCCTTCTATCCATAATATATTATTTACTTGATTCTTCTTCATTTCTTAAAATTTAAATGTAATTTCTTAAATCGTATCTGCCAGATTTGCTGCCAAATCTTCAAGTACCTCCTCCACCTTAGGTATCCCGATTACTTCAACAACACTTTTCAGACAGTCTAGCTCCATTTTTCGTATTTGCTACTGCAATGAATCAATCTTCAACTCAATATGTGTATTTTTATTTGTTAAATTAGTGTATACTTCCTTTTCATATCTTGTATCTTTTTATTTTGCATTTCCAACGCTTCTGTGAGATCTTCTATCTTTTTAAAACAGAAATTAGCAGATATTTCGATTGGCTCTAATTCTTTTTTCTATATTCTTTTCATGTCACTAGTTATATCACGCATGAATTTATTGACGTCTATAGTGCAGTTGGTGCTCAACTCCCTCGCATTTATGTTAATTACTTCTTCTTCCTCATCTTCATCTAGTATAATAAATGATGATTTTCTTTTTGGCGAGTCACGTTGGCATTCCTGACAAAACAACTCCAGATTCTTAGAGTTTATTAATGTAGCGAGTTGTTTCCCAGAAAGTCCACTACAAATTTGACTTGCATGCACACTATTTTCCCACACTTGCTACATTCAAGACCGGGTGTTCTTTTGGCGATGTTTTTATTACAATTGTCGCACTTAAGACATATTTTTTTCATCACTAGGGCAGATATCGCACGTGTGTGAATTAGAACCGGCCCAGTCGACAGAACGAGAACGAATGAACGTTGTCAGTATTCGATAGTGTGTACACAGAAGTATATTGCTTTTTTGAATGTTGTTAAAGTGAGTTCATACTGTAATGTCCTCAAAACAGGGAGATTTGCATCATCAGCTGATCTTAGCCTATAAAAAAGCTCCCATGCTGGCTTGGGAGTTACATAACGTTGGATGGGGGGGGGGGGGGGGTACAGATAAATGTTACTGTGCGTACACGGCGGAGAGGGAGGGTCAAAAATCTTCAAAATTTGCGTTACGTAATACTTGAACGCCCCCTTAGTTGAGTTGAAGTTTATTTCCAGATGTAGAATCATAGCTTGGTACTGGTGGATTTTTTCCTGCAAGTCTCCTTCGTACCTCTATTGGGAGAGCGTCTAGGTATATACAATTAATAAAATTGAAGTGTCTGTTTGTAATGTCAAAATAACAGCTTTTAACTGAATGCATATGAAAGTATATACGATACTTATAACAAAAATACCATTTATTTATTTATTTCTGTCTGTTTGATCCGGGTAATCTTCGAAACGGTTGGATATATTATGACGGGACCTTCACTGGCAGATTGCTAATGTTATAAGGAGTAACTTAGGATACTTTTATTTTAGAAAATAAATTAGGGTTGCGCACAATTAAAAAATATGGCCACGGTGAATAAATTCGGGCACTTAAATTGCTTATGCTAAGTAAACCATAAGAGATATAACAAATTAATGTACTACATAATCATAGGCATTAAAAAGACCTACAAAAAAGTCCGGGAGAGTAAACGTCTATCTTTTAAGGAACACCCACAATAAGCATTTTTGTCTTTAAAATAGCCGGGAGCGGGGGAGCAAGACTCGCGCGGGCATTCTGTAGTCCACGTGAGCGAAGCCACGGGCACAGATACTTTTAATATAAATTTAATACAATTTTTTAATATTAAATATGGGTAGTTTCTAGTTTGTTATTCACGACGGTTGTGTCTCCCTTTAATTTCAATATAATTGTAGAAGAGAGGAGATCGATGTTAGGTATTTTAATTTCGATAAACTTGAAGCTCTTACCTCAGCGGCCATAAAGGCAAAGATGTCCCGACCAGCGGGCAGGCCCCAGACGAAGGCGACGAGAAGGAGAGCGAGCGAGGAAGCCAGGATGCCCGCCAGCAGACTCAGGAGCCGCACGTGCGCCCATCGACCGGTGTTAGGGGACGACGATAACTGATCGCAAAACAAACATTACACTGCTCAATCACACAATTAAGTAGGTGCGGTATCAATTGATAATGAACAAAGCCCCTACGGCAAGATCTGAAAGAGACAATAAAAAAAAATGTTTTGAGACTGCTAGCTCGCCGGGCAAACATCAGAAGGAGCAGCATATATTGTAATACTTCAATCAAATTATACACAATACACTATACACAATAGCTTCTAAATATATTTATTTCCATATTTTAGTTCCTTAAAAAACAAATACAAAGATCAGCCATTTTATTTAACAACGCGTATTGTTTATCTTATTACTCTGATGTTAATGACGTCAAACAATTTTTTTAATCAGTTTTATTAATTGTCGTTGAAATTGATTCATTGTATTGTTTTTATTTTTAACATCAGAACGCGAGTGACACAAGCGAATAGCGTGCGAACGCACACAGAAAAACATAAACGTAAGGGCTAGTGCACATGCATCCATAATGGGTTAGGTTAGTGGTGTTTATGGGGGTGTCAAATTACATCTCATCGAATTATTACGTTTCAGCCCGAGACAACCTCACCTGGACGTGATGCATCTTAGTGAGCAACGAACTACGGCTAGTAGGGCTGTACAACCCGACTGGCATGTGGTGAAAAGTGGAGATGAAACGGATATTGGTTTGGCCGGATACAGGATATTCGGCAACCTACGAAGCCGGAGCGCCAGATATTCAGCCCTTTATCGCGTAACATGACGCGATCAGTTTGATTTGAATATTGGCGCGGTGAACGAGATCGGAAATAAACTAAACTAATTAATAAAACAAACATTTTTGACGTGCGATTATAAAAATAAACTGTGACCATAACCTATTGTGGTATGATTTGCCTGGTGTAAAATAATAAGATTTTTTTGAATTTTACTATCCGGAATCCGGCCGGATACCGGATATCCGTTTCATCTCTAGTGAAAAGTCCATCATTGTGGCTCGCTATTGCGTGTCGCGTTTCGGCATCAGCCTGTGCATATTTAGTTAGATTAATGCAGGCCGGCGTGACATCGTCGACCGTCGTTTGATTACGATCTGTCTGTGGTCGCCGTTGTGTTTGGATTGTATTTTGCTTACCGTCAGGGACAGTACCGTCAAATTGCCGTGCCACTCTATATAAAAAACATTGACGATTCGTTATTAATAGCCATTCATTTAAGACTTATTCGTGATATTTTCACGTTTTGAGTGTGTGAATACGGTTAAAGGAGGTTATAAGCCACAGAAAAAAATATTTTTTTTGATGTATTTCATGTATGAAACAATTAATTCAGTGTATGTGTCCCAGAATAGAGGTACACCCTAGCTTTTTGTGTCGTAGACCACTTGCCACGTTTTTCCGTTTTGGGTAGGCTCCCTGGCTTACTGCTTATCTGATATTGATTTTTTTGCAAATTCATAGACTTCATATTTATTTTTTACAGCTGATGTAGTGTTACTCACTTTGACAGAT